>OX459116.1:6367180-7616763 GCA_949775065.1 Brachyopa scutellaris
TAAATAACGAATTCACATATATTAAAAATAGGATTGGGCCCAGGACAGAACCTTGAGGAACACCTATATTTATATAATTTTGCGAGCTGAAATAATTTTTGATTTTGACCATTTGCTTACGATTCTTTAAATAGGAAGCAAACCAATCATGAATAAAGCCTCTGAAACCCGCGTTAAAAAGTTTGTTTAACAACAAAGTATGATTTACCATATCAAAAGCCTTAGTGATGTCAATAAATAGGCAAGAAGTTACCAGAGAAGTATTAAGACTATTATAGATTTCACCAAGAACTTTTAACAACGCACTTTCAGTAGATCTACCACTTCTAAACCCAAACTGTAAAACACTAAAGAAATTAGTCCTATCTAAAAAAGATAACATCCTTGATTTTATACCTCTTTCAAAAACTTTGGAAAAAACTGATAGCCAGTGAAATAGGACGGTAATTATTTAATAAATTAGTATCAGCCTTTTTGTGAAGTGGTATAACTACTGCTGTTTTCAAGGATTCAGGAAAAACTCCTTCATGAACACAAAAATTCAAAAGAAAGCATAAAACGTCAGAAATATGAAAAGAAATGGTTTTCAATAGGCGACTTGAGATATTATCAAAAGAGGACGAATTTGATGTCTTAAGAGATAATAGCCGTGTTTTTTTGCACGCGTATATAAAAGTGCACAAAAAAATGCCTATCGCCGCTTAACGAATTCATCACAAATGATTGGCAGCACAGACATAATTATGACAGTTAATGACATTTGAGCAAAAAAAAACAAAAAATTTGTTTGGTTATTTTCTTCATCTCCATTTCAGCGTCCTTCTTCCACTTTTCCACCAACGTTGCTTTCAACTGTTGGCTTAACGCTACACGCTGTAACAGCTTGGCTTCCCGCTGCGACTGCTAAATGTCCAACGCCTCCTTCTTAATTTTCAAACATTTCTCATAATAAACATCACGGGATGATTTTCTTTTGCGTATAATTGGGGAATCTGAAGATGACGAAGATGATGTCAGCGTCAAGGGTTGGAGATATTGGAGTCATCTGTAAATTGCAACTTTCCGTCGCCGCGGAACTGTTCCCCATATAGACCGAATGCACGTTGGATATCATGGGCCTTTCCCCAAAAATCTCATCCATTTCGGTCATGTATGGACCAATGCATGGACTCGCCCCAGTTCTATTGGCGTTATCTTTAGCTGCTTTATACGCAGCGTTCGCATTTTGCCTTCCAAGGCAGAGATCGGTGTAGCTGGACTCTAAAAAATACAAGCTGCAGAAGTTATATGTACTTATTTCATTAACTTACCGTAATGCCCCGACAGACCATGTCCTCCAACAGATTTGCGTACGCATATTTTTTCTTTCGGCTGTGTAGGACCTCGTCCTTCCTTGCTAGATAGCATTTTAGCAGCCCGAGGGTCTCCTCCCTGGTCCATATCTTTCGCTTGCTAATTAAAACAAAACAATTGTTTTGTTTATCAATTTTTTATTTTGATTACTTACCTCATATTTTGGTGATTATTTGATGTTTTCTTTATATATAATAGTTTATTTAATAATAATTATGTATTTCGGAACGTTATCACATAAATGTTTTACACGGCGGGCTAAACTAATCGAAACATTTGACGTTTAATTTTTGGCGCTTGTCAAATGAATGAATCTTTTGACAGGAATTCATCGCAAACAAAAAAAAAATAAGTCTAGAAGCACTGTTTTTATATCCGCTTAAATAAGCGGGGATACTATCGCCGCTTATTTTACTTTTGTTGTATTTAACATGCAAATTTTCAAAATAAGCGTATATTCGCGTGCAAAAAAACACGGCTAATATAGTTTTATGAATTTCAAGAGAAGTAAACTCATCATAGAAAAAACTTTGTGATTGGAAATTTGCTTCTTGTACACTATTATTGCATTGAAAAATGTAATTCTCATTATTAACATCATTACCTATATCAGAAAAGAACTTGTTGAAAAGATTAGCAACTTCTAACGGCTCAGATATAGTTATATTATTATTGCTTAGAACAATATCTGTGCATGGTTTATTTTTGTTAAGAATTTCATTAACGACCTGCCATTCTTTTTTAGAGTTACCAGCATTTCCAGCCAGTTTGTTTCTAAAGTAGGTATTTCTACAAAGCGGAATTTCAGTTTTTAGCTCACGACATATCTTATCATAGTATTTTTTAAGTCTAGGATTGTTTGGATGTTCATCAACGAGTAGACATAGCTTTCTTTTTCTTTTAATTTTTTTTAATAATGAGACAGACATCCATTGCTTAACACATTTTAATTTATTATTTCTACTACTCATAATCTGGGAACAATTCGATATATGGAGTTGTAGTTTGTTAAGAAACAAATCAAACGCAACAGATGGGTCAGGTGCAGTATACACTTCATCCCAAAACTCAAAGTCTAAGACCGATCTTAGGGCATCAAAATCAATTTTTTTATATTCTCTAAGTACAGATTGTTTTTTTCTGGAAACCATACAATTAAGTTGCATACCCGTTAAGCTATGGTCTGTTATTTGTAAATTGTAGACCATAGTTTTATAGTCTACGCAATTGTTCCTGTGAAGTCTTATAAATATATGGTCTAGACAAGAGCCAAAGCGAGTAGGTTTATTCAGCACAGACTCAAATCAAAACGACGACAGTACGGATATAAAATTATCAACATCGGGTGAATCCCGCAAGAGATTAATATTAAAATCACCTAATAATACTATATTTTTAAATTTTTGGAGTTCCAAAAATCCCGAAAAATCTTCCAAAAACGTTTTCACGGAACACTTATGCAGTCTATAGATGCAAATAAAACAATAATGAACACCGGATATATCGCAACTAAAGCTAATTATATCAGCACTTTCCATTTTATATCTGTTTATTACACTCCCTATCAAATTACTTCTGTAAAAAACCGCAACACCACCAGCTGCATATGAATCATTGCAAGTTGCATCAAATGTAAAATTAGGAATTATATCAAATTCAGATATCTCTTCTTCAAAAATCCAAATTTCAGAAAGGAAAATAATATCTGGTAAATGGTCCAAAGGTGCAAGGTGAGAGAGAAAAGTATTAAAATTTGTTCTCATGCTGCGAACATTTTGATGAATAACTGAAAAACCAGAAGATTGCTCATTGTTCGGATGGTCTACACAAAAACATTTAAAATTATCAGAAATTATTGAGGAAAAACTAATATTACTATTTAATTCATTATGAGGATAAATATTAGAATTATTATTTAAATCAGTATTATTCATACTTTAAATATAAAAGAGAACAACAATAATTAACGATCAAGTTTACAAATATCTTCAAATGAATTAATTTTAATTACTCTTTCGTCTTTCACCTTCCTTTTTCCTGACGAGTACAGATGAATCTCTTACCCAAACTAATTTACACAAGTTTTTATGTTTGAGTTCATTTGCCATTTTCAATAGTGCCCTTGTGTAGCCAGTGAGACAATCGTTTATATAGATCTTGCTGCTTCCGATGTTGCTGCTACTGCCGTCTCTGTTGTTGTTGTTGTTGTTGTTGTTTTGAGAACCAAAAATATCAGCAGAAATTATAAATATTTCTTTTCTCTCGCATCTTCTTCATCACAGCTTTCTTTCGCAGTATGGTTGAGAACTTTACGCAAACTATGTTAGAAGGGGTTTTTTTGTTTTTGCTATTTTCTTTCACGCTCTTTACGTAGCATGAATCAATTTCGCTGACATTGATCTCTTCACCAGTAACAGCTGATAATAATTCGTTGACTCTCACATTTACGTTATCATTATTTACACCGGGAATGCCAATTATGTCAACTGCACACTGCTTCTCTCTCTGCTCCAGTACATTCAGCTTCATCTCCAAAAGGTCAACTCTCTTATTAAGAGAAGCATTTCTTTCTTCAAGAGTATGGATTTTTGTTAGCGCATCAGCATTCACTTGCTTTAGCTGAAGAGTTTCGTTGTACAGTATTTGTAACGTAATAGTTCGTTGACCCGAATTTTTTTCATCATGGGGAGCAAGTGTTGCTGACAAATCCGATGGACAGCTGGTTGTTGTGGATTTGCATGCACTATCTTTGTTTATGTCTGGAACGCAGCTAGTAGACGTAGAACACTTAGAACGGACAGCGTTTGCAGATGATTTAATGGGAGCATCGGCCATAATTGATTTTCTCCGCTGAGCACAATTAGCACATCTGAAACCTTCATCATGTTTTTCATAAAACTCAATTTCACTTTTTTGCAATTTCGCACACTTTCCATGGTAAAATTCTGTGCAAATGGTGCACTGGATTTTTAGTTCATTTCTATCAATTTTTAAAATGCATAAACCACACTTCATTTTTCACTGTGTTTGGTGTTATAACTTCAGTAATCAAAGAACTGTTAAACTTTTGTGATTTTTGTTAAAAATAATTACTTTTTTTGTGGATTAAATTCTCTGTGCGTGTGTCCCCATCAACACTCAAAGAGAAACTTTTATTTTGATCCTGACTCATTTTATCGAAAAAGTCAAACCGTGATATTTTAGTGCTTGTTCTGTGTTTATTATAGAACTATCAGATCTATGTCATGTTGTGCTCAATACAAGCAACAACCACAAGCAGAGATTTGCCATGCCAAAGTATGCATCAACAGGCTAATCATTTAGCGCTGGTTTTAGTGGTTAGGCTACACCACATTACAACACTACCACAGCATTGCATAAATAAATAATAACAAAAAATATTCATTATTAATATTATAGGTATGTGCGCGGGAATATGCAAAACATTTTTAATAATAACCGTGTAAGGATTAATGTCAAGAAAGTTTAAATTTAAATTATAGAGTTTACTCACGCGGTTAATTGGGTCATGTATCCCATAATTTGTTCTATGATGAGGAACTTGCAGTAATACTATCCCCCACAAAAGTTTAATCTTAAACATGATAATAAGTCAGGTGCATCAATCAGATCTGAGATCGGGTGATGCATAAAAATTATATCATGATTGACCTATCTTTGAGCCAAAGCCTGCATTTGCAACAGTTTTATCCGATGCAAATATGGGGGGAGGTTAAAACGATCGTCCCAGGGAAGACCTTTCAATGCGAATCGAATGAAACTTCAGCGGACGGCTTCAGTACGAATATATACGAATATATTCAGTACGAATATTCGAGATAACAACGGACAAGACTGGTAATTAGTGAGAAAGGGACATAAGGATTTTTAAATTCTTTAAACCATCTTTTAACGAAACCTAACATTCATTGAGTTTGATTTATTCACAGTGTGGTTTAAATTCTATGTGAAATCCAGTTTAGGGATACAATAAACACCGAACTCCTTAATACTATTTATAATCCGAGAGGGAGAATGATTCGATATCAACATTTATACACATAGTCAGTACCCGTTTCCTAGAGAATGTCATTAGTTGACACTTGAGTATCACTACCAGGTACTGAAGTTATTAATATCTGATATCAGAAGTTTACAATCATTTGTGGTTGTAATTGTTTTACTGATCTTCATATCATTTGCAAATACTTATAAGGATGTTGCTATGACTTATGTTTGCTGGAATATCATTAAAAGAAAGAATAAGACTTATGTAACTCCGTTGAAAGCCACTTTATAAGCGAAATGAGGATATATTTAGTTACAGGTATGTAATTATTTGGCTTATTATTCCGTAACAATATACCAAAAGATGAATATGTACCGTTCTTTGTTTCAACTGATTTAAAAATGTTCTCTATTTAAGCTTTCCTTGTATAATATTGTGAATGATCATTTAAGTATGACTAGTGGCTTATGATGGCATAAAGTGAGAGAAATCTCGCAAGTATAACAGAAATCATATTATAACCATTAACGGTTTACGAATGAAATGGCTACCTACTGGCACCTTGTGGCATAAAGTAGAAGCAACTTTTCGTGATGGTGACCCTGATAAATATTAAGATTCAGTGTTAACAAATTGTTAAGATTTATAAAATGAGAGTGCAACTCGTCAATGCTCCGGGACATTTTTTTTCTTTTAGTACCTCATTTGTTTATACGTTGAATTAATGTTTGATCGCAATAACTTAACTCATTTGCACTTTTTCAAAGGTTTTTTTTTACTGATAAACTATGTTAGAATCATTTAAATAGGTGCAGAAGTGAGCTCTCAGGAAAAGTCACAAGCTTGTGCGCTAGCGATTTAATTATATAGAAGATTATATGATGCTTTTGTTTCATAATTATTTATACTCGTAAATAATTTTGGCCTGTCGTAGTTGATTTTCAATACTTAAAAAATGAGTGTCATACACCATAATGCCTACTTTAGTTTGCATATAAACTTTTTTGCGATGGGAAACGACAGCACACTGAAATTAAGTGTATATTAGAATCATCTCATCTGAAACATATGAATTTTCAATTATCATATAAAAATGGCACAGTCATATATCACGTTTTGGTATTAAAGTACAGAGATATTAAATTCGAAGATATGTATTAAGATTGCATTAAATTATGTATATACAAGCTGCAAACATTCAAAATATTCAAAATTCAACATCAATTAAGGAAATTACTACGTCCTGTGCAGAAATTATTTTATTTAAACGTAGAATTCGCCAATTTTATTTTAGATAAAAGGCTTATGTGCTAAGTATTTTATCGATTTTGTTTTAGCTTAAAGAGCTTATGTTTAACTAAGCCAACTAACTGTTTTAATAAAAATAGGGTAAAACGGCTTAACTGACTTAAGTCAAATTTTAATTGATTTCGGTAAAAATAATAATGGCTTAAGTCGGTTTTTCAGAAATATCTTCTTAATCTAACCTTTTTTTTAAATATTGAAAAGTCTCCTAATAGCAATTTGGCTAACTAATTTTGAGTAGCAATTGCAGCTTTGTATTACAAGCGGTTTTCATTCAATTAATTTTTAAAACTTAAAACGGCTCTCCTGAAAAGTGTGAAAAATCGACTTAAGCCACTTTACCTTATTTGTAAAGAAATATTGAGCTCCGAAAATCGTAATTTTCGTAGCTGACACAACGATCATCTAAATGTATATGGTACTTCCAGCAGACCTGGAGACTTGAAATTTGGGATGTAAGTAGCATTTATAGTGTGTATAAAGGAAAAAATAAAAAACTCTTATTTATTAACTTGCAAATCGTTTGAATTAATAAAAACAAACCACCGTGTATTATACATTATATATACACTACAAAAGTGTGAAACTTACCCACAAACACATACACAAATGCACATTTTAGTGAGAGCTAACCATAAACGTGGTGAATTCTCTCACCAAATGTATTTTATACGACAAGGACAACCTCCCCTTCAAGTAATAAATATATAGACGTGCTACTTCTTATATTATATATAAACATCAAAAACATTACTGTAAAAAGGGCCAAGTTCCTACCTATAGAAAATGTATGCAAATGTATGACAAAAAGTGGTGAGATAACAGCGGCCAAGTTCTTGCAGAACTTTATTATAGAGGTAAGATAGATGAGTAAGTTGAAGCCTTATGCCTAGAATTGATAAAACGTATCTATAGAAACTTCAAACCTGGCCGCGTTTGAAAGTTTCAGAAATGTGTAACAACCACTAGACATGCAAATGGAATGGTGTTTCATCGTGCGTATAAAGCACAATAATAGCGTTTACCTTTGTACATGTACATAACATATGTATGTATAATAGCATTATATTCCTTGAACTCAAGTTTTATTTCAACGCGGCCAAGTTTAAAGTTTCTATAGATACGTTTTATCAATTCTAGGCATAAGGCTTCAACTTACTCATCTATCTTACCTCTATAATAAAGTTCTGCAAGAACTTGGCCGCTGTTATCCCGCCCTTTTTACAGTAATGTTTTTGATGGGATCTGACTTCTTTTTGTTGAGTTTGTGGTGAATATACATTTTTAATGGATTAACATATACTAATATTCGTTCATTTTCATTTTAATATTTTTGTTTGGCAATACCATGAAGTATACAATACGTTTAAAATTCATTTTTTGATTCATCTCTCTCAATTGTCATCCTTCTGATGAAATAGCGACGCCTTTTAACTTTTCAACTATTAAAACCTAAAAACAACTGTGTATCTTTATTTAATAAAAACATAATTTAAGTAATACTTTTAGTGTTGTGTTTTATTGGTGTTACGAAACACTAAAAGTTTTTAAAAGACCAGTGATATTTTTTTTTAATTTTAGGCAAATCTTGTCTATAATTACTTCTCAATCGGTTGTATTCGATATTCGATGATAGCTGTTTTTTGAGCGTTGATATTATTAAGATCTAAATTGATTAAATTGACCCCATCTTCACCCTAGAGAGTGCAACAGAGGCTTGGCCACACGAGAAAACAGTAAACTTCTTGGCTCTTATGTATAGTTTTAAACCGTAAGGCGTTTACCGTCATAGGTATACGCCTTAGGCTCTTTCCAGTGTTCGACTACATACTGCACAATGTTTGATCTGACTCTACGTCTACGTGTATAGGTACTTCCTTTTGATAGCTACAATTTTCGTTATATAAAACTGTCAATAATTTGAACATTTTGCCAGGTCCACTCCCTATCCCCACACCACAGATTCAATTTATCGAGTCGAGCTCGAGAGTCGATTGTATTTCTTTTGAACTGGTTAGTAAATTGGGTTCATCCGGAGTCGGACGAATATGAGCAGAGCAGAGCACCTCTCCAATCTTATTGAGCTAGAGTAGGACGACACGATGACGGTGCAAAAGGCATCACTGTGATCGATAGACTCACTCTCACACTCACACTCAGTTTGCCATTTGCCAAATATCAATTATACCAATACCAACCAATCCATATGAAAATGAATACGTTTTGTGTGAGAATATACATATACATATACATAATTTATATAATATACATATACATACTGCGTTCATCGTCACATTTTTGAGTATCATTTTCATTGTATATATAATAAAGGGTGATTTTTTAAGAGGTTGAGAACTTTTTTTAAAAAAAAAAACACAAAAAATTCGAAAAAATGAATGAAATATTTATTTGAATCGATAGTTTGAACCTTGCAATTTAATTTTTAAAGATAATTTCATGCAAATGTTGACCGCGGCTGCGTCTCAGGTAGCCCATCCGCTGAGTCCAATTTTGGCATACTCTTTCACACATATCGGCCGGTATCTCACGAATGAATGCATGGATGTTGGCTTCCAGTGCGTCAATCGAAGCGGGCTTGTCCCTATAGACATTAGCCTTGACATACCCCCACAAAAAATAATCTAATGGTGTCAAATCGCACGATCTAGGCGGCCAATTGACCGGCCCGAAACGTGAAATTAACTGTTCACCAAACTCGCCTCGCAATTGCGCCATTGTTTCGCGTGCTGTGTGGCATGTGGCACCGTCTTGTTGAAACCACATATCATGCAAGTCAAGAACTTCCATTTCGGGCAAAAAAAAAGTGCTGTAACAAAGGCCTAACTGCTGGGAACGGCGCCGAATCGACATTTCGCGGTCTTCTGTCACACTAGCTGATACGGCCGCAATATTTTCTTCACTACGCACAGTACGTAAACGTGTTGGTGGTTTAATGTCCAACAAAGTAAATTTGGTGCGAAATTTGGTCACAATCTTCCGAATAGACTGCTCAGAAGGTCGAGAATGCCGATCATAAAATGGAAGCAGCGCGCGATGAACATTTCGAACCGAGCACGAATTTTGATAGTAAAATTCAATAATTTGCAAGCGTTGTTCATTTGTAAGACGATCCATGGTTAAATTGCAAACCAAACTGAAGCTGTTTGACAGTGACACAAGGTACTAAACACACGTCAGCTGTCAAAACCAGTGTTGCCAAAACCAAACCAGCTAAAAAATCACCCTTTATATATAAAATAGAGTGACGTCCGTGTGTGCACGAATAACTCGACAACTGATCGTTCGATTTTCATGATTTGGGGCTTGATGGATTCGTATTGGTACAAGGAAGGACACTATGGAGCAAAATTCCGGAAAATTTCCAGGGAAATTGGAAAATTCGGAAAAAGCGATTTTCCATACATTTTGTATGGGGATTTTTTTTACCATTTTGATCGTAATATTATAGTTCAAATTATTGCAAAAGTGAGTGACACAACTGTTTGCGTGCACGGGCGAAGCCGGGCGGTTCAGCTAGTTTTATATATAAGACCATCTTCTTTCTATCATAAATTCGTGAATAGGAGATTTGAGGGAACAGAACATATTATTTTTGTCATACTCCTAACCTATGAACGCCTGAAGCTTGAAGCGGTATTTAGTTTTGCAAATTTCCATTAACGCGAGAGCGCCCGAACGCGACATTGTGAATTGGGCTTCAAGCAATGAGCGCTGTAAATTGTGTAGTAGAACTTATGGCAGGACTAGGTATAAAGTAAATCGTAATGTCACGCTTTTATAATAGGTCTGTTTGGTAACATGCTAGTTTTCGAAAGTTCTACGTAAACTACATAGAATCTGACAGTTTCATGGCTCTAAATTTTTTTTACTCTCATTTGGCTCTCAGCTTGCGATGTATTCTCTGCAAGACCAATTCCTCGGGGTGGGCCGAGCCAACTCTGTCAAACCAGCCATCTGACAGTTTGTGCAATGTCATAATCTTCATTGTTAGTGGAAAACAAAAACAAATTGATAGGTTTGACCAAGTATTGTTTGAAAAGCGTTTGTTAAGTTTTCTGCCTTTGAGAGGATTTCTCTCTCTTTGAGAGGATTCTACCATTTGACAGATATCAATTCCGTGTGCCAAAAAAGACACCAAACTGACCTAATACCTGTCAAACATCCACCCAGATAAACTCCAAAACTAACAACATTCGACTTTATAGATTTTGTGAAGTCATCTGGAACCAAAATCTTGGTAATCACCTCAAAATTAGCTTATCAGAGCAGAGATTCTGTTATAATTGAATCTATCAGTTTTGATGCCTTGTGCCAGTTCAAATTATCTTAATCCAGCATACTTCTACTACTGTCCTTATTTGTCATGCCGATTTGACGAATATTCCTCCACAAAAACCTCAGGAGGTAAGGACGTGTTCAGCTTATAGAGGAAGAGTAATGTCGCTCAGATTCACGAACTGCTATTGCACTCCGAAATAGTCGGACAACTGTAGGACTCCCTTTTTTTGGGGGGGGGATTCCCCTAAGAAGAAGAACTTGCGATTACACAGTCAAAGGGCAAAGGATAAAACTCCCGCTAAGCCTAAGGCCCGTGCAAGGAAGAGATACTATCAAAGTTAACCACCCCCCACTCCATCCACCTCAACCAATGTCTTCCTCAATTTTAATTTCCAGACTAATCGTACATCCAAAGTAAAGTTTGTTATTTTTTTTTTTTTTTTTGTCCAAACTCCAACTAATAGCAACATGGATGGGAATTCAAAATTTCCATATAGACACACACACTCACAGACACACAAATCTCTGAGTGCCTAAGGTACATACAACGAACTTTTGGCGTGTCTCTTGAGATGTGTTTATTCTCCTTGTAAGTCATGGACGCGTACCGCTTTGTTTGGGTTTGGTATCTCTTTGCGGCGCAGTGCGGCCACATTGCCGATGGAGGAAAATACAAACTTTTAATGTTTTCCCGAACTCTCGTGGGAACTTCAAATTATCTCGAACACATTGTTCCATTGAAGATTGTGTGTGAGAACCCAGCGCCAACAAATTTAAATAGAGTAATATAAAGCGATGCATTGCAAAAATTCATCTCAAATGTATCTGAAAAGTTCCAGCAGGTAGTTTGGATTAATTTGTTTTAATTTTTTTTTACTTTTTTTTTCTTGTTTTTTTGTCGCGTGAAAAATTAAGTGCTAAGGGACATGACTATTCGCGGTTTCGTTGTGAAGGTGGGCGAATAATTTGATTTTAATTTTTTTTTTTTTTTTTAAATATAAGTGAAGTGGATTTGTATCTTTGTGTGTCCTTTTCTGTCATTTTTGTTTTTCTTAATTTGTTTCGAATGAGAGTGTAGAGATGTATTTAAGTGCATTAAATATCTGCTCCTTTGGATTATGTGCCCCTTATCTGTCCTTGATTTGAGATTTAATTTGGTCAGCGTACAAGAATCCTTGGGACAATCGGAAGTAAATGCCCGAATTTGTGTGCCACTTTGATATGAAAGGACATTTCCCCCAACGTTCTTAGAAATTAAAAGTCTGCAACTTTCTTTGGGATATGGATGGTAACTTTGCATGCATTGCTTCCATATTCCAGTGGTGACCGGAAATGACGGGTTTTTTAAGTTAGTAGACAAATTTCGTACGTGCCCAGGAATGTCTCTCGGATTTGTGTCGGATTTTTACCATTGGCTGAGCTATTACCAGGCAAACAAGCTTTCTTTTGATATCGTGAGTCATAGCCTTTCTGATCCTGGTACTTCAAGATTTGTTGTTTTTCTTTAAAATTTACATTCAGCCAAAGGTCCGGGGATATAACATTCGGCGGAAATGTGTTCAGGCTCTGAACGCTTTGCTTGCCTTTATCTGATCTGTCTGTCTGTTTATCTGTCTGTCTATTTGTCTGTCTGTCAGTCCTTACATCTATCTATCTATCTGTCTGTCTGTCTATCTATCTGTCTGTCTGTCTGTGTGTCTGTCTGTCTGTCTGCCTGCGTGTCTGTCTGTCTGTCTGTCTGTCTGTCTGTATGTCTGTCTGTCTATCTGTCTATCTGTCTATCTGTCTATCTGTCTGTCTATCAGTCTATCTGTCTGTCTGTCTGCCTGTCTGTCTGACTACCAGTCTATCTGTCTGTCTATGTGTCTGTCTGTGTGTCTGTTTGTCTGTTTGTCTGTCTGTATGTTTGTCTGTCTATCTCTCTATCTGTCTATCTCTCTATCTGTCTATCTATCTACCTGTATGTCTGTCTGTCTATCTGTCTGATCGCAGTACGTGGCTCTACGTTATTATATGTTCACCGTCATTCCAACTTGCAGCCTCACAAACATCTCTCCCGGCTCACTCTTCATATAGACAAAGAACTTAAGCTACCACGAGAGTTCCTCTAATCCGCTTATATCAAATTCACAGTAGTGTTTCTCTAGGTATATCTGAGCATCGTCGGAAGTTTTGCGGATTTGTAGTTCCTCCACCTGGCTTTAGCAGTTCCAGTTTCCTTGAGATCCCTATGGACGTGTCTATCTTAAATCTATTTACATAGATTATAAATATGTACATTTGTAAAATACATTACATTATGCATTACATTATGCATTACATTATACATTACATTATACATTACATTACATTATTTTTATTCCTACCTCTATAGATGTTTACAGTGCTTTTACTGTAAGTAAGAGTAGACGACGGTTCTGTACCGTGACTACAGATGGTATTTCCAGTACAAACTAGAACACCAATATTTGAGATGAATTCGGCAATCTTCCAAGCAGACTCACTTAGAAATGAAAGAAAATTATGTGTCTTTGATAACTGTCGAATTATATCTGACCAGATCAATGTTTTATTAATCGATATTTATACATAAAATTAGCTTACAAAGGTATTTTAGAATTAGCTTACGATACAAAAATTACAAATAATAAAATAACAAAGGTTCTTAGAATGAGCTTACTATACAAAAATTACACACAATAAATTAGCTCATATAATTGCAAGCCTATCATTTAATTTAAATAATAAAGAAAAACACATTCAGAATGAAGGAAATCATGGTGTTGTTTTACACCTGCAGTGCGGTGAACTCGGTTTAATGCCAGGCACGAGTCTTCGGTGTTCGATTCAGTGTCGTATGTCTAGTGGCTGGCAATTGGCTGACAGTGCACTGTAGATACTGACCAATACTCAACAATAAATATGTTAACCCGTATACGTGCTCAAGAGATATCCTAAATAGACCTCCATATTGGGGACCTTTTCGTCTATCTTCCATGATCCATCTAACCCAGAAACACTCTGAATTTCACCACAGTCCTTTCTGAGCTCTGATTCCTCGTATGAACGATAGCATCTGCTTCATCCTCCTGTGATGTCCTAAGATCTCAATTCTTCTGCCAGCCAGGTACTTGTTTCAGGTCCATCCTCCTTAGATGTTACCCGAAATTTCCATGACCTGTAAATAAAACATCCTCGACTCATGCTTAGAACTTTGCTCTGATTCTGATCCACGGTTGGCGTTATGCTGCAGCCCATTTGTCCGATCAGGTTCCCTCCCAATTGAAGGCCCAAGCAACTTTGAGCTTGACCCCTATTTTAAAAAGAAGTCCGCTTTTTCATTGCCCCTCCCTAATGCCGAAGTGCCCTCATTCTCAAAACAGTATTACTTCATTTTTTTAGATAAACACTCTCGAGGATCTATATAGGTCGTCATGAGGACTACCGGTGGATCCAAGATCACACCTAATTTTGAAAATCCTAGCTCGTGCAGATGAACTCCTGAGTTTAGATGCTCTTTTAGGGTATTTCGGTGATGTTTTTTTTTTTAAAGGTTATGGCGCGCTAGTTTGACGATCTATTGTACCGCAAAGTCAGTTTAGGGAACCAAAAGAGGTTCAACTCTTTTGATGAAGTTGAGCATCTCACTGGTGGGGACTTTGGGAATTTCACCGAGAGTCAGGACTTCTCTGGGGAAATGTTGTCTTCTGAGGGCAGGTTCGTCGTCTTCCATGCAGAGACGACATTCAGTTTCCAGAATGAGACCTATTTTGTTTAGGTGATAGTGAAGATGACAATGCCCTTAGTTAGTAGAAGTTTTATGGATTTAAGTACCACAATGGGTTCACATGAACCTTAGTGTGATGAGGATTTAACTATCTTCTTCAGCCCGCTTACCTAACCTTTATGGATTTACTGCGGAAGGGCCTAATGGCTCTTTTAGCCTGATGAAGGCCCTGAGTAGGAGACGCACGCTTTGCTTTCCCAACTTTTGATTTTTGAATTTATAGCTGAGTTTGGAATGCTGCAAATCGGCTCAGGGCTGATAAATGAGTCAGCCGAGCCTTTCCCAGCTTAACGTTTCCAACAATACCCTCATGTATCCAAGATGCTATTTAGATTGTAAAAGTGAAGAGAGGACAGTCCTCCTCCCTGTAGTGACCGATGGTCCTGAATTCATCCCCTTTCAAGGGAAGTTGCTGGCGCAAACTCCATCACTAAGAATCTGTGCGTGACCAGAAGATTTTCTTTCTGTTGGCTAATTCCACCCTGAAAATGTTGTAACTCTACTTTTGATTTCATTTGCTCCAGATACAATGTCTTGCGCGTAATACCTTCGTTCTTATCCGCATTTTCTTGTGCGGATATCAAATCTCCGCACATATGTATGTACGAGTGTCTTATCTAATGTAATCTCTTTAAAGAATAATTAACTCATATATCCCACGTTTGCTGCGAATCGTAATCGACCAAAGAAACACACAAAATTGTGTGCAAATTTATGTGAGAAACCTGAGCAAAGTTCTCACGTGTGTCGTTG
Source organism: Brachyopa scutellaris (assembly GCA_949775065.1). Taxonomy (NCBI): domain Eukaryota; kingdom Metazoa; phylum Arthropoda; class Insecta; order Diptera; family Syrphidae; genus Brachyopa; species Brachyopa scutellaris. The sequence goes on from OX459116.1 coordinate 6,382,687, forward strand.
CCTATGCGCCTACCTGCACCGCCCTACCGCACAGCAATGACACACGGGTGTTACACAATACACGTTTTCATTGTCGTTTGTTTGATGTAACAATTTGAAGAACTGAAATAGTTTTTTTTTATTATTATTGTTGTTGTGGTTGTCGATGTGATCCGAGTGTGGCGGGAATAATAAAGAAACCAAAAGTATCTCAACCAAGGTTTTTTTTTGTTTATGATCTTCTTTCGTCGGTTTTCTTGTTTTTTTTTTTTTTTGTTCTTCCGAGATGATGACATAGAGGTGGTGGTATTTTATTAAAATTTATTTATTTATTTTATATTTATTACATGGGTGGCTGGTGATTCTGGTGTGTCTAAAAATTGGTATAAATCCACTAAACTGTTGAACCAATGACACGAATGGGCTTTTTTTTTTTATATTTAAGTCGAGTTATTATTTTCAATAATTTACAAATTGTGACTTTAAATTATGTTTCTGCAAAGCCTGAAGGGCTTGGCTGCATCAGAGGACTGCTTACACGTATTTATTACATTTAGTGGTGTGAATCCTTTAAGGCAGTGAACATTTTCTGTTGATGGGGTAGGGTAACACGTCTTTAGAGCGAACTCCTACAAGTGAACTATAAACTGAAGTATTGTGTGCAAAAAAGTAATAAAAATGGAGTGCGGAGCTTGTACTTTAAAAGTTGGTAGAATCGATTTAAAAATCAAACGTTCAAGCTGCGCAGTATATTATAACGCACAGTGCGTCAAACTTGAAAAACGAGACATCGAGTATTTCGAGAAAAACAAACACGACTTTAAATGTAATGGTTGCGTTTCTCTGCGAAGAAAATCAATTCTAGCAGATCACATTCCTGTCAATTCAACAAAGGCTCTCGAAAAATCAGCTCTTGCTCCGACCGCTTCAAGTTCAACCAGCTCATCGGACAACCATGCTCCAACTGCTTGTACTTTGCCCAGTCCATCAATTTCTTCTCCTTCATCTCAGCAATCGACCAAGTGTTAAATCCATATACAGGGTGATTTCTATGTCCCAGGCCGATGTCTTTTTTTTTAATAGCTGAAACTATGACGGAATATGATACTGGTCAAGTGGCTAGCTCTGGCTATGGCGCAAAGACGGGTTCTTTTAATCACATTTTTCATTATAATATCGGAGATGTCTGGTGTTACTTAAGGTAATTTTATTTCGAATTTTTTCCTTAAGCATCAAGATTGTGGTTGCACCCTTTCCTTCAAGTAGGGAGGGTTCAAATCAGGGGATCGTAGGAACCACTCGATATCACTACTTTTTGACGGGAAAAATTTCTCACAAAATTTACATCGTAGCACGAGCTGTTGTGATATGGCACCGTCTTGTTGGAACCACATGTTGTGTAGACCTAATTGATCCAATTCGGGCATAAGAAAGTTTACCAACATGTGCCGATAGCGGTCACCAGCAGGGTTGCCGCGGGCAAATTTCCAGAAGCAAAAAAGGGGTCCCACTTATATTTGTATAAAAAAAATGCAATTTTTCGAAAAACTGTATCTTGTTGCTGAACTTAAAATAAAATAAATATTGGGAAAAAAATAATAATAAAGATAAAAAAAAAGCATGTAAATATGTAGAACGAGTTTTTGAAAGGGAAATTCTGACTAACAAAAATACTTTGTTGGTTTTATCACTGGTTGAACAAAATGGGTGTGCCTTAAGACTAAAGTACCATGTTTTACAAGTAAAAGAAACATGAAATGAAAATAAATTGAAAAAAGGGTCCTATATTTTCAAAATGCGTTTGATTGAAAAGTGGGGTCCCGGGTCCCATCGCTGAAAAGCATCAAAATGACGCAAAAGCGTCCCAAGCGGCAACGCTGGTCACCAGTAACTGTTATAGTATTGCCTCAAGTATCCTTAAAGAAATATGACCTACTAATACCCCCGGCCCAAATGGGGCAGCAAGCAGGTACTCTACGAGGGTGAAGTGATTTTTGGTGTATCAATTGAGGGTTTTCGGTGCCCCAATAGCGGCTATTCTGTTTATTAACAAAGCTAGCCAAATCGTAGTATGCCTAGTCGCTCATAATGATTATTCCCAAAATTGGTGGTCGTCTATATTGAGCTGTAAATCTCAGCTACTCTATAGTAAAATTTCTTATCGATCACTCTCTACGAATGTCAAATGCCAACTGATAAATATTGTTCAAACCGAAATGGCGGCCAAACAAAATTGACCTGCAATAAAATAAGCATAATCTGGATGGTACCTAGTTCCATCGACCATATTATTAAAAAAGAACATTTTTGAGGCTTCAGTCTTAACAGGCTTGATATTGAAGTTTGATTTGTATTGTTTTTGTTTTGTACTCCCCTCGGACACAAAATACTCCCCTGCAAACGTCTAAAATACCCCCATTAGAATTTTTAAAACGGCAGCCCTGATTCCGATGCGATAAAAATAACTCGAAATATTGGAAAAAAAGAATGCGTCTCTTACAAAGAAAGTCGACGTGCTTGAGGTGAAATTGAACGTTTTGGAGCAGAGAGATAGGCAGTGTGTGGTGGATATTGTTGGGTTACACAGTGTGGACAACGCTAACGTAACTGAAAAAGTTCTAAAGCTGTTTAAACTTAGTGATTTTCAATATGGCTTCAGAAGTGGAAGATCTACTGAAGACGCATTACTAAAATTGTGCGGGGAAATTTATAACAGTGTAAATAAATCCGAAATTCCTGCCGCTTTTGTGGACAAATACTTTAATATTTCTTCGCTCCCACTGAAATTGCATATTTGTATGAATGAGAAAGCCCTTAGAAGAGAATGCGAAGCAAGGCGAGCACGGGTTCAACTAGTTGTTTAATAAATTTTGTTGATTAACAGCGTTTTATCAAAAACGTTTCAATGTGTAACTTTCAGCCCCTAACTGCAGATTTCATAGTTCTCAAAAACCGCACCGCCCCGTAGCCCGTCAACACTTCCGCCTCTACCAGATGTCATTGCAAAATTGTTACTCTAGGTCGGGTGCCATTACATTATTTAGGCGGGCTCAAGTTTCTTAGAAGAAGAGTAGGTACACCCACTTTTAGTTTAAAGTTTTGTGATGGCAGCGAAAGCGAGAGTTTAAAAATTCGACCAAATATCTGGTTGTTACTTCTTGGTCCACAACCCGGGTGATTGAAATACATTCTGTACTTTGACCATCAGCAGGTGAAAATATCTCGCTGTTAATTGCTAGAGCTTAATCATTCCGAGGCAACAAAATAGCTCGCTCACAAAGCTAAGAATTCTTACGGTTTTTTAGTTGTGATATATCACCTTAAGCCTTGTGATAAATTTACTTTTCCATTTTCTTCCAATTTTAAATAACAAATCAGAGAAATGTTGTGCGTTCGGATGTGCCTCGTGGCACTACTGATAACGTTTGCCTAAAGTCTCGGCAAAATAGCACTGTAAACCAAACATCCCAGATGACTTCCACATAGCAAATACATATGTGCATACATATATGAACCAAAACTAACTCTTAAAACAACAGAAGTTCACTTTGGGTAGAATATTTGTTTTTGATCGTTTTTTTTTTTTTAGTTTATTAATAATATTTATAAACTGGAAATGCAATTCACTGCTTTAGAAAATTCTCTTTTTTTTTGACACCTCATTTGTTAAGATTGGTTGAGTGTGAAAGCCGCAAATGGTGATAATGATTGTAGTACATTGAAGTACAAAGCATATGATCATGCACATATACTCACACACACACTTTTGCAACGATACCCACTGCTGCCCGACTGCTGGCGGTGGTCTCCGCTGAAGGAAAATTGTGGGCGATGTTTTGAATAATTGTTTTGAACATTGCTCAGCTTCAGGATAACGCAGGAGGATGTTTTATATCTCAAATGAATCAGCGACAGATTTACTAATTTCACCTATTTTTTTGATTTTCAATCCGATAAGCCATTATTGAGTTAGGGCTGTATAATGATAATATTCCTCTCCGATATACAGTTATTTCGACTACTATGTAAGACCCAGTAGGCTGAGCAAAAAATTACATAGCTTGTGATCATCCCGGGTACTTAAGAAGCATTTCAAAAAGTTTCATCGAAATCTGTCCAGCGGTTTTCACGCCATTAGGTAACCAAAAAAAAAACCTCTACAGTTTTATAACTATATAGTGGTGAGGAATATTATGATTATGCAGCCCTAACTCAATAATGGCTTATCGGATTGAAAAACAAAAAAATAGGTGAAATTAGTAGATCTGTCCCTCAATCATTTGAGATGTAAAACATCCTTCTGCGTTGTCCTGAAGCTGAGCAATTTTCAAAACAATTATTCAAAGCATCGCCCACAATTTTCTTTCAGCGGAGACCATTGCCAGCAGCCGTGCAGCAATGGGTATCGTTGCAATAGTGTGTGTGCGCGCTCTGACGTGACCATTTGTTTTGCATTTTAATGTGCTACAATCATCGCAAGCATTTGCGGCTCTCATACGCAACCAATTTTAACAAATGAGGTGTCAAAAGAAAGATAATTGTCTAGAGCAGTGAATCGCATTTTCATTTTATTAGTATTAGAAACAAATTAAAAGAAAAACGATCAAAAACAAATATTCAACCCATAATGAACTCCTGTTGCTTTATTTTGGTTCATATATGTACATATGCATATCATCATCACATAAATTAATCATCTGGAAAGTATTGCTTGTTCATTGATACAAAGCCAAGGTAATGTTGGCCGTGGCTGTGGCGTCGTCAGGGTTAGTAACGATATTCCCCGGAATAGTGATAAAGCCCGAGTTTTCCGTGACTGTTCTCTAATTGTGTGGGACCTTAAGGCAGTGGAAACCGTTAACAGAGCCTAACAGGATAAACTTAAGGCAAACGTTATCAGTAGTACCATGAGGCACAAAAGTGGATGAAGTAAATGCCTGTCTGAAAAAGTCAAGTCTCTGGGGTCTAATGTTACTCAAATGCACTTCGCCGTCAATATGCGGGCACGAACAGGTGGCAATCCAAACGCACAAAATTTTCTTATTTGCTACTTAAAATTGGTGGAGGAACGCTTCCTGAAGAAAATGGAAAAGTAAATTTATCACATTATTTGTGCCAAACAGTGTCTTCTACCGAAGAACTTATCTCATCCTTTTACGGTTATATAGTATATCACAACTAACAAACCGTGAGAATTCTTAGCTTTGTGAGAGAGCTATTTTGTTGCCTTGGAATGATCAAGCTCCAGCAATTGATAGCGAGATATTTTCACGTGCTGATGGTCAAAGTACAGAATGTATTTCAATCAACCGGGTTGTGGACCAAGAAGTAACAACCAGCTATATGGTCGAATTTTTAATTTTTCTATCTGCTCCATCCGGGGCTTCCATCACATAAAGTTAAACTAAAAATGGGTGTACCTATTATATTTCTAAGAAACTTGAGCCCACCTAAATTATGTACACCCGACCTAGAGTTACATTTCTGCAACGACATTTGGCAGAGGCGGAAGTCTTGATGGGCTGTGGTGCGGTGCGGTTTTTGAGAACTATGAAATCTGAACTTAGGGGCTGAAAGTTACATATTGAAACGTTTTTGATAAAACGCAGTTAATCAACAAAATTTACTAAATACTTTTGTGGACTTAGACAAATACTTTGATGTTTCTTCGCTCCCACTGAAATTGTATATTTGCATACACATCTGTATGCATGAGAAAGCTATTAGAATGCGAAGCAAGGCGAGCACGGGTTCAACTAGTCTACAATATTATCAGTGCTAAAATAGTAAATAGGCACTTGCTCAACTTCTCAGTCAACCACTCAATGGGTGCCTTGAGAGAAAATCTACATGACTCATTTTTGAAGCCTTCCTATATACAATTTTATACTGATATTGAGACAGGAGTATTGACCAGCGCTGAAGTCTAGCTGAGGCTACAGCAGAATTATGTCTACTGGGGCTATATAATTCTTTGATAGCCATGTTGTCCGTGACTAAAACAAATTCATGGCCATATATGTAGGTGTGAAATTTCTTCACCGCGAAAATTACAGCTAAGCCCTCTCTATGCAGCTGGGAGTAATTACGCACAGATGCATTTAAAGTGCAAGAAGCAAAAAAACTGGTTTTTCCACACCTTCTACTAAATGGGCTAAGATGGCTCCAAATCCTACTGGACTAGCATCCGTAAGAACGACAATTTCTTTACTAGGGTCATACAGCTCCAAAAGGCTGTTATTCAGTAAAGACTCTTTGCATTTTCTAAAAGCGTTCTCGCATTCCTGTGACCATACGAACCTATGAGCCTTACGTCTTAAAACATTTAATGGGTAACAATCTGACGCGAAATTGGGTAAAAATTGGTTGTAGAAATTTAATAAACCCAAGAAAGATTCTAGCTGTTGCAAGTTTTTCGGTGCAGGTGCGTCGACTATGGCTTTAGCCTTATCTTGGTTTGGCCTAAGCCCTTCACTGGAAAGTGTATGACCTAAGAACTCAACCGATGTTTGTAGTTGGGACCGGGATGCAAAATAAGAGCACACACCAAAACGAAGACCGCTTGCTTGAAAATTTGTGCATTTAGGAAAGAAAAAAACATCTAAAAAACCAAGTCTTGAGTTCAAGGAACGAACGCAAAGAGAGACGAGTTCAAAACTAGTACGAAAAAGATTGCAGAAGAAGCAACTAAATCTAGCTCCTTCCGAAGTTGCGTCTTATTTTGTGAAAATTTAGTTTGAGATCAGTCACGGGCTTATTCGAATGAAATTCCCCCACCAAGCATTCCTTGGGCCATTTGTGAGAGTTTAGTGGCTTAAGAATTTTATCTTTAGGAGCGCTGATTTTAAAGTTGAGGTGCTGCAGCTGAGATCTTTTTAAATTCCACGAAACAATCTGGTTACAGACAACATCGGGACGGTCAACATTTTTGGCACTAAACCTTACGATATCGGCTTCCGTTGTGCCATATTCAGCATTTTGTATATACGTACATTTGTTTTCGATTAATGACTGTTTTCTCAGGAACAATTTTCTTGATTGGTAAACAGGGTGGTGGTAAATGCAGTGGAGGTAGAAGTGGAAGTTGTGATGCTGCAGGTAGCTTAAAAGGCGGTGACAAGATTAACGGATGACTTGGATTTCTAGAAGGCGGCGCCGGGTAAGATTTGAGGCAAAACAGGAACCCAGGATGCATTGCTCAATCGTTCGGATGGGGACTCAGGTATTTTGAGGCTAGTCTGGTCAGCCCAATGTAAATTGGGTGAAAGCTTTTATTGCACATAATGGCCTTTGCACGATATCAATTCGTTTAGGTTTGTGTACGAAATTGAAGTTACAGAACAGTCAATAGGTCTGTTTGGTAACCCACGAATTCGTATACATTTGTAAGATTCTTACGAATTTCATGTTTGTTAACCCAAAATATTTGTAAAAGAGAGAGCCAAGTGACAGTTCAAAAAAATTTCCCCTCCACTGAGAGCGTACACAAACTTACGCGGTCTTTTTCTTCGCGTAGTTTCATCGATTCTGTCAAACCAGCCATTCTGACAATTTGTGAAATATCATAATCTTCATTGTTGGTGGAAAACAAAAACAAATTTGGAGGTTTTACGCAAACGTGCGTGTTTACGAATTTTCCACTGCTGAGAGGATTTTCCCCCACTTTTCAAATTATTTTAATATTTGAGAGCCAGCTAAAAATTCCACAGAAAAGATACCAAACAGACCTATTATGATCACATTTAGCCATGACACAAACCAAAGTAGATATTCAATTGTGAATTAGTCCATATTTGTTTCTCCAGAAACGAAAAACGAAAAAAAGTTTTTGTAGAAATGCAGGACAGACTCATCAGTAAGAAGCCAACGAGTACAAAAAATTCACGACGCAAGCAGGAACAGAGTAAAAACGATTAAGAATAGAGACCAGAAAAAATGTCGACTTTGTAGTTACTTCATTTTGACACATTTATCCCATATCCCTTAACTCTGCGCACATCCAATGAAACACGATTTGTCAGTTTAATACAGCGCAATATATGAGACATTTCGGTCACAAGTGAAAGTGAATTATGGACTACCCTGATAAAACTTTTGTTTTTTTTTTGCTCCTCCCCCTTTCTGATAAATCTTTCTACTCATTCATATATCCTGGTGGTGGGTTAAATTGTTAATGGATGTTCTACTTCGACCACTTAAGCAGGATTTTTTATTGTTATCGCATACACAAACCATATCCCAACCATATTCATCAACCTTATCCTCGAACTATGCAATTGGTTGTTGAATTTGCTTTAATCTCAGAATGTGGCATAGTTTTGTAGTACGAAAAGGCTCCAGTTCTAACTTCACCGATAGCTCTTCGATGGATTTAGGTAAAGGGGCGGGAACCTTTTCCGATGCGGTCAATCGAACTAAATCCATCGATCTCCCAGATCATGGTAGCGAATTCCAGGCGGAGGTTCCAGCAGTAATAATAGTCGCCCTCGAAACTGTAATATATTACCATTTGCATGTACTTTTGAGCGAGCAATATAAGTTTTGTGGCTCTTAGTCAAACACGGATCCACCATTTCAAGTTGCAGAGCTGCAGTGACTGGCATGCCTTGGCATTACCGGTCCGACAGCTGCTATGGAAGCACCTAATGAGTCACCTGCTCCTGTTTTTTTTTTCGGCCAGAGGCTCTACGCCGAGTATGGGTTCTGTTCCTTGTGGATATCTCGCACGAAGTCCATACATCGTTCCTGATGAAATAATCTTTACCTTTAGGGTTCCCAGCAAACCCCACTTTACTCCTTTCCCAAGAATCTTCATCTTTCTTTCATTTTTTTTCTTATACACATTCCAGGCGCTTTTCATCTACATCGCTTCCGCATCATGTGAAGCCATCTCTCCCATCGAGAAGCCCACTCATCTCATATCGGTTGATTACAGCTCGTATCCCTACACCAATACTGATGATGGCAATAATCCAGTGGATGATACATCCGCCCAAGAGAGTATCAAAATCGAGAACCGACAGCTTTATGATACTGTAAAGCATGCTTCTGGTTACGATCCTGATGCCAACATCCACAACAACAACAACTCGCGCAGTGGCAACGAAGAACCAAATGAAAAATTTAACTCATCCACGGTGAAGGTATTCATTCCGCCACGCAAGTCGGCTGTCATACAAGCCATACCGAGAAAAGTTCGTGGTCCTGGAAGCATTCTATCCTCAACAACAACAACATCGTCACCATTTGCCCGGCCGCCTAGTTTGCATGCGGTCGCCAAAGACTACGGATCGGGTGAGCCCACAACAACAATTGTCTATGCAACATCGATTCCGACAACACACTCAAGGCAATACGTGAACATTCGTCCGGTTCCGCTTTTGTCTACGCAAAAGTATCGTTCGACAGTAGTTGTCGAGAAGAGGAACCAAGAAGAAGCCGACACCACGAAGCCAGTTGTGGAGAAGTTCTCCGAAGAACAGGACCAGGAACAGCAACAGCAACAGCCACAGAAGGCGCAAGTGAATGTCTTGGAGAAGCCCACCTTCAAGATTGAGTCGAGTTCGGAACAAGCCTCAACCACGCCGAGGACTTATGAGACAACACCATACCACGTGGAGCAGCGCAAGAGGAATCTCTACAAGAGTGTCCCGTACGCGAGAATCCGCACTAACGAGGACATCGATGAAATGCCTGCCTACAATCGAAATACCTTCGTGAATCCCTATCCCAATCATAAATGGACAAACGACGACTACATGCAACCTCAACCACCGCCGCCGCAGATGGTCTATGAAAACCACCAGCAAAGCTACTTCCAACCGTCGCCACCGGCTAATCAAAATATTTACTCCCCCCGATATCCACCACCCGATGAGTATCAGGATGACATGTTCCGCGGTAGTCCCACCCCATCGCCGATATACGTTCCCCATCAACAGCCAATTGCCAACATCCTTTCCCAGCACCAGCACCAGCAACAGCAACAGCAACAGCAGCAGCAGCAGCATCCGCGTCAGCAATATCAGCCGTTAACAGTTCGAGATTTTGACCTTCTTCTGCAGCTTTTGGTTCTGCGAGAACGACGTTTACACGCCTCCCAGGAGCCATATCCATTGGCGAGCGACTACAACGGTGGAGGCCTTCAACAGGATAGTAACTACTTTGCTCCAGTTCCCGACAATCAATACTACAAGAGTCGAGAGCCCAAATACAACGAATTGCCCAGAAGTGGCCAACCCACAAGCACACGACTGTTACCATCAAACATACGCGAGGAGTTACTCTTTCGAATGCTGCTGCTGTCGCTGCACTTGCAGCCACAACCCAAAGGAATGCCTATTGCTAGGAGTCCTCCGCCGCCGCCCATATTGCCGCCACAGTACATGTACCAACTGGGAGCACCACCGTCGTCTTCAGCAGCGTTCCTCGACTTTCGACAACGCAACGGAATTCCAAAGAATCCTGTGAGGAGTGTACAGGTTCTGGGGGAGATTGATTAGGATTTTGTTATTTTATTTCCTTTTTTTTTGTTGTTTTTTATAAACTTTTTAAATTAATAAACGTTTGGTTGACATCTGTTTTTTTTTTCTCTACAGGGTGACACGTTTTTTTTTTTTTTTTTTTACAGATTTTTGACACATGAGAGTATAAAGCTATTTTCCCGTTATAATACATTCCAATGCATCATTTGCAAAAGCAGTTAACAGTCAATCTATATATAAAGCTTAAATATATAAAATAGACTGACGTCCATGTGTGCACGCATAACTCGATAGCGGATCGTTCGATTTTCACGATTTTGGGCTTGATGGATTTGTATTGACCCAAGGAAGGACACTATGGAGGAAAATCACGGAAAATTTCCAGGAAAATTGTAAAATTCAGAAATATCGATTTTCCATACATTTTGTATGAGAAATTTTTTTTTTTTTTCATTTTGTTCGGACGTGACTGTTTGTGTGCACGGGCGAAGCTGGGCGGCTCTGCTAGTTTTATACATAAAAAAAAACTGACGTCTGTGTGTGCACATATAACTCAAGAACGAATTGTTCGATTTTCACTACTTTGGACTTTTTGGATGGACACTATGGAGGAAAATCTCGGAGAATTTCCACAAAAATTGGAAATCCGAGAAGATCCGGTTTTTAGTTACAAATAATATTGCTTCCTACTACTAGTTCCTTCCTATCACACTATAAGCAAGTAACGCGACTGTTTTAGTGCACTTTTACAAAAGGGAAGTCAAAAAAAAATTATGTAGGTACAGTGAAACAAAAAAAAGTTGGACAGCAGGTACACTGCAATTGTAACTTGAATATTCTTGCCGTTTGTAGGAATATTGAAGTCGAATAAACTGCAAATGAAGCTTAGTTCTTTAAATTTTTTAAATAATTTCATATCCTTTTTCTAAATTATTCAATGTTATTTAAAAACAAATAAATAACGGAAAATGTAATTTTGTAGAACCAAAAAAAAAAAACTTGGACAGTTTTTTCCTTATTCTAAAAATTGACGCATTGTCCTATTTTAATATGTTTTTGCACGTTCTTTTAAGAGTCACTGTTTAATCTATCTCTTTTTTGGTGATAAGACGTATTTTCAGTACCGATTGTTTTAAAAAATGGATAAAAAGCAAACATCCATTGCACCAAGGAACTGCCAATAAAGTTGTAGGAAAAACAAAAAGTGTGAGAGAAATTTCCAAAATTGTGAAAATATCTAGATCTACAGTGCATTATGTGAACCGTGTGCTTGAAAAAAATGATTTCTTACCACCTAGTGTTGGACGATCGAAACAAATTTTGACTCCTCAAACAGAACGAACAATTTTTCGATGATCCCAAAATTTCTGCGGAAGACATTGCTAGAGACCTACAAGAAAATGAATGCAATTGTAGAGGTGCACCCACAGACTGTTAGAAATTTATTACATTCAATGGGTTGGAGAGCCTAAGCCCCCCCGAAACAAGCCCCTTTATGTTTGCAAGAAACAATAAGAAACACCTGGAATATGCCCTTATGTATGTCCGTCAACCTTTAGAGTTCTGGAACAGGGTTATTGTCAGCGACGAGTCGAAATTCAACATATTTGGGTCTGATGGACGCCGATTTGTTTGGATGAGACGAAGCCTTACATCCGGCGCATGTAAATGCCTCTGTTAAACACGGTAGAGGCGGTGCGATGGGCTTGAGTGGAGTAGGAAACATGGTGTTCGTTGAAGGCAATATGAAGAAAATAGACTACCTTAACATCCCCAAAAACAATTAGCTAAGCAATAGTTATTGCTTTGTTTATGATAATGACCCAAAGCACGCGTCCAATATTGCACGGGAATGGTTGCTCTAAAACGCGGAAATGTTCTTCCCCACCATCCACAAAGCCCGGCTTTAAACTCTGCACCTGAGAGTACACATGGAGAAAAAAATTGAGGGAACGGCCAACATCAGCAAAAATGTCTTGAAAAGCGCCCGTCAGGGTGTATGGGCCAATTAACCGCCCAATGTAACAAACAATTTAGTTATGTCTATGAATGGAAGGCTACAAGCTCTTTTAGAAGCCAAGGGCCATCATACTAAATATTAAAATGTATATTTTTGTTAATGTATTCACCAAGTGTCCAGGTTTTTTTTTTTGCTTTGAAAACTACTGTTTTTTTCCTTTTTGTGTGTTTTAAATATTAAAAAACATATTTTAGGAAAATGAATTAAAACTATTTGCAAAGCTTAAAAAATGATGATGATAGCTTGACGGTTGTGATTTTATTCAACTTTCTAATTGCATCCTTTTCCTGTCCAACTTTTTTTTTGGTTCACTGTATGTACCCGGGATTTTTAGTGAAAACAAGCGTTTTTTAGGCAAAGTTATATTGCCTTCAAGAGCAATACACTTGGTTTACCGAGTTTCCAACATTTCGGTGCCCATTCTGTAGTACGAAACGTCCAAGCCTTCAAAATACGCCTCGGTTTCCGCGATGACCTCCTCATTCGATCTGAATCTCTTTCCCTGCAGCCACCGCTTGAGCTTTTGGAACAGATAATAGTCTCTGAGAGTCGAGTCTGGAGAATACGCGGTTGATGAGCAACCAATTCGCATCGTAATTGGTCCAATTTGGCCATCGCTTTCAAAGACGTGTGTTGGCCAGAACTTTTTTCTTCGCGTGTATAAATTTGACAGCTGTCAAACTATTAGTTTGTGAGATATAGCATTTTGAGTGAAGCAACTTTTGTTATTTTGAAAAAAAAGGATAAAACTGAATTTCGTGTGTTTTATGAAAAAAAAGTGGCTTGAGGAATGCAATCCGGACTCGCGCCAGGCGAAGCAACCATTCGTAAGTGGTTTGCTAAATTCCGTACAGGCCATATGGGCACCGAAGACGATGAACGCAGTGGACGTTCAACAGAGGCTGTTAAGGACGAAAACATCAACAAAATCCACAAAATGATTTCGGATGACCGTAAAATTAAGTTGATCGCGATAGCTGACAATCTGAAGATATCAAAGGAACGTGTTGCACATATCGTTAATGAATATTTGGGTATGCGAAAGCTCTGTGCAAAGTGGGTGCCGCGCGAGCTCACAATCGACCAAAAACAACAACGAATTGATGATTCTGAGCGGTGTTTGAAGCTGTTCAACGTATTTGAGCGTTTGAAGGACGAAATCGCGACAAAATGGCCCCATTCGAAGAAGAAGAAAGTGCTGTTTCATCAAGACAATGCACCATGTCACAAATCAATGAAAACGATGGCAAAATTGTATGAATTGGGCTTCGAATTGCTTCCGCATCCACCGTATTCTCCAGATCTGGCCCCAGCGAGTTTTTCCTGAAAATGAATTTAGTGCCGATGGAGAGTGGAGAGGTAATCGCCGAGACTGAGGCCCATTTTGAAGCAAAAGACAAATCGTATTACAAAAATGGTATCGAAAAGTTGAAAGATCCCTATAATCGGTGTATCGCCGTCGATGGCTCTCGATATTGAATAATAAAATCGAATTTTTCAAAAAAAAAAATGTTTTTTTCTTTAAAACGATACGAACTTTTCAGCCGAACTGTTATATTGCCCTTAACAGCACCTACAGGAATATGAACGTTTTCCGCTAGTGAGCTGTTAAGGGCTGATCCTCGCCTGGCAAGTTCGTCGGCTCTCTCGTTACCCTCAATCGCGCTATGTCCTGGAACCCAGAGAAACGTGACTCTAGCCTGGTTGCACAAGCGGCTGAGCTGTTCCTGGCAGCGATCTACTAATTTCGAAGAGGTGGCTGCCGAAATTATGGCTTTGCTGTCCGTAATAATAGCGATATTATGTTTGGGTGTTGGGTCGTTTATTAGGTTGCGACAGGCTTCGAGGATCGCCAGTACTTCCGCTTGGAAGACGCTAGCGAAATTTGGAAGGCGATAGGACTTTGATATGCTGAGTTTTTCCGAGAAAATTCCCGCAACCACCCCGCAGTCCATCTTTGAGCCATCGGTGAATACCGTTGTATCAAAGTCTGTCAACACTCTCCCTCGCTTCCATTCATCCCTGCTTGGGAAACTTGCGGCGAAGGGTGACGCCAAAATTGGGTATAATGTAATCTGTAGGAGACACAACCAAACCATTTGGTAGTGTATCTAGGATTTTACTGTGACCATACGTCCAAGTAGTCCAGCACTGCATGCTGAATTGGAATCAGTTCTCTTTTTTAGGGGCACCCACTCATAATTAATTTTTATTTATAGTTAAGTCCATTTGAAACTTTATTACACAAAAATAAAAAATGGGATTTTATAAAAAAAAAAAAATTAATTTTCATACTCATATTCGCACTGAAGGACTAGAGGCCAATAGTGGAACCAGGAATGAACATGGTGGATGAATGCATTCGCTTGCAAGTTGGATGTCATCTCCTTTCAACAGTTCAGTCGCATTGCGAATGGACACTGAGCAGGACTGTGCCCAATGTCGCTCTGGTCGAGAATTCACGTCAAATGTATGGAAAAATCCGCTTTCTGAAATCCAGCCACACGGCGACCATAAAGGGACGAAAGGACCTGCTGTCTGGAGTTCACCAGTAGGAGTCTGAGAGTGGGGTTAGGTAACAGTCTACCTGCAACAATCTACCACCCACCAATTATCCTGCATGGCTCTTTTGTTCCATGTTTTTTTGCAAATAGGTACATTGGGGGTAGGGTGGGGGGGAATTTTCAACGACACGTTCTTGCTTTTCAATGGATATTCAGTTAAATTAGGGACATAATTTTGAACCGGAATTAACAGTTCGTAATGAAAACCCGTAACAAGTTATTTTTAGATTTTGGTTACCAGGAAGCCATAACAAGGAACAAGTAGTCCTGCTCTGTTCAGCTTTGCCAGTCACTGCAACAAATGCAACACTCTCTGGGATGGGGTGGGAGTAGCAGGTATTCATACGAGGATGCCAATACTGATGGATAGATACGTCATAAATGCATAAAATAAGGGATGAACTCCGAGCATGAGAATATTGACACGTGGAACAATCGGGAGCAGTTCTTTTTGGCGAATTTTTGGTCTTTCTGTTCGCCCAGTACAGCGTAGCTTCGTTTGAGTTTTTTTTTCTAAGTCCAGGAACTTTGAGGATTCTCTCCATTTTGTTGAAAGACACTCGAGTCGCATTATTCCGGTTTCGATTATCTTATCCCCATTTTCGGCTCTGGCTATAGTTGGTGAAATTTTTCAGCCCATTAAAAGAAAGTGGATTCATGTGAGAAACTGTCTTTCCCCGCTAATGTTGGAGTTCTCGGAGTTTAAAGCACTTGGTGAATAAATTATTATAGGTCTGTTCCCGTACTGTTGCAAACAGCCGAAAACTACACTCTCTTCTGTCAAAACATATGAAAAGTCTTCGTACGGGAACAGGATTTGACTGATTTCGGCTGTTTTCGGCTGTTTTGGACAGGTACGGGAACAGACCTTATAATTCAATGTCTGTAGCTTGTGATCAGCTTAGGAGGTCAATTACAAACAAGATTTCAGATGCTACATCAGCTCTGCTGAAATTCGCAGTGCTCCCACTCTTTGGGTTAAGTGGTTTCCTTCCATTGCCTGCGCCCCACACAAATACCTGGCTTCAACCCTAAAATCACTATGATTCCCCATTTGAAAGACACAAACCAAGAAATACAATCATTAGCATAAAAAGGTCCTTAAAACGACACAACAAGTTCACTACAATCCAACGGGGATTCCCGAGAAACATGCTAAGGCAACAAAAGCGAAACCCACAGGAAACGATACAAAGTGACGACATGTCAATGCACCGGCATCATCATCAGCGGTAGCATAAAATGCAAGTACGCCAGCGTCTGCAATGATGGTCGAAGGCAAATTGAATAACCGATGTGCATTCAAGGATCAAAGGAGTGGTTAAAAAGGCCCGAGACAGAGCTGAAAACAGCTGCTTACGGCGGCAGACCCCCTAACTAATAAAGAATTTGAAACTCTCCGCCACGTACTCTGTCTCCTCATATCATATCCAAAGTATCAGGAAGTCAATCCCCCACTTCCCGGCCTTTATTCACATTTCTCTTAATTTTGAATACAAATTGGGAACATAAACATCTAGCGGTGTGGTGGTCTTCAGAGTGTGCGTACAAAAAAGGCCCGAGTCTTTCTTTTGAGACCGAAATAAGACCCATTTAGGAACACTCACTCTCGTGGGTGCTGGGGGGATACACTGAGCCTGAACAATTAATTTAAGTGCTTTAAGGAAAAATAAAAAATGGACAGAAGAAAAAGCTAGGTAACTCCTGTTTGGTCAACACGAAAAGAACTACTTCTACTTCGAGCAGCAACGTGACCAAGCCCACCAGCTCTTAGCGTTCCTCGTCAGCTCACAAAAGAGAACCAAACTGCTGGGAGACAATCAGAGGATGGCTCAGCGATGTCACTTCTGGAAAAACGTATCTGGAGTGGAATTGAATCGAACTCTAGGTAAACAAGAAAGAACGGACCATTAACTTGAGATGTGTGCATAAGTTCAAGTCCTTCCAAAGTATACTCCAAGCAGCAAACCATCGGGCACCTATGACAGGAGAAATAAGTTTTCCCCCATTCAGCGGAGCATGTCGCGAAAAGAGCAGAACCGCAAGGACCAGCTGTCTTCGAAACGTTCCACGCAGAGGGACAGTCTATCTCGACGTCAGGACACATGCGTCAATTTTAATAAGAACCGCGAGATTTCCAAACCCCAACAGGAGTCCATGCACAGGAAGCGCAGTTTGGAAATGAACAG
The DNA here is from genome assembly GCA_949775065.1 of Brachyopa scutellaris. Lineage (NCBI taxonomy): Eukaryota > Metazoa > Arthropoda > Insecta > Diptera > Syrphidae > Brachyopa > Brachyopa scutellaris. The sequence goes on from OX459116.1 coordinate 6,399,923, forward strand.
GACTGCACGTAGATGCGGGTAAGTAAACCTCCATCCACACAAACCCCCAAAGGAATTATGTGGACTGCTTGCAAGGACTTCTGGTCACCTGATAGTGTCTCAGTAGAAGTCTTCTTAATTGCTTTCAATTAATAGGCGGTCAGTCCTACTTTACGTCACCACAGAAGTCCTCCAGTGATTCTTGACTACGTTGGTATTGGGAAAGTTACAACAGCGATGGAGAGTCTTCGAATCCACCCTAAAGAGACAGAGAGCCACCCCGACAGGAGCCTTGCCGCTCTCAAAGCGTCCTCGAATAGGGAAGCGGTTAAGAGACGCGAGCCAATTTAATTGAATCCCTAAAAACAAGCCGTTTGCCGCTTGGCAACAGAGCAAAGTATGCCAGTAGCCTCTCAGGCATACGCTGAGCGGGAGCTACGCATGGCGCGTCGTTCGGTTTGCTATGAGATCGAAAATCACTTTTTTCCCATGTTGCCACGCGGCGATCAGGAATCAAAAACAGAGCTGCTACTTGCCCACAGAAAGGCGCATGTAGGGGTGAGTGGCCACTTTCACATGATACAGCGTGTGCAGGGATGCATACATACGAGCAATCGATAGTTGCAGTGATTTCTGATTCCTTGGTAGCCTGCGAAAGGTTTAAGACTTTCCAACCTGTGTGCGATACCGTTTTTTTTTTTTTTTTGGAAATTGGACTAATTGGCGAGATAGGTGACGCTTCAGATGCATCTTTAAGGCGCCACAATAAGAATCTTGAACCGATTTGAAATCTAAGGCGAGGGACCTGCATACAACCAGCGGATGCAATTACCGCAGAATTGACCAATTTGCCTTCGCCCATTCCGATTCCGTTTCGAATAACAATCAGTTGACTTCCAATAAAGGTGCGGACAGTAGGGAAGCAGGCTCCCAAAATGGTCTTTTGGGACATACACAAAGTGGATTATCTCGAATACGTTATTGTTTCCAAATTGATTCATTGCCAAGCCACGCCGCGCCGGACCGTCTGGTAAGCTAGCGGAAGTACTCCCCAAATCCATTTATATTTGCAATCCACGGACAGGTATCCCCTTTTGTGTACCAGGCCAGCAGCACTAGCAAACAGTAACTCGTAAATTCATAAAGAGGGCGGCAGCAGTGGGGTAGTCCTCTCGAGATTCCTGACCTATTCCGATGATGCGAAGATTCTGCGTGGAAATACTTTCTCTACACTGAGCCAACCATGGGATTGTATTACTTCGACGCTCTTTTCTGTGCAAGGAGCCAGTAGCATCGCAGACACACATTGAGCAGGACCTGCACACGATGATCTCCGAGTTGACTGTAAATCGACGCGAATCTAAACGAGAAACATCCGAAAAGCGATTTTTCGAAAAATTGCCACCAGGCGCCCATAGAGCCAAGCAAGGCAGCTGCTACCCGCCAACCGCCACCCGCAGAGGGGAGTTCCTGGCCATTTCCACTTTTTCGAAAGGGTGCTGTTCATATGAACCGCTCTCTGGTGTGGGTAGGCGGACCCAGTCTCTCTGCATTGATGCATCAGATGGGTTGTTGGCTGAAAGCATTCTGATTCCCACTGGCGGTGTGGCTATCGATACTGCTATCCTGGTGAATTGGAGGCAAACCCGTGTAGCTACTTCGTCAATTTGGTAAACGGGAATATTGGCATTTGTTTTGAAATACTAGATGTAGTTCCGCCTTAATCTTCTGGTCCAATTGCAGGACCTTTTTCGGGTACCTTTCATGGTCTAAGGAGGCACGAAGATGCTGTCGCACTCAAGGCACTTTCGCCATGCACCTGTGAGATAAGATAAAAGCATGTTAGCATCATCCCTTCATGGTCCCTTGGTAGCCATAGAATCGGGTGCATACAGCATTTGAAGTTGCAGCACTGCTGCTCGTGGTCTTCGCTTTGGTTTTAGAAGGACAAAAGGAATCGAAGGGTGAGGAAGGTAATTCGAGACTACGTACAAGAGAGAAAGAGAGAGAGATGGAGAGAGAGAGAGAGAGAGAGGGGGAGAGAGAGAGAGGGAGAGAGAGATAGTTCTTTCAAAGTGGAAGAATGAGAAGGCAGGCAGACACCTTCAAAAAGCCTTCAGTCTTTATTCATTTATTTTTCAAGAGTTGAGCAAAATCAGAAATATTTTATTTTAAGGATACTTCCTTCCAAAACTGCGGCTTAGTTGTATTACCTAAATGCGCCAAGTTTAGTATTTTTAAAGAGTAATTCAGTTATATTCGAGAAAAATAACAGTTTTAACAGTAAACCAAAGAACTCAGGAAAATGAGCACAGACACCCTTGATGACTCAAATCATATGAGTGTAACAACGTGTAGAACAGTTTGAAAAGCGCTGCGTTTTCACACAGAAACAAGTTATCAAATTTCAGATGTTCACTTTTTACAAACTACAGTTAGGCGACTACTGTTATAATGACTGACTAAAAGTATGCAACAGATTTATTTCCAGCGAAATTGAAAAGTCAAATAAAATGTAAACGTTCAATGCTTTGAGGAGGATAGAGAGAGGGCTTCGATGGTAGGGACTTATAGCCTTCGACATGGGACAAGCATATCACTCAACTCAAGCAGACGATGGGTACCTGCTTAGTACCAGTTCGTCCTGTGAATAGTGGTGAGACAATTATTTCGCAAATTTTCAGCTTTCAAAAGCTGAGGATTGATGACCAGATCCGGAAAGGTCTCCCTAATTGGAATTAACTCTATGACCGTAGATCGTATTGGATACAAAATTGTTGTTGTTGTGGTGCAACTTCCAAGGATTTCAATGAAATTGAAGATATGATTATGCGAGCAGTTAAAAAGCTTCGAAAAGAAAAATGGCAAACTCGTGGGAGTGATAAAAAAGTGGTGATAGCAACTAAGGCACGTTTTCATATTGAGAATCGGGAATAATTAAGTAGTCCTCATTCATGTATACTCACAGAGAGTCATCAGCTTTAAAGGCACTGGGCTCAAGCCTGATTGACCACAAATCAGTGCTGAACTGCTTCAATACTCCCCAAGACCTCTCCCATAGAAAGGAAGTCAAACATTGGTGGGTAGTCGTACATGAGGGTATTGTTGGAACTGGCTAAATAAAAGATGCGGCTGACTCCTTTAACGGCCCTGAGCCTTTTTCGAATATTTTTTAACTGAGCTATGAACTTAAAAATCATAACAAAACGTTACCCAGGGTCTTCGTCAGACTAAAAGAGCCATCAAACCTTTTTATAAGTTATCCATAAAACACCTTCCCATCAGTAGGAATGATATCAAGAGATTGATGGGATTTCTAACAGTGCATTGCCATCTTCGATATCACCTAAACAAAATAAGTGTCTCTCAGGAAACCTAACATCATCCCTACACGGAAGACGACGAAACTGCGGAACATATTCTATGTGACTGCATGGCACTATGTGTCCTTAGGAGACAACAATTCCACAGAGAAGTCCTGACTCCCGGCTAAATTCCTAGGTCTCCACCAGTGAGATCTTTAATTTCATCAAAAGAATTGAACCTTTTCTGGTTCCCTTAACTGACTTTGCGGTACAAGCGATCATTAGGGTCGCAGTGCCCTCTGCAACTGGCAGGTCAGAATCTTAAAAAAAAACACGTATTCCGGGAGTAATGTGGGTTAACTGTCGACGAACCGACACCTTGATTCGGTGAAACCAATGATGGAACCATTTTGTGAAAAAACCGACGAAGATGTTTTCAATTCCTTTTTACTTAGAAAATGCTGATCCTGTCATATACCTAAACATAATAAACGTCCCCAAGTTTTATTTATATTTTTTTTTTTTCGAATAATCAAAAGTGTCCTGTCCACGCGTGGGCTTATAAATATCTTGGGCCTGTACAATTTCCATTGATTTTTAACTTTAAGGACGTTTTGCCCCACTCTCCTAATCATAGACGCACTCCAAATCCACCCAAGTTCACAAAAGCAAACCCTTCCCCCATTAAATTCCGCATTTTGAATTGCTTGCTCACTATTGTGAATACAAACGGGCGCAGAGCAACAGATATCATTATATTGTATGAGATACCACCTAACTGTACTGAATTGAGAACAATATGAGTGGAAACAAAAAAAATTCCTGGTAGAGATACTTGAAAATCGTAATTTCTTGAAATATTTCACTCATGACCAGCATCAAACGGAACCTTCTTCATCTGTGCTCACAATTCGACTGGCAGCACTGTCTGCACAGGAAATAGAGGTGAGCACATAATAATATCATTGGGGTAGGTGGATGGGGCAGTGTTGCCAGAGAGCAATAACTAAAAACAAATTCATTCATTCACATTTCTATTAAACAAAGTGGAGAATTTATTTCAAATGACATTGAAAAGAGGTTATGAATTTGGCAACTGGAAATATTTAAGCAATTAAAAAACTATTGACAATTTGATTCAATTTAGTTTGTAATGGTAATGGATGTAATGGAAAGTGTAATGGAAAGTGTAATGGAAAGTGTAATGGAAAGTGTAATGAATATGTTTACACATTTCGTGGTAATTAATGCTTAACATTCTCTCGCCTTTGATGGGCAATTAAAAAAACTATTGACAATTTGATTTAATTCAGTTTGTTATGGTAATGGATGTAAAGAAAAGTGTAATGGAAAGTGTAATGAACTTATATTTTTATACATTCCGTGGTAATTAATGCTTAACATTCTCTCGCCCTTGAGGAGCAATTAAAAAACTATTGACAATTTGATTTAATTCAGTTTGTAATGGTAATGGATGCAATGGAAAGTGTAATGGAAAAAATGTAATGAATATGTTTATACATTCCATGGTAATTAATGCTTAACATTCTCTCGCCCTTGAGGGGCCAAATTCCTTCAATAGGTTTAGGTAGTCGACGGCACTGAGTACACTGAATTTGGCCGTTGCGTGTCTTTAAGGTAGCTACTCGTACGACGCCGTCTCTACCAGGATGCACTTGGAACAACTCGACCCAATCTTCAGTTAAGTGATGGAAGATTTTCTTCTTTAATGATGGACAATGTCGCAAGTGGCTATTGCAGGGGAGTCGGACAGAATCCCGAAAGTCCAAAATCCCGAAAATCCAAAATGCCAAAAATCCAAAATCCCGAAAATCCAAAATCCCGAAAATCCAAAATCCGGAAAATCCAAAATCCCGAAAAGCCAAAATCCCGAAAAACTAAAATCCGGAAAATCCGAAATTCCAAAAATCCAAAATCCCGAAAATCCAAAATCCCGAAAACGGAATCCCGAAAAATTATATAAAATGCAAAATTTGTGCAAATTTTTGATTTTGGTTTTCGGGATTGTGACCCCAACCCCTATTACAGAACTGGTTCTAGACAATTTGGAACGCAATTGAAGGCTTTTTTAAATACTCTCGGGACCATCTCGACCAAAAATGCTGAGGGTACTCCTGTAGCTGTGGCTGATACCCCGTGTAAGTGAACTGATGTTGGTTCGACTACTTCATTGAGGGCTGGTACCAATGATGAAATGGTCATGAATATAATCGGTCCTCTCAGTCATCTGTGATATTGGCATGAAATTGAGATTATCGATGAGTTTAGCTCTGTGTAGGTAGGGTAGGACGAACACTGCCCAATCCGTCTCATATGAAACTGAGCGCTTTTAACGGGGGCCTCTTACAGGGGATCTTGGAGGTATGGTTTCCCAGACAATCCCATTCTCAGCACACACAATCATTTCGGGCAGCCAGGAAACTAACTGATGAAAGATCCTCGGCCCGTCTGCAAGTCCCGATTTCAATCTGTGGAATCATGAGAGATATCCTAACATTGCGCCCTTAAAGACCGCGTTAGTCTTAGCTGCAAACAATTTTCCTATGGAGGAGGTGCGTGCAGCCATCGACCGACGAGTGGCCCAAGCGACTTACGGCCTGTATCCAACCATAAAGCGGCCATTTTGAAAGAAATTGCGTTTTTTCTATTTTAAATTTATTTAAAAATTAAAGAGCAAAGAAAATCAAAGAAAAATATTCGGCCCTTTTAAAGTTATGAAGGAAAGTGGGTGTAACAGTATTTTTGACTCTACTAGGTATTTTCTATGTGGTAACGCTTTCAAGAACTTTTGACAAGAATAACGTACATATGACGTATAAATTCATGATTTTGAGATTCGCCAATATTTTCAAAACAAACCTTTTTACGAAATGTAGCCTATCGGCAACCCTGCTGCCACTCGACATCGGCGAGGAGAGGAATGTGTTTTGGGTAAGGCATTGCGCAACTCTCTCTCTCTCTCTCCCTCTCTCTCTTTGAGTATCTTTTCAGCAGGCTGGTCTTGGAAAAATCGATTGGTATATACGTATATATGAGTATTTTTGTATACCAAATGTTGCAATATATTCCGACTGTCTTTGCAATAAGAAACACAAATCTACTCCCATCAATTGATGGACCGTTGTGACGTAACAAACCAGAAAAACTACGTCAAACCATACACAAAGTGTCAGGTGAACAGAATCTCTTGGGCGTGTAGCAACCATCTTTCGCGTTTGAGTGCTACCCGCCCAATAAGACACACCTTATCTTTCATATTCATATTCAACATGTTTATAAACATTTGGTGCCGAGGAAGTTAACCAAAATCATCCCGATGATGTCTGTCGCGTCGCCATCTACATATTCCTGATACCCAAGCACACCGAAACGTTATGAGTTGTTTAATATTAATACCGCTAGTTGGCGATGCCAATTGTTTGAGTTAATTTTCTTAACCACTCGACGGGCCTCTTCGAGTTTTTGTAATGAAAATAAAATTGAACAAAAATATCTCACAAATTCGCAATGAAAATGCATCCAAGGACTGTTGCTGCAACATTAAGTGACGGAAGACGCACACACGTTTTTATTGCAGCAACATGGCGCTGTACACAAAAACATAGAAAACGTTCTGTCCTTACCACAAAAGCCCCATTGAACTTGCATCGCAGTGAAAGTACTCGCAGAAGGAATCCCCGCAGCAAGTCCTTCTGATTCTTGTGTGCAAGGACCTCATGCCTCTCTCTACATTCGTATATTTTTGTGGATAGATGTAGAGTACAGTCACACAAGATGCATAGACTAGTGGGTGGCGGTGGGTGGTTGGAAGTTGATTAGCTGGAACACCATTCGATACCTGTCGTCCTTTTATGTTCGCCTGGTGCAAGGATTAGAAAAATGGAGTTTTCTTGACAGTTTTGATGCGTCTGACGTAAAATTCATCGCTAGATATCATGTTGGCAATGCGACCGATAGACATTAGAAAACCTAACACTCCCAGGAGTAGGGCTCGTATCCTTCACAAGCAGAATTGTTGCCTCTCTGCCGCTTCACGTGTACTACGCGCTATTTCTATGTACACATGGAGTTATTTTATTCCACTGGGATGTGGTGTAATCGGTGCTTCTGGATAGACCGTGGTCTCTATCCATTAAAACATGAATGTAGTCCTCTGAAGGAAGTCTGAAGTTATGTGTGAAGAGCGGTTTTCCATCAAAGTTGTGTGGGATACAAGCGATTCCCTTGCGGAAACACCCCCCACCCTTGTTTCAAATCCTTTACTACTCTAACTACTTAACAGCAGGTGGACACTGATTTGAGATTCAATCATCTTCTTTAGAATGGTCCTGGCCGAATGGAATGTCAGACTGGTACGTGACAACACCCTATCAGAATATGGGGGTAAGATGGCCAAAAGCGGAACAATACGACTATCTCTATCTTTAGTGTCTTTTTAGAGAATAAATAGTCCAAAACATTTTGGACTAACATGCCGCCGTGCACTATTGGCCCAACTGGGCGAACAGAAAGCTCACACGGGCTAACTGAGCTGCTGCCAATCGTTACACCTCTCAGTATTCTCCTAGCTGTCGATCAACCCCTATTTTATGCATTTATGACGTATCTTTCCATCAGTATTCGCATCTTCGTATAAAAATGCCTGCTCCCCTTACCCACTCCACCCGAGAGAATTGCATTTGTTGCAGTAGCTGGGTTATCTGGTGAAAGCTAAACTGAGCACAGCAGGGCCACTTGCTTCTTGTCATGGTTCCCTGGTAGAAAAAAATTGCAAAACAGCGAACTTTGTGAATTTTCAGGTTCGACGTAAATTTCATGACAAATGGCGCGGCGCGTCCAGCGTGTAAGGTCCTGCTTAGTATGATGTTTGGAGTGCGACTGATAGGAACCAGGAACGCTCCGAAAATCACAGGAAATCCATCACTCCCAGGCGCAGGAATACTCGTATGTCATTTGCAGACTTGCATCTTACAGTGGTTTTTGTTCTATAGGAGATGCCTCAAAAATCCATAACTTTTGAAATAATCGGTTTTGGTAAATAAAGTCGACTGTTTCATAAGGAAGACATTATATTTTATTAGAAAATGGCATAATAAGTTACAAAAAAAAAAAATAAAGCAAAAAAAATGGAAATTCAACTAAAATAATGTAATGAAAATGGAAATTTGAAAAACAATTAATAATAATTCAAAAAATGGAGTTCGCTTCAATAAAAGTATAAGGTTTAAAGTTATAGTTGTACTTAAAATAAAAAAGAACCATTTGTAGTAGTACTTTTGCTTACTAAATATTTCCAAGTACAGTACGCCCTCGGTAAAAGCAATCCTCGATAAACGCAATACCTCGGTCAAAGCAACATCCAAATTTTTACCATTAGTGACTCAGTAACTGCAACTTTTCAAAAAAATAGTGACTCAGTAAACGCAACTTTCCATACATGACCTCTTATTTCGTTTTATATGTGTTTCTATTTTTTGGTGTTTGGTTTTAATACAGGGTTTTTCAACAGGGACGCTACAAAAGTAGAGCGACAGGGACAGCAAACGACGCCATATTTCTTGCCGCTCTTTTCTCTTCAGTAAGGTTTGCCATTTCATGATGGAAAGATATACGAGCCAACAACGAGTCGAAATTATTAAAATTTACTACCGAAATTCGGAGCCACTGGGCCTCAACGTTAAGAGCGCTACGTCCAATTTGTGGTTGTCATAATCGTCCTAGCAGATCAACAATTGAGCGTCGAGTGGAAAAATTTGAATCCACAGGCACAGTACAAAATGTTCCCGTGCCAGTGAGACAAAGAAGTGCCCGTAGTGTCGAGGCTTCAGTTGAAGAAAGCCCAAATGTGTCTCTCACACGTCGTTCTTAAGCGTTGGGCATCTCTGTGACGTCGTTGTGGCGAATTTTGCGAAAAGATCTTGGCCCACATCCTTACAAGATTAAATTGACGCAAGAACTGAAGCCGCTTGACCACTAGAAGCGTCGTATGTTCGTGAATTGGGCTGAGCAACAACTTGAAAATGATTCGGATTTTCATCGAAAAATCATCTTCAGCGATGAGGCTAATTTCTGGCTGAATGGCTTCGTCAATAAACAAAATATGCGGTATTGGTCAGGCAGCAATCCACACGTACTCCATGAGTCATCATTGCATCCCGAAAAAATTACGGTTTGGTGTGGTTTATGGGCCGGCGGCGTCATTGGGGCGTACTTCTTCCGTGATGATCAAGACCGGCACGTTACTGTGAATGGGAATCGTTACCGTTCAATGATAACCGAATATTTTTGGCCCCAATTGGATGTTGGAGGACATGTGGTTCCAACAGAACGGCACCACAAGCCACACAGCGAATGTCACAATCAATTTATTGGAAACCAAGTTTGGAGAACGTGTTATCTCACGAAATGGTCCAGTCGCTTGGCCGCCTCGGTCATGCGATTTGACGCCGTTAGACTATTTCCTGTGGGGCTACGTCAAGTCTATGGTCTATGCCAACAAGCCAGCGACGATTGATGAACTTCGTACGAATATCGAACGTGAAATTGCAGCAGTATCGGCCGATTTATGCTTGAAAACCGTCGAAAGTTGGGTTCAGCGTCTGGACTTCTGCAAGCGTGCCCGTGGTGGCCATGCAAAAGAAATCAAGTTCCATACATAATGGCATCGAACGTACTTTCACAGGAATAAAGAATTTAATTGATATCCAAAACCGTTTTTATTTTATTTAAAAAAAACTTTTGTAGCGCTCTTATTGAAAAACCCTTTATAACTGGGCAGTTAATTTACAATTACTTCTATCAGAATTAAATATACATCTTGTTTTTGTTTTCTTTAACGACGAACATTATTCTTTTATTTTTCATACTCTTTGGTGACTCGGTTATTGCAACAACCTCAATTAAGGCAACTGCTCGAATTTTTATCGGTTGCTTTTACCGAGGGCGTACTGTATATGTATATATACTAGGTATGTGCATTTTTGTATTTTATATTTTTAGTTAAAAATAAATATTATTGAAAAGACGTGTGATTATAGTATTTAAGTAACTGTGCATACAAAATTACCAGAATCTTCAGCTATCAGTCAGCAGAGATAAAACATCCTTGGATAAACTTGTTTCATATTTTTGGGGTAGTTTTCTTAAGCCAGTTATATAGGGGTCAGATCTTTTAAGCAAACGATTCAACAAGTCTTGATTGGTCGTTATTCTGGAAGTTTTCGGTTGTGATTAAGTCTAAAGGACTTTATATCTTTATTTTTAGCCTCATCCACCTCTTCAGACAAGACAACTCGCCTATAGGCAAGAGGGCATTTTTCATAACATCTGATCCATAGATATAAGTATCTAATGCACAGATGTCAGCAAGTAATACCAACGATGCATTGTCATACATGAAGTCATCAAATGCCTTACACACCTCAGCTATTTTTCATTGTTTCGTTCTGGCGCTACAATCGGAAATGCTCTTCCGCGGTCGTCCACGCTTTCCTGATTGCATAGATTCCTCCGCCGAGTAAGATATTTCTTCTATATATGTAACTCAAACAGTCGGAATACTTTTTGAGAAAATCGCCTGTTTGAAAACGGACGGAATTACAAGCGATGAATTCGGAAAAATTCGATTATCTCGAATTCTTCGCTTGTAATTCACAGGGGTGATTATTCTTTATTATGTCGACATTCCTTCAATAATTTATTGAGTCGGTCACAGATACAAAAAAATCGTGATTTCAGGCAGTCAATGTATAAATTTTCTTTGTTTGGAGTATTTACGTTATCCATCAAGATGTCAAATACTTGCGCCGATTTTTCGATCAAACTGCCATTTGCCGTCGCCCAAATATCGTAAATATGCATTCTAGACAAAGAACAGGTACGATGTGCCTAAGAAAATGTAAAATTGGTAGGAATTAAAAATATAAAAAATAGTATGTACAGAACCTCGAAGAATCAAAATGGGCTCAGGATATGTCACATTAACGCACGTAGTCTTAATCCCCGTAAACTTGATTACATGAACTATCTATTAAGCGAATCCTGCATTGATGTTATCTGCGTTGATGAGACATGGTTTAAGCCAGAAATTCCAGACGCCTTGTACAAGATAGAAAGTTACAATTTGTTTCGTAATGACAGAATCACGAACACTACTGGGGCGGAGTCGCTGTGTATTGTAAAGCTTCACTGAATTGCAAGATCGTTGACAAATCACATAATACAGATGTAGAATATATTGTTGTACAGATATTTGATAATTGTAAGAAATGTATTGTCGCATGTTGCTAGAACCCCGAACGAAGGATTTCTCCTGAACCTTTTTTCTCTAGCCTTGCAGAGGTGACGTCTCAGTTTAATATTATTGTTATCTGTGGGGACTTCAATACTGATTTATTGAAAAGGGATCTACGTGCCCATCAAATTTCTGACTTTGCTTCATCTACTGGTCTGACAATAGTTAATAATTCAAACCCAACTTGTTTTCGCCCAAATGCCCTACCTAGCCTTCATGATCTTCTTATTGTTTCTGATCCATCTGCAGTTCTCCTGTATGATCAACTCACATTTGAAGGTATCTCTGAACATGATCTTCTTTTTTGTACTTTTGATATCGCTTTTTCTTATAATAGTACTCCAATAACGTTTGAGTATAAGGATTTCACTACAATCGATCATAACGCTCTCCAAACTACATCGTGTTCGGTTCCTTGGGGATATTGCAGGTTAATTGCTGATCCAAACGAGAAATTAAGACATTTCCAATCCCTCGTTGGATATCTATACAGTGAATGTGTCCCTACTAAAACTGTCTTTATCCGCAATAAAGCCTGCCCATGGTACACGGAAGAAGTTGTAAATGCGATCAAGATGAGAAACCGGCTCTACAGCAAATGGAAGCAAAACCGATCTCCTACAAACTGGAATATTTATAAAGCATCACGCAATGCCGCAACATGTACTGTTCGTGCATCTAAGCGACATTACATTTCCTCTAAGCTAAACACGTCTTTGCCTCCTAAGATTTTATGGAGGAATATTCGTCAAATAGGTATAAAAAATAAAAACAGTGGTAAATGTGTGCTGGATTTAGATATTTTGAATGATAGTTTCCTGGCACAAAGTGTCGAAACTGATAGATTCGATTATAATAGAATCTCGGCTACACCCATCGAATGTGAAGCTGATTTCGAGGTAATTACCGAGAGTGAGGTTCTAGACATTACAAAATCGATAAAGTCGAATGCTATAGGAGAAGACGGTATTCCGATAAGGTTTGTAAAATTAATTTTGCCTCAAATATTAAGTCACCTAACGCATATAATTAACTCGTGTATTATAGCGTGGAAATGTGCCAAAGTAATACCAGTTGCAAATAAACCAAATGCTTCTATTGCTAGTGACTACAGACCTATTAGCATTCTACCTTGTCTATCCAAGGTCTTTGAGAGAGCCTTGGCAAAACAAATACAGAACCATATTTTTTCGAATTCTTTGCTGAGCCCGCTTCAATCGGGTTTTAGAAAAAGCGGCTCTAAAGTCCCTCACACAAGGAGTTCCTCAGGGATCAATCTTGGGTCCCATCTTATTTTGCCTGTACATTAATGACCTGCATTCTGTGTGTAAGCATGTTTCCATCCACCTTTACGCGGATGATGTTCAGCTTTACTTATCAAAGCCATTTAAAAATATAAATGAGCAGGTTGCATACCTTAATGAAGATTTAGATGCAATAAATAAATGGGCATCAAATAATGGGTTAGTGCTTAATCCCACAAAATGCCAGGCAATTCCGATCTCCCATAGGTCATTCCATCTTAATCTTATACCGGATATATGGTTAAATGACACTAAAATGAAACTGGTAGAGTCTGCTACCAGCCTTGGGTTTGTTCTAAATCGAAATTTGTCTTGCTACAATCATATAAACCTTATAGTAGGTCGAATATATGGTTGCTTACGCAAACTTTGGATTATACCTATAATAACGTACTCTGAAGTGGTTTATAGTAGCCTTGATTCAATATCGTTTCATAAGCTTCAAGTAGCTTTTAATGACGCTCTTAGATATGTTTATGCACTTCGTAGATTCGACAGAATTTCAGTGTACTCTAGAAGGTTTCTGGGCTGCTCACTGCTTAGGTATATGGATTTCAGGAACTTGATATTTCTGCATAAAATTATAATTACTAAGTCACCGCCATATTTATTTTCTAAAATAGAGTTTTCACATTCTCAAAGAACATTAAACATCAATACACGTCACTTTCAGTATTTGAATTCGTCTCGCCTATTTTTTGTTCATGCTATCCGGCTATGGAATTCTTTACCTTTGCATATCAAGGGTATCTCAAACGCCACCAATTTCAAAACTGTACTCTTTGACCATTTTACAGCGCAGCAGTAGAAAATTTCTTTCCTTCTTTACCTACTTTATATTCTTCTCTCTACTATCATTTCTTTCTCCCTTCTTTCTCTTTCTCTAGTTTTAATTTATTATGTTAATTAATCTAAGATCTAAAATTGTTTAAAGTCAACACTACTCTCTAAGTATTATAAAAGACTAAGTCTTAATGTACAAACCATTATCTTTTTATAAAGGGTGATTTTTTAGCTGGTTTGGTTTTGGCAACACTGGTTTTGACAGCTGACGTGTGTTTAGTACCTTGTGTCACTGTCAAACAGCTTCAGTTTGGTTTGCAATTTAACCATGGATCGTCTTACAAATGAACAACGCTTGCAAATTATTGAATTTTACTATCAAAATTCGTGCTCGGTTCGAAATGTTCATCGCGCGCTGCTTCCATTTTATGATCGGCATTCTCGACCTTCTGAGCAGTCTATTCGGAAGATTGTGACCAAATTTCGCACCAAATTTACTTTGTTGGACATTAAACCACCAACACGTTTACGTACTGTGCGTAGTGAAGAAAATATTGCGGCCGTATCAGCTAGTGTGACAGAAGACCGCGAAATGTCGATTCGGCGCCGTTCCCAGCAGTTAGGCCTTTGTTACAGCACTTTTTTTTGCCCGAAATGGAAGTTCTTGACTTGCATGATATGTGGTTTCAACAAGACGGTGCCACATGCCACACAGCACGCGAAACAATGGCGCAATTGCGAGGCGAGTTTGGTGAACAGTTAATTTCACGTTTCGGGCCGGTCAATTGGCCGCCTAGATCGTGCGATTTGACACCATTAGATTATTTTTTGTGGGGGTATGTCAAGGCTAATGTCTATAGGGACAAGCCCGCTTCGATTGACGCACTGGAAGCCAACATCCATGCATTCATTCGTGAGATACCGGCCGATATGTGTGAAAGAGTATGCCAAAATTGGACTCAGCGGATGGGCTACCTGAGACGCAGCCGCGGTCAACATTTGCATGAAATTATCTTTAAACATTAAATTGCAAGGTTCAAACTATCGATTCAAATAAATATTTCATTAATTTTTTCGAATTTTTTGTGTTTTTTTTTTTAAAAAAGTTCTCAACCTCTTAAAAAATCACCCTTTATAAATGGATTGAATTGAATTGAATGAACCTTGCCATATGATTGCGTCACACATTGATTGGACAAGTGTTTTTTTTTTTTTTTAATATTTACCGTATAAGAGTGGTTTTATCAACTAGAAATATGGTGAGATATTATTTTTAAAACGTAAAATAAAAGCATATAAGGCCCAAGAACTAAAATAAATAAATTCCCAACTCTACAGGCTTCCAACTTGTTTTAAATAAACGCTTATGTTACTTCACCAATTTTAAGATTTTTTTTATGTTCATACACAGATTTATTTAATAAGTTAATAAACAATTGCAAAAAATTGCCATATTTATTACGAACTTTAACATACAAAGCACTTAAAAAAACATTGTTTGCTTGGGTCTAATAATATGGCAAGGAACTGTATACAGTCGAACCCGAATAATATCACATCCCTTAGAAGCACAAATCGCTTTATATCACAAAATGTTTAAGCCAGATGTATTTTTTACATAATTCGTATTGGAATTAAACCTCTTTATAGCATATCGTTTAATATCACAGCCCGCATAGAGTCATTCAAAAATGAGCCTGAGAAAATAATTTCATAGTACATTTTTCCGCTTAATATCACACATTATTATGGAAAATGCAGTTGCCACACATATTGGCTTGGAAGTACATATGTATAATTTTATGTGCTTGTGTAGTCAGAGCTAATAGAAATGAAACACGTAACTACAACTACATCCTCATCTTTTGTACTTATTATAGTCTGTTTCAAACAGTGTTGCCGTTGCTCCCATTATATAGCTCCGAAAAAGTTAAATCTACTGTTTCCTGTTCCCAGAACATTTTTAGACCATTTTATTCTGTTAGTGTACTTTCTCTTTATTAAAAACAAAATTCGAAATGGAACGCTAATATAACAAAAACAGCAACAAATAATCTACGGTGTAAGCCCAAAGCAATTACATTTCTGGTTGTTGATTGGCACTACAGGTCTACAATGCGTAGACTGAACTTGATCTTCCAACCGTAAATACTTCAGTTTATATGTCTCTGTCAGAGAATGAAGTTTTGAGTGCACTATCACATCTTGATAATAGTTTAAGTATGCCTCCTGATAATATTCCGGCAGTGTTCCTAAAGAATTGTAGATCCTACTTGTCCAAGCATCTACAATTAATTTTTAATCAATCTCTAAGCGAAGGTGATTTTCTTAATTGTTGGAAAAGTTCATTCATAACTCCTATACACAAAGCAGGTTCTAAGCAATGTATAGACAATTATAGAGCTATAGCCAAACTACAAGTTATACCGAAAGCATTCGAATCACTTGTTAAAAAAAAAGTCTATGAAACTCTTGAAAGCAGTATCTCCATCTTTCAGCATGGATTTGTCAGTGGTAAATCAACTGCAACCAATCTAACAATATTTACGAATTTCTGTGTCAATAGTGTGGAGAGAGGATATCAAGTAGACGCCGTGTATACTAACTTCTCCAAAGCATTTGACAAAGTCAACCACACAGTATTGTTGAAGAAATTAAGAGCTACCGGTATGCATTCAAGTTTGCTTAGCTGGATAAAAAGTTATCTAACAAATCGTATCCAGTATGTCAAAATTGGTTCCAATATATCTGATAAAATTTTCAATCACTCTGGAGTGCCCCAAGGCAGCCACCTGGGCTCACTCTTATTTCTATTATTTATAAATGACTTACCGCCAAAAATCCAACATTCATCATGTCTCATATATGCTGACGATTTAAAAATATATCTTTTCTTTTCTTCTTTAGGTGGCGCTACAGTCCGGGGTGGACCAAGGCCTCAACCAACAACCTCTTCCAGTTAGCCCGGTCCTTAGCTAACCGCTCCCAGTTGCGCACTCCAAGTTGGTTGAGGTCTTGTTCTACTTGGTCGCGCCACCTTAGGCGAGGTCGTCCTCTGCTGCGCTGACCCTCCGGGTTAGAGTTGAATATTCTCCGAGCCGGAGCGCTGATGTCCATGCGCTCCACATGTCCTAGCCATCTTAAACGCCCAATGTGCAGTTTTTTGACCAGGCTGATATCGCTGTATAGCTCGTACAGTTCGTCGTTGAATCTTCTCCTCCAAAACCCGTCAACGCAAACGGGACCGAATATCCTACGAAGGATTTTTCTCTTTAATTTAAAAATATATAAATCAATTAAAACATTGACCGACTGCATCGAACTTCAAAAAGATTTGGACAGTTTATTAAACTGGTGCTCTCTAAACCGTCTTCATCTGAATATAAATAAATGCTGTGTCCTATCGTTTTCGAGGTCCCTCTGTCCAGTTCTCTTTGAACATACTATTTCGAGTGCTACGCTTCAAAGAGTATACAGCTTTAAAGACTTAGGCGTCATATTCGATTCAAATCTAAATTTCAGGATGCACATAGATTATGTAATCTCTAGGGGTAATAGTTTGCTTGGTTTTTTGTTCAGGAATTCTAAGGATTTCCGATGTCCGTACACACTGAAATCGCTTTTTGTTACCATCGTTCGTCCCATCCTCGAATATTGCTGCATAGTCTGGTCCCCACTTTACAAAAATGCTTCGAACCGTATCGAAAGAATACAGAAAAAGTTTACGAAATATTCACTTCGGAAGCTAAATTGGACATTGCCTCTACCACCTTATGAAACACGATGCAATCTTATATCAATCAAACCTCTTCAAACTAGAAGAATCTATTTTCTTGTCTCATTTGCGAGAGATGTTGTAATTGGACAAATTAATTGTGCTCCCTTATCATCTTTGTTTAAGCTTTATTCACCAGTTCGACCCTTAAGACCGAGGGCTTTTTACTTCTTTTCAATACCTTTTCACTCAACAAACTATGGCTGTAGTGAGCCAGTCACTAAAGCCTGTTATAACTTTAATAAATATGCCGATATAATTTATCTAAATTGTCCTAAAGAAATATTTAAAAATATTATCATGAATGGAATTGTGTATGATTGATGAATTGTGTATGTACATATATGTATATCTATATTATACTAGGAACATTAGCTCTAAGAAAGTAAATTATACCAATAATTGTACTTATAGACTATAAATAAATAAATAAATACTCGCGTACGCTCCCAAAACTACGAAAATCTAAGAAAAGTTAAAAAAACTTGTTTGTTTATGCAAAAATGTCGTAGTTTTTCGTAAAAGAGAGTGTAAGAAATCTCCTCAGGCTGCGAACCTTAAGCATAAGAAATTTCTTTTGGCAAATTACATGAAAACTGTCAAATCGCATGCATTTTGCAATTTTTGTTGTTCAACGCGTTTGTTTAATTTTTCGTAATTTTCTCATCTTTGAGAGAATTTCAACCCCACTTTTCGATATTTGACAGAAAACACATATTTGGTACAAAAAGTACGCGAACGGACCTAGTGACATTGACATTGACACTTCTTTGAAGTGCTTTTTATTTATTTTACAATTTGAATAAAGTAAAGTTAACCGTTGCTTATTTCCGTGATTTTAGTTTTTCTTGGCAATGTTAGCTCAACATTAGCACATACATATGTATTATGTATGTATTGTTTACGTACTTCAAGTTGAATTCAGGGAAAAAGACAGTATGAACAGAAGTTTTAATGGCCTCTTTTTAAATATTGGCTCTGTGAAAATCCAGACAATTTTATGGAATGCAAATGGGTTCTTTGCAACGTAACAATCATTTTTTCGACAAACCTGACAAAAGTGGACTATTATACCACATGGCTATGTAAGCTCAACATAAGCACATCTCTAAATAAAAATTGTTTAGATTTAGCCTTATTCTAATCAGAAATCAGCAGGATGAACTTGTGTGCCGTCTCATATACCTACTGTTAAAAATTTAGTTATATTTTCTTTTCCCGATAAGAGCACAGCCCGCTTATAGTCACAAAGTTTGGCTGCCCGGTTGATGTGATTATATCCGGGTTCGACTGTGCGTACAGACACGCAATACTACAACATAAATTGTACCGTTAGTGGGTAATTTTGGGTGATAAGTTTGGTTCCATTCGTGCAAAAATATAACACGCACACACAAATGGTTGCGAGAAGCAGGCCCAGGTTCACCTCGAGCTGTAGCGCCAACTAAGTAAGTAAGTAAGTTTGGTTTTTCCGAAAAACTAGACCTAGCGTCGATATTTTAGACAACCATTTCAGCCTTGGGTAATGAACCGAGATGTATTAAAACTTTACATAAAGTTAAAAAAAAAAAAAGCAAAAAGAACAACCTAAAACTCTCCTGGGTTGTAGCAGTATAAAAAACCCAAAATTCACTAACGAGGTACCAAAGTACTGTACAAACCTCGCTCTTGAAATTCCATTATAAATAATTTGCGTAAACTGAACTATTGAACTAATAGATTACACTTCCACTATTGTTCACTTTTTCTGGTATGTGGAGAGACACGTGATGCACGTGATGAGTGCTTGAAAACCCAGCATTTTTTGGAATCACCCCAACCTCCGACAGCCTCGTAGTTCTTACAGCTCCCTGCGCTCAAAATTTTTGTCGCTCAGTTCTCCCTGTGCTCATTGTCCCTGCAGTCTCTCCTCGGGGAGGGTCCTACACTCCCTGTGCTCATACCACTTGTGCTTCATAATTCCCTGTGCTCATAGCTATCCGTTCTCATATAGCCATTATTTATTTGTTGTACCGCTAAAAGGGGCAATCCTTGTTAGTCCCAGGACATTCCTCCGTTTGTCTTATTTCATTTTTAGTAGAATCTAAAAGCTAGCTCTTGAGGACCGATATCTTAGGACTAGAGAAGACTGAGTCGATGACATAGACATGACATTTTATACTTTTAGACGGTTTCAAGAATTGTCCTTTTTTGTAATATTTCGCGATAACTTTTTCAAATTAATTCGAAGATTCACCTCAATCCACAGGAAACTCAATTCGCCGCGCATCGACAGCCGCGCCATTTTTACTTTTTATTATTATTTATTTTATTTATTTTGTGATCTCGTCGTGCTTATTAACTGCGTCCCGTCATTCACGATTCACGTTTTTTTTTATTTCCTCTTCGACCGACTTGATTCGACGGCCTTTCACCACTATGGTTTCCATTCTGCATGTCATCACAGTTTGTGGTCACATTTACCTATACTCTGTTCCACAAAAATTGTCAGTACAGGCCTTATGGGGGAGCTTTTTTTTTTAGACACTTGTGCCAGTACATATATTTCTGGCAGTCAATCAGAAAAATTGAAACTGAAATAAAAACCGCCGCGACTACTTCAAGATTTTGTCACTTAAGTCTCCTACTGGTTTAACGCCATTAGACGAACCCACCAAGAAAATGGTTTGGGGTTAAAGAACCTTCTACATACATTATTAATCTTAGTCTAAGGGAACGTAAGTCAAAGGTCGAGAATTTACCACACTTTCCACGTCATTTGTATTACTGATAAAGTCTGCTTAACTGGGACCACCATACGCTCCCACGCACCACCCATATGCGGCAATGATAGTGGAATGAACTTCCATTTAATAAGATGCTCAACAAAGTCCTTCGCTATATCGTCCTGTTTTATATTCAAAACCATCTTTCTTAATTCGTTCAGCCAGCTCCTTTTACCTGCTCGCATAATCATATCTTCAATTTTATTGAAATCCTTGGAAGTTGCACCACAACAACAACAATTTTGTATCTAATACGATCTACGGTCATAGAGTTACTTCCGAATAGGGAAACCTTTTCGGATCTGGCCATCAATCCTCAGCTTTTTCAGCTTCGAAAGCTGAAATTTTTGGAAATAATTGTCTCACCACTATTCACAGGACGAACTGGTACTAAGCAGGTACCCATCGTCTGCTTGAGTTGAGTGATATGCTTGTCCCATGTCGAAGGCTATAAGTCCCTACCATCGAAGCCCTCTCTCTATCCTCCTCAAAGCATTGAACGTTTATATTTTATTTGATTTTTCAATTTCGCTAGAAATAAATCTGTTGCATACTTTTAGTCACCTATTATAACAGTAGTCGCCTAACTGTAGTTTGCATACATCTGAAATTTGATAAGTAATGATTGTTTCTGTGTGAAAACGCAGCGCTTTTCAAACTGTTCTACACGTTGCTACACTCATATGATTTGAGTCATCAAGGATGTCTGTGCTCATTTTCCTGAGTTCCTTGGTTTACTGTTACGATGTTTTAGGTTTGAAGTCAGGAAACGAACTCCTTTATTTTCTTATTTCTTTTTCATTTACACTTCATACATATAAAGATTAACATTTGCTATAACTAAACTTAATTTACGCTAATGGTTAGCAGATGGCGCAATACCACAACTGTTAAAAGTTATTTTTCTCGAATATAACTGAAGTACTCTTTAAAAATACTAAACTTAGCGCATTTAGGTAATACAACTAAGCTGCAGTCTTGGAAGGAAGTATCCTTAAAATAAAATATTTCTGATTTTGCTCAGCTCTTGAAGACAACAATTGAATAAAGACTGAAGGCTCTTTGAAGGTGTCTGCCTGCCTGCTCATGCTTCCACTTTGAAAGAACTCTCTCTCTCTCTCTCTCCCTCTATCTCTCGCTCTTTTACGTACTCTACAGTCTACTACTGGATAAACCTACCTCACCCTTCGATTCCTTTTGTCCTTCTAAAACCAAAGCGAAGACCACGAGCATTGCTGCAACTTCAAATGCTGTATGCACCCGATTCTATGGCTACCAAGGGACCATGAAGGGATGATGCTAACATGCTTTTATCTTATCTCACAGGTGCATGGCGAAAGTGCCTTGAGTGCGACAGCATCTTCGTGCCTCCTTAGACCATGAAAGGTACCCGAAAAAAGTCCTGCAATTGGATCAGAAGATTAAGGCGGAACTACATCTAGTATTTCAAAACAAATGCCAATATTCCCGTTTACCAAATTGACGAAGTAGCTACACGGGTTTGCCTCCAATTCACCAGGATAGCAGTATCGATAGCCACACCGCCAGTGGGAATCAGAATGCTTTCAGCCAACAACCCATCTGATGCATCAATGCAGAGAGACTGGGTCCGCCTACCCACACCAGAGAGCGGTTCATATGAACAGCACCCTTTCGAAAAAGTGGAAATGGCCAGGAACTCCCCTCTGCGGGTGGCGGTTGGCGGGTAGCAGCTGCCTTGCTTGGCTCTATGGGCGCCTGGTGGCAATTTTTCGAAAAATCGCTTTTCGGATGTTTCTCGTTTAGATTCGCGTCGATTTACAGTCAACTCGGAGATCATCGTGTGCAGGTCCTGCTCAATGTGTGTCTGCGATGCTACTGGCTCCTTGCACAGAAAAGAGCGTCGAAGTAATACAATCCCATGGTTGGCTCAGTGTAGAGAAAGTATTTCCACGCAGAATCTTCGCATCATCGGAATAGGTCAGGAATCTCGAGAGGACTACCCCACTGCTGCCGCCCTCTTTATGAATTTACGAGTTACTGTTGCTAGTGCTGCTGGCCTAGTACACGAAAGGGGACGCCTGTCCGTGGATTGCAAATATAAATGGATTTTGCGCGGCGTGGCGTGGCAATGAATCAATTTGGAAACAATAACGTATTCGAGATAATCCACTTTGTGTATGTCCCAAAAGACCATTTTGGGAGCCTGCTTCCCTACTGTCCGCACCTTTATTGGAAGTCAACTGATTGTTATTCGAAACGGAATCGGAATGGGCGAAGGCAAATTGGTCAATTCTGCGGTAATTGCATCCGCTGGTTGTATGCAGGTCCCTCGCACCCACTGCGTCTACCATATCGGTTCAAGATTCGTATGGTGGCGCCTTAAAGATGCATCTGAAGCGTCACCTATCTCGCCAATTAGTCCAATTTCCAAAAAAAAAACCAACGGTATCGCACACAGGTTGGAAAGTCTTAAACCTTTCGCAGGCTACCAAGGAATCAGAAATCACTGCAACTATCGATTGCTCGTATGTATGCATCCCTGCACACGCTGTATCATGTGAAAGCGGAGGAAGGTGGCCACTCACCCCTACATGCGCCTTTCTGTGGGCAAGTAGCAGCTCTGTCTTTGATTCCTGATCGCCGCGTGGCAACATGGGAAAAAAGTGATTTTCGATCTCATAGCAAACCGAATGACGCCCCATGCGTAGCTCCCGCTCAGCGTATGCCTGAGAGGCTACTGGCATACTTTGCTCTGTTGCCAGGCGGCAAACGGCTTGTTTAAGGATGCAATTAAATTGGCTCGGTTCTCTTATCCGCTTCCCTATTCGAGGACGCTTTGAGAGCGGCAAGGCTCATGTCGGGGTGGCTCTCTTCCTTTCAACGCGCTGTCTCTGTCTCTTTAGGGTGGATTCGAAGACTCTCCCTCCATCGCTGTTGTAACTTTCCCAATACCAACGTAGTCAAGAATCACTGGAGGACTTCTGTGGTGACGTAAAGTAGGACTGACCGCCTATTAATTGAAAGCAATTAAGAAGACTTCTACTGACTTCCTTGCAAGCAGTCAACATAATTCCTTTGCGCGTTTGGTGGATGGAGGTTTACTTACCCGCATCTACGTGCAGTCCTGTTCATTTCCAAACTGCGCTTCCTGTGCATGGACTCCTGTTGGGGTTTGGAAATCTCGCGGTTCTTATAAAAATTGACGCATGTGTCCTGACGTCGAGATAGACTGTCCCTCTGCGTGGAACGTTTCGAAGACAGCTGGTCCTTGCGGTTCTGCTCTTTTCGCGACATGCTCCGCTGAATGGGGGAAAACTTATTTCTCCTGTCATAGGTGCCCGATGGTTTGCTGCTTGGAGTATACTTTGGAAGGACTTGAACTTATGCACACATCTCAAGTTAATGGTCCGTTCTTTCTTGTTTACCTAGAGTTCGATTCAATTCCACTCCAGATACGTTTTTCCAGAAGTGACATCGCTGAGCCATCCTCTGATTGTCTCCCAGCAGTTTGGTTCTCTTTTGTGAGCTGACGAGGAACGCTAAGAGCTGGTGGGCTTGGTCACGTTGCTGCTCGAAGTAGAAGTAGTTCTTTTCGTGTTGACCAAACAGGAGTTACCTAGCTTTTTCTTCTGTCCATTTTTTATTTTTCCTTAAAGCACTTAAATTAATTGTTCAGGCTCAGTGTATCCCCCCAGCACCCACGAGAGTGAGTGTTCCTAAATGGGTCTTATTTCGGTCTCAAAAGAAAGACTCGGGCCTTTTTTGTACGCACACTCTGAAGACCACCACACCGCTAGATGTTTATGTTCCCAATTTGTATTCAAAATTAAGAGAAATGTGAATAAAGGCCGGGAAGTGGGGGATTGACTTCCTGATACTTTGGATATGATATGAGGAGACAGAGTACGTGGC
Source organism: Brachyopa scutellaris (assembly GCA_949775065.1). NCBI lineage: Eukaryota > Metazoa > Arthropoda > Insecta > Diptera > Syrphidae > Brachyopa > Brachyopa scutellaris. Next base: position 6,424,042 of record OX459116.1, read on the forward strand.
GGAGAGTTTCAAATTCTTTATTAGTTAGGGGGTCTGCCGCCGTAAGCAGCTGTTTTCAGCTCTGTCTCGGGCCTTTTTAACCACTCCTTTGATCCTTGAATGCACATCGGTTATTCAATTTGCCTTCGACCATCATTGCAGACGCTGGCGTACTTGCATTTTATGCTACCGCTGATGATGATGCCGGTGCATTGACATGTCGTCACTTTGTATCGTTTCCTGTGGGTTTCGCTTTTGTTGCCTTAGCATGTTTCTCGGGAATCCCCGTTGGATTGTAGTGAACTTGTTGTGTCGTTTTAAGGACCTTTTTATGCAATGAGTGTATTTCTTGGTTTGTGTCTTTCAAATGGGGAATCATAGTGATTTTAGGGTTGAAGACAGGTATTTGTGTGGGGCGCAGGCAGTGGAAGGAAACCACTCAACCCAAAGAGTGGGAGCACTGCGAATTTCAGCAGAGCTGATGTAGCATCTGAAATCTTGTTTGTAATTGACTGAAAGATTTCACCATCTTTAACCAGAGTCGAAAATGGGGATAAGGTGGTCAAAGCCGGAACGGAACAATGCGACTTTCTCGAGTGTCTTTCAACAAAATGGAGAAAATACTCAAAGTTCCTAACTCAAACCATATCATGCTGTACTGGGCGAACAGAAAGTCCAGTCGTGCTAACAAAATTCGCCAACAGGAACTGCAGCCAATCGTTCCACATCCCAATACTCCCTCCCAACCCCTATTTTATATACACACACAAACCCAAGACTATCGCATCCATGCCATCCTCGTGTAAATACCTGATCCACTGACCCCACCCTACCCCACCTACAAAAAGAGTTGCATTCGTTGCAGTGGCTGGGTTATCTGGTGGAAGCAAAACTGAGCACAGCAGGGCTACTTGCTCCTTGTCATGGTTCCCTGGTAAAAAAAAAATTGCAAAACAGCGAACTTTGTGAATTTCGGGGTTCGACGTAAATTTCATGACAAACTGCGTCCAACGCGTATAGTCCCGCTCAGTATGATGTTCGCAATGCGACTGATAGGAACCAGGAACGTTCAAAAAATCACAGGAAATCCATCACTCCCAGGTGCAGGAATACTCGTCCGTCGTTTGCGAGACTTGCTACATCCCCTTTAGGATTTTTCGTCAGCTGGGAGTGTATTTGGAATCAGACAGAATGGTCGCTTTTCCTCGGCTCCGCTTCCCTTGTGTTATGTTCTCGTCGTTATTTTATCCCACCGTCGAGGGGTGTTACGTGTAACCCATGGCATTCTGGATAAACCGTGCTCTCTTGATCCCACGAACCACACAAAACCCCCATTTAACTTGAATCGAAGCGAAGGCAGGAATTCCCACAGGCTGCAGCAAGTGCACCCAAACCCAAACCTCCTGTTTCTTGTTTGCAAGGGCCTCATGCCTCTCTTCATTCATATATACATACATGCGGATAGACATGAATACAGTCACAAAAGATACATACTAGTAAGGCCCTTTGTTTTGAATTCTTTCCATCCGATTGCTTACCCTGTACTTATGGAAGACAGAATGTCGGACACCAACCAATCTGCAGTTTGACTAGACAACAAAATGTCTGGGATGAGACACCACACCACCGGCTGGTAACTACTCACTTCTGTGGTTCCCAGAAGACTGCATCCAAAATTCGTGTTTTGAAAGTTGAAAGCAACAAATTATGGGCTATTGCGCACTTCCTCAATTGGATGGTGAGAGAAAAAAAGCAACAGAAAAGAGTCCTTCGTGGTGAGGACTTGTTTGCCTACATGCTGGCCTGGTATCAAAAAATTCAACTTTTCTAAGGAATTCGTTTGGAATTTGGATCCGCGGGTACCTCCTTGGGTGCTTATCAGGAGAATGCGCACCCAACGCAATTTCATCAAGTAGAACGGAAGGATCAATTCAAACGTCATAATCCCATTAAGCCAATACATGACTAACCAGCCCATAAACTGGGGTTTCAAGGTGAAGTGCCGAGCCGATTCATCGACGGGATACCTCTTTCAGTTCAATTTATGAGTCCAAAGTAGCGAAGCGAAGTCGGTGGAGATGAAAAGGCAAAGGCAGTCAGGCTTTTCCACGTGACTAACAAACCACCCCCGTTTACTTATAAACATGTTGCAGCATCAATGTTGCAACCAACAATGTATTGCGAAGCGTCTTTCTCAACACCGAAGGACACACATCAGCCATTTTGGATTCAGCAAAGCGTTTCCCCAGACAGAGAGCTAACAAACATTTGATAAAAGGTGTTTCCTCGTCTGCATGAAACCCAGTCGCGTATTCGTACGCGCGATGAATTCATGGGGTCTGCTGAGCGCCGGTCAATTGGTGTCACTTTGCCATTATGAACGCGAGATGTTCCATTTGCAGCAGGGGTTCAGGAATGGCAAACAGGCGCTTCGTCCTTTGTGAGAAATACTTGCAAGGGTTATGTGTACATTTCTCAGAGGTCGAGGACTATGATGCGGAGGAAGCCGTGGAGGGCGCGAGGAGAAGAGTGAGCAAGACGACTGGAAACAGGACGATGTAAACGATGAAGTCGGTGGGTGGAGGCGTTATTGATTTTATTTTGAACGAAGCACGGCCGCGGCAACCGACGAGTTGACTAGCTTGCAATGGTGCTACAGCATTAGGGGGGTTTTGGGGCTGAAGCAGGATATTTTCGACAAATGCAGTGGTTTAGGAGGAGACGGACGTAGCAACTTTGCCCAGCTGAAACTTTTTTGTACGTGTTGTAAGGGAGGAAGACGTTCTGTGTAGAAACGTATTTTCTGCGTATTTTGGGTCAAATTGAGCGCAAATTTTACGTGTCCTGCGAAACGTTCTGTTCACCTGTTACTCGCTTTCGTATTTGACACAATTTCTTGAGTTTCCTACGTCAGCACGGTCGGATCGCTGTGTAATTTGGCTCGAATTTCACTGAGACTTGTAAGCGACTGGAATGGGCAGCAATTGTGATTTGAACCTACCTACCCCAACTTCATGAGTGAATACTCTGAAATACTCAATTGAGTGTTATAAATTTAACAATTGTTTTGACGGTTTATTAGGCAATTTTATTTAATGGTTTTGTAAATATCCTCAGGGGCTTTTCGATGCACACTTCGACTATCCGAAGAAAATGTCCTGCCCAGTCAAACTGCATATCATAGGTTGGCCATTATCTTAAAACAGTATAGGAGAATTCATCCACCCTATCGCACTTTCCCTCGAATTCGCTCAAAAAATCAATCACCAGCAGATCGCTCTGGAGCCAAGTCAAAAGACTGACACTGAACGCGCCCCGCACAGTGGTTTAGGTTGTATGGAAGCGCGGAAATAATTCAATATCTCTTGAAGTACTGGACCGATTTTGATGAATTTTGCACCGAAGAAATTTTTTTATTACAATTAAAAGTAAAAGATCAAAAAAAAATGTTTTTTTTATTTTTTTTAAACCAAACTTTTCACTCGCCAACTCCGAATTCATGGAAAAGATTCTGGTTAGTTGTCCATTATGGTTACTTTGGAGCCTGAAGTAATAGAAAACACCACTTTGAGCAGTTCAATTCACTGACGCATCTTACCACCTTCATTAGAAGATATTTAAAAAAAAATTAGAAATAGTATACGTTAATTGCGTGCCAACACAAGAACCGCAAGTTACCGCAGCTAATTTCTATTTGTTTGTGAAGCTGAAGGTTCAATGCATCAAATGCATTACATTTCAGCTTGGCGCTTTCTGGCGCAAAAGATTTACAGCTATTAAAGCTCTTTGTTATTGATTTAAAATACCTCTATGTTAAAGGCTGCCTCTCACTGAAATGTGTACTGATATGAATAATTCTTGCTACGTAAGTACTAACTTGTTTTATAACTAACAGCACACTTTTTTTTTTTCTCAAAAAATTAATTTTTATACACCAAATAATATTTTAATCATAACGTGTTCTTAGCCAAAAATCGCACATTATCTTTCTCTCAGTTTTTTCTCAAAATTTTTCTTCAATATAACGGAACTTTTTAAATTTTTTTTTATTGGATTTGATGCTCCAACTATTGTTTTATAAAATTGGAATGAAAAATAGCGTTATATTTAACATTCATAAAATCGACATTCTTCCGATCCTGAACCACTGTGCGCCGTCGTCAGTTTGCCATTCACACACACGCACTTGCTCGCAAGCTACAAATTCAAAATTAATGTCTGTGAACTGGACCGGAGTCTGTAACAATTTAGGGCAGTTAAAGTAAAGTTTTGGTGTACGCCCAGTTTCTCTGCACTCTGCTGGACACTTTCTTTCAAAATGTCGCAATAGACATATTTGTAAGTTTCCGACCCCAGCACTAGACATACATATGTACATCCCCAAACCATTTCAGACTCCCCCCCGCCATGTGGAACAGTATCACGCGTATTCTCCTTCTAAAATTCGCTGTTTGGTTTCCGCAACACATACGACCTTCCATCTGATTCATGTAGAATCTGCCTTCATCCGTCGTGGACCGTGAAAGAACTTCTTCCAACGATGTCATAAATTTCTGGGGTCTGTTTTTCCTTCATTCTTCTTCTTCTCTCCATTTAAACGGCGATGTTATGATCCGAATTCTAAGGATCACAACTAGGCTTGCCACCCGTCCTCCTTTGAGGAGGACAGTCCTCCTTTGTAAGGCGATGTCCTCCGTCCTCCACAAAAAGAAAAATGTCCTCCACACACATAATTACTAAAACAAAATCTATGCCCCTATTCCATAACACAACTCAATTTATTCGAGTTGGCTGTCATTCAACTCCACTTTCGCGCAACTCAACGAATTTTTCATATTACATAAAACAACCTTTTTCAGTTGTGATTGTAAAAAAAATTGCATACTTTTAGATGCGAATAACAACTACAAATTGACTACTTAACGTAAATCTGACCTCTGGTGGTCGAAGTAGAAAATAATTTTGCCAACAGAAACTCAATATTCAATAAAAACAGAATGAAAAGAAGTTTTGATTTGGTATTTTTAATGATAATAATGATGAAGATAATATTGTTATTGTTGTGCGCATATGAAAATCTATCCGTGGCATATTCCAATTCCAACTAGAAAAAATGCTAAGTAAAGAATATGTATTTGCAATGTGTAAATTACTTATGTTATTTTTAAATATTTACAAGTGTTTTTGTACTGAACACAGAAGCATTTTGCTTCGTTCGAATCGAAATCGATGATTTGTTAAAATTGCATGGACGCTCGACTGCAATTGCAATACCACTACCACTTCCGAGTGCTGAAGATGTAAAACTATTTTCTCCAACTGATGTGGACTATATGCTTTTAAACTGCACACATTTTTTTATTGACATTATTAATAATATTGCATTATTTCATTTGTCCGATATACGTCTTTTTGTTCATTTTCCACCTTTCGTATCTCAACATTTACTCTCAAACAACTGCTTAAACCCAGTTGTTAGTTTTTAACAGCTCTAGCAACCAAAACATAACTGCGTTGTCTACCATAATACCAGAAAAATTCCCACACAACTCTAGAGAGAATTCGCCCTCTTGGTTTTATGTTGACAGGCAACTCTTTTTCTCAGAGTTGTGTTCAGTAATACCGAATTTCAAATTTCAACCAAATTTCAACTCAACTTAACAAAAATTGTCTTACGGAATAGGGGCACTAATTCCTTTCACTTCTTAAAGAGTCAAAGAGTACGATTTTATTTTACAAATGTGACAACACCGCATTTTTTTTTTTTTTTTTTGTTTTAGGGTTCCGTACCCTTATGGTAATACGGAACCATTATAAGTTCGCTCTAACTCAAAAATGTCTGTCACGATAAAAACATCAAGAACCGTTCTTCCTAGAAACTTGAAATTTGGCACACTTATACATTATGGTGGTCCACATACATGGACAAAATATTACTCAAAAATATTGTGAAACAACTATACAGGGTGGGTAAAATGTGATCTAAAAAAAATGTTTTTCTTAATTTTTTCTGTTAGAAACTTTTGGAGTTATTGCCAAAAATGTGTGACAAATATCATACCAAAAGCCCCCTACTATTTCCTCGGAAACTACTGAAGTCAAAAATATGAAAAATCATAGTTTGTAGATAATTAACTATTGTTTTAAAGATAGGTTAGCGAATCTCGTAATAGTTTTTTGATATATTCACGTCGAAAAATTCAATTTCTCAACCGATTAACTCGTTAACTATATGTACATATATATTATACTGAAATTACCACTATTTACGATTAACTATAATTTTGGGAAAGTTATAGGATACCTATAAGAAATTGTACTGCCATAAAAAAAAAATAAATAAAAATACGGACTTTGCCAGGAAACGAACCTGAGACCCCTGAACTCAGTAGTATAGCGCAAAAAGGGTTAATGGACGCGCTACACACTCAGCCGCGTTCTTAATGTTTATCCAATTTCTCATAGTGAATAATATTACTTATTATATTAAGTTTGTAAAGTGAATATAGAGGTGGCTCGTTTTCGTTTTTTGTGTTAACGAAATGAAACAGTTATTTAACCAAAATATAACTAGTTTTAAAACTACGGAACCCTTTGAGCGCGAGTCTGACTCGCACTTGGTCTGCTTTTTTTAATTTTTTGTATCTTTCTTGTTTATTTATTTACCCGTTTTTCATTGAATTGTAATTTTATTATTATTTATTTTGTAATAATTGGGCAATATACGCATTTTAAGGGGGTATTCTAGTCTTACGGTACGAATTTTGGGTGTTTTTTAAAATTCGATAAAAAAAAAACTAAGAATATTTTTACCTGCCATTTTTTTATTAGATATTTATTTATATTGGTGAAGTGGGGTGGTGAAAAGGGTGCATCCTTCATGACATGATTCCAACATGAACAGAAAAAAAAAAGAAAAAAAAAGGTTCTTCTATAAGTAAGAATGTCGCTATCGTCTGAACTACGGTAATAAAAACCAAAATTTGTTTCACAAAATGGCGGCCCTTTGAAAGAAAAAGTGATTTTATGCCCTTTTTTCAATGTTTTGAGTTTTTTAAAAATAGTAAAAAACAAAATTTCTACATAATTATAGTTCCAACGATAGATTAGAGGGATATATAAAGAAGTTCCACGCCAAATTTTAAGTTAATCGGTTCATTACAACTTGAGAAATCATGTCAGACGTGTTGGAAAAAGTAGTTTCGAGAAAAACGCGTTCAAAGAAATACGTTACAACGACCTTCACATAATTTCTTTCTGAGAATTCATAGTGTATAAGAGACTTTCTGTAGGATAATTCAGGAAACGTTTGGAGGATATGTTTTTGAAGGTCTCATCCTTAAACGATCTAACGAATCTAAAAACGATTTTTTCAAAATTCTAGACTAGAATACCCCCTTAAGTTTTAAAAATTTTTTTTATTTTTTTAAGTCCTCCACGAGATTCTCTAGAAGGTGGCAAGCCTAATCACAACCCTCCCACTTCACTGCTTTTCCTTTATTATGAAGTTTTATTATCAACTAGCGGATTTTAAAATTAGCTTGCTTTCTATTTGAAGTCATTCTTCAAACAAGTTTTCTTTCAAACTGACTTCCACTTATTGCGTGCAAAGAGGCAAAGGCTAATGAAATCGCTCCTAGCGTAGAACGATTTGCAAGGGAGTAACCAGACTCCTTATACTCATAATGATGTGAAGATATTTCCCCCGATATTTGCGGAACAAAGCCAACAATCACACGTCGCTAGATCTGGGAAATGAGGTGCTGGGCGAATTTCATTAAGCGGTTACATGGGTTTCGTCGGGGAAAAAATGGCTTATTTTTAACAATTTTTATTTTTTTTATATAAAAAATTAAATATTTCATTTAAACTTTTTATTGCCTCCTCCCCTACACAAAGAGTTTCTGTTTTTCTGAGTTTTTTTTGTAGAAAAATATTTAAAACTCTGTCATTGCGACGTCATTTCCGGTGACCCCTTGGAATAAAGGTGCACTTGCGCGTTGACAGCAGAACTCAGACAGAATCAATTGAAGTAAAAAAAAAATACGTGTTTTAGTTAACCGTAGATCGAGCTTTAAAAAAAAGTAAGAATCCTATCCTTTGTATCATTTTTGATACATAGTACTGCTGTATGAGAAACGCACCGGAAAAATTATTTACGTCGAAATTGATGTACATACATAACATATGTACATAGTATATGTGTTGTGTATATACATAATGTACATATTTATTGAAAAAGCTTAGCATCTTGTCAGCAGTGTCAGCACCACCCTTTGTCACACTATAATATGAAATTATTTCTGGTAATTTTTTCGGATTGTCAGTAACATTGGGCTCATTGCGAATCGTGTTCATGACAACCGTGCATGAATATACGAAAAAAGACATGTTTCTTCAGTAAACGCAAAAATGGATATATTCCGCGGTACATTCTTACAGATCAAAAACTTTGGTGGAATACTTCTTTTGTTGCGATGCATAGTTGCAACCATTGTTCAATTTTTTTGTAAATGTTTTTGAGCTAAACTGTGCGATGAAAAAATATCGTCAGTCATTATAAAGGGTTTTCCAATAAGAGGTGTTGTTTTGGTATTCAAAGAAAAATGCCATTTTTTGAGACAAATGATCGGATGTTTATTTCATAATAAAGAAGAAGGTATGCCGTTAATAATGAAAAACAACATCAGCCAAATGGCCACCACGAGCACGCATACAGGACCATATCGCAAAGTGGCTTCCCTATGTCCTCGATAGCCTCACGAATTTTATATTTGAGGTATTGAATCGACGCTGGGCTGTTGGCGTAGACCTTATCTTTCACGTGGCCCCAAAGGAAGAAGTCGCAAGGTGTTAAATCACAAGATGTCGGTGGCCAATTGTGATCACCTCTTCGAGAGATAACACGGTCCGGAAACTTTTCCCGTAAACAATTAATGGTTCCGTTGCTTGTGTGGCACGTAGCGCCGTCTTGTTGAAAGTAAACGTTGTCCAGATCAATACCATCCAACTCCGACCATAAAAAATTATTAATCATCTCTCGATAGCGCAATCCATTCACCGTAACTGTTGATCCAACCACATTTTCGAAAAAGTAAGTTGCAATGACCCCGCCGGACCATAAACCGCACCAAACAGTCACACGTTGAGGATGGAGAGGCTTCTCAACAATAACTCTTGGGTTTTCCGAGCCCCAGATGCGACAATTTTGCTTGTTGACGTAGCCACCGAGGTGGAAATGGGCCTCATCAGTCAAGATGATTTGTCGATGGAATTCCGGATAATTTTCATGAATTTCAAGGACCCAATCAGCAAAGACACGACGTTGTTGATGATCGGCCGGCTTGAGTTCTTGTGTTAACTGAACGTTATAAGCCTTAAGACCCAAGTCTTTATGCAAAATACGGTGTAATGACGTTTGTGGAATGCCCAATACCAAAGAACCAATACCAATACGAGGAATGGACAAACCTGGGTTTTCTTCAACACTTTGGGCTACAGCAGCAATATTCTCAGTTGTTCTTGAGCGACGTGCACGGGTTTTATTCTTCACATCAGTTACTTGTTCCAACAGCTCGAATTTTTCCACCAATTTCTGTATTGCGGTCCGACAAGGTGCTTCACGACGACCAAAAAAATGCTTTAGTTTTGCGAACTGTGACTGCAAGATTTTCACCATTTTTGTAGTGAATTTTAATAATTTCAATGCGTTGTTGAAGCGTGTATCGTTCCATTTTTCGTAATGGCGTAGTTTCTACTTGTCAAATGTCAAAGAATAAAAGCTTCAAAGGTGACAGCTACCGAAATAGCGGGCCATTCACAATAACACCTCTCATTGGAAAACCCTATATTATGGCCCTTCAGTCCATCAACTAAATCAAGTACAATACGTTTTCCTTGATTTTTCTCCGAAATTCCTTCTATTCCCTTTCTCAAATACGGTTGGTTTGAGTGTAAAAATTGTTAAATAATATCTTTCTGGCTTAGATGGGATGTGCTGGAGGAATTTACATCGACGATGAAAGCCAAGAAGCTGCTCGTTTACCGGGCCCTCATCACGTATGACTGTCGACATCACTTACGATATCATTTTCGACAGCTATACTATACGTTGGCATCAAACTGCTTTCTCGTCCAAATGATATTGACTGATCGACTAACTTGTAACAAGAAAATCTCTTCTCGGCGATAGTGATTCTACGATAGCTATTTAGTTATCGCCTTCGTGCATTTTATGTTTGTTTTCATTATTTCGTCGCAATAAGTAGTCAAACAGCTGGCACATTGAGAGAGAATCAAATGGAGAAAGCTAAAATGAGAACCAAAATGAAAAAGAAAATCTGAAATGACATCAAAAATGACATTTTGAGCAATGTAGATGTTTTTAGTGACTCTCAAACTTCAAAAATGGTGATAGACGACACGAGAGCAATAGTCTTTGGTCTTTGGCAAACTTTTGTCGATAACGTTAGGTGCTATTGCATGGTCGACAATCGCCGGTGAAGTTACATTATAGAGCCCTGTAACGCACTGGTAGTTGTAATACTTGGGAAGAAGTTCAGACCATTTTCGCCAAAAATTTCGAATTGGTGCCAATTTATCATTATTTTGTTGCGGATGTCGAGTTAGGATATCATCGAATCGAATAAGTTTTTGTGTGTATGTACTTGGATGACTCTTTGATGATTGCACGTAATCGGTTTCATCTCCCGACACATCTTCATCATTATCGTCTATGGCTGCTCCAATTCCAATTGTCCGTAAAAAATCTCGATCGTGATGACATTTTATCAAAAAATTTGTGCGAAAGTGCCAGAAAAAACGTACAAAATTATGACTAATATAAAAGAAACACTAACTCATTTGAATGACTCTCAATGTTATGAGTAAGCATAACAATATCGCAAGCTGTTTATATGAAATGTTATGTATATCAAAAATTATATAATTATATATATAAGATTTCATTTTATGGGGAGACCTCTGCTGGAAGCTATTCGAAACTATGCGGGAAACAAAACGTCTGCTACCACAGACAAAGTCACAAAAAATGGATTCAATGACACCGTTCAGAAAAAAGTTATGAGCATAAGAAAATCCAAATGTATCATTTTTCATACATCTACGGTTAATACCTTAAACTAGAACTTGGACGAAGGAAAAACAAAAAAATTTAAAATTGGATTTTTGGCAGACATTTTTATACAAAAGATTTAAGAATTTCGGTAAAATTTGTCTCTACATTTTTATTTTAAAAATAGTTGCATTAAAAAAAAATCCTTCGTCCAAGTCCTTGTTAATAATATCTCGAAGATGTGTGTAAAATCTCATCAAGATGGGTTCAGTAGTTTTCGAGAAATCTTGACAACCGGCTGTGAAAATACAGTTTCGTGGAAAACGCGTTTTAAGTTTTGAGTGACAATACAACTGAGCCCAACTGGCGTTGAGCGTGCAATTTACCAAGGCTCTATCTCGGAAACTATTACTCCGATCGGTTTGAAAATTTAGGACAATATTCTAGAGATGCTATAGATAATAATAAAATAAAAAGACGTGAGACCCATGTTATCCCTTAATATCCAAGAGCGTGGTTGGTTTTTTCGGCGCATTGTAGTGGTGCAAGAAGAAGCGACGAAGTGTGCACCCTTTGCATTCGTGCAGAATTTTCACTGGGACGTAAGTTGACGTCTAAATCCGATAGCAAAGCATCCTAATCTAACGTTTCCTCATCCCCATTTTTACCTATTTTGCCCTGAAACAATATCGCTAGCTTAACACCGTTAGAAATTAGGTTTTTTTTTTTTAATTTTTCAAACACTAATAAATCAACACCAACTAACTAAGCGTACTTTTGAAAGTCCCTACGTATCTCCAGTGTCTTTGAACAAAATGGAGAAAATACTTAAAGTTCCTGGACTTGGGAAAATTTGGCTAACCATGCTACCAGGTACTGGGCGAACAGAAAGTCCAGTCGGACTAGCTGTCAATTGTTCCACGTGTCAATATTCTCATGCTCGGAGTTCAACCCTTATTTTATGCATTTATGACGTGCCTATCCATCAGTATTCGCATCCTCGTATGAATACCTGCTGCTCCCACCCCATCCCAGAGAGTGTTGCATTTGTTGCAGTGGCTGGCAAAGCTGAACAGAGCAGGACTACTTGTTCCTTGTTATGGCGTCCTGGTAACCAAAATCTAAAAATAAATTGTTACGGGTTTTCGACGTAAATTTCATGACGAACTGGACGTGTAAATTCCTGTTCAATATGATGTTCGCAATGCAACTAACTAACCATTGAAAAGTTACAACGTGTCGTTACACATTCACAGCGTGTGGATATCCCTACCCTCAGTACACTTATTTATAAAAAAAAAGAACAAAATTGCAGGAAAATTGGGGGGTGGTAGGATTGTTGCAGGCAGATTGATACCCTAAACTCACTCTCAGACTCCTACTGTTCAATTCCAAACAGCATATCCTTTCGTCCCTTTATGATCGCCGTGTCGTTTATTTCCAGAAAGCGGATTTTTCCATACAATTGACGTAAATTCACGACCAGAGGGACGACGTTGGGCGCAGTCCTTCCTACTCAGTGTCCAATCGCAATGCGACTGAACTATTGAAAGAGGATGACATCCAACTTGCAAGCGAATGCATTCATCCATCATCCACTCCTTGCCGTTTAAAGGCTTTTCCCTGGAAATACTCCGCCAGGAGTATTCCATCCCCTCTAGATGGTCCAGTTACCATTCATAGTTTTAACTGGTGATATGTGAGTTGTTGTTTTAATTCCTTTTTGTTGCCTTTCCATAAGGAAGAGTTTGTCCATTCTGTTGCTGTTTGGATCCGCGGTTAATTGTTGATTTTCACATTCTTGAGTGCTTTCAAAAGTTCTTTAAGTTATCGACACAGCTTCTAAATAGGAATTTAATATACAAATATTATTTATACTAACTAGGTCGTTGCGTAGAAGCCAGGTATGCCGAGGCTACGTATATAGCACTCATTGCGCGAGGCCCTACTCGCACTTGACTGCTTTTTTTCTTCATTTTTATGGGCACACTCTGAAGACCACCACACTGCTAAATGCCAAAGAGCTTCATCACACAATTCCTTGATTTGTATTTAATATGTAAAGAAATATGATTAAATGCCGGAAATTGACTTCGATGAAGGAAACCTCTCCAACATTAGCAAGAAAAGGGACGGTCTGTTAATGAGCTGAAAGAATTCACCAGAGCTGAAAATGGGGATAAGGTGGTCAAAGTCAGAACAATGAGACTATCTCGAGTGTCTCTCAACAAAATGGAGAAATAACTCCAAAAGTTCCTGGACTTAGAATAATAACTCAAACCATGTTACTCTGTACTGGGCGAACAGAAAGTCCAGTCGGGCTAACAAAATTCGCCAACAGGAACTGCTGCCAACCGTCCCACATCCCAGTACTCACTCCCAACCCCTATTTTATATACACACAAACCCAGGACTATCGCATCCGTGCCATCCTCGTGCCTGTTCCACTCACCCACTTCACCCGAGAGAATTGCATTTGTTGCAGTGGCTGGGTTCTCTAAACTGAGCACAGCAGGGCTACTTGCTCCTTGTCATGGTTCCCTGGTAGAAAAAAATTGCAAAACAGCGAACTTTGTGAATTTCGGGATTCGACGTAAATTTCATGACAAACGGCGCGTCCAGCGTGTAAGGTCCTGCTCAGAATGATGTTCGCAATGCGACTGACAGGAAGCAGGAACGTTCAAAAAAAATTACAGAATATCCATCACTCCCAGAGGCGCAGGAATACACTCGTATGTCGTTTGCAAGCCTTGCATCTGCTGGAAGTGTAGCTGGAGTCATTCGCAGACAGAATTGTTGCTTCCTCATCGTTTCTCTTTACCGCTCCCACGTGTATTTAAAAAATATTAATTAAAAACCTTCTCGCTATTTCTATAGATTTGGAGTTATTGCCTTCCACTGGAAAGAGGTGGAACATATGCTGCTTCTGGATAGACTGAGCTTTCTCTTCATCCTACGAGCCAGGCACGAAACCCCCATTCGTCAAGAATCGAACAGAAAGGTACTTGCAGCAGGTATACTCGTAGTAAGTCCACCCAAGTCCCTCTACCTCATGCCTCTCTGCATTCGTGTATGTTTGTGGATAGATATGAATCCACAGTCACAAAACATGCATACGAGTAGTAGAGCTCCTTGTACAGGGAACTGGTGGGTGGGTGGGTTGGTTGGCAGTTAGTTAGCTGGTACAAGCAGAGCTCCATTCGATGGCGGGATTCCATTATTTATTGCATCCCTATCGTCCTTTTATGTTCGCCTGATGGTAGCATTTGAAAAATGGAGACTGCTTGACAGTTCTGAAGCGTTTGACGTAAATTCCATGACGAGCTAAAAGTCCAGCGTGAACAGACCAACTTGGTTTGGTGTTTGCTATGCGACTGGAAATGAAAGCCACCCATAAACCGGGGACGTACCTGCCTTTTGATCAAAACTCTGGGACTCGAATATCGATGAACACAGCAGCAAGTTTCATCTAAGAAACGGGGTGGGCTGCCCCCTTTTGGAATACTTGATATAAGGGAAGATGCAGCACACATTCTCTTTTGCCATCAGAAATGAACAGCAGCATTACGCTGTGATTGTGCATGCTCGCTTGGTATGGACAAAATGGATCTAGTATACTTTTTAGAGGGCATGGCCAACGTATGATATAACGATTGAGACTAGAAGGTCAGGCGATACCCTCGGCAGGACATTTTCTTTTCAGATAATCAGATAGACGACATGTGTGCGTTAGGAAACCCCTGAGGATTTTAAGGATCTCGCGTGGAATGACTAACAACTGTCAAGCAATTGTGGTTTCGAATATTTTATTGTATTTAGCGGTATTTCAAAGTAGTCAATCATAAAATTGACGTAGGTAGGCTCAAACTCACATTCCAGTCATTTACAAGTCTCAGTGAAACTCAAACCAAATTACACAGCGATCCGACCGTGCTGACGTAGGAAACTCAAGAAATTGTGTCAAATACGAAAGCGTGTAACAGGTGAACAGAACGTTTCGCAAGACACGTAAAATTTGCGCTCAATTTGACCCAAAATACGCAGGAAACACGTCTCCACACAGAACGTCTTCCTCCCTTACAACACGTACAAAAAAGTTTCAGCTGGGCAAAGTTGCTACGTCCGTCTCCTCCTAAACCACTGCATTTGTCGAAAATATCCTGCTTCAGCCCCAAAACCCCCCTAATGCTGTAGCACCATTGCAAGCTAGTCAACTCGTCGGTTGCCGCGGCCGTGCTTCGTTCAAAATAAAATCAATAACGCCTCCACCCACCGACTTCATCGTTTACATCGTCCTGTTTCCAGTCGTCTTGCTCACTCTTCTCCTCGCGCCCTCCACGGCTTGCTCCGCATCATAGTCCTCGACCTCTGAGAAATGTACACATAACCCTTGCAAGTATTTCTCACAAAGGACGAAGCGCCTGTTTGCCATTCCTGAACCCCTGCTGCAAATGGAACATCTCGCGTTCATAATGGCAAAGTGACACCAATTGACCGGCGCTCAGCAGACCCCATGAATTCATCGCGCGTACGAATACGCGACTGGGTTTCATGCAGACGAGGAAACACCTTTTATCAAATGTTTGTTAGCTCTCTGTCTGGGGAAACGCTTTGCTGAATCCAAAATGGCTGATGTGTGTCCTTCGGTGTTGAGAAAGACGCTTCGCAATACATTGTTGGTTGCAACATTGATGCTGCAACATGTTTATAAGTAAACGGGGGTGGTTTGTTAGTCACGTGGAAAAGCCTGACTGCCTTTGCCTTTTCATCTCCGCCGACTTCGCTTCGCTACTTCGGAGTCATAAATTGAACTGAAAGAGGTATCCCGTCGATGAATCGGCTCGGCACTTCACCTTGAAACCCCATTTTATGGGCTGGTTTGTCATGTACTACTTCATGGGATTATGACGTTTAAATTGATCAATTCAGTTCAATTTGTTCATGGCGCATTTCTTTCCTTCCGTCTTTCAGGCCGAGATCACAGCCATTATCCAGGCTGTAGAAACCTTGGCAGAAGACAATATTGTCGGCTAGGTAACTACTATGGTTAGCCAGGCAGGCATAAAGGCCTTGGACTCCGCTGTACGTTTCTGCAAGAGTCCTCAGATATCTGGTGACTTAATACTGGGTACCAGATCAAATGGATATCACGGGCAATGAAAAAGCAGACGAGCTCGCGGGTAAAGGGTTGGCGCTGCCTGTCTGCCAGACCCATCAATTTGTTAGGATTTGGTTAGGCTCTCTGGATAAACTCATTGAGACTTTTTTCAGATTTTTCTAATTATCTTATAAACAGGGCCAACTCTGCCAACTATATGAAAAGCAGCCGTACAATTTTCCTATCACAATTAAAGCCAGAAAACTTTAAAAGTGCATCCTCCGTAGAACCTCCGGCAAACCTGGGCTTTCGGCCAAACTTCGCGAGCTACAGAAGCAATATTCCAACAGCTCTTCTAGGTCGAAGGGCACGATTCCGGTTCTTCACATCATAATCTTGTGTCGTCCCAAGGACTCAAATTTATGGAAGATTCTAATTTTTTATTTCAGGGCGCGGCTACTGTATTTGCAAAGCTCCTGATACAAAGAACTGTAAACAAATCCTTCCGTCCAACATGATGAAAATCATATGATAATGGCGTGTCGTACAGACTTTTACAGATTCATGCAGACATGTGCAGAAGGCACTCGCGCATGGCAGTTAAAAATTGGCGGGAAAACGTTTTTCAGTCGATTTACCTACTGTTTTTCTGATTTCCTGGTGCAAATTTAAGGACCTGGTGTACATTTTCCCATGGGAGGAGCTTATTCACTGACCAATGAAAATAATGTGACACACCCCCCACTCTCATCTGGTTATGAATGCAGAAGGGAAAGGCTGCTTCTGGTGAAACTTATCTCTTGCCAAGTACCTACATAACATTAACATTTTGCTGCTGCAATGGTTCAGATTGCCGTATAAGCGAGCCCTCAGGAATTGGTCATAATTCAAGGACTTGCATTGATGATATTTTTTGCAGGAGTAGTTTATCGCGAAATGTTAGATTAGTGAGTTTAATAGCCGATTTAGGAATTAACAAAAAATGTATTTTATTCCGAATTTTGGGACAGTGCTTATAAGGAAAGTGATCCTTCTATTGCCTATGAGAATTTAATAAATGAACTGGATACTCTGCCTAAGAGCCCACACGCACACAACAGACTTTCTATCGGCCGATAGACCCAAATGGGTACACTGGGCATATGTACATATGGCTAGTTAAGAACAGAATTGATCCAAGTAACATTTTCAGAAAAACTGAGCCTAAGTATGTCTTTGGACTTCTAAGACATTAATTTAGTTAGTGCAAAAGAGATCCAAGTGCTATCGAATACTTCTTCTAACAAAGTTTACTTTTTGACATTTCTGTATTGCGTTAAAAATTCAAATTATTAGTGCAGATGTGATCTAAGTTACTTGAATGTTGCTTGGATCATTCCACTGTTGATTTTAACTAAGTGCAGAAATAATCCAAATCGGTTGTTGTCGCTTAGATCACTTTTTATTTAAGAAAAATATACTCGTCAAGGTAATCTAAAGCTACACCAGTCACTTAGATCAATATTTTATTCAGTTTTGTTTATTTCAGAAAAGATAAAACCGTAATTGGAATCTGTTTTTCTTCGTGATTTACATGGATGGACATAATTCGTAACTGTAGAAAGAAGAAACCATTTGTTGGATATTGGGAAATTTATTGATTTTATGGGTTTGGAGAAAATGATGAACAAAAAAGGGAAAAGTGCTAAAGGGAATCGAATCCTAATTTCAAAAATGAAAAAATAAAATTGTTTAAAGGAGATAGTAGAATCTATTTCAATGAAGACCCACATACTTACTTAGGTGGTGTTACTGTCCGGGGTGGACCAAGGCCTCAACCAACAACCTCTTTCAGTCAGCCCGGTCCTTTGCTAACCGCCTCCACCTCCAGTTGCGCACTTCAAGTTGGCTAAGGTCTTGTTCTACTTGTGCGCGCCACCTTAGGTGAGGTCGTAATCTGCTGCGCTAACCGCCCGCGTAAGAGTCGAATATTCTCCGAGCCGGAGCGTTGATGTCCATACGCTTCACATAACCTGGCCATCTTAAACGCCCGAAGTGCAGTTTTTTGACCAGGTTGATGTCACTGTACAGCTCGTATAGTTCGTGATTGAATCTTCTCCTCCAGAACCCGTCAACGCAAACGAGACCGAATATCTTACGAAGGCTTTTTCTCTTGAAGCGACCACGAATATCTTCATCCGCTTTCGATAAAGTACATGCTTCAGCTCAATATACTTAGCAAGACTGTGATGATACCGGTCTTATATAGAGTCCCCTTAGTCGATCGAGAAAGGACTTTACTACTCAATTGTCTTCTTAGCCCAAAGGTATAGCGATTGGCAAGAGTAATCCTTCGTTTCATTTCCGACGAGATGTCATTTTTTGATGTTATGGCAGATCCGAGGTAGACAAAGTCCTTTACTACCTAGAAGTTGTAGCTGTCTATTGTTCTGTCCAATTCGTCGATGTTGGGTGTCCCTTTTTGTTGAAAGCATATATGTACTTTGTTTTGCCCTCGTATACCGCTAAACCCATTTTAGCCGCTTCCATTTCTATACTCGAGGTGAGGAAACCGCGTGCTTGCTATACTGACACTTCATCCCGCAGCAAAGTCAATCAGCCTTAGTCCGGTTTCGGACTTGGTGTCGTGTAGGCTGTGCCTTCCAAACGTCCTACCAAAGATGTCCTCTCTTTCTATCTTGTCGTTAAAATCACCCAATACGATTTTAACGTCATGTTTAGGGCATTGCTCGTAGGTTTTGCCGACGAGCTCGTAGAAACTATCTTTGGTAGCGTCGTCTTTTTCTTCTGTGGCTGCGTGAGCGCATATTAGGATAATGTTGGAGAATTTTGCCTTGACACGGATTGTCATAAGATGCTCGCTCATGTGCCGAAAGCTCAAGACTTCATGTCCAAGTCTGCAGCGTATGACAAATCCGCATCCGAATAAGCGCTGGTCATCATCAATTTTATTTAAACTTAGCACACCTAAGTATGTAGAAGGAGCCATGTAGCAGAAAATGAGGGAGATGTGCTACCAACTGTAGAGGGCGATGAAAGTGAATAATTGTCATTGATTCTTATTAATAAAAAATGGATTTTCCTATAAAAACTCGTTTACTACATTTTTGTTCCAGTTTATCATTTTTTTAATAAAAGCAGAAGTGATCCAAGTTCATAAAAGTGTCAAAAGTTTCGTCAATATTGGATGTGTCAATAAAAAAATGATGGGAAAGACTAAATTACGTTAATATCTATCATAAAAAAAAACATGTTGGATCAAACTTATTAG
Organism: Brachyopa scutellaris; assembly: GCA_949775065.1. Lineage (NCBI taxonomy): Eukaryota > Metazoa > Arthropoda > Insecta > Diptera > Syrphidae > Brachyopa > Brachyopa scutellaris. The sequence continues at coordinate 6,443,464 of OX459116.1, forward strand.
ACACAATTGTAATAATAAAGAAAACGCGTTTTGCTCATTATCTCAATAATCACAAAATTTTATTTGGATCAATTCTGTTCTTAACTAGCCATATATGCAACAAATGATATTTTGTATGAAAGTTTTCAAGGCAACTTTTTTCGATACATAAGGTTTTTAAACATTTCTTGCACTGCCAGCGGATTCGGGATGAACAAATAACACACCGTAGACGGTTTTCAATTTTTTGTGGAAAATGACCGATATTATCATACGTCAAACCTAATCGAATTGTCCCAGATTGTCTTTGGCGAGTGGCACCATTGGATATAGAATGGAATTTAATGATAGTTGGTCCATTTTTACCTCACTTGAAAGCATATGTAATTTCCAGGAGTTTGTCATTGCCTTGTCCAGCTTGTTTGTGAATAATATCCACCAGTTCTTTTTACCACGGAATGAAATTCTGTATAAAATTAAAGACCTCCCATACCAGCGTTATATTCGCAAAACAGATGTGGCTGTTGAATATAAATTTTTTTATTTTGCTGATTAGATCACCTTTTAACCTTTTCTAATGTTTGTCGCCATTGTCACAACACAATAATTGTCCTTCCATTTAACAAAGAGAATTTCTTTTTTTAGTGTTCCGTCCGTACCAAAACGGAACATTAATGGATCCAGTTCGGTGTCTGTCTGTCTGTCACAAGCCCTTTTCTCAGAGACTATTTGACGTAGACTATTGAAATTTGGAACAGTTGTAGCAATTAGTGGCCTTAACACAAACCAGAACTTAAAAAGCGGAATTTCGACTTTGGGGGTGTAGTTTCCTACAGTTTCTTTTATTATAAACTAGCTGAAAGCTGACCCGTGCTCGCCTTGCTTCGCCTTCCAGCAACTTTCAATAGAAAACAAAATGTTTTCTTCTAATATATTGCTATATGTATACAGTGTACTCTCTTCTTACGGAAACCTCTCATAACCGGACACCTCTTATAACCGGACAGATTTCAAAGAACGGAAATAAATACACGATTTTCCATATAAAAAATTCTCCCATAACCGGACTCTCTCATAACCGTACACGGACACCAATTTTCGTAACCGCAATAGAATGTCGCTCTCTCTCTCTCTTAAATGGACAAAATTGACAAATACTTTATTTTGTTTTTGTTTTGTTCTCCTCTTCTTTACACTTTGCAAAGAAACGAAACAAAAATGCAAGGTATGGAGTGTGCCTTTGCCTTACTATCACGTTCGCGGACACGTGATTTTCTGTGGGGAACGCTAGAATTACACACACATGTTTCCGACATTTTGAGAGATATTTTATTTATATTATAATATTGTGCGAATTTTGTATAAAGATTAAAATGATTCCGCTGGTCACAGTGAAGTGAAAATTTGTCTCTGATAGGACAAATAATGCCGGAATATGGAAGCATCCTGTATTTCTCGTCTTGTCCTAATATACCTAAAATTGTCATGGCCCCGCTAATTTCCTCGACCATTGACGGCATATGTTGTCTTGTCCGCAAACGTGTTATTCAACAACTATGTGTATGTGCATTTATAAATCCTATTGCATTTTTTAAATAGGTTTGTATTTTAAATGTATGTGCCAGAAATAAGTATTTTTCAGTAATTTGTGTTTATCACATAAAAATGAATACGTTTATAAAATAAAATTAATACAACATGTCTATTGTGTTACTTTTTTTTAAAAAATGTCAATTTATTTTTTTCTCCCATAACCGGATACCTCTTCTAACCGGACAAATTTCTCGGTACCGTCAGTGTCCGGTTATGAGACAGTTCACTGTATATGTAAATATAAAGGGTGTCCCAAAGTTCACGCAGGAAGTAATTTTGATATAAAACACCGGTTCTTATTTTTTTTAATCGATTCATAAAGTAAGTAAAGGAACCCTCTTGTTGAAACCACATGTCATCCATATCCATATCTTGCAATTTAGGCACAAAACACTGGATTATCATGTCGCGATAGCTAGCACCATTAACTGTTACTGTCTGACCAGCCGCATTTTCAAAGAAACATGGTCCGACAATGCGTCCAGCCCAAAATGTGCACCATGCAGTGGCATTTGTTTCTTAACAATCACTCCTGGATTTTCTGAATCCCAAATACGACAATTTCGATGGTTAACAAAGCCATCAAGATAAAAATTCGCCTCATCGCTAACGATGATTTTGTTTGAAAAATCTGTCAAACGTTAATTATTTTAAATATGTTGCGTTGACCTAAGCCCCCGGCCACTCTCCGTCATATCCACGCACGGCACACGCGTTTGGTAGTGTGATGAATGACCTTTAATTCTATGAATTATGTATTTTCATCTTCTTAAAAAAGTACATACATACACAGAAGTGACCTTAAAACTCTGACGGGACTGGTCACACACTGAGAGAAATTTACAATAAAAATATCAAATAGAAGCATGTTTAACTTTTCCACGTTTAAACATGTCGCTTTAATGAAAAATGTAAACTGTAAATGATGTTAAATTAACAAATGTTTTAAATACACATTTGCTAACTTAAATCAGTTCATGTTTGATATTATCCATAAAATATGAAAGAGTTTATTTTAAATACAATTCTATTAAAAACAGTTTGTATTGAAATATTCAAACAGATTTCTATTTGATCTAACCATAAGCAAGTTAAGCTAAATTTCGCTTGAACCAACGAATACATGATCATTTCAAATAGATCTTTGTTTGATTTAAATAATTTCATGTTTGAGAAAACATGAATGAGCTTGTTTTAAACAGAATTATATTGAAAACCTCTGGAAATGAATTATTCGAACAGATGTATTTATATTTCATTTGACTATAAACGTGTTTGAATTTAACATGACGTGTAAATGTACCGTCATTTGTTTTTACGTTATTCAGTTTCATCTTTCATATTATATACAACAGTAGCAGTGGAATGTGGAAGTGAATAAGTTGTGCTTGAGTTTTTATTGATTAAAGGTGTTTATTTTAAGTGGGTTTTTTCAATAATTATATTTCAAAACTAACAAGTGTATTTTTTTGTTTGTGTCGGGATGATGGAGTCTGAAAACAGTTTATAGCGATCGTAGTCGACAACTATAATTATTTTTGATAAATAAATCAAAGAATTATTTACAAAAGATATTTCAAATTTATTGAACGATTTCTACGGTGTTTGGTCAAAAAGACATAAGTCCTAAATCTTAGTTTTGAGATAAATGCATTTTAAAATTCAATAATATCTTCTAAATCCAGTTTTACGTATTAAACTAATATTGTAATGCCATAATAATATAAATTAAAAGATGTACAACATTCAATTAATTAAATTTAAAAAATCGTCCCAAAAACATGTTTTAAGGGAAATATGTTGTTTTGACCAAACGATACTTTGATCTCTTTCATCGAGTTGAGACAAGATCCAGATTGAAAATAATTTTAGTAACAAGTTTTTTAAAAAAAATACATTTATTTAAGTTTAAAAATAAAAAAAAAAGAAAAACGTGAATAGTAGTTGAAACAAAAGAATACTATTCATGTTTTTCATGAGTTAACTGTTGTTTTGACCATGTTATTATTTGAACAATTTAAAATGTTCGCTCGGTCAAAACAACACATGTGGAGTTATGTCATTCTGATCTCGCAATTATTTGCAAAATTGAAAGTTTTCGCGCAGTCAACACAATACATGAGGAGTTATGTCATTTTGATCAAACACAATTTTTAAAATAATTGTAATGTGTTTTTAGGATCACGCAATAACTTTGGATTCGGGCTACGGAAACTTATGCTGTTAAGACCAAACGAATATAGATTTTTTTCTGAATAGTTCTACATACTTAACTCAATTTCGCAAAAAATGGACTTATGTCTTTTTGACCAAACACCGTAGATTTGAAAGAAAATTTAAAAATAATTATCCAATGGGAATGAAATAAAGTCCTTAGAAAAATTCGTTATCAAGAATTGTCTTCTAAAGTTCGCTGTGATCCGTTGAACCGTCTTGCTTGGGAGTCCGTGAATAAAAAGTATTTAAATGTTAATTCCGAAACTCGGCATTAGAAGCGAGTTTAGAGAAAGACTCTTTTTCTGGAAAAAGAAAGAGGTAAATAGTTTTTGAAATAAATAATTTTATTATCAAACGACGTTTGTTTATCAAAACTTGAAATTTTTTAGTTCAACATTGATGACCAGACAATTTCTGCCGATATCCGAATATACAATTGCTTGGCGAATTCTGTGGTATCTAAAACGTCTCACTTGAGCACTTGAACCCATTATCCTTCTGCTATGAAATGTGGTCCTTTAAGACACATTTGGTGTTTTAAATTTGAGGCCAAGCACAGACCATCCAAAATATATTCCAGAAGTATAACGTCAAGAATAAACCCTTCTTTTAGTCTAAGTAAAAAAGCTTGTTTGAAATTTTCAGAATTTATTGTTAGATATAAATAAGGAATTGATATGAAAGAAATCAAATACAACAAAAAAATTTCAAATATACTAACATAAGCACACTGGCCGATTCCAAGTTAATTGTAGAATCTGATATAATTGAAGGAAACTACAGATCAACAAACGTAATTGAATACAAGGGAACAACTTATAAAAAGATTATTATCTATCATCTAATTTAAATTCTACATTACATTTATTTGAAATAATTTTGCTTTTAACAAATGACATTGATGTTTACATTTATATGTATTGTTGTCCTATTGAGATTTTAAAATTTGATAAACATTTTCAGGCTTTTGAAATAGGTAAAAAGCTGAAAAAATGTTTAAAATGAAAAATGTTTCATATTTTACAAGTCCTCCTTTACATTTGTAGCAAATTAACAACGGAAAATGTTACTTAAAAAATAAGTTTTTGTAAAAATAAAAATACATAACATCAGTTCAACTAAAAGAAAATCTGTTTTTTTTTTTTTTGTATTGCATATAAAAAGGTGTTTATCTGTGTATCCAGTTCATTTTCGAGTTCAAAAAATATATAAAACATAGTGTAAGTATGTATATTATTTAAGGCATAACATATTTAAATTTACAGTGATAGCTATTTATTTTTCTCAAATAGAGTTCCCTTTGAATTAAAAGGATTCCTATTTAAGAAATTTAAATATTTTAATATCAAGTTAAATAGATTTCTATTTAATTCTCTTAATTTTGATTCTGTTAGTTTTAAATAGAAATCATTTTAATTCAAATAAGCATCTGTTTATAAAATTTACATTGAAAATGTTTATTTCAAATAGAAAACAAGTTAATTCAATCGAAAACTACATAAAATTATGATTAAAAATAACAAAGTTATTCATGTTTAATTTGAACAAAAACCATTTTGGCGCCAAATCATATTTATTTGTGTTTAGTTTAAACACGAATGGGTTTAGTTTTTTTCTCAGTGCAGGGATTACAATCAATATCACATTGGCTTCCAAGTGCTGGTAGGTTTCTGAAATAAGAAGTGAAATTTGTATGTAAGGGGTAATCTCTGAAACTATCTACTGAACCGATTCCAGAATTTTTCCGAACGCGGTTCATATAATAACTTGGCAAAGTTTCATCGCAATCAGATGAACGATGCGCGAACGGAGAAAAGACGAACAAACAAACTTTAAATTGTACATATGTATTAGATTGGCTCCCTTATAACTCAGTTGTGCAAAAAGTTTTTTTTTTTTTGTCCTTAATACAAATTTGTTCACCTACCGTGAAGTAATTGTATTATGTGCTTAGTCTTTCTCTCTTCAAAACATACTTTATGTCCAAGTCTGAGATCAATCGGCAAAGTAGTTCGGAAATCGGAATTTATCGAAAAAACACAAACAAACAGAAATTCATTCTTATATGCACATGTATGAATAAAGATTATATATAACCTTCACCAGTATGCACACCCACACAGCAACTCCCCAAAGTTTCATCAGCCATCATCATCACCATCGGATGAGCGATGAAAATGATCGCCAGACCGACCACACAAAAACAAAACACGATTCACTGCCCGAACAAAATGGCGAAGCTGTAGTGGAAGTAAACAGCGCTGTCAAAGTTAGAATACACGTAAGCCCTATAGCGCGAACACAATACGAAGCTGATGCTGTAGTATGAATTGTATGGTGAAGCGCAAAGTTCAGCCAACTTCAACTTTCTACTTCCACTATAGCTTCACCATTGTGTTCGGCCAGTTACCCAGCATACTGCAAGAGCAAAAGCGAAGAGAAAAGCTTACATACTCGTAATGCAACAACGTGGATCCTCTCTCAGCAGGTTGACGGACAATTTCAATGGTTTTCTGTGCTTTTTAATTAAAAGCATTAACAATTACATTATTTATGTCTATTTCGCAGCTTCTAGGTAACGTAGGAAGATGATTTATACCTAATAATCTTTGGCAAGAAATGATGAAATCAATCAAATGAACTTCATTGAAATAGGTGCACGCGTTATCACGTAAAGTGCATGTGCATGTAAGTGTTTAAATTGTAAGCATACAAATAAAAAAAATAATTTTTGTACGATAATATATATGCAATCCATTACAGAGGAACTCGACAAATATTTTAGCGAAGGTTTTATCAAAATCCGTTCAGTAGTTCCCGAGATTAGCCAGAACATACATAAAAGTAGTTACGTCTTTATAAATAGTATAGAAGATAGATGGGCAGTCAACTTCTTTTTGTAGCTGTTTTCTTCTGTCTCATCGTAAAGATTTGGAGGGTGGTACAGAAATGGTTTGATACCAACATTAGTCGAACGAAGTCGAACACTTTTGTTGTCCATCCACAAAACGCTGCTTATATCTATGCCGTAAGCGTTAGCGACTATCAGCAACAGAAGCAACGAAATGATGCTAAGGCTGAACTTGGCTCTTGATGACCAATGTCTAAAGCGCTGATGTCCAGACTTGCGTTTACTCCATCGATCAAGTCTTGACTTGAATCCATCAAACAATGATCAATCAAGAGTTCATCTTCAGAGCAAATAAAATCTGGATCCTCAACATTGTCGTCATCGTCGAAATCATCTCCAGGGCTTGAAGTTGCAGTTTGTGTAGTTTCCTAACACAATAACATAATAAAATTGTATTTTGTAATAATCGAGAAAACATAGACTTTTTCAATCGACGACCAAATAAATATGTACGTCAAAACCATTCTGTATATCTTTGCAATGGAAAGAGATAGAGCGAAACGGATAAAAGATTTGGAAAGAGCTACCCCTAAAACATAACACTGCATACCAAACTCAAAAAGTGAATTTTGGCGCTTACGCTAGGTAACCCAATATGTACAATTTTGTAGCTAGAAAGATAAATTTATAAATACAAAATAATACAAATACGAGAATACGAATGCGAATGCGAACATCATTGCCAACTTTATGTGCGTGGCCTTATTACGTATAACGCGATGAATAATCGAAGTAGCATTGGCCTATCCTATATACCCACCTACTGACATCGTTGGTAATACATAATTGCAAATCTTCAATTGAGTGGGCTGGGTATCGATGGTACGAGTTCATTGAGTGCAGTAACTGTAGGAATTCCTGTTCGCCGTATATCTGGCGAAACATTTAAGACGTCATTGCATTTTCCACGTTAAAAGAGAGAGCGCCTCTGTGGTGGCCAATTTAAGACAGTCACCCACCGTGTCACTTTATTTTTTTTTAAGATTAAGACTTCATAAGGATGGCAATTCAGGTACATTCAGAAGCTATTTTGAAACTAGATAAACATACCATACCAATCGGTATGATTGCAGTATGAACCAACGCACTGCCGTTCAGTGGAAATCATCCAGTGGCCGCCGCGCCGCATTGCATGATGAGTTTTAATGAAATACAATGTTTGAAGGATATCAGGCGGCCAGAAAAGACAGACCAGCAGCCCCGCCTGCACATCATACCGAACCGCCTCCCACAAGAGTTCAAAACGTGGGAATCCTTTTTACTTTTGCATACACGTTCGATATGCTTGCACTATGGTTTTAGTCCTGCTGAAATTCTAATCACCCCGAGCAACCAATACAGCAGGACGAATAGGGTTGACAGCAAAAGAGTTACCACACAGCATTGAATCCTTTCCATCGAGGACCAGGTCGTCAGAAATAAGCGAAAGCAAACTTCACAGAAAGTGAAATCCTTCTCTCTCTACACACACACAGGGGTTGAAAAGTGACAGTTCGTGGAATGTCACTTCCCACTCTCCCCCGTTGTATGTTTGAATGTATTTATCAAAATCCCGGTTAAATGGGGTAACACCTGTTGCTTGCTCTCGTATGCGTGCAGATTCAGCCAACTGCCTTTGTAGGGGTTTAAGGCGGAGCCTGATAAAAGTGAACAAGGACACGAACACCATGTAGACCACCCTGTGGGTGTGGTTAAATGGCCAATGCCGTAAAATAGTCCTGCCCACTGTGTGTCTTAAAATCAATGGAGATTGTTTTTTGCTGAATTGGTTACTTTGGTAATGGTTTCCACGTTGCTTTTTGCAACATGTTTATAAACATTCGTGAATGGAAACAGTAAACTCTATCAAAAATGGACAAAATATATTTTTTTCGATTACGTACCTTATTAAATCAATATTAGGCGTGTTTTTTTTTTTGTAACCTGTATAGGCTAAGTATGTTCAGCAGCATGTTTACCCATGTAAAATACAACAAAACCTTAGACTGGATAATTATCGAATCTTATTTTTACTCTGAAAGCTTTTTCGAAGTCTATATAGGTTACCAAAAAGTCACGCCTATTATTGTGCCCGCTTTAGTTGGTTGGTTTGAGAGTGTGAGGAAGGAAACCTCTTCACAACTTGACTCCAGCGTCACCTATCGGGTCCAGTATTATATAATTTTCTCTTTTGGAACTGAACACTTGTCTGAAAAAAATTGTTCATTTTTTGTACATATTTGGAAAATCATAATCCAGAGGGCCTCCACTCATTTGTTGCCCCAGGGCCTCCAGACCCCCCCTAAATCCGGCGCTGAGTCCCAGTCTGTTTGGATGTCTGTTCAAGTTGATGAGTCCCCGTGTAAAGACCAATCATCAGTTTTATTTGTGCTCTAGCCATATTTAGTGGGTGGGTTCGGATTTTTCATCATGGCTTGGCAGTCTTACAAGTACGCGAATGGCGTTTTGCAAAAGACATAAACGGTTTTCACTGCTTGTATCGCCGTACCTTTCGTGGTAAATGTGAAGTTTTCCACGTCTTCTGTCCCTGCTCTTGCTAGTTCATCTGCTCTCTCGTTCCCCGGTATATCTTTGTGGCCAGGAACCCAGAGTAGGTTCACAGTGCGGGATCTCGAAATAACATTAGGAATAGTCTCCATGGCTGCCATGCCGCAGTTACCCCTAGACAGGTTATGTTAGTAATGTCCTAGCGTAGCTGTTGGTCACAACTGGCCACCATACTAACTCCACAGGAGTACATCCATTGCACTAGTTTTGGTCTCAAACAACTCGTCTTGGCGAAAGCCCTACGGCAGATCCAAAAGGCTCTTGTGGCTTTATTAACTCCCTTTTCTAGATTCTTTCTAAGAAGTAGCTTTTTGTCAAGTTTACATGGTCGTCTAGTTGAAAACCCCCTGGGGACGGCTTTGAATTCTAAAAACTTAATTCTCTTAGAGAACAGTACGATACATTAATCTTTTCTGGGCTTACTCCTAGTCCACTGCTGTCTGCCCAGGTTTTGGTTAGCTGCAGAGCAGTTAGTCTTTACCTCTCGTGAGCAAAGCGAGGTTATTAGGACCCATACAACTCCTAGACGAAGGCACATCCCTCCTATCACTATTCCTATTTGAACTGGTTAGAGAGAGCTTCGCTCACACCTTGCCCAGCTGAGAATTGTCTAGATCATAGCACCTCATCCAGGCCAATTTACCTGAGAAACCGCAGCAGGAGACTGGACGCAATGATTGGCAGATTCTCTGCTGTAAGCTGGTGTTTATCCAAGCACTTGAACCTTTTCTGGGTTAATACGTGAGGTTCCGCTCGTATATTCTGGGGTCCAAGTGGACTCATTGCAGAATGTCTATGAGTCTTCATCTGATAGACCCAGCATCCTGAGATATCCTTTGAGTTTACACCCCCTAGGAAACTCGTTTTTATCAAGGCTAATTCAAGCCTGGTCGTTCTTTGGTATTGGGCATTCCACAAACGTCATTGGACCGTATTTTGCATAAAGACTTGGGTCTTAAGGAGGCTTATAAAGTTCAGTTAACACAAGAACTCAAGCCGGCCGATCATCAACAACGTCGTGTCTTTGCTGATTGGGTCCTTGAAATTCATGAAAATTATCCGGAATTCCATCGACAAATCATCTTGACTGATGAGGCCCATTTCCACCTCGGTGGCTACGTCAACAAGCAAAATTGTCCAGATGTGACGAGATGGCTCGGAAAACCCAAGAGTTATTGTTGAGAAGCTTCTCCATCCTCAACGTGTGACTGTTTGGTGCGGTTTATGGTCCGGCGGGGTCATTGGACCTTACTTTTTCGAAAATGTGGTTGGATCAACAGTTACGATGAATGGATTGCGCTATCGAGAGATGATTAATGATTTTTTATGGTCGGAGTTGGATGGTATTGATCTGGACAACGTTTACTTTCAACAAGACGGCGCTACGTGCCACACAAGCAACGAAACCATTGATCTTTTACGGGAAAAGTCTCCGGACCGTGTTATCTCTCGAAGAGGTGATCACAATTGGCCACCGAGATCTTGTGATTTAACACCTTGCGACTTCTTCCTTTGGGACCACGTGGGAGATAAGGTCTACGCCAATAGCCCAGCGTCGATTCAAGACCTCAAAGATAAAATTCGTAAGGCTATCGAGGACAGAGGGCAGCCACTTTGCGGTTTGGTTATGGAAAATTTCATGAAAAGGATATGGTCCTGTATGCGTGCTCGTGGTGGCCATTTGGCTGATGTTGTTTTTCATTATTAACGGCATACCTTTCTCTTTATTATGAAATAAACATCCGATCATTTATCTCAAAAAATGGCATTTTTCTTTGAATACCAAGATAACACCTCTTATTGGAAAACCCTTTACTACGTCGTTTTCGGCTGGGTTCCAATTAAATGCTTGAAGTGCTTCGTAAGCGTAGGGGTCACCAGTTGTAGGTGTGGTGGATTATTTGCATTAAATAAAACATCTACTACATAAATATTTCTTCTTTATTCTGTCTAATTCTTTGTTTCTAATAATATTTTAAATTCTTGATGAAGCACGTCCGTTCCGTTTGGGTTTTCAAAATCCAGTCTCTCTCTCTCTTTGTTTGCGCATACAGCTGTCTCGCTCTATTTCAGATTAATGAATATGGGTGCCCACAGATTCATTAATTTAATCTAGACAAAACTGATTTGCTTCTTTCCTCTCTGATATTTTGTGTTGTAAAATAAAACAGTCAGCTTTTTTCTATTAAATTTATTCCGAAAATTTTTAAAAAAAAAAAATTACAAAAAGCATTTGAGTGAGGGGCGGTACTCTAATTTGATCAACAAAAACAAAACACGTAACAAGATGCAAAAACAAACATGAATATTTAGAAATTCCTGTCTAATAATTAATATAAAAATTTAACAGTAGTTATATTTGATCTTTCATTCCGAAATGTCTGCTCGGTGTAAATGTAATTTATTCCTTTTTGGGTTCTTCCTTAACTTCTGGATATTCCAATTTTACACCAGGTTCACATGTAAAAGTTGGACAGCAGAACGGGAATGGGGCTGTTTTATTGGTTTTCTCAGTATCTAGCTTACATTTGTCATTAGCCAATGGAAGGGGACCACAATCTTCAACAAGTTCCAGTAATCTTTATTAAAGAGAAGTGTTATTATTAATAAAAAAAAATATTTAAATAAAATAGGGAATATAAATACTTTGCTGGATTCTCTTCGTTGAGGACACAGGTTGAACGTCCACAGAATGGAGTCAGTTCCCAGGTCTTACCGGGTTCAACAGTGGCGCAACGTGTAGAAGCGAAACACATTCCGGGAAAATCTGTAACAAATAAAACAAAATATATATAAGTAATGTATTTCACTATTCAATACAAGCACTGCGATTGGTATTTGGCCTTATCCCAATTTTTGAACTAAAACTATTGATAAATCATCCTGAGATATGAGATCTCACGTCGTCCTCGTCACCACAAAGCCTTCGATTTTCAATACAAGAGATGTCTGCATTTTAAAGAAGTTGTTTTATTTTATGCACAGTAAGAACGAGCGAAATTCAAAAAGCGTCCAAAAAAGGGGTCCAGAAGCAACAAAGGGGTCCCGCTTATATTTGTATGAAAAAATGCAATTTTTCGAAAAACTGTATTTTATTACTACACTTAAAATAAAATAAATATTGAGAAAAAAATAACAAAGACAAAACAAGCATGTATGCAGAACGAGTTTTTGGGAAGGAAATTCTGATTAACAAAAATACTTTGTTGATTTCATCACTGGTTGAACAAAATGGGTGTGTTTGAAGAGTGAAGTACTATTTTTTATAAGTAAAAGAGACATTAAATGAAAATAAATTTAAATAAGGGTCATACATTTTCAAAATGCGTCAAAATCGCACTTTTTTTGAAAAGTGGGGTCCCGAGTCCCATTGCCGAAAAAGCGTCAAAATGACGCAAAAGCGTCCCAAACGGCAACGCTGATTTGTGGCGAAGAGAAGAGCATAACATCTTCAGAAACAACCCTCTCCCAACAGACTGACGATCAATGACAATGGTGTACCCAAAAATAATGAGCAAATAATAAACGCGAAAATTGGAATGATTCGAATTATGGAATCAAGGAATTGTATGTTTTGTTTAAAAAGTAGCCTAATCTCTAATCCAGGAAGTAGACTATCTATTCCCGAAAGTTTCGTTCAAGTCTGTTAAACCGTTAAGGTGTTATTGAGCAACAAACATCCAAACATCCAAACATCCAATCATCCAAACTTTCACATTTATATATTAGTAGGATAGGATAGGATAGAATAGGATAGGTTAAGGAAAGGGTTGAAAAATCACTCAAGAGCAAGACGAGATAATGTGTCCTTGTGTTCTGTGTTAGTGTAGTGCCTAATGAAATAAAGTAGAAATATGAATACCATTTGAATGTATGGCACACTACGCCAGTGCAGTCGAAACGGAAAGAGAACAATATGTGCACAAGCAGGTTAATGGTAAGTTTCCGACACATTTATGCATTCACACGCCCAACAGATAGTTGTTAGTTAAGCACTTGTCATGTAGGTATTGTAACAATCTGAAGAGTAAGTAAAAAAGAGAACAGGCAGAGAAGTAAGAAAATAATAACGAAATTATTCGAATAAATTTGTAAGAAGAATCGAGATGTCCCGAGACTTTTTCATAATCAATTATAATCGATTCTATAATTCGAATGCGCCCTTCACTAGACTCAACTTTTGTTCACTGGCGAGTGTAAATTTAATTTATTCGGACGTATAATCCTTCAACTGAAGAATCCTGAAGCTCCGGCGAACAAAAAATTGTATGCAATGGGGGTCTATTTTCCCCACCCTCCAAGTTGTAGCCCGTTGAAGTGAGACAACTCCGATTTGGAGGTACAGTAAAACCTTGGTAAGTTGGCCACCTACGGTGCAAGAATTTTTGGGCTAACTTATTCAGGTAAGTAACTTATAAAGTTGTGTCCACTAGAAAACACAAAAAAAAAACCTTGAAGTTAATCACAGACTAAAGAAAAAGGAATAAACTCATCTCTATATTGCACATGATTAGACAAGGACGAAAATATCGTTATTTTACCGCTATGTCTAGACGTTTTTTTCAATGGTTAACCGACAATATGGAACAAAATCCATCACATATTTCCGTTGGTCAGCTTTCGCAGGTTATTTAATATGTGACAACAAATAAAGTTTTCAAATTTGCAGCCAAGTTCCAATTCCAAGGCAGGGGGACAACAGAAGGCATTTGAGGAACATTTGTATGCAATTTTCTTGGTGTAGCTAATTATTAAGCCAACTTACAAGGGCGACAAACTAGACAGGTTTCACTGTATAACCCGTTTATATTATATAGCTTCTGAACTCTTATAGTTACAGAAACAGTTTTGTACATTTCAGAGAGGTTGTCAGTAGCGCATAAAAAATGCTAGAGACTTTGTGTAGTTTTGTGCAGCCCCAAATAAGTTATAGCTACTTTAAACTCACTTTCTTTCTTACTTTCACATTAACTTAAATTAATGAATTCGTTTGTTTTAAGTTGTTTTAATGAATACATGATTCATTTGATTGCCAAAATATGTGTGCATCCATACATACGGTCAATCAAAACAGTCTCCGTACACCACATTCTTTTAACGGAAAACACAAATATCTTTTTTATTTATTCAAATATTTTGATGCAATTTTGCACAAATATTCATCATTTATTCTTCTTAAAAAAAATTGCTTAATAAAAAAATAAGCAAAGTCATAAGGAAGTGATACAATCGAACCAAATCGACCGTTCATTCAAATAGCAGGACAAAAAAGTCTCCGTACAGCGACAGCTCATCTCAATTTACCGTTTGTTGTGAGCATCTGTCTTGCTTATTTTACTTCATTCGTGCTTTAACTGGCTGGGGTTAAGTTCTGTTTTCTTTAATTTAGCTGTTTTACTGTTTTCTTTTAAAATGGAGTCAAATAAAAAAAAATAAAAAGAAAATTAATCGTTAGACTCTACGAAAAGGGAAACTCTCTGCGAAAAATTGGAGAAATTGTTGGGAAAACCCATTCAACGGTACAATATGTTGTAAACAATTTTAAAAGTTCGGGATCGGTATCATCTAACGAATGATAGTGAGTGATCATGGAACGAATGATAGTGAGAAAAATTAAAAATAAATCCAAAATTAAGTGCACCTAATATTGCTAATGATATTAGAAATGAGTTTTCACTTCAAGTGTGCGACGAAACAATAAGAAATGTGCTCAGAAAAAATAATTATAAAGGTCGCATAGCTAGGAAAAAGCCGTAAATTTCACAACAAAACCGTGTGAAAAGACTAAAATTGGCGAAAGAGCATTTAGATAAGCCACAAAGTTTCTGGAATACTGTTATTTTCAGCGACGAAAGTAAATTTCAAATGTTTCAAACTAAAGGAAGAGGAAAAGTATGGCGGAAACCCAATACAGCTTTACAAAAAGAGAATCTTGCATGGAGGTGGTAACGTCATGGTGTGGGGCTGTATGGCTGCTTCTGGGGTGGGGAATTTGTTATTTGTGGAGTCCACCATGAACAGATTTATGTACCTGGATATACTGAAAAACAATCTCCATAAGAGTGCAGATAATTTGGGACTAAATCAGTCATTAGTGTTTCAGCAGGATAACGATCCTAAGCACACAGCCCACATTGTTAAGGAATGGTTACCATACCGAGTGCCCAAGCAGTTGCATAGCCCTCCATAATCACCAGATATAAGCCCCATTGAGCACCTTTGGGATGAGTTGGAGCGAAGAATTCGAAAACACAACATAACTAGCAAAAAAACGCTCATAGAAAAGTTGAAGGACGAATGGGAACAAATTGACTCTACTACTACCGCCAGCTTGGTGAATTCAATGCAACGACGCATGCAGTCAGTCATCGAGGCCAAAGGCTTCCCTACGAAGTATTAGATCGAACACATTCAGAAGAGTTTATGCAATTTTGACGTATAAAAACCAAAGTGTACGGAGACTTTTTTCAACTGTATAATGAAGTTAAATTTTTTGTTATGTTTTTTTTTTACTTTTATAAATGAATTACTCACAAATAAATTTAAATTGTTATTCATAAATAAATGGAGTGTATTTGTACCAAATTTTATCAAGATATAATAATTCCTTTTCTGTAAGTATGGGCTGTACGGAGACTTTTTTGATTGACTGTATGTAAATATTTTTTATGCTTTACTAAATGGGCTTACCACGATATATCGAAAAATAAAATCTTGACAAAAAGAATCTCGATAAAAAAAAAATTCGAAAACAAAATCTCGAACAGCAGAATCTAGAAAAAAAAAATCTCGAATTGCAAATATCCCGAATTGATATTAATTTAAGAGACAATGGTAACAATCCGCGTGCGCGAATTATTTCCATTGCACACAGGCGAATTTTCCCAAAAACATGGCGAGAAAGGGTAAAATAAAAATATGTATGGAATCGTCTGCTGGTGGTAAGTAGATTATTATGTTTGTAAGCTAGAGCGCAATTTTTAGTAAAATTTAGATTTTATACTCGTTCAAAATATGCCTTTTTGTGAATAAATAGAATAACCTACTTTTTTGCTCAATAAGGCAAGAAGTTGTGTTCCGTGCAAGATCCAGCAACCAAATTAAGCTTCAAATATACTTTAATATGTCCTTATCAAAAGTAAGCTACAAAAAGTTGCGATATTTTGCGATGTTGCAAGATATCGTGAAGTAAAGCTTGTATTTATTTATCCATTATAAGTGATGAAACTTTTTTTTTTTGTAATACATTAAAATCCGCTTTTAACGCTCTTTTTCTCCAGTCCCTTCATTCTGACTAGAATTCGTATGAAAAAAAATCTGGTTAATACACTCTATCTCCCGCTTTGTGGGTGGCCGTGGCGTAGTAGTAGTCGTCGTCGCTTGTCATGCGAAAGGTTCACGGTTCGAATCCAGATGTCTTCGAAGCATTTATTTCTCACGAAATAAAAATAAGTTGATCAGTTTCAGAAGTTAATTTTGAAACCTACTGCGAAGGCATAACACTGGCAGTAGGATGTTGAATATGACTGAAGAAATTGATCGCACAAACTATAATAAGAAACATCTGGAAAAAATTCCTGTGAATCATAAGCAAGTACAAAAAAAAAAATACACAACTCTCCAGTTATCCTGGACACCACCCATAGAGTTAGTTGAAATTGAAACCTATCATCTGAGTTTCCTACCACTACGTCGATCTGTCTGTCTCTCGTTCTCGTCCTTCATGTGCTCGCGCTGTGTGTAAACATTAAAAAGGGTATTCGTAACCCCTTTAGCGTGTGTAGATTATAAAAAAAAAATAAAAAATACGCTCACACAGCGACACGATACCATACGCGAACATTTAAATTTTCTTTTTTTTGATGCATGTCTTTCCCAGAAAAAACCATTCCGCCGCACATAGGGGTATTTTCTTCGAAAAACCGATCAAAAATATTTTTTGGTCCTAATGAAGTGATAATTGTCTGAAACAACTTTAAAGGTATGATTAAGCTTATTTCAGCCACTTTAAGGTATAGTTCAATTTTAAGCATAAAATCTCTTAATTTTTCCTACGTGCAAGACGGTTTATTGAGCAAATGGCTCTGAAGATGAGCCAGTTAAGTTTCAAAATCATTCTCTTTACACTCATTCATAACATCATATAACTGTCTTTTAGATATAATGCACAACCCAACCGATCCTTCAAGCAAAATAATTTATTTTATCATAAAAAGTGTCTAGGGGGGCAGTTATGGGCAGCATTTTTTATTTTTTTTTTTGTAATTGCTTCCTGACATCTTGCTCTATAAGCTGATACCAAACAAGTTACCGAATAACACCGAATTATATAACAAAATGTCCATTAAAAAAAATAATAAATAAAAAAAATACCTATTTCCATACATTTCAAATAAATCCAATATCTACTAAATTAAAGCTCCAATAAACGTATAAATAAAGTACACACCTGCAGCTTATTCCTCCATAACAAACAATTTGGTACACAATATAAAAAACAAAAACAAAAATTTAATTATTTAACAGTGCGATTTTTCGCACAAATCAGCAGATTCACAATTCAAGTTTACGATCGATGACTTTGAACTGATGCTGTGGCGAAGTGTCTGCATGAAAATAAAAAAAAAAACTGCGGTACATTATACCGTGGGTATTTAACTACAGCTAGAAAAAAAATTACTTCCCAACTCTGCATTTTGAAATATTGATTTATGAGCGGGTTTTCGATGCAAATGCCCCGCTCTTATAGGGATTTTTTTTCGCAAGCAAACCATATATGTAATATAAAGCGTGTAGTTTTTGTGTTCGTCAGTGTCAGTGTCATCATCATGGGGGAGGAAATGCAAGACGTGATCAAAAACTGTTTCCGTAAGGCTAGCTTCTGTTGGGCAGATGATCCTAGCCCAGATGACTCTGATATCCCATCGGAAAATATTGAAGAGTTACAAGAGTTTCCTGATTATGCTTCTGTTGATGACCTAGTTTAACTGGTCCTCGCAATTTAGAAGAACTCATTACTAATAGCGCTTCAACGCTACCGAAACCTTCGGTGGCCAATTAAAATACACATGCATGTAACTACACACATGTAAAAGTAATGTACATAATACATATGCATAATTTCAACTCTTTTCATAAAAAAAAAACCTTTTTTAACTGGATTTTATTTTGTAGTTTTTCCCGCTTAAGACGCTATTTTCTGTCGGTCCCTTGAAGAGCGTCTTAAGCGGATTCTACTGTATCCTTACATAGTATAAAGAAAAGTCCCAATCGGTGTCATATTACGTTTGTAGTACAGGATCTCAAGAACCGCTGAATAGATTTTAACGATTCTTTTGGTATAAGATTACTAATTTCTCGGAGAAGGTTTATCAATTATCTTTGAATTAGATAAATGTTTAGTTTTAGAGTTTAAGGGACTTCAAATGAGAAAACGAAAATTCAATTTAAAACAAGAAGTAATCAGAACAGCTTCTCCCATGTGATTGATATTTATTCTCAGCTTAATTTCATTCAATACGCAGATTTAGAGACCAAAATCATATCTGTGCAATTACTAGAAGCTGAATAATAGTACAAAATGGATTCCAAAGTCGTTTTTTTTTTAATTTTTTTTTTAAGTAGAAGCTGAATCACAGCACTCAGTGGCAATCGTGTGGCGTTAATGAAGAGATAGATAGATAGATTGATAGACAGACAGATAGATAGATTGACAGACAGACAGACAGGCAAACAGACAGACAGAGCGTCCGATTCTTTGACCTAAATGACAATGTATCTATTGAAAGTAACACTATATTTTTTGGACACGGGTGATGCCGGTCCCGCCCGGTTTCCGCTAGTTTCTAATATAATAAAAATTTTCAAAATAATGTAAATTTACGAAAAATATATTTTTTACTCATTTTCCGATAAACTTATGAAATAATTAACTATCAAACATGAAAAAATAATTTTGGCCATGTTTTTTGGAAAATCCGGCCTGTCTCAAAAATTAATTTGAATAGAAAAGTGTTTGATTCACTGATCATGCACTCAAATGAGTTTACTCAATACAAACAGCTCTTCTAAAATCTGGTCGACCGACGTAGACATTGTTTTCCAAAAAATGTATATAAACTAATAAATGTGCATTCATTTGGGTCATGTACTGAAGAAGCACTACTACTACTTACCAAGTCTACACATTGAAAGAAAAGTGGTATATGGGATATTTGAGGGGCATTGCCTAGAACTTGAGTTTCAAATGTTCATATAATATCAATGCATTTATAATGTATTTTGAGTAGATAAATGAGTTACACAATGTAATGTGCAGAATTATTCCTAGTATAAAGTAAAAACAGTAGGTAGGTACTGCAGTAAATTTGGAAAAAAAAAACGATTTTTTGTTGCAAAAAGTTTGCTAAGTTCTTATTATTTTCAAAAAAGTTACAGGATTTATATTTTGGACCCGTTTTAATAACTCTTGCAGTTTAATGAAGAGATTTTAAAAATGCAAATTTTTTTGCAGATTTTTTTTCCATTCGAGATTTTCGTTTCGAAATTTATCAAATAAATTTTCGAGATTTTTATCGTTCGAGATTTTAGTCGTTCGGGATTACGTGGTGATCCCATACTCCTATGCTAAATGTCTTGATGCGATACGGTTTTGCTTATAGACTCTACTATTGTAAAGAGACATTTGAAAAAAAGTTTTACATCTTCTATGTATGTATCTATCTCTTTAGAAAAACCCATGCAGTCCAACGCACTTACCACTACACCATGGTGCTCACTTGATACATACTTACATATGTATATAATTATGTATGTAATAACTAATATTAGAATGTCGCGGTCATATGAATGGTCCGCGAATTCCAATTCTGCCCAAGATCATCCTCAAGATCCTAATCGCGAACAATTTCATTGTTAAATTTTTGAACATGAAACCGATTCCACAGCAAATGTAAAATAAACTCGGCTCCAAATATTAAACCATCTGATGCATATAATTAGCACGTATATTATGAGCTCAACCTTTTCCCAAGCGTGGAAATAAAAATAAGTTGATCAGTTTCAGAAGGTAATATCAAAACCTACTGCGAAGGCATAACACTGGCAGTAGGATGGTATGGCTGAAGAAATTGATCGCACAAACTATAGTAGGAAACATCTGGGAAAAACTTCTGTGAATCATAAGCAATGGCATAACTTCCAATAATACACAACTCTCCAGTTATCCTGGACACCACCCATAGAGTTAGTTGAAACCTAACATCTGGGTTTCCTATCACTACGTCGATCTGTCTGTCTCTCGTTCTTGTCGTCTTCTGTGCTCGCGCTGTGTGTTAACATTATAAGAGTATTCATATCCCCTTTACCGTGTGTAGATTATAAAAAAAAAAAAAAAAATTTAAAAATTGGGGCAATGTAAGACAGTTTCCAACAATCTAAAAATTCTCCATTCGTGATGAGGTCTTCCAGCGTCATTGTATAGTTGCAAAAATTCGGTGGAAATTCAATCAGGCCGTTGACAAAATCGACTGGAATCACAACATTTATTTTATCTGACACCTGTCACATTCCACATTAGCAAGATGATCAACCACCTGGCGGTTTTTCTAACCATCAACAAATGTCAAAGTCATGTGTCAGATGTCAGTCATACTGCGCAACGGCAAGTGGATCAACCACAGCCCCGGGCAGTTTATCGAGTCATCAACAAATGTCAAAGTCGATGTGTGGCGCCATCCGTTTTCGAAATAAATTTACTAAAAACCATACCTTCCCGGACTTTCAATCTTCCGGGAAATTTCCCTCCACAGAGTCCTCCCGTGCGCTTAAACAGTCGCGTCACTCACTTTTGCAGCCATTTAAACTATAATATAACTAACAAAATGAAAAAAAGAAAAATCCCCATACAAAATGTGTATGGAAAATCGATTTTTCTGAATTTTCCAATTTTCTGGAATTTTCCTCCACAGTGTCCGTCATTGGGCCAATGCGAATCTATCCAGCCCAATATCATGAAAATCGAACGATCCGTTGTCGAGTTATGCGTTTACACACGGACATCAGTCTATTTTTACCCGACTACGCAGAGGAAGGGTTATGATTTTAACAGGCTGGGTTTGTTTGTATGTATGTAAGGATGTCACCTCGTACAGCCTAAACTATGGAACCGATTTCAACAAATGAGGTGTCGTTGGATTTGCCTTTATCCGGAGAGTGTCCTAGGTTATATGACGTCACAGAAAAATTCAATATGGCGAGCACACCAAGCAAAATGGCGGACTACCTCTTCTTTGTTTCTCCTTTTTTTTTTTCTTTTTTACCCGACTAGTCTTGATAGTGGTATCAAATAAAAGGGCTTGGTGAGTAGAATATAGTACGATATGACGTCATTCTAAATTCAATATGGCGGACGCCCCCCAAGATGGTGGATTTCTTTTATCTTTACCACCTCCTTAATATGGGTATCAAATGAAAGGGCTTGGCGAGTAGAATACAACACGATATGACGTAATTTCAAATTCAATATGGCGGACGCCCCCAAGATGGCGGATTTCTGTTATCTTTACTACCTCCTTAATATGGGTATCAAACGAAAGGGCTTGGAGAGTAGAATACAACACGATATGACGTAATTATAAATTCAATATGGCGGACGCCCCCAAGATGGCGGATTTCTTTTATCTTTACTACCTTCTTAATACGCCCCCCAAGATGGTGTATTTCCGTTATCTTTACTACATCCCTAATATGGGTATCAAATGAAAGGGTTTGGCAAGTAGAATTCAATACGATATGACGTCGCTCTAAATTCAATATGGCGGACGCCCCCCAAGATGGTGAATTTCCGCTATCTTTACCACATCCCGAATATGGGTATTAAATGAAAGGGTTTGACAAGTAGAACACGTCATTGCTTACTTTATGTACATACACTACATATTTTTTGAAACTAAAAAGTTGTAAATAAAAAATTAAGTTTAAAAAACTAAAACCCGACTACGAGAAAAGCATACTAAAAATTACGAAACAAGATGAAACGAAACAATGATTTTCAGAGTACAACTATGGTCGCATACCGCTTCGTCCAATGAATGCGCAATTATATGAATACGTTATTGTAACGGCATGCGACCACGGCTATGCTCTGAAAATCATTGTTTCGTTTCATCTTGTTTCGTACTTTTTAGAATGTTTTTCCCGTAGTCGGGTTTTAGATTTTTAAACTTAATTTTTTATATATATAGAAAGATTTATATTAAATTCAGTTGTCTGTAATACCCCGTCTCCACGAGACATTTCCCAAGACATGTTCTTCGACTTGACATGCAAATGTCCCGTGGAGACCCCTAATTTGATGTCTAAACTAAAAACATGTCCGCGATGTCAGCATTTTAGTTTTGTCTTCTCGGCAAACTGAAATCCAGATTTTCTCTGACATTTGGCCGTTTGGCAGTTAGATTTTCATTCGGTGGGTTTTTCGGTAGAGTGAACATGTCGCGCTGAGTTGGCTTGGTAGGTAGATTTTCATTCAATGGTATTTCCGTAGAGTATTTCACTGCCTTTAAAGCGAGAATTGCGCGTTGTTTCTTTCTCGACGTCAGCTTGAAGATTGAAATGTCTTGGCATGATTTGCCCAGCGAAGTTAAACAAGAAAAAAACCTGTTTCTAGTCAAGATGTAGTTTTGGCAGAAATATGTCTCGTGGAGACGTGGTGTAATGAATGATGTGTGTATGATATCTTTCTTCTGTCCGCCATTTTCGCTCTTCACTCTCTCCCAATCTCTATCTCTCCGTATTTATCTCATTCTTTCGTTAAATTATATGACCAATAATATACGTATACACCATTTTTGAAAAAATAATTCACTTCTACCGCGTGTGACTGACACACATACATTTTTTTAGTACACTCACGCACGGCAGCTATGTACTCTCTGGATTAAGCCACGGAAGTCGATGGCTTAACTTAAACCAGTTTTTAAATGGATTTTATCTGTTAGAAATGCACTGTGAAAACGCAATTCGTGTTGATCCTGAATTTATCCTTGGATCGACACTTAAACTCGGACTATAAAAACGGGCATTAATGTGGCAACCATAATATTTTAAATACATTGAAATTCAAATTCAAATGGCAGTTCATAATTTATTTAAAAACCACCATCGCGCCACCAAAAACGAATTCCCACGTTAAAACAAAAATTGGGGCTAAACAATACAAATTCAAGGTTAATTAAAGCCAACGTAATTCATGCAGATCAAGCAAATCATAAAAAAAGGTTAATCTCGTGCAGTTACGCGCGATCTCTTTGGAAACGGTACAAACAAAGAAAAAATAACAAAACGCAGCTGCGGAAAATCTGGGTCATACCATGGTCCACTGAGCAAATAACACATATGTATAAGCACTGCAATAGCAACGGTAGTTGCATTTAGAAAACGCTATCGTATCATACCTACATACATACACATACATATTTGTATGTCGGTTGGCCTCTCTTTTTTTTCTGTCCCCTCCCATGTTTTATTGGGCTCTTACTCTTCTCATCCAATGGTCATTTTTCAGGCCAGAGGTTAGGTACATACTCGAAATCTGAGATTGGCAAACTGCTTTCGTGCTGTTTTCTGCTTGAGAAAGTGTGATTCATTGTTAAATGCGCACAAAAAATGGAGACTAACCGAGGCCTTTCGACAGACTTGTTAGGCTGTGGGAGGAGGTAATAATATGTACGTGTTTATATTCACAAGTAATTTTGCTACAAGTACGAATGTGACGCTCTTTGAATGGAAATACATTTTTAAATTGCCATCAACCAACCGGGTGAATTGCGTGAATAATCAAGTTAAAAAAAAAAGAGTGACTGAACTAAAATGCGACACCATCTACGCTATTTGTACTCATGCAAGACTGGAGTTACTGGTTTGGAAAATGTTGTTTATATATGGATATGTATGCATGGGTGTGCTTTTGCTGAAACAACAGATTACCGTGCATTTTAATTTTCTTCCATTTCATGGGTTCCAGTTTCCAGACCAGTTAGCGATCGAAGTTGAATAATGAACATCTTGTTTGATAGTTTGATCATACGTGTATGGGTTTTTTTTTTTCAATGGATTCGATATGTCAGCGCATTTAGGTATTTGTCTATTTAGCTGGTGCGATAGTGTGTGTGGTGATAATTTTTTTATTTATTTTTTTTATTATATTTTATTTATTTGTCACCAAAGATCACAACTTTCATAGACAGAAGCAAAAAAAAAATACAAAAATTAATAAATATACATATGTATATAAGGGTTCTCCAATAAGAGGTGTTAATTTGGTATTCAAAGAAAAATGCCATTTTTTGAGACAAATGATCGGATGTTTATTTCATAATAAAGAGGAAGGTATGCCGTTAATAATGAAAAACAACATCAGCCAAATGGCCACCACAGGCACGCATACAGGACCATATCCTTTTCATGAAATTTTCCATAACCAAATCGCAAAGTGGCTGCCCTATGTCCACGATAGCCTCACGAATTTTATCTTTGAGGTCTTGAATCGAAGCTGGGCTGTTGGCGTAGACCTTATCTTTCACGTGGCCCCAAAGGAAGAAGTCGCAAGGTGTTAAATCACAAGATATCGGTGGCCAATTGTGATCACCTCTTCGAGAGATAACACGGTCCGGAAACTTTCATCAATGGTTTCGTTGCTTGTGTGGCACATAGCGCCGGCCGTCTTGTTGAAAGTAAACGTTGTCCAGATCAATACCATCCAACTCCGACCATAAAAAATTATTAATCATCTCTCGATAGCGCAATCCATTCACCGTAACTGTTGATCCAACCTCATTTTCGAAAAAGTAAGGTGCAATGACCCCGCCGGACCATAAACCGCACCAAACAGTCACACGTTAAGGATGGAGAGGCTTCTCAACAATAACTCTTGGGTTTTCCGAGCCCCAATTTGCGACAATTTTGCTTGTTGACGTAGCCACCGAGGTGGAAATGGGCCTCATCAGTCAAGATGATTTTTCGATGGAATTCCGGATAATTTTCATGAATTTCAAGGACCCAATCAGCAAAGACACGACGTTGTTGATGATCGGCCGGCTTGAGTTCTTGTGTTAACTGAACATTATAAGCCTTGAGACCCAAGTCTTTATGCAAAATACGGTGTAATGACGTTTGTGGAATGCCCAATACCAAAGAACGACGAGGAATGGACAAACCTGGATTTTTTTCAACACTTTGGGCTACAGCAGCAATATTCTTAGTTGTTCTTGAGCGACGTGCACGAGTTTTATTCTTCACATCAGTTACTTGTTCCAACAGCTCGAATTTGTCCACCAATTTCTGTATTGCGGTCCGACAAGGTGCTTCACGACGACCAAAAAATGCTTTAGTTTTGCGAACTGTGACTGCAAGATTTTCACCATTTTTGTAGTGAATTTTAATAATTTCAATGCGTTGTTGAAGCGTGTATCGTTCCATTTTTAGTAATGGCGTAGTTTCTACTTGTCAAATGTCAAAGAATAAAAGCTTCAAAAGTGACAGCTACCGAAATAGCGGGCCATTCACAATAACACCTCTCATTGGAAAACCCTATATAATTGATACATCATGTATATGTATGTATATGCAGGATAAACAGATATATAAGGTATGTCAACTTAGGTTTGACGTTTGATAAGTGCCGTCAAGATATACCGATTTCACGGATGGAAGAAAAAGTTTCCTTTAAAATTTCATAAAATGGTATTAATTAACTCTGTTTTTTTTTTACATTTGCATGGATTAAGCAGCAAATACACGATACAATGGTTGTACAACGGTTGTATACAATTTGGCAGTTGTATGCGACGATTGTATCGTGTGTTTTCACCCAACCGACGGCTGTACCGATATTGTATGGTTGGATGCTGTTCAGCATACAACCGGCACAACGATTGTATCCTGTATTTCCAGCTTTATTTAAATGCATAATTCTAAAATATATCCTACATTTGAAAAATGGCTTTTTACTTTTATGTCTAGAGGTACTGGTTCTGCTTTTTTTTAACTGAGTTTCTATAGAGTTATTTGTTGTGAACGAATGTTCTTTACTGAGAAGTATAAAACTATTTTCAAGTGCTCCGATCTCTTCCAGAAACTGAAACTGAAGTTTGGTTTCTATGTTTTAATTCTAGTGGTATTTAGTGATCGTGTAGGCCTCTCTTAGACACTATTACACCAAAGAAACGTTCTAAGTCGTTTTGATAAGTCTCTTGTTATAATAGGCGTATTTTTTTTTTTTTTTTTTCAAATCTATATAGACTTCGAAAAAGCTTTCCAAGTAAAAATAAGACTGGCTAATTAATATATGCGTGTTATATTTTTGCACGAATGCATATATTTTCCAAATATGAGCTCGCAACTTTCTGAGGTTGAAATCGCCATATAGTGAGTTTTAGTTTAATTATGTGTGTATAGAAATATAACAAACTTCGTTATAAAATGACAGAAATATGGAAATGTTCGCTATTCGCCAAATAGCGCCATATAGTGACCATATTCCGCCTTTTTTCAATTCAAGCACTGCAACAAAACGAGCTGAAAAACATATGTTAGTACTGCAAAAGAACGATCGGAAGGACATGACGTTAAGAACAAACGCGTTTCAGCAAACAAAATCAAAACCATTCGTAAATATATAATTTCAAACTAAGTATTAGTAAAAAAGGTATGAATGTCGATGTAAATTTCCTAATCATGGTCATATTTAAAATTTAAAAAATAAACGAAGCACAAAGGTGTCTGTCCTCTGCTGGCGAGGTCATATTAACACGTCTTTCCCAGGGACATATGTATTAATAAAACTAAGTCATTAGAAAAACAAAAGGTAATATTTGATAAAATATAAGAAAAACTACAGACACAAAAAACATGCCTCAGTACATCAGTTATTCGTGTTCTCACTTGTGATTTGATGTACTTCATGCATTTAAAAATCTGTTCACATGCATAAGTGTTTCCAAATAGCGAAAAAGAGCAGTAAAACGCAGGAAATTTTTTTTATAGACTTCCAAAATCTTCCAAAATATGTCGGACGATCGCAACATCTCTCCCGACGCAGTGGCGACAATAGCACAAAACTACAGAATAACACGGAACTTTGGCAAGCTGAACTGAAAGTAGTTATGAGTATGAGCCCGATAGCGTTGCGAGCTTCCCAAAGACACCGATTTTATCAACACCTAGCGTCGGACAAAAAACTAAGTAACCTTGAGTGTCAAATAGCGGGATATTTGTATATGTTAGGTTAGGTTGATAGGGGTTATGAGGCTGAGCCATCATAAAAACACTAGGCACCTAATGGGCCCATCGCGATCCCCTGGGACCATCGCATGATGGCACCTAAACCGAAACACTTCCATCGAAACATTTAATTTCCCTGCAAAATTTTAGAATTTTATTGTGGCCTGCTTGGCCAGCCTCCTCCAGTGTATCAAAGAAGTAATGCCCCAAAAATTTCTTACGAAAACGGGCAATAGCCTGACAATCGCAAAGGATATGTTCAATATCCTCCGATGTTCCTATGTCATTGCAGTATCTGCATTCGTCCGTGTTTGAAAGACCCATTCTTTTAGCATGTTGTATAAGTTAAAATCGATGAATTTTTCCAAGAATGCGAGCTATTTCAAAATTTCTCTTAGCTATAATTTAAAAATATGATACAAATGATGTAATGTTCTTTTGGTAAAATGTACAATGAAGTTAACATTTAGATTCATTTAACTTAGCTCCGCGGGCTAGAATATAACTCTACATGCGGCCCGCGGGCCTCGGTTTGGCCACCCATGATTCTAATACATTTAAAGAAAAACATTTCTTAAGTCGTTTAATATTCGTTACTTATTTGCATTTGAAAATTTAAATTTTATTATTTTTGGCTGAAAGAGTTTGTGTTGCGTTCCCCTCCCACATTTAGTTTTATGATTTGTGTATCTGTTTGGCGATATTGCTTATTTGTCTTTCAAATTATTTATGTAAATAAATTAACTGAAATTGTGTTTTCTTTTTTCTTGACTTGGATTCGGAACGTGCGTGTGAAGCACATTGAATCTGAGAAAAGTTGGTAAATGTTGCCATAAGCTGCCATCTATTAATATAAATTTGAACCTACGAACACTCATTTCTTGTATAAAGTGTTATTTCTCGCTATACGAACGTTTCTAGAAGAAGTAAAATTATATGTACATGCAATACAAGAAACAGCAAGATAGATTAAAAAGTGTCACTGGAAGTCAATTTACATAATTATATGTTCAGTGAATAACT
This sequence comes from Brachyopa scutellaris, assembly GCA_949775065.1. Lineage (NCBI taxonomy): Eukaryota > Metazoa > Arthropoda > Insecta > Diptera > Syrphidae > Brachyopa > Brachyopa scutellaris. Next base: position 6,472,016 of record OX459116.1, read on the forward strand.
GTACTATGACTTTTTCCTTGCAGTTTACATATTTCCAAGAAACAAAATCGCTTGTTTTTTGACTTCAAAAACAATTAAATTTAACTCTTTTCAAAATTCAACGGTTATTTTTAAACTATCCTGATTTATGTATTTTTGCAAAGGATCTGAAAATTTGGAACTTAAGTAGTTTGATCTTTTTCGGGAAAATAAATATGACCCAGTTATCCCAGTACCAAAAATCAGTCTGATTCAATATGTATACTAGTGATGAGCAAAAAATCACTACCAGTGAATTATTCACCCAGAACGAAAAATAGCTGTTAACGTCTGTTAACGACTTGAAAATAAACAGTGAATCGTTAAAACGTGAATAGTTTCACGTCACAGTTTGGAATTCGCTAATAACGATTTCACAGCAAAAGTCGCGGTCGTGAGTATGAACGTGAGGTGCGAGGCAGTGAATGATACGTAGAACGGTGAACGATATTGTTTATACTATACTGAATAATGCTGCCTTGCGCACACGAACATGTATGTACAGTGTGTTATGTATATTGTTCGCTGGGTTGAATTGAGAATTGCCGCTGAAAAAAGTGATGGAGGTTGAACTTCGTAGCGGTTCTAAGAATTTATGTGTGCTAGTTTCGGTCTGTGCATGCGAATATGTGATTTTAAGGAAATTTACATGCATTTGCTTGTTTGGTGTTTAGGACTACGTATTTACAAAAAAAAAGACTTTTAAGATGCCGCCAATAACAAAGCGAAGAAAAACTTGTTTTTTGTGGAATTTCTTTGAATTGTCAAAAGTTTCGCAAAATGTAATTTGTGTAATTTGAAAAGGCATATGGAAATCAAGCATCCGTTAATATCATTAGTTTCTGGGGTAAGTTTATTTTTGAATTATTGCGTCGAAATATTTTTAACGGCACTTACAAGGATAGTATGTACATGCATATTTACACATTACATAGTCAATAATTCATTGTATGTAAATTATATGTAGTTTCATAGTCGCATCGTCGTGAATTCACGTTCACTGGTTATATTCACAGTGAATAAAAAATCACGTACACAGTTATACCAGTGAACATAAATTCACGACTTAGCCCAACTCTAATGTATACTACACAAAAGTTTAGCTCGAAGGCATTAAATAAAAATACCATGCATGTAAAGAGTGAGGGAGAGAGTAGTGGGGTAAGGAACCCCAGCATTGGTGTTTAACTAACTCAACATACATGTTTTGCTTGCGGTTTTCGTGTCTTATAATCTAAATGTTGATAATACCAAAGGCTTGACAAACGAATCTTGCCAAAGCAGAAACATTTATTTATTTTATGTTATTTTATGATTAACTTATGCATAGCAAGTTACGTATAACTGCTTATAAAAAAGAAAGCAGTGTTATAAATAAAAAAAAAAAAAGCCACATAACCTGCAAAATGTAAAATTCAGGTTAATGAAATATAAAAGACACATTCTGCATTTCGAGTGAAAGTGGATTGAAACCGAAATTGAAATTCACTCGGAATGGAATTCAGTGTTCTGCATTCCGAGTGATTTCGAATTTTCGGAATCCACTTCGAATTCATTTGATTGAAAGTTGGGAAGCTTTACATGACAAATGATACTCTTGAATGCTTGTCAGGCCTCAGGCATTCGGAAGAAGTGGGCACTGTAAAAAAAACTTTTAGGTGTTTTGCGGCGGGATTCGAACCCAAGACCGCTGGCTCAGTAGTCCGACGCACTAACCACTTGCACTACGGTACATTTAGGAAAACATATATTTTATGGAAAAAATGGAATCAATTTTGTTTTAAATGATTTGTGAAAACCGAATGGAGAGAGTTTGAAGGAAGATTTTGCGAGATAAATCGTAACATTCTGGATCTTCCCGAAGCATTGTAAGCAGAAGTTAAACAACTGAAGAAAAATAATTTATTTAATGATTTTTGCATTTTTAAAAACAGTTTTAGGGTGAGTAAGGAAATATTTGTTGATATCCTGCTAGAAGTGGAGTCAGAGAAATCTTGATTTTCTTTCATGTAATTCAAGATATAACTCTCTTGCTTCTAATTTTTGTGTTGTACTATATTAAACAAAGGAATTACTTTAATACACTAATGGAAAGTCTTATTATTCTACTCACATTTTTCAAAATGATTCTGATCAACAAATTAATTAATTAATTAATTCAATTCACGTCAAGAATCTCAAGTGAATTCAATTCACTAAAATCACAGGATTTTCGGAATGCAGAACACGTATTTACAGCTGTCATCTTGAGTGGAATGCAGAACACCAAAATATTCTCACTTTCGAACATACAATCCACAATTCATAGTTTCGTTCGGAACCACTTTTGGTGGTTGAATTCACTAAAAGTGGAATGCAGAACAGGGGGGGATAACATTGAAAAACTCGTTCAATAAGCTAAGGATATTAAATATTGTTTACATTCAAAAGAGAATTTCAGAAAATTGTCCAGTGATCTTCTATGAAATTGCGATCTAGTCAACTGGAACTAGTAATTAGCAATTTTGATCTGACCTAATATGTGAGTTAGATTGGTCGCTTTCGCACATCGGCGTCTCTTGATAGATGATAATATCTACCTTTGTACATACATATATGTATACATATGTAAGTAGGTGCTCAGAACACTCAGTGTAAATAGAATCCAATAAGAAATACGTTGGAGATAATTTCATTCCGAGTGTCCCAACGCTCGTTGTTGTCCATTCCATTACACTCGTTATGTACATATTTTTCAATGTTGGGTAAACGTCCAGATACATTATGTACATACAGTGGCGGTCAATGAAATCGCAGCACCAGTAAAAATTAACTGTTCCCCTTCGCATTACTTCTGAGTGGTACCCTTAGGTTTATTTTGCGTAAGTTATGCTTCTATGTGGAACTTATATTCATTTCGTGTCCACCTTTATAAGAGTGAAAAAAGAATTTAAAAAAAAAATTGTTTAAAATGTCAAAGTTGACGGCAGAAGAAAAATCGCGGATTGTGGGGCTTTCAGAAGGTGGATTATTGGCGAGGGAAATTTCCAGGAGAATAGGACGCCATAGTACGACGGTGGACCGGGTTTTAAAGAAAAATGTCGAAAACCCTGGAAATTATGAGCGCAAGAAAGGTTCCGGCTCAGAAAAGAAGCCGTCGGCCACACAAGACCGTTATAATTTGAGAATGAGCCTCCGTGACCGTTTTAAAACAGCTACCGAGATTCGAAGGGACCTCGAAGAAATAAGTGTTGAAACCGTACGTAGGCGTTTAAGAGAAGGAGGTTTGTTTGCCAAGAAACCAGCAAAAAAGCCGTTGCTGACCAGAAAAATGAAGGCGGCTCGATTAAATTGGGCAAAATATCACCGAAGTTGGACGGTGGAGGATTGGAAAAACGTCATCCTTTCTAACGGGAGTAAATTCAACCGGCACGGTTCAGATGGTATGATTTACGTGCGAAGAAAAGAAGGAGAGCGCTGTACCAGAAAAACAGTTAAGCATCCCGCTGGTAAAATGGGTTGGGGATGCTTTTCTTTTTACGTAGTTGGACATTTAGAGATAATAAGTGGAACCGTCAACGCCAAAAAATATATTGACATATTACAGAAAAGTTTAGTTCCATCTCTAGAAAGCCATCTCGCGCAGGCTGATGACGTAATTTTCCAAGACGACTCCGCTCCCTGCCACCGTGCAAAAATTGGAAGTTATTATTTTTTTTGGATAAGGCATTTATTATAGTTAAAAAACTTATTTCACCATTTCTAAAATGCTTCATTTAAATTACAGGTAAAGGATTTTTTGGAAAAGGCAGTGGTAAAAACGTTAACCTGGCCCGGTAATAGCCCTGATGAACCTTTGGAATTCAATGGGTGTTAAAATATCAAAACTCAACCCTTCATCTAGCAAGCAGCTAGAAATATTGTTGGAAAACATTTGGTATGAAGAAATTGCATTCGACACAATCAAAAGTTTAGTTGAGTGTCCATATTGTGAGTGTCGATCAAAGATCGTCACGACAATTGTCGATTGCGTCGATTGATTCGCACAAAACTCTTTCACATTTCTAAAAAAAAAGCATCGACTAGAAACTTGTGATCGACTATAGGCGACTGTCAAATCGACAAATATCGATCACAATCACAATATACAGTACCAAAATCAGCACTCGACGATCGATAGTTGTCGCTCATCGATCGTTGATCGACACTCGCAATAGGGGCGTGAGTCAATGCCAAGGAGGATTGCCGTGGTCATAGGAGCTAAAGGGGCGTCCACAAAGTACTAAATAAATACGTAAAATTATTGTTGCGCAATATATTTTTAAAAACAAGTTAATTTGGTTTAATAAATTCGTGTTTGTTTTTATGTAATTTGTCCTTATTAGAGTTTTAACAAATAATCTAATTTTACTGAAAAAGGTTCCTTTTTAATGAAATATCCCTAGGCATTTTTAATACTGCACTTAGACCATATTGTGCTTTGTTTTTGAAAAGAACTTATAACTTTGAAAATGACAAAATCATACCAAAAACGATATTTGTTACTGAAAATGAGGGTGCTGCGATTTCATTGACCGTCACTGTACATACCTGTATACATAGTATACATTCTAATTCGGATGGTCTGATACACCTAGACCAATTCAGTGTTGACGATTAATATATTTAAAAAAATGACTCACTTACCTCTCAAAACATCGGCTGGAATCAACCGTTTGTAAACTTTGATTTCTGCATCATCGACCTTCTTTTCCTCCTCACAGCGGACAATAACGGCAGCGAAAAGGATTACAGCGCAAGCAAAAGCAATGTAGGATGTCATTTTGTTTTTTTTTTTTTTTTTTGTTTTATAGATTATATTTTATTACGAGGATTTGAATTGATATCACAGAGATCGTTTACCGGTGTTGAGACCTAGTTTTTTTTTGTATTAAATTAATTGATATTTTCCAGTTTGATTTGAAAAAAGAAAAAAAAATAAATCCCTGGTTTATGCAGAAGTTATTATAAATCGATATTACAAAAAAAAAATTGAATTCAGGTGGAAAAACAAATGTTTTTTTTAGTTTTAGTTTTTAATGCAAGAAAACAAAATTAAATAAAAACCACAACAATATCAACAGTGGCGACGACGACGAAACGATAACGACGATCTGAAGCTAGTGAAAGAAAGTACTGAATTGAATTGAAATACACCACCAACACCGGTATTTATACACCAGTGAAAGGGAACAAGATTGCCATTGTTGCTTGCCAGCCAGCGGTTGGATGGTGTTGTTAAACACTGCTTGCGTAGTCTTCAACAACAACACCATATAACAACAACAACAACAACATAAAAAATACGACAAAAAAATTCAACACCGTATAGTGTATATTATGGTGTTTGTTAAAGACGGAAAAAATTCAACGAAAGGCAGCAAACAAAAACAAACAAAAAAAAAACTTGCTATGCAGAGACATCACAGTAATTCTACTTAACTCAAACAACAACACTAAGATCTGTGATAATTAAATACAGTTTGTGGTGTTCATACATATGTAGATGGATGGAAGATTTTTTATTTATTTATTTATTTTTATTTCGATTTTTTTCAGAAAGAAATACAAAAAATATGTCACTTTTCAAAATGCTATGAGGTGTGACTTCGTGTATATTCGATGGTTTTTGTTTTTTTTATTGGCGTGAGAGAGTTCAGATACATACATACATATCTTGTAAGTGTATGTAATGAAGAAAATATTGGTGACCACCTTTAAGGAACAGCTATTACGTATAGCGTTTTCAATTCGTACTTCGCTAGTGAATAGCATTATTAACTCAACGGATTGGACAGGCAAATAAGGCTGAAACAGATGTGGAGTTAAACATGACCTTAAACCCTGCATAACAGTAGACCTGGGGGACAAATGTGTAAAAAAAAGGGAGGGCAAATGGAAAAGTAACCTTAACCCTTTGGCGAGTGGCGCACATTTAAATGTACAGGGTTTTTCAACAGGGACGCTACAAAAGTAGAGCGACAGGGACAGCAAACGACGCCATATTTCTTGCCGCTCTTTTCTCTTCAGTAAGGTTTGCGATTTCATGATGGAAAGATATACGAGCCAACAACGAGTCGAAATTATTAAAATTTACTACCGAAATTCGGAGTCAGTGGCCTCAACGTTAAGAGCGCTACGTCCAATTTGTGGTTGTCATAATCGTCCTAGCAGATCAACAATTGAGCGTCGAGTGGAAAATTTTGAATCCACAGGCACAGTACAAAATGTTCCCGTGCCAGTGAGACAAAGAAGTGCCCGTAGTGTCGAGGCTTCAGTTGAAGAAAGCCCAAATGTGTCTCTCACACGTCGTTCTCAAGCGTTGGGCATCTCTGTGACGTCGTTGTGGCGAATTTTGCGAAAAGATCTTGGCCCACATCCTTACAAGATTAAATTGACGCAAGAACTGAAGCCGCTTGACCACTAGAAGCGTCGTATGTTCGTGAATTGGGCTGAGCAACAACTTGAAAATGATTCGGATTTTCATCGAAAAACCATCTTCAGCGATGAGGCTAATTTCTGGCTGAATGGCTTCGTCAATAAACAAAATATGCGGTATTGGTCAAGCTGCTGCTCCACACGTACTCCATGAGTCATAATTGCATCCCGAAAAAATTACGGTTTGGTGTGGTTTATGGGCCGGCGGCGTCATTGGGCCGTACTTCTTCCGTGATGATCAAGACCGGCACGTTACTGTGAATGGGAATCGTTACCGTTCAATGATAACCGAATATTTTTGGCCCCAATTGGATGTTGGAGGACATGTGGTTCCAACAGAACGGCACCACAAGCCACACAGCGAATGTCACAATCAATTTATTGGAAACCAAGTTTGGAGAACGTGTTATCTCACGAAATGGTCCAGTCGCTTGGCCGCCTCGGTCGTGCGATTTGACGCCGTTAGACTATCTCCTGTGGGGCTACGTCAAGTCTATGGTCTATGCCAACAAGCCAGCGACGATTGATGAACTTCGTACGAATATCGAACGTGAAATTGCAGCAGTATCGGCCGATTTATGCTTGAAAACCGTCGAAAGTTGGGTTCAGCGTCTGGACTTCTGCAAGCGTGCCCGTGGTGGCATGCAAAAGAAATCAAGTTCCAAACATAATGGCATCGAACGTACTTTCACAGGAATTCATTGATATCCAAAACCGTTTTTGTTTTATTTAAAAAAAACTTTTGTAGCGCTCTTATTGAAAAACCCTTTACAAGTATCTCTAACGCCTATAGCATACGCGTTTATTCATTAAATCATTTAATCTCTGATGATTATACCAAAAAAAAACATGTCCCCATATGAGTTTTGTCTATGTGTGGGCATTTGGGTGGATTTTAATCCTCGGTTTGGCTTAATCTTTGCTAGTGGTAATAGTTCCAATCCAAATATTTAAAAAGTGGTTTATATTTTTGATTGTAATTAATGTTATTATAACGGGTAAGGCTTGCAAAATTAGATTTTTCTAATTGTAAATATACAGTCGAGAACGGATAATTTTTTTGTGCACTTATCCGGTCTCGGCACTTATCCGTAAGTGCACATTTTTGCACTTTCATAATACGTGCTTATTTAGTAGTACTTGTAGTTTTAAAGTAGTGGGCACCGTAGCGCAAGTGGTTAGTGCGTCGGACTACTGTGCCAGCGGTCTTGGGTTCGAATCCCGCCGCAAACATCTAAAAGTTTTTCACTGCGCCCACCTCTTTCGAATGTCTGACAAGCATCAAAGAGTATCATTTGTCACGATTGAGCTTCTCAACTCGCCGTTCGGAGTCGGCAAAAAACTGTAGGTCCCTTCCATTCGTGCAAAAATATAACACGCACACACAAATGGTTGCGAGAAGCAGGCCCAGGTTCACCTCGAGCTGTAGCGCCAACTAAGTAAGTGTAGTTTTAAAGTATGTATTTAAACTAAGAGAAACATTTTTAACCCTTACCGACTCATATAAATTTACACACTGAAGTGCCCATAGGTGGTACCGCTGTACCACTGTATATTTCGATGCGGTTCACATTGACATCATTCGATCATGTTTGCAGAAAGCGTGCATAATAACGAAAATAACTAATTATTATAACGTCTGCTGAGTGCTTTTCTCTCCTTAATTTTTGTAGTGATCAACGATCACAGAGTGGGAGTGAGAGAGTCAAGGTCATTGTTAAAAAAATGTTAAAAAGTCAAATAATTCAGAAAGTATTGAATCAAAAATTTTAGTGGTTAAATTTGTTTCAAAATTAAAGAAAAACATAATTATGAAAAACAAATTCAGTAAAAAAAATAATCTAACTTCTAAGCTTTTTGGTTGTGAAAATAATAGAAACAATTTTTATAAACGATTCTTTAAATGGTGAGACAAGATATCTTTTATATGCTGCCCAAAAGGCAAAAAAAGAAAAATCGTATAAGTATGTTTGGATAAAGGACGGGAGAATATTTATGAGCAAGAGGGATAACGATAATTATATTGTTATTAACTCGGAGGCGGACCTCCTAGCATTAAATTAATATGCAAGATCCACAAGATAATATTCTTTATATTCCCTCTGTCAACTGCGTAAACGTTGACTCTTATGATCTAGTTTTTGACCAAAAATACTTACACAATTTTCTGATAATTCACCAAAATATTAGAAGTATTCGTAAAAATTTTAATAACTTTCTTGTACATTTGAATTCGTTTAAAAATTCTGGCTTATGCCAGAATTAATTTTTTTAACGGAAACATGGATTTATGAAGAGGAGAAGTCTTTTTTTAGTATTGCTGGGTATGATTTTATATCTTGCCGTAATAATGATTATGCATCTGGCGGTGCTGCAGCTTTTATTAAAAATACGATAAATGTTGATATCAACTGTTATAATCTGCATAGTTGTGATATTTTAAAAGTGAGGGTGAGAGACAAAAAGCTAACATTTTTCTGCATTTATAGACTTAATGATCCATCTATTTCTATTAACGTGTTTTTTGAGGAATTGGAAAATTTGTTTTCAAGTGAGTCGTCAAACGACATAATATTATTGGGTGACATTAACATAGACATTTTACAAGATTCTATTCCTGTGGATAATTACCTATTTTTATTGTCATCTTACGGCCTAGAGTCATGCATAAACAGGCCGACTCGTATCACAAACTCTTCAAGTACTTGCATTGATCACATCATGGTGCGATTATTTAGTTACGAAAACTTCTTTCTCACCAGCTCTGTCCTTGATTTGCAGATAACTGACCATTGCATGACGTGTTTAAGCTTTGACTACAATTCAGATAGAAGCTCTGAAATCTTGCCTAAATGTTCATCCGTCGTTATTACTGACTATGTGGCACTTAATAATCTACTTCGTTATGAATGTTGGGAAAACATATTTAGTGAAGGCGATCCTTCCAGTGCTTACCGTACCTTTGTTGATATCTTAAACATGTATGTCAACCAGTGTTCGAAAAAAGTACAGAAAAGTGAGACTAAACTGAAAAAGTTAAAACCTTGGATAACTACTAAGCTACTTCTCAAAATTAAAGAGAAGAACAAACTTTACAAAAAAAAAAAAAATTAAATATCCGCACTGCGTACAAACAATTATGTAAAGATATTTCTAAAAATGTTGTGCAGTGTAAAAACAATTACTATTTGAATAAGTTTCGAGAGGTTGAAGGGGACTCGAAGAAGGAATGGAAATTGGTGAAAGAAATACAGAATAAATCAGACGAGAGCGTACAAGTTCATAGCATAAAAGACAGAAATGGTATTTCGAGTGATCCCAAGGATTTAGCTAATAAATTTAATGATTTCTTTGTATCTGTTGGTAGTAAGTTGGTGTCGGATAGTTGTGCTGCTGTTACTGAATGCGAATGCTTAGCTAATGATGTGTCTTTCTCTCGGAGTTTTTATGTGGACCCTATAACTTCTTTTGAGCTGTACAGAATTATTATCTCTCTCAAAAACTCAAATTCTAAAACAACGAAGTGCTTTTCTAATAATTTTGTTAAGAAAATATCATTGAACATTTGTGACATTTTATGTCATATTTTTAACAAAAGTATTTCCAGTGGTGTTTTCCCAGATGAGCTAAAGCAAGCGGAAGTAATACCTTTATATAAAAAAGGGGATAAAACATCAACAAATAATTACAGGCCTATTTCCTTGCTTTCGGTATTTTCGAAAATTTTTTAAAAAGCTATTAAGAATAGAATGATAAAATTTTTAGAAAAAAACAAATTTTTTAGTGAGTGCCAATTTGGATTTCGTGCTAATTTTTCAACTGAACGAGCTCTCTTAAACTTCTGCACAAATATATACAATAGTATTAATAACAAGAACTTAACTGCGGCTCTGTTTATCGACATAACAAAAGCTTTTGATACCGTCGATCACGAAATTCTTTTGGACAAACTGTACAAATGTGGTTTTAGGGGTACGATGCATAATTGGTTTCGTTCTTACTTATCTAATAGAGGGCAAAGAGTTAAAGTTAATGGTCAACTCAGTTCTACTAGTAGTATCTCCATAGGAGTTCCTCAAGGTTCGGTGCTTGGTCCAATACTTTTTCTCATCTTTATTAACTCGCTTTTTCTACAAAATTATCGTAGCAAAGTTAATGCGTTTGCTGACGATATGGCGTGTGCTTTTCATAGTGACTCTACTTTGAACTTCACTGTCGACATAAGCCATGACTTGGAAGTCTTGAGCCACAGGTTCAAACAGCATAAGCTGGTAATTAGTGACAAGACTAAAATTATGTTTTTCAATGTGTGCGGAAAGGAAGTTGATTTTGGAACATTCATTTTTCATTGTGCAAACTGCAACAAATATAAACACAGTAGGGAAATTTGTAAATCGGAAGCAGGCTCACAGACATTTTTTGTGTCACGTACATGTTCTGATAAATGTTTCAGTATTGAGAGTGTTAAATCACATAAGTATCTTGGTGTTCTACTTGACTGGAGGATGAGTTGGTCTGGTCATACCAGTGCACTTAAGAAGTATCTTAGGGCTGCCACAAGGCAAATATACTTTTTAAAGTCTTATTGCTCGCGGGATCTTCTTAAGTGTATTTATTATGGGTTAGTACATTCTAAGCTTGAATACGGCATAGATTCCTGGGGTGGTACCCACTTCTAATTTCTCAAAAACATGTTATTCGTCTTATTTGTAAAAAAAAGTCGTAATCATAGTAGTTTAATACTTTTCCAAAGCCTTAAAATACTTCCTCTGAAACACTTGTATTTTTATAAAGTTTTAAAGATATTTTTCGCCAGATCTGGATATCAATTAAACAGATGCTCTTCTAGCTATAGCCTTAGAATAAATAATTTAAACCTTGCATTAGTACCACAGCACAAATTGCAATTTTTTTTTAATTTTTTTACTGCAATTGCTCCTAGACTTTTCAACAGCTTACCAAATAACATTAGAATCATAAGAAACGAATCCATTTTTCTAAAAACAGTAAAACTATGGCTTTTAGACAAAAATTATAAAGATATCTCTGACTTAGTAAGTGTAGCTGTGTAATTTAATTTTGACTTTTTTCTATTATATCATGTACCATAAATAAAAAAAAAAACAAAAAAACAATGTAAATGAAAGCATTTAAGTATATAAACCTTGTTTTGACCCCACTATATTTCATTCTTAATTTTATATTGTTTATAACTATGCTATGCTTCCTGCTTTCGCCTCTAGTTCCTTCTGAACTATAGATTGCAGTTTCTTTATTATTTCACTTTGTACTACATATTGCTGATTATTGTCTTTTGAATTTTTATACAGTGAATTGATAAAGAAAATAAATTGAAATTGAAATTGAAAAATTGAAATTGAAATAAGTGACGAGGGAACAATTTTGTGAATTGTAACAATTTCTTGAATGTCATCACAAAGAACGTCTTCACGTTATTACCTCTGCTAAGTAATCTCAAGAGCAATGGATTGACATTGCTGAGGACGGTTCGGAAAAATGAACCGTATATCCCAATGGCGATGCAGCCATCAAAAGGCCTCGAAATCTATTCAACTTTGTTCAGTTTTAGAGCCGAAGCAACGATATGTTCGTATGTTCCGAAGAAAAAGAAAGCCGTCATTTTGATATCCAGCATGCCCACTAGGGCTGACGCTTTGAAAATTCTAATGGGAGTATTTTAGACGATTGCAGGGGAATATATTGTGTCTGAGAGGAGTACAAAACAGAAACAATAAAAATCAAACATCAACATCAAACATTAGCCTGTTTAAAATCAGTATGTTTTTTTTAATAACATGGCTGATAGAACTAGGTACAGGGTGCTTGTTACGTTCCAGGTTTGTTTGCCATTTCGGTTTGGATAACATTATTTGTCAGTTGGGATTTGAGAGTGAATAGCAGCTGAGTTTTACAGCTCAGTTTAGACGACCAGCAATTTTGGCAAAAATCATTGTGAACGAAAAAGCATATTTTGACTTGGCTGGCTTTGTTAATTAACAGAATAGCCGCTATCAGGACACCGAAAACCATCAGTTGATACACCAAAAACCACTACCCTCGTAAAGTAACTGCATGGTGCGCCATTTGGGCAGACGCGGCGTCTTTATTGGGTCATATTTCTTTAAGGATGCTTGAGGCAATGCTATAACAGGTGACCGCTATCGGGACATATTGGAAAATTTCCTGTGCCCGAATTGGATCAATTAGGCCTACACAACATGTGGTTCCAATACGACGGTGCCATATCACACACAGTTCGTGCTACGATGCAAATTTTGTGAAAAACTTTTCCCGTCAAAAATCGGTGATGTCGATTGGCTCCCACAATCCCCCGACTTGACTCCTCCCCATTTCTTCATATGGGGGAATTTGAAGGAAAATGTGCATACCAAGACCCCAACCACAACCTTGATGTTTAAGGACTTACTTACTTCCTTACTTGCTTAGTTGGCGCTACAGCTCGAGGTGAACCTGGGCCTGCTTCTCGCAACCATTTGTGTGTGCGTGTTATATTTTTGCACGAATGGAAGGGACCTACAGTTTTTTGCCGACTCCGAACGGCGAGTTGAGAAGCTCAATCGTGACAAATGATACTCTTTGATGCTTGTCAGACATTCGAAAGAGGTGGGCACTGTGAAAAAACTTTTAGGTGTTTGCGGCGGGATTCGAACCCAAGACCGCTGGCTCAGTAGTCCGACGCACTAACCACTTGCGCTACGATGCCACCATTTGAAATAAAATTGCCATAAATAACACCTGGCGTCTACGAAATTGCTATGAAAAATTTGCGCCATGGCCAGAGCCAGCCACTTGACCAACATCATATTCCGTACATGATTTTAAAGGCAGAATAAAATATAGATTATAAAATTGTATTTCCTTTAAAAGTTATCAAAAAAAATCATCACCATCATGCAGCCTGTCTTGTTCAAAGTCGGACGTAGGCCTCTCCTAATCATTTCCATTTCGTCCCGTCGTTGTCTGCTACTATTCGCTTAATGTCGCCACTCCAGCGTGATGATGGTCTTCCTCTGTCTCAGGTCTTCTCTCGGTCTCCATTCAATTAGCCTTTTTGTCCATCTATTGTCTGTTATTCTTGCCACGTGTCCTGCCCACCTCCATTTCGCCTTTGCTATCTATGTGGTTATATCAGGTATTCCAGTTCTTCTCCTAATTTCTTCGTTTGTATAACCCGTCCCCTTCGTTTATTCCCAACATCGCTCTCTCCATCGCTCGTTGAGCTACTTCCAGTTTGTTGATGGTACATCTTGTTAGGGTTAGGGTCTCTGCTCCATTTATGATAACTAGCAGTATCCAGTGGTCAAATACTTTCATTTTAAAACGCGTAGCTATGTCGCTCTTTAGTATGTTTTTCATTTTACCAAAGGCTGCCCAGCCTAGTCCGATGTGGCGTTTTATTTGCCGGGTTTGGTTATCTCTAGTTATTCTTATTTCCATTGCATGTCCTTGAAGGCGTATTCTAGGACTGCTGTAAAGAGGTGAGATAGTATCTTACCAAAGTACTATTCACTGAAAAAAAGTTACTCAAATGACCAATTGTTTTAAAAATTGAAAATATTTTATAGGGGAGTACAATCATGACGAGGGGAGCACGGGAGTACAGTGTTTGAGAGGGTAGTACGAATACTCCCTTAGTACTCACTTCGGCAGCCCTGATGCCTACATGCATTACGATGGGCAATCGATACGACAACTGCAAATATAAAATGACAAATCATATTCGATTATAACTCGACTAACGGTGGAGCAGATCATAATGGAGTTATATGACTAAATGTAGAAATAATCGGTGGCTTTTGGCGTTATTCTACACTATAATTGATGTTGCTTCTTTTTTATTTATTTATTCATCTAGCAAGTACAATGAAGTCTTTTATAGATTACATGCTTAGTAATAAAAAAGAAAATACATTTTTTTTTTAAATAGAGATTCAATAAATAATAATTAAAGTTACTTTTTACAAACTATTTAAAATATTTATTTTACAGGAATTTCTGCTCATATTGAAATCGATTAGATTTTCCAAACTATTAAAATTAACACAAGCGTAGGTTATGGGTTCACTTAAGCCATAAACTGTTCGATGTCTAGAAATATAAAAGAAATCATTTTCCCTTGGAGGAATATTACGTGAGGGTGCATAAATGTTAAGCAGAGAAAGTAAATAAGGGCAATCGATGTGACCAGTTAAGATATCACGTACAAAAAGGACAGAATAATAAACCCGTCTTTTATCAAGACGCTTTAAGCCAAAAAGAGCGCATCTAGCATCATAGCAAGGCATAGAAGTGTTCCAATATATCCTTCGAAGCGCTAACTTAGTGAATCCTTTCTGGACCCGTTCTAATCGAATAGCAGTATTTCGGAAGTAAGGGTTCCAGACAACGCAACAATACTCAAGTCTAGAACGAACTAAAGATATATATACTGTGAGCGTCAAAAAAAAGCTTACACCTCAGTGTTTCATATTCCAAATCCATTTATTCCTTTTATGGAGCCTATTTCCTAAAAACTTCTATGCACATTTCTTTATTTATTTATTCTTAAAAAAAACACAAACAAAACCTAACAAAAAATTCAATAAAAAAATAACTAAAAATACTTCACATTTGAGGCATCAAAAGAAAGTTTACACCCTGTATATTGTGATTCGCTGAACAGAAAAAAATACCGTTATGTTCTTTTTCTTATTTTTCTTTGGTGATTTCGTTTATTCTTATGACAATTTGATGCTTTCGATTTCATTCATTGTTAGTTTTCAGAGTAAGTAGGTGCAGAGTGAGTAAAATAAAGTGATACAAAAATGGGTAAACAAACATCTATGGAAACAAGAAAACTAGTCCTTAAATTTAAAGAAGAAGGAAAATCTTTAAGAAAAATAGCAGAAATTATTGGCAGAAGCCATTATGGCGTTAAAAAAATTATTGATAAATATAAAAAATTTAAACAAATTGAAGGTCGTCCACGTAGTGGTAGACCGAAGCGGCTTTCTGAAGCTGAAGTAAGATCTGTTGTGCGGGAAGTGAAGAAAAATCCATCCACAAGTGCTGTCAAAGTATCGGAAGACATCGAAAAAACGTCAGGTGTTTCTGTAAGTGCGAGTACTGTTCGAAGACGGCTGCATGATAATGGACTGCATGGCAGAGTTCCGCGAAAGAAACCACACATATCAGCAGCTAATCAAAAACGGCGTCTTCAGTTTGCAAGAAAGTACGAAGGAATGGATCAATCGTTTTGGAAGAATGTATTATTTAGTGACGAAAGTAAGTTTGATATTTTCCGATCAAGACAACCACCGAAAATTTGGAGATGTAAAAATCAAGCGTTTGAAGATAAAAACATTACTCCCACGGTTAAGCATGGAGGAGGGTCCATTATGGTCTGGCGATGCATGGCGACAGCAGGTGTGGGAAACCTGGTATTTATTGAAAGCACTATGAACAAGACTGATTATTTTAATATTTTGCGGGAAAATTTGCACCCTAGCGTCGAAAAATTGGGTTTGGATCGAACATGGATATTCCAGCAAGACAATGACCCAAAGCACACCGCCAAAATTGTAAAAGAATGGTTATTGTATCGGACGCCAAAGCTGTTGGATCATCCTCCGCAATCCCCAGACCTTAATCCAATTGAACATTTGTGGGAGTATCTGGAAAAAACAAGTACGAAAAAGGGTCATAACCAATAAAGACTCGTTGAAGACCGCATTGCTAGAAGAGTGGCTAAAAATTCCTTCGGATTTGACGGAAAAACTAGTGACATCCATGCCCAAGAGGTTAAAAGCTGTTATTAAGGCAAAAGGAAAGCAAACGAAATATTAAATTCCTAATTTACCCTTATATTTTAATACTGTAAACTTTCTTTTGACGCTTAAAATGTGAAGTATTTTTCGTAATTTTTTTATTGAATTCTTGTTATTGATTTTTTTTGTTAGGTTTTGTTTGTGGTTTTTTTAAAGAATAAAGAAATGAAGAAATGTGCATTCAAGTTTTTAGAAAATAGGCTCCATAAAATGAATAAATGGATTTGGAATATAAAACACCGAAGTGTAAACTTTTTTTTGACGCTCACAGTAGAGCCTTAAGAGTATAAGGGTCTTGAAAATGTTTAACGTTCCGCGATATAAAACCCATCAAAGAGTTTGTTTTTTAAAAAAATGATAAAATCAAAATGCATTGCAAATTTTAGCTATGTATCAAAAATAACACCTAAATCCTTATTGTGACTGACTCTTTTGAGAACAGACTGATGTATTGTATAATTGTGACTCAAGGGAGAAGATGATCTTGTGTATGAAATAACTGAGCACTTTTCAATATTGAAATGCAAACCATTGATTGAGCACCATTTCAAAACATTATTTATATCTCCCTGAAGTTGTAGAGCATCAGATATCGAATTGATAGATTTAAATAATTTAAGATCATCTGCATACAGTAAACAATTTGAGGAAGAAACAACCGAAGGTAGGTCATTTATGAACAGCAAGAAAAGAAGCGGGCCTAAATGGCCGCCTTGCGGAACACCAGACAGATTAAGAATCTCCTTTGAAAGAACGGATCCTATTTTAACATACTGTCTACGGTTCACCGGGTAATTTCTAATCCATTTTAATACATTCGAATGAAAACCGAACAATTTTAATTTTCTATCCAACACATCATGACCGGGTCCAGTCAAATGCCTTGGAAAAGTCCGTGTAGACAGTGTTCTCCATTTTTAAGTAAACAGTAGTTAGTGAAAATGACTAGGTTTGTTGTGGCTAACGAAGCTATGCTGATATTCAGAAATCTGGTTTTGCACCACGGTATACAGCTTATTTTTGAAAATTGCTTCAAATATTTTAGGGATGAGTTGAAGCTTAGCAATAGGCCTATAGTTACTTATCAGTCCTTTGGAACCAGACTTAAAAATTGATGTAATAAGAGAATATTTCCAGCAATCTAAAAATAACCCCGTAGCCAAAGACATGTTGAAAATTTTGCAAAGAGGCTTTGCTAAATTATTCATACATTTTTTTAAAAAGAATTGGTGGAAAATTGTCGGGTGCAGTATTGGCATTAGAATCAAGCGATGCTAATTTTGAAAGAACTTCATCTTCAGTAAATTGCATGAATCCAAGATTAGCAATAGGATCACCCAGTGTCAACAAGTTGAGATTCAATGGCTCATTTATGAAGTTGGATTGGAAAAATGTTGCAAACATGTCGCACACTTCATTCAAATTGCCGCTGGTAATTCCATTAAAAGTCATAACAGATGGTATACCAACTAGAGTTGTGTAACTCATGAAGGAGCCGTTCAAAAGATCGGCTCACCTTGCTGAACTAAATGAACTAGTTCAGATATCTTTAGTTCAGTAGTTCAACGGCTCACCTCTCATCTGGATCTGTATCTGAACTGAACTAGTAGAGGTGTGACTGTGATTGCCAAAGCTGTTATTGATCACGCTGTTATTTTAAAAGAACAGTGATAGCAATCACTGCTATTCAAAGTGACTGCTATTTTGCTCTTTTAATTATACTTAGTGATTCCTTTATTCTCTGTTCATTTCATTCGTTGTGCACAATCACATATAGAACAAAGAGTAGGTAGCACTAAATCCCAACTCGACCGCACTCACGCACTATCCTTTACAATAAAGGCGCATAGTGCGTATGTACACCACGTATCTTGAAAACGCAGGCTAGAGTAGGTATATACCGATGAGTGTATTTTTTACTTGTTTTTTTTTTTTTTTTGTTTGTTTTCTCATTTACCCCTTCCAAGAAAAGGAAGAATCCAGTATGTGTAAAAAAGCAAAGGCGCTCGCTCTTTCTCTATACCAATAAAACATCGCTTGTGCTACTGTTTGCGGTATCGATAATAGGTATCTTTTACTCTTCTGTATGTGATTGCTCGTCTGTAGGTGATTGTTCTTCTGTAGGTGATTGCTCTTCTGTAGGTGATTGCTCTTCTGAATGTGATTGCTCTTCTGGATGTGATTGCTATTGGAAGTTGCTCTGCTTTTGAAAAAGCACTGAACATCTTACTATAGCAATAGCAGGTCAGAGTATACACTGAATGTATTTTTTACTTGTTTTTTTGTTTGTTTTCTCATTTACCCATTTCAAAAAAAGGAAGAATCCAGTATGAGTATGATTGAGGCAAAAGCGCTCGCTCTTTCTCTATACAAATAAAACATTGTTTGTGCTACTGTTTGCGGTATCGATAATATGTAGGTATCTTTCACTCTTCTGTAGGTGATTGCTCTTCTGAATGTGATTGCTATTGGAAGTTGCACTGCTTTTCAAATAGCACTTAACAACTTACAATTACAATATCAGTAGCAGTTTAGCCATGAGTAGAAAAGAGCAATGATTCAAGGAAATGTAATACGTAAAATAACATGTTCGCATAGCAGTCAGTGTGAGTAGATTGTGGGAGTGTGTGAGTGCAAGATCTATTGTTGCTTTTTTTGTATTTCTAAGTGGTTTGAAAGTGAAAATTGATAGGAAAAAAACGAGTGATATGTCGTTTTCGATTGGGCTTTTCAGATTTTGCTCTCAGATTTCAGATTTTTCAAGCTTCCCTCAAGCAACCGAGGTAATAATATTTATAATAATAATAATATTTGTGTTGATTGATAACTTTTTGATGTGCTGCGCTTTAATTTCGTATAAAATGCTTAGGTGTTAGTGCAAATACCTAAGTGTGAATCTCGAGTAGAATCCGAGATTCACGAAAATTGATCTAGAGCAAAAAAAAGTACTTTTTTGGTCGGCTGGAAAATGAAAATTGTACTAGAGCGCTAAAAATTGCTCGAGATAAAAGAAAAAGTGCCTTTTTTGCCCAATCAAAATCGATATAAGAACCACAGAGAGCAAACATGATTTTTCCGAAACTGTGATTTTAAGAGTGATTAAATCACTGCTATTCTTAACTGCTATTTCCCTTAACTGCTCACTGTGATCACTGCTTTTTGAAAATCACTCTTTAGCACATCTCTATGAACTAGTGAGTTGTGAAACACAAACACAATACAGATGACGGTGACGGCTCAGTAGTTCACTACGTCTACGGCTCACCACTTCAGAGCCAGAAGAATGATAAGTATGTCCATACAAAACCGGATTTTTTCTACACGAATTCTTTGGTAATGTATCCTTTGTAGTTGCAGTAGTACAGTACACAGGTATACCATTCACTACCATATGAGAGAGAGATAAAACCACAGATAGATACGTAGATATCGCACGCAGCTCGCAGGCACAACCGGAAGGATTGTTGCATCGATCCAATTCAAACAATTTTAAGTTCCATGGTCGAGCGAGTCAACCATCCTCCAGTGTGTTTTTACTTCGGTATACACACATTTTTTTCATATTCCACCCTTAATTTCGTATTTCCTCTCAATCGAACTTTTAAACGAACGTTTGACTGGTCTATTTCTGGATATAAACTATACCTTATGGATGAGTATGAGGATTGAGATACAGACACAACTCTCTCATAAGTTCAGCTGATGGTGGTAAGTGAGAGGTGAAGCTGATTCTGAAATCTGAACTAAAAGAACTACTGAGCTAAATGAGTTACTGAACTACATTGGTGAACTAGTTCTTTTTAGTGAACGAGAGCTACTGAACTACTTCAGTGAAGTGAACTAGTTTGCCCAACTCTAATACCAACCGACTTACGCTTAGTATTGATGAAGCTCCAGAACGATTTTGAGTTGCGCTTGATATCTAATTCAACCGACCAGATATACTGTCTGTACACGAACTTTTTTAAAAAGTCGTACTCCTTTCGTAACTGACGATAATGGCCGCGAAGAGATATGTCAAAACTACTTCTTTTATGAAATTTATTCAAAGTGTTTCTAAGTCGACAGAAACTTTTATTGAACCAGTTTGGTTTATTATTGCGGCTTATTCGTTTACGAGGAATAAACTGGGAAATAGCTGATTCTAATATATTTCTAAACATACTATAAGAAGCTTCTAAAGAACTGTTTAGAATAACATTCTCGAGACATATGATTGCCATCGGTTAAGGTTTGGAGCTTAGATTCGCTGACAACGCGATTCTATTTACCAAAACAGCCATGGGAAGCGTACTCCGCTCGAAAATCTCAGGTATGGACTTCTATTTCGCTTCCACAATCAATCGAAGAACGAGATAGCACCGGTCGTTCGAAGATGCCAGGCATTTGCAAGAAATGCGATAATGGTGACCGAATCAAGAGAAAGTGTCGGAAACGTTGCCAAAATTATTGTAATACTGTTTACGACCTGCATATTACGCCTGTTCCGGTTAAATGCTTGGATTGTAAATACTATCAATATCTCAAATAAAATTATAATAAACGTACATTACAAAAAAAAAATGTTTCTATACTTCGGCCCTAGGTTTGAAAAATGGTAAAAAAAACTACATGTTTTTTTTTTCACTTTTTTCAACAACTTTTAGTTTTTATTGCGTAAAAATGATTTTCTAGGAATCTCAAAAAAATCGGAATATCAATTTCTGATAATTATAGGCTCCCTAAAATTTTTGTCCTGAATTGCAATTGCAAAGATTAAAAAATGGCATGTGCACTTATCCGTTTAAAAAACAATGGAAAACTTTGTTCGGGGATTTGAAAAATTGTTCACTTATGAGAAATTTGCACTTATACGAACAAATTTGTATAGAAATCGTGTAAAAAGGCTAGAGGTTTCTAAAGTCGTTGCACTTATGTGATTTTTCCACTTATCCGTTTTCCGCTTATCCGTTCTCGACTGTATATATTTTCCTTTCTTAGGTAACATATTTTTCAGTATTTATTTGTTTGTGCACTTAAATTGTTGTTAAAATTGGTGATTCAGTGCCAACTCTAATGAGCATTTAAATGTCCTGTACATTATAATGTGCCAATCGGGTCAAATGTAATAATATTGTAAATATTATATTTTTTCTGTAGGAAATTATTTGAAAAAGTTTTTTTGATGTAGGGGAGAGTTGTGTACCTTGGACCAAGTGTACCTCGGTCCGAGCGGGATTTTTCTAGTATATCTATGTTCTTTTGACAAAAGTTCCGCTACAAATTGTGTACCACATTGTAACACGTTGACTGAGCTTGAAACTGGCACTGTGACGTGTTAGCCCAGTGAAAAATTCGAGTGAAAAATAGTTTGCGGTTTGGCAAGTACAGTGGTGGTCCAGTACAACGAATGCCGATATAACGAATGATCGATATAACGTACACTTTTTTTCAAATGCATTATCGGCTCTATATAGCGAACGAACAAAAAAATGATATTTGATGCAACGAATGTTGCACACAATATCTGTGTACATGCTTTAAAAAATAGAAAGAGACAAGTTTACCTAAGAAATATAATAATGTTTAGAAAACGGTCGATGGAAAAATTTGGGTGATGTACATGCAACCGAAGGTAAGGTCCTTGACCATTCGCTTACTTAAGCTAAGCGGAGAATTTGGAATCTTGGAACAATACTGAAATGTTTCTTCAAGAAGATACGCGTATCAGCCCACTCGCGGCCGTTGAGAGTGTATTAACTGAGCCAAATAGAACAACCTTGGATGTTCTGAAAAACTTGTTCTAATAAGTATACGGGAAATAGATACAAATTTCTGCGTTGAACGTTTGCAAAAGCATGTCCTTATTGGCGATTGCTTTTTGGAAAAGGAAAGGAAAGTAATTCATCTTGTTTCAGTTTCTTTTACTTCTTTTTCGATATTACGAATTTTTCGATATAGCGAATGCAACTGAACATTATATCATTCGTTATATTGGACCACCACTGTAATTTGAAAAAAAAAAGAGTATTTTGTTTAGTTCATTTTCCTCAACGCTAACTAATGTTGATAAAGAAAATGCTTGAAAAGAAGTTTTAGTTAAAGCGCAAGCTATCGAACTCGCAACTCAAAATCTCTGAACTGAAGTCATGATCCATTTTCCAAGTATCACCAGGCAGCAATATCACCCAAGAGCCAAGACTACCGCCTCTGAGAAAGGTCTGCAACCGTCTTCTCACTTTTTTGCGATTGCAGATTTTGGGGGTACTCTTGCGGTGTCGATGCTACCTCTAAACTTTGGATTTACTGCAAAAAATTCTAGGTTAGGTCTATTTACAAAGACATGTTCATAGGGTCTTCTGACCACACGGCTCCACTTCATCTCTTATGTGTGGAGGTGAGTCAATGTTTAATAATACTTCGTCAACACACGCACAAATGGAAACCTCTCTTTTCTGAAGAATTGTACTGCAATACTATATGTGCTATCTGGCTATTTGACTAAATCTTGAAACAAATGGCATACAATGAGATTTATAATATCATGGACAGCGCGGCAGGTTGTGTACTTGGCGATTCCATGTGGTACTCCAATGACATGATATTGCGAGCCATTTCCAAGCCAATGAAGGGCGGTAAGAATTTTTTGGTTTTGGTGTTAAGCCCTTGCTTCGTTTAGTTTGACACCTCAAATAAGGACCAATTTTAGTTAATAAGTATTCTGTCTTCTCTCTAGATAGTCGAAATGTCTTCTTAATGTCACGCACTGAAATGAACGACAGCTGAACAGTGGTTAACGTAGTCTACAAAAAATGTCTAAACTCTGCAAGTATAAGAAGTTACAGACTTTGCAAAATAGAACTTTAGTGGAACAGAAATATGAAATTTACTCTGCAAATCCACAACTCTGCACTCTGCATTAGACTCTGCCTCTGCAATTGAATAATTGTTTCGAGGAGCATAAAGTGATTGGCAGAGTGCGGAGTGAAGAGTGCAGAGTTTCAGAGTGCTTTCGTGGAATAGGCTCCAGGACCAGGTAAAAATTGCTACATTAATTGCAGCGGTATTTGAGTAAGGTGAAGTTACAATGAATAGTTCGGCAATAGTTCTAATAGCACTCATGCATCTGAGGATGTTATTGACTATACAAAGAAAGAACATACATATAAAATGGCGAAGCAAACAATTTGTAAGTACTGATTCCATTTGAAGAAAGCGAAGAATTCTAACAAGATAACGGCATAGGTTCCAATTCGTTTTTCAAAAGAACCTTTTTCTGGCGAATTATTTTTAGTAATTTTCATTTGATACAAGCTTAACCGCGCCATTCTAAGCAATGGATTAAACTTTAAACCCACTGATCCCAACGAAATCAAAAAGTTGTAGTAGTTGCACATTTTAATTGGGAGTATGAAACTTGCGCGACTTATACTTTACTGGGATCCTCTCATTGACCATAGGTTGATCTTCTAGACTAGATCAATATACGTATTGCATACTAAGCTTTTATTAAATCAAAGAAATGAACTCTGCGCATTATTATTTTATTTAATTTTTTTTTATCATCAAATGAGTTCATTTACTGTTCTCGCTAGATTACTTAATACCAATGGACCTATTATATTCAGCTCTGTTTGCTTGCTAGCTGGAGTACAAACAGAATGCGGAAAGAGTTGGGGAATCAGGACGTACAATTTTTGATCACCTGCATTTCCGATTAGAAATTGCCAAGACACTTCTCTATGGGAATCAGCATTTCCTACCTCAAAACGGGGGACAAGCATCAAATTCAGAAGGAAACACCCAGCCTTCAACAGAAAAAAATGAGGTAAGACCACTATGCGATACTCAGCTGGACGGAAAGTCACTCACTCATGATAGAAAAAAAGCTACGAGATCCAAAAACAATCGCAAGACAAGCAAAGGAGGTTTTTTGATTTGATTTTTCTTTATAATAATACTATTCATGCTTATAAAGGGTGATTTTTTAGCTGGTTTGGTTTTGGCAACACTGGTTTTGACAGCTGACGTGTGTTTAGTACCTTGTGTCACTGTCAAACAGCTTCAGTTTGGTTTGCAATTTAACCATGGATCGTCTTACAAATGAACAACGCTTGCAAATTATTGAATTTTACTATCAAAATTCGTGCTCGGTTCCGAGCCGAGGATCCGCTTTTTTATCGAAAAATTGTGTTCAGCGATGAGGCTCATTTTTGGTTGAATGGGTACGTAAATAAGCAAAATTGCCGCATTCGGAGTGAAGATCAGCCAGAAGCATTGCAACAGCTACCAATGCATCCCGAAAAAGCCACTGTTTGGTGCGGTTTATGGGCCGGCGGCATTATTGGGCCATATTTCTTCAAAGATGATGCGAATCGCAGCGTTACTGTCAATGGTGAACGCTACCGAGCGATGATAACAAACTTTTTTTTGCCCGAAATGGAAGTTCTTGACTTGCATGATATGTGGTTTCAACAAGACGGTGCCACATGCCACACAGCACGCGAAACAATGGCGCAATTGCGAGGCGAGTTTGGTGAACAGTTAATTTCACGTTTCGGGCCGGTCAATTGGCCGCCTAGATCGTGCGATTTGACACCATTAGATTATTTTTTGTGGGGGTATGTCAAGGCTAATGTCTATAGGGACAAGCCCGCTTCGATTGACGCACTGGAAGCCAACATCCATGCATTCATTCGTGAGATACCGGCCGATATGTGTGAAAGAGTATGCCAAAATTGGACTCAGCGGATGGGCTACCTGAGACGCAGCCGCGGTCAACATTTGCATGAAATTATCTTTAAAAATTAAATTGCAAGGTTCAAACTATCGATTCAAATAAATATTTCATTCATTTTTTGTGTTTTTTTTTTAAAAAAAGTTCTCAACCTCTTAAAAAATCACCCTTTATTAGTTCTCTATTAAAACATCTGCAAATAAATCGGGAAGTTTTTTTTTTTTGTTAATTTGGAGAGAATCTTTTTTAATTGGAGCGGATTGTACATTTAAATGTACATTTCTAAAACCCATCTTCAAAAACTTTTTGAAGTGAAACTTCTTAGCTCGCGGTGTGAATTCAAAATCGTGTAACGAAAATTCGTCACGAAAAACATTGCATCTCTTTCAGAACCCAACGTATTACCACGCGTTAGAATGAGATACACTCTACACTCAGTCTCAGCTTTGTTCACAGCCCAGCTCAGTCGGGCGGTCGCTCACGCAGTATAAGTGCATGTGTGTGCTACTTGGTGGGGTTTCGGGTGGTATACAGTGCTAGCGCGCTCATACATGAAAGCATTGTATCTTGTATGTGAAACCACTCTCATCAAGCTCTTTTCGAATTGAAATATTGAGAGCGCGAATAATGAAAATTAAGAACGAGATTGAGAACTTAAATATAGGATTTGGCTTTTAATACTTACGAGTATGACGGATTTATTTCTCTTTCTTTGGTCGGAATTTGAATGAAACCATATGAGATACAGTGAATAATCCAAAACAAAAGTCAAAATTGCGCAGGTTATAGATATTCAAACTTTTGGTAATTTTGGTGAATCAAAATAAATAAGTTGTTTAATTCAGTTGGCCTGTCCGTGTTGAATGATGTTGATGTATGTAGGTATATGTATGATTATGATATCTTTCTTCTGTCTGTCCGTCAATTTCGCTCTTCGCTCTCTTGCAATCTCTATCTATCTGTATTTATCTCATTCGTAAAATTATATGACCAATACAAATAATATATACACCATTTTCTAAAAGAAAAGTTTCACTTCTACCGCGTGTGACTGACACACACACTTTTTTTTAACTGAAAGTCTCAAAACATGATATTTGAAGCATTATTGATCTAAAAATATTACCCACATAATTTTAATACGGTCAAAATTAATTCCCGTGCCAAAGGGTTAAAACATATGAAAAGAACTACAATCAATATCGAAACCAGGTCAATAAATGCATCTATCTTACTCAAAAAGTTTGAATATAATGAAAACAAGTTTAGACAATCAAAGTTCGATCCAAGAAAAACTTGGAAAGTTATCAACGAAGGCTATGGGTAAGAAAAGGACGTCTGCAGATGATATCATTTTAAAAAATATTCCAGCGGATACAGATCCAGGTATGAAGGTAAATGATGATGCAGAATACTTCGCAAACCAAACTAAGTAATAGTTCATAACTGTGGCATATAGTGACATCAAATCACCTATGGCCTATTTCACCAATTTACAAGTACAATTACAAATTTGTATTTGTTGATTACATTTACAAATATGCTTACTGATTTTCTGTTTCACAAACTACCAACTTAATTCCAACAAATTTGTTAAAACAGGGAAAAAACTTAAGGGAAATTGTATTTGTTATTTACAAATACAAAAAAAAGTGACAACAACTGTTTTTCACAAATTTGTAAGCTCTCTAAGGGTGAACCCGTACCAAATAAAGCAGACACAAGCAAAACGAGAAAGCCTGTTAATAACCTACACCAAATAAAGCACGTCAAAAACACATTTACATATATGTATGCAATCATATGAAGTGGGAAGTCCAAAGTCATAATTAAGAACAGCACAGTTAATGTCAAATTAAAAGTGAACTTATCGCATCACACAGCGATTCTGCGATTCACTCTTATTCTGATAGAAACCGTATCAAGTCTCATTTTCTTTTACATGCAAAAAAACGAGTAGTTCAACTTTTCCCCACCAAGATCCCGTGAATTGGCAGTTCCAGTTGGTTATAATTCTTCTTTCTGACCTTGAAAACTAGTACATAAATGTATCTCAACAATCTCCTTTCACTTTCACAATAACACCAACGAAAAAAAAAAACACAACTACTCTATAGTTAACTGCAAAATCATCGCAAACTCTGTCAGAAAATGTTGTACATTCGTGGGTGAGGGGGCCGCTCCCCTATTAACCGGAAGTAAAAGACGATTTCTGCATCTAGGTCGGGTTCAGTCATAAACCGGTCAGCGAGCAAAAAATATTGGCAAGGAAATTCGCAAATTAGCAGCAGGTATAAACTATTCGCTTTTGCTAATGATGACTACAGTTTTTTATATTATAAAATATGTATAAACAATACGTAAGAGAGCCTAAAAAAAAACTTCAAACAGATTAAACTACGATGGCCTAGTTTGGAAAGCGTTACTTGTCGGCCGGCTTTTTGTGATGATTTGTAAAATTTCTCTTTTCCCCTCGCAAATGAGATAACTTTTAATTGTTTTTTTTTTTGATTTTGTCTTCTTTGTTTTTCTCTACTTTTACCACAACCATGTTCGATGCATATGGATGAGCATGCTTGTTTATTTATGTTTATGTGTGTGTATTCATATTAGGTAATTAGCAATAGAGCAACCTTCTAGTTACTGCAAGTGATGAATAGAGATACGATGACGTTTACGCTAAAAAGCGAAACGGCTTTATTTATTTATTTTTCGTTATTGTGTCTGTTTTCTGTGATGGTTGGGAATTTTGGAGTGGATGTGTGCAACATTCGTGGTTTAAGGGCTAATCTTTTTTCACTTTACGCCCATGTTTCTCAAAATCAACCAGCTGTTTTGGCACTTAGTGAAACACAGGTCAGTATCGATTCTGATTCATCGGAATTTAGTCTGGCTGGTTATAACTTAGTGCCTTTATTCATTCGCCGTCGTGGCCTCGCCATTTATATACATACGTAGTGATGTAGCCTACCAACTTCAACCCCAATACGGCCAATGTTCCAATCCGGAATTTAATTTCATCTGGCTGAAAATTCACGTCCGTAGGCAATTAATCCACTACTGTTTCATTTATAAAGGGTTTTTCAAATATCTTTCCATCATGAAATGGCAAACCATACTGAAGAGAAATGTTAAAAGAGCGGCAAGAAATATGGCGTCGTTTGCTGTCCCTGTCGTTCTACTTTTGTAGCGTCCCTGTTGAGAAACCCTGTAGAAGCCCAAACCTGGACCGCAATTCTACTCTTAACGAGTTTGATGAGCTGTCTGACTCCATCACGCGGATTGTAACCCTTTATCCTCGCACTGAAGTCGTCATTGCGGGCGATTTCAATGTACACAATTCGAATTGGCTTCGACATTCTGGACAGATAACACCCGAAGGAAGGTATGCTGAGATCTTTGCTGAGGTAAACAATTTCACCCAGCTTGTCAAACCGCCAACACCGTGGACTTGTTCCTCACCTCTCACCCTGAAAAATACACCATGAATGTATTGTCCCCTCTAGGTTCATCCGACCATTGTATGATATCGGCAAATTTCTCGTATTCCAACCACAAAGTTAAAGAACAAACTCCAAAGAGAACCGTATGGCAATACGAGAAAGCCAAATGGGAAGAACTAAACGGCTTCTTTAAGAGTTTTAACTGGTCGCTATGCTTCCTCGATAGCGATGTGGATTGGTTGGGCATTTAAGGGTTAAGTAGCTCATTTCATTACTACCAACAAAAATACCTACTAGCACATAATTTAAAATAATAAGTTTTTTTTTAGAAAGGGTATTAAAAACTTTCGGTCAATATTCTTTCGCGATATTCTAGAGCGATTTTGCAATACTGGAACAAGTTAGGAACATTGATTTCATTTAGAAGTGTTGAGACTTGAGTCTCCGATAGGACATCGCTTCCCAATATATGTCTTCTGGTTTCTCTCAAAACTGGACACTTTCCGATGAAATGCAGCTGACTGGCTGTATATCGTTCTATGTAACGATCCTGAAGCTTCCTCCAAATATCTGGTTCTAGCCTGAACTTCAACTCCTTCGATGAGCTGGTACAGCTGGTCTCTTAAGCACCTTGCATCATCGTGAATTATTTCAATTCCACAGTCACAAGCTAATTCCAACCATTCTTTGTACCATCCATTTCTACTATTTATTGCTTAACTAATCAATATAAAAGGAAATGTTTTATAGAAAATCACTCATAATTGTGCAATAGATATTATTAGAAAATTCTATAAAAATGACTAGCCGTAACCCGGTGCGCTTCGCTCCACCTTACTTACTTACTTAGTTGGCGCTACAGCTCGAGGTGAACCTGGGCCTGCTTCTCGCAACCATTTGTGTGTGCGTGCTATATTTTTGCACGAATGGCAGGGACCTACAGTTTTTTGCCGACTCCGAACGGCGAGTTGAGAAGCTCAATCGTGACAAATGATACTCTTTGATGCTTGTCAGACATTCGAAAGAGGTGGGCACTGTGAAAAACTTTTAGGTGTTTGCGGCGGGATTCGAACCCAAGACCGCTGGCTCAGTAGTCCGACGCACTAACCACTTGCGCTACGGTGCCCACGCTCCACCTATCTTTTCAAAATTTGCCCGCGCACATAGTTCTTCGGGTATGATAGAAAGGAAGTACATAGTAGGAAGCAATCACTGCTGCTCTATTTTTAACTTCGATTCCCATTATTTTCTCTATCTGTCTGTCTGTCTATCTATCTATCTACCTATGTATCTATCTATCTATCTATTTATCTGTCATGTCCTGTTTTTCTGTCTATCTGTCTGTCTGTTTGTATGTCTCTCTGCCTGTCTATCTGTCTGTCTGTCCATCTGTCTGCCTGTCTGTCTATCTATCTGTCTATTTGTCTGTCTGTCTGTCTGTCTGCCTGTCTGTCTATCTGTCTGTCTATCTGTCTGTCTGCCTGTCTGTCTATCTGTCTATAAGCCTGTCTGTCTGTCTGTCTGTCTGTCTGTCTGTCTGTCTGTCTGTCTGTCTGTCTGTCTGTATATCTATCTATCTATCTATCTATCTATCTATCTATCTATCTGTCTGTCTGTCTGTCTATATTAATTGACCAAAATGATTCACATTTCACCTGAAATTAAATTTTGTATGACAGGTCCCGAAACCACCGGTTGTTGAGTAACCGCACTGATGCTATGTTGTTTTCTATATTAAGAAAATCATACGCTAAAAGTTTTACCAAAATCGGTTGGGTAGTTTCCGAGTCTATAAAAGGCAAACATATTGTACATACATCCATTTTTATGGTATATAAATGTAGATCTAATAACTTGACTCCAGCACCACTAGATTTACAATTTCCTCTTTTGGCACTGAACCAACATGTACTTTGAATATGAGCATTTTTGGTCCATAAATATAGAAGTTGTTAATAACTTGACTCCAGCGGCACCTAGCGGGATGAAATATACTTAACAAAGAACTCTCACACCTACCAAATATACCCAAAAAAATTTCATAAGAATCGGTCGAGCAGTTTCGGAGGAGTTCGATTACAAACACCGTGACATGAGATTTTTATATATTACATAGACTATCAAGTAAATTCCATCATTTCACGGGTACGGTTTGATTAATTCATTAATCAATAATTTACCATTCGAATTACATCTCCCCTCGTATAATTTCTGTGGCCCGGGGACTAAATTAAAAGAACGTCTTGCTAGAGGAGATCGTGGAATCAATCAATTGGATGAGGCTTGTCGTGAGCACGATATTGCGTATGCTAATTATAAAAACTTATCCGATCGACACATTGCTGATAAGATTCTAACTGTAAAAGCCTGGCAGAGGGTAAAAGCAAAAGATTCATCTTTATCTGAAAGACTGAATATATAGCTTATTAGTCACAAATATGATGAAAACTAAAACTAAACTTAGTATGGGTGTGCATTCAAAAACGAAAAAACTCAAAACCAAAAGAAATCGCTCCTCCAAGTGCAAGAAAATGAATCTATTCAAGAAAGCGGTAAAGGATGCAAAATATGTTTTAAGAGAACCGAGGAGTGAAGATCCCAATCCAAAGGCAATGGTGGCCTTGAAAGCAGCTAAAATGGTTTTAAAGAATAAGAAACGTAAGAATATTACAATTCCCCGAGTAATTCCGCTGCCAAAGACTGGAGGATTCTTACCATTGTTACCCATCTTTGCTGGACTATCTGCAGTCGGATCTCTGTCTGGAGGAGCTGCTGCAATTGCAAAAGCAGTAAAAGATACAAAGCTTGCTGCAAATCAATTGGAAGAAAATAAACGACATAATCAGACTATGGAAGCGATAAAAATCCCTAAAGGCAAAGGGCTTTATCTCCAATCACACAAAAAAGGACTAGGACTTTTTCTCAAATCACAAGATTCAAAAAACTAATGAAATTGCTACCTAATCGCCCGCTCACCAATATTGATATAGCAGCTTTTGGAAAAACCAATATACCAGATTTCCGAGGTGTTTACATGAGAGACACATTACCATCAGGAAAACCATTAGACAAAGAATGTGGGATTATTAACTTGGATAATAACAAGGGATCGGGAACACATTGGGTAGCACACATTAAACAACAGAAAAATGTCAAGTATTTCGATAGTCTTGGTAATCTGAAACCATCTTTAGAAATCGTTAAATATTTTGGTGAAAAAATGATTCACAATTACAACAACTATCAAAATTTCAATACATTTATACGTGGACTAAATTTTTATTAAAGGAAACAAATAAATGACTAAACAAATCAAAAATGTGTTTCATTTCTATTCTAACAATAATGTCGTTGACACTGACGTTAAGCGGTAACCAATCAACTCTCACATCTCTTGTCAAAAAAAAAAAAAAAAAAAAAAATTGAGTGGCATTGGGACGAGAGGCATGAAAATGAGTTTGTTAAACTTAAAGTGCTTATTTCGAAAGCGCCAGTCTTAGCTTATTTTGACAACAACAAGGCAGTAAAACTTTCCGTTGATGCTTCTCAATCAGCAGTTGGAGCCGTCATACAGCAGGAGAATAAACCAATTGCTTATGCGTCAGCTACATTAACAATTTGCCAACGAAATTATGCGCAAATTGAAAAAGAATTATTTGCCATCCTATTTGGCTGCTGTCGTTTCCACAAGTTTCTTGTTGGAAGGGAAGTTCTTGTTGAAACAGACCACAAGCCCTTGATCCCACTGTTTGAAAAGCCTTTGTACAAGGTTCCCACGCGTCTTCAAAGGTTAATGCTGAAATTACAGGCATACAATCTTAAAGTAATTTATAAACCTGGAAGGGAACTGGTTATTGCTGACACTTTGTCCAGGGCAGCCCTTTCCGAAGAAGCATTACCACAGTTAGACAACGAAATTGAAATACATTGCAATCTAGTCGCATCAAACTTGCCAGTCAGTGATGCAAAGCTAGATCACATTCATAAAGAAACACTAGCAGACGAAAGCTTAGTAAAGCTCATGCAATATTACAAAGAGGGATGGCCAGAGGTAAAAAAGAAGATAGATCCTTTGGCCCTGGCTACACGGTCAATTCAATACCGATTCTTTTCAGTGAGACAGGTATATTTCATGTGAGTTAAAACGAGAAGGGTTGATTTCACCAAAAGCACACCGAAAATCCGATTTGATAATAATTCTCGGTGGAAGATGCATGTTCTTTTCTCAAAGCGTTTCATTTCTCATACATTTTTTCATTTTCTTCCGACCGTCGGAGGGTTCACATCACGGAAAACTCAAAAAAATAATTCTCTGTGCAGGACGGAGCACAGCGGTTGTGTGTTCCGTTTTCAAAGCGTTTCCCTCAACACATTTTGCGTGTAGCCACGGGGAACTTTTAAATACCTAGTATGCCATTGACCGTGTAGCCAGAGCCTTTAGTAATGCCCTACTTTAAAAATAAAAATTAAGTACATGTCGTTAATGGTATAGTATTTATGAATAACAGGATGATTATACCAAACTCAATGCGTTCTGAAATATTGAGTCTTATACATGAAGGACTGTTAGACGATGACCAAAGTGAAACACGTGCTGATTGTAGTTGTCACAAAATCCAAGTGAAAGTTTAATGTTCAATGTAAGAAATAGGAAAAGGAAATTGTAAAAGAGTGAGACAGAGATATAATATTTACTCGTACATAATTCTATTATAATACATCTTTCAAAAATAGGTGTCGCTTAAATAAAGAGAGAGGTTATCGTTTAATTATTGTTTTAACACACCCCTTCAATATAAGAACGATAAATTATAATTATTAACAAAAATCAAAATTTTAAATTAATTCAAGTTTTATGATTTTAAAATTTTAAATTAATTCAAGTTTCATAGTTGCAAAATTAAAAAATTAATTCAAGTTTTCGTAATCTACTCCAAATCTTTTAAAACAAAAATAATGTTTGTCCTTCGGAACAGCTTTAGTTAAACCATCAGCAACCATTTTATCCGTTTGCAGGTATTTGAGCGAAACAATGCCTCCTTCTACTGCCTCCCTTATAAAGTGGTATTTATAATGTATATGTTTGGTTCTTGAGTACTTTCCTCCATATTCAGCTATACGTTGAGCACTCTGATTATCACAGAAAATGGTTGTAGCATCCAAACACCCAAAGTTTAGCTCTTGTAATAAGTTCCGAAGTGAGTATGCTTCCTTTGCTCCTTCAGTTAATGCGATGTACTCCGCTTCGGCACTTGAAGTAGCTACAGTGCGTTGTTTCCTCGATTCCCAACTTATAGCAGCACCTGCAAATACAAAACAATAACCACTTTGAGATTTGCAATCATTTCGATCCTCAGCCCAACTAGCATCTACATAGCCAACAAGTGGTAATCCAGTTTTAGAATATACTAATTTTGAGTTTTTCGTAGTATTAAGATAGCGTAATAAGTTAAGTGCCGTTGTCCAATGCTGTTTTTTAGGGTTTTGGCTAAACTGAGATAGTGCACTTATACTGAAAGCAATATCAGGGCGACTGTATACTGCTAGATGCATAATTGACCCGACAAGTTCCTGATATTTCAAGGTATCTACTAATTGGTTCTCTCCAACAACGTTTGGCTCCTCTTCGAGTTTTAATTTTACCTGCATAGGTATGGAAGATGGTTTTGAACTTTGCATATTGTATTTTATAATAAGATTATTAATATAGCGAGTTTGGGATATTGATAACGTATCCTT
The DNA here is from genome assembly GCA_949775065.1 of Brachyopa scutellaris. Classification (NCBI taxonomy): domain Eukaryota; kingdom Metazoa; phylum Arthropoda; class Insecta; order Diptera; family Syrphidae; genus Brachyopa; species Brachyopa scutellaris. The sequence continues at coordinate 6,506,236 of OX459116.1, forward strand.
CTTCTTTTCAATTTCTAACCCAATACATAAAGACGGATGCCCCAGATCTCGAATTTCAAAGTATTGTGAGAGATTCTGTTTTATTTCATTGAAAAAAATGTCATCGTTCGAAGCGATAACGATGTCATCAACGTAAATGCCTAAAACAGTTTTTTGATTATTACTGGTTTTATAATAGACGCAGAAATCATAATTTGATTGCTTAAGTTCCAACGTTTTAAGTTTTTCATCTAAAGTACTGTGCCATTGTCTACTGGCTTGCTTCAATCCATATAAAGCTTTGTGAAGCTTGCAAACTTTATTTGGATTGTCAGTGTCTATAAATCCATCAGGTTGTCTCATGTAAATCTCTTCTTTAAGAACTCCATTTAAAAACGCTGTTGATACATCAAGATGATGAAGTTTTAAATTATGTTCTACAGATAATCCGTATATGAGGCGAAGTGAGCTTTGTCGTATGACGGGCGCATAAGTATTCATATAATCAATTCCATATTTTTGACTATATCCTTGCGCAACAAGTCTTGCCTTTCGACGATCTATAGTACCATCTTGAAAATATTTGGTTTTATAAACCCATCTGCAACCGACAACATTTCGGCCAGCAGGTAAATCGCAAAGCGTCCATGTTTTATGCTTCATCAGACAATTGTATTCTTCTTTCATAGCAGAATACCATTCTTCTGCTTCCGGTGAGCTTCTTGAGCTTTGGTAATTAATTGGATCCTCTAATTGGCTTGTATTAAAAACCTTTTCGAATACACTGTTTGACTGGTGTCGAGGTCTCAATCGATTTCTTATACTATTAAATTCAATTTCATTATTATTTTCAGTACCAATGTTTTCATTTTCACTTTCAGGTTGTTCATGTCTTACTTCAGGTCCTTCTGCTTCTAAATATATATCTTCATCATTGCCTTGGTTTTTATGGTTTTCTAAGTTAAGTTTTGGTATTCCAATGACATCTTCCTGTTCTTCCAGTTTTACCTTAGTATTATCTAATAACGGTACAGTGTATTTATTTTCATTTGATGAAAATTCGATGTAATTATTTTCACTATCCGAGTTTTCTATAAAACGCACGTCACGGCTTTTAATAATCGTTCGAGATCCTCTTTTCCACAGACGGTATGATTTCGATTCCATTGAGTATCCCAGTAAAACATATTCTTCGCTCTTAGGATCTAATTTTGACCTGTTCGGGGCTTTATTTAGCACGAAAGCTCTACAGCCTATTTCACGCAAGTGACTAATTATTGGAATTCTTCCAGTCCATATTTGCTCCGGCGTTTGGTTAAGATTCAGGCTTGTTGGACAACGATTCCGAATGTAAGCAGAGGTATGAATAAGTTCGGCCCACAAGAATTTCGGCAAAGAAGCTTCTAACAAAAAACATCGAGTCATTTCGACTAAAGTGCGATTCATACGCTCGGCAACTCCGTTTTGCTGAGGTGTATACTCTGCACTCAGCTGACGTTTTATTCCATGCTCAGTTAAAAAATTTGAAAATTCCTTACTAACTATCTCACATGCATTATCACTCCTTAATGTTTTAATTTTTCTATTAGTTTCATTTTCTACTTGGTTTTAAAATCTTTAAATGCATGCAAATAATCACTTTTCCGTCGTAAAAAATAAACAAATGTCTTTCTGGACCAGTCATCAATAAACGTGACGAAATAAACACATTTACTAATCGATTCCATTTTGAATGGGCCACAAAGATCAGTATGTATAATTTCCAACAATGCTTTTGAAGACTTTTCACTCTTTGCAGAAAACGGTAGCCTAGTTTGCTTTCCCCTTAGACAGGTTATACAATCGATTGATGAAGTGTCAAAATTCGGTAGACCTTCTACCATCTGCTTATCTTTTAATTTGCGAAGTGATGACATATTAAGATGTCCATATCGTTTATGCCAAAGTCTTAATACATTATTTTTTGACATAGAAAAATTACATACTTCTTTATTGTCTTTTAAGTGGGGCATATTTACCAAATATAGTTTTTTGTGTTTTTTAGCCTCAAGTAAAATATTTCCCCTTTTTAAAATTAATCCACGTTCTCCTTCTAAAACAACTTTGCATCCATTATCAGCCGCTTTGCTTGCAGAAATGAGATTACTCCTAAGCTCAGGTATAAAAAGTGTTTGAAACAGACTTATAGTTTTGGTCTTTCCACATACTATTATATTTAGCTTAACGGCTCCTATTCCCTTAATTTTTGCAAACTCGTTGTTGGCCACTTGAACTTCTCCAGTATATTTAGTATCTATACTGACAAAAAGATCCTTCAAACAACACATATGAGATGTTGCGCCACTGTCGATGTACCAGTGAAAGTTGTCAGAGGTTTGTTCTTTCACGTTTTGAGAAACTTCTACAACGGATGTTTTGTCTCTACTAAGCATTTCTAATGCTATAAAACCTTCTTCAGATGAATCACTTTTCTGAGCAAGATGTGTTCTATCCCTATTCATTACTACTCGACAATCTTTTTTCATGTGCCCTTTTCGACCACATCGGTGACAATTAAATTGAAAATGTGACATACCTAGGCGTCGATGTTTTTCCATATTCTTCTGATGAAATCTTACTTTAAAGGCGTCCTCTCGTACTTCATCCTTTTCCTGTTTCTTGTCGCTGACTTCCAACAAACGGGCTCGTAAAACTTCTAGTGTGGGGAAGTCATTAGATGCATCAAACGCAGCTTGTAAATATCTGTACGACTCCGGCAGACTGTCCAACAACAGCACAGCTAATAGGTCATCATCCAATTTGGCGTTCATCTCATGCAATCGCGTAACAATCAAGTTGAAATTAATTAAATGTTGTTCCATATTTTGATTTTCATGCATTTTATAATTGATCAACTTACGGAATTCCTCGATTTTTGTACGTGTTCCCTTACGATTGTATGTCGTCTCCAAAAAATCCCAAATGTCCTTTGATGTCTTTATTCCATGCACAAGAGACACTTGTTCTGGCTCCATTGATATAATAATCTCACTTTTCGCATCCAAATCTTTATCATTCCATTCTGCCAACTTCGCTGCATCAGTTGGTTTTTCCTCATCGCCTTTCACGAACTTCAAAAGACGATTTTTGTGGAGAACAGCCTCCATCTGATGTTTCCACGCAAAAAAATTGTTACCATTAAATAATGGTATTTTTCCTGACAGCGCTGACATTTTCAATAAAAATTATACTCAAATAATACTCTTCTTTTAAATTAAAATGAGATCTGGGCCCATAACCTGTTAGACGATGACCAAAGTGAAACACGTGCTGATTGTAGTTGTCACAAAATCCAAGTGAAAGTTTAATGTTCAATGTAAGAAATAGGAAAAGGAAATTGTAAAAGAGTGAGACAGAGATATAATATTTACTCGTACATAATTCTATTATAATACATCTTTCAAAAATAGGTGTCGCTTAAATAAAGAGAGAGGTTATCGTTTAATTATTGTTTTAACAAGGACATATGGGCTCGAAAAAATGTATTAGCCTAGCGAAATCTTCGGTCTGTTGGCCAAATTTAAATTCGGATATAAAGAACTTAGTAGATAATTGCGAGATATGTTTAAAACATAGAGTTTCTAATGCCAAAGAACAATTGATGCCCCATGAAATTCTGCCCTTACCTTAGCAAAAGGTCGGTATTGATCTTTTCGGATTCCAAAATAAAGTTTACATGCTAGTTGTTGACTACTATTCTAAGTATATCGAAATTGCCCTTTTAAATAGTGGCTTTTCAAGTAAAAAAGTTACGACAGAACTTAAGTCTATATTCGTTCGGTACGGCATTCCAAAAATTCTGGTAAGTGATAATGGGCCGCCTTTTTCGTCGTCAGAATTTGAGTACTTCTGCAAAATTTGGAACATTGAACATGTTTTAACTAGTCCTTATATGCCCAGAGCGAATGGCCTTGCAGAAAGAGCAGTCCAAACCGTCAAACGATTGTTAAAGAAGAGTTTAGAAAGTAATTCCGAACCATATATTGCACTCTTAAATTACAGGGCAACTCCGAACTTTACTTCATACTCACCTGCAGAACTATTAATGAACAGGAAACTTAGAACTAAAATTCCAACCGATTTTGAAAACCTAAGGCCCGTCAACGTAGATGAGCAAAAAGTAAATCTCGCTTTCAAAGAAAATAATGAAAAAATTACCAAGTATTTTAATCGTACAACAAAACCCTTAGAAGAATTAACAAATGGAGAACATGTTTACTATCAAAAATTTCCTAAATCAATATGGTACCCAGGTGTTGTCATTGAGAAATGTTCAGAACCTAGGTCGTACTTGGTTCAGGGTGAAAATAATCAGGTATATCAACGTAATAGGCAGCACGTCATGAAGCTACCCTCAACGCCAAAGAAAGCCAACCTTGAAATTTTATTGGATCAAGAAAGTAGTCCATCCAGTGACAGTTCCGCTTTGAGTCCTGAAGGTGAACATGCACATGATAATTTAGTTGCAAATAATAACAAGGTGGGCACCGTAGCGCAAATGGTTAGTGCGTCGGACTACTGAGCCAGCGGTCTTGGGTTCGAATCCCGCCGCAAAAACCTAAACAAGTTTTTCACAGTGCCCACCTCTTTCGAATGTCTGACAAGCATCAAAGAGTATCATTTGTCACGATTGAGCTTCTCAACTCGCCGTTCGGAGTCGGCAAAAAACTGTAGGTCCCTTCCATTCGTGCAAAAATATAACACGCACACACAAATGGTTGCGAGAAGCAGGCCCAGGTTCACCTCGAGCTGTAGCGCCAACTAAGTAAGTAATAGCACTAATATAAAAACGGTAACAGTAGAAGAAATAAAATACTACATTCAACACAAGATTGATCCAAAAAAAAAAGCTCTGGGTATGATCTTATTACCGGACGAATATTAATAAAACTACCCCAGAATGCACTTTTATACCTCCGAAATCTATTTTACTGTAAAATACTTCCCAAAAGTTTGGAAAGTAGCCAAAGTGATAGCAGTTCCAAAACCTGGAAAAGGCGCTACTCAAACAGCTAACTACAGGCCGATTAGTTTACTGCCAATAGTATCAAAGCTATTCGCAAAAACCCTAATAGACAGACTACAACCAATAATGGACGCTATTAAAATAGTTCCGAGCCACCAGTTTGGATTTAGACGCAATCACTCAACTATACAACAGGTACACCGAATAATCAACAAGATATCGAGAGATCTGGACGAGCTGAGCTATAGCACGGCAATTTATCTTGACATTTCGAAGGCCTTTGACAAAGTTTGGCATAAGGGACTTTTATACAAACTACAACTCCTACTCCCTACTGAATTCTTCCTACTCATTAAAAGCTACATTGACGACCGCTGCTTCTATGAACAACACAGAGACGAGCACTCAAATCTTCTTAAAGCAGAAGCTGGAGTTCCCCAAGGAAGCGTTCTAGGACCTTTATTATATCTAATATATACATCCGACATACCTTCACCTCGGACAAGAAACGCAATGATTGCTACTTTCGCAGATGACACAGTAATAATTACTTCGCACAAAATTCTCGAACAGGCGATCTCCGAACTCGAAAATCATCTAGACGTTTTATCCAACTGGTGGTAAAAAATGGGGCATACAAATAAACGAAGACAAAACAGAACTAGTTATATACACCACCTATTAAACTTAACGACAAGACAGTAACTTTAGCGAAGAAAGCTAAGTATCTGGGAATGCACATAGACCAAAAGTTAACTTAGAAACAACATATACTCATAAAACGCAATCAAATCAAGGACAACTTTAGACAACTATTTTGGCTGCTGGGAAGAAACTCGGTCCTATCTATAGACAACAAACTGCTAATTTACAAGACGATCATTTACCCAATATGGACATACGGACTTCAGCTGTTGGGAACAGCGAGTAAATCAAATATTGACACTATCCAAAGACAGCAATCAAAAATATTAAGAACGATAATAGACGCTCCATGGTATATTTTCAATGATGGCATCCATAAAGACCTCAAAATAGCGACAGTAATGGAAGAAATACAAAAGACAAGAGCAAAACACAAAATCCGGTTACTAATCCACGATAACAATGAAGTCAACTCTATCCTGCTACAAGAAATAACCAGAAAAAGAAGACTGAAGCGCCTTAGACCATCAGACCTAACTCAGAGACTTTAATAAAAATTATAACAATTGTAATCTTAACTTTTTCAAATTCGTAAGCTAAAAAAAAATGAAAAAAAAAAAAATCCACCTTATTGTAAAACAAAAGTATGTAAAGGCACTGGCCTTATAAGCTATCATATCCTGTCCTGTAACAACAATTACTAGGTGTCCAATTTGAACAGATGTAAATATATAAAGGAAATAAAAAAAAAAAAAAAAAAAAAAAATGCATCTTGGTGCCCCTTGCTTCAATCAGTGCGAATAATTTCTACTTTAATTTTTGTATCCCTCTAAATAAAATACTTGGATTTGATGAAGACCACAAGAAAATAATACCAAACGGACTTAGACTTTGAGTTTTGGGATGAAGTGTATACTGCATCTGACCCATCTGTTGCGTTTGATTTGTTTCTTAACAAACTACAATTCCATATATCGAATTGCTCCCAGATTATAAGTAGTAGCATTGTAAAGGGTGATTTTTTAAGAGGTTGAGAACTTTTTTTAAAAAAAAAACACAAAAAATTCGAAAAAATGAATGAAATATTTATTTGAATCGATAGCTTGAACCTTGCAATTTAATGTTTAAAGATAATTTCATGCAAATGTTGACCGCGGCTGCGTCTCAGGTAGCCCATCCGCTGAGTCCAATTTTGGCATACTCTTTCACACATATCGGCCGGTATCTCACGAATGAATGCATGGATGTTGGCTTCCAGTGCGTCAATCGAAGCGGGCTTGTCCCTATAGACATTAGCCTTGACATACCCCCACAAAAAATAATCTAATGGTGTCAAATCGCACGATCTAGGCGGCCAATTGACCGGCCCGAAACGTGAAATTAACTGTTCACCAAACTCGCCTCGCAATTGCGCCATTGTTTCGCGTGCTGTGTGGCATGTTGCACCGTCTTGTTGAAACCACATATCATGCAAGTCAAGAACTTCCATTTCGGGCAAAAAAAAGTTTGTTATCATCGCTGTAACAAAGGCCTAACTGCTGGGAACGGCGCCGAATCGACATTTCGCGGTCTTCTGTCACACTAGCTGATACGGCCGCAATATTTTCTTCACTACGCACAGTACGTAAACGTGTTGGTGGTTTAATGTCCAACAAAGTAAATTTGGTGCGAAATTTGGTCACAATCTTCCGAATAGGCTGCTCAGAAGGTCGAGAATGCCGATCATAAAATGGAAGCAGCGCGCGATGAACATTTCGAACCGAGCACGAATTTTGATAGTAAAATTCAATAATTTGCAAGCGTTGTTCATTTGTAAGACGATCCATGGTTAAATTGCAAACCAAACTGAAGCTGTTTGACAGTGACACAAGGTACTAAACACACGTCAGCTGTCAAAACCAGTGTTGCCAAAACCAAACCAGCTAAAAAATCACCCTTTATATAAAAGACATAGTAGTATCACTTGAGGAATTCGATACTAGCGCCTCAGACGAGAAGACAGCCGATGATTTTCTGTATTCTATCATTGACAACAACCACTAAAATTCCTCTCCAAGTGAGAATAAGAATAAAATAACAAAAGAAGAATCGAAGTAAAAATCTCACAAAAACTCGCAATTGCACACATACTCGTATATACCTATAAATATATGTATGTAGTATTGCTTTTTTCTGTGTTTCAGTCGCAGAGTGAAAATAAATAAAAATTATGATTTTTGAATCTGCGGCAGTGAGGAATGAGGATAGCATTATTTCAGGGTGATATGAGAAATTAATATGTAGGTATGGATGTGTATAGCTGTATATACAGTGTAAAAAGTGGCTTGCGTAAATATATGTATGTATGTAGGTATACAAATTTTGTGGCAACAAGTAAACACATCAAAAGTTGTTTTTTACAATTTTACAGGAGAACAGTGGAAAGGTTCGACTTGCGTTTACAAAAAAAAACTACATTATGTAGGTATATGGTATATCCGTCAGAATGGTATATTAAAGTTTTTGAGTTCTGTGTCAAAGATGGGAAGAATAGATTTTTATTAGTGTAGAAACGAATGTTCGGTTACTATTCGGTATTCCGTCTATTCGGCCCATTTTCACTACGCGAACCAAATGGAGCGATGAGAATCGTGTTAAGTCCCAAAAATAATGAAGTTTGAGTTGAATGGTTTTATCGTTAACGCCGTTTATTCAAACCATATTCACCCTAACTGTGTTAGTACTTTTTCAGGGCTTTTTAATGTGGCCGAATATTCGGTATTCGGCCTGAGACCGAATATACTATTCGTTTCAACACTAATTTGTATACAACTACCTATTTCCCAGTCAGGGACTACCACTACCACTGGAACTACTTCTAGAAGTACATAAGTCCTGAACATATAATTAGCCCGCATTGCGAGCACTGAAATGTTTCAATTATAAAACAATTTCTTCCTTAATGCAATATGCAATACTTCATCGAACCTAAAGCTAATAAAATGAAAGACATTACCTAACTAGTGAAGAGTAATGCAGGATGGAATTGATCTTTGCTTAAGAAAAGAATAGGGCATCACCGCACGAATGCGAGGTATTGCGACAAGGAAGAAGTCAACAAGTAGGTATACTTTTCTGTAAAATGATCTCATTACAATGTTAATGACTGTCTCCTGCTTGCCGCGCTTAGAATTGCGTTTGTTTGTTTACCAATGGTAATCATTTCATTTACGATTTTAAGTGCGGAAATGCTATATTTCTGGCTCGGTAATGTGTAAGAAGTACTTACTTCTGAAACAACTTCTGGGTACCTATTGCAGAGTGGAAGCGATGGCTTCCATCCTATGACATGCAATGGTAAATGTAATGCTTGTTTTACATCTGATATAATCGAGTTGAAAAGAGTAGTTGCGACTCCCCAGTAGGACTTCTAGAATTAGTTCTAGATTGCATGTCATTCGCGACTGGGTTAAGCTTGAGAAAGTTTCTTTAACCGTTGGAGAACCATATATTCATTGTGTCAAAAGATGTATAGAAAATCTTTACTTATGCTCTTTTTCCATATGCATATTTGAATTTTTTTTTTCAATTTTGACATATGTTCATACGTCGACTTGGGCTGTTTTTTGCTTGTGACCACCAATATATGTAATACATACATAAAAATAAAATTATTTTATTTTATTTATTTTTGGTGCAGTAGAATGTGGGAGGAGCAGGCCTACAGGGGAAACCCAATTAAAAAACGCATCTAGTATTTTACCCCACCGGGTAAATTGGAATGAAATATGTACATATATAGGTCCATACATATGTAAGTATATAAAGAATCTTTTGATGTAAAATAAGTGCAGTAGGTAGGTGCATTCAAAAGACAAAATGTATTTTAATCGAAACTCACTTAGGTACCTACAAAGCGTAAATAATGACCGAATGAAAACAAATGACTTTTTATCTACACCTGCACCTACTCTTCCACATCCGAAATATTGCAACGTTGCAAATCCCTTATGCCCATAGCGAAATGCGATAAATTCAAATGTTGCAACGTTGCAAGTTCCCCATGCTCAAAGCGAAATGTAAATGTAAAGTAGATTTCCAAAAAAAACTACCGAACTACCCCAACATATGAATGAAATAAGAAAATCGTATATATATCACAGCTGTCCATATAGCAGCAAAGAATTAATGACACATACATGCATATGTACCTTAAGACCACTGTTGCCGTTTCTCCTGTTATAAGTCTACTGTTATTTAGCTCCGAAAAAGTGAAATCTACTGTTTCCTGTTCCCAGACAATTTTAAGACCGTTTCTCCTGTTAGTTTACTTTTTTTTAATGAAAACAAAATTCGAAATGGAAGGCTTATATGAAAAACAAAACAACAAATAATCTACGGTAGACCCATAGCAATAACATTCCTGGTTAGTGATTGGCACTACATGTGAGTAGGTCCATTCGCGTACGCTACCAAAACTGCGGAAATCTATGTATGAAAAGTTACGAAAACCCGTTCGCTTACGCAAAAATGTCGCAGTTTTTCGTAAAAGAGGGTACCCACGACAGAGTGGGCTCTCACCATGCTGCGAATTTTGGCACAAGAAATTTCTTTGGGCAGATTACATGAAAACTGTCAAATCACATACATTTTGCATTTTTTGTTGCTCAACGCGTTCGTTTCCTTTTTCGTAAAATTCCGCTCTTCGATATTTGACATAAAACACATCTGATGCAAATCTACCCGAACGGACCTAGTGACATTGACATTGACATTTATTTCACAATTTGAATAAAATAAAAGGTCTGTTCCTTTAATAGCAAATTGTTACTGATTCGTATGTTCGCATTTGTACGAGTTCTACACCAACCGCGTTCCTCTACACAAAAAAATTAGGAAAAGAGCGAATAAAAATTTTCCCTCACTAAAAAAATCTTACGAATTCTTACTCAACAAATTTTTGCGGGTAAAAAGTAAACTATCTTGCAAAGTCAGCTGTTCCGTTTGTTTTGAATTATTTGCATTTTCTTATTTTATGGCAAAAAGTAAAATATTGGAAAGAAACGGAACATAGATGAAAGTTGAATGTTCTGAATGTTGAAATTTGCATTTCGCAATATATTGCATACCGCATTGGTTCTGGGATATTATCAAGAGTGGACTTTTCTGTAGAATCCAAAATCGTACAACACCACTCTGTTAACTCTTGCTTCACATATATTCATGACAATTCGTTTGTTGTAACTTTTGTGGTTAAACGCGTTACTTTACTTTTTCGTAATTTTGCATCTGCCTGAGAGAATTTTACCCCCACTCCATGAAATTTAATAACTTACTATTTTTGGAGCAGAAAGTAAATGAACAGACCTAAAGTGGCCGTTTTTTTATAACCTACACACGCTAAAGGGGATATGAATTCCCTTAGAATGATTACACACACCGCGAGTACATGAAGGACAAGAACGGGAGACAGACAGATCGACGTTGCTAATTTTCGTATTATATGAACAGAAGGTTAAAGAGGTTCCTTTTTAAAAATTGGCTGAGTGAAAATCCAGACAATTTTATGGAATGCAAATGCGTTGTTTGCAACGCAACAAACATTTTTTCTATGAACAAAAGTGGACTATTATGTGACATGCTGAAGGGAAACGACATATCAATAACATTAAGTCAGCGCAATAGCAAATTATGTAGTGCCAAAGAACCTTTTCCTAATGCAATAGACATTTTACTTAAAAATATCATATTTTATAGGTTTTTGGACGAAATTTTAAGTCTCCTGTTACTTTGGTAAGTCCAACAGAAAATCTCCTGCTTTTTCACATTTTCTCAGCGGCAACACTGCTTCAGACGAACACGAACACGAAACACGATTTCTCACATTCTCTATTTTCCTGTGTTCTTTATGTTTTCATTATTCTTTCCCTCTCTCTCTGAGAGATAATTTCGTTTGGTTTTTAGCAAAAAAGGCGCCACCTGGTGAGAAGACAGCCAGTTAAAAAATACTGCCTGATGATATTACTATTAGTTCCATATACAATGGTAGTAGTAATAATAAATTAAAATGTGTTAAGCAATGGATGTCTGTCTCATTATTAAAAAAAATTAAAAGAAAAAGAAAGCTATGTCGACTCGTTGATGAACATCCAAACAATCCTAGACTTAAAAAATACTATGATAAGATATGTCGTGAGCTAAAAACTGAAATTCCGCTTTGTAGAAATACCTACTTTAGAAACAAACTGACTGAAAATGCTGGAAACTCTAAAAAAGAATGGCAGGTCGTTAATGAAATTCTTAACAAAAATAAACCATGCACAGATATTGTTTTAAGCAATAATAATATAACTATATCTGAGCCGTTAGAAGTTGCTAATCTTTTCAACAAGTTCTTTTCTGATATAGGTAATGATGTTAATAATGAGAATTACATTTTTCAATGCAATAATAGTGTACAAGAAGCAAATTTCCAATCACAAAGTTTTTTCTATGATGAGTTTACTTCTCTTGAAATTCATAAGACATCAAATTCGTCCTCTTTTGATAATATCTCAAGTCGCCTATTGAAAACCATTTCTTTTCATATTTCTGATGTTTTATGCTTTATTTTTAATTTTTGTGTTCATGAAGGAGTTTTTTCTGAATCCTTGAAAACAGCAGTAGTTATACCACTTCACAAAAAGGGTGATACTAATTTATTAAATAATTACCGTCCTATTTCACTGGCTATCAGTTTTTTCCAAAGTTTTTGAAAGAGGTATAAAATCAAGGATGTTATCTTTTTTAGATAGGACTAATTTCTTTAGTGTTTTACAGTTTGGGTTTAGAAGTGGTAGATCTACTGAAAGTGCGTTGTTAAAAGTTCTTGGTGAAATCTATAATAGTCTTAATACTTCTCTGGTAACTTCTTGCCTATTTATTGACATCACTAAGGCTTTTGATATGGTAAACCATACTTTGCTTTTAAACAAACTTTTTAACGCGGGTTTCAGAGGCTTTATTCATGATTGGTTTGCTTCCTATTTAAAGAATCGTAAGCAAATGGTCAAAATCAAAAATTATTTCAGCTCGCAAAATTATATAAATATAGGTGTTCCTCAAGGTTCTGTCCTGGGCCCAATCCTATTTTTAATATATGTGAATTCGTTATTTATCCAACCTTTTAAAGGTAAAATCACAGCATTTGCTGATGATACTGCCCTTTCATATTCCAATGGGAGTCATCTTGATCTATTTTCGGATGTAAATAATGATTTAGACGTACTGCGAAGATGGTTTATGCAGCATAAACTGATAATAAGTGATAAGACGAAGTTCATGTTATTTCACATCAAGGGCTCAATATATGATGACATACCTCTATTTTAACACTCTCCTAGTTGCTTACGGTTTTGTTTAGCTGTCCCAAATGATGCAATCACTTTTAATGCAAATATATGTTGTGTTGAAAGTTGCTTTTAAATTGAACGTGTAGATTATTTTAAATACCTCGGTATCATATTGGATCATAGGCTCAATTGGAATGATCACACTGTTTACCTAAAACAGTATCTAAACAGAGTTATAAGGCAACTCTATCATCTCAGTCTCTACTGTCCCCTACCAATTTTAAAATTAGTGTATAATGGTTTGTTAAAATCAAAACTGCAGTATGGACTATCTTATTGGGCTGACAGTTACTTTAATAAAATAAAACCCTTACTGACCAAACAAAAACACGCAATCAGAATCTTGTGTAATGTTAATCGTAGAACGCCTAGTTTTCAATTGTTCAAACATCTCGAGGTTCTTCCATTAAGGCATCTGTACTGCTATAAAATTCTAAAAATATTTTTTGCAAATTCCGGCTTTTATGATGCTAGATTTCATCAGAATTATAATTTAAGAGTCAACGCCGGAAACTTCGTAACTGTTCCAATTATATACAAAACACACTTTTCACGTTTTTATTTTGTTACCGCTCCCCTTTTATTTAATGCACTACCAGATAACCTTAGGTGTGAGAGAGTGAGAACTGTATTCTTGAAGGATATTAAAAAATGGCTTTTCACTTTTAACCATTCTGAAATTGATTCTTTTTTTATTCCAATGATATAATTTTTATTTTATGTATATTCTATTCTTTCTTTTATTGTTAACCATATTCGTTATTCCAAATTTGCTTTCCCCATCAATAGCTTTTTCTTAATTTTATATTTTTTTCTAATATATAGGTACTTTCGCCACTTGTCATTTGACAACAGATTGTACTAAGCTATTTCTGGCAAAAAACTTAAATGCTCATATGTATTATTGTATTTTATTTTGAATTTGTAACTTAAAGTTAAGGTTTTTTGTAAGAAATAAAGAAAAAAAAAAAAAAACGGACGTCATGATTTAATTCTAACACGTTCACGCACCGATAATAATTCCTTAATTACAGAGAGCGATGAAAAAGCAAGGATAAATCTACATAAAGTACAATGGAAAATTCCTCATATTACATTATCTGATTCTTATAAATTAAAGCTATATAAACCTGTTAATAATGGTCAGACTATAAAGATTGCTTTTCGAAACTGGGATCTATACAGCGATGCCAACCATACAGAATTTTCTGTAGATCTCCAGAATTCTTACTCTGCCTACAGAAATACAGAAATCAACCGCAAATATACAGACATTTCAAATTCCAGGGAAAAATAACAACTTTTAACGAATAAAACAAATAGCGTAGATAAATGTTCGATTCTCCCTTAACAAATCTGTTACGTTTGAAAAAAAATATTGACCTGAACATGTAAGCTCAACAATCTGGGGCATTTTCTATTGGGCAAAAGAATCAATTCTAATTATCTCGAGCAATTCTTAACGCTCTAGTACAATTTTGATTTTCCAACCGACCAATAAAGCACTTTTTTTGCTCTAGATTCATTTTCGTGACTCGCGGATTCTACTCGAGATTCACACCTACTTGCACTAACACCAAAACATTCTATACGAAATGTCAACGCAGTACATCAAAATATTATCAATATGTTATTTACATAAGGCGCGCTCTCAACGCTATGCTGTGAGGATCATCTTTCCGAAAAATACAGGATGCAAAAAACATGTAGGTATGATTTCAAAAATAAAGGTTATTGATTTGACTCAGATTGCTAGTAAACGATGTGCAATGTAAATAATGATTTATGTATGTTTTATAGTATCCTAATTTTTATTCTAATCACTTTTTATGCGTTAAAAAAGGTCGTGATTTCTACAGATTTCCATCAAGCAAAAATACAGAATTCTACAGAATTTGTAACTTTTATCTACAGACTTTTCGAAATTCGGGTTGGCATCACTGGATCTATATGAGTATCCAGCATTGCCCTACACAAATCATTATATTTGGTATGTGAAGACAACCTCTCAAATGGAGAAGCCACGCTAAATTATCGTTGCTCTGCAAACCGATAAACGTGATTCATTGAAAACAGATCCAACTAATTTTGATCATTGCGATACTACCCATGTGAAAGCATATTTACATTCTGATGCTTATCCATGTGAAGATTTAAATCTATCATTTGAGAAAAATAACTACAGTTTACTATACAATATGTATTGTGACTTTCAAAAAACCTACTATAATCATCTAGTTGCTGAGCCATAATTATCACGAGATGTTTTTAAATCCCGGGCGCCAATATGGATAATAGATTGTAGACATCAAAGTGAACTAATCAAAAACGGTCCAGCTGATATTCGCATCGAAATCAAATCGGCAAAATCAATTCCTGAAAAAACATCAGTATACTGTTTAATGCTGCACGATCGCATTGTAAACTATAATCCCTTGAGTCAAATAGTCACTCGAGAAATATAATCGATTAGTTGATTGTTAACTTTTATTGTGAAAACAAACGCGCATACGCACACGCACGCAAGCAAACAGCTGCAACATTTGGTACTCTTACCGAAGGGAAACAAACCACCTGGAGAACCAGCATCATATCGCCCAATATGCCTACTGGACACACTGGGAAAAATACTTGAGCGGATCATATACGATAGATTGCTTACCGTGGCAGAGGAAAAAGGAGCACTATCAGTTCACCAGTTCGGGTTCAGAAAATCGCGCTCTTCCGTGGACGCCATAAAAGCGGTTGTTGACACAGCAGCCGAAGCAATAAATGGAGAAAGATGGCGATGGGGAACAAAGGAATATTGTGCAGTAGTGACGCTGGACATCAAAAACGCCTTTAACTCAGCAAACTGGTCATTCATAAGAAGATCACTAGCCAGAATGGATACGCCATACTACATACTTACGAAGGATTGTATCCAGTTACTTCACCAATAGAAGGCTGAGATATGAAACCGAAGAAGGAGAAAAGTACTATAACGTCTCCGCGGGAGTTGCACAAGGATCAGTACTGAGCCCCCTACTCTGGAATATCATGTATGATGGGGTTCTGCAATTGGCACTGCCACCAGGAGTAAAAATAATCGGATTTGCCGACGACGTCGCAGTTGTTACGGTTGCAAAGAACATTTGCGAAATTCAGTCAGCTACGAACGAAGCAATTAACCTCATCAAAGACTGACAAAGACAAAACGGAGGCTGTGCTAATAACCAGCCAGAAAAACGTGGAATACGTAGACATAAGAGTAGGAAACCAAACTATCAGGTCGAAAGACTTTGTAAAATACTTAGGACTAATACTCGACAACAGACTTAGCTTTAAGCCTCACATCGACTATTCGGGCAAAAAGGCGTCAAAGCTTCAGGCAGCACTTTCTGGAATACTGCCAAACATCGGAGGACCCGGATATGCTAAAAGAAACCTAATACGCTGCCCCAGTTTGGGTGGAGGCCCTGGTGATAAAGGAAACAAGGCGAAAATTATCATCAATATATCGACTTAGCGCACTAAGGATAATCAGTGGGTTCAGGACGATTTCGGACGAAGCAGCCTTTGTCATTGCAGGAATGATCCCCATCGACATCCTTGCAGACGAGATGCAAAGAGTCTATAATAGGAGCACCTCTAGTAACCAAGAGGCGACGGTCATCAAAAGGATCAAGGAAGAAGAAAGAGTCCCACCAGGTGGCAAGCTCGGTGGGAAACCACCACGAAGGGCAGATGGACCTATGAATTGATTCCAACCATAGACGTTTGGACAAACCGAAGGGACGGAAACTGTAACTACCACCTTACGCAGTTTCTATCTGGTCACGGTGGGTATCGAAAATACCTACACACTGCATACGCTTTCTGTGATGGAGAACTGACATACGAAGTCCACAGACAATAATAGACCAAATGCTGCGGTCAGAAGAAAATTGGTTGGGGATCTGCACACTCATAACAAATGTGCAAAACGAGCTGTGAAGAATAGAAAAAATAAGACGTGCAGATGAGCAAATATAGGAGATATAGCAAAGATTGCTTACCAGCCCCGCGAAGTAATACCTAACGGCAGTCCCGTGGGGAGAGTGGTCGAAGAGTGGAGGGTGTGGGTTAGTACGTAGGCGTATTCCTGGAATCGAGCAATCAGGTCTACGAATCGTGCATGCTAGTAGGCCGGGCATACTTATCACGGTTTAATCTGGGATGGAGGATTCCTAGAATTTCGAGAAGTTAAGCGATATTTTCGAGAAAATATCAAAAATACTACTGTTTATGTTAAGGGTATCGAAAAACAAAAATGGTTGCAAAAATTACTCAATGATGATGAGAATGTTGATGTTATTAATATTGAAGAAATCGCATGTCCTAATTTAAGCGAATTGAAGCATATCCATCCTAATGAAATAAAGTGTTTATCACATAGCAAACGCTGTGAACTGCCAAATGTTTATCTGCTGGAAGAATTTCTAACTGAAAGCTGATGTATATATTAAAAAACAAAAATATTTTTTTAAGTGAAAACGAATATCAATTAAATAAAACAAAATCATTTTATTATTCAATTGTTGTCAATGTGTATGTTGTATTATTATCTCCTTTTTTTTTGTAATCATCTCATGCGTACAGGATGTTACCCAAAAACATTACACATGGCGTTGATAAAATTCGTAAGCTGATTTTTCTTTATTTCTGTTCTCAAAGGGTTGGATTTGTTGAAATTTAAAAACGATAAGAAAAATACCCAATTATGGGTGTTATGATTATCCTCACTATGGATTAACGATTTACGATTTTACGATTTTTATTGAACAAAATATATATACAATTGTCTTAATTTAAACTTACCGCTATAAGATACATTGGTAATACAAATTTGTTGGCACACTGGGGCCTAACCTTATACATTGACTTAAAATAAAAAATATAATTTTATATTATACATGTAAACTTAAAATTAAAAGTCGGTTGACTTAGATATCCACGGGGTGTTCCGTCCCGGTTGTTAGTAGCGAGTTTGGTGTTGGTTGTGAGGGGGGTTGGCATTTAGCCACGGCGGTGGGCTGACCCTGTGCCAGCGTATAATTCAACTGCTTCCTCGTTGTCGATTGGGGTGATGTCTTCATCCAGGGTGTCCAGGGCGCTGAGGTACCACGGCTGGGGTAGTCGCTGTTGGGTCACTATGGATTAAACAAAATAATATTGCCACTTGTTTTCTATTGTAATCACCATGTGCGTACAGGCTGTAATCCTAAATAAACATTAACCCATTAAACGCGAAAGCGAACCACGAAAGCTATGTGGACAAAATTTATTTTCGAAAGCATTGAGGTGGATAGAAAGCTAATACCTAAAAAAAAAATTTCAATTTCTTTCAGCAACTTACCATTTGGTCTGTGACATATATGTAACGCTCGCTGTTTTCGGGACAAATAAAAATTCGAACAAAAATTTTTTTTATATTTTTATATTTTTTCATTTATTTTGTTTTGAATGAATATTTAAATATGAAATGAACACATGTGTATATAAACTACATTTAAAAAGCTTCTTGTACCAAGTACCAAGAGAAAAAAAATTGGGGCAAATATCTAAAGCAGCTTGAAATGAAAATTGTGAAACCAATCCACACACAATTCCACATCACATTTAACACATTTTGTGTTAACAGACCGCGTGCAGCGGTCGCCAGCACATCGTCTTCATGTTTGATTCCTCACAATGAAGTGTCCAACTAAATCATATCTCGAATTTAACTCGGTTGTTGATTCGGGGCGTCTATAGGCCCATATGTCCGACATAATTGGCAATACTCCTTCGAAATTATAGCTGGGTTGTTTCATGGCCACCTTAACGATGTAAAAGCCATGCGTTTTGAATGGAGACATCAACCAACCAAGTAAAAATGGAAAACCACAATTTCTTACCTCTAGCCCCTATCTTATAGGCAGCAACATTTTGGTCCATTCGATCTGTTCCACCCATATTCTTGTTATATATACATCATTACCGTATGTGGTCATTGTACTTGAATTCCAGCCCGTTCCACTCTTGAATATCTTCCAACTTTTCCGATTGATAGTCCCCCGAATGAAGTAGATGCAATGTATACCACAGCATTGTCCACCCATTTAGTGATTCTGATATCCGATTCTGAAATCCGAGCGCTAATCATAAAACCACGTTCCTTTTTCCTCAATTTCTCCTTTCGAATGGCATGACTTTGGTATAACATTTTGACGAATTGTACCTGCATTTGGTGCTTCTACATAAACAGCTTCTACTTCTTCATTGTTACTTAGTCACCTTTTACATT
The DNA here is from genome assembly GCA_949775065.1 of Brachyopa scutellaris. Classification (NCBI taxonomy): domain Eukaryota; kingdom Metazoa; phylum Arthropoda; class Insecta; order Diptera; family Syrphidae; genus Brachyopa; species Brachyopa scutellaris. Next base: position 6,525,542 of record OX459116.1, read on the forward strand.
GGCCGAGAAAGATCGGCCGGAACCCGAATGTCAAGGAAAGGGAGGTGAGAAGTGCAGTGGGTAGCTCGCCTCGGCTGGGTAGCGCAACCGAGACGATTTTTGCGTGTTCTCTTATATTTCGTTTCGTATTTTCATTCACTTGCTTTGTTCTTGTGTTCTCAGAGTTGAGCTCGTGTCGCCGGAGGAATTTTTTTAGAGACTGTGTTCGGTAAGTGTTCTGTGTTTTATGGAAAGTTTTGAGTGGTCTCATGATTTAATCAAACATTTGATTTTATATTTTCAAATGCACGAAAATCTTTATAATCTAGCTCATCTAGATTATATTAAAATGGTTAAGAAAGCAAATTCAATTACTGAAATTTTGATTTTTCTTCCTTTTCTTAGGTAAATCTGGTGATGTTTCACAGCATTTAAGTAAATCAAGAAGTATTCGCTGGTCGTTGCTACCGTCTAGATCCAAGACGTCAGTAAAACCATAAATACACTATATCTAATCATTCAAAATTTCAATATTTTTTCCATGCATTTTAAAGACTATTTTTTGTTTTTAATTCTATACTGACAGCAACATCTTCCGAACACAGCGCGTTGAATGAAGGGAGAAACGGACTAAATAATCGGCTGTCAACAATCGGCGCGTGTATAAGTACCACCCGAGCCCAAAAGAGAATAACGATAAGTCAGCCGACCTTTTTCGGCCAATGTAAAAGCTGACTTAGCTCTTCCAAAACCGCACAAACTTGTTCAAGTGTCAAATATTCAGTAAAAGTCATAAAGATTACCTTAGTAGGTACTAAAGCAAACAATAATCTGAAGTTCATCCAGAGAAATGTTCGAAAAAAGCACTTACAAATATTGAAAAAAGATACATAACGAACTCGCGAGCGTTACAAAAATGTCACACTAAGCCGAAACCTAACCAAAAATAAGCCAAAAGGTTTCTTTTTTCGATAATTTTGTAAGCTTGAAATTAACAATAGGCTGCCGTAAAAATACTTCAATAGAACCTACTAGAAATAATAAAAAATATATATTGCAGTTGACGTGATCCCATTTTTTCCGATTTTAGTGAATTAATTAATTAATTATGATTATTTGAAAAACCAACATACCAACATTTAAAAAAGCAGCATAAAAATAAATTTGAACTTCAATTGCTCTAACAATGGCTACTTTGGTTTTCAAAAGTTTTACTATGCGTCGAGTATAAATTTAAATCCAAACGTGGGATTAACTGTTGGTATCACTTGCGTGACATATATGTAACGCTAGCGTTTAATGGGTTAAGGGTGGTGGTGATAAAATTCTACTTAATTATGTTTGTTAGGGTTATCATCACTATGGATAAAACATAATAATATTGCCACCTGTTTTCTATTGTAATCATCATATGCGTACAGGATGTAAGCTAAAAAAAACATTACGCTTGAGGTTGCGGTGAAAGAAAATAATTTTTTTATACTTTTTTTATTTTATTTCTTATTTTTATTTTTTACTAGCTGAGCCCGGCGCGCTTCGCTCCACCCTTTTATTATTCCTTCATTTCAATGCTTTATGATATACGACATTCTTTGTTCTTTTGTCTAGCGTGTAAATAAATAAAGCTGATGGTTTTCCGACACGGGAACAGGCGACATATGATTGACCATGCGAGAAACATGGATTTTCAAGGTTAATGCCGCAAACACTCAATGACTGCCCTTGTGATTTGTTAATTGTAATTGTAAATGCAAGCCGCACCGGAAACTGCAAGCGTTTAAAGTCGAATGGCATGTCGGTCGGAATCATTGTGATGCGTGGTATCAAAACGTCTTCTCCTTTGTATTTTCCTTTAAGAATTGTTGCTTCGATGACGTTATTCATTAATTTCCTCATCGCAAGCCGGGTGCCATTACAAAGACTTGGTTGATTTATATTTCGCAACATAATGATTACCGATCCCACTTTCAATTGAATATTGTTCGGCGGCAATCCGGGCAAATCAAGCGAGTTTAAGAATTCCGTTGGATAGTTGACAACATCATCTTGGCTAGTAATGGAATCCACCGATTTGTACGTCATCAATTCACCACCAATTTCACTTTGAATCTTGAAATTCAACTCGTTCACATCAATGAGTTTCGCAGCTAATATAGCACGTTCGCTCAACCAGACATGATTTTTGTAATTTTGATCAATATTTGGGAACACCTTTTGTATGAGTTTGGTCTTTGATTCGATGAACTTGCAAAAATCGACTGGGAATGTAATACAACCAGTCAATATGTCAATTGGGATTTTCCCATTGCCAATGTCCAACAATTGTTTTGAAAATATTTCTCCAGATTGGTCATTCTGCAACTCAACACGCATGTTTATACTTAGTTTGAGTGTCTTGACGTGTGTCCACAAAACGTAACTTGCATTAATTTCATCTGCTGGTGTTGATCGTGGAACCACTGGCAATGTTTGGCGAAAATCACTTGCCAGAATAATCATCGCACCACCAAACCGGTTTTGATTGCTTCGTATTTCTTGCATCAATTTTTTTTTTTTATATTTTTTTGTCTGTGTTTCTATGAATATTGAATTTGCTAATAACTTGACTACAGCACCACCTATCGGGTCCATATTTTGTTGTTTTCTCTTTTAGCACCAAACCAACATATGTTCTGAATATGAGTCCATTTGGTCAATAAATATAGAATTTGTTAATAACTTGACTTCAGCGCCACCTATCGAATTTTTCTCATTCGGACTATATCGAACATTTGAAAAGAAAAATGACCCAAATCGGTCTAGCCGTTCTCAAGATATGCGCTTACCAACGATCATCATTTCATTTTTATTATATAGATTTTTATTTTCAAGTTTAGTAAAAAAATTATTTGTTTTTATTTTTATTTTTATTTTTTTCTACCTTTTCCACTATATCGAGTGCCACACGTCGATGATGAGCCCCCTTATAGAAATCAGCATAAAGTTGCCTTCGTTGATTTTTAATTGTGTTTCAGGTGTCATTTCGGCGAATCTTGCTAGCAGGAAGACCTTTAAGAAAAGAAAATAAAACATTAAAATAAAAAAAAAAAAAATATATTTACACTGGTCCCTCGCTTTGCGCGACTTCTTTTTGCGCGGTTTCACCTTTGCGCGAAATGCATTTGCCTACCCAAATTCGATTTGCGCGGCCTCGCTTTGCGCGAATAACGACACTTAATGTTTTGATTCCCTGAATATTTTCGAATTTTGTTTGTCTTGACAGATTTTTTTTAACGTTTTCTTTTGCTTCATTCATATGTATGTATCTGCATGTGTGTGTACGGCAGTAAGGACTGCCTTAGCAACTTCCCGGGAATTGCACATTGAAAAGTCTAAAGGCGAGAAGCTAATCGGCCAACTGATTGGCAGACTGGTTCCTCTTGTTTCGTAGCGGAGAAATGTGGAAACTTGGACTGTGTTTGAATTCACGAAAGCCGTTGGTTTGTGATTTATGTATTTTTTTCCATAAATTGTGAGAAGTTGTACTGCATTATAAAGCAAAAACACAAAGTATTAATCAACACAAAACATGAATTCCAAATAAATTTAACATATTTTTCTAGTTAATGGGTCAGTAAAGAAAAGTAACGGCTTTTTTCAAATTTTGTATTGAAATTTTGGTAGTGGCATCTGTTGGTACCACCACGGCAACAATTTACTATTTAACGTATTTTCGCAGTAACTCGTATATACGGCAATAGGTGGCCTCAGTTTATACGTAAAATAAACATGATGGCGGATAATTGTTTCACATTGCTGTCCCTACGAAACACGTGGCGCTAGTTATGTTGGAACCAAATTGTCCGCAGACGTTGTATGAAAGTGACATTTCACTAACAGTCCATATATTGCTTTCGTCACTTTATTCACCTCTCGTTTCTATGCCCCTACCCCTATTTGCCAAAAAGACGAAAGACGAAACGAACGAAAAAAAAGAGTCGTGTAATCAGCGTCATACTGCGCAATATCAACAGCACCATCTCTTATTGATCTTGCAAACAAAAAATCATTGCATTGAATGTGTGGGCAATGTTGTGGAGCTCTGGCAATTATTTTCACTGTAAAAAAATTCCCCATACAAAATGTATGGAAAACAGGTTTTTCCGATTTTTCCAATTTTTCTTTAAAATTTTAAAATTTTCGGCTCCGTTGTGTGTTCACCTGGTTCAATACGAATCCAATAAAAAAATCCCCATGCAAATCGGAAGATGTTCAGCCTAATTATGCGCGTACGAACGACACCAATTCGTTTTTATACAGGGTGTTGAGTGGGAGAGCCGCAAATGGTGATAATGATTACAGAACATTGAAATGCAAAGCATTATGATCATGTAAGAGCGCGCACATATACTCACACACACACACTATTGCAATGATATCCACTGCTGCACGGCTGCGCGCTCTGACGTGACCATTTGTTTTGCATTTTAATGTGCTACAATCATCACAAGCATTTGCGGCTCTCATACTCAACCAATTTTAACAAATGAGGTGTCAAAAGAAAGATAATTTTCTTGAGCAGTGAATCGCATTTTTATTTTATTAAAAAACGATCAAAAACAAATATTCAACCCATAATGAACTCCTGTTGCTTTATTTTGGTTCATATATGTACATATGCATATCATCATCACATAAATTAATCATCTGGAAAGTATTGGTTGTTCATTGATACAAAGCCAAGGTAATATTGGCTGTGGCTGTGGCGTCGTCAGGGTTAGTATCTACGTTATTCCCCGGAATAGTGATAAAGCCCGAGTTTTCCGTGACTGTTGTCTAATTGTGTGGAACCAATGCACCGTAAGGCAGTGGAAACCGTTAACAGAACCTAACAGCATAAACTTTAGGCAAACGTTATCAGTAGTACCATGAGGCACAAAAGTTGATGAAGTAAATGCCTGTCTGAAAAAGTCAAGTCTCTGGGGTCTAATGTTACTCAAATGCACTTGACCGTCAATATGCGGGCACGAACAGGTGGCAATCCAAACGCACAAAATTTTCTTATTTGCTACTTAAAATTGGTGGAGGAACGCTTCCGGAAGAAAATGGAAAAGTAAATTTATCACATTATTTGTGCCAAACAGTGTCTTCTACCGAAGAACTTATCTCATCCTTTTACGGTTATATAGTATATCACAACTAACAAACCGTGAGAATTCTTAGCTTTGTGAGAGAGCTATTTTGTTGCCTTGGAATGATCAAGCTCCAGCAATTGATAGCGAGATATTTTCACGTGCTGATGGTCAAAGTGCAGAATGTATTTCAATCAACCGGGTTGTGGACCAAGAAGTAACAACCAGCTATATGGTCGAATTTTTAATTTTTCTATCTGCTCCATCCGGGGCTTCCATCACATAAAGTTAAACTAAAAATGGGTGTACCTATTATATTTCTAAGAAACTTGAGCCCACCTAAATTATGTACACCCGACCTAGAGTTACAATTCTGCAACGACATTTGGTAGAGGCGGAAGTCTTGATGAGCTGCGGTGCGGTGCGGTTTTTGAGAACTATGAAATCTGAACTTAGGGGCTGAAAGTTACATATTGAAACGTTTTTGATAAAACGCAGTTAATCAACAAAATTTACTAAATACTTTTGTGGACTTAGACAAATACTTTGATGTTTCTTCGCTCCCACTGAAATTGTATATTTGCATACACATCTGTATGCATGAGAAAGCTATTAGAATGCGAAGCAAGGCGAGCACGGGTTCAACTAGTCTTCAATATAATAAAGCGTTTCTTTCCAACTTATTTAGCAATCAAATTAAACAAACTCTTGCCTCACAATTTAAAGGTGTCCAGCAAAGGAAACAAGCATATCCAGCATAGACCCAGCATCTGCACTTGATGGTAACGTGGTAACGAAGAATATTTTGATCACCACCACCAAATTTTATAACAAAAAAAAAAACACAGAGTTTTATTCGTTTTAATCAGCTTTATTAATTTTACTATTCTTAACAAATTTGTATACCAATTAAGTTAATTTATTTTTCAAAATTAAAAGAATTCAACCTATTTTGTAAAATATTCCAAAAAAAAAAACTGTTATACATACAAGAATGCATAAATAAATTCATATATAGAATATAAAATATTATAAATCATCATGGAAAACTTCTTATAAAGAAATACATTTAACAAACCAAATAAATAACAAACTGTGGAGATTTACAATTGAACTGGATTGGATGGTCAGTTTGCTTACGGTGTGCAAACCTGCAATTTATGTACAATTGAAGTTGCTCGTGGGTGTTCTGCTAATCGGCGGGAATACATTCAAAAGTCCTACAATTTTCCTATGTAAATAACGTATATGCATATAAAAATACAAAACGGTAAGGTTAAGATTTTACGGAAGTCCAATAGGAACATCAGTTGGACAGCCTTCACGTTCTATATAAGCTATAAGCCGGGCGTATGTATGTACATATATATGTATGTATTGTTCGAAACCTAAGCAACTTTTTTCTCTGAATTATTCAAAGCCGAATATTTATGTATTAATGCTTTTTTAATAAATATAGGGTTTTCCAATGAGAGGTGCTATTGTGAATGGACCGCTATTTCGGTAGCTGTCACTTTTGAAGCATTTATTCTTTGACATTTGACAAGTAGAAACTACGCCATTACTAAAAATGGAACGATACACGCTTCAACAACGCATTGAAATTATTAAAATTCACTACAAAAATGGTGAAAATCTTGCAGTCGCAGTTCGCAAAACTAAAGCATTTTTTGGTCGTCGTGAAGCACCTTGTCGGACCGCAATACAGAAATAGGTGGAAAAATTCGAGCTGTTGGAACAAGTTAGTGATGTGAAGAATAAAACCCGTGCACGTCGCTCAAGAACAACTGAGAATATTGCTGCTGTAGCCCAAAGTGTTGAAGAAAACCCAGGTTTGTCCATTCCTCGTCGTTCTTTGGTATTGGGCATTCCACAAACGTCATTACACCGTATTTTGCGTAAAGACTTGGGTCTTAAGGCTTATAAAGTTCAGTTAACACAAGAACTCAAGCCGGCCGATCATCACTATGTCTTTGCTGATTGGGTCCTTGAAATGCATGAAAATGATCCGGAATTCCATCGAAAAATCATCTTGACTGATGAGGCCCATTTCCACCTCGGTGGCTACGTCAACGAGCAAAATTCGGAAAACCCAAGAGTTATTGTTGAGAAGCCTCTCCATGCTCAACGTGTGACTGTTTGGTGCGGTTTATGGTCCGGCGGGGTCATTGGACCTTACTTTTTCGAAAATGAGGTTGGATCAACAGTTACGGTGAATGGATTGCGCTATCGAGAGATGATTAATGATTTAATGGTCGGAGTTGGATGGTATTGATCTGAACAACGTTTACTTTCAACAAGACGGCGCTACGTGCCACACAAGCAACGAAACCATTGATCTTTTACGGGAAAAGTTTCCGGACCGTGTTATCTCTCGAAGAGGTGATCACAATTGGCCACCGAGATCTTGTGATTTAGCACCTTGCGACTTCTTCCTTTGGGACCACGTGAAAGATAAGGTCCACGCCAATAGCCCAGCGTCGATTCAAGACCTCAAAGATAAAATTCGTGAGGCTATCGATGACATAGGGCAGCCACTTTGCGATTTGGTTATGGAAAATTTCATGAAAAGGATATGGTCCTGAATGCGTGCTCGTGGTGGCCATTTGGCTGATGTTGTTTTTCATTATTAACGGCATACCTTCCTCTTTATTATGAAATAAACATCCGATCATTTGTCTCAAAAAATAGCATTTTTCTTTGAATACCAAAACAACACCTCTTATCGGAAAACCCTAATAAGATAATTTTTATTTACTACATTAAATACTTAGATAGGTATAGTAAAAATAGAAATCCAAAATCAATTCACTCAAAGTAATTAAAAAATCAAATACAAGTTCATCTCAAAATACAGCTGTTCACAACTTTTAATATTTTGTGTGATAACCTTTATTTTTGATTACCATCGCACATCTACGGGGCTTAGATTCAATTTAGTTTTTATCTGTGGACGCTGTGGTATCGATTTCCGTTTCATTTTCAAACATATCATGAGCTAATCTCTATTTCTAAAGCGTTGAGTCCCAACTCTACCCTTAAAGATGAGATTTTCAATGGGATTCAATTCCGGAGATCGGGGCAGCCACTCAAAAACTTGTATCCCATTGGTTGATAACCACACCATCGAAGTCGCATGGTCCATTCGGCGTATGGTACGTTTGCTGAATTTAAGATGTCTCTGTGGACAAATCGTTAAATTTTTATTTTTTGTGATGAAATAGTCAAAGTCCAAACGCTAGAAAGCAAGCCCATACCATTACTCTTCCCCTCCATGCTTTAGTGTGCCTTTGCAATACCGAGGATTCAGCTTTTGACCCTTTCCTTTATGAACGTGACAGATACCATCTGAGTTAAACAAGATGAACTTTGATTCATCACTAAAAAGAACAGTATTCCAATTTTATACGGACTAATTTATACATATGTGCTTTTGCGAAATCTAATCTGGAAGTGTATAAAATGTTAATATTCTAGAGTTCTAGAAAATAAATTGAAGTTCTTTGCAATAGACCTATTTTTTTCAATGCTTCTTTGTCAATGAATATCTTTTTACATGGCGAATAACTTTTTAAGTCGTTACACACTTACATTGAGTTGCAATTCATTCACAATGTCTCTCGAAGACATAAAAGGATCCTTTTGGATAAATTTTGTCAATTTGTCTATCAGTTCGACGTGATATTTTACGAGTACGTTCACCGAAATGCACGTTTCCGGTTTTTCCAGATGCTTTATATCTCTTAATAAGCCGTGAAATAATAGACTTGTTGATATTAAACTTTTAAGCTTTTGAGATCTGCGATTTACCCATACCACAACATTCAATAATTTTACTGCGTACGCTACATAATTAGTTAATAGATCGATTAAAAAAAAAAAGTGTTAAATTGGAACTTCTTTATGAGACAAATGCTTTCAGCTAACTAATGCACCTATTACGGTTAGCGAATCGAACGTTCGACTCGAGACGAACTCCAAGGCGAATTCCTGCTGTCGAGGTATAATATTACGGTTAGCGAACGTTTTCATTCGCTAAGAGAATTCAGGGCTGTCTGAGGAAAAACATCAAATATCAACTGTGAAGTGTCAGAAAGCTTTGTTTTGATTGTTTGTGAAATAAACTGCAATTTAATTTGAGATAACATTTTGAACTGATTTCGGTGGTTAAAGAAAATGAATAAAATATTTATTTGTGATGATTTGTCCCAGCATTTCACCTCTCTATAAGAACGTTTAGTTACTTTCGCAGTTTCAGAGTTCATACACTGGTCGCGTCTATAGTCAACACATCACCGGAATGTGGAAAGCAAAGCAAGAGCAAGTAGAAAAACTATTATCCAAATTCTACAACGATGCCTTACTATCAGAAGCACTTGGCAAAGATCCTAAATTATTCGATCCAGGGAAACCAGTTAGACCATCACAAATATTGTGCTAATGTTAGGTGTTTATTTAAAAAAAAAGAAATAAATTGTTCTATAATTGTTTGGTAAATACATACACTGCTGGACAAAATAATAGCTGTGCGTATTGTTTTTTCGATATTTCAGTTAAAGACTAAAATCAAAATTTTATTTCAATATGTTTTGTTTTCAAAATCATAGAAGATTAGAAATATAGAACAAACACTTAAATCATAGTCCACATATTAGTTTAATTCATAAAAAATACGATTCAGCCTGGACAAAATAATAGGTGTGCTCAGAAGTGCCTGGAATAAAACGAAATGTCTACTTAAATATTAAGCTGTATACCAATTAATTATAATCTTACACATTAGTAGTCGGTGTAAACACCATTGTTTTTTATTAGAGCCTCAATTCTTCTAGACATAGATGTTATAAGCTTTTGGCACGTCTCGGTGGGTACTTGGTACCAAATATCTTGCAGATTTTGCCATAATTGGGTTTTGCTTGTTGATAGTCGTCTTTGCAACTCGTCCCATAAATTCTCAATGGGGTTGAGATCGGGCGACTGACTTGGCCATGTTGAAGTGACGATATTATGATCCATAAGCCAAGCACTCACCAGTCATTATCTGGTTGGAATCGCCAAACCAACGGGATATCATCCTCCAAATATGGCAGCATTATGTTTTCCAAAATATTTTTGTATTCAAATTTTGTCATGGTGTCTTCTATTCGAAATATGGGTCCGACGCCATAATGTTTCCTCCACCATGTTTAACTGTTTTTCGCGTATTGTTTACATGGTATTCTGTTCCCTTTGGACGGTGAACATTTCTTCCGGAATCAATAGAGATCAAATAGATTTTTGTTTCGTCACTCCATAAAATATTTCGCCATTTGTTTCCCCATCAGTTCCATACCATGTACGATGTGTGATAGCAAAAACATTCCTCATATTTAAGTTTTTTTTATTCGCAGCAAAGGAACTTTCCGGGTTACTCTGCCTGGTAGCTTGGCATCTTCCAGTCGACGACGAGTAGTCCAGGAAGTAACATTGAAACTCATTTCTGCCGCAATAGTCCTTGAAGACTTAAATGGGTCCCTTTTCTTTAGTATGATAATCCCTTCATCGTCAGTTTTTGTCGTCAATCTGGGTCTCCCGCGCGTTTTAGAGACTTTGCGGTATTTAAGGGCATTTGTGACATTTTCTGACTGCCCTAGAGACTGCGCTATAAGGTTGTACGTTTTGCCCTGATTTCTCAGTTGCTGCACTGATCGCCATTCTTCAAGAGTGCAGTGACTTTTTCGTCCCATCTAAAATGTTGATTGACATTTATATATTTTTGTATCCATAGTTTTTAACAAACCTTTTCAAATTTGCACTAAACAAAACAATTTAACACACTCTTTTAGACCTTTTTTACTTAAAAAAACAATTTACACGTATTTTGTTGTCCAACTGAATTTGCGTCCTTTACTATTTTAGTGCTCTCCACTTATAACCTTAAACTGCAATATTAAAATTTGAGTGAAAAATACATTCACATCAATTCAAGCATCACATGCATAACGAGAAATTTCCGGAAAAAAATTAATTCGGTATCGTAAGTTCGCAACAACACAATGTAATATGCACACACCTATTATTTTGTCCAGCAGTGTATGTATACGTCTATTCAATGATATCAGAAGGAGTGCCTAGTGTAGCAATAAGATCTTTGGTTTCCATTGTTGGTTCTATATTAAAAGAAAATTCTCCAATGGATGACATAAAGGCTCCTTTCCAGATGTTGATAACGTCTTTCTTGCTACTTTCCTGGCTGCTTTTGTTGGCTTCGTTTCTTCTTTTTTGTTAAATGTTTGCCCAGGTCAACTCGACCGACTGCCTCCATCAACTCAACCAGATTTTCAGATTGGCGAGGATTGGTACACATAGTTCACACAATATTTTGCATTTTATTAATTTTACATATTTCTTCCATTCGCTGCACTGTCGCACTACGTAGTCACCAGAAAATTTCATTCGACCGATTTTGACAGAAGAAATTGATTTCTAGTCGAACGTTCGCTAAACGTAATAGAGTGAAAATACAATTTGCCAAGACTCTGACGTTTGAGGCGAATGAAATCTCAGCGATTCGCTAACCGTAATACCAAATACATAGTCACATTCGCCAACATTTGCGTTCGACTTGCTAACCGTAATAGGGTTGTAAAACAAAAACCATTGCATGTAAAATTGCAAAGAATCTAAAAAAAACTACCGTAGGATACCGTTTCTCACTGAACAAATGTGTTTACGTAGAAGTTGCTTAGGTTTCGAACAGCTCCATTTTGAGAAGTATTTGTATTTGATTTTTTATTTACTTTGATTGAAATAATTTTGGTTTTTTGTTTTTACTATACCTATCTTAGTACTTAATGTAGTAAATAAAAATTATCTTATTTTTATTAAAACGAATTAATACATAAATATTCGACTTTGAAGACTTCAGAGGAAAAAGTTGTTTAGGTTTCGAACAATACTGTATATATATGTATACCCAAGAAAGAAAAATTATTACAAAAATAGGATACTTAGCGGGGCAATCGAATTTGGAAACCCACTACTCGGTCAGAAAATCGGTAAGGATTTTATAAAGGATTTAAAAACTTAATTGGTGCAGTTCGCTGTCATTTTATAATACTTTACATTGCAGTACTTGTGATGAAACCTCATTCCCTTTTTTATTAGCCACATAATAAATTATTCACTTCCTCTCTGCTCGCTTTGTTCCCAATCCAATTCAATTAAAAAGCCAATACTAAGAAATAAAGAAACAAGAACATAATGTGCATACATACATTTTCCATATTTGCTATGCAGTGCTTTCCCTTTAGTTAATCTTTTGTTTTTTATCGTCTACAGCAGCCGTACCACTTATTGATTTCATTTTCGGAAGCATCTCGGTAAATATAATCGTTCCCACAAACACGAGAAGTGTCCCCACCCAATGAGAGGTAGTAAACGGATTTTGAAAGTACACTATTGAAAATAGCAATGACACGAACTTTCTCAGCGTAACGACAAGAGTCACAGTCAGCGAAGTACATTCTGTTGTTAACACATAAACGGAGCTAATGCAAACGTATTGCGTTAAAACATTGCCTATGAGGTATAGCCAGGTTATTGGTATACTTATTCCAGGTACGAGTGGAACTGGAACTGGAGTGCTATTTGAACTGATGACAATGTGTTCCAAGATATTGCGATACATGAGTAGAAAACCGGGCAGTGGAAGTAAATGCTATAAAAAGAAAACACACAATTATTTATATATAGTACAAGCCAGGTTAAATGTATTTCAGTCTCCGGCCAGAAAAAGGATTGCAAATGATATGGCGTGTTACTTATTTCTAATGACCTTTACATTTCATGTTAAGAATCTAGGATGAAATAAATCCCTTTCTGGCCTACTCTCAATCTTAATTTAAAATTAAAAAAAAATCACGCACACACATTTTCTGTCAAATTATCAATCATACTTTCGCATTTCTATAATTCCACATACATACATATGTACGTATATAAGTTCAGTGATCAGTGAACAAGAATTCATTAGAAGAAAGAGAAAATAAATCCTTTCTGGAACCAAGCTAAAAATTAGTGTCTTGAGTGAAAAACAAAAGTTGTGACTTGTGGCTCGTTACACGGCTATAAAGAAAACGCGGCAGTGCACGCATGAGCTCTAACATCAAGAAAAAAAAACAAAAGGGAAAAAGAAATGAGCAACAAAACACAGAACAACAAGAAGACGATAGCATTAAAACAACGAGAAGCAAACAACTATAGCAACGAGAGCAACTGCAGCAGTGGCAGCAACGAAAATGAGAACAACAACATCAACATTGTAAGTTAAGTCAATAAATGTATGTAGTATTAAAATTGTTATTCCTACACGAAAGTCTAACTTATGTTTATATTGAAACAAAGTGCTGTTTAAGAAAGTTCATAATTTACATAAAAGAATTGTTAAAAAGGAAGATTTAATAACGTAACATAAAGAAGTAATAAAGAAAATTAATAAAATGGCAGAATCCGATAAATTGGAATTTGAGTTTAAGGAGGAAGATATGCAAAGGAAATTCAAAGGCATAGGTAGCGAAAGCGGGCAGATAGTAGAATTAAGTTTAGCACAGATAGTTGATAATTTCAAAATTAGCGTAGCAGGAAAAGAAGAGGAGTACTTGGTGTTTTATGAAAATAGAACTTATAGACGGGGAATATTTTTGTTCATGATAGAAGAAGATGGTAGGGTAAAGGAACAGTTACCGTCCTCAGCAGAGGACGCCATTAAAAAGATTAGGGACATTCAAATAGAAACAAGCTCTACTTTCAGGTTCGAAAAAAAAGTAGTATTGAATTAGAGAAAACCAATTTCCAAATACCAATAACTAAATCTGGAGCAATCCCAAAACAAAAAAGCTTTACCGGAACAGATCAAGTGTTTGAAAGTCATTCATACGTAAATCAGAACACTCGCTATCAGACACAACAAATGAGTTTGGAATTACTTTGTAAACTAATAACACCGTTTGATAGCAACCCAGCAAAAATCTTCAATTTTATTTCAAACGCTAATAATGCTATGTCATTAGCAACACCTGAACAAAAAAATTGCCTACTTCCTTTCATTAAAAGCAAAATATCAGGAAATGCTGAAACCATCCTAATGAACAAAAGAATCAATACGTGGACGGATCTAAGAGTTGAACTAAATAGGACTTTCAAAGAAACTCATTCGCCAATGCAGTTGCACTTGGAAATGACACACCTACAGCAAAACAGGGACGAAACAGTTATTCAATATATACAAAGGGTTGAAACTCTTCAGAGACGCCATATACGCCGTATATGGCTCTGCCATGTTCATTATTGCAATCGTTTATGGAAAAAGCATCCAGAAAATGGCAGATAAAAAGAATAAACAAATTACATTATGTAATGCCAACTAAAAATGTATCAGTATGCTACCAGCATTAGCTTTAATGCATATCAGGATCTGTGTGTATTTTTCTGGCGTTACGAATTTTACCCTATGTATCTACATATATATATATATACAGAAGAACCTCGATTATCCTCCGTGTTCCGATAATTCGTTTCTCGCTAGGCATTTCGCTAATCCGTGTAAAATCCTCTAATTGTAACTGGATTATCCGGGCCGAGTATGTATTTTGCATGCAAGTCGGGGAATCCGAATCTGTAACAACCAGTAAGTTTTACCAGTTTTATTTCTGTATATTTCAGAAGCAGGTAATATTGTAGTGCCACAGTTGTATCTCTGCATATTTTAGAGGTAGGTGATATCTATTTTAATATTACGTTGTAGAGAAAGATTAAAGGACGGTGCACATATGTATAATACATTACCCTTCGTGGATACGAAACGTAAAAGAATTGTTTTGACCATTGAAAATAAACTTAAACTAACTTAGAGATATATTTTTATTAATTATTCGATTTTCCGTGTTTTTCAATTTGCCGGCTAGCCCTTGCCGGTCATTGTACCAGATAATCGAGGCTCTACTGTATATACGTACATGTTCCCCCAGCCTGCAGAAGTTTCTTTGTTTCTATCTTCGCTGCCATTTTCACTATTTATTTATTTATTCCATTCATCCGTCGAGATTGTTTAAAACTAGTGTACACAACTGCTTAAGTTAGCCAATATTTCCTTGTTTACCAGGAAAGCCCCTATTTCTATAATATTTTATAAATGTTATAAAATTTATTTTAAACCTAGATTTTATATAAAAATGTAGTCAATGTATACTTTTATTCATTATACAATGGAGTTGGTTTATCTGAAAAAAAATTTTAAGTTCCAAATCACACATATAAAACAGTTCAACTCACTCATTTTCAATCACACAATCGCAATCATTCAGTATTACCAACATGTACCGTACCGTGTAAAATAGTGCCTCACTTGGATGCTTGCCATATCGATTGTATAACACTTCCTGATAAATTCCCATGCGAGCAGATATAAAAAGTGCTACAGTTAACAAGGTTATACCAAGACTCCACCAAAAGAGGACTGAGAATTCATTGGCGGGTTCAGTCAATTTTTTTAAGGCCGGATTACTTGTGTCCTTCTAAAAATGAAAACAATAACATACAAAAAAACTGATTGAAATTGAAAATTTTAAACAAATTACCACTTCCGACCCTGATGCAATAGTGCAAATAATTATTCCAGTGGTTATCATGAAAACTGATAGATACTTTGAAAATACGTAACGCTTTCTTAGTATGAATATGCCCATTACCATATTGGCAATTAGAGAGCCCTGTAAATGTAAAAAAAAAAATATATCAGTATACAAATTAATACGCACAGCTTTTAAGATATCGCCCAGAAAATGCGAAACATGCAGCCGGTAGCAGCAAATGTCCGGTCTTCAGGGGAGCTATTATAAGCTATGAAGTTACTACAGATAAATCCCAATAACTGTAGAATAGGTCAAGACATCCTAGCACAAACGGCCCACGAAGAGAGAACAGTCGTTTACAGACCTTATTTTTTTCATTTTTAATGCATTTTTTATTTGGTAATTCAATTATTTCTTACATGCTAAGCTAGCTTAATTAACTGAACTATCTTACTCTTAATAACTGGCCCCACACGAGCACTCTAAGCTTAACTTAATACTTATACTTTGTCAGCATCGAGCGGTTAGTGCTTAGTCGAGTAAGAACCTTCTTTAGCTGTGGTCCCCTCTTCAGCCAGAAAATTGCTGCCTTTCAATCAATGACTTACAGATTATGCCGCCTACCCTTATCGATTGAGAACTATATGAAGGAACATCAACAAATTCTGCATATAGCTTATGTCAACGGACTCGACAAGTCTATAGTTGAAAAATTGATCAAAAAACACTCAATTAAGCTAAAACGAGCTAACATCAGTACACTTTTTGATCAAAACATGTATGAACGTAAACACCGTGCCACGCTCCCTTTCGCTCCGAACATTACCAACAAACTAACGCACGTTTTCGCAAAAGTTGGGATGAACATTTCACACACGAGCAACAGCAAACTAAAGTTTTGCCTTGGATCCACCAAAGATCAGACACCTGTCAACAAACGCAGTGGCATCTACGAAATTTCTTGTTCAGATAGCGACAAAAAATACATTGGACAAACAAGAAGAGCTACTGAGGTGAGATTCAAAGAGCATCTTCGTGCAGTCAAAAATAAAGAGGTTGACAAAGCAATACCAGCCCATGTATACGATGTCAACAACGAGAAGCCGCATTCATCCTCTTCCATTTCTTCTTTGGACAAGAACTTTATTATGTTTATATTATTTATGTTCGAATAAATTAATTTTCTGCTCATAATGATATGTTACGGATGTGATAGTAAAAGTACAGCTACAAAATATTATTCTCATTTGTTTTCTGTTAATTAAAATTAACAATTTCCTCCTAAAAAAATTAAACAAGCGCATTAAACTTTAATTTAAAAGAAAATATGCATGGCAAGTTTGTTCTAATTGTCAAATGGAAGTTAGATTGTACAATCACCACAACACAGAACTTGACCTTTTCGTTCATCTGGACTGTTTTATTTTCAATGCCTGATCCATATATGTAGATCATAAGTGACAATAAAACAGGGCTATTTTATAAAATTGTAGTTTTTGAAGACTTTGAAAAAATAAAACTAAAAAGATCGTGCGATATTTTGTGCTTATTTCACCGAGATCTACAAAATGGTATCTTCAAACCCTTGGTTATCGTAATAGTCCCCCAACTGATTTATAGATTTTAAGTGCTTACCGCTCTGAATATCATATGCAGTGGCATTGGTATATTAAAATCAAATGCATAATTATTGCAAACGCTTGACACAAAGAACATTAACACCAATATAGAG
This sequence comes from Brachyopa scutellaris, assembly GCA_949775065.1. Classification (NCBI taxonomy): domain Eukaryota; kingdom Metazoa; phylum Arthropoda; class Insecta; order Diptera; family Syrphidae; genus Brachyopa; species Brachyopa scutellaris. The sequence continues at coordinate 6,542,974 of OX459116.1, forward strand.
TAATCTTTGAGTCCAATTTTTGGTTTTTGCTTTCCACATTTTGCGGTAAAGATGAATCCTTCGAGTGAGATGAAAAAAAACTGTAGAAACGTTATAAGATTTCCGGATCCCGGGTCAGTCCTTTAAAAAAGAAAAAAACATTAGATACCCACACTTGTAATGATTTTTTCATAAATATTTCACCTACTTGACCAATAATTCCAGAAAAACCACATTGCTGCAGCATCCCACGAACACTAGCACTATCGCAAAAGCGGCTTTGACATTCATTTTACTGCAATATAATTGAATTATTGTATTAGTTACGCTTTAGATAAGCTGCCAAAACTTGTCGGTACCAAAATAAAACTAAACCAATTAAAACACCGGACAAAAGTAAAACACACTAAATTATTCTACTTTAGTTCGTTTGACAAAGCTAAAGTACTAATGGGACCATGACTATACGATTCACAAATCAATCAATCAAATCTGCAATTCATCGTTGGCTTTCTCGCTCAAAGCATTATTATTTTTAGGTTTATTTCGAGTTACATAATTCTGAGAGGTTGAAAACACAAATTCGGTAAAGAAAAATACAACTGCTTATTCTCTTTGACACTGGTGGCATTCAGACACTTACATTACAAGAAAATTTGACTAAACGTCAAAATGAGTTGACTGATTGGTTTGATTATACTGCGTGGCTGTTGTTTTCTTGTTACATAAAAGTAAAAGTAAATTATGAAGGAGCATTTTTTTTTCATTTTTCATGCAGTTCATATACTGTTTAATCATGTAGAACAATCGACAAACTCAGCAAATAGAGCACATAATGCAACTTGGCCTATGAAATAACTAATTTACATTCCATGTGTATCTAGTGTTATTTACATAAAATTTAATTTGTAAGTTTGTGTTTGGTCTTTTTTTATTTAAAAAATAGATTTGTTGTACTATACAATCACAATTCACCAAACAATTCAAAGCGAAAATAGAAAGTAAATGACGTTTTCGACGTTTGAACTGTCGACTAGATAGCTAGTCAAAATAGCATTCACGATTCCAGAATATCTAGATATTTAGTGACTAAAATCCTGAATGCGCCCATTATCTACGTACGTAGTGAGCGCGTACCGGATTTTAGATTTCGTTAGTCAACGGCCTCTGATTGGTCGAGAGACCCAAAATTGACTAGAAGTTTAGGCAACTTTTTGTGAGGTCGTGGAGACGTGGACTGGACTTTTAGGCAAAAAAATTCTCCCTAAACTATTAGCACAGACAATAAATAGGTCTGTTCCCGTACCTATAGTATAGTGGATTATTTCTGTAAAACATCATTTAGTAATTGAAATTATATAATTTTCGTACACGGCAGTCTGTCAAATGTTCTACAAATCGCTTTCAGCGCCACCTTGCCATGAGATATCGCAACATTCCTAGCCAGCTGCTTTTGGCTGCGGATAAAATCAAGAGTTGTAGCCAGCTGGTTGTTGTATTTGTTTTAAGTGTGAAATTTGACTTTGCTAGCAACTACTGGCTAGCTACGTTTCAAAAAAACACGGCTAATGTTGCATTTTGTAAAACAAAAAATGAACTCAGCAAATAATGCAACTTGACTAAAGAAATAAATAATTTATATTCCAAACACATGTGCAACTTATGTTACTTAGATAAAATTTCATCCTCGAAGTCTCCCATTGATATAACCTAAACCTTGTCTTGTTTTCTTTATATTTTTTATATTATTTTCTTATTTTCTTTGCTTTATTACGCAAATATCTTGCAAATCACAATTCTCAAACCGCTCAGAGTGAAAATAAAAAGTACAACGGCGTTCGTGAAATGTCAACTATCAACTAAAGAGTTAGGCAAGTTTTGCGTTTCACATTTTAGGCCTTAACTACTAGTTAAGATCTAAAATCCGGAACGTACCCAGTCACTGGAATCGTGAATGCGCCCAATTTAAGACGCTGATTACACTACTCTTTTTTTGTTCGTTTCGTCTTTCGTCTTTTTGACAGGTTCGTACGATAGTGATCACACGGTTCCTATGTTACGTGTATACGTGCATACAGGATTCTGACGTTTATTGAAATTCACATTATATTTACGAATGGAATAGTAAAATTTCAGATGGAATCAAACTAAATTTACTTATTATGGAGGATAATAATTGCGTGTTTACTGGCAAATGTAAAATTTTCCTAAATTCAGCTCTAAAATCAAATTTAAAACTCACCATTAAAATTTCCTGCATTGTTTTGGTTGTCAAACGAGAACTGTCAAAGATCAACCGGAAAAAATCCCAGTATGGTGTTAAAAATTGTTAAATTTCAGAGGAGTTAAGGTTCCGACCCATAGTATCCGTCGTACCGTTGCTCCTTCATTTTCAAGTGACGGCTCGATAGAATACACACATTCTTATGGGAGATGGTCCATAACCAACGGATGCATGAACTTTGACAGATAAAGTAGGTCTACTTTCTACTTTTTGCATCCGTCGATACATTGTCAGTATACACCAGGTATTCTCTCATTCCTGAGTACAAATATTCACGCATTCAAATTCACACAAATTGAGAGTATGCATTTTCATTGGTGGAAGCATAGAGAAAATGTAGAGAAACTGTCATCGCCGTTGACTTTCGTTTGGCAACAGGGTTGTTTGATGTCAGCCCTAGGACGCACTAGGGTGCACTGGAAATGCAATGAATATGCTGCCCTGCATTCGTTGTCGACACTGGTTCTTCACTGGATTCACCCCGAGTATTTCGTTAGTGCATGAAAAAGGGCTGTCAAAACATTAAATCAGCTCATCACGTAAGACAGTCGTCATCGTTTTCGCCATCGTTAACGATAGCGAGACTTCACGTTGACATAAAAATCGACCGATCGTCCAATTGACCAATCGACTTCACTTAACAAGAAAATCTGTCAAGTACAATCGTCTCGGCGAGCATGATAGCACGATAGCTATTTAGCTCCTGTGTTTAATGCAATTTCGGTGCATTTTCAATTTAAATTCGTTTTTTTTTGGAAATTGAATTTGGTTTATTTGAAAAAACATGAAATTCATTTGTAAAATAACGAATATAAGTAGGTATTGGGACGGTTGAGCCTGGGAATTCTGAGCCAGAGCGAGAGGGAAGATGTTTGTGTGAGAGTGAGCGAGATGGAAGATGTTTGTTTACATAAGGAGGGGTATCGGGTTACATTTTTGTTTACATAAGCGTGGGAACATTTTTAATTGCCCATTAAAGTGTCATGGAATGTGATTGATGTTTGCCGCTTCCGGTTTTTAATTACCCCGGTTTTTTTTTTGTTGACATTAGCGTGGGCGAGGGAGAGGGGGGAGGGGGAGGAAGGCTTTTGTTTGTTTATATTAAGAAGGTGTTGGGTTAAATTTTTCTTATGTCATGCTGTCTGTCTGTATGTATGTCTGTGTATGTATATACATGTGTGTATGTGTGTGTGTATGTATGTATATATGTGTGTATGTATGTATGTGTATATGTATTTGGATATGATGTGGCGGTATATGAGTCAACTTCAAAGTCGTCGCGTGTCATATTATGTATGTACATAATTATGTATATCGATGTTTTTGTTTTGTTTATTGGGCAAAGGAAGTGAACGGCGTCAGAGGGAGAGGAAATATATGCGACTATTTATATTTGTTGGCGGAGTGAAAGCAATGATGAGAGGGGATGAGAGGGGGTGAATGGCTTGCAGGGTATGGTTTCCTTGGTCTATTCATTTAGATCACATTGTTTATTCTGGCTGTTGGCTGAAATGGGTAGTGGGATATTCAAGATCAACATGTCATGGAATGTACTTATTTTATACATATGTATGTATGTACTTGATGTGTACCTATGCATATGTTTGTTTGTATTTCATAGTGTACTTAGTGTGTACTTAGTGTACTTAGTGTGTACTTAATGTGACAGAGCGAGAGGGAAGAAGTATATTTGTAGGCGGATGGGGAACAATGGTGAGAAGGGGGTGAACGGTTTCTCGGGTCTACTCGTTCAGATCAGATTGTTTATTTAAGCTGTTGGCTGAAATAGGTAGCAATGCTGACTATAATGTTTCAAGTAAAATTGTTTTTATTGGACGATGGAAGTAAAAAAAACACTGAGCCAGAGCGAGAAGGAAGAAGTATATTTTTGGGCGGGAGGGAACAATGGTGAGAGGGGGTGAAGCGGGTCTACTCATCCAGATCAGATTGTTTATGTTCGCTATTGGAGGGGAAACAATGATTAGAGGGGGTGAACGGTTGCTAAGGTCTACTTATACAGTGGGGATATTCATGTTTCGACATTTTTAAAAGTATTGGTCTCTTTGTCTTTCGACCATATATTTTTTATGGAATTTGCTGACATAACAATGATTAGAGGGGGGTGAACGGTTTTTAAGGTCTATTCATCCAGATCAGATTGTTTATTTTGGTTGTTGACTGAAATGGGTAGCGGGGCCAGTGGGATATTCAAGATCAACAAGTTATTGTTTCGGCTCATAATGTTCAAGCGTATGATCATATGGTATTCAAGGCCATTGTGTATGTATGTATATGTTTCTGCGCTTTCATAAAAAAAAACCGTTTGTATATCAAATAAAAAATAAAGGAATAGAGCAAGAGGTCGACACATCGCTGGTATCGAATTCAATCCATCCATTCGAATCATCATCATTATCATCAGAGACTAAGAAGAGATAAATAAATATTAAGTACCTATCAGAAGTTCAAAGAAGATAAAAAAAAATGTTTATTGTGATATCGATATGTAAACAATGTTGGAGTGTTTCTCATTCATTCGTTTGTATGATGAGGATAGAAGATTTGTTGAACGTGTAGATAAAAAAAAAAATAATGGAACTTTTTTAAAAATAATTGTGTTTTATTTAAAATTAATCAAATCAATATATCCATCTTTTTCAGTAATAATTTTAAATTCTTCTTTTATAATTAGTCCAAATCAATAACCCTTCTTTATTGTTAGGCAAGCGAACAAGATATCCCACGCCTGTTGTTCTTAGGACAGTACACTCTATGCATTTCTCTATTTCCATGATGCTGTTGCTGGTGACTGCGTATTATAATTTTCTGGGGATGAAATCCATTACACTAGAATTTTGTTTAGCTCCATTCTGATCCATTTTGACAAAGACAACTGATGTCAGTCTCCAATCAGGGATCTCTTCAATTTGTATAAAACCAGTTAGCTCATAATTTTTCAAATGCTGCCAGTATTCGTAGTATGAAAGTCGTTTAATCTTGTTCAGCTTATCAATTGCAACTTCTCCCGATGCTAATATATGATATTCGATTCGCGTAGCTCTTCAGCAATTAAATTTATCTCATTCTGGATCTGAAGGTTATTATTTCTAGCTTTTTGAGTTGCGATTAAAAGTCTTAGTCTATTCACGAGCACATTTGGATCATACCAATGAACATAATCGACAGGATTAGTAGAGTATATCATATCAGCTGAATATGCCTTACCAATTTTACTTTTTACTTTCCGCGATAAATTTTGAACTAAAGGTTGGATAATTTGCTTATATTTCTGGCCCTTATTACCTTTAACCTGTGAACTGCCATCATGGTATTTCATGTGTGCATTTGTTTTTTGCAGTATTTTCAGATATTGTTCCAAGTCTTCATTAGTGTATCGACCTTTTCGAGGATTTTTGCGTAAAATTAGCTCATGTAGGCCATCAGTTCCAGGGAAGACTTCATCGTCAATAACGAATTCATCTTGTTGGTTTATTTGAAAACTTGATGTACCTAATTTCAACGCATTCGATTGTAAATCAAGGTATGGCCCATAAATCTTGTCACGGTTTGAACTTGATAATAACAAACTGTTAAGTGGAGTACTCTGATCAAGGCTATTTGCAGATCTTCTAAATGGTACATCTCCTTCTTCTTCTTCTGTTTCCAATTGTGTTGATATTGAATCCACTGAGGAATATAAGTCAACGCTGTCTTTTGGAGATTTCATCTATTGAAGCGGTTCCTTCTGACGACTGACTTTTAAATTATAAGCGTCGTTGCGGTCCTCGTTCACTTGTATTCTCATTAATTTGATTAACTATTTCATCATTTTGTGCATTATCCGTTTTGACATTTACAATGATGAGAGAGGAAAAAATGCTGAGAGGGGTGAACCGTTTCCTGGGTATGGTTTTCAGGGTTTTCAGTGCTGACTACAATGTTTCAAGAAAAATTGTTTTTATTGGTCGATGGAAGTAAAAATCGTGTGACTGTAGAAATTCTGAGACATAGGGAGAGGAAAGATGTGCGAGTTTATATTTGTTGACTGAGGGGAAAGAACAATAGTGAGAGGGCGGTGAACGATATTCAAGGTCTTCTCATGCAGATCAGATTGGTTATTTAGGCTGTTGACTGAAATTAATAGAGGGGCTAGAGAGGGTAATACTCATAGAGAACAGATTAATTATTATGACTTGTTGGCTGAAATGGATAGCGGGGTTAGTTATTTCCAAGGTCTACTCATCGATATCGGATTGTTTATTTTGGCTGTTGGCTGAAATGGGTGAAGGGATATTCAAGATCGTTGTGTATATGTTTCTGCGCATGCATAAAAAAACTGCGTATCAAATAAAAAATAGAGCAAGAGGTCAATACATCGTTCAATCATCGTCATTTATGCTGACAACAGATCGAACGTAGTTTATCGAAAGTGTGGCTCGTAAAATTTGGAATGATTTATCTGGTCGCCATAGGCCACTCTTGCTTACTTCCTCCATTCGTATGTTCAGTAGTTTCTTGTTATAAACATATTTTGCTTAATCGACTATACTCATAGCTACGGTCTGTGCGGGGTCCTTATGGGAGTGCTTCGAATGTTCAGTTAGTTTCTTGTTATAAACAAATTTTGCTGATTCTGCAAATGATATAATCTCTATGGGTCCCTCATACGAGGCTTCGAATGATAAGGTTATGGGTATCTTATGTATAAACAAATTTCTCCGATTCTCCTAGCTATGGTCCTCATATGAGTGCTTCGAGTGGTAGGGTTATGGGTATATTATGTATAAACAAAATTTTGCTGATTCGACTATATTCCTAACTATGTATGGGTCCTCTCATATGAGTGCTTCGAATGATAAGGCTATAGGTATCTTATATATAAACAAATTTCTCCGATTCTCCTAGCTATGCGAGAGCTTCGAATGGTAAGGCTATAGGTATCTTTTGTATAAACAAATTTTGCTGATTCGACTATATTCCTAGCTATGATCCGTATGGGTCCCTCTTGCGAGAGCTTCGAATGGTAAGGTTATGGGTATCTTTTGTATAAACAAAATTTTGCTGATTGGACTATATTCCTGGCTACGATCTGTATGGTCCCATATGCGAGTGCTTCGGATGGTATGGAATATTCATGCTTTGACATGTTTGAAAGTCTTGGTTTATTTATCTTTTTGACCATATCGTTTATTGAATTCGTTGTGGATCATATCAAATTTTTGCTGATTCTACTATATTCCTGGTTACGGTCCGTAGTGGTCCCTTATTCGAGTGCATTGAATGGTAAGGTTATGGGTATCTTTGGTATAAACAAATTTTGCTGATTCGACTATATTCCTAGCTATGGTCCGTATAGGTCCCTCATATGAGTGCTTCGAATGGTAAGGTTATGCGTATCTTTTGTATAAACATATTTCGTTGATTCTTCTAGCTACGGTCTGTATTGGCCCCTAATACGAGTGCTTCGAAAGGTATGGAATATTAATGCGAAGTGTTGAAAAGTCTTGGTTTATTTATCTTTTTGACCATTTCGTTTATTGAATTCCTTTTGGATCATATTTCTAAATAATGCACACACACACAGACATTTGCCAAAACTTTTCTAATACCAAGTTTGTCACATTGAATAACAGTGTCCCATATCCTTATAAATAGGTCCCAACCAGCAGACAATTTTTAGTAATATTTAGACATGCTGATCATAAAAGAACAAATCGAAGAGTATCTTCAACAAGCTGAGGCATTGTGTTGGGACTGGGAGTTCAAGACGTTAATAGCTGCTATACGAGGAGTTAACAATGAAGGAAACCCTTCCCTCAAGAGGGTCCAGTCAACAATTATGTTGACAATTGTTCTGGCGGATTTGTTACACGAGTGCGGTTTTGACATCTACCCAATAAATCCCATATTGATTGATATACTAACGCTTAGGGGTTAAAAATTATTATCCATCGCTTCATTTTTTTTTTAAAAATATTTTTACACTTATTAATAAAATATTATTTGTGTATACTTAAAAATTAATTTGTTTTCATTTTCATTTCATTTCGCTTTTGTTGTTGCTGATTGTTTATGCACTTTCCTTCAATATCAAAATCACCACTAGGTAATTGCTTAAATCCTTTACCAGGAGGCCCTTGAGGACCATCTTCTGACTTATAAGACCAATTGAAGCTTCTTCCGAACTTATCCACACTCATATTGCTTTTGATGATGTGCTTACTTAGAACTTGGATTAATATATGATATTCGATTCACATAGCCCTTCAACAATTGAATTTATCTCATTCTGAAGATTATTATTGCCAGCTTGTTGAGATGCGATTAAAATTTTAATCTATCAACGAGATCATTTGAATCATACCAAGGAACATAATCGATGGGATTTTTAGAATAGCTCATATCAGATGAATTATTATTATTATTGTTGTATGCTTTTCCTATTTTCGCTATCACTTTCTGCATGAGTCGTTGAAGTAAAGGTTGAATAATATTTTTAAACTTATGTCCTCTACTACCTTTAACTTGTGAGGTTTTACCATTGTAATTTTTCAAGTGTGCTTATATTTTTTTTTTAAATCTTAAGATATTCATCCAAGTCTTTATTGTCATATCGATCTTTTTTAGGGATTTTCCGAAAATTAATTCATAGAGCCCATCTGTTCCAATGAAGATTTCTTTATCAATAACGAAATCCTTTTGTTTGTTAATTGCAAAACTTGGTCTAATCAATTTTGTTGAATTTAACTGACTGTAAATCAAAGTATGGCCCATAAATCTTGTCACGATTTGAATCTGATGGCGATAGACGGTTGAATGGTGTACTTTGATCAAATCTATCGGTGTCGAAATTTTCGGGCGTTCTCAATGAAGCATCTTTGTCCAATGGTTGAATGGCTGAGTCTGGAGATGAAAAGTCAAAACTCTCCATTAGAGCAGGTTCTACCTCTTCAAGTGAATTTTCGAATTCCAAGTGTCTTGACTTAAGGAAAAAAGAAATGCAATATTTGACCATGAAGAAGGATTTACGAATGAAAGATCTTCTTCAACGAATCTGACACTTTTTAAAACTACGTAGTGAATCATTACGAACTCGGTAGGCAAACTTAGGATCTTAGGATTCCATTCTACCTCGCTTAGCTAGTTTTAGCTTAAAGTCCTACTAAGTTGGTAGGGTTCAATATGTTAAAATTGATGATTGTCCTTTTAGAGTAACATCTGGTATTCCTTAAGGAGTCACCTTAAGTCATTATTATTTCTGTTGTTTATCACTAATCTACCACTAGTCGTCAAACATTGTAAGTACCTTTTTTTTTTTGTCGATGATCACAAATTATATCACACAATTAAATCTGAAATTATATAAAGATGTTGCCACGGTCATTGACTGATCTGAATGGAATCACCTCTTTTTAATTTTTTTTTTTGAAATATTGATGTTTCAGTTTGTTTAGATCTAGTATATCTATTATATATCAATAACTTATAAATTCGAATCCTCTTACTAGAGTAACCTCTAAGAAAGAACCTATCAGTGCTGAAATAACAACTTATGTAGCTGTAGGTGGTAAAATAACATCTTACCTGTAGGTGCTGAAATAAGGACTAATCTGTGAGTACTTACCAGCCTAGGACATCTCCCATTATGATTATAAAATGGGAGATCGTTCCAAACAGGGCGGTTCCAAACAGGTTGGTTCCAAACAGATCAGTTCCAAACAGGTCGGTTCCAAACAGGTCGGTTCCAAACAGGTCGGTTGCTAACAGGTCGGTTGCAGATAGCAGTTAGCGGATAGCGGTTAGCAGATAGCAGTTAGTGGAGGCGCTCTTCCGACATGGTAGATCACAGATCAAGTTACATACATATCGATGATAGAGCTGACGTAATCGATGCTGAGAGGGGAACGATGGTGAGAGGGGGGGGGGGGGTGAATGGTTTCCTGGGTATACTCATCCAGAATAGTTTGTTTATTTTGATTGTTAGCGGGACTAGAGGCTTAAACTCATCCAGATCAGATCGTTTATTGTATTCTTAGTTCTTTTTGTCTCTTTTTATTCTTTTTGTCTCTTTTTATTTTCTTTTTTTTTATTCTTCTTGCCTCTTAATATCTTTATGTTTTCTTTATAAGTATAAAAAGAAAACCAATGTACACTAAATTAGACCAGTAGGATGATTTAATAAAATATTGACTTCTATTCTGGATGAGTATACCCAGGAAACCATTCACCCCCCCCCCCCCCCTCTCACCATCGTTCCCCTCTCAGCATCGATTACGTCAGCTCTATCATCGATATGTATGTAACTTGATCTGTGATCTACCATGTCGGAAGAGCGCCTCCACTAACTGCTATCTGCTAACCGCTATCCGCTAACTGCTATCTGCAACCGACCTGTTAGCAACCGACCTGTTTGGAACCGACCTGTTTGGAACCGACCTGTTTGGAACTGATCTGTTTGGAACCAACCTGTTTGGAACCGCCCTGTTTGGAACGATCTCCCATTTTATAATCATAATGGGAGATGTCCTAGGCTGGTAAGTACTCACAGATTAGTCCTTATTTCAGCACCTACAGGTAAGATGTTATTTTACCACCTACAGCTACATAAGTTGTTATTTCAGCACTGATAGGTTCTTTCTTAGAGGTTACTCTAGTAAGAGGATTCGAATTTATAAGTTATTGATATATAATAGATATACTAGATCTAAACAAACTGAAACATCAATATTTCAAAAAAAAAAATTAAAAAGAGGTGATTCCATTCAGATCAGTCAATGACCGTGGCAACATCTTTATATAATTTCAGATTTAATTGTGTGATATAATTTGTGATCATCGACAAAAAAAAAAAGGTACTTACAATGTTTGACGACTAGTGGTAGATTAGTGATAAACAACAGAAATAATAATGACTTAAGGTGACTCCTTAAGGAATACCAGATGTTACTCTAAAAGGACAATCATCAATTTTAACATATTGAACCCTACCAACTTAGTAGGACTTTAAGCTAAAACTAGCTAAGCGAGGTAGAATGGAATCCTAAGATCCTAAGTTTGCCTACCGAGTTCGTAATGATTCACTACGTAGTTTTAAAAAGTGTCAGATTCGTTGAAGAAGATCTTTCATTCGTAAATCCTTCTTCATGGTCAAATATTGCATTTCTTTTTTCCTTAAGTCAAGACACTTGGAATTCGAAAATTCACTTGAAGAGGTAGAACCTGCTCTAATGGAGAGTTTTGACTTTTCATCTCCAGACTCAGCCATTCAACCATTGGACAAAGATGCTTCATTGAGAACGCCCGAAAATTTCGACACCGATAGATTTGATCAAAGTACACCATTCAACCGTCTATCGCCATCAGATTCAAATCGTGACAAGATTTATGGGCCATACTTTGATTTACAGTCAGTTAAATTCAACAAAATTGATTAGACCAAGTTTTGCAATTAACAAACAAAAGGATTTCGTTATTGATAAAGAAATCTTCATTGGAACAGATGGGCTCTATGAATTAATTTTCGGAAAATCCCTAAAAAAGATCGATATGACAATAAAGACTTGGATGAATATCTTAAGATTTAAAAAAAAAATATAAGCACACTTGAAAAATTACAATGGTAAAACCTCACAAGTTAAAGGTAGTAGAGGACATAAGTTTAAAAATATTATTCAACCTTTACTTCAACGACTCATGCAGAAAGTGATAGCGAAAATAGGAAAAGCATACAACAATAATAATAATAATTCATCTGATATGAGCTATTCTAAAAATCCCATCGATTATGTTCCTTGGTATGATTCAAATGATCTCGTTGATAGATTAAAATTTTAATCGCATCTCAACAAGCTGGCAATAATAATCTTCAGAATGAGATAAATTCAATTGTTGAAGGGCTATGTGAATCGAATATCATATATTAATCCAAGTTCTAAGTAAGCACATCATCAAAAGCAATATGAGTGTGGATAAGTTCGGAAGAAGCTTCAATTGGTCTTATAAGTCAGAAGATGGTCCTCAAGGGCCTCCTGGTAAAGGATTTAAGCAATTACCTAGTGGTGATTTTGATATTGAAGGAAAGTGCATAAACAATCAGCAACAACAAAAGCGAAATGAAATGAAAATGAAAACAAATTAATTTTTAAGTATACACAAATAATATTTTATTAATAAGTGTAAAAATATTTTTAAAAAAAAAATGAAGCGATGGATAATAATTTTTAACCCCTAAGCGTTAGTATATCAATCAATATGGGATTTATTGGGTAGATGTCAAAACCGCACTCGTGTAACAAATCCGCCAGAACAATTGTCAACATAATTGTTGACTGGACCCTCTTGAGGGAAGGGTTTCCTTCATTGTTAACTCCTCGTATAGCAGCTATTAACGTCTTGAACTCCCAGTCCCAACACAATGCCTCAGCTTGTTGAAGATACTCTTCGATTTGTTCTTTTATGATCAGCATGTCTAAATATTACTAAAAATTGTCTGCTGGTTGGGACCTATTTATAAGGATATGGGACACTGTTATTCAATGTGACAAACTTGGTATTAGAAAAGTTTTGGCAAATGTCTGTGTGTGTGTGCATTATTTAGAAATATGATCCAAAAGGAATTCAATAAACGAAATGGTCAAAAAGATAAATAAACCAAGACTTTTCAACACTTCGCATTAATATTCCATACCTTTCGAAGCACTCGTATTAGGGGCCAATACAGACCGTAGCTAGAAGAATCAACGAAATATGTTTATACAAAAGATACGCATAACCTTACCATTCGAAGCACTCATATGAGGGACCTATACGGACCATAGCTAGGAATATAGTCGAATCAGCAAAATTTGTTTATACCAAAGATACCCATAACCTTACCATTCAATGCACTCGAATAAGGGACCACTACGGACCGTAACCAGGAATATAGTAGAATCAGCAAAAATTTGATATGATCCACAACGAATTCAATAAACGATATGGTCAAAAAGATAAATAAACCAAGACTTTCAAACATGTCAAAGCATGAATATTCCATACCATCCGAAGCACTCGCATATGGGACCATACAGATCGTAGCCAGGAATATAGTCCAATCAGCAAAATTTTGTTTATACAAAAGATACCCATAACCTTACCATTCGAAGCTCTCGCAAGAGGGACCCATACGGATCATAGCTAGGAATATAGTCGAATCAGCAAAATTTGTTTATACAAAAGATACCTATAGCCTTACCATTCGAAGCTCTCGCATAGCTAGGAGAATCGGAGAAATTTGTTTATATATAAGATACCTATAGCCTTATCATTCGAAGCACTCATATGAGAGGACCCATACATAGTTAGGAATATAGTCGAATCAGCAAAATTTTGTTTATACATAATATACCCATAACCCTACCACTCGAAGCACTCATATGAGGACCATAGCTAGGAGAATCGGAGAAATTTGTTTATACATAAGATACCCATAACCTTATCATTCGAAGCCTCGTATGAGGGACCCATAGAGATTATATCATTTGCAGAATCAGCAAAATTTGTTTATAACAAGAAACTAACTGAACATTCGAAGCACTCCCATAAGGACCCCGCACAGACCGTAGCTATGAGTATAGTCGATTAAGCAAAATATGTTTATAACAAGAAACTACTGAACATACGAATGGAGGAAGTAAGCAAGAGTGGCCTATGGCGACCAGATAAATCATTCCAAATTTTACGAGCCACACTTTCGATAAACTACGTTCGATCTGTTGTCAGCATAAATGACGATGATTGAACGATGTATTGACCTCTTGCTCTATTTTTTATTTGATACGCAGTTTTTTTATGCATGCGCAGAAACATATACACAACGATCTTGAATATCCCTTCACCCATTTCAGCCAACAGCCAAAATAAACAATCCGATATCGATGAGTAGACCTTGGAAATAACTAACCCCGCTATCCATTTCAGCCAACAAGTCATAATAATTAATCTGTTCTCTATGAGTATTACCCTCTCTAGCCCCTCTATTAATTTCAGTCAACAGCCTAAATAACCAATCTGATCTGCATGAGAAGACCTTGAATATCGTTCACCGCCCTCTCACTATTGTTCTTTCCCCTCAGTCAACAAATATAAACTCGCACATCTTTCCTCTCCCTATGTCTCAGAATTTCTACAGTCACACGATTTTTACTTCCATCGACCAATAAAAACAATTTTTCTTGAAACATTGTAGTCAGCACTGAAAACCCTGAAAACCATACCCAGGAAACGGTTCACCCCTCTCAGCATTTTTTCCTCTCTCATCATTGTAAATGTCAAAACGGATAATGCACAAAATGATGAAATAGTTAATCAAATTAATGAGAATACAAGTGAACGAGGACCGCAACGACGCTTATAATTTAAAAGTCAGTCGTCAGAAGGAACCGCTTCAATAGATGAAATCTCCAAAAGACAGCGTTGACTTATATTCCTCAGTGGATTCAATATCAACACAATTGGAAACAGAAGAAGAAGAAGGAGATGTACCATTTAGAAGATCTGCAAATAGCCTTGATCAGAGTACTCCACTTAACAGTTTGTTATTATCAAGTTCAAACCGTGACAAGATTTATGGGCCATACCTTGTTGCTGACGCTTAATAATATGATAATTTCTGAACGCTGCCTGTTGCTGATGATCATTTTCTGAACGCAGCCATTCGTGGTGAACGAGACAATATTGAGATGTCAAACGAATTTTAAATCAAGCAGTTGGTGGCAGAAGATGGAGTAATAGAATTTAATTTTAGTTTCTTTCTTTTTTCCTTTTTTACATTCATTTTTTGCCTTTTATGGTTTATCAGTTAATCTTAAAATTACATGTTTAACTATTAATGTTCATTTGTTACTTAAAATAAAATAGAAAATACTTAAAGTTGCGTTTTTTCCACGGCCACCAACATTTCTAAAATTAAATTCTTTTAGAGCTGCCTTTTCTTGGCAATTATATTACATATATATATTGGGGAAGGCGTCAAAGAAAAAAGGCAGAATGTCCAATCCAAATCAGACGAAGAATTGCGATTGTGCCAAATGCAATAAACCGAACAGCATTGATGATATGGTGCAATGTGATGTGTGCCACAGGTGGTATCATTACAGCTGCGTGGGAGTGGATGCATCAGTTGCAGATAGAAGCTTCGAGTGTGTTACGTGTGCTGGGCTTAATGAAACGGTTCGTGGAAATGTGGCAGCTGTCGATAATATGGGCGATAGGTTGTCACACGTAGGACTAGGTGATCATCAAAGCGTTGGCGTGACGGCACATTCAGTAACAAATCTGAGTGTTGCATCATCAGGCAAAAGCAAGAAACGATTGGAATTGGAGCTGAAGTGCCTTGAAGAGCAGAAGAAGTTGGATATGCGGCTTATAGTCGAACAACAACAAAAGGAAAAGGAGTATATCATAAAGCGATACGAATTGTTGGCACAAGAAGCTGACGACTGTATTGAAGAAAGCTGTTCGGAGAGGCGCAGGACATCGGCGTGGGTGGATCAAGTGAGTGTTGAAAATGCTCCAATTGATCTCAAGACAAATCCTGTGGTTCACACTCAGCATCGGCCTCTAGAATGTGTTGCTGAAGTTCCTGAGTTTGGCTTGAGTAGGAATCAGATCTCGGCGCGTCAGGTAGTATCCAAAGAGTTGCCATTTTTCTCCGGGCGGCCAGAAGACTGGCCATTATTCATCAGCAGTTTTGAGAATAGTACACGAATGTGCGGCTTCAGCAAAGAGGAGAATTTGTGGCGTCTTCAAAGGGCATTGAATGGTTGGAAACAGTTAGGGCACGTCTACTACTTCCATCTATGGTAGATGAGGTGATTTCTACTCTCCGTATGCGATTTGGGCGTCCTGAGTACATTGTGCAAATGCAATTGTCTAGGATTCGGTCAGAGCCCCCACTGAAAGCTGATCGGCTAGACACTTTGGTAAACTATGCACTGTCGGTGCGCAATTTGTATGCAACAATGGAGGCATCTGGGCTGACGAGCCACCTCAATAACCCCGTTCTACTCCAGGAGCTTGTGGAGAAGCTACCAGCGTCTATTCGAATGAACTGGGCGTTGCATCGTGGTACAACGGAACCGAATTTAGTGCGCTTTGGCGAATGGCTCTACAAGATGGCAGAAGCAGCTAGTTCGGTGATGACGTTTTCTACATTTGAGAATAAAAACGAAAAGAGACAAGCGGGATTGCATGCTCACACTGAAATGCAAATGGCTGAGACAACACAACCAAAGGGGAACGGCTGTTTCATTTGTGAAGAAGATCACAAGCTGTTGGATTGTGGTAAGTTCAAAACACTTCCAATTGCAAAAAGATGTGAACTGGTGAAGGACAAGGGCATATGTGAGAGTTGTCTTGGACATCGAAAACGATTTAAATGTCGAAGTACTGCGAAGGGTTCTGTACATGTATTGTTGCAGTCGAACTCATCGGCCCCAGTGAAACCGTGCAACGCTCATCAAAGGTGTGATGGAGGAAATACAGTGTTTAGGATTATACCAGTGGTACTTCATGGCGATGGAAAGTCATTAGAAACGTACGCATTTTTAGATACCGGCTCTTCTCTGACACTTGTGGAACAGAACATAGTGAAATCTTTGGGCATCGAGGGAACAGCCAAACCATTATGTCTTAAATGGACTGCAGACACCGTTCGCTATGAGGGGTCATCTATGGTTGTACCGATGGAGATTTCTGCTGCTACAAACGATCGCGATAGAAGGTACCGGCTTCAAGATGTTCGTACAGTGCAGCGTTTGGCATTGCCGAGGCAGACTGTTCTAGCTGAGGAGGTGCAGCGTCAGTATCCACATTTGAGCGGTGTACCATTGGCCACGTTCGTGAAGGCAAAGTGTGGGATCCTGATAGGGCTGAACAACCAGAAGCTGACTTTAGCCTTGCAGACTAAGGAAGGAAAGTGGAACGACCCAATCGCAATCAAAACCAGACTAGGTTGGTGTTTGAGTGGCGGCGAGGCGAATGGAGTAAAGGATGGTGGCGTATATCACATCAAAGCCTGCAAATGCGATCAGGATTTGGAAGAGTTGTTGCGTCGACATTACACGTTAGAGGAGCAAGGGATCGAGAGTGCTTGTTGTGAGACAGCGGAGGACGTTCGCGCGAAGAAGATCTTGGAAGAAACAGTACACAGGCAAGAAGATGCTTTCGTATGCGGATTGTTGTGGCGGTACGACAATATCACCATGCCGGATAGTTTTCCAATGGCCCTCAAAAGGCTAAGGTGCCTTGAGAAAAAGTTTGTGAGAGATCCTTCTCTATTGAGGGTGGTCAACGATCAAATAAAGAATCTCGTGGATAAGGGGTACGCTCGTAAGCTGGATCAACGAGAGCTCGACACACAACATCCAAGGGTTTGGTATTTGCCCACTTTCTTAGTGAGGAATCAGAACAAGCCTGAAAAAATCCGAATGGTATGGGACGCAGCGGCTACGACACAGGGGTTTTCTTTAAACAGTGTTCTTCTAAAGGGTCCGGACGAATTAAAAGTTCTCACAGATGTTCTTTATGCCTTTCGAATTAATCGGATTGCGATAGCAGCAGATATTCAGGAAATGTTCCACCGAGTTAAAGTGTGCGAAAAGGATCAGCATTGTCAACGTTTTTTGTGGCGGGATGGTGTTTCTAGCCGGCAACCAGAAGTCTACGTAATGATGGTTCTAACATTTGGTGCTTCATGTTCGCCAAGTATTGCGCAGCATGTTAAGAACATCAACGCAAGGGACTTTGCTGAAACCTTTCCAAGAGCTGCCGACACCATCATTAATCACCATTACGTGGACGACTTGTTAGACAGTGTCGAAACAATCGAGGAAGCAATCCAGTTGGCGAAGGACGTGAAGTTCGTCCACGCAAAAGCTGGGTTTAATATTCGCAACTGGTTGTCTAACTCAAAGGACGTTCTGCGAGCAATGGAAGAACCTGACGGCAATGCAAATAAGATGCTGGAGAACCTAATAGAAGACAAATGCACGACGAAGGTCTTGGGACTTTGGTGGAACACCAGTGAAGACATTCTTGGATTCTCGCTGCAGTTCGTAAAGATGCAGGAAGACATTATGAGAGGGATCCGGATTCCAACGAAGAGAGAGCTGCTTCGAGTACTCATGTCCGTCTTCGACCCGTTGGGTTTTCTCGCCTTTTACTTGGTCAAACTGAAGGTGTTGCAGCAGGAAGCATGGAAGTCTGCAATAGGATGGGATGACGAATTACCCCCGGAACTTCATGAAAGATGGGAGAGCTGGCGCAGGCTACTGACAAAGGTGGAAGAGGTGCAAATTCCGAGGTGCTACTTTCCTGAAGGATTTAGCAAGCGAGCAAAGGTGCAACTTCACATCTTTACCGATGCTAGCGAGGACGCGATGGCTGCTGTGGCTTATTTTCGCTTCATGGAAGACGGCCGCTTCGGGTGTGCACTTGTTTGTGCTAAAAGTAAAGTAGCACCGTTAAGACCTATATCAATTCCAAGGTTAGAGCTGCAGGCTGCTTTGATGGGATCTAGGCTGGCGAATTCATTAGCAAAAGCACATGCAAATAGGTTGACTATTGAGCGGAAGTACATGTGGACCGATTCGAAGAACGTCATATGCTGGTTGCGCTCTGATGCGAAGAAATTTAAGCCATTTGTGATGTTTCGTGTGGCGGAGATATTGCAGAAGACGAGATTGGATGATTGGAATTGGATCCCAACTAAGTTGAACGTGGCCGACGAGGCGACAAAGTGGGCAAAGGTGCCTTCTTTCAATAAAGGTGCTCGATGGTTCGTAGGTCCAGACTTTCTCTACCAGTACGAAACTACATGGCCAGCACCGGAGGAGACTGAATGCTACAAAGAAGAGTTGCGCTCAAAGTATCTTCTGGCGATACATTTCCCTTTGACGGAGGAGCCCTTGTTGAACGTAGACCGGTTTTCATCATGGACACGTTTGCACCGCGCTGTGGCATGGGTGCTGCGATACGTTAATAACTTGAAGGCAAAGGTACGAGGAATCTCTACGGTTGTTGGTGTGCTGACGATGAATGAACTTCAACGAGCTGAGCTGTTGCTATTTCAGATGGTGCAATCGGAGAAATATGGCGACGAAATTGCAATATTATCTAATGGAAAAACACTGTCAAAAGGTAATTGTCTATATAAATTGTCTCCATATATAGATAAGCATAGAGTCTTGCGTATGAGAGGAAGAATCGACAGCGCCTGGTGTATCGACGAGTGCACCAAACGTCCAATCATATTACCGAGGGATCATCATATATCATATCTGATTGTAAGGATGTACCATCTCATATTTCACCATAAGTGCCAGGAAACAGTAGTCAATGAAGTGAAGCAAAGGTTTTGGATCTCTGGCCTACGTCCTCTTGTAAAATTAGTTCGTCGAAAATGCCAGCGGTGTCGTATTATTCGAGCTGAACCAGCAGTGCCCGAGATGGCGCCACTACCAGAGGCTAGGCTTGCAGCGTATACTCGACCATTCAGCTATGTCGGGGTGGACTACTTCGGTCCGATTGTGACCAGTGTTGGTAGGCGGTCAGTGAAACGTTGGGGAGTGCTTTTCACCTGCTTGACGGTGAGAGCTGTTCATTTAGAGGTGGCGCATACACTATCGACCGACTCTTGCATCATGTGTATCAGAAACTTTATGGCAAGGCGAGGGGTACCAAGAGAGATTTACTCCGACAACGGTAGTAACCTGAAAGGAGCAGAACGAGAACTCAGGGAGGCATTTCACCAAATCGACCAAAACAGGATCCAGGAGAGATTCACAACCTCAGAAACTAGATGGTATTTCAACCCCCCCGCGGCACCTCATATGGGAGGTGTTTGGGAGCGACTCGTCGGGTCAGTTAAAAACGTTTTGAAAGAAGTAATGCGGAATCAGAGGTTGACGGATGAGTCCCTGCAGTCGATGCTGATAGAGATAGAAGGTATCATCAATTCACGACCACTCACACATGTATCAGTGGATTGTGATGATGTGGAAGCGATGACACCAAACCATTTTCTGTTGGGGTCATCAAACGGAAGCAAGTCACCAGGAGCTTTCTGCGATAAGGACCTAATTCTGCGCAAGGAGTGGAGAAAGTGCCAGCAGCTGACCGACTTGTTTTGGAAGCGGTGGGTACGTGAGTACCTACCAACATTGACACGGAGGACGAAATGGTTCCAGAATGTTAAGAACGTTGAAGAAGGAGACATCGTCATAATCGTCGATGAAAATCTGCCAAGAGGTTCTTGGCCAAAAGGCTTAGTAGTTGGAGTCATCCGGGCCCATGATGGCCAAGTAAGAAGAGCTACCGTGAGGACAGCAACCGGTGTGTACGAGAGACCCGTAGCGAAGTTGGCGGTCTTGGATGTCAGTAGGTCGAAGGTTGGTAAATCAACAGCAGAAGCGGCTGATTCACCGGAGGGGGGAAATGTTGCTGACGCTTAATAATATGATAATTTCTGAACGCTGCCTGTTGCTGATGATCATTTTCTGAACGCAGCCATTCGTGGTGAACGAGACAATATTGAGATGTCAAACGAATTTTAAATCAAGCAGTTGGTGGCAGAAGATGGAGTAATAGAATTTAATTTTAGTTTCTTTCTTTTTTCCTTTTTTACATTCATTTTTTGCCTTTTATGGTTTATCAGTTAATCTTAAAATTACATGTTTAACTATTAATGTTCATTTGTTACTTAAAATAAAATAGAAAATACTTAAAGTTGCGTTTTTTCCACGGCCACCAACATACCTTGATTTACAATCGAATGCGTTGAAATTAGGTACATCAAGTTTTCAAATA
Source organism: Brachyopa scutellaris (assembly GCA_949775065.1). Lineage (NCBI taxonomy): Eukaryota > Metazoa > Arthropoda > Insecta > Diptera > Syrphidae > Brachyopa > Brachyopa scutellaris. The sequence goes on from OX459116.1 coordinate 6,564,083, forward strand.
AACCAACAAGATGAATTCGTTATTGACGATGAAGTCTTCCCTGGAACTGATGGCCTACATGAGCTAATTTTACGCAAAAATCCTCGAAAAGGTCGATACACTAATGAAGACTTGGAACAATATCTGAAAATACTGCAAAAAACAAATGCACACATGAAATACCATGATGGCAGTTCACAGGTTAAAGGTAATAAGGGCCAGAAATATAAGCAAATTATCCAACCTTTAGTTCAAAATTTATCGCGGAAAGTAAAAAGTAAAATTGGTAAGGCATATTCAGCTGATATGATATACTCTACTAATCCTGTCGATTATGTTCATTGGTATGATCCAAATGTGCTCGTGAATAGACTAAGACTTTTAATCGCAACTCAAAAAGCTAGAAATAATAACCTTCAGATCCAGAATGAGATAAATTTAATTGCTGAAGAGCTACGCGAATCGAATATCATATATTAGCATCGGGAGAAGTTGCAATTGATAAGCTGAACAAGATTAAACGACTTTCATACTACGAATACTGGCAGCATTTGAAAAATTATGAGCTAACTGGTTTTATACAAATTGAAGAGATCCCTGATTGGAGACTGACATCAGTTGTCTTTGTCAAAATGGATCAGAATGGAGCTAAACAAAATTCTAGTGTAATGGATTTCATCCCCAGAAAATTATAATACGCAGTCACCAGCAACAGCATCATGGAAATAGAGAAATGCATAGAGTGTACTGTCCTAAGAACAACAGGCGTGGGATATCTTGTTCGCTTGCCTAACAATAAAGAAGGGTTATTGATTTGGACTAATTATAAAAGAAGAATTTAAAATTATTACTGAAAAAGATGGATATATTGATTTGATTAATTTTAAATAAAACACAATTATTTTTAAAAAAGTTCCATTATTTTTTTTTTTATCTACACGTTCAACAAATCTTCTATCCTCATCATACAAACGAATGAATGAGAAACACTCCAACATTGTTTACATATCGATATCACAATAAACATTTTTTTTTATCTTCTTTGAACTTCTGATAGGTACTTAATATTTATTTATCTCTTCTTAGTCTCTGATGATAATGATGATGATTCGAATGGATGGATTGAATTCGATACCAGCGATGTGTCGACCTCTTGCTCTATTCCTTTATTTTTTATTTGATATACAAACGGTTTTTTTTTATGAAAGCGCAGAAACATATACATACATACACAATGGCCTTGAATACCATATGATCATACGCTTGAACATTATGAGCCGAAACAATAACTTGTTGATCTTGAATATCCCACTGGCCCCGCTACCCATTTCAGTCAACAACCAAAATAAACAATCTGATCTGGATGAATAGACCTTAAAAACCGTTCACCCCCCTCTAATCATTGTTATGTCAGCAAATTCCATAAAAAATATATGGTCGAAAGACAAAGAGACCAATACTTTTAAAAATGTCGAAACATGAATATCCCCACTGTATAAGTAGACCTTAGCAACCGTTCACCCCCTCTAATCATTGTTTCCCCTCCAATAGCGAACATAAACAATCTGATCTGGATGAGTAGACCCGCTTCACCCCCTCTCACCATTGTTCCCTCCCGCCCAAAAATATACTTCTTCCTTCTCGCTCTGGCTCAGTGTTTTTTTTACTTCCATCGTCCAATAAAAACAATTTTACTTGAAACATTATAGTCAGCATTGCTACCTATTTCAGCCAACAGCTTAAATAAACAATCTGATCTGAACGAGTAGACCCGAGAAACCGTTCACCCCCTTCTCACCATTGTTCCCCATCCGCCTACAAATATACTTCTTCCCTCTCGCTCTGTCACATTAAGTACACACTAAGTACACTAAGTACACACTAAGTACACTATGAAATACAAACAAACATATGCATAGGTACACATCAAGTACATACATACATATGTATAAAATAAGTACATTCCATGACATGTTGATCTTGAATATCCCATTACCCATTTCAGCCAACAGCCAGAATAAACAATGTGATCTAAATGAATAGACCAAGGAAACCATACCCTGCAAGCCATTCACCCCCTCTCATCCCCTCTCATCATTGCTTTCACTCCGCCAACAAATATAAATAGTCGCATATATTTCCTCTCCCTCTGACGCCGTTCACTTCCTTTGCCCAATAAACAAAACAAAAACATCGATATACATAATTATGTACATACATAATATGACACGCGACGACTTTGAAGTTGACTCATATACCGCCACATCATATCCAAATACATATACACATACATACATACACACATATATACATACATACACACACACATACACACATGTATATACATACACAGACATACATACAGACAGACAGCATGACATAAGAAAAATTTAACCCAACACCTTCTTAATATAAACAAACAAAAGCCTTCCTCCCCCTCCCCCCTCTCCCTCGCCCACGCTAATGTCAACAAAAAAAAAACCGGGGTAATTAAAAACCGGAAGCGGCAAACATCAATCACATTCCATGACACTTTAATGGGCAATTAAAAATGTTCCCACGCTTATGTAAACAAAAATGTAACCCGATACCCCTCCTTATGTAAACAAACATCTTCCATCTCGCTCACTCTCACACAAACATCTTCCCTCTCGCTCTGGCTCAGAATTCCCAGGCTCAACCGTCCCAATACCTACTAATATAATTTCCAAAAAACGAATTTAAAGTGAAAATGCATAGCCTCCTTCCTGTCTACTGTCATTTTTCATTAAAAAAAATTAAATATAACTTAAAGATTTCATTACTCTATTGTAAATGATCTTAATATTAATTAATAATAAATATGAAATATGAAAATGTCACCAAAACCACAAATGTCAAATTAGGACTTCATCAGCAAATGTCAAGGTTACTTAATTAGTTGGCGCTACAGTTCGAGGTGAACCTGGGCCTGCTTCTCGCAACCATTTGTGTGTGCGTGTAATATTTTTGCACGAATGGAAGGGACCTACAGTTTTTGCCGACTCCGAACGGCGAGTTGAGAAGCTCAATCGTGACAAATGATACTCTTTGATGCTTGTCAGACATTCGAAAGAGGTGGGTACTGTGAAAAACTTGTAGGTGTTTGCGGCGGGATTCGAACCCAAGACCGCTGGCTCAGTAGTCCGACGCACTAACCACTTGCGCTACGGTGCCTACGGTGTCAAGGTTCTCAAACTGAAAAACGACGAAGCAGATGGACGACACGAGACTGGTAGTGTTTCGGGAAGCATCGTTTCGTCGACGTCGTTTGGTAAGGTCGTGTGATCGCCAATCGTCGGTGAAATTACATGATGAGAGCCCTGATTTATCATTTGGTTATTTTTCATTCCTCATTCTGCTTGTGTTTTTTGTGTTCAGATAGGTTGCTTAGTAAAACAACGAACTAAACAAGTGCAAAAATATACGAAAATTAACAAAATTTGATTTATGTTAAATTTTCAAAAAATGCCAGTTGTCAGGGCAAGGTATTTTTGTGCGTTGAAACGGGGGTTGCATTGGGTTTTTCGACAACCACGAAAATAATTGACACTAGTCAGTGCACCCTAGGGCTGGCAACATCAAACAAATCTAACGATTTTGTTCTGTTGTCAGTACACACATTCACGTATTTAAGTTCACACATTCACAGACTGAAGTTCACGCATTCGCAAATTGAGATTATGTGCATTTTCAAACCTCGGCGCCCCGGTTATCGTAATACTCGGTCTAAATTCTTTAGACGACATGAATTTAAGCCGCGATCAAAAAATGAAATTAGACCGAGTATTATGATAACCGGGGCGCCGAGGTTTGAAAAAACCATTTTGTAGATCTCGGTGAAATAAGCAGAAAATATGATGTAAAAAATATTGATTTATCGCTTAGCTTAGGAGATATCGAGGTTTGAAAATTTGAGTGAAGAAATTTATAAAATTGTAGTTTTTTAGGATCAGACTTTGAAAAAATGAACCTAAAAAAATCGCGCGATTCATCGTCTGATGAATTTAGACCGCGCGGTCGAAATTCATTGTATGCACTGAATTTAGACCGCGATGAAAAAATGAAATTAGACCGCGCGGCCTAAATTCATTTTGACCGCCCATACAAAACCATGCGCGACCTAATTTCACGCGCTCTAATTTGAATGCCCTCAAGCAAACAGCTGTGTATTAGCTGCCAAACGCACGACAAAGTAGAAAGTAGCTCTACTTCGGCGTTGAGTTCGTAGTTACAATATAATGCGATATATACGTTCAAACGCCTGAGGTCACATTTTGTGTGACGCTATAAGAGCCCATTGTATCTACTGGATCCGTCACGCGCGAACGCCATTATGGCCGAATCACAATGTGGCATTCGCGCGGTCGTGCGTTAATGGGCTTTATATCGACTTAACGATATTTTCAGTCCAACCCGCGACCCTGAAATTACTTACTTACTTAGGTGGCGCTACAGTCCGGGGTGGACCAAGGCCTCAACCAACAACCTCTTCCAGTTAGCCCGGTCCTTAGCTAACCGCTTCCAGTTGCGCACTCCAAGTTGGTTGAGGTCTTGTTCTACTTGGTCGCGCCACCTTAGGCGAGGTCGTCCTCTGCTGCGCTGACCCTCCGGGTTAGAGTTGAATATTCTCCGAGCCGGAGCGCTGATGTCCATGCGCTCCACATGTCCTAGCCATCTTAAACGCCCAATGTGCAGTTTTTTGACCAGGCTGATGTCGCTGTATAGCTCGTACAGTTCGTTGTTGAATCTTCTCCTCCAAAACCCGTCAACGCAAACGGGACCGAATATCCTACGAAGGATTTTTCTCTCAAAGCGACCAAGGAGATCTTCATCCGCTTTCGATAAAGTCCATGCTTCAGCTCCATATAGCAAGACTGGGATGATAAGGGTCTTATATAGAGTCTCCTTAGTCGATCGGGAAAGGACTTTACTGCTCAATTGCCTTCTTAGCCCAAAGAAACAGCGGTTGGCAAGAGTAATCCTTCGTTTGATTTCCGACGAGATGTCATTTTTTGATGTTATGGCAGAGCCGAGGTAGACAAAGTCCTTTACTACCTCAAAGTTGTAGCTGTCTATTGTGACGTTCTGTCCAATTCGTCGATGTTGGTTGTCCCTTTTTGTTGACAGCATAAACTTAGTTTTGCCCTCGTTTACCGCTAAACCCATTTTGGCCGCTTCCATTTCTATACTCGCGAACGCGCCGGTGACAGCTCGCTGTGTTCTACCAATGATGTCAATATCGTCGGCGTATGCAAGTAGTTGAACGGACTTTTGAAAGATCGTTCCTTGTGTGTTGGCTTGTGAGTTTCGAACAATTCTTTCAAGTATGATATTGAAGAAGTCGCATGACAGCGCATCACCTTGTCTGAATCCTTTTTTGACATCGAAGGTCTCGGTGAGGTCATTACCGACCTTGATGGAGCAGCGAGCTTTCTCCATCGTCATCCTGCACAGACGGATGAGTTTAGCAACGCAAAATATGGCTTCACACGGTCGGTCGTAGAGAGGTTAGGAATGTGGCAGAATATAAGAATATTTTCTCAAATTTCCAGTATTGTCGTCGCTTCATCCACTGGCAGTGGACTTAGGAACCGGTCGAACTGCCTGTTGAATAAAACAATGCGATGTTTTGTGCGTTGTTTATTCTCTAGAACTCAAATTCATATTTTTACATTTAGTTAATTATAATAATATATAAGCTTACTCTTTTTAGCAATTCCTTAGCTTACGTTCCGATTCCAAGACGACGTGTGAATGCGCTTCTGGCGCGTATTTTACCTTTTTCGCGGAAACTTTGACAACTCGTTAAATTACCGAATTCAAATGTTTAAAGTGTCAAATTGACGTTTGACTTTCGTTGTATTGGAATCGGGACCTAAACCTCGGTTACATTTCAAATTTATAAAGTATATTTTACGACAAGTATTATACCAGAAATCTTTCTCTTTGACGAGAGCTATTGATTTGTCGTCGAAGAAATTCATTTTTTGCGAATAAATAAATGTATCCATGCACACGAAAAAAACAACAATAGCAAAACAACTGTGCGTGAACTGTCAAAGTAGCCGCTTCAAGCTTCAGTCGTTCATCGGTTAGGAATATGACAAATAATAATAATAATAGTATTTTCTTTCCTCAAAACTCCCATTCACGAATTTATTATGAAAAGAAGATTTGAAATGTATTTCTTTTTATTTTTATTGTTTGATAAGAAACACAAAATGTAAGAAATTACATTAAAGGGAGATTGTGTGCGGTATAAATAAATTAACTTTAGTATGTTATTAACTTGTAAAGATGCGTTGCGAATCAGTTCAGCGCCCGCTCTAGAGGTTATGCCACCCGGACAAAAAGACGAATTGGTGCCCATTATTTTTTAAATAAAGGTAGTACATTTAGTTTTATTTTCAAGAAAAATCAAGTCATATAATTTAAAAATCTTATTAAAGGATATTAGTTAGAAAGAAGCCTGTAGAAGTAGATAACATAACATAGTATTGACAATCAAGTAGTACAATATAGTAGAAATTAATGCAGAAATATCTGTACCTACCTACCTACCCAAAAATTGTTAGCCGTATAATTTTAACATTTTAAAAAGCTTTTAATTCCATATTAAATATTTAGTACGAGCTTTGGGTGATTTTACCTTTAATACGAGGCGATAACAATAAAGTGGGCTTTATGACGACTATAATTATTATGAGAACGCTTAGTTCCATGCTAAAATAATTTTAAAGTGTACTTTAACCGACTATAAATTTGCGCCATTTAGTTTAGTAAAGGCTTTCTGTGTTCTTTCTGTTTCAATGTTTCAAAAGCCTTCTATATCCGGAGATATTTTGGTTTCTTCTACTTTACAATTTATTCCAAACAGGAAATTTAAAAATGTACCTATTTATTCCAAACGTGTAACTTTCAAAGCCTACTTTGAATTCATTTAATTAAACATACCTCTTTTATGATTGTTTTCTTCAAAATCTAGAATTGTAAATATTTTTAGTTTTTAGAAAAAGACAGCATAAATAGGCGAAATGTGAAATTATCTATCAATTGGGTATTTAACATATCAATATTTTCTCTCTCACTTACAGCCAAAATGCCGCCCCTAAATCTTGGCGCTCCGGACAAATATCCGGGTTGTCCGCCCCTAGAGCGGGCCCTGGTCAATTATAAAGAATCAAGGACTCAATTTAGAACATAATCGTGCCACAGAAACAAAGATCGTTTGTATATTTTAAGCCGTCGTCGTTTTAAACTGTGAAAATTTATTTATTCTACCTTATTTATAAACATTTATTAAGACAATCCGGCAAAATAACAAGCAACGAGCCCTTGCGCGAAATTGAAGTTGTTTAAATCAAATTATGATGACACGTATAATTTATCAGATATGTAACAACATTCTAAATATTGACGTGGTGTCTGGCTGCAATCAAAGGCCTGTGGGAATTATTGGTTTCTATTTGTACACATTCTTACTTTCGTTACTTCATTTCCCCTCCATTCTTACACCCCTCACCCAATCTGTCAAAAAGGTGGAAGACGAAACAAAGGGAAAAAGGAGTAGTGTAATCCTGGTCATGGAGACGTCGTATTATTCAGTAACATCAATTTTATCATGCTGGCAGCGCCGTATGTGACACCAGTGCAGTTTAGTGAACAAGCACCGGAGGTAGTGATGGGACTCGAGTGATTTTATTTTACTCGAGTCACTCGTGTCATTTACAAAAATAATCGAGTTCTACTCGAGTGGAAACCTGACTCGAATTACATGGTTTTTTGCAAGTTCACAAATCGTTTAGCAACTTATTCAATAAAAAAGGTATACATATAGTATATGCAGAACGCATTATTGTTCAACCTTAAATAAAAATTAAATGGTAAATAAATCAAACCTTCGATTTCTTCCGACTCATTTTATAAATTAATTATAAAATAAAATAATAAATACACTAACTCATAAAACAAACTGCAAAAAGTACTGAGAAGGACGACACAATAATAAAACAATGTTACTGCTACGGTATAAGATATCCACTGTAGGTACTTAGGTAGAAGCAGAATAGAGATTCCAGTGAAAAACGAACTCTCGTTTTGCAACCATTTGCTTATATGAATTCAAAGTGAATGTGAGCGCGAGTAATTAAATTTCGCATCTCTATATGAATGTGTAAGTATGCAATGCAAAGGGTGACTCGATCCATTTCGTTGTCATGTGTGTTTTTCGAGTCAAATTCATTGAAGCCAGTTTCAGTTAAGTTATTCGAGTACGAATTGACTCGAGTACGAGTTCACTCGAATATAAAATCATTTGACTCGAGTACGAGTTGAAACTGAATTATGTACTCGAGTAACTCGAGTAAAACTCGACTCGAGTCCCATCTCTAACCGGAGGTTGTTTGTCACTGAAATTAATCTGAAATCAACAAAATCTGTACACGGACACTTCGTAGTTTCACTTTGATCGAAATCACGGAGACGTTGGTATTGTCGATAGCTAATTCGTTTTCTTCTCTGAAAAGAAAGGTGAATCGGGTCTGCACTCTCTGCACTTTTATCATTGTTTACAACTTGTGTTATAGTGATTTTAGTTAACTGTGCACTTAATAGGTACCCTTGTCTTTATTTGTGTCATATTTTCTATTGAGGTTTTCTTTAAAGATTTCAGAAAAAATATAATGGCACCACCACAAAGGATGCGTATTGCTAACGAAAAGGCCAGCAAGAATGTAACAATGCGTGGAAATGTTCCAAAATCATCTGTAAGTTTTTTCAATTGTTTGTTCGGGTGAATTTTTTGTTATTACGCTAGTGGTAAATAAAACAAAAAAGTTGCCACGCCAACTACCAGTTATCAAAGTGCAAATGCTAATAACGCCATAAAGGTGAAGACGTGTCACTTTTGCCGCACACGTAGATTTTTTTCTGTTTTTGTAAATGTGGCAGATCGTTGCCTTATAATAATAGCACATTACATATGAATTTCAAATAAGCATTTATCTGTTTGACAATATAAAATCCTACAACTGATTAATTTTGAAAACCATAAATGTAGTACACATTTAAGACGTCTCAGTGGGACAAGATACCCAAAAACTGGAATCAATTCATGTGATGAACTAGCTACCTACATATATTGATATTTTATTATTTTTTATTTTTTTATTTAGCAGAGCTCTGCTATTTAAATTCAGTGGTTACAATTTTGAACTTAACTTAAGCTTTGCACATTCGCGTATAGGGAAAAAGAAAGTTTAAATTTGGTTATGTGGATAATTACATTTTATAAATACGATCACATTTCGCTTGATTGTAAGAAAATTTGTTTAATTTTTTATGTTACTACATAGTGAATTAAATAGCCGACAATCTTTGTATACTATTGTATTTTGCGTTATATCTGTGGTCACAAACCATAACAGCCAAAGTCGAGTTAAGGCGGAATTGAGTTATAAATTTCATTGGATGCTATTATGACAATTTCTTTTTGTAGAATATTAGCAATAAAATGGCTCTTAGGTTTTATGAACCTAACAGCATATGAAATACAAGACCGATTTAAAACTTCAAACTGTTCTCCTGAAAAATGTGCAAAATCGACTTTGGCAGTTATAGTTTGTGACCACAGATATTATCAATATAATGCGGTAATCTTAAATGTGCATTGTTTCTTAGTTGATAAGGTTGAACATCTCCCACGAGTCTCAGGTACTTTTACATTTAACACGTCTAACATTAATCTAACAGAAGTTTATCGATTGCACTCAATAATAGTTCTCATAACTCTATTCTGTAAACTTTATTTTTAGTAACTTTAGCAACGAAGTATCACAACAAAGATACAATATAGATGTACGATACTCAAAATGTGGTTTAGTAATTATATTACATAGGTATACATATATGTTTATTGTACACAACATCAAAATTTATTTTTTATGCTGTGGAAAAACCGAACTTTTTTTAGCAGCTTTTTGAATCGTATGATCTAAATGCAAATTGAATCTTAATTTAGAATTGATAATGACTCTTAGATATTTCATTGGTGAAACTTGTTCTTGTAGTTTATGTATTAAACACAAGAGTGACTATTCAAAACTGATTTTATTCATTCGTTCAATTACAAGAACCAGACTAATAAAGATATGGTATAATGGTAATGGTATAACTACCACTGTAATATCTTCCTTTTTTTTCTAATCAAAGTATTCGTAGTAACACAATATTTGATATCATATCATATACATAATTCATTATACAGTCGAACTTCGATGACTCAAATATTTGATAACTTGAATGAAATTGATGGCAATAGCGCCAAGACTGCAATTTACATGTAATTTTTATTTGATAACTCGAATGTCTCGATAACTCGAAGACATTTGGCGTCACCTTCGATAAGTCAAATTCTGAAGGGGAATTTCCAAACTCTGCGTGTTTTTACATGTTCGTTTTACATATAATGCATCGCTTTCGGGGCATTGTGTTTGTATGGCCTATGACCTAGTATACAAAAGTGTAGAAAATGGTGATTTCATTATGTGTGTGTAAGAATACTTACTTAGTTGGCGCTACAGCTCGAGGTGAACCTGGGCCTGCTTCTTGCAACCATTTGTGTGTGCGTGTTATATTTTTTTTTGCACGAATGGAAGGGACCTACAGGCGAGCTGAGAAGCTCAATCGTGACAAATGATACTCTTTGATGCTTGTCAGACATTCGAAAGAGGTGGGCACTGTGAAAAACTTTTAGGTGTTTGTGTGTAAGAATGCTGTTGAAAAATTTCTTGTTAGTAAGGGTTAGAACACAAACTACAAGGTTGGTATATTGGTCGATACGAACTCAAAGCTTAGTTTTTTTAAAAAAAAAAGGTTCAAATGTTAATGTGAATCCGAATCTGCACATTTGATTTGATTTGATTCAACCACCTTCAAACGAGTTGGTTGCAAATTCGTTAACCATTTTGCGTTTATATTTAAAGACAAATGAAAAAACCGATTCTGTATGCCTATAATTTGAAAATCAAAATAAAAAATCCACACTTCAGTCATGTATGGCAGACCATTTTAAATAATAATTATGTTCCTGTACGTTTGTGTTGTACACTGAGTCCAAAAAGTCTCCGTACAGGTATCACTTCTTACTTCTCAACTCATAAAAACATCCAAGCACAGTGAATTAAGATAAAATTTCCACCCTAATTTGAAGAAATACATCTGACGAAATAGTTAGTTTACAAAGAAACAATATTATATTAAATAAAAACATGTAAAAAAGAACAAATAATAGATTCAGTGCTTGAATAAAGCAGAAAAAAAGTCTGCGTACAGTGGTAAATTTTCTTAAAAATATAAATAAATATGAAAAACAAATACTAAATTAATACGTAGTTGGTCCGCTTCTATTATGGATCACGACTTTTTATCGGTTTCACATGGAATGAACCAGCTTGGATGTGATGGCTGGGCCATTTTTCGTCCATTCATACATAAAAATGGTTTTGGCTGATTTTTATTGCTTATGGAATACTGGCAACTTTTATTTTAAGTAATTCCACAACTGCTCGATGGGGTTCAAATCAGATGACTGCGCTGGGTACTTTAGCCTCATTTGAACATTGTCAAATTACCAATATCTTGTTGGGAACAGAAAATTGTTGCCAGACCCTAATTTAGTTGCGCTTGAATGTAGATTTTCTTTGAGTATATTCAGAAATGCACATTTATCCATTAAAAAATCGATGAAAACGATACTTCCCACGCGGGAGAAAGCCATGCAACTCCAGACAATTTCGTATCCACATCCAAATTTTACTATGGGCGTTATATACTTGATATTAATTTCAGTATTGGGCTTTCACCACACCATACGATGACCATCGGATCCGAAAATGTTAAATTAACTGTCATAGCTAGATATAACCGTATCCCAAAATGAATAAAACCTGTTAATATGCTCAATAGCGCACTGCAATCTGGCTTACCAGTTCTATTTCTTAATGAATGGTTTCCTCCTGCTGACCCGACCATTAAAACCATTTCGTCTCAAAACATTTCTTACACATTTCTTATGTATGTACAAACATTAGTTTCATCTCTTGTTTGAAGATTTTCAGCTATTGCACAGGTACTTGTTTTCGAAACCTTGTTCACTACCTTCATAACTCTCGTCCTAAGCGATGGTACATTTTTCTAGGTCATCCAGGATCTTGGTTTATTTGATATAGTTTTGTTTTTTTTTTCTAATAGCTGGATGACATATTGCACCGAAGAACCCATTTTGTTAACAATTTTAGAAATATTATCTAGAGATTTTGCCTTCTTCCTTTAGAAGAACCATATTTTTTAGTTGCGATAGGAATTTGGTTATTTTTTTCCTCCATTTTAAAAACAAACTCACTTTTTAACCAAAAATAGGAAAAACACAATTGATCGTTTCCGAAAACCATCTTAACTCCACTTTCAGCAGGACTTTTAATACAGAAAACACTGTAAAATCCTTGGAACGGTAGCTGTACGGAGACTTTTTTGTACTTCAAAAACGGCCGTACAGGACGTTTGCGATCATAAACTTCAAGTTATAACGCGAAAGTAAATGAAATTTGTGAGGAATAAAGAAGACAAGATTCTCTTTCATAGAAATGTTTCATTTTTAATTTATTCATTGTATTTGGATTTCATTAAACAGTTTTTGATGTGTACACATCTAAGCGCGCGGTAGCAAAATTTCTAGTGGAGTAATTCCGCGATTTCGGCGAGAAATTGCACGATTTCGGGAAATTTGTAACTGGAATTTCATAGCAGCGCGATGAAATATTGACATAGTGATTGCATATGTTCCTGGTCAACTTTTATATATCCCTGATTCATTTGAAATATAAAACATCCTCCTGCTGAGCAATGTTCAAAACAATTATTCAAAGCATCGCCCACAATTTTCTTTCAGTAGAGACAACTGCCAGTAGTCGGGCAGCAGTGCGTATAGTTGCAATAGTGTGTGTGTGAGTATAGGCATCTAGGCGTAAAAGTAACAAAATTGTTTTTAAGGATTTAAGTAAAGAAATTTTATAAACGTTTGTAAAAGTCTTCTCAAATTTCGAAACCTTGATATCTTCTAAACTAAGCGATTAATGAATTTTTTTTACTACATATTTTGTGCTTATTTGATCGAAGTCTACAAAATAGCATTGTCAAATCCTTGCGCCAAACTTATCGTAATCTTGCCGCGGGCTCTAACATGATCATAATGCTTTGCATTTCAATGTTCTGCAATCATTATCACCATTTGCGGCTCTCCCACTCAACCAATCTTAACAAATGAGGTGTTCAAAGAAAGAGGATTTTCTAGAGCAGTGATTTGGATTTTAAGTTTATAAATATTATTAACAATCTCGCATGTAGAAAACCTACAACCTATTTACGAATAAAATGGTTACTTACTGGCTTCTAGTGTCCTAGTGGCACCTTGTTCCAAAAAATAAGACCTACTTTTCGTGATAGAGATCCTGATATTAAGATTAAGTGTAAACAAATTGTTTATATTTATAAAATCAGAGTGCATTTCGTCATTGCTCCAAGACATTATTTTCGTTAGACAACTCATTCGTGAATGTACATAGGTGCGTTGAAATAATGTTTTTCCGTAATAACTTTTTTCAAAAGCCTTCAATTAGTGTTAGAATCATTGAAATCGGTGCAGGAATAAACTCTCAGGAGAAATCACAAGCTCTTGCGCTAGCGATTTGATTACATTATGAACATAGTAGATAAGGCGGTTTTTTTGTGTTGTTGTTGTTGTTTTTTTCTTTTCTATTTTTCTTACTCGTGATGAGATGACAGAAAAGAATACATATGTACCTACAAGCTGATATTATTTATGTAAGAACTTGTAAGTTTTTATAACCGCGGCGGTTGAGTGTGTAGCGCGTCGGTTTTTCTACTTTTGACCCAGTATACAACTGAGTTTAGGGGTCCCAGGTTTGTTTTCTGTCGTCGACTGCTGCGAATGGAGTGAATTCGATGAGTATATATGCGATTGACTTGAATTCTATCAAACATAGACTAGTTATAATTTACTTTCTTTCCAATAAAGTGGAGCTACACACCCAGCTATGATTACACATAGCTCGGGACTGTTGGATACAGTCGCATCATTTTGGTTTTTTATGTAAGAATGCACCGTAGCGCAATTGGTTAGTGCGTCGGACTACTGTGCCAGCGGTCTTGGGTTCGAATCCCGCCGCAAACACCTAAAATGTTTTTCACAGTGCCCACCTCTTCCGGATGCCTGACAAGCATTCAAGAGTATCTTTTGTCATGTAAAGCTTCCCAACTCGCCGTTCGAAGACGGCAGAAAACTGTAGGTCACTTCCATTCGTGCAAAAATATAACGCGCACACACAAATGGTTGCGGGAAGCTAGGCTTGGTTCTACCTAGGACTGCTGAAACCAAATATTATTATTATTATGTAAGAATCACTTATTAGTGCATAAAATAACCATATTTGACTTTAGTTTTTTTTTTCGTTGTTGAACTTATGACTTTTAAACTAAGAAAGGTGGAAAAAATAAAAAATTCAAAAAAAAAAAACAAACAAAAAACTGTTCTGCATTTTTTTGTAATGCATATTTTTAAACTATGTTTCTTTATTATAAACAATATAAATTGTTTAAATGTAGTAACATACATATTTGCAAAGGAAAACTAAATTTCGGATTTATCTGATGAACAATCGCTCACTTTCATCACTGATATTGGAGTTGGAGTTCTCAGAACAAAAAACACTTAGGGAAATGAATTAATCAAAAACTTTTTTCGAAATGATTTTAGCTGTTTTTTTAGGTAGTTGTATGTAGCTTGTGATCAGCGGATCTGATGTAATCAATATGAAATTAAAAACATCTTCATTACATTTTTTGCGGGAAAATTTCCTTGAAAATCTCGCGATATTTTTTGAATCTTTATTCCTGGCTTTCTGCGATCCTTCAGACAGTGGGCCTATTGGAAAAAGTACAGCAAAAAAACACATCTGGACCATGGATTATGTGATTTTCATAGTAACTACTACCGCAGGTGTTGAAACTTTCATGAATGGGACTTTTGTTACCGCGTATTCGTAGGTAGGTATGTACATACTGTATGTATGCAGCAGACATACATATATGTTGTACATATATGCGAAGCCACAACGAAAGGGCTGGAAAAGTAAATCATTTCTTCGACAGCAGTTTATAAGAGTGTATGATTTTTTTGATATTGCATCAAGATTTTATAAATATGTTACTGTGATAATAGTAAGAAAATCTAAGCGAACAACTTGATGCTGTGCACTTCGGTCTGTAAATTTAATTGTTCATATTGTACAATCAAACACCTTTTAATCGTTTAATTGGACCGAACCGCTGGACCTAAAGGACTGAAAGTACATTCAGTACACTATTCATATAATGACATAGGCGTCTGCTAATAGAGGATTTTTTGAAGTTCCATCTCTAAGTAGGTAACCTCGGAAAAATAATTCGGCACTCATCTCCAATACAATTTGTTTTGCCTTAACAGTGGCAGGGGGGCCAAGCAAGGCGAGCACG
Organism: Brachyopa scutellaris; assembly: GCA_949775065.1. Taxonomy (NCBI): domain Eukaryota; kingdom Metazoa; phylum Arthropoda; class Insecta; order Diptera; family Syrphidae; genus Brachyopa; species Brachyopa scutellaris. Next base: position 6,579,671 of record OX459116.1, read on the forward strand.
GGTCGGCTATATAAACGTCAAAGAAGCATGTCCGAAAAAGGAAAGATTTTATTGAGCTTAATTTTTGATTTATCGGAAAAGGAAAAGGGGAGTATCGGTCTAGAAAATAATTCGCGGATAATACAGAGGAATAAATCTATAAGAAAACATATTTTTGGCATTTATCGTTCAAAAATATCAATTTATCCAATATGAGGGAGCGTAAAAAATATAATATCCATGATATTTAATTTGATTTCGGCTGAAGAAAATGGCAATATATACAAGATAGTCAGGCAGGTTCCGGAATTCGGGTGAACTCAAATCGATATAGAATTATCAAATCGAGTGAAATCGATTTTCGTGTTCTAGATTTCGATCGATTTGATGAATCGTCTTCGAAACGATTTCGAATCGGCTGATTTCTGTCATTCTTTTATTTATTTATTTATTTACATCAAACAGATACACATTTACATATATTATCTTATAGACTACAGAATAATAACATTCAATATAAGTGCAACAATTTAACTATCATTATAATATAAATTTAATTTAAATTTAATCTATTACTTGAGCAGTTATTAAATTCAATACTTTAATTTTAAATTAAAGAATTACAAACTGAGTTTGATTCTCTTAGGCATCTAGTAAGAGGTTAATTTGGTCCGTAATTGATTCTGTGAAAGAGTTCACGGAATAATTTGCGGAGTCGTAGATCTCTACCATACAAATCTATTGATGATAATAGGAATGGACAGTTAATATGGGAAGTTAATACATCCCGTATAAAAATTACTGATAAATACTTGCGGCGTATGTCAAGTTGCTGAAGGCCATTTATTTTACATCTAGATAAGTAGGAAGGCATTCGGATATTCCAATGGAGCCTGAAAATAACAAATCGAGTAAAGCGCTTCTGGAACTTTTCAATCCGAACTGAGTGAATATTGTAGAACGGATTCCAAACAACGCAGTAGTACTCAAAAACTGATCTTACGTAAGAGGAAAAAAGTGTTTTGAGAGTTTAAGGATCAGTAAATTCCTTAGAGTTGCGCTTTATGAAACCGAGCATTGAGTTGGGTTTAGCAACAAATAAATCAATAATGTAACACAAAACTTAGTTTGGCATCAAACATTACACCGAGATCCTTTTTGGAGGTTATCCTGGCAAGAGAAAGGTCCTCGATTTTATAAGAATAAATAACAGGGGAAAGGATACGGAAAAAAGACATTGTTTGGCATTTAGAGACATTCAGATATAATTTATTACATTCACACCACTGTGACAACCTCTGTAAGTCTTCTTGAAGTAAAACACTATCAGATTCGGACTTGATGGTTCTGAATATTTTAATTTCATCCGCAAACATAAGGCAATCAGAGTGTTTAAGTATATTAGGAATGCCATTAACAAAAATTAGAAAAAATAGGGGACCAAGGTGGCTACCCTGTGGAACGCCAGATGTTGCATGAATAGATAACATACCGTTTATACGAACAAACTGTGTCCGCCCATGTAAATACGATTTACACCATTGTAGCATGTTAGAATGAAAACCAATGAGGCTCATTTTTCTTATAAGAGAATCGTGGCTGACTCTGTCAAAGGCCTTGGCAAAGTCAGTGTAAATAACATCGCATTGATAACCATCTTCAATCGATTGTGATGCAAGTTTGCAGAAAATAGTTAAATTTGATGTCGTAGATCTACCTGATATGTTGATTGGGTGAAATGATTTCTTTTAAAAGAAAGCTCAACTTTTTAAGAATAATTTTTTCAAAAAGTTTAGGAATAGACGACATTTTGGATATTGGACGATATTTACTTACTTCTTGCTTAGGTCCCGATTTATGAATTGGTGTAATAAATGAAACTTTCCAATCGCTAAGAAAAGTACCTCTTTCCAATGAAACATTAAATAAATGGTTCTGAAAGAACAACGGAACAGTTTTTCAAAACGATAGGTGGAATGCCATCTTCACCAGATCGTACCTCATCTTTCAAAGAGCTAAGGGCAGTCTCAACATCTGCGATATTTAAATATAAGCAACCGATATTAATGGAACTTTCGAATGAAACGCTGGAAGAGCTGTCGTCAGAAGGAGGAGAGCATACCTCTACCGATTGAAAAAAAATTTGCAAAGAAATTACATACAGTTGGAATGTCAGACGAAGTAGTACCAGAATATTGCATACAATTTGGAATACCATTGGATTGCTTTTTGGCATTTGTAAATTTCGAGAAACATTTCCTATCCTTCTTTAAGTTTGATTCAGTGCGAAATAAATAATATTTATAAAGAAAATTACTTAAAGCATCAAACTCCTTTTGAAGACGAGAATAACTGTCTAACAACAGAGCATTATTTCGGAAAAGCTTATATGCTTTGTTTTTGCGGTTACTCAAATGAATAAGCCTCTTATTAAACTAAATTGGCCTAGAACTCCGAATCCTTACTACCTTCGGTACAAAATGATCAACTGCCTCTTTCAGAGTATTCAAAAATAGACTATATGTAACGGAGAGATTATTCGATTCAAAGACAGAAACCCAAGAAGTTGAATTGAATTAGGAAAAATCGGGTCAATGCATTTAATAATATTAGTACAAAATTCTTTATCAACGAACACAAGATCAAGGCAACGATTTAACGTATTCTTAAAACCATTAATTTGTATAAGATCAAACTCTAAAAGTGAGTCAATTAATTCGATTTCACAATCTGATTTTTCATTAAAAGGAAGTAAACACGCTTCATCTGGGTCGAATACCCATTCTAAATTACACAAGTTAAAATCACCTAAAATGATTGTGTGTTGATTTAATTTTAAACTACTGACAATTTCGCGGCAGTTATTTACATGTAATATATATAGATCTAGAGAACTACCTGGCGAAATATAGCTTAAAATAATTAATAAATCATACACATTATTAATTGAAGCACGAACAGCGAGCTGGTCAACGTCATACACATTAGAAGCAGCAGTTAAAGATGAGAGCAGCAGAATTTCAACGCTAGAAAATGATGAACGTACGGCGATCAGCACCCCACCACCTCTTGATACATTATTTTTAATAGAGCATCTGTCCTTGCGGTAAACATTGAAAGAAGTCGTATTAAAGACTTCTGAATTATGATGAGCATTAGAAAGTCATGATGATTCAGTCACAGCAAAAATATCGTAGAACGATGAAGATGTATAAAAAAGCATTTTATCCAATTTAGTTCGAAGTCCGCCAATGTTTTGGTGGTACAGCAAGGAATCTTTCTGAAGAGAATGGGAAGCGTACGAAGCGTATGTATTTATCACAGCTGAGAGTGCATCGATGTTTTTTCTCTGAGAAACAAAGATTTTTACTTGTACAGAGAGCGGCCAAATAGATGGGTGCATTGCACTCTGGATCATATTTACTGGAACACTGTCCTTGAAGTTGACGAATCTCAATTTCGATTCTTCTGCATCTTTGTTTATTAGTTTAAAACATTGAATTAAAGATGATGGGATGCTCGTTTTAGCTGAGATGTGCTTGATAATATCATCAGGATTAGTATCAATTCGAAATATAGAGATATGAAACCATTTAAAGTTGTGCACCACGTTAAGGGAAGAAGAGCGCTCTGTTCCGAAGGTTTTGTTGATTTTTCGGGGTTAAGTCACCTTACTCTTTTGATTTATAGCAGTTTGCTGATCAATGTAATCAATGTTGTTGTTGACGACGGTGCAAAAGCTTTCTTCCTGAGATGACTTTAATGGATGAATTTAAGAGGTTAGAAGAAATTTCAGGTGATAGCTGAGAATTCTCGTTGTGGGAATCGAGATTCTCTTTGTTTAACTCCAATGATTGAATGTTTATTTCTTGATTAATCGGCAAGGGATTATGAATGTCACTATCATTACGGCACTGAATAACATTAATATTGGGGTTAAATGGCGATTCAACAGTGTTTAATGAATGATTTTTATCGATTGTATTAATAGGAATATTAAGGACAGTAAAGATTTTATGCATTGGGGCTCTTTATTGAGATCTAGCACCAAGGACGAAAGGTCATTTAACCGATTGAGAAGAAAAAAAAAGCGTCAATCGACCACGGCACTACTCACATTCTGTGTAATTTTGCACAATTTTACAGCATTTCGATTTTTTTCAATTTTGTTTTTTAAGTGAAAATGAGTGGAATTATTTCAGCGATTTTATTGTGCAATGAAATTCATTATAAAATTCACGATGTTGAGGACTCAATCTCTGCATTGCAAACCGACATCAGTTAAGAAACTGAATTTGATGATAACATTCCCCTGCTCAAAATGTTTGTGCAAATAAATTATTTTAAACAAATTCTCAGCAATTTATTTACATTGTTATTTCAAAATTCAAAGGCAAAGGCAAAGGCAAATGTACATCTCAGTTTGTCAATTTGACACTTTTTCTCTCTGACGATTTCATTTCGCCACCAAAACAGTAAGCTCGAAATCAAGAACAGGTAACTTGATTTGAATTCACTTCGAAAAAAGTGAAATTGAAATTTCTTCCTTTCTTCTGCAGTCTGCCACAGGAATTGGATATCCTCTTATTTATATTTAGTGGTTTTTTTTTATTGCACAGAAATAATGGCGCAAATTCATAGTCAGCCCATGAATAGTGCATATAGCCGACTATAGTTACAGCCGGCTATAAATAAAAAAAGCCGGCTATAACTTTTCGTTATTCATAAACACATTTTTGCCTGTGTATAAGTTAGTATCGACTTTCATATGTTTTTGTAAAGTGATTTGAACGAACAAACCCAAACGTCAAACTATTATATTTATTTATTTATTTGCTTATTACAAGTATTCTTAATACTAAAAACTTAAACAATCTAAAACTTAAACCTAAATTAAGAAGTTAAGGCTAAACTTAATATTCTAGGAATGGGGCGTATTGGATATGGAGTGGTAGTGTAGGGTATTTCTGAGAGAGGATCTGCTTAAATGGAAATCAAATGCGTTTTGGAAGGAATTGGTGACGCGAAGCATTCGAGAAATCGGTTCATTATAACCATAATTGGTACGGTGATAATTCAGTCGGAAGAGGGGAATAGATCTAAGGTTACGTGGGTTAGTGCTAAGGCTGATTTTGTTGAGCAGTGCGGGACAGTCGATATTTCCAGCTAATAACTGCTGAACAAAGAGTATATCGACAATTTGACGGCGTTTTTCGAGAGACTGAAGGTACGAAGTTACGAAGTTACGAAGGTAAAATAAAGCGATCTCGTGACATAAGGATTAGAAAATTCTTTGGACCAGCGTTTAACAAAGCCAAGGGTAGAGTTGGCTCTGTTAATTATGTTATCTATATGGGAGCGAAAATTAAGTTCTCTGTCGCAGATAGCAACCAGATCACGCAAAGAAGTGACAGAGGGGACGAGTTCATTACATATATAGTAAGTCCTAGAAGGGGGTGGGAGACGTTTACGGGAGTAGGCTTGGCACTTGCTGATATTAAGCTCCAAAAAGTTGTGTTTGCACCAAGTTGAAAACCTGTTGAGGTCGTCTTGGAGTGGGTGAGAGTCAGCGGGTGATTTGATGAACCTATAGATTTTCATATCATCGGCGTAGATAGGTACATAAGAATTCAAAATAATGCACTCCACATCATTAATTGTTAACAAAAATAATAAAGGACCAAGGTGGCCACCTTGTGGGACGCCAGAGGTGGCTGTGAAGCAGTTTGATACAGAGGACCTAAAGAGCACAAGATATGTGCGCTCATTCAAGTAAGATTTATGAGCAATTTATAGCCGACTCTAATTATTTAAAATGACGTTTGGGTCATTTTACATTTCGAGCCGGCTATAAGTGACTATGATTAGCAAAAAGTATATTTTAGGTTATGTAGGTGAATAAATTCTTTTATAGTTGGCTCTATCTAACTATGAATTTGCGCCAATGTTTCTGTTTTTGTTTCACTGATTTGATTTGTTTTTTTTTTCGCTTATTTGGAATTTACTGACTAACTGATTTGAACACAAAGATCAAATCAGATTGATAGCTAGATTTTGGAATTCAAAGCAGATGCTTTACTTTGAAGGCCCGACCAATGTTAGTTCGCGATAGTATGTAAGGAAAACGCACTATTTGGAATTTTGTATACAAATTCGATTTATTTCTCAGATGTGTCTACTAACTGAACTAGAACTGTTGAACTCTGAATTTAGACTTGAGCGCTTGAACTGTGAAACTGTTCTGATTTCCGATCGTTACCAATCCTCCCATTACGTCTTTGGTTCTCCTTCCTAGTCGTTACGCTCTATAGGCCAACAATGTAATTTGACCTATTCTGTGAAGTATTCTTGTGCCCAATTATTTATACAAGTGGTCGCAACAATACGTATTATTTGTTAGCGATACTTTGTGACCTTTGCTATTAATATTTATTGCGGACACTTGAGTGGGTCAGTGTAACGGCACTTGAGTGTCCACCGCAATGGGTCAGCATTGCATGTCTGCACACGTTCCGAATTGGGTTGTTCCGGTTGCGCGTTTTGTGTGGGCACAACACTGTATACTCTTTGAAGCGTAGTGCTCGAATAAAATTATATTCATAGAGAACTGGACAGAGGGATCTAGAAAAAGATAGAATACAGCATTAACAAAAGCAAAACTAAATACCGCTTCAAACTTCAGGCGTTTATAGGTTAGGAGTATGACAAATAATATGTTCTGTTTCCTCAAATCTACAATTCACGAATTTATTATTATTTTATAATTTTTTTTTTTTAATAAATCTTGATGTTGACTTTTAATCTTATTTTATCTCTTTTTCAGAAAACAAAGGAGAATCAATACCCGGTTGGTCCATGGCTATTGGCTTTGTTCATCTTTGTGGTTTGTGGATCGGCTATTTTCCAAATCATTCAGTCAATCCGTGTGGCGTAAAACTGATTTCTAGCTCTATCAAATATCAACTACAACCACAAAAGCTCTTGAGACTTACACCCCAGATGGAAATGTGTGTCCAATATTTTGCCAATTAATCGTAAATTCCCGATTGTTTTCTTTTTTAGTAAATTTTATTTCAGAAAAAAAAAGGAAATAACATCTTTTCGTTCATTTCCATATACAACTTAAAGTCAGAGTCTTTAGTCAAAATGTTTGTAACTTAAGACAGAAAATCGTACCTTAAGTCGTAAGGCTAAATGGCACTTAATCCTTTTTTTTTAAAATTAGTATGAAATAAATTGCCCGAAGTAAGTAACACAATTATCACATATTAAAAATGTTTTTAACAGAACTTCAGCGTGGTGTTTATATGTACATGCATTTGCTTCTCAGAAAATAAGAGCCTGGTAAATGTTCTGTAGGAATGGCATGTATTGTATATTGCGTTTCATTATTTTTATAAAAGTCTTTCATTTTTTTAAATCTTATTTTGATATTTTTCTTATTATATAATATTTTTTGTCAATTCGGGCGAGTTTAAATTTTTTTCTTTATCATTTCTGTAACAAACAGTAAACGACATATTTTTTTTTATATAACTATACATATACATATGTATATTTAGTAAAATAAAATATAAATTAAACAATATGAAAAAAATAATAAATGTATACATAAAACATGGAAGTTATATTTGTGTTTTTATTTTAAAATATGAAAAACAACTGACGCCAAACTAAAGTTATCATCTCGAATCCGAAACTCGTAAATTGAAACGCGACCGCACGCTTTGCTTGTTAACATGAGACTCTCCCGTTGAACTCCAATTCCAGTCGGAAGTTGAGTTGGGTCAGGAAGCTAAATGGGCATTTCTCCGTTGGTTGACCCGCTGTTGTGAAACTGAACAATATTGCTGCGTAGGCGAAACAATGTTATTGCATTAAACAACATTTGTAAAAACGTATCTCTACACCTGTATGCAGATGATGTGCAAGTGTACTTGTCCAGGCCAGTTGGATTGATTGAAGATCTGGTTTATAGGCTCAACGAAGACCTAGGAAATATATATGACTGGTCAGTAAGCAATTCTCTTATGGTCAATCCAACTAAATTTCAAGCAATTATTATTTCAAAAAAACATTATACCGTCGATTTTTTACCACCAGTATTTTTATCAGATATGCCACTCAAGTTTGTGGATAAAGTTAATAACTTAGGATTTCGCATAAAAGGTTCTCTTTCCGCTACTGACCATATTAACTTTGCGATTGGACGTATCTATGCTGCACTCCGAAAATTATGGCTGTCAGCGGCCTTCGCTCCTGTTGAAACAAAGTTAAGGCTAGTTAAGACCCTGCTTGTGCCAATAATTGATTATGCTACGGTTGTTTATTGTAAGCTTGACTCGCAGTCTGGGCATAAGTTGCGTGTTGCATTTAATGACATGGTCAGATATGTTTACGGTCTCCGCAGATTTGATCACATATCAAATTACCATCGACTTATTCTTCGGTGAAGTCTTAAAGAATTTTTAGATGCGAGATGTTGTATTTTTATGCACCAGATAGTCCAGAACCGATTACCACCATACTTATTTCAAAAGATACAATTTGCGCAATCATCTAGGACATGTAATCTTATCACTCCTGTCTCAAACAGCTGTACCTATTTAAATACTTCGCGTATGCTTTTTGTGGAGTGGAGACCGAAGCCACCAACAGCCATGCAGCAGTGGGTGACGTCATGGTGTGCGTATGTGGCATATTTGAATTTCTGCGTATTTACTGAAATAGCATTCTATTGATGCGTTGTGCCCGGCCTACTACGATAGATATGATTGTAAAAGCAAATTCAAATTTTAAAAAAAGTGCACGGGCAATGGCGGGCGGGCGGGCAACAGCTGTACCTATGAATACTATAGAAATGTATTAGAAGAAAACAATTTGTTTTCTATAAAAAGTTGCAGATAGGCGAAGCTACGGGTCAGCTATCTCTATGTATAAAACAGCTCACTGACTGACTGACAGACAACGCACAGACCAAACTTATGGACCTAAAGGGCTGAAAATTTGGACAGTACCTACATTGCTATAGTAACATAAACATCCACTTAGAGAGGATTTTTTGTAATCACATCTCTTAGTTGGTGAATTCGGAAAAATAATTCGGCACTCATCTCCAATACAATTTGTTTTGCCTTAACAGTGGCAGTGGGGGGGAAGCAACGCGAGCACGGGTCAGCTAGTATTACATATTCAAAATTAAATTTCAATTTCAAATTTCAAATATCTATGCAAAATAAATTCTTAAAGATAGGTAATTTTTTTGTGTTACATGCTTATAATGAGGTAAAACAATTTCTGTCTTACAAAAGCAATACATACCTAGTAGGATCTCTACCATATGTTGCGATTGATAGGTTTCATGTGCGCGACTGAATAGTCGTGCGACTGCAATCGCATGTGTGCACCTAGTCTTAGCGTTACTTAATATAACTGGTCACCACGAGATACTAAGCTTGCCATCAAAGCAGCATCAGAGGAAAAGACGCAATCAACTTGACCTTCAGAATGCCATCCAAGCTCTGGGAAAGACCGAGGACAGCCCTCACTGTAGGAAGGGAAGAGTTAACACGATAGACTCAAAGCGGACACATGCCGCTGACACGGCAAACCATCAGCCCTAATCATCGCCAACGTTTCCCGCAACGCAGCCGTGTTCCGAAGCAGTCATAATCAATAAATAAATACGTGACCTCGTACCATGATATCTTGCACGAGCGGCAAGGTAAGCACGTCGTTGGAGTGTCACGAAGAATCGGTGTGATAACGGGAACGTTAGTTTAGTTTAGTTCAGTTTAGTTTTTAAGTGAACTCCGTGTAAAACAGGCTTAAGATGAAGCATTAATAAAAGTAAGCAACTCCAATTATTATAGTAGCTCAAGTATTTTACTTAAACTTGTATTTACCTTTGTCGCTCACATATTTGGCAGCAAAACCATGCAAAAATTACAAACAAATAAATAAAAAAAAACATGGCGCAAATTCATAGTCAGCCCATGAATAGTGCCTATAGCCGACTTTAGTTATAACCGACAGTAAATAAAAAGCCGGGTATAAGTTTTCGTTATTCATAAACAAATTTTTTTAGTCCCATTATGGCAAACGCCGCCTATAGGCGTATGACTTCGTAGTGCGAGAGTAAAAAAAAAAAAAACTTTTTGTTTGCACTTGAAGTGTCAAATTTCCGCCGCCCATGGGGCATTTAATACTTTTACCCCTATTATGGTTAGCGAATCGAACATTCGATATGAAGCGAACTCTTTTGCGGATCACCCGTATCGTTGTATTATGTTCGCAACTGTCATTCCACCTGGGGGAAGTTTTTGTGACTACACCAATCTATATTATTCCATTTAAGTTTAATATTGTTGATATGAAAATTCTATACGGGGAAAATTACATTTTCGTAAATATCTGCACCCCAGCGCCACCTATCGGTCCAAATGTTCCCAACGACTTTTTTTTATTTAGATATTATGTGGTGTGAATTTAGGCCAAATCGGTCCATAAATAAGAATTTTGAAAAAGCGACCCCAACGCCACCTAGCGGGTTTTAACATAAAAAAAAACCATCTGGAACAAAACACGAACATATATATTAAGAAGAAGATATATCGTCTCCGTCGAAAAAGCGCCTATTAGTGCCAATGTTCCATTATATTAATTCATATTGAGCATTTACTATAGCCCACAGCTAGAAGATACCGATTTGCGTCCATATTCAGCGATACAAGCGAATCAACTCAACAAAATATGGGGAAAAACATTGTCAATGTTCATTGATACGTGTGGATGCGATTTTGCATCAATGTTACTTGACATCAAAAATCGTCAATAGGTACTTGACAAGTAGTAACATTGATCGTTTGTTCGGCGCTTTAGAGACGACTATAACTATTTTAAGTGACGTCTGGCTTATTTGAAATTTTGAGCCGGCTACACGTTTAAAGTCGAATATAAGGCAATACTACGCTTACACCAAACGAAACCCCGAGGTTTCGGCAAAAGCATCCAAAACTCCGAGGTTTCGCCATACAGTTTCGAGGTTTCGAAATCTCGTGGTTTCGACGAAATTTACTTGAAATCTTGAGAGGTTGTCAAGCCGAACAAGTCTACAGCGTGAGCTTCGGCTTATTTTGGTGTTCATTTATAGTTGTCGAAATATTAAATGCCAAAATAATTGCGGCCAATTGACAGGAAACCGGTTAGTTTGCAAGAAAATATCTAATTTATATAATTTGTTAATCTTTTCAGACAATGGACAACGCAAAAATACAAAAAATGTCGCCTACTGAGGAATGTCAACAAACAATTGTTTTGCCTAGAGATGGGCGATTGCGAATAGAAACAATCGAATAATTCGATTGTCTCTGCTCTGTCTGCTATTTTTTCCATATTCATCCGTTTCTCTTATGAGTCAAATAAAAGAAAATTGGACTTATTTTCAATTTCAATAAATGTTTCACAAAACATTTTGAGAGGCGGTACGCGGCCAACGTAGCTTGCTGCGGTACAAAATTGTAAACCGGCGCAGTGGGTGCACCTATATTTACCGCAATAGGATTTCGTACCATTACACCGCTACCGCACACTGCTCCGATGTGGTAGCTCCTATAGTTGACAGGAGACGATTGTTCTAGCGTGATTGTTTTGGGCGATAGTTCGATTGTAAATAAGGTTATTAAACTAAAATTTAAATTGAAAAAATCTTTTTATTTTAAATATCAATGGTTGCATGCGTTCAGATTTCAGATGCAATCGACGATTAGTATACTCGCCTGGTAAAATAACTTTTCTGGAATACGATTTGATAGTTACTCGATTGTGTTCTGCTAACACCGAATTGTCTATTTATTCGATTGTGAAACTAATTCTCAATCGCCCATCGCTAGTTTTGCCAGCCATTTCAAAATTGGCAGCTAATGAAATTTGAAACCTTTTCAACTCGGTGTAAACGGGTTACTGATGTTTCGGTGAATGTTCATCGAAATCTCGAGGTTTCGGCACGGTGTAAACGTACTATAACAATAAATAGCAGAAAGTATATTTTAGGTTATGTAGGTGAATAAATTCTTTTATTAGGGGTTTTTTTTTTTAAACTAGGCGTGTTTTTTTTCAAAACTATATAGGCTTAGAAATTTGTTTCCATGTTAATTACACTAACAACTAAGCCTATATAGGCTTACGAAACCTGGATAATTATCCAGTCTTAGGTGCTTAGCCTGGATAGAAAATGTGCTACCAAACCGTTTTTCGTCGATAGTTATCGAAAATGTTATCAAAATGTCAAATATGACATGAAATTGAGGGAGAAATATGAAGGCCGGTAGCTATCAACTGAACTCTGCTGTCATTTCAAATTTAAATTATTTCTGTTCATTTTAAAATGGGTAGAAAAGAAAGAAATACGAATTCATCCGACAAGAAAAAGAAAATTATAATGAATTAAGTGAACATGTTCCTTATTTTACTATTTAATGGAATTAAATTTGACGAAAAACAATTCTATCCACCAACTTATTAATGAGCGCTTGATAACTACCGGCCTTACTTTCAATGAAAACAATGCCGATGTGAAACTGTCAAACGTCAATTAGCATAGTCCTGCCAAGTCACTGTTCAGCGTTTTTTTTCTCATTCTCCGCTAAGCCTATATAGATTTGAAAAAAAAACACGCCTATTTTCGGCTTTATTTGACTATGAATTTCCGCCAGTGTGACCTTTTGTCCCTGGCTAAGTAGCTACACGATCATTTCCATACCGATTCTTTTCAGTGAGACAGGTATATTTTATGTGAGTTAAAACGAGAAGGGTTGATTTCACCAAAAGCACACCGAAAATCCACTTTGAATAATAATTCTCGGTGGAAAGCGGGGTTCACATTAAACGATTTGTTTGACACACTTGATTGAATTGGCACTTGAATTCCAGTGCCAAAATTTATATTTTCGTGCCTGCGTGCGTAAAGGAAATTACAGTGTCAAAAATGCACGATCGTACCACATCGGCAACACTGCACACGAGATGATTTCTGCCGGCGGAGAACCGGTTTTGTGGGCGAAGGCGCTGAGGTTTGCGGTAAGCGTTTGTTTGAGCGGTTGAACGAGGTAGGAAACTAATACAAAAACATCTTTCAAAATATTATTTAAAACCAATAAAAATATCTATTAAGATTCATAAATAAGAAGCTAAATAGTAAAATTGTACTTATTTTTCTATATATTTTCTTTTGTTAAAATTAATAATAAATTAATTACAGCAAATTATTGTGCTGTATGAAATGTATAATAAATTTGACGGAAAACTGCTGTATGAAATGTGTAATAAATTTCTGTGAAACAGAATCATACAACATTACAATACTTCCAGCCGATTCTCCGTTTATAAATTGTTGTATGATAGCAGATCATACATCAAATCTGTGTAACAGAAAACATACAGCAGAACTGTCATTACTCATTACCATACAATATGACGCTGATTGCACGACCCTTTTTTCGTTTGTTTCGTCTTTCGTCTTTTTGACAGGTACGTATGGTAGTGATTACACGTTTCCTAATAATTGGTGGATACGTGCATACGTGATTCTGACGTTCATTGAAATTCACATTATATTTAGGAAGGGAATAGTAAAATTTCAGTTGGAGTCGCACTAAATCTACTAATTATGGACGATAATAATTGCGTGTTTACTACCAAATTTCCCTAAATTAAATTCCAAAATCAACTTTGGATTCATCATTAAAATTCTCTGCCTCGTTTTGGTTGTCAAACGAGAAATGTCAAAGATCAATCGGAAAAAATTTCAGAATTTTCATTCCTGCTTTCGTTACTTCATTCCCCTCTCGTTTCTTTGCCCCTCCCCCTATCTGTCAAAAAGACGAAATACGAAACGAACGAAAAAAAGAGTCGTGTAATCAGCATCTATGTGTTGTATGATCTGTGAAACAGGCCTCTCTGACTTTTTTTTACTGAACAGACCTCCTGTTACTCATTACAGCTGTCATTCTTGCCTTTGTTTTGACATTCTTAAAATGAATGGTTACTTTATTTTATTTTATTTTGAATGTATTCATTTGTTACTTTTACTACGAAAATCACCTTCTCACCGTCACCGTACAAGAAAACAACAAATAAGAGAAAAAACAACTTGACACGTCTTGTCGAGCAGAGGTTTATTCCTGTTCTGTAAAATTGCAATAAAGAACCAATACTCAATTATTTCAGCATACCCAAATGGTGTTTTTTATTTCTACATAATTCAGTGAATATAATCAAAACATTTATCAACAACCACTTTTTTGTATAAATACGTTTGTCTATTACGACCTGTAAGGTATACAACGATTTACTTCCAATCTACCAAGTAATAAATAAAATTAACCTACGCGTTCAGCTGGCAAAAGGCAAACCATGATGGAGGAAACATTAATGCTAATACTCTTAGTTGCAGTTATGTTGGTCGGTTCGTACCTGGCCGGAAGTATTCCGCTTGTTATGAAGTTATCGGAAGTAAGTCATACTACACTGATTCCAATGTTTAAAGTGTTTTCAAACATTTATTTAATTGTAGGAGAAGTTGAAAATTGTAACTGTTCTTGGTGCAGGCCTACTCGTTGGTACAGCATTGACAGTAATTATCCCTGAAGGTATACGCTCGCTTTATTCGTCTGACACGCCAACCAGAAACAATCAACAAAACCTTGCAAAATCATTTGTTTCCACGTCAGAAAACACCGCAAATCCTTCAGTTTTTGCATCTCTTCATACATTCCACCACGAAGTAGTTGATCATTCCAGCACCATTGGACTGTCATTAGTATTAGGTAGGCTGGTTTAATATTATAAAACGAATGTATTAATATTAAAATTATGTTTTTTAAAGGTTTTGTTTTTATGATGTTAATTGACCAAGTATCTCAAAGAAAAAGTGCTGCCAATGATAAGAATATTACTGCCACTCTAGGATTGGTTGTGCATGCTGCAGGTGAACATTAGATATACATATAATTATTAAAGATTAGCTCAAAAGTGTCGTACCATTATTATCAATATGCATATTGTTCAGTCTCACCACACACCAAACATTTTTTCACGGTGCCACCTCTGGAGCCTTGTGCAAATTGCGTTAAAATTGTATCCACTGGCTAATTTTTGTCAGTAGTTTGGTGAATAGAGACTTCAACATTAGCCGGCTCTGGAGCTGCATAAAAATTATCCTGTGGCTAATTTACACATGAAGGCATTATAGAGACGATGATGTGCCCGTGCGAGAACTCTCGCAAGAGAAAATCCAAACTTCCTTCTTTTTTAATTTACTAAAATTTATCAAGTGCAATTTATCAGTGCTTCAGGAAATTCTCTTTCTTTTCACACCTCATTTGTTAAGATTGGTTAAGTGTGAGAGCCGCAAATGGTACCTATACTACAGACATAATGTATGCAGCGGATGTCACTTATAACGACCATTTTCCTTTCATTTGGTTGGTTTCTTTATATTTTATGCTGTGCTACCGTTGGATATAACGTCGTCGTATATAACGACGGTTCGGACATAATGACCAATTTTCGAGAAGAAAAAATCGTTTTCGTCGCTTATATCGACGAAATGAGAGAAAATTTAAAAAAAAAGTTACATACCCACTCACGTACATAAATACATATGTATCAGGCACGAGGCGTGAACTTTCCGGCAGCGGAAGCACCCAACGTAAAACTTAAAAAAATGAAAGTCCTTTATTTTAGATAATATCCCCCCTGTTCTGCATTCCACTTTTAGTGAATTCAACCACCAAAAGTGGAATTGGGTGTTCTGCATTCCGAACGAAACTATGAATTGTGGATTGTATGTTCGAAAGTGAATATTTTGATGTTCTGCATTCCACTCAAGATGACAGCTGTAAATTCGTGTTCTGCATTCCGAAAATCCTGTGATTTTAGTGAATTGAATTCACTTGAGATTCTTGACGTGAATTGAATTCACATGCCGTTGTAAAGTGAATTAACTAATTAATTTGTTGATCAGAATCATTTTGAAAAATATGAGTAGAATAATAAGACTTTCCATTAGTGTATTAAAATAATTCCTTTGTTTAATATAGTACAACACAAAAATTAGAGGCAAGAGAGTATTCTCTTGAATTAAATGAAAGAAAATCAAGATTTTCCAAGATCAAGATTTCTCTGACTCCACTTCTTGCAGGATATCAACAAATATTTTCTTATCATTAAATAAATTATTTTTCTTCAGTTGTCTAACTTCTGCTTACAATGCTTCGGGAAGATCCAAAATGTTACGATTTATCTCGGAAAATCTTCCTGCGAACTCTCTCCATTCGGTTTTCTTCGCGGTTTTCACTAATCATTTTGTTTTCCATTTTTTTAATACAATATATTTTTTCTTAAATGTTTAATTCACTTGCACAAAGCAAAAACCAAGAACTGAAAATCTCCAATGATTTTGAAATGATTTGACAGCAGTGTTTGACATTTCAAACAAATAAATTCGAAGTGGATTCCAAAAATTCGAAATCACTCGGAATGCAGAACACTGAATTCCATTCCGAGTGAATTTCAATTTCGGATTCAATCCACTTTCACTCGAAATGCAGAACAGGGGGGTATGGCTTTAATTGCACTATCTGCATTGAAAAATGCCTAGTACATAGCTTTGTAACGTTGTTTATGTTTACAAATGGTTTCGGTCTCCCACAATCTAGGTATAATGTTTTTTTTCACCAAATCCTCTAACAGAAAATGGTTTATTCAAAATACTTTCTATTTCGCAGTTGCAGGTATTCATATAAAAACGCAAACCAATCAAAAATCACGAAAAATCACTGGAAAATAGGTTACATCGCCCACTAAGCTTAATGAAATCAAAAAGTAAAACATCACCTCATCAATGAACGCAAATTGTTTTCTTATGGATGACACTAATACAATTTGCACTCAGTCAAGTGTAAACACACACAAGAGTAAAAAAAAAAAACTTTTCGACAAAGTGGCAGTAAGAAGCTCAATACTTCTCTATCTGGTCTTCACTTTGTTTTATTGAATTTTTGTAATGAATACACTCAACTCATTCTTCACTCGTTGGTCAGAGGGTTAAAAATTAAGACATTGGGATGGTGAGTTAAGAAGGCGATACCAAAAAATGCCTAGCTGCTGTGCATTCTGAGCATTTTTCCTGTGAGAAATAGACAATGGAGTGATGTTTTGTATTCTCAGTTGGCTTGGAGTAGGAGGGACATTTTGTATTGTATTTAGCAAAAAGATTCTGTGCATATTTAAGCGTTGATTTTTCTAAGTGATTTTGATAAAAGATAATAATGTTCCCATAATGATGTTGGGAATTTATGAATTTACAGTAGAGATTAAAGGAACGTTCGATTAGTTATTGCATACAGATGAAAAAATAAATAAACAAATTAAAGTATTATTAATACACATACAATAAATCGACGATTTGGAATTTTGTATTTATAATTCTTTTCTATGAAGATTTTGTTGAATTGCTTACGGAAAAGTACTCATTCCACTCAATATATGGAGGCTTCGTCCCTGATATGTATGAATGTATGGATGTATGTACTGTACGTATATATATATATCTGAATATTTATTGTTCATTCTTGTCAACTTTTAGGGGTTTTTTGCGCATACATTGTGCAGCTGTATATCTATTAAATATACTGGCGCAAATTCATAGTCAGATTAAACCATTTCTTGCCACTGGTGCATCCACTGACTTTGAATTTTTTTTAAAATAAGAACATCCCGAAAATCTTAAAGGTTTTTGGTCTTAAATGAAACCTCTCTTTAAGCAGTATATGGAACTAATATTAAAATATAAAATGTTATTTTGTAATAATTAATGGTAGACAGATGAAAAAACATTTAAAAATTTACCGTTTTAAAATTTTTTTTTTTTTTAAATATTTAAAATATTCAAATTGAGCAAGGACTGCCAGGGATGTGCTATTAATGAGTAAAATTAATAGATACAATGTCAAACAAGCTTATTCGTTCATTAGGTCTTGTAAAACCGACATCGAATCTTTGGTGGTGCAAATTTGTACCATTAGCCTTTATCAACATACTTATGATAAAATGCAAAATTTGCGCAAATTTTTCATTTTATATAATTTTTCGGGATTTCGTTTTCGGAACTTAAAATGAAAGTAGACAAGCGTCTGTCCATTCCCGTTGGCGTAAGTGTTGTAATATTTTACAATTCGCAATGTGCGTTCAGTGTGATAGCTAATGGGATCACCACGTAATCCCGAACGACTAAAATCTCGAACGAAAAAAATCTCGAACATTTATTTGATAAATCTCGAAAACGAGAATCTCGAATGGACAAAATCTAGAAAGTACAAATATCTCGAAAGACTATCTCGAAAACAAATCTCGAAAAAAATTTGTTTTCGAGAATTTTAAAATCTCTTCATTTTACTGCAAAAGTAATTAAAACGGGTCCAAAATGTAAATTCTGTAACTTTTTTGAAAATAATAAGAATTTAACAAACTTTTTGCAGCAAAAAATTGTTGTTTTTTTTTCCAAATTTACTGTAGTAGGTAGGGACTGGTTTTACTATATACAAGGAATAATTCTGCACATTACATTGTGTAAAATCTATTTACTCAAAAAATATATGGACATTATTAATGCATTGATATTATTCAAAATTTTGAAACTCAAGTTGTAGGCAATGCCCCTCAAAACTTTTAGCATCAACTTTATTTTGTGTTCTTGGTAAGTTTAGTTGTGCTCGTTCAGACCCAAAGGAAGGCAAATTTATTAGTTTATATAATTTTTTTTGTAAAACCATGTCCACATCGATCAGATTTTAGAAAAACTCTTTGTATTGAGTAAACTCATTTGCATGCATGAACAGTGAATCAAACACTTTTCTATACAAATCAATCTAGAATTGATACAATCCGCGCGCGCGAATTATTACCATTGTCTCAAAAATTAATATCAATTCGGGATTTTTTTTTCTAGATTTTTGCTGTTCGAGATTTTGTTTTTCGAGATTCTTTTTTTCGAGATTTTATTTTTCGAGATATCGTGGTAAGCCCATAGCTGATAGATTAGATTTTAGTTTCAGTTAATGGATTGGTTTAACACATTGGCGTATATACTGATCGCTCTTTTAGATGAAATGTGAAAACATGAAATATGTACTTATATCGAAAATAATTTCCGGTGAAAACCAAAGAAAATTTAAAAAAAATAACGCTGCACATAACGAGCATTCTGAAATAAGTTTTTGAAGTGAATACTTCTTTAGCGACGTATTGTTTTTGAAAACGATAAATGAGTTACGATAGATGAGTTACGATAAATGCGTTACGATAAATTTCGATAAATGTGTTTCGATAACGGGGAAATGATTCCATACCGGGGTCCGTCTGTCTGTGTGTCTGTCTGTCCATCCGTCTGTCTGTTTGTCCGTCCGTCCGTCTGTATGTCTGTCCGTCCGTCCGTTTGTCTGACTGTCTGTCCGTATGTCTGTCCGTCCGTCTGTCTATCTGTCTACCTTTTAACATCTAAACCGCTAAACCCATTGTAATGTAATTTGGCAAGGAGATAGTCTGGGACCTGGGGAAGGACATAGGTAGAAAACCCGCTCGCTAGGGGGCGCTGGAGTCAAGTTAATAACAAAACCTTGTCACGCTTAAGCCGCTGAACCAATTGAAATGTAATTTGGCAAATAGATAGTCTGGGACCTTGAGAAGGACCTAAGTAGAAAAACCGCTCGCTAGGGGGCGCTGGAGTCAAGTTATACGCAAATTCTTTACTAACTGACCAAAATGATTCAAATTGACAATTTATGTTGGTATAGTACCAAAAGAGAAAACAACAGAAATTGGACCCGATGGGTGGCACTGAAGTCGAGTAATTAAGAAATTCTATATTTAATGAAATTTTGAATAGCTGTTTCTTTTATAATTTGTCGATCTATCGATTGTACTAGACAAATTTCTTCTCTTACATATTACACATATACACCGCTTTGGATTGGATAAGTATTCACTTCCCCCGTGAGCTTATGCGGATGAGGCTCACACATATTTTTTAATATGAATTGTGCTCGATATGAACTTGTATTAGATATTGCTTTGCCATAGATCGTTTCTTAAATGTTTTTTGTCAATAAGACTTTAACTTTCTTGTTATGTTTTACTTATTTGAAGTTTCTTATCATTATATAAATATGCGAATGCAAAACAGTTCAACCCCTTTTTAACTGCCTTAAACACAACATATTGCTTGATTTTTGTGCAGTATGTTATTTTTTTACTAATGTGCTGTGTCTAAGCCAGGTAAAAACCAGGTGCGATTCTCTCGCACAATTGGGTTAATTTCGACCACAGGCGATACTAATTTTGTTTAATATTCTAATTTTTTTTCCTGCAAACAAAATTTTATTTTCACTTTCGGGATTTTGGCCTTTCGGGATTTTGGATTTACGGGATTTTGGATTTTTGGGGTTTTGGATTTTCGGGATTTTGGGCTTTCTGGATTTTGGTTTTCGGGATTGTGTCCGACTCCCAATTTGTGGCAACGCAATTTTAAAAAAATTATTTCAAACAAAAACCACAAACAATCTACTGCAAAGTGAGCATACACTTGGCATCTGAACATAGTTGAAACTTCGAATGTGCTCCAATGGGACAACGTGTTCATGTCAGAATTTCCGCAAAAGTGTTCATATGGGCCCAAGAGAGTATGTACACGATATGAACGTGACAACCACAACACAAAACTTAGTCTTTTCGTTGATCTGCTTTTATTATTTTAAGCACATGATCGGGTTAGGATCATGTGGATAATAAAACACGGCTAAAGTCGACCATTTTATTTAAGATCGTCAAATATTATATGTTTGAACCAAAGTTTTTGGGTAAATTTCTGATCAAAATACAAGGAGTTATTTAATTGTTAGTAGAATTAAGGAATTTCAACTGAGGGAGTGTTGGCAAGTTAATTGAACATACCCATCGAACAAACTTCTTCTGTATACATTCGATTGAACCTGATATATTTTTTTCTCAGTTAGTTGCAGTGTGTATTCAAATCGATGCAAGTCGAGTGGCTGGCAAATCGACACTCGTAATAGGGGTCTATGTGCGCCGATTAGCAACCTAATACTACAGATATAAACTTTGGATAATCTGTGGAGCTTCCTTGCATACACTGATACATTTCGTCATTATTGGATGAAAACGCCCAGCTACCGCTCTTTAGAACCTAATTTAAATTAAATGAATTTATTGCATAGCAGTTGTTTCTTAAAATTTGTGTTTCTTTTACAGCGGATGGGGTTGCCCTCGGTGCGGCAGCAACAACAAGCCATCAGGATGTCGAAATGATTGTGTTTTTTGCTATAATGTTACATAAGGCTCCAGCCGCGTTTGGTTTAGTAAGCTTTTTGTTGCATGAAAAAGTTGAACGCCAGCAAATACGCAAGCACTTAGCGATTTTTTCACTATCTGCACCGTTACTGACATTACTAACGTATTTCGGCATTGGTCAGGAACAAAAGGAGACACTTAATTCAGTTAATGCGACAGGCATAGCGATGCTCTTTTCAGCCGGTACGTTCTTGTATGTAGCCACAGTGCATGTCCTTCCTGAGCTAACACAGGGTGGTCACAGTCATAGTAATCAAGGAGTAACGTACACATCATTAGAAGACACAAGCAGTAGTACCACAGCAGTAAAGCGACCCAAAGGTCTACGGAATAGTGAGTTGATTATAATGATATTTGGAGCGTTATTACCCTTGGTCATAACTTTGAGCCATCATCATTGATTAAAGGCAAGGCTGGTGGCTTGGAACCTCTCGACTTGTGCAGACGAAAATGGAATATCTACTTAAATTTGTGTGTATGTTGTGATCGTTTTTAAACTAATAAAAAGTAGTATTAAACATCTAAATGACAGTGCAAAAATATATAGTAATAAAGGCAGCCACTGTTTTTCCAGTTTTTTTTTCTTATATTTTATATCGATGATGCAAACATCGACTGTTTTACAGTCTGTGGAGCTATTTGCATACATATTTCTGTAATGATTGCCATATTAATTTTCTCTGAATTATATACACACATACATACAGTGCTGTGTAAATTCATTGGGACAAGCAAATGTTTTCTTACATTAATAATTTATATGACCGCCTTTAGCATCAATAAGGTGTTTTATTCTATTTGGCGTGGAAAGTATCATGGATTTACATATGATTAGAGGCTGTCCCATCGCAATAGAATACTAAGAAAGGAAAAGTAAAGCTATTAGCAGTCGTCAGCAAAAATAAAACCATAGGCCCCTATTGTGAGTGTCGATCAACGATCGTCACGACAGTTGTCGATTGCGTCGATTAATTTTGGCTTTGCTATTTTGTAACTACATCGACGGAAGAATAGATTATTGTGAATAAAAATGTGAATATTGTGAATACGTCATACTTTTGACAGTTGCTTGGGTATTGCAGCGCCTCCTATATGTGAAACAGGCCGTAATTCTGCAAAACTACACGTGGTGCTCTTGGCTTACAATTTCAGTTGCCAAATGTCATTTCGTATGGAAAATTCGGTTAAAATATTCTTTCGGGAAAAAGAATATAGAAATTAACAGTGTTGTGAATATAGTAAAATAGTGAAAGTGGTTGCAAAATATTCATAAATAAAGAGTGCATGCAATGTGATAAAAAGTTAAACGAAAATATTTTGCAGTTTTGTGTTTTTATATTTCAAAGTTCTCATACCTGTTTCAGATTTTAATGGCTGCCATCTATGGGCTCCCTTTGTTTTAATTTTATTCCCCAAAAATGATACCAGTATCTAATTCTCCGCAAAGTGCTGGTGATTCGGCTGATATTGAATAGATTAGATATGCGTATAAATTAGTTGTTCTTATTAATCCCTAATTACATGTTAACATGTAATTTAATCCGCAATTACATGTTAGTAATCACTTTGTTTACCTGTTTAAATCACTTGCGTATATGAATGTACATATTGCGTTTGCGTGAAGGTGTCTTTCCGGATCATTATAATTAATTAAGTTGAAGCAATTATGTAGGTACCGATTTAGTCTATAAGGATATTATTTATTTTCGTGTAACTTTTGTTATTTCGTAATTTCATTTTGAGCTTGCAATCTACTTGTAGTAATGTATAGAATTATCGCTAATGTTCCATTAAAATTTAAAAAAAAAAAAATCGTAATGTACAAATCTTTTCAAATGTTAAGATATCTGCGTTATTTTTCAAATAATAAAATATTTTTTTAAGTAATCAAACTTGCCAAGCAGCCGAATATTGTAAATATGTGTAGTGAATTAGAATAATCAAATTTCGGCACACATTAATAATATATAATGCTGTGTATTTTGTATCTCATTTTTATTTACAATCAAAATAAATACATATGTATGTATGTACTAAAATACAAATCATATCTTTTATTCTGTGCTGTTTGTATTTTCTTCTTGATCGTATTCCTTAAAGTCTACAATTGGAATGTCATTCATTGTCTTGTTGAAATGTGTTTTTTTTTTGAAGTGAATACTTCCTTAGCGACGTATTGTTTTTGAAAACGAGCTACGATAAACGAGCTACGATAAATGAGTTACGATAGATGAGTAACGATAAATGCGTTACGATAAATTTCGATAAATCTGTTTCGATAACGGGGAAATGATTCCATACCGGGGTCCGTCTGTCTGTCTGTCTGTCTGTCTGTCTGTCTGCCTGTCTGTCTATCCGTCCGTCTGTCTGTCTGTCTGTCTGTCTATCCGTCCGTCTGTCTGTCTGTCTGTCCGTCCGTCAGTTTGTCTGACTGTCTGTTTGTCTGACTGTCTGTTTGTCCGACTGTCTGTTTGTCTCTCTGTCTGTCCGTCCGTCTGCCTGTCCGTCTGTCTGTATGTCTGTCTGTATTTCCGTCTGTTTGTCTGACTGTCTGTCCGTCTGTCTGTCCGCCCGTCCGTCCGTCCGTCTGTCTGTCTGTCTACCACCGCTGAACCAATTGTAATGTCATTTGGCAAGGAGATAGTCTGGGACCTGAGGAATGACTTATGTGGAAAATCCGCTCGCTAGAGGGCGCTGGGGTCAAGTTATAAATAAAACCTTTTCACGCCTAAGCCGCTGGACCAATTATAATGTAATTTGCCAAAGAGATAGTCTGGGACCCGAGGAAGGACATAGGTAGGAAAACCGCTCGCTAGGGGGCGCTGGAGTCAACTTATTAACAAAACCTTTGCACGCCGAAACCGCTGAACCAATTGTAATGTAATTTGGGAAAGAAATAGTCTGGGACCTAAGAAAGGACTTAGGTGGAAAAACCGCTCGCTAAGGGGCGTTGGAGTCAAGTCATTAACAAAACTTTCTCACGCCTAAGCCGCCCAACCAATTATAATATAATTTGGCAAAGGGATAGTCTGGGACCTGGAGAAGAACATAGGCGAAAAAACCGCCCGCTAGGTGGCGCTGGAGTCAAGTTATAAGCAACTTTTTTATTTACTGACCAAAATGATTCCTATTGACAAGAGAAAACTACAAAACTGGACCCGATGGGTGGCGTTGGAGTCGAGTTATTAACAAATTCTATATATAATGAAACTTTGAATAGCTGTTCCTTTTATAATTTGCATTACAAAAAGTCAAGTTTACATTCATATTTACTAAATTCTATTACTAGACAAATTTCTTCTTGTCTTACACATTAAAATAAGTAAGTATAAGATAAGATAAGTATTCACTTCCACCGTGAGCTTATGTGGATGAGGCTCACATATATTTTTTTTCAGTTTAGGTACACACATAAAATAAGTAAGTATGATATGGTATTTGTATCATTCCCTACATCCACAAGACTTATTTTTTTCAATAAAAACAGTGTCAACTGCAAACGTAAATCTTGTCTAGGTATTCCTGAAAAGTGGATAGGTATACGAAACCGAGTGTACATATCCATATACTGGGGTTCTACATTCAATTTTAGGAAACATAAACAACATTTACATAATTCACAAAGGAAATCGTAATTAATAAATATTTATTCAATATTAACACCTACGTTGTGAAGTTTCGAAACATAAATATAGGTATATCAAATTCCATCACGTCGTTTTTTGTTTAATTTAATAGGGGAGACTGGGGCACCTTTGAACGTGGGGCACCTTTGAACATTGCAAATTACAACTCAATTAATAAATATTTTAAAGCGTTAACCAAAATTTCCATATGGTGATACCCTCATCTTTAGTCGTCAACACTTTTCGGGGGTCTCTTCAGTCGTCGTCTACCAGTAGCCGGGAGTGCAGAATTTATGCACACAATGTCGTTTTATAAATTTTTTTTTGTAAGGGTGGTAAACATTTTTGGTGAGGGTCTCTGTTTGTGAGTAATATTTATTACAGGCACCGTTTAATTTGGAATAAGAATAGAGTTAGCTTTTTGCTAAATATTTAATACATAATTCGTTATGCTGAATTTTGTATCACTACGCTTGTTGGGGCAGGTTTGAACAATATGGATGGGGCACTTTTGAACACGTTCTAAGGTGTATACCTTCTCATGAAAAAGTTGATCCTCTTTTTGTTGAATTGATTTGTGATGGTATAATAATATTTACCAACGACAAAAAAAAGAACTACCGATCTTAACGCAAATTACACCAAAAGCGGCATTCTAGCGGTAACTCAACACTCCAAGAACTTCAAGATGTTTAAGTTTGAATTTTTTATAAAAAAAATAATAAATTGTTTATTTAAAATGGTTTTTATTGAAATACAAATAATTGTTTCATTTAAAAACAAGCGCGCAGCTGCCCCGGTTGGGGCACATTTGAACATTAGGACTTATCTTGTTAAAAAGAATTAAATAAATTATAAGCCTTTATTGAATTTACACAAATGTTGGTTTAAATTGAAGGGTAATTTCACTTCTCAAAGTTTGAATAACTTAAAGATCAATATTTCAAATATATTGGTGTTAAGGAGCCTTCAAAGGAAAAAGTGTTCTCCCCTAATAACTAAATCTGAAATCACTCTTGGCTTCCATATCATTGGTACTTTTTCCCCGCAATATTTGTCAATCAAATATATAGCAAGTTTACTTAAGAATTCCACTGAATTTCGATGAAATGGAATTGTCTGCTTTATTTTATTCTAAAATATAGTACCTTTGAGTGAACTCAATAAATTAAAAAATATTATATGGAAAAATGCTCTTGGCTTCCGTAGTACATTTGTTTACAATTTCTGTAAGCCAAGAGGTGCACGTGGCATTTGACATTTTCCCGGAGCATTACGGCCTGTTTCACATATAGGAGGCGCTGGGTACTGTTTTCATAATTATTTATTTTGTTTCAGAAGTAATTTGAAATAAAAAAGTTCAATTGATTTGTGGTTTAGCGATGGTCAAGGAATAATGGAACGCACCATATTATGGCGAATAACTTTCTGGAAACGAAGAAGCGGTAGAAATCTGGAATAATATTCTCAAATCCATGTCCTTATAAAATGTAGAATAGAGCAAATAAAAGTTAATTGAAGTTGCAACTTATTTAATTTTAATTCATCATATTGTGGTATCAAACTAAAGAGAATAAGTGAAATAATAATTATTAATCATCTTTTTCCTTCTCCTATCTGCTTCGGTTTTTGCACAAACTTCCTTCGCGATAGGATTTGTTTCCATAAAGAAAACCAGAAGCTCCAATTGCTTTTTCTTTGTAACCTGCTTCGCCTTGCACTTTAATAAATTGAATTGATAATGGTTAAGTTTTCTTAACATAGCATTTATATTAAAATTCTATCATTTCACATGGACAAAACTCTCACATTTGGCAAAAGAATGCATCGACCATAAATTTGTGATCGACTACAAGCGACTGTCAAATCGACAACTACCGATAACAATCACAATAGACAATACCGAATTCTACAATCGACGATCGATGATCGTTAGTTGTCGATTACTTATCGGTACTCCGCTACTCCTACTCCTTTAGAGGAGACAAAATAGCACCTGCTGTTAAAATGAGCATGCAAACTATAGATAAAAACTCAAATTCCCGAATCGTAAAGAATGAACGTAAAGAAGAAGAGACTTTCATAAAGAAAATGGATAATCAGGATAAAATAATTAAGTTACTGAACAAAAAAGTCTCATTGCGAAAAAAAACAAGCTAACAATGATTAAACCTCTAAAAGTTGCAACATGGAATGCATATAGTCTTCTTCAACATGCATCTGAACTACATGTGTTTCTATGCAATGAAAATATTGATGTATGCCTGTTTACTGATTACCAGGGTTAGGACTTTGTTGACCTAAAAAAGTAATACAGTGCACGCCGCTTAATGTGATCACTTTGGGACTTGGTTAAATTGATAACAATAACCGAGAAGAAGGGAATGGGTAGCTAAAAAATAAACTCATAAAAAGTGTATTTTGTAGGTAGATATTAATTCATACGTATGTATGTATAGGGTTTTCCAATGAGAGGTGTTATTGTGAATGGCCCGCTATTTCGGTAGCTGTCACTTTTGAAGCTTTTATTCTTTGACATTTGACAAGAAGAAACTACGCCGTTGCTAAAAATGGAACGATACACGCTTCAACAACGCATTGAAATTATAAAAATTCACTACAAAAATGGTGAAAATCTTGCAGTCACAGTTCAAAAAACTAAAGCATTTTTTAGTTGCAATACAGAAATTGGTGGAAAAATTCGAGCTGTTGGGACAAGTAAGTGATGTGAAGAATAAAACCCGTGCACGTCGCTCAAGAACAACTGAGAATATTGCTGCTGTAGCCCAAAGTGTTGAAGAAAACCCAGGTTTGTCCATTCCTCGTCGTTCTTTGGTATTGGGCATGGGCATTCCACAAACGTCATTACACCGTATTTTGCATTAAGACTTGGGTCTTAAGGCTTATAAAGTTCAGTTAACACAAGAACTCAAGCCGGCCGATCATCAACAACGTCGTGTCTTTGCTGAATGGGTCCTTGAAATGCATGGAAATGATCCGGAATTCCATCGAAAAATCATCTTGACTGATGAGGCCCATTTCCACCTCGGTGGCTACGTCAACAAGCAAAATTGTCGCATCTGGGGCTCGGAAAACCCAAGAGTTATTGTTGAGAAGCCTCTCCATCCTCAACGTGTGACTGTTTGGTGCGGTTTATGGTCCGGCGGGGTCATTGGACCTTACTTTTTCGAAAATGAGGTTGGATCAACAGTTACGGTGAATGGATTGCGCTATCGAGAGATGATTAATGATTTTTTATGGTCGGAGTTGGATGGTATTGATCTGGACAACGTTTACTTTCAACAAGACGGCCGGCGCTACGTGCCACACAAGCAACGAAACCATTGATCTTTTACGGGAAAAGTTTCCGGACCGTGTTATCTCTCGAAGAGGTGATCACAATTGGCCACCGAGATCTTGTGATTTAACACCTTGCGACTTCTTCCTTTGGGGCCACGTGAAAGATAAGGTCTACGCCAACAGCCCAGCGTCGATTCAAGACCTCAAAGATAAAATTCGTGAGGCTATCGAGGACATAGGGCAGCCACTTTGCGATGTGGTTATGGAAAATTTCATGTAAAGTATATGGTCCTGTATGCGTGCTCGTGGTGGCCATTTGGCTGATGTTGTTTTTCATTATTAATGGCATACCTTCCTCTTTATTATGAAATAAACATCCGATCATTTATTACAAAAAATGGCATTTTTCTTTGAATACCAAAATAACACCTCTTATTGGAGAACCCTTAATTTAACAAAAAATAAGATTTCAATACATGCATAAAGAAACAATACCGCAAATTCCCATTGTGTTTGAAATAAACTTAACAAAGAACAGAAATGCAAGGAAACCCTTTTGTCACCGCTTTCCTTAAAACTTGCGCACATACATACATACATACTTTATGTCGTTTCCCAATACACTGGTTCCTCGCTTTGCGCGATTTCTTATTGCGCGGTTTCACTTTTGGGCAAAATGGATTTGTCTATCAAAATTCGATTTGCGCGGCTTTAGTAAATGCTTACATTTCATTTTCAGTAACGGAACACCCTAAATTACATGAAATTCATACTTCAATTTGCACGGTTTCGCTTTGCGCGATTTCTCATTACGCAAAAATGTTCATTCCCCTAACTGTTGACATACAAACTTTCCGGATGTGGATCTCCAAGGGGAAAATGTGGCAAAAATGAATAAAAAATTATAACAATAACAGATGTGTTGATTACAAAAAACGAAGTTTAACCTGTGTAATTGTATATAATTGTTTGGGACTGTGTCAAAGTGATAATATTAAGCGAATGATAACATTAACCGTGATTATATTAAGCGGCGTGCACTGTATAAGGCAAAACAAAAGAATTAAAAATGCAAAAAAAGGCATTTATTAAAAAACAAGAAAAACCTCTTCGAGGTGCTTTAGATGTTTTGCTGGGGAGTTCGATGCGATAAGCATATCGTCAATATAAGTGAACGCGTAGTCCAAGTCGCCAAACACTGAATTGACGAAACGTTGTTGTGTTCGCGCTGCGTTGCGCAACCCAAACGTCATGCGAGTAAACTCGAAAAACCCAAATGGCGTGATTATAGCCGTTTTTGGGATGTCGGAATTGAGGCGGCGATAGTCTCCACATGGGCGAATGTCCCCGTTCTTTTTTACCACAATGGGCAGCGGACTTGCCCACGGGCTTCGTGACGGCTGACAGATACCCGCATCCAGGATTCGTTGGAACTCAATTTTGGCAAGTGCGTAGAATTTTGGTGGAATAGGCCTCGTCCGACAGGAGAGCGGTGGGCCCGAGGTCTCGAGGTGATGACGCACGTTGTGTGTAGGAACGCATCCGGATGAGAACGGGAGTGTGATCGCTCTGTAGTGTTTGAGGAGTTCTGCGTACTCATGGCCGTGATCGATGGAATCCACAATGTTGTAGTCGCTAGAGATGAGTGTAGCCGGGGTGGATATAATTGTGATCTGGTCAATGAGGCGTCGTCCGTGGATGTTCAATAGCAGGCGAAGATGCTGGAGAAAGTCCGCTCCCAAAATGGACTGTGGGACAGCTGCGTGGACAAATGTCCATCGAAAGGTTGGGCGCAAGCCCAGATCTAACTCCATCGTGACTGTACCATACGTAGTTATCCTCGCCCGGCTAAGCGCGTACAAAACGTATGGCTGCTGTTGTAGTTTGTTGTTTGGTTTGACAGCTAACACCGAGGTAGCAGCGGCGCTGTCAACTAAAAAGGGATGGCAAGTAGTTTTGTCGGAAATAAAGAGGCGACATGACTTACCTGTAACTAAAGAGGCCTCCACTAGTGTTGCTGGCTGCTGTTTCCCTGTGCAAATTGCAAATGTGCAGGGCGGAGAACAATTGCGTGCCTGCGAGCCGTAACGTTGATGGTACCAGCAACGTCCACTGGTTCTTGTCTGGTTTCCGTGGTCTCGGTTCGATGGACGCGAGCGGTTGATTGGGCTGCTTCTTCTGGAGGGATAACGTGGTTTTGATCCTCCTCCCAGTGTATCGAGTCTTCGTTATATGTCCCGAAGGAGCTCATTGTTAACAGCTGTTGATGAGCTTGGCCTTGAAGACGGCTGATGTATCGCCGCTAGTGTGGCCGTTGGATGACAGTGGCCAATTACCTTGTCAGCAATCTGGGCGAGGTTGTTGAGGTCGCCTGTGACCGCGGAAAGATAAAGCTCGCACGTGGGATGGTAATTTTGACAGCCAAATAACTCGAAGCACTGCATCTGGTGTGCCTGAAGAACCGGAGAGGTCTCTAATCCGACAAAGTAGATGTGAGGGCTGTGAGTCGCTGGAGCCGTAGTTCTTCACTTTCTACACTTGCATGAGCCTTGTTTTCAAGGTGCTATATTTTGTCTGTCACTGGTGGCGATAAGAGAATATCCTACACTTGTTCCAGATCTCGCCGCTCCAAATTTGCGATGACGTATTGGTATTTCATGTCATCCGATGGCTTGAAGGGAGCGAGGATAGCTTCGATTTGCGCAAACCACAGTGACGGACGATCGCGCCAAAATTGTGGCACTCGTGCTGAAACGGAGAGTCCCGAGACTGTATTAGAGGCTGAGCTCGATCCAGCTGGCTTTGGCTGCTCTGTAGGCGTGGCTTCCTGATTGTTTGCCATTATTGTGGATGTTTAGCGATTTATTGACCGAAGTCGTAAAACATCACACGCCTGCAATGGGATTAATTGAAAAAAAGATGTGCGGATGTGTGTGACGACACTTTATGCACAAACACGTTGTAGTTGCAGCGTGTGCAGGCGACGAGAACATCCAACTAAACAAATTTTGTACGGAGAAAAAAAATTTATTTTACGTAAAAGAAAACTCAACTAATTAATAATTCTTCGCGGGGTCAGCAATGTGCGAATGTGCACGAGTGGAGCGGATTAAATAAAATACTTTCTTTCACTCACTAACTCTAGATTTAATTTTATTTTATTAATAGGAAGATTAACACGTTTTAATTAAAAGAAAGATTAACACGTTTTGCTTATGTCTTTGACACGCTCGATCGCCGTCGCTGCAGGTATAAAAAAGAGAAAGAGCCAAGCCGGAAAAGGGTGAGGTGACAGCTCCAAAAGAAGATGGCTGGTCGTGGCTCTGTTCGCATGCTACGCCTGTAGCCTATGGTGAATACGATGTTGTGGGGGTCGCTACAATAGTTTTAAGGACCTGGGAGTTTATTTTAGCCCTGAACTTGATTTTAAAGAGCATATAGACCACATTGTCAATAAATCAAATTCAATGTTAGGTTTCGTTAAAAGATGGTGTAAAGAATCGTTATGTCACTCTCTCACTATTTAACAGTCTTGTCCGTCACCATCTCGAATATGCTTCGCAAGTATGGACACCTTATCACAAAAATCTCAATACTCGTATTCAGCGAGGCTTCATTCGATTCGCATTGAAAGATCTTCCCTGGGACGATCCTTTTAACCTCCCCCCCTATTTGCATCGGATAAAACTGTTGCAAATGCAGCCTTTGGCTCAAAGAAGCGTCAATAATGATTTCTATGCATCAACTGATCTCAGGTCTGATTGATGCACCTGGGGCCCAGCTATGTAACTCGATTCTACTTTGCATTCTTTTCGAAAGTTGTTTCCGATTCTACTTTTAAACCGAACTACGTATGATATTAGAATCGAACGTTAGCAATGCCAACTTTTTCCCACAAAATTTCCTAATTTCGAACGAGTCTAATATAATGAATGGAGCTGAGTGAAAAAGTGTTTGTTTAGAATATATGCATTTAATAATCAAAACATTTGTAATCAAATGATTTAATTTTAGTTTAATAAAAAAATGTCCAACATTTAAAAGATGCTTTTTTGTATTTGCTGTGCGGATTTTGTCTAGCCTCTAGGGTTCTCAAGTACCTTTTGTATATATTCCACAAGAATCTCAAATTGAGACATCTTCTGATTTGCTCATTTAAGATGATTACCTGCGCACAAAATATATTTTAAAAGTTCTATGCAATGTATAATAAGATATGAAAAAATGTGTCACCTACATTTTTAAAAATTCCTTAGTTCGACAGCTTGCTCCCAAACAGATTTGCACTGGAACGATTATCTGCGAATTCCAACGATTTTGACATTTACTTTGGAATTAGGTAGTACAAAATTTCCGAAAACAAATATGAAGTTCGAGATTCGTTCGATTTTGAAATACTAGGGCGTGCTATAGAATTATAGAGTACGCATTCTGAGAATTCTAACATTTTTATTGGAGAATCGAGTTACATAATTCGGCCCCTGACTTATTATCCTGTTTAGGAATTTTCGTGGGGGATCGCATTTCCTGCGTAGTATAGAGTTACTGCATGTTCCTCATCACAGAACAAATTACGGGATGCATGAGCCTATTAACCGCATGAGCAAAATCTATAACTTAAATGTAAACTTTCTTGACTTTAATCTTAACAAGATTACACTAAAAAAAATGTATTGCGTAATGTAGTTCCTCACACATTAATACTATTATAATAATGTTCATTTGTTCTCATTATTTGTTTATTTATTGCTAGTGGTAGTATTGAAATGTAGCTCAGACTAACCACTAACACCAGCACTAAATGATGAGCCTGTTGATACTTTATGTTTTTTTTGCGAAAATTTAGTTTGATATTAATTTTTTGGGTTCAACCCCACACCTGAAATGTAAAATCCAAATAAAAGAAATAATGATTACTTTAATATTAAGGAATACAAAAATTTATTCTTAATCACTATTAGATTCTTCCAGCAGTCCTCTCAAGTTGGCGGTCGTGACTTTAATGTTCATCATCATGGCCGACGATCTCCTCCCTGAAGTTGGCTTTTATTATTCATTTCTTTTATTCAAGAGTAGATGGCGCACCATGCAATACATTTTTTCGTTTAAATAAAAGACGTTACAGGTTTTTGAACATAACAGCTCGGTCAACCTGACAATATGATCGACCCCGATCATGCTGTGAAATTTCGAAGTCATCTAATAATAGGCTTAACCTAAACTAAACTTTACATACAACAACACTTGACTAGCAATTAGTTTCCTTACCAGGTTCGTGTTGCCTATTACTGCTATCGACCGCAGCATCCGGATCTCTAGTTGGTGATAACCATTTCATTATTCGAATGGCCTCTACCACGTTGTTATACGGAAGTTGTGTCAATTGGCGATTTTCAATATCTGCGACCACATATCGGTCATTCGGTAGCACTTTTCGTATAACATAAGGACCTCGATATTTTTGAACAAACATTTTATTTGTCCCGACCAATGTATCAATGTGCTTGATCACCACAAAGTCGCCGATTGCGTATACATTAGCGGGTGTACTATGTTTTAAGATATATTGTTCTTTGTATTCTTAAAACCGCATGATAGCCTCTGACGCTTTTGCCCGAATTTCGTCAAGATTACGACCTTCACGACGTTCTGACTTGATCTCTAGATGTTCCGAAAGTTCGTCTACAACCTCATCTCGCTGATCTACCCCGAATAGCAGCTTACTTGGGGACTCTTTCTTCGAACTATGTACACTATTGTTAATTGCATATTCGACCTGTTTTAATTAACCGGACCAATCTGCGTGATTAATAGGCTCACTAATTTTACCTAGCATCGCTTTGATCACCCTGTTTACTCGCTCAACCTGCCCATTAGCCTGAGGTGAGGCCACTGCGACTTTAACGTGCTCGATATTGTTTTTAAGCATGAAGTTACTAAATTCCAACGACGTGAAACACGTACCATGGTCAGAAATAATACGTCTAGGTCTCTCGTCAATCTGTGGTGGTTTTTCCGCTGCGCTTGGACCAGTCACGTTCTCTTACTCAATTTTTTTATTTTCCTTAATCGGTTTCGTCGTTTTGACTGGCTAAGCGGTCTTAGGTTTACCGGCTTGGGTTCGGGTCTATCAGTTTCTTGAGATTATCGCGCCTATTTTGAAGCTCCTTCGCTACATGACAACCTCGATAGTTTGTTGGGTGCTTGCCTCTGCAGTTTATGCAGGTCGCCGGAGCCTGCTTATTTAGGTCACACCTTTCTGATAAATCGATCCCGGCACATTTTACACATTTCGGTTCTTTTTGGCAATAAGACTGGGTGTGATTGAAACCATGACAGCGTTTGCACTGAGGTATCGACCGTTTATTCGTACGCATAGGCTCGATTTTAACTACGATATTTAAATTACTTTTTACATTATAAATATCGTCTATATCTTCGCTTCCATCAAAGGTTAGCATAAAGAGCGGAAGATCATGCATTTCCATTAGCATTTACCATTCGAAGAATAGCAGCTGCACGACAATAATTCTTGCTATACATAACTCCTGAAACGTATTAAAAATATATATGCGCACGTATAGGCACTGCATTATGTTTCGCATAATCCTCCTGGCAAAATATCTTATGTCGACATAAATCTAATAAATAATTTTTTTTAAATTTGAAAATATTCCTAAGTAGACGGTTTACCTTTACTTTTTAATTTCAGATGGTTTAATTTTTCACACATTTGATATACATTTCACATGCATTTTATCATAAGTCGATTAGGTATACAATTTTTAGTAACTTACACGGAGCAAACAATCCTATATCGAGATAAGATGTTTTAGCTTTTTAGGAAATGCCAATTAAATTTTGACAAAAACATGAACTGAAATAAGATGCTTTTTTACCCGACCAGGCAAAAAGAAGGGTTATGATTCTAACAGGCTGGGTTTATTTGTTTGTGTGTAAGGATGTCACCTCGTACAGCCTAAACTATGGAAGCGATTTTAACAAATGAGGTGTCGTTGGAGGGTGTCCTAGGCTGTCACAGACGTCCCTTACAACCTTTACAAATACGTGTGACCACGCCTTTACTCTTAACACCATAGTTTCGTTTTCTTTTGTTTTGTACTTTTTAGTGTTTCCCTTAGTTTTTTTAACTTAATTTTTTTGTCGCATCCGCGGATGTCCAAAATTCTGCATCCACACCATATCTGGTTTATAAAGGGTTTTCCAATAAGAGGTGTTATTTTGGTATTCAAAGAAAAATGCCATTTTTTGAGACAAATGATCGGATGTTTATTTCATAATAAAGAGGAAAGTATGCCGTTAATAATGAAAAACAACATCAGCCAAATGGCCACCACGAGCACGTATACAGGACCATATCCTTTTCATGAAATGTTCCATAACCAAATCGCAAAGTGGCTGCCCTATGTCCTCGATAGCCTCACGAATTTTATCTTTGAGGTCTTGAATCGACGCTGGGCTGTTGGCGTAGACCTTATCTTTCACGTGGCCCGAAAGGAAGAAGTCGCAAGGTGTTAAATCACAAGATCTCGGTGGCCAATTGTGATCACGTCTTCGAGAGATAACACGGTCCGGAAACTTTTCCCGTAAAAGATCAATGGTTTCGTTGCTTGTGTGGAACGTAGCGCCGGCCGTCTTGTTGAAAGTAAACATTGTCCAGATCAATACCATCCAAATCCGACCATAAAAAATCATTAATCATCTCCCGATAGCGCAATCCATTCACCGTAACTGTTGATCCAACCTCATTTTCGAAAAAGTAAGGTCCAATGACCCCGCCGGACCATCTTCACATCACTAACTTGTCCCAACAGCTCGAATTTTTCCCCCAATTTCTGTATTGCTTGGTCCGACAAGGTGCTTCACGACGACCAAAAAATGCTTTAGTTTTGCGAACTGTGACTGCAAGATTTTCACCATTTTTGTAGTGAATTTTAATAATTTCAATGCGTTGTTAAAGCGTGTATCGTTCCATTTTTAGTAGTGGCGTAGTTTCTACTTGTCAAATGTCAAAGAAAAGGTGACAGCTACCGAAATAGCGGGCCATTCACAATAACACCTCTCATTGGAAAACCCTATACTATAATAAGCCAACAGTAATACAAAAATAAAACGAAAAACTAAAAAAATACAACACACTACTAAACTAAAGGATTGTAAGTAAAATATACATATAATTAAAATTAATCAGTAATAGTACACTTTTTTTTATTTTAAGATGTCCTTCCTTAGTTTTTTTTATATGCATACATATGTATGCTCTAATTGTTTTCAAACAAAGATGTGTGTTTGCTAACATTAATAATACATTTTTATTTGTTTTGAATAACATAGGACAAATTAATAAATTCCTTGCAAATTGATTAATTTTGGAAATGAATATTTAGACATTTCATTCGAGTTGTTTTTTTTTTGTTTTTTTCTAGCAATTAATATGTTGTTTCGTTTAATTTGTTTCAGCTACTAAACAAGCATTCCTGTATAAGAAAAGTGGAAATACATGTTTCTGTTTTAGTTTTTATTTTTAAATAATTTTTATCTTCGTTAAGCTTTGACCAGTTGGACGGTTTTCTTTTTTACATATTTTTTTTTTTTATTTTTGTTTGCTTCATTTTACCTTCATTATTGCATTTTTTTTTTATATACCTATACATATATGTATATATTTGTGTTTTTCATTTTCATGCATGATACGCTTCATATTTTCTTTTAACCATTAATATTCGAATTTAAGCATCATCTGTTGATTGTTTTTATTTCTACCCTTTTTTGTATTTATGAGTTCTAGAGAAAATATGCTGTATACTTTTAACTTAACGGCTGTGAAACACTTAGAAAAGAATGTATATCTTTACCTGAACATATACATATTTATATTATGATTCACTTTATACATATTTGCA
This sequence comes from Brachyopa scutellaris, assembly GCA_949775065.1. NCBI lineage: Eukaryota > Metazoa > Arthropoda > Insecta > Diptera > Syrphidae > Brachyopa > Brachyopa scutellaris. The sequence goes on from OX459116.1 coordinate 6,616,926, forward strand.
CAGAACCTTTTTTTTTTTTAATTCTATACGAAAATACATAAATATATATTAAACATAGAAGATATTCTAAATAACATGTGTGTTTTGCTATCTTTATATGTGTACTATATGTATGTAGGTACATACATATAGATATGAATTGTTTACCCCTCATCACTATTACATAGAACTTATTATATCATACTAAATATTTAAATATATTTATAATTATTATACTTAGGTAAATTAATCAAAGGTGCGAATTAAAAATGCTGAATTTCGGAGAAGCTTTTTTGGTAAAAGTACTGCTTATTGGAAAAATTAAATAAAACTATACTATTTGAAATAAAATTTGTTGCCTTCTGGAAACTAATCCTAGGATGGGCAACTACTTTGAGGGCGGTAAGTTATACTACTTGGTCTAGCCAGACCAAATATTTTTTTGGTATGAGATGTGACCTACAGTGCTGGACAAAATAAATCATACATATCATAAGCATTCCAGTTAAGTCGTGTAACTTTTTTTTTATGACTCAAAAAGATTATCTACTGTGCTAAAATCAAAGCTTATAGCAGTAGCTTAATAAAGTAATCGTGAAGAAATAAAATTTATTCACAAATATTTTTAAATAAATTTATTTTGCAATATTTTCAAATTTTGACTTGGTCAAAATAAATCATACACCTTTAAAAAAATGCAGCAAAACAGATAAATTAATTCAATTCGTTGGTTCCCGATTGAGAAAAGTATTCCCAACTTTTTATTTACTATATTTAAGATCAATTGCTTCCCATTATGCAGGAAATTACTTGCGAACTTGTAGGTTTTCGGTTATTTTGAGTAGACGCGTCAAGCCTGAACAATGCCTGGAAAGCAAATATCTCTTGATATTCGAAACTTGGTGTTACGCGACAGACAGAAAGTAGAATCGTATAGAAAAATTGCTGACAAGTATTCTATATCCATTGGAGCAGTCCAACACATTTGGAAAAAATATGAAATACATGGAATTGTGGTGAACTTTTCTGGAAACGGCCGAAAGCGGGCTACAACTGCCCGTGAAGATGTCCGAATCAGTCGACTAGTTAAACAAAACCCAAAACTATCTTCTCGAAATATTGTAGAATCAATGGATCTGCCTATTAGAGCCCGCACTGTACGTAGGAGATTAAACGAATCTGGTCTTAAAAGCTGTTTGGCATCAAAGCGCCCCTATATCAGCAAACAGAATAAAAAGAAACGACTCCTGTTTGCAAGGCAATATGTTGGAATGTCTCTAGACTTTTGGAAAAAAGTGCTGTGGTCTGATGAGAGTAAATTTGAGCTATTTGGACAGAAACGGCGGTCTCGAGTGTGGCGCAAATCTGGCGAGGCTCTTAAGGATCAACATATTCAAAAAACCGTTAAGCACGGAGGCGGTAATGTCATGGTATGGGGCTGCTTCGCATGGTCTGGAGTTGGTAATTTGGCTCGAATTGAAAGTATTATGAATGCAGACGGTTACATCGATATCCTATGCGAAAATTTAGAAGAATCTGTGTTGAAATTGGGTTTGGAGAACAACTACATTTACCAACAAGACAATGACCCAAAACACAAGGCAAGGAAAACCATGGACTTTTTTAAGCTGAGCAGGGTAAAGTTACTTGAATGGCCGCCACAATCGCTGGATCTGAAGCCCATAGAAAATCTATGGGGTTATTCAGACGAGAAAATAGTAAAAACAACCGTTACTAATAAAACTTCATACTATGCTGCACTTCAGAAGGCTTGGGAAGAACTCGATCCAGAATACTTGCATAAATTGGTCGAAAGTATGCCTCGTCGGCTGGAAGCAGTATTAAAAGCAAAAGGCGGTCACACTAAATACTAACTTTCATTAAATCGTACAATATTCGTTGTAAAAAAAAAGTTATAAAGGTGTATGATTTATTTTGACCAACCGCAAATTTGAATAAAATTCAAAATAAATTTATTTAAAAATATTTATGAACGACTTTTATTTCATCCTTCCACACTTATTGAACTTATATATTTAGCTTTGATTTCGACACAAATAATAGGCTTTTTGATTCATTAGAAAAAAGTTACAGGTCTACATACAAGTTGTATTACGGTGTATGATTTATTTTGTCCAGCACTGTATATAAACTTTTATTGGCTTGCCAGCTGTACTATTATGCTTCGGAACTACATATTTGTATTTATTGGTAACAGCTTTAGAAATTACACGGTTATTCAAAAAATTAGATAAAAAAAATTTAAAAAAAAATATTTAATGAACGCCATTTTTGTTATTTTTGACTCAATACTACATTATGCTTATTCCCGCCATATAAGGTAGGAAATTGGTAAAATATAGAAAATAATTATTTCATGAATTTTGGCAACCATCACAAAGGTAATGTCTGACATGTCTCTGCCTAAAAAATGATCATTTTATGTACATATGCCCAAATATGTTCCCAGAAAAATTGTTGTGGTCCAGCCAGACCAAGTGGTCTATTTAGCAGTTGTTTTATTTGAAAAAAAAGTATCTACCACAAACTTATCCGATTTGACCCAACAATGACTGTATTGGATTTAGAAAACTATGTTTATAGAAGTCAAAGTCGTTTCAGGTTTTTATATTGGATGGAAAAAAAGTTATTGTACGACAAAGTCAAATTTCGTCTGGCCAGACCCAGTTGCCCATCCTAGGGTTAAAGAAACGTGCCATAATTTTTCTATGCGAAAGTGAATTGCTTAATTTATATAAATGAATTATTTTATTGTTATCTGTTTTGAAGAAAAGTTTTCCCATTTCAAACATTGAAAGTAGTCTTGTACTTTATTCAGTGCTTGTTATTATATATGTGTCTGTGATCTTATTTAATAAACGCATATACAGTACCATTCAATTGAAAATTGAAATTTAGCAGAAACAAAAAAAATGTATTTAAAATTTTTATTGGAATAAGAACATAAGTACATTTCTTCACAAAATAAGTTGATTTCTGTAAAATAAATAACATACATACATACATGGAATTATAAGCGAAAAAAAAAAAATTGAAAAATCATTGCAGTCATATGAAACTCGACTTTTACAATTTTATTCGAATTTAAGGTATTCATTTAATATTTTTACGAAAATTTAGTGTTTTGTACTAAGTCCGTTTTGATGGGAATGGCGTTCAATTGCCTTTGAAGCTCTGGAAAAAACATTTGAATATTTTGCCTATATTCCACAGGCAAATAGGATTCAAATCGAAGATTCTGGTGACCATCCTAATGCTTCGAAGGGCTATGAGCTGAGAAAACCCAACGCTATTTGGGATGTGTGCTTGCGGTCGTTGTCTTGCTGGAAGAGAATCCACCCCAATCCAATTTATTCTGCCGATTGGCGCAAAATACGCATAAATAGTTCTGTATAGCTGACTTCGATCATTGTCTCATCTATTTAACAAGCTTGCCAACACCAGATGAGAAGAAGCAACCTCAAACCACTATTGGCCCACTTCCATGTTTGACCGTTTGTTGATTTAAGGTGATCTGACTGGCGGTACCAAACTCGTTTACATCTATTTGCATTTCTGAGCCTGGACATTCCTTAAAGAAAATTTAATATTTTCGTCGTTTACTTTGGAAATCATAGGTCTTTTGATTGCCATACAAAAACGAAGGCCCAGTGAATCTCTTAAACTGCGGTTTTCGATCAGTGCACGAGCGGATGTAGCGGGCTCAGTCGACACTTGTCGGGAGATCCGTCGAGTTTCGAGCTCGACGATTTACGGTTTTCGGTCACTGATCAGTTCATGTGTTTTTTTTTTATTATCAATCTCACGCATACGGTCCTCAACTATCAGCGCACGATTTGAGCTCAAAACCTGGTATAATTATAATTTAAATGTAATAACAATAAAATACTGCGCAATGTTTAAAGACAAATAAATTACCATCAAGCAAAATAAGACGCCGATCGAGAAACATTTGCTCTCCACAAATTTCAACAAAAGAAAAGCAAATCTATATCTATACATATAATAAAACTGTAGATTAAAACTGTTTGTTCGCCCATCGGGCTAGAACTACTATACGGATTTTGATGAAACATTGACTAAGTAATTGCTTATGTTCTTGAGCAACACCATTTATACTTTTTATCCGGGAAAATGGCATGGTTTTTAGAAAATAGTGAAAAACCGCATATTTGAAAGGAAAATTATAGTTCTTCAGCCCGAACTCAATAATGGCTTATCGGATTGAAAAGAAAGGTGAATTTAGTCAATTTTCCCCTGATTCATTTGATGTATAAAACATCCTTCTGCGTTGTCCTGAAGCTGAGCAATGTTCAAAACAAGTATTAAAGACATCGCCCATAGTTTTCTTTCAGTGGAGACCACTCACAGCAGCCGTGCAGCAGTGGGTATCGTCACAATAGTGTGTGTGTGAGTATATTTGTTTTGCACTTCAATGTGCTACAATCATTATTACCATAAGCGTTTGCGGCACTCAACCAATCTTAGCAAATGAGGTATTAAAAGAAAGAGAGCAGCCTGGACGCTAAGCTACGTTGGAAGGAACATATAAAAAAGAAAAAAAAGAGGAACTTAACATCGAACTGAGAAAATTGAATTATATCATCTTATTTGTTAATACATAACAAATTATGAATGCATAAAGAAACACTTAAACCTGTATCGGTATCCAACTATGAGGGTGTGCTGCAAAAAATAACATGGAAGTAATTCTACGCTTTAAAAACAGAGTGATTTCGAGATATATAGTAAATGCTCCACGGTGCACAAGGAACTCCGAACTATGAACATAGCGATCCTAAGCTGAAAACAATAGTAGGTAGAGACGATTAGACGCAACAGCCCATCACTCAAGACTTAGATGATGACATACTAACCAAGAAGCAGCAAACCTGTTCGATACCAATGACCTTATCCGGAAATTAAAGCAAACTGCACGAGAAGATACTATCGAAAATCTGTTTAATGTTAATGTATCATGTAAAATGAATATTTGATGTACAGTAAGATAGTTATAGGCTAATGAAATGTTTATTTCAGACAACAATAAAAAAAAAAACCAGAATTTGTATTATATTGAACTGTTTGACCGAATGCACCATCCGCCGCGCATAGCATTTACTTCATAATATACGCTATGTAACGAAAGATAGTAATAAACCTATTATCAAATAACGACGTACCGTACATAATATGTACATATGTAGTATTTAATTGAAGAGGCCATTTTATCAAAATATGTGTGTTTTTTATTGGTAATTGTTTGTCACTGCTTTACTATTATAATATTGTTTTTGTATAAAACAAGCCATGAATCTGGAGAACAGACATACTTACATACAGCAAACAGAAAGTAGGTAATGAGACATAAATTATGGCCTTATGATGATGGATGTCCTTGTTTATATATACTATAATAATAAAGATTTTTCTGGGCTTTTATTTAGTTGGGATGTGCTTGATTAAATACGTTATGAAGCATTATTTTCTCCTTTAAATATATATATATAGTATTTTCTTTAAATTTTACAAAGAATACGTACATAAATGTCAAAGTATAGATTTTACCGACAAGCACTACAGCCTCGCTTTTTTAATAAAGTTTTTTACTTTTTATCATCAACACATACATGTACATGTATAAGTTTAGCCTTACATTTATTATATATATTATGTGGGTTATGCAAATATTTAAATGCATATGCATAAACCTTTATACATATGTATATAATATTAATTCGCCTTATATAAATATACATACATACATATGCAACTGTTTTGTTTTTTCTGTTCCGATTTATCTAACAATTCTATTTTAAACGCAGTAGTTTTTGTTTTACTGATGCTTATTTTATATGTATAAATGCAGTGTACATTTGTGTGTTTTATTTTAAAAAATATGATAAGACATTAAGACTACTTGCTATGCGTTTACATTTACTAAGAACTACTTAAATAAAAAAAAAAGTTACTCATAAACAGAACGAAGGAAAGGAACTAAAGTTGAATACACAAAAAAACCGTTTCTTTTACACCTTGTACATAATTTTTTTATTATATATTTCTAAAATAAAATGTTCTGGTCTAAAGGTATTTTTTTACCATGGCAAACATGGTTGCCTTTTAGTGTATATAGTAATATATCTATTAATATATTTATATGGTGAACAAATGGAAGGAAAAGCACGGTATTTCTCGCCTAGATGTGTAATATTCGTGTTCTTGATATAAGCTTTGATGTTTTATAATTTTTTTTTTCAATTTTTCTTTACGGTTTCTAGAACTGATAGAAAGTGGTTACACAGGTCAATATAATATCTAAAGGTCTCTTAAACATACAAAGCAATTCCGCTTAACAAGAAATTTATTGCAAGTTTTCCTTTATTTTGCATTTTCTTAACATTATACTCAATCTTTACAAAAAATAAAAATAAAAATAAAAATAATGCCAACATAAAATCCAATATTATTCCGTGCTTACTATTTTGTTATGCATCACCCTGTATACAATACAATTAATACCCCTATTACGGTTAGCGAATCGAACGTTCGACTCGAGACGAACTCCCAGGCGAATTTCTGCTGTCGAGGTATTACGGTTAGCGAACGTTTTCATTCGCTAAGACAATTCAGGGCTGTCTGAGGAAAAACTTCAAATATCAGCTGTGAAGTGTCAGAAAGCAGAATTGTTTTGATTGTTTGTGAAATAAACTGCAATTTAATTTGAGATAAAATTTCGAACTGATTTCGGTGGTTAAGGAAAATGAATAAAATATTTATTTGTAATGATTTGTCCCAACATTTCACCTCTCTATAAGAACGTTTAGTTACTTTCGCAGTTTCAGAGTTCATACACTGGCCGAGTCTCTGGTCAACAGATCACCGGACTGTGGAAAGCAAAGCAAGAGCAAGTAGAAAAACTATTATCCAAATTCTACAACGATGCCTTATTATCAGAAGCACTTGATAAAGATCCTAAATTATTCGATCCAGGGAAACCAGTTAGACCATCACAAATATTGTACTTATGTTGTGTTTATTTAAAAAAAAAAGAAATATATTGTTCTATAATTGTTTGGTAAATACATATGTATACGTGTATTCAATATCAGAAGGAATGCCTAGTGTAGCAATAAGATCTTTGGTTTCCATTGTTGGTTCTATCTCGGAAGAAAATTCTCCAATGGACGACTTCTTGCCAGTTGTTGATCACGTCTTTTAGTTCTTGCATCTTTCCTTGGTGATTTTGGTTGCTTTCAACTATCTATTCTTTATTCACAATTTCCTGGAGAATGTCAACAGGTCCGAGTCGCTAACCGTAATACGAAATAGTCACATTCGCCAACTTTTTCGTTCGACTCGCTAACCTTAATAGGGGTGTAAACCAGCTTATGTTTTTCTTATAACTGTTAAGCTTATTTTCATTTTGTTTGTCTATGAATAATTTTTTTTTTTGCCTGCCACATTCCTTTTTTGTTTCGAAAAGAAAATACATAGACACATACATTATGCATGTATACATTTGTTTGTATATATTTAAATATACCTACATACATGATATAAATTTATTATTTTGTTTTTAAATTGTTTTCTTTTGTTGCTGTCGTTTAAAAATTCATATATATATATATATATGTATATTCGTTTGCTTTGTTTTTGCTTTTGTTTTTTTGACCTTGTTTTTATATCTCACAAATAATTATTTCTCAGAACAAAATTAAATTTACTTAATTTTTTTGTATTGTGTTTATTTACATTGTTGAGTTGTCCCACTCCAGTTGGCTGACATTTTGATATTTACCATTTACAACTGAAAAAATGAAGAGAAAATTATATATATATGCTTTTTGTTAAAAGGAAAGCTTTGATCTTTTTTGTTACCTTCTTCATCTTCTGAATCAGTATTTTCTGAATCAGAACTATCTTCAGACACGACATCATTTTGCATGGGATTGATAGTGATTGTAAGAGCCGAATCATCCCAGACCAAGCTTTCGTCTGCGATCTGTGATAGAAATCAAACAATACGTTTTTATACTTTTTTTTTACTTATTACGTTTTTATGATTATTGATACAACTGAGACAACCTGTGACACACCAGTCCATCCCAAACGGCTGCTGTGAATGTCAAATACCTAGACTTACGCCAGTTTCACTTTGACGCTTATTGTATACAAATTTCCGCGCTTTTCTTTTGCCATTGGTCTTCTACCAATTTTATAATTAGTATTAAGTCATTCTGTTAACAAACGTTGAAGTATTTAGACGTATCAGTTGGCGACGAGAAGTAAAGAAATGGACCAAAACGTACTAAGCGAGTTGATAAACCAGCAGAAGGAATGGATGAAGGCAATGATGAAGACAAATTAAGAAAATCTACAACAAATAATAAAAGGTTGTTCTCCATCCATCGCTATGCTCCATTGATCTCCGGCAATTCCATAATTTCGCCCATTCGATATAATCATGGGAATCATGAGAGACTTACCTGTTTCAGTTGCAGTAACATTTTTCGGCAAATTCATTGGAAGACGATAACTTGCGTAAAGCGCATTTTCTTTCAACGTGTGGAAGCCACATCACTAAACTTCTAAGGAAGCTTCTGGGAACCGAGGATGTATGTACACACAATTTTAAAAACCTATCTGCGATTTTGACAAAAAAAATTTTAATCCAAACTCCATGTGCTCGCTTCGAGATGCAAATTTTTGAAGCAAAGAAGGCTTCCGAACCAACCATACGCCGAATGGATCGCAAATCTAAAAGGTCTCTCCAGGGATTACTCTTTCGTATGCGCAAAAGAGGGATGCAAAACATCGTATGCAGACACCTTGATCAGGGACATGATCACATTTCACACCCCCCACGACTCAGTCCGTAATGCAGCATTTTGCGATCCGTCGAAACGAGCCAGTGGGCAGCACCCATAGTGGTCGTTACGAAGACGAATGGAAGCTTACGTATATGCGGGGATTTTAAAGTCACCATCAATCCATATTTGGAACCAGTGCCCCGGCTCCAGGAACTTTTTCATAAGATGTGAGGCGGTCGGCATTTTACCAAAATTGACTTGTCAGATGCTTAGCTACAAATCTCCTTGGATGAATCCTCAAAGAAATTGTGCCTGGTCAGCACAGAATTCGGTTTATTTGAAAGCCGTTTGGTACATCGAATTCCCCAGGTATTTTTCAACGGTATATGGAACAGCTAACCACCGGTTTGGAATTCAGCGTTTTGTACCTGGATGACGACATTGTATCTGGACGTACCAACGAGGAGCATTTCCGAAATCTTCAAATTTTTCTCGAACAGCTCGATGCTGGTTGGACAAGTGCAAGTTTGCTGAGGCCGAGGTCGAATATTTAGGCCATGTCATAGATGGCATACGACCATCAGAGGCACGGGTTAAAGCTATAAGGGCCTTACCCAAACCGAAAGACTTGAAAGACATCGAGGCGTTTATTGGAAAGGTCAATTATATGCTCCGAAAAAAGACAAAGCTTTCGTGTGGGGAAGAAAGCAACAACATTCTTTTGATCTTTTTAAGCAGCAGATTATGAACGTTTCGAAATTAGTACATTTCCAGGAGGACCTGCCCATCACCTTAGCGACTGATGCTTCATCTCATGAGATTGGAGCCGTCATTTCACACATTTATCCGGATGGGGTGGAGAAACCAATTGCGTTCGCATCGAAAACGCTGGACGAAGCGCAAAAGAAGTATAGCCAGATTGAGAAGGAGGCTCTTTCGATCATATTTGGAGTGCAAAAGTTTCGGCGGTACTTGTTCGGCCGTCAATTCGAACTGTTCACGGACCATCAACCACTGGTTGCTATTTTTAGCCCCAGTAAGAAACCGCTACATATGACCACCCAGCGTCTTCAACGATGGGCTATCATCTTAATGGATTACACCTACACCATCCTTTACCGTCCGTTACGCTCTCGATTACCGGTTGGCACCGATGCTGATTTTGATAGATCTGAGGAATCGTGTCATCAACTAGAGGATGGGTTTAAGTCCATTGTGGAGGATCTTCCTATCAACGCCGAGACTGTCGCTCAGTTTTTCAGACAAGATCCAGTGCTTCGAAAAGTCATTTCAAAATTATATGTGGCTGATCGCAATAGATGGGAAATCAAAGTTCCCGTTTGTGGTCAAGATGTCTTCAACCACAGCATTCGCTACTATACAAGCATTGCGGTCTATTTTTGCCTTAGAAGGACTGCCCAAGACAATTGTGTCAGACAACGACACTCAATTCACCTCGGGCGAGTTTCAGCAGTTCTGTCATAAACACCCCATCCAACACATGACCTCAGCCCCATTCAACCCGGGGTCAAACGGAATAGCTGAGAGGATGGTGAGAACGTTCAAGACCGCCTTTCTAAAAAATTATGGCGAATGACAAGAATACTGACGACGGTTTAGCAACATTTTCCCCCTTTTTTGTTCGACGCCTGATGAAAGTATAACATGCCCTGCAGAAAAATTGCATGGTCGGCCGCACCGGACCTTGCTCTCTGCGATTTTTCCTGACCTGTTTAGCCTGCAAAGTAACAACTAAGTTTAAGGTTGAACAGTCCGTTTTTATCCGACAATATCTGCGCAGCACGATATGGATCGCGGGACATATTATGAAGATTTTTGGAAAACGAATGTATCTGGTTCAAAGCGAAAATGGTTCACAGACGCACAGTGGTTTCATATGTATGAGATCAGCGGTCATAATTCAGAACTGCATTTAAAATGATAAATTGATACGTATCTTGCAGTTTGAAGGGCGTCATCTTCAAAGGCGTGGATTTATAGAGTAGCCACATGCCACAGTTTTGAGAACTACAGAACATCTTTCAATTATAGACTTTTTTATGCACGTAATTTCTGAAGATAGGGAAGGGTTGGCAAAATAATATATTTACATTAGCCGATTCAGAATTTAATGTTCCTGGTCATGTTGATCTACTTGTCGGTGCAGACAAGGTGTTCAGTATTTTCAATGGCTCAGCAATTCGAGGTCAGCCAGGTATGCCTGATCTTGTCCCAACTATTTTTGGTTGGGTTGTATGTGGAAACATGGACAGCCTCATCTCCACTTCGTCTGATGGTGTCAACTCTTTCTGCACCCAGTTGGACACAACTCCAATGTTTGACCTAGAGCGATTTTGGAGCCTCAAAGAAGTTCAGCAGGAAGCTAGAATTTCCATTGAAGACCAACGAGCTGAGGACATTTTCGTTAACACACATACGCAATTACCTGACGGCAGGTACGTGGTTCAGTTACCGTTCAAATCCGATCGCAATACCGAATTTTAAGATACCGTAAACGTCGCGCAAAATCGTTTTAAATCCATCGAACGTCGGATCGCGGGCAATCAATATCTAAGAGACAATTATATCAGTTTCATGAACGAGTATAAGAGTCTGGGGCATATGGAAGAGGCACCAGCCGATGAGGTAGAAATGTCTTCAGGTAATTGCTATTATCTCCCACACCATGCGGTTATAAAGGGTGATAGTAGTACCACTAAGGTCAGGGTGGTTTTTGATGGGTCGGCTAAAACGGGCAACAATTCATCACTTAACGAGTCGCTTCTCATAGGACAAACATACCAACGTGATCTCTTTTCCATATGCATTCGTCTTCGTCGTCATCGGTATACTTTATCTGGCGATATTGAAAAGATGTTTCGCCAAATACGAGTTGCAGAAAATCATACAAATTTCCAACGAATATTTTGGAGAGATTCTATCGATCTATCCTTAAAACACTTTAGACTCCTCACTGTTACCTATGGTACTGCTTGTGCACCGTTTCTAGCTGTTCGTACTCTCTTTCAATTGGCCCTCGACTCAAAAGATACCTTTCCTCGCGCTGCAGAAGTTTTGCTAAATAACTTCTATAAGGATGATGTAATGACCGGGGCTGATTCCATCGAAGATATTACCTCATTGCGTTTGGAGCTCATAAGTCTACTTAAAGCAGGTGGGTTCAACCTTCGGAAGTGCACAACCAATTGTTGGCCACTCTTACTAAGTCTGCCCGAAGATCAACGCGAACTAACGCCAAGAGAGTTTGAAGAGTACAGCTCAGTAAAATTACTAGGTTTGCAGTGGTCACCCGCTAAGGATTCCTTTTCCTATAAGGTAAATTTGAAGGAAGGCTCATCGTTTACCAAGCGTCACATTCTTTCAGAGCCTTCGAGGATATTTGACCCTATAGGTTTTCTAGCTCCTGTTATCGTAGGGGTTAAAATTCTATTTCAGGAGCTTCGTCAAGATCTTCCTGTGCTTGAAACCTTAAATATCCCATGGATCATGTGGTCATCAAAGGCAAATACTCAGTTTCATGCATTTTGCGATGCATCGCTTGACGCGTACGTGGCAGTCGTATACTGCGGGAGTGTTGACTCAGCTGGTAACGTAATCAGCAATATCGTCGCAGCTAAGAGCAGGGTAGCCCCAGTAAAGGGTTGTTTCTCTGCCTCGTCTTGAGCTCTGCGGAGCTGTTCTACTAACACGGTTAGTGAATAAACTTACAACTTCTTTACAATATAAAGAAATGAAAGTTTTCGCTTGGACCGACTCTGCTATTGTCCTTCATTGGCTCTCGGCGTTGCCAAAAAGGAATCGTACATCGGAAATATTATCGTCAATACCAGGAACATCATGGCATCATGTACGGTCTCAACAAAACCCCGCTGACTGCGCTTCCCGTGGCATTCCACTTTCTCATTTACTTCAGAATGAGTTGTGGTGGTCTGGGCCATCTTGTATAAGGCTAGAACAAGCTCAGTGGCCCGATACAATATACTCGATAAAAGACATTCCAATCGAAACCTTTGAAGAGCGAAAAATGCCGGTCGCTAAAGTGTTAATATCCACAATTGAACCCTTAAACATTTTCAAAACCCTAATAGACAATTCTTCTCGTTTCCTTAAATCAATTCGTGTACGGCGGTCGTATTTAAGAGTCAAATGTCACTTATTCTACCAAACACCCAACTATAGTTAGTAAAAACACTCGATTCGCAAGACTTATAGTCGAACACATACATAAAAATAATTTGCATGCCGGAGTGTCTCAAATTTTTGCTATTCTTCGACAAGAATACTTTATAATCGGTTCTCGTAATCTCCTGCGAAAGGTGGTGCACGCATGCGTTTCCTGTTTTCGTTACCGAAAAACTACGTCGGCCCAGCTTATGGGTAATTTGCCAGCAGAACGCGTTCGTTTTTCGCGTCCGTTTAACAAGGTCGGAGTGGATTATGCCGGGCTAATAACTTTGCATTTAGCCAGAGGACGAAATCCGAAATTCGTCAAGGCATACATCTCGTTATTCGTGTGCTTTACGACAAAAGCAATTCATTTGGAGGTGGTCGGTGATCTCTCTTCCGCCGCATTCCTTGCCGCTCTTGATCATTTCGTATCGCGCCGCGGTAAACCATCGGAAATCTGGAGTGACAGCGGCACCAACTTCCACGGGGCAAGGAGAAGCCTCGACGAAATGTTCCAACTTCTTTTGAGTCAGCAGCACAACGATATAGTCATTGACCACCTCGCCAAGGATCAAATCGCGTGGAAATTGATTCCCCCCTCTGCACCTCACTTTGGAGGTTTGTGGCAGGCGGGAGTTAAATCCATCAAGTTCCACCTAAAGCGAGTCGTCAACGACCACAAGCTGACGTATGAGGAGGTGTACACCTTGCTAAAACTATTAAACTCCCGACCTATGTGGCCAACATCCGATATGGACCCCATTGCGCTAAGTCCGAGTCACTTTTTAATCGGTGAATCGTATACTTGTGTTCCTCGTCCAGATAATTGTAACCAGAATGTTTCGGTGACGTTGTAATGCTGAAGGATCCCAATTTACCACCATCCAAATGGATCCTTGGACGTATTTCAAATGTACATCCAGGAAATGACAAGCGAAGTCGAGTTGCAACAATTAATACATAAACTGGCGAATATGTAAGACCAATCGCTAAACTCGCTCCTCTACCTTTTGCTGAAAGACCTGAGTCTTCCAGGGGGGGCTGAATGTTCAGTACTTAAAGGTCAAATTTATCTTTAAACATATATTCTAATCGTATTCCTATTCACTATCGGTAAATTATTAGCTTAATCCAATTTGTTCTATTTTCTAATTATGTCAAACACCTACAAATTACCCTATTCTCATTTACCATTGCATTATGTAATCATTTATATCAGTTTAAAGTTAGAGAAAGATCAACTGTTAATTTTCATGTACATACAGTCCGCTAAGTCAAGAGTCTTCACCTAGTTTGCACTTGTTTCATTCTCTTTCATTATCCAACCATCATCGTGTGCAGATCAATTCATAATCATCGTATGTATGCTAAGTAAAATATATTATAAGTGTAAAATTGACATTTTCGTTTTTCATTTAAGTCTCAATCGCTCGTTTAATCTTCGCCTAATCAAAAACAAAATTTTAAGTGCGAATTTAATTTAGCTGGATCCCCAACTTACTGGCCATCTGACCCAAATAAAACACCCGATGTAATTGACTTAATAACTAAAGGAATTAAGCATGCAGATGTATATTTGATTTAATTTAAAATAAATATATATGCGACCTACCTTAGGACAGGGCTGATGTCGATCGATGTACTTATGATTGCTGTTTCTTAAACGAGCAATAGATACGCCACACAATAGAATTACAAAGAAAACACATATAAGTATGATCAACATAGTTGGATGAGAATTTTGAGCTGAAATTAATATAAACGGATCGTTAGAATCTAATTCAACTGCCCTGATTTAGAGGATTTACCTTTGTGCACAATGGCATGCACCCGAGATTTTGGCTCTTGAACATCATGCGAATGAATCATAGCATGAGCGAACATGTTTGAATCTAAAATAAATGAATAATTAAAAAGATTTATGGACTAAAAAATTGGTAATCGTCGTATACTGACCATATTGATTTTGTAGTGGTTGCATGGCGAGGTTTGATGACGTCGTCGTTGTCGTAATACTTTGTTTCGGATGTAACACGGTCAAAGTTAATGTAAATTCCGCACTCTTGAATTGTGAATTCAATTGAGAGCATGACAACTTGAATACCCTATTCAAATAATATGCTGGTTTCTTGTTGCTATAAACTAAAGCTTTTAAGACATCTAAATAATTTGATGTCGTGTCATATCCAATCATCTCCACTCCATCCTTATTGATATTGGTTTTAATATCAAGAGTCGTTGAAAGTGATTCATCGCCATCAACTTCGATTTCTTCATGATCGGGGTTCAGACTAGGGAACACAATAACACTGCAGGAATCCAAGCTTTGGAGATTTGGTAATACGCGTCCACCCGTCATGACGCTGATATTAATGTTGCCCAAGATGCGAACACCTTGCTTAATCTCTGGATATGATACCAAATGATTTGTACTACCATTGATGACAATTTTTGCCTTTTCCTCATCAGGAAGAGATTTTAGCGTTTCTTCAGTGATTGATGTACCAGAGTTGCTTAGCTTTTGCAGCTCAGAGAAATCTTTAGTTGAAGCAGCAACCATTGAACTAAGTTCATTAACCATAATATATGTCTCAACTGTGGGCAATCGAACGGCACTCTGATTGATACACATCATGGTTGTGCGCACTTCAATATTTCGTCTGCCAATTGTTGGATTCTGTTTCGTATTAATGTATTGAATTTTCTGCAAAAGGCTTTCAATGTTTGCCTTGTCGCTGCCTTCAATGTAGATCTCATTCAGTTGAGCATTTGATTGTACCTGTTGATCAGCTTCTAACATCTTCTCCGGTGGTGGAACTAAGTGCTCTGCACAATTGGTGCCACACTTGACATCCTCACTAGAGAGCACACTATTCAGTGATAATTTAATTTCGGAAATGTCGCCGCTAAATCCATGTTTCAGGCGGTTTTCTGAGCTCTGATAGCATGCGCCAACCGTAAGAGTTGTATTGACACCATGTGCAGCATGCAAAGGCCAGTCATCGATTACTTCGGGATTGCTATGCCTATCCTCTACGGAGTTCTCAAATTTCACACCATCAATGTAAAGTTCTACTTTTGATTGATCTACATTCAGCACATAGTGATGCCATTCGTTGTCACAAACTTGGGGAATCTTCCAGCGCCATTCGGCTGGGCTGAATATATTCAAATCGCCCTCATTAAAGTTTTTGCGCAGTAAAAGAATCAATCGACAATTGCGGACAAATAGTGCCATATGGTGGCGATTCATTTCTGCAAAAGAAAGGAAATCTCATAACATCGATGTGAAAAATAATAAAATCTTTTTACTCACTGTGGTCATCGGCGCTACACACAATGTGCTCCTTAACATGCTTATTGGCTGTAGTTGTGCTAAAATGCCTAAATATCGTGACAATACTGAAAGGACGAGAGGCAAAATCATGTCGCACCACCAAATTATCAGGAACAACAACACCTGACGAGCCATCAAAGTGGAAGACTGGTTCAAATCCCTCGTCATAGCTTAAGTCTTTAGTCCACTCAGTTCCCCGAGGTAAAAGATCAATTAAAGAATATCCTGGTGTGCAATTTGTTATATCACGATCACAGCCAAAAGATATGTGCTTAGTCTGTTAGGAAGATAAACATTTAATCCCTTATTGTGTTTGCTTTATAAACTGTCCGTTATTACATAGTTAATGATCATCTAGAGTAACCTTATTTTCAAGAACTCGATAAACAAGATTTCGTGTATGTGCTTGAAAATTCGTTACAAACTGTTTTGTAGAAAAATAGTTTGCATGGCATTACCGTCTGCCTGATTGACAATATTATTATTATTTCTTCACTATAAAGTAATTAAATTACAACAATAATATCATACTCATAATAATATATAAATCCAAATGTCACGCTTTTACCTGTCAATCTTCCGCCATGGTAAACACAAAAACTAATGCACACAATGAAGTCAAACTTTGTATTTCCGTTCTTTAACATCCTGTGCATGTTATAGGCTGATACTTCGGAGAATTACATTGCAGGTATTGATCCCTATATGGAACGTTCCAACTATTGTTAAAGGCATTTGCAACGTTCTCTAGCTCCATGTTTTGAAGTCCGAAAGGAGTTGCAGGGAAGTGTTCAGCAGATTTGTGCAAACAAAAACTAATCTGCTGACAAGTTTGATCCTGTTCAGAAGTGCTTAGTAATGGATATCACCGTTGTGACCCGTAGTAAAGTAATTACTTTGTTTGAGCATACGTCTAAGAATCAGAGACAGATAGCTAAAGAGTATGGCATATCGTTAGGATCGGTTAACAGCATCATCAAACGCCATAAAGAAACTGGGTCGCAACGAACAGGAAAATGTGGTCGAAAACGTAAAACCACCAAGAAAGAGGACGCTCTTCTAATAAAGTAAGACAGTAAGATCAACCCAAGTAAAACCAGTGACGACTTACAAAAAGATCTTGCGGCTGCATGAACCATTGTGGATGCCTCAACAGTTCGGCGACGTCTTCTAGAAGCTGGGCGAAAAGCAGGAAAACCTCTGAAGAAACAACTCCTCAATGCTCTAATGAAAAAGAAGTTAATGGCTTGGGCTCGAAAATATAAAGAATGGACAGCGGTAATGGAAAAAGGTGATCTTATAGTGGAACGTGAAGTACATACTTAGATAGATAGATAGATAGATATAATTTTTATTTCCTATAAATTTATTATAAATTTACAATTCTTAAGATATAGATTAATTTTTACTTTAAATATAGAATATAAGAAATATTAGCGACATTCTGTATTTTGTAAGCTAAGTAATTAAAATAGTGTTGAATGCCACTTCACGGGTCTTTTACATTACATTATATTAGTTTTGGTTTCATGTTAAATATCCATACTAAACTCTTTTCTGCAAATAAACGCTGGTAGAAAATAGAATTCACAACGTTACATGAAAAGAGACTACTTCCGATTGCAGTAAGCTTAGTCGGTAGACAGTTGCCTTTGCTGGCTGAATATCAACACAAGCAGTATATCTATCGTAATCATTTTTTGTATATAGCTTATCTAAGTGTATCAGCTCATCTAAAATCATCTTAACAGTAAAAATATTCATAATTGTTTTTTTCTATTTTGTCCCGGTAAATTTGCTAAATCGCACACTGTGCGGGGCCCCATTGAGTCATAACCCGGCTTCGGATTTTGTTGACAAAAAAAAACCAAAAAGGCAACATTATACCGCAGAAAAATGAAAAAAAAAAGCCATTTAATATAGGTTTTTATGCATAATTATTAACATTGTAACAGCACAGCACAACCCAAAACATTTTGAAGTACTCTGGTAACAATCGCCTGCGCGATTATCTCTCAGGAATGAATTGAATAAAATAAAGGATCGCTCAACATGGGCAGAGCCTGACTTGAACATTTGGATTCAATTTGGAGATTGCAGCGCTATTTCGACTATTTGCTGAAAAAACCACGTACAATTTTTTCATCACATCTTCAGCTACTGGCCCATTAGCTTGTTGTAATTTCTCCTCGTGTCCGTTCAAAGTCTTTAACACCTCTTCTTCTAAATAGGTACTACGCATTCCACTAAGATCAAATACTCCAATTAAACTACATACAACCTGTTATTTGTAAACTCTGAAATATGTGGTCTTTCGGATCGAATAAAAATCTTTTTCCAATCTCATCACAAACGTTTGCAATTGGCTTGAATCTTTACACGGGTCTTGGGGCATTTTCACTTTCAATGACAGCAATAAAATATTTTGCGAAAAGCACGCATTCAAGCACATGGAATATTCAACAGACTAGCACTAAGTATGACCAATATGTCACAGAATATAAATCTAGATGAAAAGGCGCAAAGTTACGAAAAATATACTATATACATATATTTCCCAGATGTCTAACGGTTTTTGTCATATGAAAAGATGGAAAATAAAACTGCGGCGAATGCCTGAGATTGCATTTAAGAAGAAGCGCATGTATGTTGAGTTGATGCAAATGTATTTAGGGTTGCTATGGTGTGTAGTGTAGGGATTATTTTTTTATGCGCGCTAGTGTAAACAACCTGTGCACTTATGTGCATGTTTATACGAGAGAACAACCTGTTCTCATGCTTGTGGACACTGAAATTTCTTTCGTGTTAGCAAGGATAAATCCTATAGTTAAGAAGAAAGTGCACAGCTACGTTTACAGATTGCACAAAAAAGGCAGACATATGAGTAAAAAAAAAAGGCAAATCAACAAAATCCGTTCCCTGGTCATAACTAATAAAAAAGGCAATTTCCTGTTATTTATTATTATTTTATTTATTATTACTTTATTTTATTTATTTACTACTTTATTTATCACAAACAAATAGAGAACAGATAGAATGCCCTCGTGAATGAGAATTTTTGCTTTTTCAATCTATGCTCTACATTGCCATAACAACTTTTACAAAAGTAAGGGGTCTGATGTTGCTATGTACGTTAATAAACAAGTTTTACCAATATTTTCCTATTCATAAGCTCGCCACATTATATTTTTCCATTCATATAATTAATTTTAAAAAAATTTAATGCAAAAATCTTCGGGTCTATATAAGGATAGAAAATGGCCAAAATCAGATGATTTGACGAGACTCATTTCAAAATCAATTGAAACCTTAAACAAAATCTAGTTGGTAATGGTGTGAATGCTTCAACTTTTTTTTTTATAAACTTCTTGCCGAAAACTCAGTTTATAATGCGGTGTGAAGATTTCTTAGTTACCTCTGTACATATAGGAAGGGTGCGAGACCATACACTGATCGTTTAGTATAAGTTTGTTAGACTTACCTTTAATGCAATCGATGTCCGTATACCCATATCCTCTCCATTGCAGTATATATCACATAACTCAAAGCGTGCGTTCGGGAACAACGAAAGCGACTCTATGGAACTCGCCTAGTAAATAGAAATAATAAAACATTTTTACTCGTTTGTTCCTGAATAAATAAATAAAAGAAACAAAAACTCACCATATAATCAATACGCTCGGGTATGCCTACAAGGCGTGCTTCACATACCCTTCGCACTTTAATGCTAACCATAATGGGTGCGGATTCCTTCATGGCGCAGTCATAGGCTACGACCGATAAGATATGATTGTGCGATGCTTTATGCGATAAGGGTTCAGTGTTCATAACAGAACCCTCATTGTCGATTGTAAATGGCTGATCGTTATTTAAAATCGCATATTTACAAACATCCCCAAAGAGTGGCGTACAATCTTTGTCAGCAGCTTCAACACGAATGATCTCCTTATAGAGGCGACCCTCATCAACTTCAGTTACGTAGGATGGCTGAAGGAATGTCGGTGCATATTCATTAATATCAATTACAGCAATATGAACAGTTGCACTAGCTGAGTGTGTACTATCACAGAATATGGCAACAATTTCGAAATGATAGCTCTTGCGTTTCTCACAATTGAGAGCGCGACGAGCTTTCAGGATACCTAGGCTGTTGACCAGTTCGATCTGAAAATAAATAATAAGTAAGTGTTATAAGGTGTTTTCACTAGGTTGCGGATTCCCAAGTTCGATTCCAAATTACATCATCTCCCATACAGATTCGCATTTCCAATTTGAACTTAAATTGAATGCAGTTGAATGAAAATGTCGAAACAAGTAAATAAGGAAATATTTATTACGATATCCTCGAGTTATAATTCAAGGAGCCGTGTTCAGTTTTTAAAAGTCCTCCGGGGGGACTTATATTAAACTGACCCACCAAACATCCATAGCACCAAAGGAAGATCTATCTCACACACATTCACAGTAGACAACGCCCACGAAGGGGTGCTGCCTATTCAGCATAAAAGCTCATATGAATAACTTATCCATGATGTGTGGCGAAACCGATATATTATGTCAACACACGAACGTCCGGTCACTCTTCGAAGTCTTCATGCATGATAACGGACACTTGTCTAAACAAATGCATCCGTCCATAGGATTACGTTACATATGCAAAGCCAAAAGAAGAAGTCACGACAGGTATAGGGGAAGGTTGTGTGCCTCGAATCAGTTTTCAGAAACTCAATGTTTACTCCTCACCATATTATCTCTTCATACAGTTAAAGCCTCGAAACGATAACAAATTTATTAATTTTTCTAAAATATCATATCATATCATACTATATAATAAAGCAGTAACGCTCATTCTGTAAACACGGCTGTATCTCGGACTAGCGCTTTAACGGCTGGGCGGATTTGCTTGAAAATTCATATCTGGGGTCTGTGGGACTATACCACAAGGCCAAATTGGAATTTTCATTCTAGCCCCAAAAATTAAGGTACCTATACTTCATTTGGGACCGATTTTATAAAAAGCGGATTTTCGCGAAAACGGCTTCAACGATTTTGTTAAAATTTCATATTTAGATTAGTTTAGACACATGCTATCAAATGTCATACCAGGTGTTTGCCTAAAAAGTTGTACAACGGTACTTGACTTTTTAACTGATTTTTCTCAAATTTGGAATTTTCGGATATTGCTCAGCTGATCGGTATTACCGATTTTCATATAGTAACTGTTTAATATTACTCGCATGTTTTGCTCCTCTTGCAATACATTTCAGTATGAAAGTGGACGCATATGAATTATTTTAGGTTAAAAAAAGATAACATTCAAAAGTGCAACGAAATTTTCAAAAATATTTATTTAGCTACAGCCAATAATGGGGCTGAAAGTGAGCACATAAGATTCATTGAGTTTTGGATTGAATTAAATTTCTATCGTTTTCAAATTCAAAATCTGCCGCACATACAACGAAAGCATGATTTGCACCAGAAGGAAATGTCGAAAAAAAGAACATGGTAATGTTGTGGGCCTAGCGGATGATGCTGTTGTTGTTGTCTTTTTCTTCCTTTCAGTTCTCCCAATTCAATTCTGCGTTATAGCTTATTCTATGAATTCAAACTCCGTTTATACGACGCGGCGCTTAAAAACACGCGAAAGGAATATACGAGTACATACACTTATGGACAAAAAAATAAATACAGTCTTAACATTGTGCTCCCTTATTCTGTGAATGATTGGAATGAGCCGCTGTTGTGCATACCTATTAGCAAGTAATTATAGAAGTGTACTTTGTGCCATTAGTCAGATGGAGAATTTCACTGCACTTCTTGTAAAATTCAACAAAATGTCGAAACTAATGTGTTTTTGTGTGGACAATAAAATAAATACGGACTAATTTCCACAACAAAATATATTGAAATTTTTTTTTTTTTTAAATGAAGTTTATGACAAGTAGTTAGTCATTTTGTACCTGGTCGCGTGACATTTATTTTTTATTTTATGCTGCACATCTATTTGTCATAAAGTTAACCAACTTTTGGCACATACTTAGTTGGCGCAACAGCTCGAGGTGAACCTAGGCCTGCTTCTCGCAACCATTTGTGTGTGCGTGTGATATTTTTGCACGAATGGAAGGGACCTACAGTTTTTTGCCGACTCCGAACGGCGAGTTGAGAAGCTCAATCGTGACAAATGATACTCTTTGATGCTTGTCAGACATTCGAAAGAGGTGGGCACCGTGAAAAACTTTTAGGTGTTTGCGGCGGGATTCGAACCCAAGACCGCTGGCACAGTAGTCCGACGCACTAACCACTTGTGCTACGGTGCCCACTAACTTTTGGCACATGGGCAACGGAATATACTCCCACGCTGCCTTCACCTCCTACCAAAGTTCGTTTCTATTTCTGGGTCTTCTTCTAGCTACAACATCCTTTACTTGTTTCCATAAGTTTTTAAATGGATTAAGGTCCGATGACTGAGACGGCCAACGCAGAACTTTTATTCCCTATGCAGTAGTCCAAGTTTTTGTCGCTTTAGCTGTATATTTTGGATCGTTATCTGCCTGTCAATTCCAAATTATAGGAAGATTTTCTTTTGCATATGAGAGAACAATGTTACCCAATATATTTACGTAATCTACCTTCATCGCTACCCCCTCTGTTAAATAAACGACACCGACTCTGTACTTAGAAACTCTGCTGAAATCAAAATGCTCCCACCACCATGTTTCAGCGTCTTTTTTATGTAGCGGGGATCATATCCAGAGATGGGAAGACATCTTACGAAACGCCTACAATCAGACCCAAACAAATAAGATTGCATTCGTCCGTCCAAAATATTTTTTCTCCATTTTTTCTGGCCGTCAAAGCCAGACGAATTTCGGTGGTGAATAGCGAAATCTATCCTGTTTCTCAAGTACCTCTTGTTGAGAAGTGGTACCTTCCTGGGCGATTTGACTGACAGCTTGCATTCTACCAACGTTCTCCTTATTGTCATTAAAGAAACTTTTGGATTTGGTTTTCTCAAAATGGCGTCAGACGATACGAATGGATCTTTCCTGGCTTTAAAAACAATCCTTCGGTCCATTTGTTTGGTTATTTTTCGAGTTATTCCCCTTTTCTCCTCAGTTTTCTTAATTTAATTGCACTTTGGAATTCACCCAGGAAACCGCCAAAAGTTGCAGCGGGAAAATTCTGTAACTTAAGCCATAGTTTTGAAGTTTTCTTGTAACCTCCCCTCCTCAAAGGTACAATGCTTCTTGCGACCCATTTTTTATTCCAAAACTGAAACTTTATTTAGAATATGGAACAAAAGTGATCTCTATGTATCACTTAACCAATTTTAACTCAAATCCGATTTGGAAAAAGCCGATAAATATATCTGTTGGATTGGAAACGGAAATGTATTTATTTTATTGTCCACACGAAAACACACTACTCGTGGCACTTTGTTGAATTTCACAATAAGTACAGGGAACTTAACCATCTGACTAACGGTACAAAGTACACTTCTGTAACTAATTGTCAATGGATATACAGAACAGCGGCTAAATCCAGTCATTGACAGAATAAGTGAACACAATGTTAATACTCCAGCCTGTATTTAATTTTTTGTCCATAAGTGTATGTACATCTGAATAGCGAATTATTTATCTTCAGAGGTACGCATTGAATCTTCTAACTACACTGAGCTTTTATTGGTTAATATAATTCACACAATTTATTTATTTTTTTTTTTATTCATTATTCTCAAAAAATTCAATATAAATGAAAAATATAATTACAATTCAAATACGAGTAAAATAAATAATAATAAAGAGAATAGTTAGTGACATTTGATATTTAGTTAAAAATAGAAGTAATGTCACATTGTTTTAATTAATTCTGAGTGGGGTGAACATTATGTGAGCATGTAATAAAAAACAGAAAGAATAATCGAAGAAAAATGAAAAAAATAAAGTACATGGATACAAATTTCTGATCATATATTTTAAAGTTAAAGTTAAGTGATGAAGTGCAACAAAGTTTCGATTTCTTTATGGTTAGTATTCAAAAGCCACAATTTTACTTCACATATAAAGTTTTTCAGTCTTCTAATGATTCGAATATTTTCAGGGAGTGTATTGAATAATTTGCAAGATACAATGGAGAAAAAGCTTCTGAGGCTAGAAGTGCGAAAAATTGGAATGCTAACCAAGGAACTAAAATTGCTACGAAGGTTGTGGGTATCATTGATGGGGACTTTGAAGTAACACAAGTGTCTTACTGGCAGAATTCTCAGTTTATTAAAGAGGACTAAGGTGTGGGCTAACCGAGATGAATGGCATGTTTTTCTGATTACATATTTTTGTATTACGGATAGTTGTTGGATTTTAATAGTGTGTGTACCAAACCAGCAGCTAATACCATATTGTAATCTAGAGTGGAAGATCCCAAAATAAATATTTTTTAATAAGCTTGTAGAGCAGTACTTACTAAGCCGATAGAAATTTCGCATAGTGGATAGCAAATATCGTTTCAGAGAAGAGATGTGATCACACCAAGTTAGATTTTGATCAATTTCGACTCCAAGGTACTTATAGCTCTTAACTCTTTCAATGGAAAAGCAATTTGCATCACATACAAAATTTTCATTGTACAGGATACTGCATCCACAGTTTAGCAAGCTAAATCTGTGGCAACTGGCAGCATGAAACACAGTGTCAACTTCAGGAGATACGTTAGCGTTAAGGCTGTAAATGAGCTTCGTCTTACTGCTTACTATTAACTTGTGTTGCGCAAACCATAGTCTTAACAGATGCACATCATGGTTGATTTCAGCAAGTAGGTTAAAGAACCGTATGCAAATGCGAAGTCATCAGCAAAAGCCTTTAGCTTACCTACGAAAGGAAGACTGAAGACTGAGTTAACATAGATTAAGACCAAGCACAGAACCTTGTGGGCCGCCAAGATTGATGATCTTAGAGTCACCAACAGTGTCCCCAATTTTAACTTTTTGCATCCTGTTCCTAAGGTAAGATGTAAACCAATCCAAGATAAAGCCCCGAAAACCTACGCGATAAAGTTTTCCCAACAGGATTTTGTGATCCACCATGTCAAAAGCTTTGGTAATATCTACATAGAGTCCGGCGCAAGTTTTCTTATCATCAAGTCCCTCATAAATATACTGACAAAAGTCAAGATTTCTTAACTTACATGTATTTTTGCCCATTAAGCTCTGTAAAAATGTTTGTCATTTTCGACGGGGTTCAGCTAGTTTATTAAATGTTTCAAAACTGTTGTTAGCCCATTAACGCCGAGGTGATCAGAATTTTTACTAACTTTTCAACGTAAAAAACTTTTCAACGTAAAAAAAACATGTAACAACTCACCATTGAGGATTGGTACCGAGCATTGGTGATTGATTTGCAGCACGTAGGATTTTGAAAGTGTTTTTCTTAGTCAATAATTGCTGAATCTTAAATTATTATATATCAAATTAAAGCCTGAAAAATGCTCTTTCACATAACTGTCAAAAAAATATATGTCGTCGCTGGAGATTTTTCAGAAATTAGTGATTTTCAAAAAAAAAAATACTTTGCTTTTAAGGTCTTCAGATATTAATTGATTATTTTAAAACTGAAAATCTTTGACCCATTTTTGTAAGGTCATAAGAAAAATAGTAAAATCACCTTTCACTTGATACTAAATACATGTATGTGCGTCTTACGGTTGTTATGATATTATGATTTTATATGCATATAATAAAAATGTAATTTTTTTTCGACTGCAAAGACTTTGTTCCCATTTGTCTTTAAAACTGCTGCAAGAAATTAAATCCGGTTTTCACAGTTGGATTGCAAAATGTCTGGAATACAGGCATAGGATATTTCTTTTCGTTATCTGCTATCCAGAAGCGGAAATCTAAGCTGATATCTGGGCAGCGATTATTTTTATGAACACTTTCAAGCTCCTAGCTTTAGAATGCCTTGGCCGATGGGAGTGGAATTTCTATTATTATAAAGTTCAATTTTGTACAAACATTTTAAGATATAAATCATCTTCGTACGTTATACAGAAGTTGAGCAATAAGCATTAAATTAAAATTAACGACATACAAATCAAGAAAAGCTTAGATCGTTGGATTTTACCAACGGCCAGTGGAGATAATTTCGTGTGTGCGCAGGTTTTTTTTTTCTGTTGTTTTTTTTTTTTTATGTTGGGACTGTTTGAATGCACATAACGCAGAAACCACTGGACGGATTTTGATGAACCTTGACATAGTGATTGCTTATGTTCTTGGTCAACATTTTTTATACTTTTCATGCCCCAAAATGATCTGGTTTTAGCAAAATATTGAAAAACACTGCATATCTGTAACGAAAATTATAATTATTCAGCCCTAGCTCAATAGTAGCTTATCGGATTGAAAAACAAAAAAACAGGTGAATTCAGTAAATTTTCCACTGATTCATTTGAGGTATGAATCATCTTTCTGCGTTATACTGGAGCTGAGCTATGCTCAAAATAGTTCATGAAATGTAATTTTCCATCAGTGGAGACCGCAGACAACAGCCGTGCAGCTGTGGGTGACGTCAATAAGTATGTACCTATATAGGTATGTCGTATGTATATTAAAAGTAATGTTTGTGTGTTCGACTTTTATGCGTTCACGCATCGCTCATCCGTTTGCGATAAAACTTGGGGCATGTGGAAAAAAAAACACTGTTGTTGTGCGCACCCAGGGGAGGGTTCCGTCTACGTTGGGGGAGGGTTTCCACTTCATTGCAATTACATTTTTTTTTATTTTTTTCCAAAAGCAAACGCATTCATCATGATCTCGAATCTGCACTCGGTGGAGACAGTAATATTATGTACAGTCGAATCCCTTTATGTCGAATTTTCACGGGCGATTAAAATTGGTGCAAGTTAGAGGGATTTTTGATAAAATTCGAGCTAGAACGATTATCCCTTTTTGTTGAAAACGCATTTATTCATAGTGGAAGTTAACAAAAAAAAAAAAACAGAAAGAAAAAAAACCTTTAAATGAACATTAATTAATAACAGAATAATTTGTGATACAAAGTAGGTACCAGTCAGTTTCCGATTTCCTGGTATGTTAGAAAGTTAAAAACATGGGCGCAAATTCATAGTCAGATAGAGCCAACTATAAAAGAACTTATTCACCTACATAACCTAAAATATACTTTTTGCTATTCATAGTCACTTATAGCCGGCTCGAAATGTAAAATGACCCAAACGTCATTTTAAATAATTACAGTCGGCTATAAATTGCTCATATAATAGTTTGACGTTTGGGTTTGTTCGTTCAAATCACTTTACAAAATCATATGAAAGTCGATACTAACTTATACACAGGCAAAAATGTGTTTATGAATAACGAAAAGTTATAGCCGGCTTTTTTTATTTATAGCCGGCTGTAACTATAGTCGGCTATATGCACTATTCATGGGCTGACTATGAATTTGCGGCATGTTTTTTTTTAACACTTCAACTACGAAAAATCATTTGGACTTACCACAAAAAGCATTTAAATACGAGGAAATATGTAGGCCAAGTTTTGAAAATCAGAAAAAACATGGAAGGCGTACAAAAATCATCCAAAGACCTATCCGCAATGCGAAATTCACACACAAAAATCTCAAAATACCCACATACGATTTTCATTAAACTTCACAGTTTTAACGTACTAAAGCTCAGCTTTATTTTGATACCAATTTCATTGATGTACGCTCTTGGCCCAAAAGTGCCCCATCTCCTTTAGACTTTAAAAAAAAAAAACGACCCAAATTTAGCAGTAACGGTTTTAATATAATTGTGCACCTCAATAATGAGGATAAATTATTTAACAATTATCTACAGATCTTGTTATCCAATATCCATCACTATAACTGCACAATATATGTATCAAAACAACAACAAAATGAATTAAATCGCTGTGAAAAATACCAGAAAAACTTATCACAAACTACTGCAACAAAACACTCAACTTTAGAGACTAATCAAACTATGAACAACTACTCTCAGATGATGAGTTATATTATTATCAGGTTGTACCGTTATTAACCCATTTCCGGCGGCTACCAGTTTCCCTTGAGCTAGAAACTTGAAATTGCAGATTCTGGCTATTTTGGGTCTAATTAGACGAAATCAAAAAAAAAATGTTTGGAAAATCTTAAAATTTTCCGGAAAATTCACGTTCACGCCCACTGTAAGAGGTAGTAAGATTCTTCCATTTCGATTTTCAACGTAATATTTGAAGGTACTTCAATATTTTTCTGAACAATTTTAGTTCGCACTTGTTGAATTCCTTGCAAAAACTCATAATAAAAATAATTTTTTAGATTTGTATACTGGAACATGAAAAATGCTACTTTAACATTTGGACAATCTCGAATTTTTAAGATGCAAAAACAGGTCAATTGGATAATTTAATGAACTCTCAAAATCAATAATTGTTTCATTAAAACTCTTCATCAGATAAGATTTACATGCCAAAATTTTGCACGTTGCGTTTTCGCAACGTTAGCCGGAAATGGGTTGAAGATATCATCTGCTACAAAAAACCTGGACACTTTTAACTTTTGCATTTCACCTTTTAACCTATGGGGGAAACCACTGTGCGGCGCCGGGCCAAGAAAATGTCGATCTGCGGCGAAAAGTAAATGCTCTCGAAAGCAAATTGAACTGGAGGGAACAGCAACAAGTGGAGAACATAATCGAAATTGCTGGTATACCAAAGGTAAACAACCAAAATGCAGCAGCCTGTGTTCAAACAATTTTTACCGAAGCATTGAATATCACTGTCCCCGTCGAAGAAATTCAAAAATGCTTCGTGAAAAGAGTAAAGACAAAATCTAATGACGGAGGAGACATTGTTTGCGTTCAATTATCTTCGCTGGAGGTCAAACAAAAAATAATGTCAAGCAAAAGAGAAGGAAGGAAGAAACTGAATGCTTCGTTGTTTGCCGAAAATCAAAACCAAAACAAAAGTATTTATATTAATCATTGCTTTACTAAATATACTGCAAGAAAATTTAAAGTAGAGAATAATTATAAGTATTTATGGTTTAAAAATTCTCAATTTCTGTTCAGAAAAACTGATAATGGTGAGGTAGTAGTTATACAATCATTTGATAATTTAGAACAAATCCAAATCTTAGTTTCTACATAATGGCGCAAATTCATAGTCAGCCTTTGATTAGGGTATAAAATCGATTCTATTTAAAACCGGTTTTAAATTTAAAACCATATTTTAGGTTTTGTTATTCATAGACACATTTTTCCCATCCTCTAACGAGTTCCTACTTTAAAACGTATTTTAAATGTTTTTTGATCAAACAAACCCAAACGTAAACATAATCTGACAGAAATCTAATAAATTCACATAAAAAAATAATTCAAACTTCAAAATGGATTCAAAAATAGAAACGAAGGCAATTTCCGTTATTATTTTTAATTTAAAACAATTAGTTTTTATGCATGGATGTACATATGTAGATGTACATACATATATGTATATGTATTCCGATAAAACGAGACAGTGGACAGAATTGGGAATCGATGGAAAGGGAAATGCTACGGCAATTTGTGGAACGGCATTTTGGAAGTGGTGGAAAACAAAGGCAATGAGCTTAAGATGAAAATATCAATGGATAGTAATTTGTTTAATTTGCTTATAAGAAAATATATATTTATATATCTTACAAACATTACACTGATTCTTCCAACAAAATGTATATGTATTGGAATTGGTAGCTCACGATTCGTTTGAGGTTATTTCATATCAAGGATATCAATAAAAAATTTAGCAGTGGTTTTGTCGAACCTATACCTCGAATAAAATTCTTTTTCATCTAACTCCTCAAATGGGTTCGATCGGGTGTTATACATTTTTGATTTTGTTATCAATTTAACATCTTCGAAAATTTGGAAATCACGATCCCCGGAATCATTTTAATAACTTTCTTTATTGAATGCTGAAAAAAGCTGTTTTTATTTACTTAAAATGACGTTTGACTCATTTTAAATTTAAAATGGCTTTCTAAGTTTAATATGGACTTTATGACAACTATGAATACCAAAAAACCGGTTTTAGCTTAACTAGGTGATTAAATATTTTTAAAATCGGTTTTATCTGACTATGAATTTGCGCCAATATGACATATTACATTGTTTAATATAGTAGATAATCTTGATTATATAACGAACGATATCACCATTCAAACCATAAAATCAAACTGCGATGTTATTTTTAAATCTTCAAATGGTTCGAATTCTGTTTATGTTGTACATCAAAACATTCGTAGTCTGCGACGCAACTTCAATTTACTGATTTCTAATCTTGAAAATTTTGATAATTTACCCGATATGATATTTGTTTCGGAAATTTGGATTTTTTCTTGCGAAATTGATGATTTTAAACTGAAAAATTATACTTTTTATGCCAATCCTAATGATTCGTATTGCGCAGGTGGAGTGGGAGTTTTTGTGCGAGATTTGTATGACTGTAAGATTGAACTGTGTAGTCTGTCTAGCGCGGATATTATAAAAATCTCATGCAGCTTATGCAGTGAGGTGTTCGATTTCATTTGTGTTTACAGACTTTGATCTCCAAATTACTGATCACTGTATGACCGGCACCGTAGCGCAAGTGGTTAGTGCGTCGGACTACTGAGCCAGCGGTCTTGGGTTCGAATCCCGCCGCAAACACCTAAACATTTTTCACAGTGCCCACCTCTTTCGAATGTCTGACAAGCATCAAAGAGTATCATTTGTCTCGATTGAGCTTCTCAACTCGCCGTTCGGAGTCGGCAAAAAACTGTAGGTCCCTTCCATTCGTGCAAAAATACAACACGCACACACAAATGGTTGCGAGAAGCAGGCCCAGGTTCACCTCGAGCTGTAGCGCCAACTAAGTAAGTAAGTAAGTGTGACCGGCATAGTATTTAGTAGTCTTAAAAGTAAAGAATAAATCAGACACCTTCCAGAACGCAGAATAGTTGAGTTTGACTTCAATTTATTAAATAATGGCTTACTTTTAGCTGATTGGGAACAGGTCTATGTTGAAGAACATCCTTCGAGGGCATATGATTTATTCCTAAACAATTTAAGGAATTCTATTAGCGATTCCTCCTATTTCGTAGTCAAACGAAGGTCCGAAATAAGGTTGAAACCATGGATAAATCGCTCTTTACTCAGGACAATCAGGCCAAAACATAGATTACGTAAAAAAGTATGGCAACATCGACATAATTCCACCTTAAGAAACCGCTTTAAAAGAATATGTCAGCGTGTTAAAAAAGAAGTTCGATTGAGTCGGGACTATTACTATCAGACCAAGTTAAGAAGTTCACAAGGGAATTTGAGGGAAGAGTGGAAAATTATAAACTCCATGACGAATAGAAAAGCTAGAGATCAATCTAATCTGTTATCTATACATGGTGAGAATGCAGATATTTCAGACCCTGTTGAAATAGCAAACGAGTTTAATAATTATTTTGTTACTATAGGTCAAAACTCTTTTCCATCCGAAGGAACTCTGCTCTGTAATTGTGGTACTAGATACGGCCTCGCAAATGACGCTTTTATTACAAATAGCTTCTATTTTGAACCTATCTCTGCTAACGAACTTCTAAAAGAAATACGGTCTTTGAAGATCTCACACTCTTGTGGTAATGACGGTATTTCGAATATTCTTTTAAAAAATATTGCGTATAGCATAGTCGATATTTTAGCACATATTTTTAATTTGAGCATATATTCAGGAATTTTCCCCGAAGAACTAAAATGCGCAAATGTTATACCACTATTCAAAAAGGGAAGCAGAAAAGACAAAACAAATTATCGGCCAATTTCATTGCTATCCTCTATTTCAAAAATATTTGAAAAGGTGATTAAAAGTAGGATTCTGCATTACTTGCAGAGAATACATTTTTTTAGTTCAGTACAGTTTGGATTTAGATTTGGCCTTTCAACTGAAGACGCTCTTCTGGATTTCTGTAACATTATAGGAAAAGGTTTAGACAGTAAAAAAAGTTGTGCAGCACTTTTCGTTGACATAACGAAAGCATTTGATATGGTGAATCATAGCATTCTTTTGGCAAGGCTATATAATATTGGTTTTCGGGGCATCTTTTACAGTTGGTTTGAGTCTTATTTAAAAAACAGAACCCAAAGAGTAAAGATAAATAATATTTTAAGTGACTCTAAAGCTTTTTATATTGGTGTACCCCAGGGGTCAGTCCTTGGGCCCATTCTGTTCCTAATTTATGTGAACTCAATCTTTGAACAACCTTTCATGGGGAAAGTAAAAGCTTTTGCTGATGATCTTGCAATTGCATATGATTCAACTAGTCCGTTAAATTTAAGCTGTGAAATAAACCACGATGTTAATTTGTTGAGAGCTTGGTTTGCGAATCACAAGCTTATCGTTAGCCAAAAAACTAAATTAATGTTTTTCAGTCTTGGATCGAAGGTGCCGACAAATTTTAATGTTGTGTTCCATGCTCCTGATTGCAGTAGGCACACCTTATGTAACATAAACTGCTCAGGACTTAGTTCTGAATTTTTTTTTTTGATCCGAATGTCGCCTGCAATGCTAACTGTTTTAACATTGAAGCAGTAGAACATTTCAAATATCTAGGGGTTATAATAGACCATCATCTAAGCTGGGAAAAGCAAATTCGTATTTTAAAGCAGTATCTTCACTATTCAATCCGCAGCTTTTATCACCTAAGAAAGTTTTGTTCCAATAAGACCCTTAAAACTATCTACTATGGGATATTTCATTCGAAATTGGGATATGGAATTTGTTGTTGGGGTGGTGCCTATCTAAATGAACTGCATCAATTGATTGTACTGCAAAAGTGTGCCTTAAGAAAAATATGTAATTCTGCCCGTTTAGCTCACACCTTGGAACTTTTTCGTCAAACTAAAATTCTACCAGTTCGTCACTTATTCTACTTTAAGGCAATAAAAATATTTTTTATGAGAGGTGGATATTTGCAAAGTCCCATCTATGACGCATATAACTTAAGAAGTAGTTCTCGCTCTGCGAGTGTCTTACCCGCTTTTCCGACCACACATTAAAGAAATACCTACACCATCGTATCTTGCAAATTATTTGATATACTCCCTGCAAATATACGAAACATTAGAACCCTGTCTGCATTTTTGAAAAGAGTCAAATTGTGGCTTTTAGAATTTAGTATTGATGAAATTGAAGTTTTGTTGCGCTACACTGTTTGATTTTTCATGAATACTGATTTTTGCTGAATACTTAAATAGCTTATTTGTATATTTATCTTCGCACTTTTTTACAAGCTTTATATTAACCTCACTTTCTGTGAGGGCGGAATCTGGGAGTCGATTTTACACCCACTTCCAGATATCCGATTATCCTGAAAATTTTGCACACGTATATAGTTCCGGAGACAATACAACATGTGCTATTTGATGACGTTGTAAATCCAATATGGCGGACGCTTTTTTAACTTTTCCATTTCTGTGAGGGCGGAATCTGGGAGTGGATTTTACACCCACTTCCAGATATCCGATTACCCTGAAATTTTGCACACGTATATAATTTCGGAGACAATACAATACGGGTTATTCGATGACGTTGTAAATCCAATATGGCGGACGCTTTTTCAACTTCAATTTCTGTGAGGGCGAAATCTGTGATTCGATTTAACACCCACTTCCAGATATCCGATATGCTGAAATTTTGCGTATCCGGTGACAACTCTATATAGTATATTTCATGGTCTTGTAAATCTAATATGGCGGACGCCCCAAGATGGTGGATTACCGTTATATTCCCGACCTCCTAAATATCGGTATCAAATGAAAGGGCTTGGCAAGTAGAATACCATACAATATAACGTCATTAAAAATTCAATATGGCGGACGCCCACAAGATGGCGGATAACCGTTATTTTTACAACCATCTTAATATGGGTATCAAATGAAAGGGTTTGACAAGTAGAATACAATTAGCTAAGTGATGTGATTCTAAATTCAATATGGTGGATGCCATAAGCAGAATTAGACTAGCCAGGTGACATCATTCTAAATTCAATATGGTTTGTGCCCCAAGATGGCGTGGCATGGGTATCAAATGAAAGGGCGAGTAGAATCTCAAACATATTGAGTAAACTTTCTCATATCCAACCTATGTATACGTATAGACGTAAATTTGTAAAAAAAAAATTCAGATACTAAAAAGTTGAAAATAAATATAAAGATAAAAAAAATATTTTTAAAAACAAGCTTTAATGAACTGTGTGACTATAAATTAAAGCTTGGGGCACTCAGGCTCGAGGTAAAATTTGGCTAAATGACGATGACAAGGTCTAACTAAACAGTAACAGTGACACAGAATGTGTTCTGCTAATTCTTCTTCCGTTCTCGTTGCACATCGTGTATGTGTTGTCTTGTGCCTGAGTGCCACAAGCTTTAATTTATAGTCACACATTGGTGACTCGGGAAAAAATTATTTTTTTACTTTTTAGTTCATTAAAGCTTGTTTTTAAAAATACTTTTTTTATCTTTATATTTTTTTGTTTTAAATTTCTTTTTTTTTTCTTGTAGTATAACTTTTTAAGATTTCAAATGCCAAATTTAATTGTTCACCCCACTATGAACTATGAATATTTTTTATGAAATATGGCTTTAACTCTATTTTTTTTTTCCGAAAAATAAAAATGCCATACACTTTTCTCATAATTTACATTAGGCACTTATAGTTAAGTTATAAAAAATGTTTGGTTATTGAGAATAATGAATAAAATTGAATTGAATTGAATTGAATTGAACTAGTAATACAATAAAATTAAATCACTGTACTTGAAAAAACTTGCAAATGCTTTGCATACTATTGTATGCACACACATAAAAACATATGTAGGTTTCTTTTTTGTAAAGAAATATAAAATAAATCTTACCTGAAATGGTATCTCATGATATGGCTTCTTCAGTATACGAAAATCACAAATTTTTTCTTCATCAACCTTAATAAGAGGCGTTATCTCAACGACAGTTTCGTTCTCTCGTATTAGACCGTGATATGACTTTTCGAGAACATGTTCTGAAAAAAGCAAAACGAGATTTAAAGTTAAAACAAGAAATAATGATTTAGTTTTCAAAGATAAATAAAATTCATCAATTAAATTGTTTCTTATATTAGGCTTGTTTCTGCGCATTTTCCAGGACAGAGATGAACACTTTTGTTTATGGAATGCAACTAAACATTTATTATATTTAAAGTTAGTGGTGGGCCACTTACAAATGTGAACTTTGCATATTTGAATTTGTTCTAAACTAAATAATTTTTTGCTTTATTAAATACAATGTAGGCGCCTGTCTGACAGCCACATAGCACCTAGACTTTACGTAGCAACTTATGTAGTTGCGTGAGTGGTTAAACACTACGGAGAAAAGGGGGAAATTCTTTATACCCGTATTACAATACAATTCCCGGGTAACAAGGACGCCACGAAACATGAAACAAACCGGGTTGACAATGACTGGAACGCTTACAAATCGACAACGATGGACACTCCAACATCTCTCATACCTAAACAGACACCGACAACGCTTCAGAGGCTTCGGCCTGTCCTACGGACAGAAAGTACATACATACGTGCCGGCACATCCCCTTACATGTGCCGGCCTCGCTTGGCAATCCAAGCCCTTAGTTGTCTTGACAAAAAGGACAAGGGTACTTGGGAAGCTAGAGACCAGAAGCACTTTCAAGTGGGCAACGGAAGAAATACAAGAATCGAAGAGGAATCCTTTAAATGACCTCTCCCCAGCTAATCAAAATGAGAAGAATCAAGATTGTGGTTCCAAACGGCCTCAGTCTCAAGAGGGTACCCCATCCACCTCAAAAAAGGCGAATAGTACTGTTTCAGAACTCAACTTCTTTAGTGGGGTGGTGAAAGACCATCTGTTCATAGCGATCATAGATCGGGCTCACGAGGATAGCAATGTCAGTCGCGAGCACAAGGAGGTTAAAGAGTGCAAAATCAGCCTCAGCCTCCTCTCCCTGTGCAAGAGCGACCCATCCAAATCCTTACCCACCTTCAGCGATAGGGGCTGGGTCCACGATGGCTATAAATTGATTACCTGCGACGAATAGAGTGCTATTACCTTTATTACGACCGTTATCCGTGAGTGCGAATAACACGTCAATTAGGTTGTCCGGACAAACACTAAGTTTTTCGACTTTATTATTGTCCTTCAGGGCTGGGAAAAGAATAACCCTGAGGTAAGGCATGCCTGTCG
Source organism: Brachyopa scutellaris (assembly GCA_949775065.1). Classification (NCBI taxonomy): domain Eukaryota; kingdom Metazoa; phylum Arthropoda; class Insecta; order Diptera; family Syrphidae; genus Brachyopa; species Brachyopa scutellaris. The sequence continues at coordinate 6,653,541 of OX459116.1, forward strand.
TACGAGACGAAGACGGAAAAATCAGACAAAAGTAAACCAAATGACCTGGCCCTCCTGGTAGGGGGTTTGCGTGTCGAAGTGACTGTACTACCCACCAAAACAATTTCAGTTCAAATAAATATGACAATGAACAAAACAAAAGACTTAATTACCCCAGGTGGTACGCCAGGTAAACTGGTAAATCCACCCTCTTCGGGGGTCGGTCCCATGGATTCTTGGGGGCGGGCCACTTATTGCTAATTCAACAAAACTCCAGAAGGAGTTCTCTAACACCCAGAACTCCTCCAAAAACCAGTGCGCTTAAAAGCGGTACAGCCAAAGGCAGCGCAAAAATACTACCTAACCAACTAGCTCTAGAAAAGGAAATAGTCGAAGTAGGTCCTCTAGTTAGTTATGAACGTAAAGATTCACAAGCGAAGCCAGAAGTAGTTAACTACTACAATGAATGGCAAGCTGAACTCAAAGCTAGAAAATGTCTTGAAAAACAAGTTGCAAGTTTGCAAAACCATATAAAGGAGCTGGAAAGAAGAGTCACCCTATTGCACAGTGCTAATAATACTCCTGTTAGTGTTCAACCAAGCAGATAAAATATAGAAAAGGAATATCGCACAGATGAAGATGAGCTTGCACTGGAACCAGATAGCCATCTTAAGAAAATCAAACGATCTACAAAAAAAACGGAAAGCAGAAGAAAGCCCTGAAAACCTTTCGAAAAATCTTGATAGTGCGCCTTTGACACAACCAGCAAATAACAAAAGCATTGGTATGAAAATGCAACAATTACCACCACCGATCATGATCTCTGGAATAAAAAGATTTGGTGAGCTTAGAAAGATGATCGAACAGAAAACGAAAAAAGAATGTAAATTTACATCATACAATAACAACAATTGGAATATAAATGTCTATGACAGTGACGCGCATACAGAGAAATAACAGATGAGCTGACCAAAACGAAAATGCAATGGCACTCATATGAAAATAAAGCTACTAGACCGTTTTAATGTAATAGCCAGAGGTCTTCACTTCTCTTGTGAAGAACACGATATTGTTGAGGATCTGACTAAAAAAAGCTTTAAAATATTGGAAGCCAAAAATTTAATCAAAAAAGAAAGAATACAAATTAACGATGAGGAATCAAGATCAAGAAATATAAAGTTACCTCTTTTCATGCTCTCTTTTCACAATTAAGAAGATGTTGAAAAGATTTACTCCACCAAATCAATAATGGGTATTGTTGTTAAGATTGAGTCACTTCGAAAAAACTCTTATTCAATACCGCAATGCAAACGATGCCAAACGTTTGGGCATACCCAAACCTATTGCAAAAGAGATTTTGCTTGCGTGAAGGAAAACATCCAACAAGCAGTTGCTCACTAAAAGTTGACCAGAAAGCAAATGTACCAACTGCCATGGTGATCACCCTACGAACTCTAGACGCTGTCCCATCGCAATAGAATACCAAGAAAGAAAAAGTAAAGCTATTAGTAATCGTCAGCAAAAGCCAACCATAAACACGGAACCAGTAAAAGCTGTGAGCAGACCATTAGACGAAATAGCACCTGCTGTTAAAACGAGCGTGCCAACTATAGATAGCAATTCGTATTCCCAAATCGTAAAGAATAAACGTAACGAAGAAGAGACTTCCATAAAGGAAATGCTTATTACTAGGGCAACCGGGAGCACCCCTAATTCGTTCGAATTCGAAGAAATCCCATCATGCAAATTCAACAGCCTGATTACCTATTCAACAAGCTGAATTTCCCTCGATCAACAAGGTCATTCACGCTGATTCCTTCACGATGCTACTATTTAACTACTGAACGACAGTTCTTTATTCATGTTGTTCGCCTTTGGAACTCCCTGCCCATCGAGTTGAGAAGAGTCAGATGCACAAGGAGATATAAATCACTTCTTTTCATTTATTTGGCAAATAATTAAGCTTAATTAACATAAAACTTGCATCCTGGTTTATAATATTTTTAGCTTTAGTTTAGTTTTACATAATTGTAATTTCTCCTTTTTTATTATTTACCGTCAACCCAAAGGATAGCAATATTTTATAAGACATTACGTCCTACATTGTTATCGATTTGCTTAAAAAAACAAAAAAAATAAAAATAAGAAAAAAAACTAGCCCGCTTCACCAGACATTAAAAAAAACCATAAAAACTAACTTTTTGTAATTCTGTAATTTGTCTATCGCCTTTGTACCGTAATTATCTACATTTGTAAAAAAAACCAAATAAATTGGTTGAAAATTACGGGCGGCAGAGGGAAACATACGCATTTTGCCACTTATGTTTATATAAGGCGTTTTTCTTTTTTAGTTCAGAGCAGAGCCTTATTTGTCAAAAAAAAAATGTGTGAGCCTTATCCGCATAAGCTCACGGGGGAAGTGAATACTTTTGCAATCCAAAGCAGTTGTGTATGTGTAATGTGTAAGAGAAGAAATTTGTCTAGTACAATCGATGGAAAATGTGTAATAAAATTTGGTAAATATGAATGTAAACTTGCCTATATTTTTGTAATACAAATTATGAAAGGAACAGCTATTCAAAATTGCATTAAATATAGAATTTGTTAATAACTCGACTCCAGCGCCACCCAGTTTTTGTAGTTTTCTCTGCTGGTACTGTACTAACATAAATTGTCAATATGAATCATTCTGGGCAGTTAATAAAGAAGTTGCTAATAACTTGACTCCAGCGCCACCTAGCGGGCGGTTTTTTCACTTAAGTCCTTCCTCAGGTCCCAGACTATCTCTCTGCCAAATTACATTATAATTGGTTAAGCGGCTTAGGCGTGAAAAGGTTTTGTTAATAACTTGACTCCAGCGCCCCCTAGCGAGCGGTTCTTCCACCTAAGTCCTTCCTCAGGTCCCAGACTATCCTTTTGCCAAATTACATTATAATTGGTTAAGCGGTTTAGGCGTGAAAAGGTTTTATTAATAACTTGACTCCAGCGCCCCCTAGCGAGCGGTTTTTCCACCTAAGTCTTTCCTTAGGCCGGCCATTCACTACACAAAATAACTGATTGAGCAAATTGAGTTTTGATTTTTACACAGTTAACTGCACAAACAGAGCAAACACCCCCATTCACAATGCAAATGCACTGCACAAACGTCAATTTGCACAGTTATTTTGTGTAGTGAATGGCCGGCCTTAGGTCCCAGACTATCTATCTGCCAAATTACGTTATAATTGGTTCAGCGGTTTAGATGTTAAAAGGTAGACAGACAGACGGACGGACGGATGGACAGACAGACAGACAGACAGACAGAAGGCCAGACAGACGGACGGACAGACAGACAGACGGGCGGATAGACGGACAGACAGCTGATGTTTTCTGTATACATATTTCCCCTGTATGGAATCATTTCCACGTTATCGAAATACAGTTATCGAAATCTATCGTGATGCAGTTATCGTCACTCGTTTTCAAAAACAAATACGTCGCTAAAGAAGTATTCACTTCAAAAATATTCGTGTTTCGTAGTGGAACGTGTGTTTCGCTCGATGCGCTCATAATAAATTGACTGGGCATCCTGAGTAAAATGCTGAGCGCAGCTAAGACAACATCATTTGACAAATAGGAAAAAATCGAGAACAATTGAAATGGCGGACGAAGATTTTTGTTATGGTGTATAAGTTAGTTAATACAATTTAATAATTCTATTAATTAATATTAATGATTACTTTAATTATGCATAAGCTTAATTTAAGGTTATAAATGGATGAAAAACAATTTAAGGTTATAAACGATTGAAAAATCATACGACAGCTAAGTGCACAAGTGTGTTTCAAAATTAAATCACAGCACTCAGTGCTCAGACGCACTCTGAGCTCAGCTCTGAACTAATAAAGAAAAACGCCTATAATAGAATATTTGTTTGCCAACCCTTCTCTATCCTCAGAAATTACATGCATAAAAAAGTCTTTAATTGAAAAATGTTTTGTAGTCTTCGAAACTATGGCAAGTGGCTACTCTATAAATCAAGGCCTTTAAAGATGAGCCCTAACAAACTGCAATAGAGATTGATTAATATCCATGGTATCCAAAACCAGTTTCGGTACATAAGGAGAACAAGTTCCTCAACATGCTATATTACCTATAGGCCAGTTAACCCTTTGACGCATAAGGGACATAATGTGTCCCCTTAGTAAAAATCATCATACTTATGCTCCTGTGAGCATGATTTTGAAAAATAAAAAGTTGTTCGATTTTTAAATACATCGGGTTTAATTTGATTCTCATGGCAACATTGTAAACCAAAAGTAAACAAACAAAATCTCTATTTGAGTTTTTGATTTTTAAAGAGACTAAAGTTGCAATTTAAAGATGATAAAAGACCACTTTAATTTATTTTTTTGGACCATTCAATAATTTAATTGTATTGACTGGTAAGTTTACTTTATGTTTTGACTTTGTTTTGCCAAATTCCGTCGACAGGGATAAACTTACGAGCGGAAAGCACAATGGGACACCGGTGTCCCTGTATGCGTCAACGGTACCTAATGCTTTACGCATTTGTTATCACTCGGCTCACATACAAGACGTTGTTATTTTACAATAAAGTTGTTCTTATCGTGTATTATATTCCCAAATTAGAGGTATTTACTCAAATATTTACTTCAATATAATACAATTCTACCCATTTTCTATATTGCAATACAATTTGATGGAAAGAAATATAAAAGCATGTGGGACTGTTCGAATCAACAGAAAAAATGTTCCTAAAAAAATACCTGCTGACAAGGATATGAAAAGAGGAGACATCTTTTCCACTAGCTACAACGGAATGTCTTTCATAAAATGGATGTGTAACAAAGCTGTGCACATGCTTACTAATTTCTTATCTCAAATTCCAACATCAACTGCCACTACGAGACAATCAGGAAGTGCTGAGAGAATCACTGCCACATGTCCCGATGTTATCAAACATTATAATAAGTACATGGGGGATGTGGATCTTATGCACCAAAGGAAAGTGTGTTATGAGGTAGTCAGGAAATCAAAAATCAAATACTACCTTCGATTGTTCTTTGATATCCTTGATATAGCTATCAACAATGCTTACATTTTGTACACAAAACTGCATGAAGAGAAGCGAGTGTAAGGACCTCTCCTAACAAATTTAGAATTTCGCCAGCAAATCGCAAGATCCCTGATAACTGGATATTCCTCGAGAAAAAGATCCATCCCATCTAGTAGGTACTGTCTGTACAACAAAGAGGCTGTTCAACTCTTCAAGTGTTTAGTATGCAAGTTAACATGCCATGATCAAAAAAGATCAGAGGAAAAGATGTGTACAATGCGCAAAAGTTCAAAGAAAACAGAACTAACAATGCTTGTCGATTCGATATTGTGATTTAAACTTGTGCTACACAAATGATCGTAACTGCAGTAACTATGTACTTATGTATGAAGAAACGGTTGCTTAGGACGAGTAAGTTTAGTACAGTTTTCGTTTCCCTATACATGCTCGTATAGGGTCTCAAAAGTATATTTATATATTTTATACCTGATTTGCAATAAATAAAACGTTTTTGATTATTTTTGAAGCATCTTGTCTATATTTTTTATCTAAAACTAATTTTCATTTACTTAGGTATCAGCATGCTAAATGTAGGTATTTCAGGGTAAGAAATTACCATTGGTGCATACAGGGACACATGTGACCACAAGCGGAAAACCCATTTCCCTGGAAAAATTATCGGTTTTTCTTGGCAAAATGTTTTATTAGACTGCAAATGAGTAAAAAAAAATGTGCGTTAATCAAAAATCCCTCCGAAAATTTTCTTCTGTGCGTCAAAGGGTTAACTGAAGAAGCTGCTGTGGCTAGATAGTAATAAAAATATACGCGAAAAATATCAAGAGCACCCACCAACACTGATTAATTTAATAGATTACCTTTAATTCCGGATCCATTTTTGGATAATTCAAGATCTTCAGAAAAAAACTAAAAAATCTATGTTAAGCAACGTTTTAGAACTTTTATTGTGAAAAATATAAATTCATTGCAAATTAGTAAATTAAGTCATTTAATGAAAATGTACGTATCAATTAATCATATTAAATGCAGTTTTGAATTATGACCGCTGATCTCATACATATGAAACCACTGTGCGGCGGAGCAAAATTATAGTAGCTACGAGTAAGAGGCTCTTGCCGTAGTTACCGCTTTAAAGAAATTTCCGCACTACCTTTTGGGACTCTGGGTTAAAACCCAGGTTTGTCTATTCCTCGTCGTTCTTTGGTATTGGGCATTCCACAAACGTCATTACACCGTATTTTGCATAAAGACTTGGGTCTTAAGGCTTATAAGGTTCAGTTAACACAAGAACTCAAGCCGGCCGATCATCAACAACGTCGTGTCTTTGCTGATTGGGTCCTTGAAATGCATGAAAATGATCCGGAATTCCATCGAAAAATCATCTTGACTGATGAGGCCCATTTCCACCTCGGTGGCTACGCCAACAAGCAAAATTGTCGCACCTGGGGCTCGGAAAACCCTAGAGTTATTGTTGAGAAGCCTCTCCATCCTCAACGTGTGACTGTTTGGTGCGGTTTATGGTCCGGCGGGGTCATTGGACCTTACTTTTTCGAAAATGAGGTTGGATCAACAGTTACGGTGAATGGATTGCGCTATCGAGAGATGATTAATGATTTTTTATGGTCGTAGTTGGATGGTATTGATCTGGACAACGTTTACTTTCAACAAGACGGCGCTACGTGCCACACAAGCAACGAAACCATTGATCTTTTACGGGAAAAGTTTCCGGACCGTGTTATCTCTCGAAGACGTGATCACAATTGGCCACTGAGATCTTGTGATTTAACACCTTGCGACTTCTTCCTTTGGGGCCACGTGAAAGATAAGGTCTACGCCAACAGCCCAGCGTCGATTCAAGACCTCAAAGATAAAATTCGTGAGGCTATCGAGGACATAAGGCAGCCCCCTTGGGATTTGGTTATGGAAAATTTCATGAAAAGGATATGGTCCTGTATGCGTGCTCGTGGTGGCCATTTGGCTGATGTTGTTTTTCATTATTAACAGCATACTTTCCTCTTTATTATGAAATAAACATCCGATCATTTATTACAAAAAATGGCATTTTTCTTTGAATACCAAAATAACACCTCTTATTGGAAAACCCTTTATATGTATGCACAACACATACGAATACGCGGTAACAAAATTTCCATTCATGAAAGTTTCAACACCTGCCACAGTAGGTACCTACTATAAAAATCACACAGCCACGGTATAGTCCATTTTCCCCTTCCCACATACCCCTTTATACTTATAAGACTCATTCGTTGGCTGTCTGTGCATAGAAAGATAGATAAAAGAATTTACTAAAAACCTTTTTTCTTTGGTTTTAAATCCAAAAAGCCATTGATGAGTTAGGGCTGTGTAATGACATAAATTTGAATATACGTATATATTAAGGAATTTTATTTCTCAGAATTCACCCCCATAGAGATGGAATTTCAAAAAACCCTCTCTTAGTGGACGTCTACGTCATTATAGAAATGTCCTGTCCAAATTTCAGCCCTTTAGGTCTAGCGGTTTGGTCTGTGCGTTGTCCATAAGTCACACTGTTTTAAATGTAAGGATGTAAGGATTAAGGATATTTCGAAATTCACCCATTTAGAGATGGAATTTCAAAAAATCATTTATGGCCGCCATCTTAAATCTTAAATCCGCCATGTTGAATTTCCTTACTTTATCGGTCCTATCTTTAAGAAAAATCAATTATGCCACCAGATACGAAGTATAAGCCTCTTATCGGTAGTGGCTTATGTTAACATTTTGAGTCAAAATTGCCTAATACAAATAATTTGATATATCTTTTTGAAAATAGTATGCCTTGCAGAATTTGAGGTACTGATTTGCGATATTTGGTCATTTGGTAATGTTGCTAGCTATCTTCTTGTGTAATTTGTGGTAAAAAACAATTTTGCAATAAAAAAACTGTGTGTGTCAGTCACACGCGGTAGAAGTGAAACTATGACTATAATGGTAGTCCGCCATCTTGGTGGACCACCATGTTGAATTTCGAATTACGTCACTCAGCGTATTGTTTGTCTTAGCCCTTTCAGTTGATACCCATGTAATGGAGGTCGAGAAGCTAACGGTAGTCCGCCATTTTGGTGAACCGCCATGTTGAATTTCAAATTACGTCACTTAGCTTATTGTTTGTCTTGTCAAACACTTTCATTTGATACCCATATTAAGGAGGTCGTGAAGATAATGGTAATCCGCCATCTTGATGGACCGCCATGTTGAATCTCGAATGACGTCACTTAGCGTATTGGTGGTCTTGTCAAACCCTTTCATTTGATACCCATATTAAGGAGGTCGTAAAAATAACGGTAATCCGCCATCTTGGTGGGCCGCCATCTTGAATTTCGAATGACGTCACTTCGCTTATTGTTTGTCTTGTCAAACCCTTTCATTTGATACCGATATAATGGAGGTTATGAAGATAAAGGTTGTTAAACAATTATTGCTCAAGATAAAAAAAATCCTATGTAGTTCATATACATAATTAATTAATTGTTATTATGTTTCTTTTTGCCATTATTGTTAAACATTGTCAAACTTCTATTATTTACCCTATTTGAATAAGAATCCAACTTCGATCAGAACAAAACAATGATCGAAGTCCGATTAAAGAAACTTGATCAGACGTCAACAGACTTCGGTACCCTTCAAGACCTTATAGACCCCGAGCCTGAGTTCCTCGAATACGAAGTGGAATATTTTAAGCCGCATTCTATTTTCTCCGAACTTCAAAGCAATCGGGTGCTGATAGGCCTGGTAGTCAACAGTCCACGTGTGCTAAAAATTCAATCCAGCCCAATTTCATTAGTTTGCCAAAAATTGTAATAGAACCATTCGCAGGGGATTTCAAAGACTGACCGGCCTTTAGGGACTTATTCGTTGGATCTGTAGACAGTAACACATTGTTATCATGTACCCAAAAATTTCACTACCTCAAGTCATTTGTGGGCACCGTAGCGCAAGTGGTTAGTGCATCGGACTAATGAGCCAGCGGTCTTGGGTTCGAATCCCGCCGCAAACACCTAAAATTTTTTTCACAGTGCCCACCTCGGAGTCGGCAAAAAACTGTAGGTCCCTTCCATTCGTGCAAAAATATTACACGCACGCACAAATGGTTGCGAGAAGCAGGCCCAGGTTCACCTCGAGCTGTAGCGCCAACTAAGTAAGTAAGTCATTTGTACGCGGTGATGCGGCTAATCTAATAAAGCATATGAGTAATTCAGAGGCCAACTACGTGGCAGCGTGGGAACGGTTAGAAAGACGTTATGATAGGGGACCTTTGATAGTGCAAGCGTTTATACAGTCGTATCTTTCCTTACCAACGACAACGAGAGACTCACAGTCTCTACGAAAGGTAGTCGATGGAGCTGATCAAACCATACGCGGCTTAAATGCTTTGAACTCGACGGGTCGAGATCCGTGGCTCATTTATCTATTATTACGAAAGGTGGACAATGAGTCAAAGCAAGCGTGGGCTGAAGAGGTAGGATCTAAACATGAATCCACAATTCAGGAATTAATTGACTTCCTACATACGCGTTGTGATTGTCTAGACTCATGCGATCACCTCTCCCGTTCCTTGCAAGTTCGGAATAAGGGTCAATCGGCAATTCGAAGAACAAGACTTAGTTTGTCGGAAGTGTCAATTAAATCATACATTACCCCATTGTACTACATTCAACAGTCTTGACATAGAATCTAGACGAAATTTCGTTAAAACAAAATCACTTTGTTTTAATTGCCTGCGTCAAGGTCATGTATCCAGCAAATGCAGGTCACCCTTCCAATGTAAGGTTTGTAATAGCAAGCATCATTCATTAGTTCACAGTAATACAATTAATTCAAGCACCGGCACACTGAACGAGAACATAGCTCAACCCTCAACAAGTTCGTCTTCAGTACCTAATCCCTCAAATGATTCCTTGAATGTCAATCACTCGCTTGAACCAACTCATAGTTCATGTACAATCTTACCTACGTCAGTCGCTTGGATTCAAGATAAGCAGGGATCATACAAAAACGTGAGGATTCTACTCGACACGGGGTCCCAAGCATCGTTTATTACCGAACAAACTGTTCAACGCCTAGGGCCTTCATCGTTAACAAATTCGGATTCCGGTTAAAGGAGTGGCATCAACTTTGGCAGGACCTACAAATGGGTTAGTGTCTATTCGTTTAATATCTCGTTATTCTTTGGAAGTCGTCGAAGTCGACTGTTACGTTTTCTCGAGGTTAACATCAATGTTACCAACACAATCAGTTACCAATGTTCTTCGCCGATCCTTCTTTAAATAAACCGGGCCCGATTGATATCTTAATTGGAGTTGATAATTCGCGGATCTGCAACGCAGAATGAACCAGGACATCCCGTCATGGTTCCAACAGTATTTGGATGGGTTGTAGCTGGATCGTCTTTTCCTCCAGCCGAAGAAAAGCTTACATCATTCTGTGCAAAACCCGACTTTGATCAACAATTCGATCTTAAACGCTTTTGGCAAATAGAAGAGGTGCATGTTGATTCCCCACTTACACTAACTGAGCAAAGAGCAGATCATCTCTCTACTACACATTCTTGATGCACTGATGGTCGCTACACTGTGCAGTTACCATTTAAACATATTGAGAATCTTGATTTCGGTAACTCGTTTGACATCGCTCTCAAGCGTTTTTTGTCCATCGAGCAGAGATTAAAATCGAATCCCGCTATGAATCAGCAGTACTCTTAGTTCACGAACGAGTATTTGTCCCTTGGACATATGGAAGTCATTCCAGAAGAGGAAATTAAACAACCCACATCCAAATGCTTTTATCTGTCACACCATGCTGTGTTTAAAAAGGACAGCAGTACGGCGAAAATTCGAGTCGTCTTCGATGGTTCGGCTAAGTCTTCAAACGCAATGTCATTGAATGAATCATTACTTGTCGGTCCTACTATCCAGTCAGATATCTTCACCATCTGTATGCGTTTTCGCCGTCATGTTTATACAATGTCAGGTGACATTGAAAAAATGTATCAACAAATTCTGGTTTCGCGAGAGCATGTCGATTATCAGCGCATTGTCTGGCGAGCATCTTCTGAACATCCACTGCAGCACTACCGCTTACTTACCGTAACTCATGGCACTCCTTGTGCACCATTTTTAGCAGTTTGTTCTTTCAAGCAGTTGGCGCTAGACGAATCAGAATGCCATCCGCGCGCTTCCAATTAGATCTCAGAGGACTTTTATGTAGATGAGGTCATAACAGGTGCTGACACCATTGAGGACATTATCGCCTTGCAGTCGGAGTTGGTAAGTCTGCTGAAGGAAGCTGGCTTCAATTTGTGAAAGTGGACGACTAACTGCTGGCCACTCTTGCTGTCCTTACCAAAAGAAGAAAGGGAGATTTCACCACTGGACTTAGAAGAATCGTCTACAATCAAAGTGTTAGGTCTTCAATGGTGTCCTATTAAAGACTGTTTTTCGTATAAGGTGCAGTTGAATAAACTTACCGTCTACACTAAACGTCGCGTTTTATCCGAATCTTCGCGTATTTTCGATCCGATCGGATTTCTTTCACCGGTGATCGTAGGCATTAAAATACTCTTGCAGGATATTTGGCGCAAAAAACTGAAATGGGATGAAAAACTTCCAACAGACCTTGCTGACCGTTGGCCAAATATTCGAATCAATTTACATACTATCGAAACAATACAAGTACCAAGGATTCTATGGACGCATAAAAGTAATATTGAGTTCCATGCATTTTGTGATGCTTCGCTAGACGCCTATGCGTCTGTAATCTACTGTAAAAGCATCGATGACAATGGTAAGGTAAATCTGTCCCTAGTAACAGCCAAAACAAAAGTTGCTCCTATAAAGGTATTATCATTGCCAAGGCAAGACCTGTGTGGAGCTCTTCTCCTTGTTCGGCTAATCAATAAACTTAAAGATTCGCATGGATTCTTCAATTGTGCTTCATTGGTTGTCAGCCTCCCCAAAGAAATGGTCAGTTTTCGTTGCCAATCGGACTTCGAAAATCCTTTCAGAAGTACCTTAAGAACACTGGCGTCATGTACGATCTATTGATAACCCTGCGGACTGCGCTACACGTGGAACTTCACCATCACATTTTTCAATAAATGAGATTTGGTGGAATGGTCCCTCGTGGCTATGAAGGAGCAAGAGCAATGGCCAACATCGGACTTGGAAATCGGTAAATGTTACCTAGGAATTGAAGAAAGAGCGACTGCCAAAATACAGGTATTTATATCTAACATTCAAGCTGAAAACATTTTGGAGACCGTTTTGACCAATTCCTCAAGTTGGTTGAGAGCAATACGGGTTGTATCGCTTATACATACATTTTTAACTCAAAAACACAACGTGAACATCGTATTCTTGGCGCTTTGACTACAAATGAACTTAATCACACTAAAATCAATTTAATATAATCTTCCCAGTTATCAGCATTCGCGGCCGAAATTGAAACTCTTAGAAAACGTAATGAATTACGTAAGTGACAAAAACTAAACGCATTATTTCCATTTTTTGATTCTGAAGGTGTTCTTCAGGTCGGTGGTCGGATACAAGAATCGGACTTACCATACAGTGCAAGGCACCCAATTATCTTGGACAAATCTCATTCGATATCGCGGTTAATCGTCAAATGTTAGCCCTACTCAAACAAGACTATTACATCCTCGGTAGCAGAAACCTAGTGCGCAGTGTGGTTCATAAATGTGTTGCTTGTTTTCGATAACGTAAGAAAGCATCAAGTCAACTTATGGGTAATCTTCCGGCAGCAAGAGTTCAGTTTTCGCGACCATTTTCTGTAGTCGGGTGTGATTATGCAGGCCCGGCCACATTACGCCTGTTTCGCAGAAGAAACCCTCGATTCTCGAAAGCATACATATATAGCATACAAAAGGCATCCATCTGGAACTTGTCGGTGACCTGACTTCGAACGCCTTTTTAATGGTTCTAGATCGTTTTGTTGCGCGTCGCGGAAAGCCGCCTGAAATTTGGAGCGATAATGGGACGAATTTCCATGGAGCTAAGAGGTTGCTCGATGAAATGTTCTCCCGTCTTTATAGTGAAAATCACCATCAAATTGTTGCTGACCATCTCTCAAATGATAACATAACTTGGCGGTTCATCGCCCCATCCTCACCTCACTTCGGAGGCCTCTGGGAGGCCGGGGTTAAATCCGTCAAGAAGCACCTTAGTAGAGTTATCGGCGAAAACAAGCTAACGTATGAGGAGATGTATACTCTTCTATCACAAATTGAGGCGGTACTAAATTCGAGACCAATGTGGGCTCAGGTGAGCCAACTGCTTTAACACCCTCCCATTTCATGATTGGGGAACCATATACAGCTGTTCCCCAACCTAATACTTGTACTACATTTATTTCTCCAAAAATTAGTTGGTATCTCTTACAGACAATGATGCAAGGGTTCTGGGAGCGATGGCATCGCGAATACTTGACATCTCTCCAGCAGCGTCCAAAGTGGCAAAACTCGCAGCCAAACATCCAAATCGATGATATTGTACTACGCAAAGAACCCAATTTACCACCGTCAAAATGGATTCTTGGTCGCGTCACACATGTTCACCCCGGAAAGGATAACAAGCACCGAGTCGTCACTGTGAAAACCCAATTTGGAGAGTACGTTCGCCCAATAGTACAGGTCACCCCACTTCCTGTTGCTGAAAGGCCTTGAGGGCACTAATAATATTGTTCACCAAATCGTACTACAATCAATTTCATTTCATTACCATAATTTAAAACAATAATATTGCTTACACTTAAGAATTAACTGTTGTTTACCTGATTTATAACATTTACTTTGTATCCATAAAATAACTGAGACATACTGTGTATCATTAATATCAATCAATATTTATTATATTACATTGTATTTAAAGTTTAGTAATTAAATACAATTTTTGTTTTTATTTATGTTTTATGAAAAATTTGTGTTTCGGTGTTTTTGCTTTTGTTCATTCTTCTAGTTCCCTAATGCATCAATCAAAGTAAGTTCAAATTCATATTTTTTTTAATCTTAACTAAGATACTAAATGTAATTAGGATATCAAACTCATCGCGCAACATACAGGAAAGGGTAGGACAACGTCTGCCCCCGGGCTAACTAGTAACGTATAATTCACAAACAAAAGCGTCAACACCGAAAACAATTTTAAGTTGTTTTTTATTTTTTTATTTTTTATTTAAAACTGGAAATACAGTTTGGTAATTTTAGTTTCAATGATATGTAAGGAAAGGGAAATTTTTCAGTTATAATGATAAGTTAATGAAATAAAGTGTTTAAAAAATCCCATTTAATCGAATAGACAGCAACAAGCTGAAATTTTATCGACCTCTGTACTGTCAAAAATTAGCCAGTGGACTAAAATTTTACGCAACTGGCACACGGCCTAAATGTGTTGGCGGCGCCCAATGACTGACAATTGCAATCTCGGCCACATTATTTATTTTCATAAATAAACACTAAATATCTCTAGATTTACAATATTATTATTTCGATCTTTATTTCATTCATATTATATTAGTACCTACTGACTTTTGTTTTTGTTTTTAAATCTTTACTCCACAGAATTTGTAATATGTATTCACTACGGTAGTACGACAGGTGAAATTTGCGGTTTATAATTCTTAATATATAACATACAAAATATAAATACAAACATAATTAAAAATTAGAACTTACCTTTTAGCGATAAGTAATCATCGTCATTCTCGTTGGCAAATTTTCCTGACGTTAATCCATAGCTAAAGAACAAGTTGAAAATTGCAAAGAACTGCCAAATTTGTACGAATTTCGACATTTTTGCTAGATATTCCTGTTTTTTTGTCTAGATGATGACTTTTCTTCTGTTCGAATATATTTTTTAATTAAATCTGTTTCCAAAATCACTGATAGGCTTTAATCAAGTTCTAATTTATTATATGGGAAATTCCTCGTTCTTACGGCAACTGTAAGTAGTATTCAATCACAACACAAAAAAAAAAATCATTTTTTACGACGTAAGAAAGCATAATTATTGTTCTGAAAACCACACGATGACAATAATTGCCATTCACTTGGTTAATAAAACAGAAATATAATTGAGAAAACCAACGAATTGGTGTAGACAGGACGAAGACTCCTTTCACGACAAACGGATGTGTATTCTTCCTTTGCCTAATCGCACACGCATACATGCACAGATAACAAAATATCTATAATAAAAGAAACCTTAACATTAAAGCATTCGGCATTCCAATTCATTTTTATTGTATCAGTCGTAATATTTATTACAATAGCAATACATTTTGCCAAAAAAAAAAAAAAATTAAGAAAATGATTCTTCGTGAGTAATAGAAACGAACACTGTCTTCTAATTATGTGATATGTCCTCAAAAATAGACCAAGTTCATAAAACCACAACAAAGTGACGGAAAAAAATCTATAATAGTTCCACTCTTTGATTTCAACACTCACGAGGGACTTCGACGCACGAAATAGATGGATTTTACCTATATACATAGGTGTAGCTGCAGAGCCTGCTTATATATTATCCATATTTCTTCAGTTTGTTTGTTTTTTTTTCCGAAAAATGGTTAACTAATTGAAAAAAAAAATATTTATGTAGGTACAGTGTATGTACATACATATATTATTTTTTATACATAACAATTTGTATTAAAAAAATGGTATCCGAAAGTTTGCATCAATTGATATTAACTTTTTCGATAATGGAATAAACACAAAAAGAAAACAAAAACAAGAGAAACCCAATTTTTTTCTTGCGATAATTAACCACGAAAAATGTTTTTATTTTGAATTCACTTTTCGCAAAGAAAATTCACAAATAGGGCATCGCAATGTAAAATGAACACAAAAAGGATTTCTCTTCTTCCACTCCAGACATCACATTCCAACTTAAATTGTTGTTAAAACCACAATAAAAAAAAAAACACTCACATATCTAATTAATTAATTTGTTTTTGTTAATTCTTCTCCATTTGTATCGTTTTTCAATAATGTCATCACATTAAAGAACACTAAAGAAATGATACAATAAAATGTGCTTAACATATATCCGAGTACATTGCGAAAACTGTTGAGAATGTGAGACTATACAATTATTCTACGGATGAGATATCTCTTTACTATAAAATGTTTGTGTTTGTATCGAGTGTTACTATATCGTGTAATTTATCTTTTCGTAGTAATTTCGATGCAACAAAATAGCAAAATTGTGGTTATTCCAGAAAAAATACCATAAAGGGACTTGAAATTCATTAATTACGTACTTTGTATTCTGACTAAAACATCACACCAATTTCATTTTTATGTATGCAACTCGCCCATCTATTAACTTGTTTACATGGCGAATTAAAATATTAAATCGGAACTGAATCGAAGTTGAAAACGAATCGAGTTTAACAGTTCCTAGTCAATCCTTTTTTTATATTGCAATAGCCGTGTTTTTTCTTGCACTCGTATATACGCTTATTTTACATGTATCCCCGCTATAATAAATGATTTCTTTTATCAGAATGAAATATATTGGAATGTGCATTCTCTGAGTTTTCCATCTTTATAATTTTTATTCTTCAAAATATTTACTTTTTCGATTGTCTACAACTGACAGCTCAAGTTTCACCACGTTTACATGAAAGGTTGAGTGGTTGAGTTTAAACTCAGCTGAAATTTCGATTTGAGTATTTCTACACACCAAATTACCAAATGACAGATAACGTGTGCTACACTTTAAACGGAACTAACCATAAACGCAAATAAAACAAATAATTTTCCATTCCAACAGAGGTATACATGCATTTTTTGAAATCGACCGAGCTCTCAGAGCTCAGTCAGTCACCCTTGTTTCAACTCAGCTCGCGTTTACTGCTTGCTCGAACATTATTTGAGTTATTATTTAAAGTTTAATAGAAGAAAAATATTTTTCACAATATATTTTCCATGAGATGAGTTCAACCCTGCATGTAAACGTTGTAATTAGCTGTCATAATTACGTCTGTGCTGTCAATCGTTTGTGATGAATTCGTTAAGCGGCGGTAAGCGTTTTTTTTTGTGCACCTTTAAGCGGGTTACACGCCATCATACAAGAGTGTCACTCAAAACTGATATCAATTTTGTATTATGAAACGAGCGTACACATACACACTATAGCTTCTGTATGACACTCAAATCATCGTTGTTGTTGTTTGCTTTTTGGATGACGAAATTTGTATACACACAATCGAAGAAAAACAAAGATGGCCGCTGAGTGTCACTCAGTAGCAAAAAATTTCAAGAGCATCATTTTTGAGTGTCACCCCGAATTTCGAGCGTACCAACACATTATCAGTTTTGCGTGGTATAACTCAAAACTGACACCCCTGTATAAACTGTGTTAAATTATCTCAAGTTTAACGTTTTTAGAATTTCAACCATTCAACTCGGTGTAGAAATACGCAGTTTCTTTTTCTCAACCTGCATGTAAACGTGGTAAAGGACACTTGAGCTCTTTGGCGCTGATTACACGCCTCTTTTTTTCGTTCGTTTCGTCTTTCGTCTTTCTGACAGATATGGGGAGGGGAATAGAAACGAGAAAGCATGAATGAAAATTCTGAGACTTTTTCCGGTTGATCTTTGACATTTCTCGTTTGACAACCAAAACAAAGCAGATAATTTTAATGATGAATTTTAAAGTTGATTTTGGAGCTAAATGTAGGGACATTCTACATTTGCTAGTAAACACGCAATTATTATCCACCATAATAAGTAAATTTAATGCGATTCCAACTGAAATTTTACTGTTCCCTTCCTAAATAAACATCAGAATCACGTATGAACGTATCCACCAAAAAGACGAAAAACGAAACGAACGAAAAAAAGAATTGTGTAATCAGCGTATTATACTACGTTTACACCAAACGAAACCCCGAAGTTTCGGCAAATTCATCCAAATCTCCGAGGTTTCGCCATACATTTTCGGGCTTTCGAAATCTCGAGATTTCGGCGAAATCTTCTTGCAATCTTTTTGAGTTCATCCGTCCGTGAGAGGTTGTCAAAGCGAACAAGTCTACAGCGTGAACTTCGGTTTATTTTGGTATTCATTTATAGATGTCAAAATATTAAATGCCAAAATAATTGTGGCCAATTGACAGGGCACAGGTAAGTTTGCAAGAGAATTTTTATTTTATATAATTTGTTAATCTTTTCAGGCAATGGGCAACGAAAAAATACAAAAAAAAGAACATTTTGGTCGCCTACTGAGGAATGTCAACAAACAATTGTTTGCCTAGAGATGGGCAATTGCGAATAAAAACAATCGAATAATTCGATTGTTCTCCGCTCTCTGTCTCTGTTATATTTTTCCATATTTTATCCATTTCTCTTATATTTTTATACTCTGAATGAGTCAGATAAAAGAAAATCGGATTTATTTTCAATTTCAATAAAATTTTCACAAAACATTTTGACAGGCGGTACGCGGTCAACGTAGCTTGCTGCGGTACAAAATTGTAAGCCACCTCAGTGTGTGCACCTATATTTACGGCAATAGTATTTCATACCATTATACCGCTGCCGCGTAACGCTCCGATGTGTGAGCTCCTTTAGTTGACAGGAGTCGATTGTTTTGGGCGATAGATCGATTGTAAATGAGGTTTTTAAACTTAAATTGAAATTGAAGAAAATCTTTTTATTTTAAATATCAAATTGCATGCGTTCAGATTTCAGATCCAAATTCAAAAGTCACACTGGTACCACGATGAATAAATTGAGAAATACATTTCTACAATCGACCAATTAGTATGCTCGCCTAGTAAAATAAATTTTCTGAAATACGAATTGATAGTTATTCGATTATTTTCGGCTAACACCGAATTGTCTTTTAATTCGATTATGAAACTAATTCTCAATCGCCCATCCCTAGTTTTGCCAGCCACTTCAAAATTGACAGCTGAAACCTCTTCAACTCGGTGTAAACGGGTAACTGATGTTTCGGTGAATGTTCATCGAAATCTCGAGGTTTCGGCTCGGTGTAAACGTACTATAAAGCTGGCTTTAAGTGTAAAAGCAGACTAAGTGGGCTTTATATCGACTCGAAATTTGTATCACAAAATGTGCCTTCCGACGGTTGGGCGTTGAGAGGTTTGCTATATGTCAGAATATAAGTATTGTTTCATCAAATTTCTTGTATACGAATTCTTTGCATAGAGAAGAGTGGGATCCTAGGGTGACTACACATTCGAACAGTGATAGCGGCTCTGAGTCCGGACCCAACCGAAATGAACACAAACCAAACAAACGAAAAAAACATAACAAACGAAAAAAATGAAAAAAACAAAAAAAATGAAGACAACGGAGAAAATATAGAGAAGAAAGAGGAGAACTTTTTCCAGCGGAGCTCAAGAGTGCTGAGGTCACCTGTTGGCCAAGGAGTATCAGTACAAAGAAGCATAGGACGTGAGTCACCAACAATGCGAATAGTGACGGTCGAGCCAACGACCGATCGATCCGCTCTCCACAAGCTTGGTGACAATACAAATACTACCGAAGGAACCGAAGAGGAGGATACAACGATCGCCTTCCAGAGGAGTTCGAGGAAGCAGAGGTCACCAGTTGGACAAGCGCCAACGCCCGAAGGGAGAAGGGAAGGAAGCACTGCTCTCCCAAAGTGCGTGATACCCAAAACCCAATCAACCACACAGTCGTCCATTTTTCTTAAATTGGGAAAACAAATTAAAAACCTGGTGGATATGTTGGATGACAGTAAGAGACGCTCCATCCACCAACCGATGAGAGACGCCATCGAAAGCATAAAGGCGCTCTACGAGCTATCGGCGATAGAGATGCACGATTACAAAGCTAAGGAGGTTATACGCAGAAACAACGCCTCGCAGACTCCCTGGCTGAAAACATCCGCGGATTCAAAAAGAAGACCGGAACCCAACGAAGAAACCCCAGGCCCAAAACGACGCCAAAAACCGCCAGCAGTTGAGGGGACGAAGGTACACCGAAATGAAGCTGATTCCCAAAACGATGGCAGAGCCGAGAAAAACGCGAAAGTAGCTCCAAAAAGCTGGCAAGGGAGTAAATATCAGCGACACCGTAACTAACAACGGCAACAACGCTTGGTCCAAAGTGAATAAAAAGAAGAAAGAAGCCAAGAAACAAAATGGGCCTACCAAGGAAATAACCCGACCCGATGCAATTGTGGTGGCAGCGAAGGGAGACCTATCATATGCGGAAGTACTCCACAGAGTCAAAGCGGATCCTAAACTCGGCAATCTCGGTGAGTCGGTGACAAAGATTCGACGGACCCAGAAAGGTAACCTGCTGTTCCAACTTAATGGCATAATCGGTGAAACGCTTGGGGATGACGCGGAGATCCGAACGCTGACACACCGAACGACTCTAGAAATCAAGGACATCGACGAGATCACCACCAAGAAGGATATATGCGATGCGATTGTAGCTCAGTACCAACTAAACGGGGTTTGCGAAGCTGACGTCCTAAGCTTAAGGAAGGCATATGGCGGCACACGAGACTTAAGGTGCCTACAGACACTGATACCTGGTACTTGTACATGGTACGGTCTCAGTAAATGTTGCTCGTCTGTACAGCACTTCAACCAAGTTGAGCAACCAGTTTGACGGTTGATGTTTGGTAGGAGTAAAATCAAATGTGGTTTGATTTTCGGGGGCGGAGCCTATGGTTTCTCAACCATGTCTTCGTGTGTGTATCGAAGTTGACCAACATTGAGCCCAACATCATTCAAGTGCTGATTTTCAAGGGATGAAAGTCTATCTGTGCGAGGAAAATAAAGCAATAAAAAAAGGTTCAACTATGTATGATAGCGTGTATATCTGATACTGAGGGTTGGAGAGATTTTTTTAGAATTTTTTAAAGATTTATACCTGCACTTTGGCAGGTCAAAGCAGACATTCAGGATATCAAGGGTCGGGAGAAAAAACAGTCATGGAACATATTGTTCGAAAAATATAAAATATTAGAAACGACTGGAAGAGAGGTTAAGAAAATTATCAAAAGTTTTGATTTGGATAAGAGGTGACACCAGTTCCAATAATTGGTAATAATTTGCATCGTATACATTCGAATAAAATTTTTAAAATCATCAGCAGCACAGTATTCAAATTTGTTCAGTAGCTTAATATGAGAAAATTGTGCTATTTCCTGCAACCACTCATTCAATATTATTATACATATTTCAAAAGTTTCCTTTTGTCACTCATTTTCCTTTCTATCAAAATGAAACACGCATACAAAATGCGACGTTCATCAGTTGCAATCTCCCCGCACACTGCGGTTGATCAACATGGACTGTGTGTACGCTACAGACTCAACATGGTATATACTAGTACCAGGAATCAGTGTCTGTAGGCCCATATAGAGATGTTGATGGCCTTAAAGAAAGCATAATACCTACACAAACAACCCTCTCGCAACAGAACGACGAAATTATAACTTTTGAAGATTGTTCAAACGGCATCTTATTAGAAAGAGCTGCTGCAGATTTATAAGGTAGGTAGGTAGGTAGATTTATAAGGCAGGAGTAATAAGGTAAGCCAGTTCCTACCAGCTGCACCCTGTTCAAACCAGTTTTTGGGAATGGTTTTTTTTTTTTTTTTTTCAGCAAAGTTAAAAGCCAATTTCTTTAATTCAGCCCTGGGTAGTCCGTAGTGCAGTTTGGAAGCCTGTATAAAATACTTTGCTAGGATATCTTCTTCTTCAGGCGAAAATATTTGGCCGTGGTTGATTCAGCTTTCATAAACGAAATCAGAATGGTTCGTTTCTTTGTGTTTGGCGATGTGCCGCCCAGTAACTTGAAAGAAATATAATAACTGAATGAACAGAACACTTCAAAAAAAACACAAAAAATAATACTTTAGAGTGTGTAGTTTATAGGTCTGTTCGAGTACCCTCCCAAAACAACGAAAATCAACGAAAAATAACGAAAAACAACGAAAACTCGTTCGCGTACTCAAAAATTTTGTAGTTTTTCGTAGAAGAGAGTGCTCACGAGAGAGTAAGAAATTTCCCCATGCTACGAATTTTAGTCCAAGGAATTTCTTTGGGGTGTATTATGAAAACTGTCAAATCTGTCAAATCACATACATTCTTTATTTTTTGGTGCTTAATGCGTTTGATTACTCTTTCGTGATTTTTCTGTATTGGAGAGAATGTTACCCCCACTCTTCGAGATTTGACAGAAAACCCATATTTAGTGCAAAAAATACGCGACCGGACCTTATATTATGTTGTTTTTCTTGCACGTCCGTGTTATGCGACAAATGAACATAAACTGAAATGAGTCCCATCGACATACTCATTTCATTTAAAGAACTTGTTGCAACATGTTTATCCAATTGCCAAGAACTGGCACTCGGTCCAGGTACAATTATTGGACACCATTTTAAAAAAAAAATTCACTTCTACCGCGTGTGACTGACACACACGCTTTTTTTTTCTTATTTAGTCAATTTATTAAAATTAAAAACCACTTAAATATTATTTCATTTATGTTTCTATTATTTACTAATCTCAATTTTGTAGAATGATATCATTCCCTTGATTATATGTCAATCTGGCTGTGTCGCTATAATCATTACTATCATAACGTTGCAAGCGATACCTCATAAATCTTCTAATGTATCCATGGTACTTTAACAGCAGTGTAATAATCGTAATCAGTATTAATACGCTCAAAATGATAAAAAGTATTAATCGTGCTGGATGCATATTGTTTGGTTTAGAGCTGTGGTCGACTTTCCAGGTGATGACTTTTTCTTAAAAGAGAACAAAACGAAAAATTATTTTATTATTGTAGTGTTATATTTCTGTGGCAGTATGACAGAGTAGCTTATGTCAAAAAAAGAGTTTTCGAGATATTTCAATTTTTCACTAAAATTTTTAATTATGATAGTTTATAACTTTTTTATGCCAAATTATAAAATAAAAAGTATGTTTAACATTTTTTACTATACAGTGGTGGCCCAGTATAACGAATGCCGATATAACGAATGATCGATATAACGTACACTCTTTTCAAATGCATTATCGGCTCTATATAGCGAACGAACAAAAAAATGATATTCGATATAACGAATGTTGCTACAATATCTGTGTATGTGTTTAAAAATAAGAGACAAATTTACCTTAGAATTACAAATGTTTAGTATACAGTCGATTGGAAAATTTGGGTATTGTACATGCAGCCGAAGGTAAGCTCTTTGATCCAACCATTCGCTTAGCTAAGCTAAGCGGAGGATTGGGAATCTTCGAACAATACAGAAATGTTTCTTCAAGAAGATACGCGTATCAGTCCACTCGAGGCCATTGAGAGTGTACGTATTAACTGAGCCAAATAGAACAACGTTACAAATTCTGAAAAACTTGTTCTAATAAGTCTACGAGGAAGAGCTACAAATTTCTGCGTTGAACGTTTGCATGTCCTTATTGGCAATTTCTTTTTGGAAAAGGAAAGGAAAGAAATTAATTTTGTTTTAGTTCCTTTTACTTCTTTTTCTACTTTTTACCTTGTTTTATTGACTTTACGAATAAATTAAATAAAATGTTATGAATTAGAAACAGTATTTTTACATTTATTTAATGTTTCATACAAGGAAAATGTGTTCAATGTAACGAATTTTTCGATATAGCGAATGCAACTGGACATTATATCATTCGTTATATTGGACCGTCACTGTATTTCATGGAAATGCTATCGGAGAAAGTGAAAATAAATGCATTTTTAAACTTAAGTTGTTATGTAAAAATCGAATTGCAAATTATGAATGTCTTAGTCAAACTTCAAATTTTAGAATTAATAGACATAAGACAATACTTTTTTATTTCAATTTATTCGTGATATATTAAATTAGTAACAAAAATAAATCAAAAGGAACTAAAACCGTACAAAATTCATTGAGAGTTGGAAATGAAACATTCTTTTCTTTCATATTTGGTTTCTCAACCATACTGAACCCGAAAGCAAATGCTTGTCTCAGGCCATAAGAACTAGTATTTTTTAAGAATAAGCTGTTGATTTTTATAAGCTATCTTTTCGCTGAATTTGTTGCGATTGTTATCTAACTAGCGTAAAGTTCGTCCTTGTACAATTTTTTAAGCTTTAGATACGAGTATGTAGCTTTGTCAGAGTTTCTTTTTTATTTGCGCATCTTCATAGTGATTGCTTATGTTCTTGGACGATATCATTTATACTTTTTATCCCGGAAAATGGCATGGTTTTAAGAAAATATTGAAAAAAAACTGCATATTTGAAAGGAAAAATATAATTATTCAACCCTAACTCAATAATGGCTTATCGGATTGAAAAACAAAAAAAAGGTGAATTTAGTAAATTCTCCACTGACTCATTTGAGGTATAAAACATCCTTCTGCGTTGTCCTGAAGCTGAGCAATGTTCAAAACAATCATTCAAAGCATCGCCCACAATTTTCTTTCAGCGGAGACCATTGCCAGCAGCCGTGCTGCAGTGGGTATCGTTGCAATAGTGTGTGTGCGCGGTCTGATGTGATCATTTGTTTTGCACTTTATATGGGATTCATACTAGCGTCGAAATGAGATTATTTCGCGTTTCAAATAAAAAGTGTTCATACCTACGCTTGCTAATTTCGTGAATAGATGCATTCAGTTCCGATAGTAAATCAATGATGGTGCGATGTTATAATTTTTTTTAATATTAAATTATTTTTTTATAAACATAAGTATAGGTATAACGTATAGTAATAATAATAGTTGGATGTTATTGTTTAACAGTTAGGTAGATAAATTCGACTATTATATAGCTAACATTGGATTGATGCGGCGCTGCCTCGGGTTAATATGTTAAAATATCACTTTTTCGGTGGGTTGTGCCACTCCGGGTATATCAACAATTGTCAGGCACTCGCGTGGATATCAAATCGACTATAGAGCCGACTGTAGAAAAGTGCCCCAATGGGCGCGGAGCTCAAATAAATGGATAGATATTGTGTATGTACGAATCCTATGGTCGACGCTCTTTGGCTCCACATTTTGATCAGAGTGCCTCTACGCGGCGTACAACTTCAATTTCTTTTTTTCAGATCACATCCCATATTTATTAAAACATTCCATGAGATATTTGTGTTTTGTATGTTATTCCATTATATTTTTCGTTTTGATATCACTTTACTTTTGCTGAACGCGACCAGTAGCTTTGACAATTGTAATCTCAACCACATAGTTTATTTACGGAAATAACTACTAAACACTAAATATCCCCTAAATTAGCATTATATATTTTTTTTTAGTACTGAATAGTTTTTATTTAGGAGGAGTTAGAAATTTTGAGAAATGAGGAAATGAGGATGTGGATGGGACCTAAGGATGGGATAGGGCTGGAAAGGGAAAGAGGGTCGCATACGAGGAGCACGGCACGCTTGTGGTTGCACGGCTCAACTCGCCGGAAATGGGGGGGATCTTGTCCCCGTACACGACTAACCTACACACAAAACATAAATCGTGCCAAGGACAAAACTTCTACTTTTACTTACTTTAGCGGACGGACAGATATACCACACTGAGGGGCGCTGTCGGTGGTGCTCAGCGCGGCCATGTTCGGAACTCTCCCAACCTGGAAGTCCGGTGGCCATATTGGACTTCCCCTATTCGTACAGGATGCCTCAGCTCAAGCCATCAGCCGGATGGACTGCGTCTTTCCACACCCCCTGAAAATTTGCAACACCTCATGTCACTATCGAAAACACAAATTACAATAACAAAAAAAAAGGCAAACATTTTTTCCTCATATAAGGCGTGTACATTTGTGTTTTTATTGCATTTGCATTTTTAACATTTATTTCCTTTTCAACCAAAACAAAAATTTTAAAGCTCACAAAAAAAAAATTTTTTTTTTTTTTTTTTTTAAGGAAGGAAGAAATTTCCCTAGCACTACTGTACCTTTACGTACACGCAACAAACTAAAGACGAAAACCCTACCTAAAATGAGCTCGGTGTAGGTGGTGTAAAACAAAATATTAAGAACTATCCCGATTGACGACCGCGACGGAGGGAAATAACTTTTACAAAAAAAAACTTAACATACACAAAAAGGTAAATAAACGAATTTAAGTACCCCACGCCTCAGGGTATGTTATTAAAATTCACTCTTCTCTCTTTATTTTGCATTAACATCAAATGATGTTGTTTTGTACATTCACTAGTCTTATAAACTGAAATTTAAGAATTATTTTTATGATATGCGCTCTGTGCATGCACGGGAATAATCTTAAAATTTAAATTCTACTTTAGGTACAACTTTTACTTTTTTTTTTTTGTTTTTGTAGATATATATGTACATACATATATGCATCTATATGTATGTAAACATAGGTATATGTGCTTCAAATTATAGATATGTTGGTGGTTTACGCCGATTTGGATGTTCGGGTATATGCGCTTCACATGCGTATACATATAATGTATGTGCATAGCCGTGACTTATAGTTGCGGGCACGTTCCTCGCTGGTTGACCTTGGGGTCAGCCTTGCAGCTATGACGGCAATTTAGTGGCGATTTAAACTTAATTCCAAATTTTGTATATGTATATATGTACGTTGGTGCGTATGGTTGCACTTATGTATTCACATTTAACTATCGTAAATTAAAAGATGTGGCGGCCACGATCCCAATCAAGATTCAATTTGTGGCCGCCTAAATACACTAAAAAAAAACACAAACACTTCCTATAATCACCTAAATAATTAATAAAACAAAAAAAATTCACTCACCCTTATTTCTTATTTGCTAACTTATTTAAAAAAAATTCAAAAACTGCCTATATGTACAATAGGACTT
Source organism: Brachyopa scutellaris (assembly GCA_949775065.1). Lineage (NCBI taxonomy): Eukaryota > Metazoa > Arthropoda > Insecta > Diptera > Syrphidae > Brachyopa > Brachyopa scutellaris. The sequence goes on from OX459116.1 coordinate 6,680,478, forward strand.
TATAAGTAAACGCACCACACAAAAGGAGACATTCGGTATCATCACCCACTGTAATTTAATTAAATTGCATTGCAATTGATTTTGTTCGCAGATCTCCAAAATCGGACCACCCACACTCTCTTTTCGTCCAGATCATCCGATTCTGCACAGATTTTCTCCTAAAATTGGTAATTTCATTCCTAAGCCTGGGTTCTGTCCTCGGATTGGGAACAGAAATATCCCGTATTGCAGCTACCAACCACTAGGTGGATTTCGCAGTTGACATGGAAAATGGCAGAAATGACAGCTCAGCCAGCCGTTTCGAAATCGTTTGGGTTTGTTTATTTGCAAAAACATTTATTAATTATTTTTATTTTGTTTGCAGGTGGACGTAACAAACTTTAATATTCCCTTATTAATTTGTTCTGTCATTATCATTCAGAATCATTCAACTGCATTCAAGTTAAGTTTGTTCGATTTTATTTTCACATAATTTTGAACGAATTTCAACGAAATTATGTTGAAATGAGATAACTTCGACATGTCAATTCGTATGGGAAATTATCTCATTTCGAGCATAATTTGAAAATTCGCAACGAAATTAGCTGTTTTGCCCTGCTGTGAATACCGTATAAGCATTTGCGGCTTTCATACTTAACCAATTTTAACAAATGAGGTGTCAAAAGAAAGAGAATTTTCTCGAGCAGTGAACTGCCTTTTTAGCTAACAAATAATACCGAAAACTATCCAAAATTAACACCTGTTTTTTTAAGAGTTAATTTTGGTTCATACCATATATCGCACTAATAATGCAATACTGTCGGTACTCAAAATATCAATTCTTTCTGAACCATCGAAAAACTGAGTATTTATTTCCTGTGACACATTATAAAAAAAAATAAGAGCTTATTAGGATTATTAATAAATATTTTGTTACTTGCACTACTATAACGCCAGCTTATTGACGCGTAGGGAAGTGTAGCACCCGACTAAGAGTTACAACTCTGCAAAGAAATCTGGTGGAAGCGAAAGTGTTGCGGTGCTGGCGAACATGTATTTACACCTCGAATTCCGATCATCCCTAACATTTTCCCGGTCCAGGTTAAGCGTGTAGTGGGCACCGTAGCGCAAGTGGTTAGTGCGTCGGACTACTGAGCCAGCGGTCTTGGGTTCGAATCCCGCCGCAAACACCTAAAAGTTTTTCACAGTGCCCACATCTTTCGAATGTCTGACAAGCATCAAAGCGTATCATTTGTCACGATTGAACTTCTCAACTCGCCGTTCGGAGTCGGCAAAAAACTGTAGGTCCCTTCCATTCGTGCAAAAATATAATACACACACACAAATGGTTGCGAGAAGCAGGCCCAGGTTCACCTCGAGCTGCAGCGCCAACTAGGTAAGTAAGTTTAAGCGTGCACACTTTCCCATCAGCGTCCGCTTCGCGATGACAATAAATAAGGCGCAGGGACAAACACTGTGTACCGCGGGCGTGAACCTCACCACCGGCTGCTTCTCACACGGTAAATTTTACGTGCTTCTTTCCCCTGTCCGCGAAAGTAAAAATGTATTTGTTGTATTGTATGTATTGTTTGTAAAAAAAATATTTCCATAATAAAATACAGCAATTATCAATTATTTATAGTAGATGATATTTTTTAACATTTTAGAGCAGGTTGGTTTTTGAGAACTATGGAATCTGCACTTTGGGGCTGAAACACATTGAAACGACATTGATAAAATCCAATTAATCAAAAAAATGTATTACAAAATTTTCTGGACTTGCACAAATACTTTGCTTCGCTCCCACTGAATGCGAAGCGAGGCGAGCACGGGTCAGCTAGTGATATTTGAAAATCTTTTCTCTTAATTTTCATTGTATTTTTTCTAAATAGCACTTGACAAGGAAATGAAAACCAAATTTCGTTTGGCATTTTGTGTTCATTCACAAAAACTTTTTTCCATAAATGGTTCACAATGATACTCAATACATGACTTAAATATACCACACTTAAGTGTTGACTGTGAAAACGAAAACTTCTTAACTGGCCGAACACAATGGTGACACTGTAGTGGAGGTAGAAAGTTGAAGTTGGCTGAACTTTGCGCTTCACCATACAAATTATACTACAGCATCAGCTTCGCATTGTTTAGGGTTTACGTGTGTTTTAAATTTGACAGCGCGTCATACTTCCACTACAGCGTCACCATTGCGTTCGGCCAGTTAGTGTTGGATATGTTCAATCCTACAATTAAGCTCGCACTGTGAAAACGGGCAAAAGTAGGATAATATCTATCAGGGAAGGAATCTTATGTATCCCTCTAATGTAAAACAAAGAAAAAACTTACCATTCCGTTTCCCTAGAGTTTTTTCTGATGTTGGATTGATTGGTTGAATGCCGTACTCTATCGATTCGGTTGTCAGTATTTTTTCAATACCAGTGCTACTTGTCGTTAGCATTGTTGTATTTGGAAGTGTTGTTATTGCGTGTGTATTAATTTTTGTATTTTTTGTTGTTTTCACTGCAGTGGGCTTAATTATTGTTACTGCCGGTGTAATTGATGATGAACTTGTGCTATTAGTTATGTCTGAGGCTTCAGTACTAGTACTTTTATTAAGTGTGGTATTTTGTGTTGTTTGAGTCAAACTCTTTATAGATGAAGTGATCTGAGTAGATAATAATGTAACCGTAGACGCTTTTGTACTCAAAAGATCATTGACATTAATTGTAGTAGAACTATCGATCACTAGAGTAGAAGTTTCCCAGTTTTCTTTAAATGAAAATATATATTTATTATATTTTTTGGTTAGAGGAATGATCGTACTCACCAAGCTCACAAATTAAACGATAATTTAAACAACAGGTTTGTAGGTCTTCACAATCTGAGTGACAATCGCACATTTTGAACATTTTGCCACCTTTGTTCTTAATTCCATACCCAGTAGAATTTACTTCACCGCAACGACCTTCACAGGATTGAATGTCATAAATAGCAATCTCTGAAAAGAAAATGAAAATACATCAAGTACATACATCAATGAAGTTATTTTAAATTGAAGAACTTAGTTTCCCTTTTTAGGGTTCCGTACCCATATGGTAATACGGAACAATTACAAGTTCGCTCTAACTCAAAAATGTCTGTCACGTTAAAAACATCAAGAACCATTCCAGCTAGAAACTTGAAATTTGGCACACTTAAACATTCCGGTGGACCACATACATATATGAGACAACTAAAAAATATTTTGAAACAACTATTTGAGGGTGAGCAAAATGTGAACTCGAAAAAAAAATTCTGCAAAATATATCATGTGGAATATCATTCGAAAGGGCCAAAGCAAAGATTCCAAAAATATTTTCTTCAATTTTTTGCGTTGGAAACTCGGAGTTATTACTGAAAATGTGTGCAAAAATACCATATCGCCCACCCCATCTCCGAAACTACTGAAGTCAAAAATATGAGAAAAATCATTGTTTGTATATGTTTAGCTAAATATCTAGAAATAACTATAGCAAATCTGGAAAGTTGTATAGTTTTTCAGAAATTCACATAAAATTCAAATAAAAAAATAAAAAAAGTACGGATTTCGCCAGAAAACGAGCCTGCTCCAAAAGGGGAGAAACCGACGCGCTACACACTCGGCCACCGCGGTTACAAAAAAAGCCTCATCCAAGCTCGTACATAAATAATATCAGTGTAGCTACTCTGTTCTGTCGTCACGAATAAGAACAAGAAAAATAGAAAATAGAAAAAAACATACTTCAATGAAATAATAATAATAATACAAATTAAAATGAAAAAAAAAAAACAGGAAAAACACAAGAAATTAGCTGACGCTCACTTTGCATCCATTGGTCTAAGCCAGTGGTGCCCAACTTGTATTACTCCAAGGGCTATTTTGAAAATCTCAACATGCTACGCGGGCACCGCCGAGTTTTAAAGAACCTAATTGTAATAAAGGAAACTGCATTCCGTCGTATTAATAAAAACAAGCTATTACTTCGAGTAAAATAAAAAAAAGGCATTTAGCATTTGCTCGAAATTGGTATGAATGAAACTTAAGTTAACTTGAGCAAACTCGAAAGTTCGAAGTGAGCATTTGCTTGACATTTGACATCATATCGCACAACTGACATTTTGTAAATTAGTCAGGAGACACCAGAAAATGTTTCCAACAGAAATACTTAACTTGACTCAATAGTCAACAAAATATTTAGTGTGGGGACATTTTTATGTAATTCATCTTAAAAATGAGTATTCAATAGTATTTCAAAAATTATTTTGTCAACGAATTGAACAAAATTCACGAGGACTATAGTTTGCATAAAGCAAAAGTGGAATATACCGACGGTAACCCTTTGCAGTTTTCTATCGTATTCCATTTCATCAGGCTCACAAGGAAATTTTATCAATTCTGCTGCCTTTTAATTATTTTTTTTAACAAAAAAGCACAGCAAGTCAGTCGATTTATGGCTAAAAAAAATACTGAGCAAACGCTCTGAGTCAGCTAAAAAGCAGACTTGAAATTGTCCTAGCAAATGCTTAGATTTATGCCTTTTACTCATACAAATCTGAGCAAGCGTCATTTTTGAACGAAGCAAATGCTCAAGTAAGTTTTCTCGCATACGAATCCAATCAAAGCTCAAAATATTATCAATTGCTACATATTTGAGTAAATTCAGGTTTTATCAATACGACCCATTACATTACACCGCTTTTTATTTTTTATGACAAATATAAAAAAGAAAACAGCACAAACTTAATATGATAATTGGCTGTTTAGTTCACCTTTTCAGCTTCTTAAAGTCTGGTTGGTAATCTTCTGTGCAACCCAAAATCATACAATTTTTGAAGTGCTCGTTTGTTAACTTAATTCTGTGTTTGGATTTATTCACTTTTAGTTGAGAAAAAGCACGTTATATGGACCCGAAAAATGCTTTAACGATGAGTGCACAGTTACGTACGTTTTGTATTTAAACTTCAACTGGGTAGGTGGGGTGCTGACAACACCCCAAGCCCTTTGATTTCAAAAATATTATACTTTGTGACTGACAACACCCGTTTTCGGTACAGTACCTTCCTGTTGCTTTCTATTATACAGATTCAGATCAGTGCTGGGGGATCGTGGGAAAAATCCCTTTTTGTGGGAACTTGGACCTTAAAAGGGATCGAGGGGAAACCCTATGATTTTGCGGGAATTTTTTGATTGTGTGGGAATTTTTGTTATTTATAAAATTTAAACCAAGAAAGGGTATAAGCAAGAAAATTCTAAACTATTAATAGTTTTAATTCACTTATTCCAATTCGCGAAGATAAAAATAACGAAACTCTCTTTAAAGATACGCGTTTGAGGACTTAATTTCTCTTCTTCTTTTTGTTTTCCCCAACACAATGTTTTAATAACACTACACAAAAGCAAAATATTATTTGGAATATGTAAGTTCAACCAATTTTAACCTGTTTGATCATGTTAAATGCAAATTCATTTATAATAGGTATTTATTAGGTCAGGTTTTCGCCATTCCAATCGAAAGATATCGATTTGATCGTTGGCATTATCGTTATGTTGGGGTGAGTTCATAATTGTAAACATTTTGTTGTTAATTTACCGCAGCAAAATCTGTTATATTAAGCAATATAAAATAAGCTGCTAATTTGCACAACAAAAGGGGTAATTTGTCATTTATGAAAACAAGTCGAGAGTCGAGACACAAGTGCTGCCGGAACGTTTGCAATGGTAAGGCAGTTTTTCTACATTTGTGACCGCAGTAACTGCATTGCTGCGGTTTTTTTTTACAATTATGAACTCAACCTTGATGCTACTCAAATAATAAAGGCGTACTTCATACACATATTTTTCGTAATTCTCCAGTTAACTGAGTTATTTGGAGACAATATTCAAAAAAGTCCCGAAAATGTATCAAAAACCAGACAACTTTTGTTAGTGATTTAAATTGAAAAGTGCCATTAGTGCGAAATGCGCATTAATTATAGTCCACGTAAAGCCGAAACCTCATTTTAAATATTTAACGTGAAGTAAGGTTTATGGATACGTCATCTGTCATTTAAGTGAAAGAAATTCGTAAAGATGTTTTCGATATATGCATTTTACGAATGTTTTCTCACTGAAATAACAGATGAAATAATCCTAACTCACTTTAAATACTTAATATGACTTTAATTTCGTCACGAGGTGATAACGATATTGTGGACCTAAAGTCGACTATGATTATCAAAACTTTTTGTTACGTGCTAATATAATTTTAAATTGTACTCTATCCGACTACAATACTGCGCCATTTTTTTTTTCTTTAATATAAAACCTATTTATCTACGTTATTTGGCTTTGGAAATATCTATGTACAAATTAAAAATACCAAGTACAAACTTAACGGAAATTTTGTTTAATTTTTTTTTTCTGTGGGAAATAAAAAGGGAGAAACTAGATGGTGTGTGAGAAAAAAAGGGAATTTTCGGCTCGGGTGATGGGACTTTTCTGAAAAATGCCCCCCAGCACTGATTCAGATGGTTTTAAAAAAGTTAAGTTGCATATGTAAGCCGTGACAGACTGTTCAAGCTGCAGGAGTGCTGTCAACACCCCACCTACCCAGTTGTGTAATTTTTTTTAGTTGGATGAATTTATGTATTTAATTTAAAAATGTCATTTGAAAAAGATCATTCAGCGTTTATTCCCAGATATAAGTGAAGATTCAAGTGAAGAACCGGACTCAATTGATACGGATGATGGCGACTTTGTTAAAACAAAAAATTGTTCAACAAATCAATACCGAAAGCACTATTTTGGAAAGGACGACTAAAAATTCTATCAAGGGGTCTTAAAGTTAATTGTTTGAACATTGTTTTACTCCAGAATGATATCATCATCATCATTATATAAATAGGCGAAGGCAAAACAGTTCAACCCCATTTTTACCCCCTTTAAAGAGGGGCAATGTAGTATGTAATTTAGCTTCCAATATGTTGTGTCTAAGCCAGGTAGAATATGGACCACAGGCGATATTTGACCTTTGACTTACCAGAGGAAAGCGAAAGTGAAATCATGATGATCATGAACCTTTTCGCTTTTAGTGTCTGTGCTTTTATGGATGATATCACTGCGAAGTGTAATAAATCCAAATTCAGCTTCCGCTTCATTGATGAAGCAATGAGTTTCCATCAATGAAGCTAGTTGTCAAATATCGATATTGATGAATGGATTTTTGACAAAAATAAAGAGATGTTCCATATAGAACATTTTGAAAAGACACCTTGCGAGTTAAGATTGTAGCTGGTCAAATAGCTGCACTTGTTGTACTTCGCAAGATACATACGGCGTAATTTAGTAAGATTTTAGATTAGAGCTCGCGGGCGCCTAGAAAACAGGCCGCGGGCTACCAGGCGCCCGCGACCTACGGGTTGGACACCACTGGTTTAAGCCCATTGATACAAGAATTAACTGCGAGGGAAAATACTTCAATAGATATGTAATGTTTTTACAAACATCCCGATAAAATGTTCACACATCTTTTAGCTTTAAAAAAAAAGGTTTGGATAAAATTTAGTTATTTACTTATTACGATTTTTTGATTTATTCAAATTTATCTTTTTCAACAGGATTTACTTCTTCGATAATATCATCGAAAAATAGGAATACGAAACCCTTTGAGCACTAGTCTGACCCGCACTTGCCCAGTTTTTTTTTTAATATTAACTAGCGCTTCGCTACACCAAATGAGAACAGTGTTTATGTCATAAAATGTAATAACATTTTTTCGTGTGACTTTTGGTACACCGAACGATGTCATCTGGAAGCACGAATTGTATTTGCAAATGTTGTTCAAGTACGTAAATATAATTCTGAATCAAGTTTCCCGACATTAAAAAATAGTAATGACTGGTGGAGAATTAAATGCCGACAACTCTATTCGGCACCGGAGCGCAAGTGGTTAGTGCGTCGGACTACTGTGCAAGCGGTCTTGGGTTCGAATCCCGCCGCAAACACCTAAAAAGTTTTTCACAGTGCCCACCTCTTTCGAATGTCTGACAAGCATCAAAGAGTATCATTTGTCACGATTGAGCTTCTCAACTCGCCGTTCGGAGTCGGCAAAAAACTGTAGGTCCCTTCCATTCGTGCAAAAATATAACACGCACACACAAATGGCTAAGTAAGTAAGTAAGTAACTCTATTCGGATTTAAGGGGGTACATACGTCTAACAGCGCCAAAAATGCGCTAAAAGAAAAACTATCTTTAGAAAGGATAACAATAGAAATTAATAAATAGTCTGTCGAGCTGGATTTTTGAAATTCGAAAAATTTGGCAATTTACGGCAGTTTGAAAAAAAGTGCATTTTTTGTTTAAAATGTCACACTTTAATTATATTTATAAATTTTTTTAATCCAAATATCAAACATCCTGCTTGACAGAGTATAGAGAAAACAATTTCGAATATTTAAAAAAATGCATGAAAAAATATTAAAAACTGAATGAGTTATCATCATGCAGACCGAGCCGGAAAAAGTAGTTTTAAGAAAAACGCGTCCAAAATTTCAAGTGCGTTTCGCTCGAGGTCACGCGCTGCTCACTTTGAACGATCAAATACAACTAACCTTCACTTCAGAGATTTAAATATATTCTCCTCATGCTTTATGAATGTCTCTATACATACTTTAGGATAACAAAAAAACTGACAAGCTGAAAGACTCCGAAACAAGCTGCCTCAAACAAAGGCCACCTGCGCGATTCGGGCTCTCGTCGAGCCGTCATATTTTCTATAATGACTTTGGATCTATGGGCTTTCACATAAATACGCCTAAAACTATAGACAATAATAATCTGTAGAAAAAAAAGGAGCGATTTTTTTTAAAATTCTGGACGTATGTACATGTGTACCCCCTTATGACTTGAGCTGTCATATATATGATAATAGTGACCCCAATGATGGCTCGTATATCTTTGACTTTCGACGAGCTAATTATCAGCAACTGTCTGAAAGAATAAGGTGCTCCAATTTACAAAACATTAATATTTCACCTAATATTGAGGATGCAGTAAAATGCTTTTATAGTATCCTAAATGACTGTATAAGTAGTTGTATACCAACAAAATTATCGAAAAATGCAATATCAAACCATCCTTGGTACACTAAGGATCTGAAAACTCTACGAAATAAAAGAAATAGAGCATGGAAAAATTATATTAAAAGTCTCAGCCCAAAGGACTTTAATATTTACATTGCATTTTTCGATGAATTCAAACTGCTTTCAAGCAGCTTATACAATGACTATATAAGCACAATGGAAACCTCACTTAGGAATAACCCGAAACAATTTTGGAGCTTGGTTAATTCCAAGAAAAGGTCTGACGGATATCCAGCAGAGTTTTCTTATAATAACAGCGTTTTTAATGACCCAGTTGATATTTGCAACTCTTTCGCGGATAATTTTCGTAAATCTTTTAACGATGTGCCGCTTAGTATTGATGATGATTACTTTGAGCATCTCAAAGATGTTCCTCAAGTTGGCTTTACCAACATTGCCTTAGACTTGCAGACTATTTCGAAATTTATTTCATTTCTGAAAGATGATTACTCTTCAGGTCCTGACGGCGTACCTCCAATAGTCCTGAAAAAATGCAGTGATGTCCTTGCTCTGCCGTTGAAGTCTCTTTTTGAGATCTCCATATCAACTGGCCATTTCCCTAGCTTCTGGAAGCAATCGTTTATTACGCCCGTCTTTAAGAAAGGCGATAGAAATATTATTACGAACTACAGACCGATTTCAAAGTTGTCATGCATACCAAAATTATTTGAGCAAGTTGTGTGTGAAAGCCTTACTTTTCTTTGTCGGGGTGTTATTTGTACAGAACAACATGGATTCGTTAGAAACAGGTCTACTGTCACAAACCTATTAACATTCTCCCATAACTGTTCCAATGCCTTAGAAAGTGGTCATGAGGTGGACTGTGTGTACACTGACTTCTCCAAAGCTTTCGATCAGCTTTCTCATGATATTATTATCTACAAACTCGAGGCGTTAGGTTTTCCCCCAATATTTATTTCGTGGGTTGGCTCTTACCTCAAGCAGAGGTCATATCAGGTTAAATTTAGAGGTTGTCTTTCAGACTCCTTCTTAGCAGGATCCGGCGTCCCTCAAGGGAGCCACCTAGGTCCACTTTTATTTATTCTTGCTATCAATGATGTTCCATCAATCATAAAACATAGCAACATTCTAATATTTGCCGACGATATGAAGATCAGTAGAGCAATTACAACCATAAATGATTGTAGACTTCTGCAATCAGATATTGATAGTTTCAGTACCTGGTGCTCTAAAAATGGTTTAGTCCTTAACCCACTCAAGTGTCAGTCCATGACTTTCTCTAGGAAACTGGTACCGACTATATTCAACTACTTGATATCGAATCACTCTCTCAGTCGGGTTTATAGTTTTAAGGACCTGGGTGTTTACTTTAGCCCTGAACTTGATTTTAAAGAGCATATAAACCACATTGTGAATAAATCAAATTCAATGTTAGGTTTCGTTAAAAGATGGTGTAAAGAATTTAAAAATCCTTATGTCACCCTCTCACTATTTAACAGTCTTGTCCGTCCTCACCTCGAATATGCTTCGCAAGTATGGACACCTTATCAGAAAAATCTCAATACTCGTATTGAAGCTGTCCAGCGACGCTTCATTCGATTCGCATTGAAGGGTCTTCCCTGGGACGATCCTTTTAACCTCCCCCCATATTTGCATCGGATAAAACTGTTGCAAATGCAGCCTTTGGCTCAAAGAAGGGTCAATAATGATATAATTTTTATGCATCAGCTGATCTCAGGTCTGATTGATGCACCTGACTTATTATCCTGTTTGGGATTAAACTTTCGTGGGGGATCGCATCACCTGCGTAGTATAGAGTTACTGCATGTTCCTCATCACAGAACAAATTACGGGATGCATGAGCCTATTAGCCGCATGAGTAAAATCTATAACTTAAATGTAAACATTCTTGACTTTAATCTTAACAAAATTACACTTAAAAATGTCTTGCGTAATGTAGTTCCTCGAACATAAACTCTAATTATGTATATTTGTTCTTATATTTGTTTATTTATTGCTAGTGGTAGTGTTGAAATGTAGCGTAGCCTAACCACTAACACCAGCACTAAATGATGAACCTGTTGATGCATATTTTGCCCTGGCGAATTTCTGCTTATGGCTGTTGCTTGTATTAAGCACACCATGACACAGATCTGATAGTGTTTATGAAAACGGTCCAAACAATAATATCCAACTTTTTTCGACCAAGTTTAACTTAAACATATTAAATTCATAATAATTAATTTTTAAGTTCTGTGCATTACTGCCGTATTAATAAATACTTTTCTTTCCCATTTTAACTATTTAAAGAAAACAACAAATTTATACGGATATATGAACTCTTTGGTAAGATGTAGGAACTGGCCCAACAATTATTAATACCATTGACATATTATATATGGACTGCTAGTGAAATGTCATTTTCATACATCGTCTGCGGACAATTTGGTTCCAACATAAGTAGCGCCACGTGTTTCGTAGGGACAGCAAAGTGAAATAATTATCCGCCATCAAATAAATTTTACATAGAAACTTTGGCCATCTATTGCGAGTTACTGTGAAAATACGTTAAATTTCAACAGATGCCACTACCATAAATTGAAATAAAAATTTTAAAATAGCCGTTAGTGACCCATAAACTGGATAAATATGATAAATTTATATCGAATTAATTTTTTCTGTTGATTAATATTTTGTTTTGTTGCTTAGACCGCAAACCAACGGCTTACGTGAATTCAAATACAATGTAAGTTTCCACATTTCTCCGCTACGAAACAAGAGGGCTAGTGCTTATGTTGGAACCAACGCGAAGTTGGGTACTAGCAGTCCATATATAATATGTCAATGATTAAGACATATCATAAAAATAAACTGTTCGTGCTAAAAACTCACAAACTCACCATCCGATTGAGCTGAAACTTACACAATATATTTGTTATGAAGCGAGAAGTGCACGTAAATCAAAAGTTAGCTGTAAGCTGTCACCGTGCCTTGCTGTAGTAATACAACTGAGATTTTGGTTCTCAGCGCCATCGATCGCAAAATTTGAAAACTTTTGATGCACGAACATTTCTCACTTCATTGCAAATATATTGTGTAAGTTTTAGCTTAATCGTACGGTGAGTTTAAAATTTTTTGAGTTCCAGCTCCATCTACCGGAAAACTTGAAATTTTTTGATGTAAACAAAAATGTAACCCGATACCCCTCCTTATGTAAACAAACAGCAGCTATCTCGCTCACTCTCACACAAACATCTTCCCTCTCGCTCTGGCTCAGAATTCCCATGCTCAACCGACCCACTCTTCTGGAAGTTGATCTTCAATTTCTTCAGCCATACCATCATCATCCTACTGCTAGTGTTATGCCTTCGCAGTAGGTTTTTGATATTAGCTTCTGAAACTGATCAACTTATTTTTATTTCATGAGAAATAAATGTTTCGGCGACATCTGGATTTGAACCGTGAACCTTCAGCGTGACAAGCGACGACGACTACCACTACGCCATGGCCACATTTGTTGTTGTTGCACAATTCGCGTTTCTTGTCACTTTAAATTGCGTGTTATGTATAAAAAAGCAAATGCAGAGTGAAGTGAGCAACATTCATTTAACAGTTGCGCAGATGATCTCCCTTTTACGGCAACTACTGCGTTTTAGTTGTTTGCTTTGGAGTAAATTCTGTTTATGCGTTTACGAACCTCCTGCTTTGCATATATTCCGCAACATATGCGTTTACGAATTCACACATACTTCTCAGATGCCTAACGGTTTTTGTCAGATGTTTGTTAGTAAAACGCCAGTACGTAAGAAGAAACGCATGTACATACATCTTGATACAAAAAGGTACATATATATTGAGGGTTGTATTGGTGTGTTTGGATATTTTTTTGTATGGGCGTTTGTGTAAACAACGGGTGCAATCATGTGCATGTTCATACGAGAGGAAACCCTGCTCTTATACGTGTGGACACTAAAATTTCTATGGTGTCAGCCAAAAACCAGAATCGTTAAGAAGAAAGTACACAGCAACGTTGACAAATAGCACCAAAAGGGCAAAAAAGGTCGTGTGGATTTGAAAGGGCAAAAAAATCCGTTCGCTGTATCATAATCCTTCCTTTTGGGTTTCATTTAGTCGGTTAATAAATAGGACAGCTGCAACATTTTTTGACACGTCTACAAGTGACTTTTAACTGACTCGTGAATAGTAGCCGCGTTTTATTGTCACCCATGATCCGGAGTGGATCTTTGGTTTGTATGCATTACAAAAACCTGCTAAACGTCTGTATCCGGCCAAAGGTTGTGTAATTAAACAGAAACTTCGCTCTAAATACCTGTGTCTGAGCTAAATAGGTCTGTATCTGAGCTAAAAAGGTGTGCATTGTAATCCAGTTTGTTTTATTATGCCCGTGATCTGATCAGGATCAGATCAGCATAATAAAACGCAGCTAGTATTACTATACTACTAGTATAAAGGTAAATTAAAGAATACCAGTGATTTCATTTGTTTGGAACATCAAATTAGTTTCAACTAACCTGTATGGTCCAACACCTTAGTTGTTGACATTGTAGAATTCGGATTGCATTCAGAGTAAGTCATTAATTGCACATCATCAACTGCAATATCACTTAAATGGTCGCTGCCAGTTGTACCTTCTATAACGATTTGAAAGTCTTCTGTCATTTGATTAATATCGATCACAGCCTCTCTCCATATATTCTTTTGGTTTCCACTAAGACTAAAGTATCTGCAATTTAAAAAAAAAATTATGAAGTTTTTAAAATAAAAAATTAAAATATCTTACTTTGAATCCGGTAGCATATTATTTATATCTACAGATAAGGGCTTGACATATACGTTTAAACTGCCAACCGTTGCTCCATACATGAAATAATAAAACTTAAAACATCCCGAATATTTCATTAAATCCATTGAATAAATTGGTGAAACTAGACGAGCAACTGAATTAAAGTTTTGGTCAAAACTCTCCATTAGCATATAATGCCCTGAGTTCGCTGTTAGAGTTGTGTGATCATGTTGTGGTCCAGTGCGAAGTTCTTTGAAGATATTTGCCGCCATTATACGCTTCCAAAAGAAATGACTGCTTACATCGTGTGACCAACCGCACAGGTCATCAGACTCAAAATCACAAGTCAGCTGAATGGTGTCATTGGATTCTATTAGGAATGTTGGCAATATTAAAAAACGTGGTTATTGTTTATAGCACAAGTAGGTAATTATAATATGTTATAGCTTACCACGGCATATACCCAAAGGACGATCCCAATGTGTTCCATTACAGTAAGTTACTCGACTACCAGCTACCTTATATTTTTCATTACAATACAGACTGGCTGTAAAACGGTCATCCAACACTAAGCCATTTAACGGGTTCTCAGGTTTTGTGCATCCTTCTTCTGAGTGCGGTAATTAAAAAACTTTTTATTACAAAGTGTGAAAACTATACTATTTACTAGGTACTATTTATTAACAAAATTTATTTATGCTATGTCTAAGAGTTAGACCGCTTATTAGCAAATATGTAGTAAGTACACAACAACGGCCTTTTCTGCATTTTCTAAATATGGTAACAAAGTGTGGGTTGAATTTAACAATGCCAATATAGAAAACTAGTTAGTTTGTTTTTAAAAACTTCGTACCTTAATATATAAAAACGTTGGTGCGTATGTACGTCCGACTTTTACGCCTGAACCACTGAAGCTATACACCTTATATTCACACCATAATTTCGTGTGGTGCTCCGGATGGTTTGTTTTTAGTGTTCCGTCCGTACCAAAACGGAACACTAATGGAATCAGTTCGGTGTCTGTCTGTCTGTCTGTCTGTCTGTCACAGGCCTTTTTCTCAGAGACTACTTAACCTAGACTATTGAAATTTGGAACAGTTGTAGCAATTAGTGGCCTAAACACAGACCAGAACTTAAAAAGCTGAATTACGACTTTGGGGGGGTAGTTTCTTAACAAATTTTCACAAAACGTTACAACTTGCTGTCCCGAGCTTTTTCTCCGAAAATATCGCTCAGAAAAATCTGAATAAAATCACAAACATTGAGAATAAAGTGTAGATGGAAACATAATTCTCACGACTGCCCTACTTCAACCGTTTTTTTTTAATTAATTTTTTAATTTCAACTACCCTACTGTTTACATACCCAGAAAAATATCACAACGCCTAAAAGTAGATACGAGAGTAAAAATTGAATAATTGATGGCAAAAGTGTTATACCCGCAGCGAATTTTCGTGGCATATTCCTACCGGATAACTATTGACCTAAGACTTAAACCAATGATACATAATATAACACATAAAGGAAGCTTGATGGTTTCCTATTATAATGTAGGTGTCTCTACTTTTACTATATTGGGAAAAATTGAATTTGTGTATATACAGACACAGAGAGGGAGACAAATCGCAAAATTCTACGCAGTTAATGAAATTGAACGAATAACGAGACGAAAAATTAAATCTGATGCACAAGCGTACATTTCTTGTAAATACATATACATATGAACATATTATGTAGGTATATATGTATGTATGTATATACATGCTTTATTTGTTGTTTTTTTTTTCTTTTACTTTGTGTGTGTGTATAACTATTCTTCTGAGCAGATGAGAAAGGACATCAGAGACATATGTACATACATACATGCATATGTAGGTAATTTGTTCAACTTACTTGTTGGTATACATTTATGTAGGTACAAATTTGAATTTATTTTTCGCAAATTGTGCTCAATTTATTTGTATTGAAATGTGCTGTGCACCATAAAACTATGTATGTAGGTACACATGTACTTTCTTGTGTCTGCAGATATACAAGTGCATATGTACATATATGTACCTATATATGTTTTTATGTTTGTACATATATGTGAGTATCGAACAAAGTATCATTGTATCTTTAGTAGAAATCGTATCGTAAGGAAAGGGTTCATATAGATCTATCAACATAAATCTATGACATACATATGTATGTAGTTAAAATAACTGATACAGTACGGAACACTTATTGCGCAAGTATAACTTGCACTTGACCGGATTTTTATTAAGTTAGGGTCGCTTTTTAAAAATTCTTTCGGCTCAAATAAAAAAAAGTCGTTGGTAAAATTTGAACCCGATAGGTGGCCCTGGTTGGTATGCAGATATTTACGACAATGTAGTTTTCCCCGTATAGAATTTTCATATCAACAATATTAAATTTAAATGGAATAATATTATAGTTTGTTGTAATCACAAAAACTTCCCACACGTGGCGTTGGCAATTACCTGTCATGTGAGTAAAGTGACTATTTGCGTACACGGGCGAAGCCGGGCGGATCAGCTATCTATATATATATAAAAATCCGGTCAAGTGCAAGTTATACTTGCGCAATAAGTGTTCCGTAGTATGTATCAGTTATTTTTAACTACATACATATGTATGTATGTACAGTATTGTTCGAAACCTAAGCAACTTTTTCCTCTGAATTATTCAAAGTCCAATATTTATGTATCAATTCTTTTTAATAAAAATAAGAAAATTTTTATTTACTACATTAAGTACTGGGATAGATATAGTAAAAACAAAAATCCAAAATAAATTCATCCAAAATAAATAAAACATCAAATACAAATTCATCTCAAAATACAGCTGTTCGAAACCTAAGCAACTTCGAAATAAACACAATTGTTCAGCGAGAAACGGTATCTTACGGTAGTTTTTTTTTCAAATTCTTTTCACTTTTACATGCAACGCTTTTTGTTTCAGTTAACTTAAAGCATTTGTCTTATAAATAAATTCCAATTTAACACTTTTTTTTTAAATTAATCTATTAACTAATTATGCCGCGTACACAGTATGGAAAAACGTTTCAATCTAAAATTATTGAATGCTGTGGTATGCGTAAATCCCAGATCTCAATTGCTAAAAAGTGTGATATCAACAAGTCTATTATTTCACGGCTTTTTAAGAAATATAGAGCAACTGGGACAACTGGAAAAGCGCATTTCAGTGGACGTACTCGTAAAACATCACGTCGAACTGATAGACAAATTGTCGATTTGATCCAAAAGGACACTTTTATGTCATCGAGAGACATTGTGAATGAATTGCAACTCAATATGAGTTCCAGCACTGTAAGAAAATGTGTACTTGAAAACCACTTAAAAAGTTAGTGGCCATTTAAAATGTTATTGTTAGCAAAGAAGCATTTAAAAATTTAGGTATATTTAAAAGAACTTCAATTTGCTGTGTAGAACTCTAGAATAGGCGTGTTTTTTTTCAAACCTATATAGGCTAAACATGTTTCCGCAACATGTTTTCAATGTTAAATACAACAAAACCTTAGCCTGGATAATTATCCAGTCTTATTTTTGTATGGAAAGCTTTTTCGAAATCTATATAGGTTTGAAAAAAAACGCGCCTAATATTAAAATTTTATACATTTGTAAATTAGATTTAGCAAAAGCACATATTAATTAGTCCGCAGACAATTGGAATATTGTTCTTTTTAGTGATGAATCGAGGTTCAACTTGTTTAACTCAGATGGTATCTGTCACGTTCATAAAGGAAAGGGTCAAAAACTGAATCCTCGGTATTGCAAGGGCACAGTAAAGCGTGGAGGGGAAGAGTAATGATATGGACTTTGTTTTTAGCGTTTGGACTTCAATTATTTCAGAAAAAAAAAAAAATTAATGGATCGATTTGTCTACAGAGACATCTTAAAGGAGCAAATGTTACCATACGCCGAATGAAACATGCCATTTCGATGAGTGTTTTAGCACCACAATGACCCAAAGCATTCATCGAAAGTGGTCAAAGAGTGGTTATCAACCAATGGGATACGAGTTTTGGAGTGGCCGCCCCGATCCCCGGACTTGAATCCCATTGAAAATCTATTTGGCATCTTAGAACGTAGAGTTTGGACTCAGTGCTTTAAAAATAGGGATTAGATTATGACATGTTTGAAAATGGAATGGAAATTAATACCAGCGTCCACAATTAAAAACCAAATTAAATCTAAGCCCCGTAGATAAGCGAAGGTAATCAGAAATAAGGGTTATCACAATGAATATTAAAAGTTGCTTAGGTTTCGAACAGCTGTATTTTGAGATGAATTTGTATTTGATGTTTTATTTATTTTGGATGAATTTATTTTGGATTTTTGTTTTTACTATTATTTTTATTATTTATTTATTACTTTTAAATTAACAAATGTATGTATACAAAAATCAGTAAGTGCATGGCTTTGCCGTCTGCCTGATTGACAATTAATTTTTTGAACACGTTTCCAAATATATTTCCACTAATTCTAATTTTAAAAGAGCTCAGTTAAAATTCTGTTTCTATAAGAAAGTGCTATTTTGCAGTATTTAAATAACTTTGGAATGTCTAGATCATTAAGTAACTCTATTATTTGCTCATCCATTATAAAATCACGTCCAAAGATGCTTCGGCGGGTCTCTCGAAGAATTGGGCATTTTCCCAAAAAATGCAGTACGTCCTCTCTCTCAGCAAGGTTGCAAAGGCAGCAGTATATCGGTAAATCCTCCCTATGAGGAATATAGTTTAGATCCAAGAGTTCCGCTCTAAGTTTTAATATCATCGATATTTCCTCAACTTTATGTTTATCATGGAAATAGTTTTTACTATATCTATCCCAGTACTTAATGTAGTAAATAAAAATTTTCTTATTTTTATTAAAAAGAATTAATACATAAATATTCGACTTTAAATAATTCAGCGGAAAAAGTTGCTTAGGTTTCAAACAATACTGTATGTATGTATGTCATAGATTTATGTTAATAGATTTATGAACCCTTTTTTTACGGTACGATACCTACTAAAGATCGGGTTCGATACTCACATATATGTACATATGTACAAACATACATACATATATATATATATATATACACACAAACGCACTTGTATACTGCAGATAGGAGTAAGTACATACATAGTTCTATGGTGCACAACTTATTTCAATACAAACAAATTGAGCCCGATTTGCGAAAAATAAATTCAAATTTGTACCTAGTACAAGTGCAATATACCTACACAAATGTAAAAAAAACTTCATCAAATTATCTACACATGCATCTACATATGTTTCTGATGTCTTTTCTCACCTGCTCAGAAGAATATACACACACACAAAATAAAAGAAAAAAAAAAACTGTTTCGTTTCGTTAACACAAAAAGCGAAAACGACCCACCTCTTATGTAGGTATATACATATCTCATCTACACAACTTGATAGAATTACCTACACATGTACATATGCATGTATACATTTGTTTCTGATGCCCTTTCTCATCTTCTTAGAAGAATAATTATTTGTATGTACCCACAAAAAAAAAAAAAAAAAGTATGTATGTACCTATCCATGCATTTACAAATATTTATGTCTCGTTATTCGTTGAATTGTAATGCGTGGAATTTTGCGATTTGTCTCCCTCTCATGTCTGTATATAAATTAAATTTTCATATCTTCATAGCAAACGTAGAGACACCTACATTAGAATGTATACGAAATCATCAAGATTCCTTTATGTGGTTTAAGTCTAAGCTCAATAGTTATACCGGAGGTGAATTTCTTGGAGGCAAATGACGCAACCATTTCATTTTGTACTCTCCCACATACAAATTTCCCCTCACGTATTCAATTTTATATGATTGTGATATTAGGCGTGTTTTTTTGAAACGTAGCTAGCCAGTCGTTCATTAAAACGATTCCCAGCCAGCCAAACCTAGCTGACTAACCTCCAAGTTGGTGTGTGTGATTTCGGTCATATGTGTGTGATTTCGATCAGCTGTTAAGTGTGAACTGTCAAAGTATTCGGCATTCAACCAAATCGATTTTTTGTTATTTGTTGTGAAAACAATTAATTTCGGTAATTTATTCAATGGATAATTTACATAAAGTGATATGAAATCATAATATAGTGAATTATTTCTGTGAAACATCATTTAGTAATTGAAATTATTTAATTTTCGTACACGGCAGTCTGTCAAATGTTCTACAAATCGCTTTCTGCGCCCCCTGACGATGAGGAGGCGTAAAATTGCTAGCCAGCTGCTTTCGGCTGGGGATAAAATCAAGAGTTGTAGGCAGCTGGTAGTTGTATTTGTCTTACGTGTGAAATTTGACTTTGCTAGCAACTACTGGCTAGCTACGTTTCAAAAAAACACGGCTATTGTTACGTTGGGAAGGTGAAATTACAAAAAAATTTATTTAAAAAAAATTGTCGAACGTAATGCAGTTCTGATGATTGGGTTTCCATCTACACTTTTTTCTCAATGTTTATGATTTTATTCAGATTTTTCAGATGGATATTTTTGTAGATTGAGCCTCGGACTGCGATTTTTTAAAGTTTTTTTGAAAAAGTGCTAAGAAAAATGTAGCACAAAAAAACATTTTATACATTTTTGAGTTCATGCTTTAAGTAGTTTTCATTTGACATCACACACATTAAATTAAAAAAAATTTTTTTTTAACATTTCACTTATCCCCCCAAAACTAGCCCCCAAAGTCGAAATTCATCTTTTTAAGTTCAGGTCAGTGTTTAGGCCACTAATTGCTACAATTGTTCCAAATTTCAATAGTCTACGTCAAATGGTCTCTGAAAAAAAGGCCTGTGACAGACGGACAGACAGACAGACAGACAGGCAGACAGACATCGAACTGATTCCATTAGTGTTCCGTTTTGGTACGGACGGAACACTAAAAACACAGTTTTCTTATATGTAATTAGATTTGATACGGCAGTCGGCTGTCTAGCGGAAGTAAGATTAAAATGTGTGATTAAATCTTACATGCTTCCTGTCATGGAGGAACGTAAAAAATACATTCGCATTTATCGACGAATAAAATTGTATACACTTGCACATTCATAGTATTATACATATATGTACCACAGTTAAACACATTTGATTTAAAGTAAGTACACAAAATATAAAGGAATTAACTCACTTGTGCAAACCGGCATCGTTTCGATCCATTTGCCCTTTTCACAAGAGATAGTTTGGCTACCTTGTAACGTGAAGCCTTGCAAACATTTAACACGAATTATTTTCTTATTTTTCCACAAAGATACATCAGCGTTGGGAATCACTGCTCTCGAACATAAACGAAAACGTGGACGCTGAACTCGTTGTTCAGCTAATAGCGGCAATATTAAACTTATTATAAATAAAATTTCCAATTGCATATAAGTATGCAAAAAAACTCTTGTAACTAACATTTTGCGATGGGTTCTCATTAAAACGTGCTAATCCGAATGATCGCTCAACTCTGACTACTATGGAATGCATCATAGTACTACTATCAGAATTATAACCGCTACTGAGTGTTATCATTAAAGTGTCGACTTGTATTTTATCGACTTTTGAACATTTACGGAAAGTAAATAGTGACGAAACTGAGTTTAGCCGAAAGCGACGCTGTTGTTGAGTTTTTCCTTAAAAACGGGTACCACAATACCATAGAGAATGAATTTTTTTTTTTCTGAATTTTAAACAGAAACAAATACCCCTACTACATTGGGTTTGCAAGATTTGAATTACGCGCCATTATTTCTAAATAGTGGTGGTGGTATTATCAATTTACATAAATACACATACACCATATGTAGGTATGGTATGTGGCGAGTGGAAATGCGTCGAAGCATAATGTTTTCGTACACTAATATTCGATTGTAAAACAGCGGAGACAATTAATGAATGTATGAATGAATATTGAATTTAATGAATTTCTATTTTACTAAAATAGGTCTATTACATATATGTAGTAAGAGTAGCGTTGCCATCTGTCCTGGTTTTCCCGGACATGTAGGTACTCTTTTTCGCTTATGCGGGGAACGTCCAGGATTGTTTTTCTAAATCATCCGGGTTTTCCATTATTCATCAATTAAAATATTTGGCTCATATGCATCATTTATTATTTTATACAAGCTACAGTGAAATTCCTCTTAACGGACACCCCTCTTAAGTGGACAATCCCCATAAGTGGACAAGATTTACTCTAATGATTGGCTGGCATGATTTTGTATGAGATTTTTTCCACTTAAGTGGACGATTCTATTAAGTGTATGTCATGACATGGACAGTATTTTCACTACATTTGAGTAAAAACATTCCCTTAAATGGACGATACGAGTCATTCGTATGAAAATGAAGTTTTTTTGTACGAATCTATACATTTTCCCTTCTGACGAAAGGTCGTTGTATACCTACATAATGTATACAGCTGCGAGCAAAAAAATAGCAGTGCCACTAAAGAAGGTGCATTCATTTAAAAATACAACAAATTAAGCAATATTTTTTTAAAAAAATTTACCAATAATATAAACTGCGTTATTTTCTTATAATATCTACATTATTAGTTTTTGATTTAATTAAAATAAATTAACATAAATGCATTTTATCGAAAGGAACTTCAAAGAACGGCGAGCAAAAAAATAGCAGTGCTCTTTCTTCGCCAGCTTACTTTATCAAAAAAGTAAACAGAAAATACTGAACTTACATAAATTAGTATGAGGTGTTATTAAGGATATACCAGTCCTTAGTACTGTGCCTTTAATTACTTATTAAAGCTGCGTAAAACCGTTTTACAGAGTCTACAAGATGCTGGCACCTTTCGGATGATATTGATCTCCAAGACTGCTGAACTACCCCTCACAACTCGTTATTTTTTGTTTTTTTTTTTGTGCAGTACATATCTCTTTTATATAGGCATATAAATTTTCAATAAAATGGAAATCGGGATATTGAGCAAGCCACTCCATGAACTCAGTCAATATATCCTGACACCATTGTTTAACTGTTCACGTCCTGCCTTTCGGGTCGTTGCCGTGCTAGAAAACCCATTTTAGTAACATTTCGCATTCGGCACATGACAACATGATGTTTTGCAATATATCAACGTATGAGTGCTGGTCCATTATACTTTTATGCCAGTGTATGGGACCAATACCATAGTATGAAAAGCATCCCCAAATCATGATATTAGATCCACCGAGTTTTTTAGTTTTTGTTGTGAATCAAGGATCATATTTTGTATTGGGTGGATGCCTGACATACTGCTGAGATACGTTTCCGCTATACAGGAAGGTTTTGGTCTCATCAGTACACATTATATTACTCCACTTCTCAGCAGGGCAAGACTAATGCTTTTTCGCAAACCTCAGCCTTTTTGATACATCCATTTTCTTGAGAGGTGGGACTTTTCGTGGACTTCGAGCACTAAAAAAGTGTTCCCTCAGCCGTCCTCTAAAAGTGTGAATACCACATGTTAAGTTAAGCACACCCACAATCTGGGTAGCTGCTGCAGAAAGATGTGTCCCAGAGTGCCTTACAACACGTTTCACCATTGAAGGATGCAAAATTTTGTTCCGGCCGCGAGTTTTAACCTTCATTTTATATTTTACAGCATTGCTTATCATTTAAGCGTTACACCCAGAAGTTCCAGAATTTGTTTGTACGTTTTCCCATCTTTTATAAGCAATTTAATTAGCCCGCACCTCTCTGGTGTGCAGTGTAGTCCACGACCCACTTTTATCGAAAAAAATTAATCGGTTTTACTACAATTTGATTAAAAATAGAAAGAAGAAACTTTTATCTTACTTTTCTATAAGTTAGATTCCAAAATCAAGTAAAAACAAAATTTGTATACCGAAATCTAATAAGCACTTCTATTATTTTGCTCGTCTCAAAAAGTATGAGATGCACTACTAATTGATATTTTAAAGCAGAAGTGAGGATTTACCATTGCAATATGACGTCATGTGAACAACATATTGTTGATAAGTATAATATTACAGCAAAAGTCACAAAAAATATTAATACAAAAAAAATATTAAGGCAAATGTTGCTTTCAAGGTAGCACTGCTATTATTTTGCTCGCCACTGTATGTACATAATTGGCAGCAGGGCAAGCGCGTACATGTGTGAATGGGGGTGTGTACACACAAATTGTACAGGAAAATCTCTCATTTTCACATTCGGTTAAAAAGTTATGAATGTGTAAGTTAACAGACTTTATGTTTGATTATTATCGGCATCTAGAACGTTTTGTCCGTATAGCGTTAACTTGTAGGAGTAGATCTCCATAATGTAAAAGAGAATCAATAGGAAGTTTTTGTTTGTTAGCAAAAGGCGGACAGTATTTTGCGTTAGCCGATCCGGAGTGCGCTCCATAGAAACAAAATCGGATGTTGGTTGGAAAATCGTGTGTGGCCAGCATATTGAAAAACAAAAAATCGGTGCTTGCTGAATGGAGCACTACTGTCACGAATAAGCTACAAAAACGGAGGTTTCATAGCGGCGATGTAAAGAAGGTCAATACAAGGACACATGAATGCCTAGGCTATGGAACTGCTTTCAACAAATGAAGTGTCGTTGGATTCGTCTTGTAATGTCACAATAGGTACATATCCTATGGACACATTAAGATGACGAATTACCTTTTTTATCTTTGCAACCGTGTTGATAGTGGTATCAAAAAGGGCTTGGCGATTAAAATACGAGACGCTATGACGTCATTCTAAATTCAATATGGCGGACGAACAAAGATGGCATATAACTTATCGTTATCTTTACTTCCCCTCCTTAATATGGGTAGCAAATGAAAGGGTGCGACAAGTAGAACACGACATTTTTTACCTTACACTCTAAATATTTTCTAAAACTAAACAAGTAATAAAGTTAACAAAACACTGGGTAAACTAACTAAAAAGTACGAAACAAGATGAAACGAAACGATTATGTTAGGAGCAGGTATAGCCGTAGTCGCATGCCACTTTGCCCTATGTATGCGTGCATATAAAAACGTTGTTATAACTACGTAGTCAGGTTTAAGTTTTTTTAACTTAATTTATATAGGACTTCTGAGGTCGTATATTTATTTTTATTTAATTTGATTTTGTATTATTTTTCCTCTAAAGCGGACACCCTCTTATGTGGACAAAAATCTCCGGTCCCGTGGCTGTCCACTTAAGAGAGATTTCACTGTAGTTGGCCCGGGGGCAGACGTTGTCCTGCCTTTTCCTGTATGCTGCGCGATGAGTTACATATGTATGTATGTATGTTGTGAATATGAGTCATTTTGGTCAATAAATATAGAATTTGCTAATAACTTGACTACAGCACCACCTATCGGGTCCAGATTTTGTGGTTTTCTCTCTTAGCACCTTAGCACGTTATACTTACTCATCTGGAATTTAAAATATCTAAGTTTTTAGTCTACATAATATTAAAAAATAAGGAAAAAATAGTTTATCTTTAAAAAAATAACAAAACTTTATCAAAAATGCATCCATTACGCTACAAAACTTATTGGACTGCAGGGAGATAGCTAATACTTTGTTGCATAGCCTTTATTTTTAATGACATCTGCACATCTTTTGTTAATAGAACCTATTAAGTTGTCAATTATCTCTTTAGGCACACCGGTCCATGCTTAAAACCGAAGCAATACTTACTGAAGACCTTGACACCATAGGTTCGTACTTCAAAAAGTGGAGATTGTGTCCAAGTATGAGTAAAACAGAAGTTACTTGTTTCCACCTCAACAATAAACTTGCCAATACTGAACTGACGGTAAAATTTAGTGACGCCCAGCTTAATCACAACTTTGCACCAAAATATCTTGGAATCACTCTGGACCGTACTCTATCGTTCAAACAACACCTGACAAATACTGCAGCGAAACTCAAATCCCGTAACAACATTATACAAAAGTTGGCCTCGACAACATGGGGTGCCCTCGCTAAAACTCTCCGCTCCGCCTCCCTGGGGCTGGTATTTTCCACCGCCGAATATTGCGCGCCTGTGTGGCTAAATAGTGCTCACACCAATAAAGTAGACGTGCAGCTAAATACATCAATGCGCATAACTACTGGAACTATTAGCTCTACCCCAACGAGGTTTCTACCGGTGTTGAGCAACATCCTCCCGGCATACCTCCGGCGTCAAAATGCCTTACTGCGCGAGTTAAATAAACTTAAGACGAACTTTCTCTTGTCAATCCACAACGACATCGAACCTAGTTCAAGATCCCGACTAAAATCACGGCGCCCTCCGCTAAGACTGGCACTAGAGCTTAACTCCAGCAACTTCAGCGCCATGGAAGTATGGAAGAACGAGTGGAGTTCCTCTTCTGCGAACGATTTATTCCACATAAATGATCTTACAACCATGCCAGCTGGATACGACTTACAGAGGAAAACATGGGTCAGTCTTAACCGTTTGCGTACGAACCATGGCAGATGTGCGGCAACACTCTACAAATGGGGAGCGTCCGATTCAGCCCTCTGCGACTGTGGAGCTGCAATCCAGAACATCAAACACGTGACCACCGAATGCGACCTCCGAAAGTACCACGGCGAACCAACCGATTTCATCACTGCCTCTCCCGCTGCTATCCAATGGCTACAAAACCTTGACATACAATTTTGAATCACTGTGCAATCTTTATAACTCATCTATAATAGTTTATAGTAATTCGCATGTACATATGTATTGTATAGTTTCAGTGTGTATTAGAATAGCTTATTTTTATCCCCAAACACAGCATCTCGGTTGATCCTCCTGTTTACGATCTCCCAGAGATTCTCAATGGGGTTGAGATCTGGAGATTGTGCAGGCCACCTTATTACATCAATATTTTTAGCCGCAATCCAATCCCTGACGAATTTGGATGTGTGCTTGGGGTCGTTATCATGTTGGAAATGCCAAGAAAGGGGCATATTCCACTATGCGTAAGGTACCATTACATTTTCAAGAATATCTTTCTATAAGAACCTATCCATTTTTCCATCAATTTTATGTAATGGACCTAGACCTTGTCCTGAAAAGGAGCCCCACACCATAATATGTCCGCCTCCGTGTTTAACAGTCGTGGATCCAATCATTTATTTTTTGGTCTGCGCACTCTCTTCATTCCATCTGAATCTTTGAGGTTAAATTTCGATTCGTCCGAGAAGAGAACAGTGCTCCACTTTTGTACTGACCAATTAATATGATCTTTTGCAAATTTTATACGGGCTTTACGGTTTTTTGCCGATGTCCGGCCTGGCATGCTCTTCTCTGCACTGTTCGACCGCTGATACTTAAGTTAAATGTATTAACTACGCTAGAAGCCGACTTATCTGGGTACTTTTTGAATTCCCTGATTATTTTTGCATCCTCTCAAGATGTTGTACACCTTGGTCGGCCGTAGCATTTCAACGGTGCCAGACGTTTTAAATTTATTAATTCGAAAATGGACCGTAGATTTTGGTAAAGCAAACTTTCTACAGATTTCCGCTTGTGATACCCCATTTTTATATTCCTTAATAATTAATCTTTTAAAATCAGGGGAATACTTTCTTCCAGCCAATTTGAGAATTTGAAAGTCAATGTTGAGGATTCGACCCAGAGAGTGAAACGAAAACCAGGGTCGATCGAAAAACGAATTCAATTACCAAGAAAAACAGCGAATATCAAACCACAAAAAGTATATAACTATTTTATTGAATAATAGTAAGGATACTTATTAGATGTCCAGTGTGCAGTCGTGTACGTCCGAAATCCAAGTGGACGAGAAGTTTGATTTTTGCTACCATCAGCAGCCGCGAGAGACACACACACACTCTTCTTCACACACAAGCTGGATGAGTCGCTTAACAGGTGGACCGTGTATCAAACACGAAGCGCCCAGCTTGAGCTATTGTGTGTGCGGTGAGCGAGTGGATGCATGCGTGTATCGATTTGAAGATGCGCCGGGTGATTATGCGTGTCTGCAAAAAAATGCGTGTGTGGGCGGAGTGGTGTGATGGTCGATGATGGTTAATGATGAAAGTGTCGCGTGGAGGTTCTGCTTCGGTTTTCGACAGTTCGTGTACAGTGACTTAGACAATATTCGTTAGATTGCAAACAAAAGGGTATTAACATATAAATTGAATTTGAATTAAACAACATGTAATAAATTCTCAACAATTGAACAATAAATATTTCTAAACAGTCAAATTTATTAATTTTATTAAAAAGTTGCAGTTGTAAGACACGAGAAGTTTTCTTATACGCTTAAAGCTTTGTTTTACTATTGGAATACGTAGTCCAAAATCGGCGTTGCCGCTCTCAAAAAAATATCGTGCCTCATCCGTTGAAATACCGTGCCATTTGAAGCGAAAGCGTGCCTAATCAAAAAAAAAAAATTACAGGTTTTTCTATTTCTTTAAAATTTCAAATATTCTTCTCATTTTAGCAAACGTTTTTTTACAAAATTGTTAGGAATCTTTTTTTCTAAATTTTTAAACCCTTCTTTACATTTAGTTCCGAAAAAAAATATCATTATATATGTATTGACTTAAAATGTTGCGTTTAGTAGCAAATATCGTCACTATGAATTAATATAGTCTTTGTTCAGTAAGAAAATAGACAGAGCAGCACAGATTTGTCAAAAACAGCAGATCAAAATAGAACAGAAATTTATAGGCATATGTTTTTTTGTCAAAGATGACAACTTCACTGTCGATTATTGTACTTAATATTTTCCAAATTATTTATTACATTTTAAAATAACTAAACCTTTTTGTGATTGAGTTTCGATTTCTTTAAGTTGATAAACTCAAATCTTATCGAAACATTTTACACTTCAAGTAGAAAAATTAAATATGCAATCAAAGGTGATTTTGACATTTCTCACAAATCTGTTCTACCTCAAGAGTAGGTTCAGAAAAGCTATCCTGCTTAGAGTCATTGAACACAAAACAGATCAATCTCGGACAGAAAGATTTCTCATTGAACACGAAAACATTGTAGGTACTTTTCTGTTCTTTTCTGCCCAGAACAGTCTCATTGAACAGACTTATAATCTTCTTTTAAATTATTTTTCCGGATTAAGTGCATTCAAGCTATAATTTTGAACGAACGCGTCCGATTCTATTGATGATAAGTTAAACCGTGCTTATACTTTCAAATTTATATCATTATGAGTTTAAGTTCCAGTCAAAATAAGAAAAACGTGCCAAAATTCATATTTTCGTGCCTGCGTGCCTAAAGAAAATTACCGTGTCAAAAAGGCACGATCCTGCCACATCGGCAACGCTGAGTCCAATATGTTTTGTCGCGTCCATTTACGACCTTTTAAGTATTTTCTTATAATTTTTTTTACAAATCGGAATTTTTGACAAAAGTAGTGTTATATCCTTAAGAGGGACATATGCATTTTCTATTTTGGATTAATTTGCGATTGTTGGGATGAAAGGATTAACAATTAGAGACGAAAGTAGAGCCGCCCGTAGCAAGTCCAATGTGTTTTGTCCAACACTGTACATATATATTATTTAGTATGATATTTATTTTTATTTTTTTAAATTCAGTAGACAGAAAGGAGACTATGTATTTCCACTTTAAATTCGTTTTTTTGGAAATTATATTCGTTATTTTACAAATAAAATTCGTATTTTTGCATTTTGAATTCGTTTTTCATCATCTTAACATTCCAAAGGAACCGAATTCAATTTCCAAAAAAGAAACGAATTTAAAGTGAAAATGCACCGAAATTGCATTAAACACAGGAGGACGACAGCTAAAAAGCTATCGTGCTATCACGCCCGCCGAGACGATTGTACTTGACAGATTTTCCTGTTACGTCCAAATCCTGGAATCCCGGGATTGAAAATGAGCTTCAGGATTGAAATCCCTAATCGTTAAGCATCGATGGAATGTTTCGATGTATTACATCGAATAAAATATTGATGAATTTTTTGTATGAATATACCTAATCCATTGTTATGAGGCAGGATAGGCCACCGGGGCAGCTTAGATGTAGGCGTGGAGGGCGGAGGCACGCTTGTGGTTGCTCGGCTAAAGCTCGTCGGACGGGGGTAGTTCTTGCCAACCCCACCATACACCACCTGTTCATACACAAAATCTCGTGCCAATATAAAAATATCAGAAGAAAGAGAGAGAGAAAGCTACGTTAATCAGACCACAGACGGACCCTAAAGATAGGATAGAAGAGAGAGATGAAAGAGAAGAAAAATCCAAGAACCTATGCCAATACCATAGAGAAAGAGAGGAATTGAACCGCGAAACTAAACCTAGCTAGTCTAACTTAACCTAAACTAAACCGAAATCCTATAAATAAACCCTAAACTAAACCTATGCTAACTTATATCTACCTGCGACTAACCCTAAGTAGAGATCTTCCTTTCCTCAGTCTCTCTACGGTAAAGGTTCGTCAAGAGCCCGAGACATGCCTGATGTTGTTGGCAAAGGTCTGGCCAACCCACCCTTAATGTCCGTAGACAACCATGGCTACCTCTTTGGCCGATGTAGTAGAGGTAGCCCCTTAAATGGACCCTCAGTCACAACCTAAGTCAAGTCACGTAGGGGATGTTAATGTCTGTCGTCACTTCCTGTCGTCAATGTTTGTACTTCGTTTTCGTCATCGGCTGTAAGTAAAAGTCCTGCCGCTTCTGCTGCTTGTCGGTCGTTTTCAACTCTCTCGTCGTCTGTATTATTTGTTCTCTATCGTTGAGAAGGGTTTCGTTTGTCGTTTGAGTCGGGTCGTCTACGTTCCTTGTTGTCGTCTAGTCAATGATATCGTTTTCCTAATCCTAAGTATTTTTAAATAGTTCCGCTTCTCCCTCTCGCTAGTCGTCAGTTCTTCGCCAAAAATTCGCTTTCTGGCTGCGTCATATTCTAAGTCTTTGATGTAAGCTCTTACGCGGGGTCACATCTTTCTTGAGGTAAGTATGTTCTCTTGATTTGATACGCTCTAATATTTTTAATTTTATAGGTTCTGAGTTCCCGGGAGAGTCTTCGTCGTCAGCGAGTTGTTCCCGGGCGCACCGCTGACCTTCATGTTTCCCTGACAGGCCGCGCATTTAAAGGAGATATTTCCTTGGCCACAGCTATAGCACGTCAAGCTATGAAAGCTCGAAGGACAGCATGGAGGAAGCGCTTCTTCAGTTCCAGTACGTTAAGTTTTGTAAGTTGCGTTTTGTTTATTAGTATTATTTTGTCTGTCTGCATGTGAGTAAGTCGTCGGTCTGTTAGGTCGTCTTTGTTGGAGAGCGCAACTTCAACCTCTTCATCCTCAACCTCTCTCCCAGGAGCTCTCCTGACCGTCTACCTCACTAACGTTTCTTTTAAACTTATGCTCTCCAGCTACTAAATGCTTTCAGCGCGTCTGCATTCTTCTCTTAGATTTTGGATGTCCTTAATTGAACATCCGAAGATCAGTGTCGCTACTCTATCTTTAATATTTGGTCTTAGAATCGACACTAAATCCCTTTCAGTTGGTCTCGTCCGCATTTGTAATGTTAAGGCCCTAATATCCTCGTAAAATTCGTCGAAGTTCTCATGGGGTAGCTGTCTCCTATCCATAATTGTCCTTAAGATTTCATGGTCACCTTTACTATTTTTAAATTGCGTCAAGAATTCGGATTTCAGATCAAAGTAATTTAAGTACTAGTCCGCCTGGTTCTCTTCTAAGTATTGCCAGTACCATCTCTCTGCTGGCCCTGACACTAGGTGATGGAAGTTTGCAAAAAGCTGCTCGTCAGTTAATCCACTCTTTTTCTGTAGTGTTTCAATTCTGAAGATAAAACTTTCTACCGACATAGACTTGGGTGACCCATCAAGCTTGATCCCCCACTTGTGGACATCTACCCGCCTGTTTGTCTCTTGTGGAGGGATTCGTTCCTGTCGGTCTTGTAGCGTTGAGTTGTGGTCGTGGCGTTTTTGCGTCGTTGTGGAGCCTCTCTTTTGTTGGGTCTTGTCATGTCGTGGTGGCTCTTCACTACCTGCTATCGAGATCTCCAATCATGCGACTTTCTCGTTGATGACCCTGAAATTCTCTTGAAAGGTCGCCATCATCACATCATCGAGTCAGTGAACATGGACATCATGTTAGCCTGGTTCTCTCGGATAGCATGTGAGACCACCGCGTTTACGTGTCGAGTTATGTTCGTCTCCATTATCTCCTTATAACTATCCTAATCCTAGTACAAATTCCTCTCAATTTGATAACATTCGCATCAAACGTCAGAAGTTTGGCGAATTGTGTTCTCACTCTATTACGGTTAGCGAACGTTCGACTCAATCAATTTCTTCTGTCAAGATCGGTCGAATGAAATTTTCTGGTGACTACGTAATGCGACAACGTAATGAATGGAAGAAAAATGTAAAATTAATAAAATTATTATCTCATTAAACAGTAAAATAATGTTTGAAATACCTGTGTATCAATCTTTGATAAAACCAATCCTCGCCAATTTGAAAATCTGGTTGAGTTGATGGAAGCAGTCGGTCGAGTGACCTGGGCAAACATTTAACAAAACAGAAGACATTCTCCAAAAAATTTTGAATAAGAAAAAGATACTTGAAAGCCACTAAAAGCAGCCAGGAAAGATGCAAGAACGACGTGATCAACATCTGGAAAGAAGCCTTTAAGTTATCCATTGGAGAATTTTCTTTTAATATAGAACCAACAATGGAAACCAAAAATCTTATTGCTACACTAGGCATTCCTTCTGATATCATTGAATACACGTATAAGTACATATGTATTTAGCAAACAATTATAGAATAATGTATTTCTTTTTTTTAAATAAACACTTAACATTAGCACAATATTTGTGATGGTCTAACTGGTTTCCCTGGATCGAATAATTTAGGATCTTTTCCAAGTGCTTCTGATAATAAGGCATCATTGTAGAATTTGGATAATAGTTTTTCTACTTGCTCTTGCTTTGCTTTCCACAGTCCGGTGATGTGTTGACCAGAGACGCGGCCAGTGTATGAACTCTGAAACTGCGAAAGTAACTAAACGTTCCTATAGAGAGGTGAAATGCTGGGACAAATCATCACAAATAAATATTTTATTCATTTTCTTTAACCACCGAAATCAGTTCAACATTTTATCTCAAATTAAATTGCAGTTTATTTCACAAACAATCAAAACAATTCTGCTTTCTGACACTTCACAGCTGATATTTGATATTTTTCTTCAGACAGCCCTGAATTGTCTTAGCGAATGAAAACATTCGCTAACCGTAATACCTCGACAGCAGAAATTCGCCTGGGAGTTCGTCTCGAGTCGAACGTTCGATTCGCTACACCCTGTTATACAGTGGTGGTCAAAATAATAATATAATCTCTTGCAGATAAGCCAAGGCTTCATAGGAACTTATAAAAAATGTTAAGACATTTTGTTGAATAAACATACAATACAATAGGAAAAAAAAGTCAAGTTTATATGCTACTGTGTTTTAAGCAAATACTTTTCCTGTGTCGTATTGCTAAGTAGGTTAATAAAACGACGACTGCAAGGAACATACATTTGTTTTAGGTGAAAAAAAAAAAAAAAACAATTGAAAACAAAAAAGCGAAAACACATGTTTTTGTCAAGGGATCGGGAAACTTCCTTGTAAGGAAATATAAAAACTAAAAGCCTTAATTTGCAGTAACATTGAATAATGTTTTGTATATAAACAGTTTATTACCATTATTCCAAAAAAAAAACATAAACATACATCAAATAAAAAAAAGTTCATATTAAATTAAATATGACAATTTGTAAGAAAACAAGTATGTAAGTAGTTAATACTATTCGTTTTCACTCGGACCCTTGTCGGGTTTCTTAAGTATGTCACTCTCCTCTTTGGACGCGCCATTGTTCCTTTGTACATGGTTCCAGGTTTGTATATCGGCAGTACCATAAATTTGAAACATAGAGTAAGTACAAATTGCTATAACACAGGAAACACCGAACACCTGACGCCACTGCTCTATTGACGCCTAAACATAAAAGTATTTTAGATATTATAAAACATTTCACAAATTAAAGTATTTACCTCATTTACAACAATTAGTCCAGTTATCACAGGTGATAAAAACGACGCAGACATATGAATAGTTTGCGCAAAGGCCAATACAGGTCCAGCCAAATTCGGTGCGATGTCAACAATACTAGCCATAGCGCCAGCATAAGAAGCTGTTACAAAAGTAACGGCTAAAAACCACACAACCAATACTAAAATAATATTTTCAATATAGCCAATAAACAGTAAGAGAACTCCCGGAATGATTTGCGAAGCAGCTGTGAACATTTTGCGAACATTTGTCAAAGTCATTTTCTGTTGGTACACCAACTTATCGGCTGCATAACAGAAAAATACCGAAGATACGTATGAGCAAAGAAACGGTATCCCAGAGAGCAGTCCATTCGATTGATAACTGAAGCCAAGTATTTTCTTCATAAATATCGGTCCCGACAAAATGAACTGATAGTGAACCCAAATCCGTCCAAACGTAGTGATTCCAATCGCCCAAACAGGTAGTGATGTGAATATTTTTTTCCAAGGCACTTTCATTCCTTGAGATTCTTTCACTTCATGGCTAACATTTACTTCTATGTACTCAAGTTCTGTTGGTGAGATTCGAGGATGCTCCTTAGGACTGTTAAAGGCCAATAAGTACCACATAATACACCAGAGCATCGCTAGGCTTCCAGTTGTATAAAATACATACGGCCAGCCAAAGTGATCAATTATAAACCCGCATAACGGGTAAGTTAAACCAATACCAATGCTAAAACCCTGAAAACTTGACATAAATCGACTGCGTTCGCCAAGCGGAATCCAAAATCCGACTAGTGCATACATTGCAGGCCACGTGAGGCCAGATGCAAAGCCCTGTATTGAGCGTAGAACTACAACCGCAGTATAATGAAGATCAGCGGCATACGGAATGAGAAAACTGCAACAGCCTGTAGCGAACTGTGACCATCCGAAAACTTTTTTTGTCCCGAAATATTGCGTAGCAATGCCGCCAGCCACCTAAAAATAAATATAAAAATTAAAATTACAACTGTATTATTGAGGGCAACATATTTACTTGAGAGAGAACATAGCACCAGTAGAATGAGCTTAGGATTGCGCCTTTTGTTGTGGAATCCCAGTCGTATTGATGAAAGCCTGTAATGTTCTGTGGAAAACAAAAATATTTAGAAATATTGTGCTAATTCATTTGTTCGATTTCAAACGATTTCAAAAATAACTGGGTAATCCATATTCAAGAAAGAAAAATTAATAATTTTTTGTTATCATCGATATTTTCGTTCGCCATAACGTCACCTACAAATTCACCATAAAGTTTTTATCTGGTGCTTACAGTTTTCCTGGAATTAAGTTAATTAAGTCACAAAAACCATTCTAAAACGAGCGTTAGCCTTTAGTCTGATGGACATCACGGCATACAAGGTATCGCTCGGTTTTTTTTATGGCTCTCGTGATTCAATTAACTTAATACCAGGAAAACTGTAAGCCCCAGATAAAAACCTTGTATCAAAAGCCGTTTTTTTTTAAAACGTAGCTAGTTCATTAAAACGATTCCCAGCCAGCCGAACCCAGCTGACTTACCTCCAAGTTTGTGTGTCTGATTTCGGTCATATGAATTCAGCTGTTAACCCTCTAACAGGTAAGGCAGCTTTTACATGTTCGTAAACTTCATTTAATTTGAATCAAAAAACATTTTGCGCTCAATAAATATTTACAGCTTTTTGGGAAATACGTCATTTCATAATTTGACTAGTTTGAAAGTTTTAAGCCGATGCTTTTGGCAGCAACGGTACATTTTGTGTGACAATACAGTGAGTGAAGACAAAAAAATTATTTATCATTTGGTGGAAATCAAAAATTGAAAAAAATATATTCCTAACGTTCAGATTTTAGTGAATATTTTTTTTGGTAAACATTAAACATATACATATATAATAGTGTACTGTTGGTATTTGGTGTGAATTTAATATGTTAATGTGGTTTAGCAACAAAAATCCGAAGGCAGCCTCAGGGCCGCCTTGCCCGTTCAAGCGTAAAAAATATGCCTCTTTCAATTTTTTTTGTAGAAATGGAGAAAAATCATAATGATATAAAAAAAAGTATGTACAGTGAAACCTGTCCAGCCTTATAAGTTGGCCAGTATTTAACTTCTTAACACCCTTATAAGTTGGACACCTGTATACAGTGTTCCACAAAAGTCTTCGTACAGTGATGAAACTCTGAGAAACAACGATGTTATTCACAACCGGAAAGTAATATATTTTTGATCTAAATCTATTTCAATAGAACAATATACAAGGCATTCATTTTGAACAAAGTTTACATTTTTTTATGATTTATTTAAGAAAAAATAACAAAAACAGAAAAAAGTCATCGAATTCATTCCACAAAGACTGCGTACAGCTGCAAAGGAAAAGGTGAACAGTTAGCTTAACTAAAAAAAATGTAAATTTATCTTTTTACATTTTTGTAGTCAATATTTATTCGGATATCCTTTCAACTTTATAACATCTTTCAAGTGACTTGGGATAGAAGCTACTAGTTTTTCTGTACAGGAGCAACTTATAAATCTCCTTTCAGACAATAAGGCATTTTTAAGTTGCGCTTTATTCCGTTTTTCGTGCGTTCGGATTCTGCGTTCTAGTTAATCATACAGGTGCTCAATAGGATTGAGGTCTGGACTCTGTGGGGGCGTTTAGATTACGTGGGAGCGTTAGACAATAGCCACAAACGCACATTATGGGCCGTATGTTTGGGGTCATTATATTATTGGAAGTGAAAATAATCCGAAATTCCCAGCATTTGAGTTTTTTTTTTCAATTTTGTTTGAGAATATAAATCTACATGAACAGGTCCATAATTCCTTCAATAAATTCCAGCTTTCCGACCCCCGATGTAGATATATAGCCCCTTACCATCAAAGCTTCCATGGTCTCAAAGATCTTGGCTTTGGTTTGACTCGACCATCATCCCTAAAGCGATTTATTGTTTTTTTGGATCGTTGACCGGCTTCTTAAAATTGATTCGGATATTTATTGTTTTACTTTTGTTGTTTTAAGAATCAACTGCCTTTCAGACACACTTAATTGTTTATTTGGTATTTAGCTCGTTGATCTACGCGGAAAATCTAAAAATAACTATTCCCTATTATAAGCATTACATCCAACTGAAATACATTCACTTCAAATATAAAATATTTTCCGTCTGTGAATAACGTCGTTGTTTATCAGAGTTTCATCGCTGTACGCAAACTTTTGTGGAACACTGTAAATTCGCCAAAGATTCTTGCACCACAGGTGGCAAGGTTCTCACCAAAATTTCACTGTATATTCTTATATACAAAAAGTCTGATGAAGAGATAGCGTAACGTACACAATTATTGACACAGCAAAATTTCGATACAATTATTGACACCTTCTTCAAACACAAGGTCTCACTGGTTTAAATGCGGAGCAATTCCTGTAACGGCTTTTTTAAATCGTTTATTCTTTTTCTTTGACTGTCGGTATAGTGCAAGGTTAGGTTAGGTTAAAAGGGCTGATGAGAATGATAACATCCCCATCACACTTAGGTCCATGTAGACCCATTGTGATATCCATGTTGTTTTCCCGCCCGTGGTATTAATTTATAGGTTTCAGCCATCCAGACGTCCTGGCAAATTCAAGTATGACCGATGGTGATCCATCCGATAGCTGGTCGATATCCTCGAAAAAGAATTTGCCCAAGGTTTTGCTTTTAAGTTGGCAAAGGCCAGGGCAGTGACAGAGGAAATGGGCTGTGTCCTCTTGAGCCTCCTCATCACCACACCCTCTGCAGATGTCATCATCATTCAGGCGTAGTTTCTTCACGTGGTATCTTAGCAGATTGTGGCCATTTAGTACACCTATCAGCATCGACAGCGATGTCCTATCTTTCTGTAGGAGTTTTCTTGTTCTTGTATTGTTGTACTCCGGCCACAGTCTTACAGTTTTACGTTGTGCTGCGTGCTAGGAACCTTCAGCTCTTCGCGGCAATACTTAACAAGCTTAGACGTTATTTTCGTAGCAGCTAATGCTTTTATGGCCGCTTGGCTATCAATGTAAATTGTGATATCCTCAGGCGATATTGTCATCATTGACACCAGTTGAGCAGCCTTTGTCACTGCTAGAACCTCAGCTTGGAAAACACTGCTGTGATCAGGGAGCCGTATGGAGCTGCTTATACCCAGTTCGTCCGAGATACTCGTACCTACATATAAACAACATTGTAAGTAAATCATACTCAATGTTAGGTTTATATAGTGTAACGAATTTAAAGGTCGTCCGTCCTCCCCTCGAATATTCGAAGCATGGACACTTTACTGTAAGAATCACAATACTTTTATTGAAACCGTCCAGCTTCATTCGTTTTGCATTAAACGAAAGTCTCTGAACCGACCCTTTTGCTCAATTCATCGGATAGAGCCTTGTCTCAAAGACGAGTTAATAACGACATCAATATTATGCATCAACTGATTTCAGGTCTGATTGCTGTTCGAAAATGTTTCAAACCTTTTCTTACTCTTTCGGGTGGCAGTTCTTGGAATTTATGAGAGCTACGATATTTTTGCACTATATAGTAAAATATCGTTCAATTAGTGCACAAACATCGATGTAATTATGAATTAGCATTTAGCTCGTGATAGCCGTCCAAGATGATCGAAAGCAATTAAAAACCAAAAAAAATGGGAAAAATCAGTTCGGAGTGCAAATCTAATATTTTGTGTTTGTCACGTCTAAATTTGACAACCCGTCAAAATTTCTCAGAGATTTAATGTTGCTCAACAAACTGTGGTAGATGGAAGATGGATGTTTTCTGCTCCAAAACCGTCGGCATCGGTTCAAGACTTCAGTGGATATCTAAAATGATCTATTTTGAGCTACACAACAAATAATTTAAGCACGCCCAGTAAGAAAAAGGCTCGTAAAAGGTGGACTTAAAGCACTTAAGCCAGTACTAAAGCCGAATTTTCCAAAAACGAAACTAGAAAAACGATTAATTTGGGCTGAGAAACATCTTAACTGAATTCAAGACATGTGGAAGAAGCTGCATGTTGGAGATGGGAAGATTCTTGGGCGAAGATAACCAATGAAAAGACTGAGCTCTGAATGCCTCTAACGGATGCCTACAAAACTGAAGGTGTAATGGCCTGGGGATGCTTCTCTGGAGATGGAGAAGGTAGAATGGCCTCTTGAGAATCGAAAGTCACTGCAACAGTTTATCAGCAGGTCCTTGAATATTAGAGCCTTCCGCCCGCAACAATGCTCTTTGCCATACAGCCAAAATATGAGCTTATTTCCTTTTCAAATAAAGGATTACTTTGTAGCTTTAAAATAAGCTACAATTTTTATGACTAAAAACTACATTTGTATTTGTATTTTTTTTTTTTTAATTTTTTAGGTTAAGAAGTACTTCGATGAAAAGATTATTGATGTGGTAAGCTGGCACAGACCTCAGTCCAATTGAGAATATCTGGTCAACCATGAAACTTAAGATTGCAAGAGAGCGTCCAGAGTCAATTGACATCCTTCAAAATTGACTAATGCGGACCTGGAACACCATACCTGTAGCCACATGGAAAAACCTATCTGAGTCGATGAATCGGAGATGTCCAGCAGTTATAAAAGTAAGGAGAGGTCCAACAAAGTACTGATTGAATGGACACTGTTGCTGGGAAGCAATACAAAAAAATAAAAAAAAAACGCGCTAATTAAGATTTTTCATTCATTTCTAAGAATGAGCCGAGTACCCAAAAAACCCATTGTTCGGTCTAAGACCATTTTGCTCCCTTGACCACAGGTAAGCAATTCTAACACTTCTAAAAGTTTCATGAAACGTTTGCCTAAGAAAACAAAACCTCATTACAGAATATCGCAACCAATCTGCCAATCTTCTAGTTTGAACAAAATTTTTCTTACATACGAGTATGTATAATTCGTTATCTTAATAAATACTACTATAGACAAGTTTAATGCGATATCTATGGTTTTGTATTTTTGTTTTTAAATTCGCCGTTTCTATGTGTTATCTGTAATTATATGATTTTTTTTTACCTTATCACGATTGCTTTGTAATTTTGCAGTACTCATGTTTCCGTTAATGATTTTCATTCTGATATCTACCGTACTGTCATGGGAAGGTGTGTAATTAAAACTTAAATTGCTGGTCAAATTCGTTGAACTTTTTAATGTAAGTTTTTCGTATGTATCATTTGTAAGCTGAATTTGTGGCGTAACAGTTGGCGTAGTTTCATTGGAACGCACCATTGCTACAAGAGCGAAATTAATGTCATTTCTCATCATAAATGAGACCAGGAATCCTGACCATGACAAAAAATACAGCACCAGTCGGGATGGAACTTTAGCTAAAAAAAAAAAAAAAAACTCTATTAGTTTTACACATTTTTTTTAAAAATATTCTATAAATTACCACCAATAGCGTAGCACAAATTTGTCTTTCTTCGAGTAACACTTATATCTGGCGAGTACATGATTGTGCGGTTAAGGTCCTTTTCTGAAGCTTGATGCATCTTCCTCGGCGTTTATTTGGCTGAAGAATAGAAAAAAAAATTTTTATACATACATATACAAGTAATTAATGATATGAGAAAAAGCAAAAAGGATTAGTCTACCAGTAACGTTTTAGAAATTTTGCAATTGTGGACGAAGTCGTCTTTGAAATAACTCCAAATCCTTAGCTTTTATTTGGTAATCTTATTCAAATATAGGGTTTTCCAATGAGAGGTGTTATTGTGAATGGCCCGCTATTTCGGTAGCTGTCACTTTTGAAGCTTCTATGCTTTGACATTGGACAAGTAGAAACTACGCCATTACTAAAAATGGAACGATACACGCTTCAACAACGCATTGAAATTATTAAAATTCACTACAAAAATGGTGAAAATCTTGTAGTCATAGTTCGCAAAACTAAAGCATTTTTTGGTCGTCGTGAAGCACCTTGTCGGACCGCAATACAGAAATTGGTGGAAAAATTCGAGCCGTTGCGACAAGTTAGTGATGTGAAGAATAAAACCCGTGCACGTCGCTCCAGAACAACTGAGAATATTGCTGCTGTAGCCCAAAGTGTTGAAGAAAACCCAGGTTTGTCCATTCCTCGTCGTTCTTTGGTATTGGGCATTCCACAAACGTCATTACACCGTATTTTGCATAAAGACTTGGGTCTCAAGGCTTATAAAGTTCAGTTAACACAAGAACTCAAGCCGGCCGATCATCAACAACGTCGTGTCTTTGCTGATTGGGTCCTTGAAATGCATAAAAATGATCCAGAATTCCATCGAAAAATCATCTTGACTGATGAGGCCCATTTCCACTTCGGTGGCTACGTCAACAAGCAAAATTGTCGCATCGGAAAACCCAAGAGTTATTGTTGAGAAGCCTCTCCATCCTCAACGTGTGACTGTTTGGTGCGGTTTATGGTCCGGCGGGGTCATTGGACCTTACTTTTTCGAAAATGAGGTTGGATCAACAGTTACGGTGAATGGATTGCGCTATCGAGAGATGATTAATGATTTTTTATGGTCGGAGTTGGATGGTATTGATCTGGATAACGTTTACTTTCAACAAGACGGCCGGCGCTACGTGCCACACAAGCAACGAAACCATTGATCTTTTACGGGAAAAGTGTTATCTCTCGAAGAGGTGATCACAATTGGCCACCGAGATCTTGTGATTTAACACCTTGCGACTTCTTCCTTTGGGGCCACGTGAAAGATATGTCTACGCCAACAGCCCAGCGTCGATTCAAGACCTCAAAGATAAAATTCGTGAGGCTATCGAGGACATAGGGCAGCCACTTTGCGATTTGGTTATGGAAAATTTCATGAAAAGGATATGGTCCTGTATGCGTGCTCGTGGTGGCCATTTGGCTGATGTTGTTTTTCATTATTAACGGCATACCTTCCTCTTTATTATGAAATAAACATCCGATCATTTATCTCAAAAAATGGCATTTTTCTTTGAATATTGGAAAACCCTTTATTTCAAGAAGGACAACTTAGTCTATGAAAATCGCATTCAAAAGTTGAACAAACGAAGCATTTGGATAGAATTTGTTTCATAAGCTTCCTTTCTACATTATTCTTAATTATTTATTTGTCACCAAAGAACACAATTTTCATTGACAGAAGGAAAATAATCACCCCAATTACATTTGTCGGTTTCGACTAATAATCGACTTGATTTCGACCGACTCGAAACATAGCACATTCCATTTGGCGGTTTTGAATATTGTAGTAGATTATAAGATATTTTCGACTTCAGCTGTGATTCTGTTTGGCGTGTAACGGTTAAATAAATGTCAATTTGAGGTTTTAATTGCATTCATGCAAGAAAAGCCTCACCCGGCAAAGGGCTTTGTTAAATCAGTTCATAAAATTGATATGAAGAATGAGTGAAGTTCGCTCGCTTCTAAGTTTAATAGTTTAGGTCCTCCATCAAGAGACGGTGACGGTTGGCAAAAGGTTTGTATGAAGTTGTTAATAAAGTTAATAAAATTGTTTTGAACACAGGTGTGGAGCAACTTCAAATACAAAACAAAAAAGAAGGTGGTCAAAAACAAAACGAAAAAACAAGCGACTGGGGGTGGTCCATTTGACCAAGAAGCTCTTTCTGCTGTGGAGGAAGCTGTGGTGGCTATGCTATCGGTAAATGATGTGGTTCAGCCTGAAGGTCATTCATTCGGCAATACAGCTCAAGTCATTTTGTCTGAAGATCAAGCATTGACTCCTTCAACCCCAAATCAGCAAACGTCGATGGCAGAAGAGGATATGTTATCTGTTTTCAAAAAAACAAGAAAGGCAGAAAAAAAATGACCTGATAAGAATGGACTTGGAGATACAAACGCGGAAGGTGGACATCAAGGAGCAAAAATTTAACTGGGATAAAAGAAGGGATACAGAAAATAGTTTTAAAGAACCTTATAATTAGAAAAAAAAAATTTAAAAATTCCAATCAGTCCCAAAATTGAAATACTCTTTCTGTTTATTTTATTTTATTTAAATAATAATAATAATTGAAGTTTCTCCAAAACTCTAAGCCTTTCACGATAACAAATTTCAAGTGAGCTGTCAAAAAAAAAATTGTGCTAGCCAGTCGAAAAAAATCTACTACACGTCTTGTCGGTCGAAAAAACTATAGAATCTAGATTTTTCTTCGACCCGACCCGACAGCCGACTTGAGGCGTTTTCGAATGCCGACAAATGTAATTGGGGTGAATACAACAAATTTTAAACTATACATTTTATTTTTATTTTGCATATACATAAATCGAACTAAAAAACCGAGCAAACAATTATGACTGAACACCATCAAGTAACTTATTTTCATTGATGAAATGATAGGTTAAAATCTATTAAATGGGCATTTACATTGGGAGATATCATTAATCCCTGATTGTGTGCTACTCTAAAGAATCTAGAGCTTCGAAGATTGAGTGAAGGAACGTTTAAGTTCAGAAGGTCTAGAATTTTGCGTTAACTCAATCTCACGTATTAAAACCCTATGAATGAAGACAACTCGTGCCACCGTTCTCCTAACCTAAAGTTAATTACTCTAAGGGGTTATATACAGTCAGGGGACGAAAAAAGCGATTTTTA
Organism: Brachyopa scutellaris; assembly: GCA_949775065.1. Taxonomy (NCBI): domain Eukaryota; kingdom Metazoa; phylum Arthropoda; class Insecta; order Diptera; family Syrphidae; genus Brachyopa; species Brachyopa scutellaris. The sequence goes on from OX459116.1 coordinate 6,724,023, forward strand.
AAGAATTTTTCCTGAGAAAACTTTTAAAGTTATCATTGTAAAATTTTGTACACATATTCTGGTAACTTTTAACTATATTTCAACATTTTTTATTTGTAAAATTATAATTTTGAAGGCGACAAAATAAATTTCACGGTTTTAGGAAATCTTTTCAAGACACTTAAGATCATATAACATGTTTTGAATAAGCAATTCGATTATGGGACTTTTTTGTCCACTTTACAGCGGTAAACTATCGGCATATTATGCACTTTAAATTTCTGTACCATAACAAAATAAATGTCATTTTGTGAAAGTTGGTTAACTTAGTCTAGACACGGCATTAACCTAGAATACAATCCAAAATATACCCTGAAGACGTTGAAACATGGTGGTGGCAGCATCATTGTATGGGCATGGGGTTTTCTTACATGGTACGGCGTTTGATCCATACATCGTATTGAGGACATTATGGACCAAAGTTACAAGGAAATCCTGAGCAGTTTGTACATACTTCCGTATGCAAAAGCGGAAATACCGCTAAAATGGAAGTTAAAGGACGATAATGACCTGAAGCAAAATACTAGATCTGTGAAGCAATGATTACCCCCAAAGATTAATATTTTAAGTTGGTCAGCATAGTCCCCGAAATCTTAATCCGATTGAGAACTTGTGAAATGACGTGGACAGCAAGATTGACAGATGTGGGCCAACTTTGGATAAAAGCTAAAAAGCCTGGAATGGCATACCTTTAGAACATTGTCAAGCCTAAATATCGGTAATATGACTTGAGTGTGTTGCCGTTATTAAAAATAAAGGGTTACCCTACTAAGTACTAGTATTGTGAAATAATATTAACTGAAGTATTCAAAAATGTTGTAAGACTTTGTTAAGAATCGAATGAAGTCCAGTTTTGTTTTTCCTCTCGAAAATGTATATTAGGAATATTATATTTTATTTTTTTATTTTTCGCTTGAGGAAATCTGTGTTATTTGTTTTATACTAGTTCAGTCGCATTAGTTACTTGTTGTATATTAGAAAGGCAGTAAGTAGGAAGTAATACTATTGAAGTCAATATAGGTACATACTATACTATTCTTTATAAATTGAACTTAGTGGTTGTTCCCTATACATGAAACGATTATACAAAAATTTGATGGAAATGCACTAACATGTGTACATACCATATATGTACATATGTATGTATTTTATGTGATTACCAAATAATAGTTTTTTCTGGTTTCCTATATCCAAGAGTTGTACTTCACGCCGAAGATATACATATGTATGTATGCTTACCTCAGCATTGAGGTTATCTATTTGTTTTGATCGTGGTGTCATTGGTATGGTTTGTCTGAGATCACCAACTATTTATTAACTATTTATTAATTTTGAAACTAAACAACGCCCATATAGTACATAAGTATGTATTTGTCAATGGAAATAAAAGGTAAAACTTATTATGTAGGTTTTTAACCTTAAGGTTACTTAATACCCATGCATGAGGTAACAAAAAAATCTTCATCAATCTTCATCCGCATGCTGATGAAGCAGAAACACAACTAAAGTCTCTATCTTAAGCGCATATCAGCAAAATCATCCCCCTACTCTACTTGCATAAAGAGAACCCCACCCATCAGTGCGGGTATGGGATCAGGGATGGAAATATGGGATATCCCTGTACGCCGACCCCCATGGTGTTTTATCTGCCTCCAGGCATAGCGACCTGAAGCTGTTTCGTTTACTTCTTCGGATTGATTGATAACGGGATGTTGACTTCTTGCTTCGGTTACAATTTTGTTTAACATCTCTTCATATTTTGAATGTGGCCAGCTTGGAGGGGCATAGCAGCTATATATGAATACTTCTTTAACTTTTACCCATATAAAACCGTCTTGTTTTTGTTCAATTTTCCCCTGGGGAGGATAGTTGTCACAAGTCCATATTCCTGCCTTACCTGTATTGTCGGCGGCTCATACTGTGTTTTGTAGAATTTTGTATGTTTCTGAAAGGATTTTGATAGGACGGATTTTACCAGGAGATCCTGCGCCGCTTCACAGTGGTTAAGATTTAGCTGTATGAGTTTCATCATCGGCTCTTATTTGTAGCTCTCCAATATTCCGGACACCTTCGGCTTCCTGCGATGTGTTCCCCTGAATCTTTACATAGCATGCATTTGGCTTTTTTATTGCACTCTCTCTTGACACATGACCAAAATCTAGGCATCTATAACATTTTTTCAGCTGTATTGGCTCCCTTAGCCTACAAATCACCCATCCGATTTTAGCTTTGCCTGCTTTTGATAGCTTGTTGGCTGCTTCCACTGGTAGACTCAAAAGCGCCGTTTGGGTACCTCCGTAGGCTTTTCTTATGCTCCTAACCGCCGATACCTGCAGGTCTAGTATCTCAAACTGTTCCTTCAAAGCAGACAAAATGTCCGTTTTCGTCGTAGTTTCATCGAGGTCCTTGCATTCCACTGTTACTTCGTGGGTTAGAGATGCGTGCTGCCTTATCCCCAATCTCCTTAAGGGCAGCATCACTCTTTATTTGTCTCAGAATATCCGCATACGATTTCTCTCCTCGCGTTGCTATAAGGATAGCATCTGATCTCTTCTTCTTTAGGTTTTTTGTCTTGTTTTCCCCTGCATGCCTTCGAAATTAAATTAAAATGAATTGCTTCACTGGTGGTGAGGTTGTGGATCTCTTCGGGGGGCATAGACTAGCAATAGCGGGTTGGTTGAAAGGTACCTATCTATGTCTATGTCTATCCGTCTGTCTATCTGTCTGTGTATCTGTCTATCTATCTATCTGCCTGTGTATCTATCTGTCTATGTATCTATCTGTCTGTGTATCTATCTGTCTGTGTATCTATCTGTCTGTGTATCTATCTGTCTGTGTATCTATCTGTCTGTCTGTGTTTCTATCTGTCTGTCTGCCTATCTGACGGGCTGTCTGTCTATCTATCTGTCTCTCTGTCTGCCTGTCTGTTCGCTTTTGTTGCTGTGCGTTGTTTGACTTTTTTTTTTTCAATACATAAAATAATAAAAAAATTAAAATTCAAAATTCCCATAGAAAACCAAAATTTCTATTTTTTACCGTAGCAATTACGAACAAACCCGCACAAGGAAGTATCCAATTTGGTCCAGTCGTTTTCAAGTTTTACGCGTTCGAACAAACCACGATTCATTTTTATATATATAGATGAGGAGAATATATTTAGGTTTCTGAAGTGAAGGTTAGTTGTATTTGATCGTTCAAAGTGAGCTGCACGTGACCTCGACCGAAACGCACTTTAAACTTTAAACGCGTTTTTCTCAAAACTACTTTTTCCGGCACGGTCTGCATGATAACTCATTCAGTTTTCAATATTTTTTGATGCATTTTTTTTTAAATATTCGAAACTGTTTTCTCTATTGTCTGTCGAGCCGGATTTCTGATCTTTAAATTAAAAAATTTTATAAATATAATTAAAGAGTGCAATTTTTAGCACAAAATGCACTTTTTTTTAAACTGACGTAAATTGCCAAATTTTTCAAACTTGAAAAATCCTATACTATAACCACAACCTTATTTCAAAAGAATTTTTTTACATTTTGCATATGCATCAACATTTCAAGGAGAAACGATGCAGACCGTGGAGCAACTTTTTTTTCATAGTGCTTTGAAAAACGTGACTTCTTATAATATTTTAATTCTTGTAAAACAAATTTAAATAATTTTTTTTATTAAGTTTAAATACTAATAAAAAATGTGTAAAAGTTATTTTAATTAATTTCTATTGTTATACTTTCGAAAAACAGTTTTTCTTTTAGCGCGTTTTTGGCGCTGCTGGACGTATGTACCCCATGTGTTCTCACACTTCTTAAAACTAGCTGTTATCAGGTGGACCAGTCTTACAAGCTCTGTCATATCGAGAAAGATATGGCCAAATTAGAATAGGTCAAAAACAAAAGAACGAGACTTAGGTAGCGCATACCCTTCTACGATGACCGTAAAGAGATATCCGAGAAGAGGATTGGAGAACTGATCCTCTTCTTAAACTCCACAGGGTGGATATATGTAAATTAAATATCTTAAACTACATCTAAATGCGTTTGTTTGGATGAAGTTGGTGACCTGAGGTTGGTGTATTCAAACTGCACCCTCTTTTATATTTTTTTAATAAGTTCTCGAAATAAATTAATATTTTTAATTAAAAAAACTCATAATACAAGTTTTCATTATTTTTGTTACAACTTACCCCGGCCTATGTTACAACTTACCCCGTAGTCGGGGTAAGTCTTAACAACCCCTCTTTTATATAGGGTTTTCCAATGAGAGGTGTTATTGTGAATGGCCCGCTATTTCGATAGCTGTCACTTTTGATGCTTTTATTCTTTGACATTTGACAAGCAGAAACTACGCCATTACTAAAAATGGAACGATATACGCTTCAACAACGCATAGAAATTATTAAAATTCACTACAAAAATGATGAAAATCTTGCAGTCATAGTTCGCAAAACTAAAGCATTTTTTGGTCGTCGTGAAGCACCTTGTCGGACCGCAATACAGAAATTGGTGGAAAAATTCGAGCTGTTGCGACAAGTTAGTGATGTGAAGAATAAAACCCGTGCACGTCGCTCCAGAACAACTGAGAATATTGCTGCTGTAGGCCAAAGTGTTGAAGAAAACCCAGGTTTGTCCATTCCTCGTCGTTCTTTGGTATTGGGCATTCCACAAACGTCATTACACCGTATTTTGCATAAAGACTTGGGTCTCAAGGCTTATAAAGTTCAGTTAACACAAGAACTCAAGCCGGCCGATCATCAACAACGTCGTGTCTTTGCTGATTGGGTCCTTGAAATGCATAAAAATGATCCAGAATTCCATCGAAAAATCATCTTGACTGATGAGGCCCATTTCCACCTCGGTGGCTACGTCAACAAGCAAAATTGTCGCATCTGGGGCTCGGAAAACCCAAGAGTTATTGTTGAGAAGCCTCTCCATCCTCAACGTGTGACTGTTTGGTGCGGTTTATGGTCCGGCGGGGTCATTGGACCTTACTTTTTCGAAAATGAGGTTGGATCAACAGTTACGGTGAATGGATTGCGCTATCGAGAGATGATTAATGATTTTTTATGGTCGGAGTTGGATGGTATTGATCTGGACAACGTTTACTTTCAACAAGACGGCGCTACGTGCCACACAAGCAACGAAACCATTGATCTTTTACGGGAAAAGTTTCCGGACCGTGTTATCTCTCGAAGAGGTAATCACAATTGGCTACCGAGATCTTGTGATTTAACACCTTGCGACTTCTTCCTTTGGGGCCACGTGAAAGATAAGGTCTACGCCAACAGCCCAGCGTCGATTCAAGACCTCAAAGATAAAATTCGTGAGGCTATCGACGACATAGGACAGCCACTTTGCGATTTGGTTATGAAAAATTTCATGAAAAGGATATGGTCCTGTATGCGTGCTCGTAGTGGCCATTTGGCTGATGTTGTTTTTCATTATAAACGGCAAACCTTCCTCTTTATTATGAAATAAACATCCGATCATTTATCTCAAAAAATTGCATTTTTCTTCGAATACCAAAATAACACCTCTTATTGGAAAGCCCTTTATGATATTTTGATATTTTCTGAGCAGACTTTATTGGACTTTTTTGGTAAATTTTCTAGGTGAAATATTATTCTTCGATTTGAAACAGGTTTGGCTAACTAATTTGCAAAATCTTAGGAGCACCATCAACTTTAGTAAGAAGTGTTAGAAGTAACCCCACTCTCCCCTACTCAGTTTTACGACTAGGTTGATGCCAAAGTATTTGATTTCTTGGAATTCGACATCTACGAGTACCATTTTTATTCTGAGCGTATGCCAGTAACCCGTTCCGATTCCTTCAAATACATAGTATGAGATGCATATACCTACATATGTATAACGCAGTAAAGAAAGCTCTCACCTTAGCTGGTGCGTCTTAGTCGAAAGGAACCTCAACCAACAAAGAGTACCAAATTGTTTGAAGTCCTTGCTGCTTTAAGTCCAGTTTCATCTATAGAAATGAAAAAAAAAATCATATCTAACCGTTCCTATTTATATTCTGTTTACCAAACTATGTACATAATATGTCGTTATTGCATTAAATGAGGTTATACAGGAATGATTTGCAGAAACGTGACACTTCATTTAAAAAAAAAAAAGTATAATTAGTCTCATTTAACCTGTTAGTGAAGAATAAAGCGAATATGATCATTCAATTGAATCGTACTCATACATAATTTAATTGTATCCATTTATTTAAGTCACTCAACTTAGTTTCCACACATCAATTAATGTGTTATATAAAAAATTAATCGTTTTTTCTAATTAAAAAAAAAAATAATGGCAAGGGCATGTGTTGTAGAGAATGGCGCCGCCGCGGCGCGCCGGCGTCATGGCGTAAAGAAAGCAGATTTATTTGTTAGTAAATTGGAATGATATCAATTTCCCAAGCATCTGCTTTTTTTATTTTAATTTTTCTTAACTATTCTTGAATGATAAAGACTGGTTGCGTGAAAAAATTGTGGGTGAGTTGTTTATTTTAAATCAAGATTATTTATTAAAGCTTAAAGCTGATATGACCATATTTGTCAGTGATTCGGTCTTAGCTCCAGGATAGTAAAAAATTACTTACTTGTGTCAGGTTAATACAACTAAACGATGAGTTATATTTGGGATTGTTTAACCCTTCTGTCTGAAATCAATCAACTGTCAACTAACAGTCCTGTCTAATGTTTTACTGAAGAAATGTACGGTTCCAAATGAATGACTTGCAAGACAGTGCCTCCTCACATAAACCGCATTTAGATGCATTTTGGACCTCTCGTGTCTTGTTCTGTAAAGATGAAATTTATTAAGGTGAAGCGTAAGAAAATAACTGAATACACAATGTTTTTTTTTTTTTTTATTTATTTAACTGTGACAAATAATTGTCTCGAGTTGATAACTGTATACGAGTATACGCGTCTGAAGAGCACTGAATATTGACATTGAAGTCAAAATAGTTTTCTATATTATATACATATGTATATACAGTGGGTGGCCATCACATTAGGACCACTTGTATACTTTGCGAATTTGATAAAACAAAATCTGATTAATATCAATATATGCAAGTAACTGATAAATTTTCAATATTAAATGGTTTAAGGTAGATTCTACTTAATATTTGCAAATACTTCTGCCATCGTAGTAGCATTGAATTTCAAAAATTAACGGCAAACGTCAAAATGCTAACATTCGGCATTATTAGGTCTGTTTGGTAACACACTACTTTTCGAAATACTATGTAAATCACATCAATCTGTGTTTGTTAACTCGAAAAAATCACAGTACATCGCAAGAAGAGAGCGAAATGAGAGCGTACGAAATAAAGAGCGATGAAACTTTACGCAACATCTTTTTCTTGTAGTGGGCTGGACAACTCTGTCAAACCAGGCCATCTGACTGTTTGTGAAATGTCATAATTTTCATTGTTAGTGGAAAACAAAAACAAATTGATAGGTTCGACCAAACGTGTGTTTGTTTACTTTTCTGCAAGTTTTCTGTCGTTGAGAGGATTTCTTTCTCTTCGAGAGGATTTTACGTTTTGACAGGTCTCACTCGCTTGTGCATAAAAAAGATACCAAACACACCTATTATAGCCAAATTGCGTTTTTAGTGTTGTTGCAAATATTTGGAAAGTTTTGTTTTAAGTTTGTGGTGATTTATTGGTAAGTACTATATTTTCAGCTTTTGGGAGTAATTTCTCGTATTAAACAAGTCCTCAATCTTAGGACTGGCTTTTCATTACAATCCATAACCATGGGAACGAAATCGGACCTTCAACATGAAAAAATTGGCGAAATAGAAGCTCTTTTAGAGAATACGACGTATTTTCAGCGGAAAATCGCAAGGAAGCTAAATGTTTCCCATCAATCCGTGATGAGATTGAAGAAAAAAATTGAAAATGGAGAAGAGCTTCTGTCCAAACGGCCACCATCAATGAGAAAAACGATCACCATCAATGAGAAAAACGATCAGATCGCAAAATAAGAAATCTGTGCCTGGAAAACCGGAAGAAATCCTTGAAATTTGTAGTGAAGATGGTGCAAGAAGCAGGTATTGCCGTGTTGTCTCCGACTGTGCAAAGAAGGCTTAAAGAGGAGGGTTTGACCAGTCATCGTTCGACCCAAAAAACAAAGCTGACTCCGGCGATGCTAAAACAGAGGTTGCAGTGGGCTCGAGATCATCGTGATTGGTCTTCATAAGATAAGCCAAATTACATGTTTAAATCTTTCAGTTGTGCTTCTCGTATGAATCCACATTCCAGGTGCTAATGGATAAGTCTTCCTTCGCTAGGCGGAGGCCGGGAGAGAAATACCACCGCGACTGCGTTGTGGAGACCGGAGACCGTCAAACATCCACCATCTGTAATAATCTGGTCGGTCATAAGTGGACAAGGCACTGGACGTTTGTACAAGGTGAATGGGACAATGAGACAGGACCAGTACAAGACAGTGCTCGAGAAGTTTTTGTTGCCACAGATGAAAGATTGGTCCAAAAATGGGAAAAAACTAACATTTATGCAGGAGCTCCGTGTCATAGATTTTTCAAAACTTCTTATAGGAAAAAAAAGTCAGCGTTCTACCTTGACCAGAGAATTCACCAGACTTGAAAATCGAGAATGTTTGAGAGCTTGTCAAACGCGAAATCGGAAAAGCAGTCGTTACGACAAAGCAAAGGCTGATAGAAAAAATAATTGAGATTTGGCACCATAAACAGGAGTTACAAGAAACGATTAAAAAATCGATAGCGAGCATGCCACGGCGCATTCAAGATGTGATTGCTAATCAAGGTGGTTTCACCAAATATTAAAAAAAATACGTGTATTTCTTTAGTGTCTTTGCCTGCAAAAAAAATAAACATGATAATTTTTTTTTATTTTTAGAATAACCCTAATCATTGTTTGAGAAATCTACAAAAAACCTTAACGTGAATGAAAAAACTGTAGTGGTCCTAATGTGATGGCAACCCACTGTACAGTAGGGTTACCAGGATGGTCTAATCTAACCGAGGGCAAAGGGTGTTAAAATCGCGGACTTTTGAGGACACCGCCTATCTGAAAAAGAGGACTAAACTCAAACAAAAACTATGTTTAAAAAATAAAAACAATTTTTTTTTTATTATTTAATGTTGATACTTCATTACATTTTTATTAAATAAACTAGCTGATCCCGTGCTCGCCTCTAAAGGCTGTCTTATGCATACAAATGTGTAACATCGGTGGTAGGGAAAAAACATCAAAGTACCTACTTGCCTTCATTCTCAAAATTGTGTATTAAATTTTGTTAATTATGTAGTAGATTTAGTATTATAAAATTAATTTATGTTTGTACTGTCTAAGTGAGTATATCCTTTGATTCATTAATTTTATATTCATTAGTTCTCTAGATTTGCCAGCGGCAACATATAATTTTTTTAAATAAAATAAAACTAAAAAAAGAAAACGTTTTTTACAATCAGGACTACAACATCAGATGTGGGGTACTGCATATAATAAGTGAAAAAAAATAATTGTGTAGAAAAACCCACCGATTACAAAGATGTCAACAGATTTTAATTGTCGAGCGATGAGAAATCTTACGAAAGCTCAGCTAACCGAAATAGTGCTTTCAGCTGGAATTGAAATTCCAGATACAGCCACCCTATCACAAATCAGGTCACTCTACAACGAAGTGGTGGATAATTCTTCGGATGAAATTTGCTTTGCGGATAATATTTCTGCACCGAATATAATTTCTACCGCTGTTGAAAACATCGCTATCAACGATGGGATTTCGGAAAATTCTCCTGTTAGCATTCCTGCAACAACTTCCGTCATGGCTGATGAAATTCCTGCGAATGACGCAACTTCCGCTACCATCGCTGTAAAGACTTCTGCGAATTCTTCTGTTGGGACTTCTGCCGCAACTGCTGAAAGAACACTTGTTGAAACTCGTGCTATTGCTGCCGCTAGAACCACCACTGCTGTTACAAAATGTGTAATTAACCGTTCCGAAATGACTTCTGATATTCCTCCGACCTCTCTGAGTGATAACGCTTCCGCCCTTCCTCGGTCAAGAGTTTTGTATAGAGACGTTCACCATGCTTCAGATGACCCAGCTTCCGACTTTGACGCTGAAGAAGAGAAGGAGCTCCAACGATTGGAGCGACGTAAGAAAATTGCAGAACTAAGAAGGGAACTGGCGGAGATGGAGACCGTCTATCAACCAAGAAGACGAGTTGACTTCTCCGATATCGAAAACGCCATTCCCCCTTTCTCCGGTGATAATTCGTACAATATCCGGAAATGGATAACTGACTTCGAGGATGTTGTCCTCTCGTTGGGGTGTGATGAGCGCCTTAAATATTTGTCTGCACGACGGCTTATGCAGGGCACTGCCAAAGTGTTGCTGCGAACAGCTCGAGTGGATTGCTGGACAGCGTTGAAGAAACTTCTCCTGGAGGAATTCGACCTACGAGTGAGCAGGCACGAAATTTACCGTCAGCTAAGCCAACGGCCACGTCGCCCTGATGAGCCATTGTTGCATTACGTACTCTCAATGCAAGAGTTAGCTGCATATGCTGACGTCGATGACACAGACCTTATCGAGTTTATAATAGATGGACTTGGTGATACACATTCTAATGTTTCGATACTCTACTCTGCGAAGTCAATGTTAGAGTTAAAACGCCTTCTTCCTCGTTATGAAAAGAGGAGAGTGGCGAAGTTACCAGCTGTAACTAGAAGTGCACCAACAACAACAACAAACCGGAGCGCCGCCACCACGACAACGGCTGATACAATTAGATGTTTTAATTGCTCCACATACGGTCATATTGCTGCAAACTGCCCGAAGGATAAACGACCCATTGGTTCCTGCTTCCGTTGTGCCGAGACTGGACACGTTTATAAAAATTGCCCGAAGACACCAAAACAAAGAAGAGTTGGAGTTGTGAATGAAGATAGTGAAAATGAGATTGCATACAAACTTAATGCAGTACAAATGGTAAGCGTTGCCTTTATCTTAAGTAAAAATAAGTGCACAAAATTTAATCATCTTATGTCTCTTTTGGACACTGGTAGTCCGATTAGTTTCATCCAGAGATCCGCGTTGCCTGAAGATATTAAAATTGGAAGTTTAGCTTATTCGAACTACAAAGGTCTAGGAGATTTTAAGCTTTACACGTACGGTACTATATTTTGTTATCTTGAACTTGCCTCTCAAGTAAAACCGGTTCCATTTTTAATTATTCCAGATGGAGTATCACCTATGCCTATCCTAATTGGTCGTGATGTCCTTCAAGATTTTAAAATTAGTTTACAAATTAATTGTAAGAGTAAGGAGTCTTCAGAGCAACTTTTTATGTCGGATGAAAATAAAAATAAATTAAATAATTGTCGTTTGTGCACTTACTTTCCAACTTTAGAAAACAAAACAGTTTTTACCATAAATAAAGATTATAGTGTGGTCAATGAATCTTGTGGCAACAGTCCGATCGGGAGTGCAAAAAAGTTTTTTCGAAATAGAAAAATTTCGGTAAAAAATGTTTCTGTTCCTCCAATAGTTTTTGATAGTGATAGTACTTACGTAACTTCTGTACCTAAACCGAGACTTACGAATAAGGTTAACGACATATCTGAATTGGAATTTCGCGATTTAAGTGGAAATGAAATATTAGCAATAGAAGTAGATCCGATAGATAATATTCAGGTTAATCCAGAGCTAGATCGCACCACTGCTGATGAGGTTCGCACTGTTGTTAATGATTATTATTTGAATTTTGATAAATCGAAAATAGCGCCATTAAAGTATGAGATGGAAATTAGACTTGTAACAGATACTCCAACTTACTGCTGCCCACGACGGCTTTCTTTCGCTGAGAAACAAGTGGTAAACGAAATTATTAAGGACTTATTAGTGCGGGAAATTATAAAGCCCAGTGATTCCCCTTATGCCTCGCCTTTAGTTTTAGTTAAGAAGAAGTCGGGTGAAACGCGGATGTGCATTGACTACCGTGCCTTAAATAAACACACTATTCGTGATAACTTTCCTCTTCCGTTAATTGAAGACTGCATTGAATACTTAGGTGGGAAACAATTTTTTTCTTTGTTAGACCTTAGGAGTGGGTTTCACCAAGTAAAAGTCTCACCTAGTTCGACACATTTTACTGCTTTCGTCACACCAGATGGCCAATATGAATTCCTAAGAATGCCTTTTGGCCTTAAAAACGCGCCTAGCGTTTTCCAACGTTTTATTACTCGCGTACTCCGACGGTTTGTCGATGCTAAGCAGATAGTTGTATATATCGATGATATATTAATAGCTAGTGTTAGCATGTTTGAACATCTTAAGATACTGCGTAAAGTCTTGCACTGCCTCGCAGAAAATGGACTTGAACTTAAACTCTCCAAATGTCGTTTCGCGTGTACACAAATAGAGTACCTAGGATATAACGTAACAAACAAGGGCATCCAGCTCAGTGAATCGCACATAAGGGCCATACAACAATATCCTATTCCTAGAAATAATAAAGAGCTACATTCTTTTCTGGGTTTAAGTTCATACTTTAGGCGGTTCGTTAACTCGTTTTCTCGTAAAGCTAGGCCACTATACGACCTTATGAAAAAAGGGGATAAACATTTCGACTTCTCCGCAGAGTGTGAAGATGCCTTCCGGCAGCTGCAACGCTGTTTGATGTCCTCACCAGTGTTGGCAATCTATGACCCAAAACTTGAAACCGAGCTCCATTGTGACGCAAGCTCGTTAGGATATGGCGCTGTACTCCTTCAGAGGCAGGGTGATAAAAAGTTTCACCCAGTTGCTTATTTTTCAAAAAGTACTACGGCACAGGAGTCTAGGTATCATAGCTTTGAACTCGAAACATTAGCCATAATATCTGCGCTTCGTCGCTTTAGAGTCTACCTGGAAGGAATTCCCTTTACGATAGTCACGGATTGCAGTTCGCTTACGCTTACTTTGAATAAAAAAAATGTTAACCCACGAATTGCCAGGTGGGCCCTTGAGCTTGAGAACTACAACTATAAGGTTAAACATAGAAGTGGCGTTAATATGAGTCACGCTGACGCCTTGAGCCGGTGCCACGTGATATCCGTGGTTAACTCTGAGGATATTGATTTTCAGTTAAGGGCCTCGCAGAGCCGTGATGCGATCGTTTCAGCTCTGAAGGAGAAGTTGTGCTCGGAAAACTCGAAGTTATATGTACTTCAGGATGGTATTGTCTTTAGGAAACTTAAGAGTGGTCGACTTTGTTTGTATGTTCCTTCCGACATGGAAACAAACCTTATTAGACATGTCCACGAGAAAATTGGTCATTTGGGTTTAACTAAATGCTGTGAACAAGTCCGTATGCATTTTTGGTTTCCAGAAATACAATCGAAGGTAGAACATTTTTTGAAGAATTGCATAAGATGTATAATGCACTCATCTCCTGTACACGCTCGCGGACGTAACTTGTTCAACATCCCTAAGGAGCCGCTTCTGTTTCACACAATTCATCTTGATCACTTTGGACCACTACCAGCTATCCAATCTAAGCGAAAGCATATCCTTTTGGTTGTTGATGCCTTCACAAAATATGTGAAATTGTATCCGGTGATTTCGACAAGTACTAAGGAAGTATGTGCAGCTCTTAAGAAATATTTTGAGTACTACAGTAGACCTTCTAGAGTGATCTCTGATAGAGGTACTTGCTTTACGTCATTAGAGTTCAGTTCATTTCTTCTAGACTCGAATATCTCTTATGTTAAGGTTGCCGTTCATTCGCCCCAAGCCAACGGCCAGGCGGAACGCATTAATCGAATCCTAACCTCGATGTTGGGAAAGCTTAGCGAACCTTTGCAACATGCGAACTGGGTGCAGACACTGTCTCAAGTCGAATATGCTTTGAATAATACAGTAAATAGGTCAATAGGTACCACACCTAGCAAACTTCTATTTGGAGTAGACCAGCGAGGTGTCATAGTTGACAGACTTACCGAATTCCTTGAGGAAAAGGGATTAGACAATACTGAAAGAGATCTTGTTAAGTTAAGAGAAAGTGCAGCTAGAACTATAGTTAAAGTTCAAGAATACAATCAAAAACAGTTTGAGGAACATTATTGCCCAGCGCAAACTTACGAAGAAGGCGACTACGTTGTAGTGAAGAATGTTGATACCACCATTGGAATCAATAAAAAACTTGTTCCGAAATTTAAGGGACCATATGTTATCCACAAGATTCTGCCACATGACCGTTATGTAGTTCGTGATATAGAAAACTGTCAGATCACTCAGTTACCATATGATGGTGTAGTCGAATCCAAAAATATACGTTCTTGGCGAAGTTGATAAAGTAACAGCTGTTTTAAGGCAACGTCTGTCGTTATAAAGTATACTGTATTTGTAGTTTGTAAAAGAGGTTTTTCGAAACTAACTCTAAACTAATATTTATTGATCAGAGTCGATCAAAATGTCAGATTGGACGAGATGTAGTAGAATTTAGTATTATAAAATTAATTTATGTTTGTACTGTCTAAGTGAGTATATCCTTTGATTCATTGATTTTATATTCATTCGTTCTCTAGATTTGCCAGCGGCAACATATAATTTTTTTAAATAAAATAAAACTAAAAAAAGAAAACGTTTTTTACAATCAGGACTACAATTAATTGCATTTTATCAATAACGCGTCAATGTGTGTACCTAGGCGGGCTTTCTTAGAACACTAATAGGTGCTCCCACTTTTAGTTTTAATTTATGTGACTGCCCTGGAGCAGATAAAGAATTTATGTGATGGAAGCCCTGGAGCAGATAGAGAATTCAAACATTCGGCTAGATAGATGGTTGTTACTTCTTGGCCCATAACCCGGTTGATGGAAATACCATCAACACTTGCCAATGTCTCGCTATTAATTGCTGTAGCTTGATCATTCCGAGGCAACAAAATAGCTCGCTCAAAGAGCTAAGAATTCTCACGGTTTGTTAGTTACGATATATGTCATCGGAAACGGATGGGATAAGTTCTTCGGTAGGAGGCACTGCTTGAATCATGTTTATTCTATACAGGCTACAAATAAAACACGGATATTGTTTGCATCGTTTTGTTCAGTTTTATATGCTAAGAAAAAAAAGGGAATAAATGAAAAAATTATCTGAGAACAGACAAGAGAAACATATTTCTCTTTTTTATGATTTGAGGTACATCGATCGAATTTGAAATTAAAATTAATTTTAACATTTTCACGAATCGCACACCCAGCTAAATATTCCACGCCACGCCACGCCACTGGTATAGCCCCATAATAAACCATTTCACAAAAAATCCCCAAAAAAAATTTGATATTTTTTTCTCTGTGCAGAAATGGGTTCAGTAGAACAATAGTGTTATCTTGTCGTATGATAACGTATAGGATCGTGGTACAGAAACTATTGTTATTTGTTAAAATATAATGCAATACTTGTTGTTTGGTGGTATACAACCCCCAGTCTGGAAACATATGGCGACAAATTCGGCGATTATCTCGACGATACCACAACCTAACCCCTGACAAGCATCAGAAATTTAGAATTCGTTGTCAGGGGATTTGCCTAGATGGTGTAATAGGCAGTCAACGTGGGAGGATCTTTAGTCCAATATACTCTCCAAAGCTATAGGCCTCTACACCCCATTTCATAACTATATCACCATCCCACTATTGACATTTTCTTAAGATTAAAATTACTTTTTTTTAGCAAGAACCTGTTTTTCTGCAAAGGATTAATAAAACACAGGTAATTTGATGAAAAAACGAAAAATACCGTTATCCTTTCTAGAAGGAAAGAGAGATAATTCATTTTAGCCCTTTTCATAACTATATCACCACGAGCTGCGTACGAGTGTAGTCGATAGTTCAAGTGGAAACTTTTCTGCAAAAGTGAGAAAGTTTATTAAGTGTTTTTTTTAACAAAATACGGCGCGAAAAATACTAAACGAAAGAAGAAACAGGTAAAATCATTGCTTATCACGATGGACGGCTATCTTTTCGTGAAATTGGTAGAAAACTCGGACGTTATCACGTAACGGTTTCAAATTTTTTGAAAAATCAGGAATCTTATGGCTCTAAGATCTAAGATCTGGTGGCCCGAAAAAAAGATATTTTTAAGACAACAGCATTTCATCGTCAGGGCGGCAAGCAACTCAACAAAAAGATTGAAACAGTTCAGGAATGAACTGAATTTAAATTCGTCTTGTTCAACCATTTATCGGGTTATCAAGAACTGTAACCACCTGCGTAGTCAAAAAATTAAGGCCATACCGCGATTGACAATGATACATAAGGCTATCCGCCGAGAATTCGCTCGAAAAACCATAAAACGTGATTGGAGCAAGGTTAACTAAAAAATATGTTTCCTCTCTTGTCTGTATATGGTTTTATGCCATTTTTACCTAAAGGTAATCTTTTCTGACGAAAAAAAATTCAACCTCGATGACCCGATGGCTTGCAGTACTATTGGAGAGATCTCCGGAAAGATCCCGTGTACTTTTCAAGAGGAAATCAAATTGTGTGGGCCGGGTTTTCATTAGCCATAACATTGCCATTAGCCTTCCCATCCACAAGGATGAATAGTGACGAGTACATTGCAGCGTTCCCTCCCGTGCTACAATTGTAGTGTTTTGAAGTTTTTGAGTACATTTTTGCTAACTGAGTACGGTACTACTTTGGATCTACCGCGTACTACTTTTTATAAATTCATATCAATAACTCATTTCTTATTTTTCTAAAAAAATTTGTAACAACAGACTTAAACTTCAGGATACCTACACGTTCCAATTCAAATTCTCGCGCAGGATACACCTCTTTTTCTCAATTGCTTTCCTGAAGTGAATCTGAACTGAACATATGTACTTTGATGTTACATACTTAACTTTTATTATCATTCTACTTCTACTTGGTTGATGTTTGTCAACAAATAAAGTTTATTTTGTATAGGGAAACATTTAAAACGGATAAATTTGTGGTTAAACGTAAAATGTAAGTCGGTTTTGTAATTTGGTAGTTTTTCTAGTACAATTTAATTATTTGTGTGTAATTGCCTATAGTGTAGTAGACGCAGAAGAAGATGCAATTGCACAAAAAAAAAATAAAATGCAGACTTCAATTAATGCTTCAGCATATTTTTATAAAGACTTAGAAAATGAGATGGATGATAAAAGTGGGGACAATCCGAAGCGTGTGCAAAAACGTACGAAAGGCTAAGACATATTATATGGGACTTTATATTTTCAGGACATGAAATTTCTGATCTATAACTACAAAATCGCTCACTATATTGATTTCCGATATGAATGAATATTTGATTCTCTACTTTATTTTCTTTTATAAAAAATAATTTGTATTACATTTTTTAATGTTAAATATTGAAATAACTGTGGAATATACTAGTTTTTCTTTTTCGTTTATTTTAATATACATACCTATTAAACTACATAACTTATAATTTATTTTAAAATAAACCTTTAAAGGTTTCATTTTCCTTTATTTTTTGTGGATGAACTGACGTCATTTATGTTGAATTAAAATAAGCTTTTTCTTTGTGATATTTTTTTAATGAATAAAAAATGTGTGTTCAAAAAAAACAAATATTTGAAAATGTATAATTTCAGATTCTAATTGAAAAATACCATTAAGCCCTAAATCGGTACATTACTGCGTACTACCTTCAGACTCATTTGAGTTCCATTTTCTACCGCAATGAGAACTTTGCCTAACGACTAGGGAGGGAACGCTGGTACATTGGTGTTCTTGAAATAAGAAGTTTACCTTTTTTGGAAAGAAATCGAGGCACAGAGTGGGTTTTCCAGCAGGACAACCCCGCTATTCACACCAGAAGAGCAACCAAATCGTGGTTTGGTCGACTTGAGGTTAATGTTCTCGAATGGCCTGCTTGCTCACCAGATTAAGATGCGATTGAAAATATTTGAGGCATATTGCTGCTAAAATTTTACGCCAATAACAGGCAATTTAGTAAGGTGGTAGATCTAAGAGCCGCAATAATTACCTCTTGGGCCACAATCTGAGAGGATGTGTTGAAAAACTTAACTGAAAGTATGCCAAATCGAATTTTCGCTTTAGTGGAAAACAAAGGAGACTACTAATCATATGGGAATTAAAAACTTTAAATCACTAATATAAATTGTATCAAATAAATAGTAAAGTGATGATATAGTTATGAAAATGGCAAAAAAAACGCATTATTTTTCTTTTTTCCTAGAAAGGATAACGGTATTTTGCGGCTTTTCATGAAATAGTTTGCACTCTTATTACTCCGTCACATAAAAACAGCTACTGGCAAAACATTTATTTTTATCATAAAAAAAAAACGCCAAAATAGGGGTGGTGATATAGTTATGAAATGGATTGTATTTTTGACAACAATCTCATGTTGACGACGCAACTCACTCAATTTACTTACAATTTGTTTTTGTTTTTTTTTTTTTTGTCACTAGTAGAATAATT
The DNA here is from genome assembly GCA_949775065.1 of Brachyopa scutellaris. NCBI lineage: Eukaryota > Metazoa > Arthropoda > Insecta > Diptera > Syrphidae > Brachyopa > Brachyopa scutellaris. The sequence continues at coordinate 6,742,545 of OX459116.1, forward strand.
TATCAGTTTGAATTCTCGTCACAAAAAAGAACACGTATAAGTGCTTGGTTAACAACACATTATATGTAAGTATGTCAAGTTAATGCGCTTGACGAGTCTGAACAGAATCTCAAATTAAGAAATATTGGATGATAACAAAACAAAAAGCGAACTTTTTTTTCGGAAATAATTATGTATTTTAAAGATAAGAATAAAAGAAAAGCTGGTGACTACATCACACTTGATTGAAAAGCATGTGTTAAAACATTCTTAAAAAGAAAAAAAAGAAAAAAAATCGTGTATGAATACATAGGAGTGCCATTGTATGGAGTGAAGAACTAAAATATGGTCGTATGCGCAAATATTATAATCGAAATTCATGGTTAAAATATACATACATACATACATATATGTATGTTCAAGCAAATGGATCTCCTTATTCCATATTCACTAAGTACCATTCGGATTAAATTGAAGCATTTTTTATTTTTTATTTTTATTTATTTATTTCCGCTATACAGATTTCAGTGGTTATTACATAATGATATACAAATAATAAATAAGAATGAAAAATAAAAAAAAATGTATAAAAAAATGAGTAAAAAGAGAAAGTAAGCTTAAGGAGGATAACGATAGCTACAAATTTAATTTATTAAAAGAGCAAACAAAATATTTTTAAAAAGATCTCTAGAAAAATGAAAATCCACGTGTCTGCTGACTTGATTATATGATATAAGAGCTCTGGACATAGGTTCATTATGACCATAATTTGTTCTATGTCCCAATTGTTGAAGAACGTTTCGACCTCTGAGGCGCCTTTCAGGAGCATAAATGGGGACCAGAGATAAAAGCACAGGGCTATTTATGCGGTTACCTAGAATGTCTCTGATAAACAATATATCATGGGCATGTCTTCTTACATGAAGTGAAAGAATACCCAGAAGTTGGCATCGTGCACTGTACGAGGGCTCAAAATCCCAACGCATTTTCCAGAAAATGTACTTTGTAAACCGCCTCTGGACCCTTTCTATGCGATCTGATCTTTTTTGGATTCCAGATAACATCTGCATATTCAAGTATCGACCTAACAAGAGAAATAAAGAATGTGGATCAGAAAAAAATTTAGAATTCCTTTTAACAAATCCAACCAGTGAATTAGCTCTGGCGACTATATATTCAATGTGAGGAATAAAAGTGAGTCTACAGTCAATAACTACACCAAAATCCTTAATTTGACTAACTCTTTTTAAAACCGTCGTTTCAAGGCAATATTCATAAGAATATTGCGTACGTTATCTGAAAAAAGAGATAATCAATTGCTGATCTGCTAGGACGATTATCACGACCATAAATTGGACGTAGCGCTCTTAGCGTTGAGGCCACTGACTCCGAATTTCGGTAGTAAATTTTAATAATTTCGACTCGTTGTTGGCTCGTATATCTTTCCATCATAAAATGGCAAACCTTACTGAAGAGAAATGTCAAAAGAGCGGCAAGAAATATGGCGTCGTTTGCTGTCCCTGTCGCTCTACTTTTGTAGCGTCCGTGTTGAAAAACCCTGTATGTATATAATGTATGTATGTATGTATGTATCTATGTAATGTAATGTATATATGTATGTATATATGAAATGTATGTTCATATGTATGTAATGTATGTTTGAATGTATGTACCTACATATATAATGTATGTATGTATGTAATGTATGTATGGAATGTATGTATATAATGTATTTATGAATGTATGTATGTAAATTATGTATGTACGTATGTGATGTATACATATATGTATATGTAATGTATGTACGTATATGTATGTAACGTATGTATGTGATGTATGGGCCGCAAAAACGAAAAAAACTACTGAACGGATTTGAATGCGATTTTTTGCAATCGAATCTGGTTAGATTAAATCTATAAAATGGATTAAAAAAAAATTAAAATATGAATTTCAATAAAAAAAACTAAATGAGAAAAAGAAAAATTTATATTCGGCTTTTGGACTTTATCTCGCTCTATCTTAGTTCTAAAATAACGTATTAAGAAATAAAACGTACATATTTGTTTAGATTATTTCACAACAAAGATTTTGATATACGTATATCCTTACATAGTATAAAGCAAAGTCCCGATCGGTGTCATATTACGTTTGTAGTAAAGGATCTCAAGAACCGCTGAATAGATTTTAACGATTCTTTTGGTATAAGATTACTAATTTCTCGGAGAAGGTTTATCAATTGGCTTTGAATTAGATAAATTTTCGGTTTTAGAGTTTAAGGGACTTCAACTGAGAAAACGAAAATTCAATTTGAAACAAACGGCTATAACTTCAAAACCGCTTCTCCCATCTGATTGAAATTCATTCTCAGCTTAATTACATTCAATACGCAGATTTAAAGACCAAAATCATATCTGTGCAATTATTTACTAGAAGCTAAATAATAGTACAAAATGCATTCCAAAGTCGTTTGTTTTTAAGTTTTTTTTCCAAGCAGAAGCTGAGTGGCAATCGTGTGACCTTGATGACGAGTTTTTTTTTTAATTCTCTCATTGCATTCATTTTCGTATTTCTAACATGCGTAGTGGATTTTTGATTTTTTTTTTTTCAAAGCATACTGAGTGACTTTTAATGTGTATCACAGTCGCAGCACACAGTGGCATTGTGGCAACAGCGTTGCCAGGTTGCGGGATTTTTCCCCGTTTCCGGGGATTTTGAACCTAAAAGGGGAAACGGGGAAAATGAACTGCATTAAAAAATGTTTCCATTAATTGATATTTTCAATAAATAAATACTATTTAGTAAAGCAATAGATTGAAAATATCACAGGAATACAGAGTGCGTCAATGCAAACAATTTTATACACACGATCTCAAATGTGCATTTGGCTAAAGGTTGCAACAGCGCATGAGGCACTGAGTAAAGCCCTTTTTATATATTTGACATAATGATATCTTGTTTCATTTGAGAATGTGTTTTTGCTCCCTTAAAGTATTTTAATACAATGTCTGTTCATTGAGGCTGTCATGGGCAGAAAAGTACATGGTTTTGTGTTCAGCGAGAAAAATGTCTGTCTGAAACTGATCTGCTTTGTGTTCAGTGAGGTTATCCAGAACAGAAAAATACAGGAAATCTTGCACCTACTCTTGAGGTAGAACAGACTGGTGTACAGATGTCAAAATGAGCTGTGATTGTACATATATTTGATTCTTTTTTAACTCGAAGTGAAAAGTGAATCGACAAAATAAGTTTACCAAATTGAAGAAATCGAAACCAGAGTCTTATTACATAGTATACTCTGATCGAAATTCAATCGGTAAAAGGGCAATCACTTGTTGCAAAATGCTATAAATAATTTGGAAAACATTTTTTTTTTTTTTTATAATCTACACACGCTAAAGGGGATATGAATACCCTTTTAATGTTTACACACAGCGCGAGCACATGAAGGACGAGAACGAGAGAAAGTGCAGTAATCGATAATGAAATTGTCATTTTGACAACTAACATATGGGCTGTACTTTTCTGTGCTAACTTTGAGCTGATATTTTTCACGAAGCAGTGATTTTGTGTTCTAGTTTTCCTCACTGAACAAAGCTATTAAAATGAAGTTATTAACTATTAAGTTGTGATTTTTAATTTTTTGTTTTTTATTTTAAGTTTAATATTTTGTTATATTTATACCCATTAATTAAACAATCAATGGAGAATGAAGTATGTACAATATGTACAACTTAAATGGTTTTTTCAGTTATTTTCTATACTGTAAGTGCTATTACTCTTTTATGTTGTTATTAAAAATAATAAGACTGTATGAAAAGTAGTGTTTTATTTGCAAATTACGGAAATCGAAAGTAAATGAAAAACGGGGAAAAAACCGGGGAAAATGAAACGCTAGATCGGGGAAAAAAAATATTTTTCATGCAAAAAAAGGGAATTTTTTCCACCGAAACCTGGCAACGCTGTGTGGCAATCGTGTGGAGTTGATGATGATTTTTTTTGTAAGTCGCGCTCCTCCGAAACGGCTCAACCGATTTTCAAGAAATTTTTTGTGTATGCATATTTTGTAGGTAAGGTATGAGATTAGGTTGTAAAGTATATTTACATATGACTTCTAAATTTATGGACCGAAAATGCTAATATTCACAATATATGTTGGTTCGGTGCCAAAAGAGAAAATTATATAATTAAATCTGGACCCGATAGGTGGTGCTGGAGTCAAGTTATTAGATCTATGTATATAAAAATGAATGTATGTTCAATGTACATATTTATGTTTGCCTTTCATAGACTCGGAGTTTTTCTTAATATAGAATACAACGTAGCATCAGTGCGGTTACTCAACAACCGGCGGTTCTGGTACCTGTCATACAAAATTTCGTAATTTCAGGTGAAATGTGAATATGAAACATTTTGGTCAATTAACATAGACAGACAGACAGATAACCAGAGAGATAGATAGATAGATTGACAGACAGACAGGCAGACTGAGCGTCCGATTCTTTGAACTAAATGACTAAAATATATATTTTGAAAGTAACACTATATTTTTTGGACACGGGCGAAGCCGGGCGGGACAGCTAGTACATACATATATCTTCTTTGTACATTTTCTGTGGGAAAAGTAATAACATAAAGAAATATTGTTTGTATGCTTTCGCAACAAGGATCAGTGGAGACCATTGCCACCGTCAATGCATCAGCGGGTATGCGTGTTGTATGCGGTACATGCATGTAGTACACATGATTGGGATTGCTTCGTGCTAACATACTTACATGTTTTGTAACTGTTCGATCATCTTTAATTCTATAACTGGATAAATTTTGTTGCAATTGTTTTTATGATAAGTAGATGCAAAGCTTGGAACAGATACAGATATGTCTGTATGTCTGTATTATGTTTTGACGTCTCCTTCCAGTGTTCCAGTAGACAATTTATTACAAATACACATACATATCTGCATACAAAGAGAATATTTTTGTATGCGCTGCGAAGCGGGTACATAAGCAAGTTTTTAAAATAATTGAGAAACCCTCGTTTCTTTGTTATCTTTGAAAACATGTGATCTCTATTCCTATTACCATCTATTTCCCGTGTCAGTGAGACCGAAAATTGAAACTGATAAGGAACACGTGCAGAGCATACCTAAAGACCCAACGAAACGGGTACACAACTAGTATACGAATACATATGTATAACTATCTGTCAACGTATAAATTAATCTGTTATTCTTTTGTACCTCATTTATGTTTATGTATATATAGATTTTTGCGGGTTTTTCTAGTCACTATTATATAGCTATACTAGAGGACCCGGCGAACTACCTAAATGTCCCGCCCAAAATTGATTGTTTGGTTAAAATAATTTCGAGCATGCACGATTCCACCCGAAACCTATTAGTGTTCCGTCCGTACCAAAACGGAACACTAATGGAATCAGTTCGGTGTCTGTCTATCTGTCCGTCTGTCACAGGCCTTTTTCTCGGACGTATACTATTGAAATTTGGAACAGTTGTAGCAATTAGTGGCCCAAACACTGACCTGAACTTAAAAAGTTGAATTTCGACTTTGGAGATAAATGGGATGTTAAAAAAAAAACTTTTTTAATATAATTTTGAGATCATCGTGTGGGATGCCAAATGAAGGCTCGTTCAAGCACGAATTCCAAAATGGATGAAATATTTTTTGGGTTACTTTTTTCTTAACACTTTAAAAAAATAAAAACCTTAAAAAAGTGCTGTCCGAAGCTCTATCTCCAAAAAAATCGATCGGAAGAATCTTGATAAAATCACAAACATTGAGAATAAAGTTGATGGTTTCGTATGTATACATTATAATGTAGGTGTCTCTACTCTTGAAATGATACATTTGGGAAAAATGTTTTGTACTACGAAAACCGGTTTTAGTTTTTGGCGAAATAAATACTTATGTATGTTTGTATGTGGAGGGCACCGTAGCGCAAGTGGTTAGTGCGTCGGACTACTGACCCAGCGGTCTTGGGTTCGAATCCCGCCGCAAACATCTAAAAGTTTTTCACAGTGCCCACCTCTTTCGAATGTCTGACAAGCATCAAAGAGTATCATTTGTCACGATTGAGCTTCTCAACTCGCCGTTCGGAGTCGGCAAAAAACTGTAGGTCCCTTCCATTTGTGCAAAAATATAACACGCACACACAACTGGTTGCGAGAAGCAGGCCCAGGTTCACCTCGAGCTGTAGCGCCAACTAAGTAAGTATAAGTTACAAATAAGATTCTAGGTATTTTCTCTCTCTTTCAAGGTTTAAATAAAGTTATTCTTACTTATGCTTATATAAGCGTCACCATAAGGTATACGTAAGATTTCAAATTCTAACGAAAAGCATGTATAGTCGTTCGGGGCAAGAGTGCGCATTTTGAACTTCCGGCTTAAATTCTGACAAATTCACAACGTATAACAAACAAAAGAGCCTATTAGTTGGTAGCTCTATATTTTAGGAACAAAATTAATACAAAAATATTTTATATTTTTTTCAATATTTCATATGTTTTGATCAAAAACCCGAAGTAAGTCAAGTTGCGCACTCTTGCCCCGAAGTCAGGGTAAGAGTGCGCAGAGAGGTATGGGTAAGAGTGCGCAGCCCAGTTTATGTCACAGTTTTTGTAGCTTAAACGATTTGAAACTGTGCTTTCGCTCAAACCAAGTTCTTCGGTAGCCCTTCATGGACTGCTTCCATTTTAAATCAGCTCCCTAGCCTCGCAAATTTGCTTTTGGGTTATCAATTTCCTTTCCGTTTGTTTTTGGTAGATACGAGGCATTTTTCTGGAAAAACAAAAACAGAAAGATAGTTTAGCTACGAGCTACGACCTACCGCATACGACTATGATGTGCTCATTCCATCTTACGACAGAAGGTAATAGCCCAAAAATTGTTAAGATTATAAAAAATTAAATTCTTGGTAAGAAAGCACTGCGCACTCTTACCCACAGAACGACTGCGCACTATTTCCCTAGACGCTACTTTTTTTTTCATTGTATTGAAAATCTAAGAACGAATAATATAAGCCATTAAAATGTTATCCTAAAATCAAACACACAACACAAAGAACAGGCGAAACGAGTTGGCATTGAAGTGAATGAGGACAAAACCAAGTACATGTTGTCAACAAACAAAGAAGCATCTGTCCACCGCCTAGGACAAAACGTCACTGTTGGCAACAGTAACTTCGAAGTGGTTAAGGAGTTTACCTACCTCGGAGTAAACATCAACTCCACGAATGACACCTTAGTGGAGATTCGACGAAGACTTCCCCTAGGATACCGTTGCTACTTCGGTTTGGCAAAACAAATGGGTTCAAAACTCCTAACTCGGAAGACAAAATGCATGCTCTACAAAACATTGATCCTGCCAGTTCTGCGGTATGGAGCCGAGTGTTGGACGATAAGCAGAGCAGATTTTGAATACTTTCAAAAGAAAAATTCTTCGTCGGATATTCGGTCGCATACGGGAGGAGGGCGAATGGAGGAGAAGATACAACCGCGAACTCTATGAGCTGTACCAAGATGTGGATGTACTCCGAAAAGCCAAAACACGTCGACTACACTGGCTCGGCTACATCGAGCGAATGGACAACAATGCTCCAGCAAATAGGGTCTTCGAATCACAGCCCCCAGGTTCGAGACGACAAGGAAGACCGAACCTCCGGTTTAAGGACCAAGCTACCGCGGATGCCAGTGCGCTTAGTCTAGACGACTGGAAGCAACGTGCCCTGGATCGAAGAGAGTGGAAGGCTGCCGTGTCTCGGGCAGAGACTCTTCACGGGTCGGAAGCCCGTTAAGTAAGTAAGTAAGTCAATTGGAAAATGTTCCTAGAAGTTGTTCTTCATTGGCGGTTAGTAAAGCACACATTTTCTTATTTAGCGATTTCTGCTAATTCTTTCATAGCTGGAGAAAATGGCACTGCGTACTCTTACCCGCTGCGCACTCTTACCCCAAGCGACTCTACGCAGGCGCAAATGGTTTTTCTATGGAATTTCTGATTGGAATTTTTCGTTTGGCTTTCATTTGCAATTGGCAGTTTGAATTTGAGTGTTGAACGCAGTGTATCGGAGTGAATAGAAATATTTTGTGTATGTTTAAAAGTGATTTCAGAAGTGCAATAAATGTATTTATTTATATTTATTTAATCTTGTGCTTAAGGTGAGTATAATGGCATCAACTGTGGGTTATTCGAAACGCCATTATAGACAGCTGAAAAGACAAAATATTGATAGAATATCGGCACGCCGGACGGAGGAATTGGAGAACGTGGCCATTAATTACAATAACCTAATTGATCTCAGTGATAATGATGAGGACAATGTTGAAGGAAGTGAAAATAGAACTTGTAGATCCGATAATTGTAGTGATGTTAATATAGAAAATGTAGATGAAAGTCAAAATAGAATTTTGAATTCTGATATGTTATTGAAAGAACAATTAGCTAATTGGGTTATAGACGAAAATATTTCTTACAGTGCCGGAAATAAATTGTTACGGATTTTAAAAGACGCTGGGTTAGATGTGCCTCTTTCAGTTTCAACTTTAATACAAATAAAAAAGATAGAAAGAAACTTAATAATAAATAGACGTAGAGCCCGGTAGTTATATGTATGCATTTTGGCATATCTAAAATGATTTTAAAGTATTCAGATTTGCATATAGTTAATGCAAACAAAATTATTGAAATAGATATTAATGTCGATGGGCTTCCATTATTTAAAAGTTCTGGCACTGTATGTACTGTGGCCAATATTAGGTGCATTTGTTAAAAGACCCGATCTTCGACCTTTTATGATAGGTTGTTTTGTTGATCCCAGCAAACCCGCTAGTGTAGATGACGTTTTGGCAAATTTGACTAGGTTTCAGTCTTTTCGCAAATCTTTTCAGTGGCACTGTGTGGGTACATATGGTTATATGTTTAGTGAGGGAATCCATAAACAATCCATAAGATACAGAAGCATCACTTTCCAAATAAACATCTTCCCAAAATTCATAAAATTGATTTTGTTTGAGATTAATAAAATCAATTTTAGTCCTAATTTTGGGTATTTTTTCGCTATGGCACACTTTTTTGTTCAGACAGGAGTTAACCAATAACCCTGTCATTGAATGATCAGTAATTTTTAAGTCGAATACACACTTCTCACAGAAACTTAATGAAAAGCGGCTAAATCGAACATAAATATGATCCAAACACCTTCCAGAGACCATCCTCGTTGGTTCATTTATTAAACTAGCTAAACCATGCGATGCCAAAAGGGCCTAGTAGTTTGAAACAGTATCACTACTGTCTAGCAAGTTGAGGTTAAAATCCCCCAGAAAAATACCGCAAATATCGCGCAAAATATAAGATATCGCAAAATCAAATTTTATACCGCAAAGTAAAAAAAATAACCGCACGTTTTGCGATATATCGCACAATCTGGCAAGCCTGTTATTAGGTCTAAAAAAACATAATTTGTATAATTTAATGTTGACATTGATGTGCAAATTTCAATACATTCACCCCTGTGATCAATTCCGACCGGTTTGAAAACGCAAACCGATTTCAAAAACGGACGAAATTAAAAAGGGTGTGCTGGAATTCGCCCGAAATGAAACAAATTCGAAATAGGGGAAACCTATAGTCGTTCGGCTGCAGCTGCATATTTGCGTAGACAGCAAAAACAAGGGTTGAACAGACAACACCAAATAAAAGGATTTCAGTTGCAGTAGGATTGCTGCGTAGAACGGTCGTCACGGTCGCTGAATGGCGGCGGCATCATTTCTATTCACTCACAGTAGCGAGTATTCATATCTTACAGTCAATATACGCACCAGAAAACTTCCATGCGTATTGATACGTAAGATAGTAAAACTTAAAAAAAAAAAAAACAAACAAACAGTAAAACTCTGCGTGCTTGTATTTGTATTTGTATTTATTTGATTGAATTTGCTGTACAATAAGAAATATATTCTTTAAGAGTGCACAGTTTGCATATGGTATATTACATTGAAACAAATCTTTAGTATATATGAAAAAAAATAACAATAAACAATAAAAATAGAATGAAAACAAGTGAAGGAAAAACAAAGAAAGAAAACAATTAAAACGTAAAATTAAAACAAATTAAAAGGAATTGAATAAAATATAATATGAAAATACTTGCATACAGAATAGTTAAGTTGCTTAAAACGGGATTAACATCAATGAAGAGTACTAAGATAGGAAAAGACTAACGACAAAAAACTTCTGTGCTCGAACTTGGTTCTTATACTGAGGGGGAGTTTGTTATAAAGGCTAATGGCATGAATGAAAAATTGCCTACGAGATATAACACAAGTGTAAACACAAAGTCACAAAGTAAATTCCCGCAAAAGGGTAATAAAAAAAAAAAAAAGGGATTGTGGCAAGACATCCTCGAGGAAAAGAAAATATTTGAATGTAAAAAAAATCCTGCCTTACAAACTAAAAGAAAAAAATTAGATTTGTCCTACTCTAAAAAGTAAACAAAACATTTAAGATGTGCTAGGTGAATTGTTCCGCTACGAATTTCAACTAGAATCTCTTATTCTGTTTCACCGACAACAAAATTTGTCCGACTCGCTGTTTTGATAAAACCACTTGCCAAGTCAGGATTTACCATGAAGTCAATCATTGACTGATTGATTTTGGTTGACATTTGTATGTTTTCCCCTAAGTTGGGTAGAAATAATTAATATTTTATGTATAAATCTTCTAAAACATACATTTTGAGTCTACCGGATTCAATTTCACCAACACAAAACCAAACGAATTGAAAACGTCAATTTCTTTGCGTTTTTCATTTCCGACCGATTCTCAGCACACCCCTAATTCGTTCGAATTCGAAGAAATCCGAAAATCATCACACCAAAACTGCGAAAACGTAACGGATTGGATTTCGACCAAAAATCATCACAGGGGTGATTAGCTATGAATTGTTCCGAATGTAACGCGAGTTATCATGGAATTACCCATTTACGTTACTTTTTCTTGTGATTTTTAATAAATGCCTTTTTTGCCTTTTTAAGTCTTTTGTTTTTTCCTTTTTTTACTTTTTTAGGTCCACAAAAACCTATCCCTGGTTATATCGATCATTCGTTATATCGGCATTCGCCATACTGGACCACTACTGTATGTGCTTACATAATACGAATAAGAAAGTTAAGGGAACTTTAATTGTCAACAAATTCTTTCACATACGAGGTTATACACGTATGAACATGCATAAATAGTTGACCCAACCAATTTATTTTGATCCCCTTTAAAACATTGAAGGCCACGTCATTCAAATATGAATGACGTTGCCGCCTATAACGTAAGAAAAGATATCGGAAATTTCATGCTGGGCGGCGTCATTCATATATGAATTACAAGTCGTCCGTCCGCCCAACCGCTTCATCATTGCATTAGAAACTTAATTAATTTTTTAATTAAACAAATAAGAACAACTAAAAAACTACTGTAACTTTCAATCAATGTGTTACGAACGTTAGAATAACAATACATCAAAGTAATCTTTAAGTACTTAAACTGTCACTAAATTACATTTACATCGATTTTTCTCGTATTATTAACACAAAAGATAATGAAGTTTACCTTGATTTACAATTCCTTTTAGAAATTATATTTTTCCATTTCGTGATTCGAACAATATTTCCAGTAATTAATAATGCATACATGCACATACATATGTATTTACTTAATTATTTTCGTATTTATAAGACTGCAAGCAAATAGGTATGCATAAAGAATGTAATACTCGTAAGTAAAATTGAGTCAATTATAAATACATATACCTACATACATATATGTATGTATGCACACACATATGGATATAAATAAATACCGTACATTTAATTGATTTTTCGTGGAAGCTGTTAATTTGAGCCGTACAATTGCAAATCAACTGTTCAATAATTGTTGCACTTATGTATGTATATACAGTGACTCAACTTTTTGATCACATGATAAGTACAAAAATGATTTTTCGTTGTAACTTCTTTATTTATTAAGATAATTCATTGAAATTTTGAGGAGAAAATAATAGCAATGGCGTTATGTTAGTATGACCTCCTTTTCTCCTGAGAACAGCTTGTATTCTTTCTAACATAGATTCCACAAGTGTTCTGCACTTGCTAGAGCCTTAACTGTTCCAAGCAGTTTGAGTCCGGTCCCACAAATTGCTTGGATTTGGAGAGTCTCCTGGCATTATTAAAATTTCACTTTTGACCTCAACCCAAAGATTTTTGATCGGGTTAAGATCGGGAGAATGTGGTGGGCAATAAAGCGTTTGAAACTGCTTACCTTCAAGTCATTCGGGTAGTGTGTTTCGGATCATTTTATTGCTGGAAGATAATGTCCGACACGGTCTTATTCCAATCATTCAGACAATTCGGCAGTCCTCGTTCAAGGATGCTGGCGTACTGATTGGCATATATTCTCCCTTTAACTTCCACACATTGGCCAACATCTTCCATGACCATACTCCTCCATATCATCAAATATCCGCCAGCAAACTTAAGGATTGATTTTACGTGACGGTACTGAGTTGCTTCATCAGTCTTTTTAAAGGTACATTGACAACCATCAGAGCCAAAACGATTAATTTTGTTTCATTCGACCACACTACCCTTGCCCAGTCACTAATCGTATAAGTTGAGTATTTTTCTGCGAACTCTAGCCTAAGTTTCTAATGTCGTTTTGTCAACAGTGGTTTTTTCACTTTCACACGTCCGTGTAAGCCGTTTTTGCGTACAATTTTCCGAACAGCCTCTGTTGATACAACTATTCCGTCATTTTGTCGCAAATCTTTGTTCATTTGGGCTGCATTTTCGTGCACTCCGTACTTTATTTGTCTCAAAATACGACTTTGTACAAGAGAATTTAGGATGGGTTTCTTACCGGGCTTTGTTTTTTACATCTTCAGACTTGAATTTTTTTCTTATTTTTGTGATGAAACCCAATGAAAGCTCCAGCTTTTATAGAAATTTCACGGTATGTGCACTTACCATCAATAAGCATTTTGATTTCTTCTATTTTTGAGCGCCTTTGTTCTTTCATCTAATCTCGAAACAAAACAAACGTAAACATCTTAGCAAATGCAAAAATAGTAAATTTTTTTACCTTTTACAGGGTTCAATATAACAATCCGTGCATAGAACTAAAATAATATTTGAAAAAAAACTTCAATTTCTCCAAGTTTTACTTTACTACGATCAATGCACAATTGGCACAGACTCAACTAATTGATCACATGCTTTCGAGAACAGATTTTCGAAATTCTCCGAAATCTAACGGTACATTTTTTTTTTTTTTTTTTGCGTATTCTTATCTAGAACATCTGTAACTATACTTCGTCAAAAATTCGTTGCATTAACATTTAGATTCAAAAAGTTACAACTATAAAACCCATTTCCTTTTCATTATGTTGAGTCACTGTATGTACATACATACATACATACATAAATATGTATATACATAAATATGTGACTTTGGAATAGGTTTGTCGTTTAAGGTTTGTGAGATAGCTTTAGTAGCAAACATCTATTTGTGCAGTGACGGTGAACCCCATAATTGATCACATGCTTTCAAACATAATAAACTAACGACGGTTTCTCGTAAAATAAAAAAAAAAAACTAATTATTTTCAAAACTTACAAATTCGTTGGACTTTAAGGTGGAATTAATTGGTGAACGCATATTTCTAGAAAAAACAAAAGCAATTTCTTTGCATGTGATCAATTTTGTGAGTTAACCTTACACTAAGATTTTATATCGTATTAATATCTTGTGTGTCCTCCTTTTGCTTTCGAAACACTTTTTACTCTTCTTGGCATAGATTTAACTAGGTTTATTCATACTTATGGTGAAAGATTGTCCCAATAAAGCTGAACTCTGGACCATAATACATTAATGGTCTTAGCCGAACCATCATACTTAGACAAAAGCCTTTTAATGTGGACCCAAAGGTTTTCTATTCGGTTTATATCTGTAGAATGGGGAGGTCATCAATAACTTCAGATCCCCAACATTCTAGCCAATATTTTGTGAGCCTGGCTATGTGTTTCGGATCGTCAGCTTTGGAAAAGGTAACGTACTCGTATGAAATCGTTTTGATCCATTTTTCTAAACTTGGTTCTAGGCAAGATCTCACGTGCTTCTGAGCTGTCATGCGTCCTTCAATTTTCTTGCACGTACTAAAACCACAAACGGTCATACATCCCCAAAATACATAATAAGATTACCCTAGTCAAACTTGACCGTTTCTTTAACCAGCCTCTCTGAAAGCTGTTGCAACCTTTTTTCCAAACTCTTCCGCGGCCGTCTCAAAGTGTTCCGCGTAGTATAGGGTTTTCCAATGAGAGGTGTTATTGTGAATGGCCCGCTATTTCGGTAGCTGTCACTTTTGAAGCTTTTATTCTTTGACATTTCACAAGTAGAAACTACGCCATTACTAAAAATGGAACGATACACGCTTCAACAACGCATTGAAATTATTAAAATTCACTACAAAAATGGTGAAAATCTTGCAGTCACAGTTCGCAAAACTAAAGCATTTTTTGGTCGTCGTGAAGCACCTTGTCGGACCACAATACAGAAATTGGTGGAGAAATTCGAGCTGTTGGGACAAGTTAGTGATGTGAAGAATAAAACCCGTGCACGTCGCTCAAAAACAACTGAGAATATTGCTGCTGTAGCCCAAAGTGTTGAAGAAAACCCAGGTTTGTCCATTCCTCGTCGTTCTTTGGTATTGGGCATTCCACAAACGTCCTTACACCGTATTTTGCATAAAGACTTGGGTCTTAAGGCTTGTCAAGTTCAGTTAACACAAGAACTCAAACCGGCCGATCATCAACAACGTCGTGTCCTTGCTGATTGGGTCATTGAAATGCATGAAAACGATCCGGAATTCCAGCGAAAAATCATCTTGACTGATGAGGCCCATTTCCACCTCGGTGGCTACGTCAACAAGCTAAATTGTCGCATCTGGGGCTCGGAAAACCCAAGAGTTATTGTTGAGAAGCCTCTCCATCCTCAACGTGTGACTGTTTGGTGCGGTTTATGGTCCGGCGGGGTCATTGGACCTTACTTTTTCGAAAATGAGGTTGGATCAACAGTTACGGTGAATGGATTGCGCTATCGAGAGATGATGAATGATTTTTTATGGTCGGAGTTGGATGGTATTGATCTGGACAACGTTTACTTTCAACAAGACGGCGCTACGTGCCACACAAGCAACGAAACCATTGATCTTTTACGAGAAAAGTTTCCGTGTTATCTCTCGAAGAGGTGATCACAATTGGCCACCGAGATCTTGTGATTAATCACCTTGCGACTTCTCCCACTTTGGGGCCACGTGAAAGATAAGGTCTACGCCAACAGCCCACCGTCGGTTCAAGACCTCAAAGATAAAATTCGTGAGGCTATCGAGGACATAGGGCAGCCACTTTGCGATTTGGTTATGGAAAATTTCATGAAAAGAATATGGTCCTGTATGCGTGCTCGTGGTGGTCATTTGGCTGATGTTGTTTTTCATTATTAACGGCATACCTTCCTCTTTATTATGAAATAAACATCCGATCATTTATCTCAAAAAATGGCATTTTTCTTTGAATACCAAAATAACACCTCTTATTGGAAAACCATTTAGATATTAAGTGGACAAAATTATTTTGCTGACTATTTCATGTTATTACAACAAAAACTGTTTATTGTTACACTTATTACTCAACTTTTGAAAAACAATAAGTTTTATAACTTACAATGGCATGTTACGATACTTTTACATGGCAATACTAAACCCCATAGTAACGCGTAACAGTACATAAGCTCTTATATTCGGGATAGAAAATTCTAGCCATCCACGGTACTGTTTCAGTTCGTCTGAAGTCATTTAGCTATAGAATCCGTTGAAGACATAATTGCGTTAAAAATTCAGAAACTCTTACAAAAACTTACTTGACGTCTGACGTCGGAAGAGCGTTGTAGACGCCAACGCCTCATATTTTGAATAAGAAGAGATGTACAAAAAATTCGAATCTAAATCGAACATTTCATGTGGTACATGCAACCAAAAAATAGTACAAAATTTATGCTGTTGTTTATTCACACGTTGACCATTTGGTGTGGTGTAATGTTTGTCGGATTTGGCGGCTCTTATTTCTAACAACAAGAACCACATTAATGGAGATAAGTAACGCTACTATTTTAGTGCACGGGCGAAGCCGGGCGGGACAGCTAGTTTATTTATAGTCGTTCGGGGCAAGAGTGCGCATTTTGGACTTCGAGTTTGAACTCTGAAAAACTTACAACAGATAACAAACAAAAGAGCCTATTATTTGGTAGCTCTATATTTTAAGAACAAAATTATACAAAAATATTTTATTTATTTTTTTTAGTTTCATATGTTTTGATCAAAAAACCAAAGTAAGTCAAGTTGCGCACTCTTGCCCCGAAGTCAGGGTAAGAGTGCGCAGAGGTATGGGTAAGAGTGCGCAGCCCAGTTTGAGTCACATTTTTCGTAGTTGAAATGGTTTGAAACTTCGCTTTCGCTCAAAACCAAGTTCTTCGGCAGCGTTTCATGGGCTGCTTCCATTTTAAATCAGCTCCCTAGCCTCGCAGATTTTCATTTGGGTTATCAATCTCCTTTCCATTTGTGTTTGGTAGATACGAGGGATTTTTCTGGAAAAACAAAAACAGAAAAATCGTTCAGCTACGAGCTACCACCTACTGGCTACGACTGTGATGTGCTCGTTGCATCTTTTCATAGAAGTGAATAGCCTAAAAATTATTATTATAAAAATTTAAATACTGGGTAACAAAACACGCGCACTATTACCCACAGAACAACTGCGCACTCTTTCCCTAGACGCTACCTTTTTTTCATTGTATTGAAAATCTAAAAACGAATAAAAACTAAAATTGTATCCTAAATCAAACACACATAGGGTATCGAGTTGGCACGCTTTCCTGACACACTTTTGAAAATTAACTTTTTTTTTTTTAACAAAATCCGGCTTTTTTTTCTGTGTTGATTTTCCCTGTACTGTTAATTGGAACATTTTCGTAGAAACTGTGCATCATTGGCGGTTAGTGAAAGACACATTTTCTCACTTAGCGATTGCTGCTAGTTCTTTCACAGATGGAGAAAATGGCACTGCGTACTCTTACCCGCTGCGCACTCTTACCCCAAACGACTCTATATATACCCGATTTGTTAATCCCGATGCAGTTAATGATCAACCGACTAGATACCTATTGCAAAACATGGAATTTGACTGTAAACCTAGAGAAGTCAAAGATGATGATATTTAATTTATAAATGGAACTCAAGATGAGCAGATTGAGATAGTTAAACAGTACAAGTATCTTGGAGTTGTGATTACGCCGACCTTGAGTATGAGTAAACACCTTAAAGTTAAGCTGGCCGAAGCTTAGAGGCCGATCTGTGCTATCTGGGGAACTTGCATAAATAACAAACACGTTTCTCGTACCTCGAAGCAGAAAATATTTCGTGCCACAGCATTTTCTGTTCTACTTTATCCAACACAAGTTTGGGGTTACTTTGCGTTCGATCTCGTGGAAAAAATCCTCCGCTATTTTTTAAAGCGACTCCTTTAATTTCCGAGTAGTTCCCCAATTATATGCTAAACTTGGAGACTAGAGTGGCACCGCTGTTCATGGATACTCTTAAACAGCAGTTGGACTATATTGTTAAAGTCAATGCGATGAGCCAAGAAAAAAAAACCGATGTAAGTGAGGGTGAAATGTGCCCAAGAATGTGAAACACTAGGATCGGAATGCGGTTATAGCCTTACTTTTACGCCAAATGAGCAACGGGGTTCACTACAACAAAAAGTTAATACATTATTAAATAAAACTGATCACAGAATCCATGACAGTTTTGTGAAAGAAGCCCAGTCATCTCAATAAAGAGCTTACTAGAGCAAGATGAGCCATTGTTTACGAGAAGGGGAGGGACGTACTTTCTGAGCACTCGGTAGACAAGATAAAACAAATTGGGAGGCGAACTTATTAAGCTCAACTTTATACCACACTTTTAGAGTCCCAGAAAAATAACAGCTTTAAATAGTATTTGAGATCTGACACGCGCTAAAGGGGATATGAATACGCTTATAATGTTACACACAGCGTGTCTGATAATATCTCCCAAATAATCTACAACTGGAAAGTATCGACTGAACATTCGTTCCCAGACCACCGAACTACCGGAAAACCGACTGGGCTAAATATAGGGAAACCCTAATAATACTAATCCCTACACCACACCCTGTCCCGAACAGCACACAAGAATTTGACTGCATGGTAGGAAAACTTACTTCCGCCTGCAATAAAGCACTAGATGTGGCATGCCCTACTATAAGGCCAAAGGAGAAACCGAAACCACCATGGTGGAACTCTGAAATCAGCAGCATAAGAAAACGCTGCAGACAAGTTTACAAAAAATGCCCTAGATTGGATCTCTTATAAAGAGACCCTCACATTATTCAAAAGTACTCGAAGGAAATCCAAATGGAAATCTTGGAGACTTTTCTGTAATAACATCGAGAACTTCTCGGAAGCTTTAAGGCTACGAAAAATTCTCTCCTTCAATTCAAGTACTCCTGGCTATCTTAATAAACCAGAAGGCTCTCTTGGACCTCTTCAAGCGAAGAAACAATATACCTGCTACTGGATACACATTTTCCTTGTTGCTTCTCTTTCCCACTTAGTAGTTCGTCTAATAGTACACACGCTTTATGTATCTGTCAACAGACCGATTCTGATGAACATTGTTCATCAATATAAACAATTTTGAAAAAGTGCATATGAGTTCAGTCATTACGAAAAAAACATTATTTCAACGTATATTAACCAATAAAGTGTCAAAAGTAAGAGAATGTCCTGGAGCAGTGACGAATTGCACTCTCCTTTTGTATACATTAACAGTTTGGTAATATTTAATCTTTATATTTATCAGGATCACCACCACGAAACGCAGCGTTTTTTTGCTACTATGTGCCCGTAGGTAGCCATTTTATTAATAAAACTTTTGAAAAACTACAAGAGCAAGTAATTACCAAAAATCATTATTTCAACGTATGTACAGTCGGCGACAAAATTGAGTGGACGGTTGAAAAATATAACAAAAATAACTACAGTTTCAATTAAAAAATATTTTATCAAAAAAATTTATTGGTATTTGATGAAATGCATTATATTTTAGTTAACGATGAGAGAAAAAAAAATATAGAAGTGAAACTTAAGAGAAAAAATATAAATTATTTAAGAAGCCCAAGGGACAAAATTAGGTGGACGATGTTATTTTTAGACGTCCTCTGATTTTTAATACTTCGTTTGTGCACCGTTCGCCTTAATGATGGCAGTTAGTCGTCTTGGGATCCTCTCTACCAGTCTTTGGAGGGTTTCTAAGAGAATGGATTCCCAAGATTCTTGCAGGGCCGCAAAAAACTGATTTTTATTGCTTCTTCTGTCCTTAGGAACACCCTTGTCCAAGATACCCCACAGATTCTCAATTGGATTGATGTCAGGACTCTGTGGTGGCCATTCCAATAGTTCTACGCTGTTATTTTCAAAGAACGCCATTGTTTTTTTCGCTTTATGCTTAGGATCGTTGTCCTGTTGGAAGACATAATCCTCGCCTAAACCCATTTTTTCAAACGATTCTTCCAAGTTTGTGTTTCAAATGTCGATGTACACATCTGCAGTCATTATTGATTGTATTTGGACAAGATTCCCAAGCCCATTGCATGAAAAGCAGCCCCAAACCATTATGGAACCTCCTCCATGTTTCACTGTAGCGGAAATGAATTTTGACTTAAGCGCTTCGTTCGATTTTCACCATACCTTTGGCCTTCTGTTCGTTTCAAATAACTCGAATTTGCTCTCGTCACTCCAAATAACTTTTACCAAAAGGAAATTGGTTTGTTTACATATTTTTTTGCAAACTCCATCCTCTTCCTTTTATTCACGTCAGATATGAAAGGTTTCCTTCGAGGTACTCTGTTGTATAAATCAGACTCTCTTAATCTCCGTCCTATAGTTTTCTCAGATTCTCTCAGCTGAAGTTCTTCTTTGATTTCCCGTAGAGTACTCGTTGGTTCTTTTCGTACTTTTCTAACTATCAACGCATCTTCTCTTTCTGTTGTGCATTTTTTTCGACCTCGTCCAACTAAATTTTGTGTTGTGTTAAAATTTATCCATTTCTTCCATATTTTCTTGGCGCCACTCTTGGAAATATTAAATTTTTCACCGATTTTGCCAAAACTCGTACCATTTTGTCTCTCTTTAACAATAAGTTTTCTAATCTGTTCTGAAATCTCTGTTCTGCCCGACATTTCTTTGAAATTTCAAATTTTTTCACAAGAATTTATGAATTCGTGCACTTACAGTAATAACTTGCAACTGATAGCGAGAATTGTGCAGTTTTAAAAAAAAAAACTGTTCTAAAAAATAGCAGTTCTTTGAATTTTTGTATGCCGTGCACTCATTTATGTCCCTCCTTAAATTTACATGATAGACAAAAAAAGAAGAAAGGAGAGAGAGGAAAAGATCAATAAAAGAAATAAATGGGGAAAACATGCTACAATTAGCCAATAAATTCTTCGTATTCAAAACAGTCCGGTAATTAGTTTCTATTCCGGGAATTCTGAAAAGAAGTGTAAAATTTGCTACCGTCCACTCAATTTTGTCGCCGACTGTATATTAACAAATAAGGTGTCAAAAGAAAGAGAATGTTCTGGAATGATTGTGATGATTGCAAAGATGATCGATCCTATTGAAGCCGAAGAGACTGACAACAGCGTATATGAAGTATCTTAAAGATTTGGAATATGAAGGCTGTTTTGGGGAGCTTGGTGAAAGACAGATAATAAAGACTGGCTGGTTTTTTTTTTTAATCTGTATAGACTTCGAAAAAGCACTCCAAGTAAAAATAAGACTGGATAATTATCCAGGCTAAGGTTTTGTTGTATTTTACATTAGGCGTGTTTTTTTTTTGTTACCCATGTATATAGACTTCGAAAAAGCTTTCAGTGCAAAAATAAGACTCGATAATTATCCAGGCTAAGGTTTGCCTGCTGCTGACACATGCTTAGCCTATACAGGTTACAAAAAAAACACGCCTATTGAAAACATGTTGCGGAAACATGTTTAGCCTATATAGATTTGAAAAAAAAAAACACGCCTAATGTTATAACATTGTGTTGTGGGTGGCCGTGGCGTAGTGGTAGTCGTCGTCGCTTGTCATGCGAAAGGTTCACGGTTCGAATCCAGATGTCTTCGAAGCATTTATTTCTTACGAACTAAAAATAAGTTGATCAGTTTCAGAAGTTAATATCGAAACCTACTGCGAAGGCATAACACTGGCAGTAGGATGTTGAATATGGCTGAAGAAATTGATCGCACAAACTATAATAAGAAACATCTGGAAAAAACTCCTAAGAATCATAAGCAAGTACAAAAATAATACACAACTCTCCAGTTATCCTGGACACCACCCATAGAGTTAGTTGAAATTGAAACCTATCATCTGAGTTTCCTACCACTACGTCGATCTGTCTGTCTCTCGTTCTCGTCCTTCATGTGCTCGCGCTGTGTGTAAACATTATAAGGGTATTCATATCCCCTTTAACGTGTGTAGATTATAAAAAAAAAAAAAAAAACAATAACTATAAGTGTCTATTGAAGCAATTGCCAAGACATCTTTGCCAGCAACAACGAGGACTAAAGCTATCAATGCTTTTTATTTTATTATTTATTTGGATGATTATGATGCTGAACAAAATATGTATGATATTGAAGAAATTATTTCAAAAATCGCGATACCCTTTTTTTTTGCAGGAAAAGACAATTTTAAAAATATCAATTTGCAAATGTGTATGGACCTGCATTCATTACTTGAACATACTACATACATATGTATGTACTCAATCATTTGATTAGTCATTCTCATTACTCAGCAGTTATTAGTAAATGTACTTTTTTTGTTATATATATGTATGTACATATGAACGTACAAGCGATATGATATGAATGATTTGTGTATTTTCTTCAGTTTTTGTTCACAAATTAATTAAAATAACTACGTTAAAAACTTGAACTTTTTAAGCTGGTCTAAATGATTTTTTCTCTAAACTCTTTCTGATGGTACATCAGTTCCTTGTAATACCTATAATAATTAATTTTTTCTTACATTCGTTCTTTTCGTTTAAGAAACTTTGTTTCTTTATTACTTGTTTTTATATAAGAAACTTTATTTCTTATAAACGTGGTTCGCTTATAAGAACAACTCTGATATAATAAACAAATGTTGTGCATTTGAGGCGTTTTATATCCGTGGTGGACTGTAATCCTTCTATCTTTATATTGGTAGGTACTCAGTTTTTGAATAATATCAGATCAAAAGAAGATAACACTTAAAAAAGCATTGTCTAATGTTTATATTGTTAGCCGCGGAGCAGAACCAATTGAAGAAAAATAAGCAGTCTCATTTGGAACTTCTTGGAAATTGACAAAAAAAAAACGGTCAGTGAAAGCGAACTTGGTTGAATTCTTTAATGCAGTATGTACTGCAACGTCAAGCGTTCCGTAACGCAACACCGCTGTAGTAATACCTTGTAAATATGTATGAACGTATAACGTTTCAAATCGCAGTGACAACGCATGTATTGCAACACAAACAGATCTGATGCAAATTTATTGCAGTGAAATTTGCATTGTTGCAAAGCATTAAAAAAAATTATTTACTTACGATTTGCATTTTTTTACAATTTAGGAATTTAGCCCTTATTTTCACACATTGCTGCTTTCGTTTTCGAAAAGGGTAGTAACTTTATTTATTATTATTCAGAGTGGGCAAAATATTAATTAATCTATCCCAAAGTTAATAATTTGCGGCACTGGACAACATTAAAAATATATTAACTAGCAAACATCTTGGATAAATCTTACCCTAGTCCGTCGACATAAGGACTGAGAATACACAATTTCTTCTGCACAGTGCAGATTTCATAAGATATGCACTGAACAATATCAATAAACTTTAATTACTATAATTACACATAGATTTATTTATACACAGACACTGCAACCACTGTTAAATATCTTTATTTTATTTTTTTAATTCCAAGAAATCGAATTAAAATTACAATATTGTAATGTAATAACAAAACACAATACCAAAAAACAGCGCGACCAATGCGGCGGATGACAGTGTTGCATCTGTAGAAAATAGTAACAGATGATTTTGCAATTGCAGTTAGTGTAAAATAAACACAAAATAGGGAAACAAAAAAAGGAAAAATTATAAAAAACAGAAACTTCTGCCAATATATTGCTATTATATCTTCCCGTAGAACAAATCAGACACCTCCGCCGCGCCACTCATCTTCACGACTAGAATAACTGAATATGAAGTTTCAGTCAGATTCAGATAATATAAAAAACGTGTAATCAAACAAGACATTCTTGAACTTCAGATTTGTTACTCATACTGCCGCGCCGGCATATCGCAGAACTTATATCATTGTGTTTGTTTGTTGTTATCCAGCAATGCTATAAGTAACACCGCGTCTCCACGTGCTATTGCAAATAGCAGGATTTCATAGCAACCTATAAAAAAGAGAACTGTCAAATTTGTGTGTGGGCAAATTGTAGCTTGATATTTCATTTATTTTTTAGATCCAACCACTTGTACTCAGCACTTCTATAATTCCACAAACATGGAAACTGCCGAAAATTGTTTATTAATTTAATTAGGTGTGTTTGGTAACCTGTTAATTTATGAAAATTTACATCCAACTGTCAAAAATCAAGAGAAGATAGAGCCAAATGACAGTGTCAAAATATGCCCCTCTGGCGAAATCGTGCTATATCTTTTTCATGGAGTCACCGAGGCACATCCTTCAAACAGCAATCTGACAGTTTGTGAAATGTCAATCACTTCTTGTTAACAAAATAAAAGAAAATTAGTTTTTCGTGAAAATATTCAATAGTTAAAAAAGAAGAGAGGATTTTCCCCCACTTTTACTATTTGACAGATGTGCTATTTGTGTTAATAAAAGATAACAAGCACACCTATTATCTCTTCTTGTGACATATTCCAGTAGGCCATAATTATTTTGTTCTTATTCAAACGCAACGAACGCAACCGATTTTCACTAAAATGTCAAAAATTAGCAAGATATCTTTAGGCCGTGTGCCAATTGCGTTAAAATACTATGCTGACCATACACCATTCAACTCAACCGTCAACTTAGTCGGTTCGTGGTGAAATCAACCCGTGTGTGGCGCTGTCAGTGATCGATTTGAAGGTTGACGAGCTGGTTGGGGTAAAATTAAAAGATTTTGATTTTGGAAGTTGATTTCAACTCAGTTGACTGTGTGTGGGTAAGTCATTTGATTTGCTGTCAAATTGAGGGGAATTTGTACGAAAGCGAAACGTAAAGAGTAAGATGACTTTAAACGCACACAAAGAAAATTCCAGATATTTGTGGCATTTTATACAAAGTCCTTTAACTCAGTTGGTGCAGTGTGTGGCCGAATATAAATTCATGTGTAAGTAAACTCAATTGACAATTGAATTGATATGTGTATGGGCTGCTTTATCCTCTGGCGAATTATTGACGCTAGTGAGGTGAATATAGACTTCAAAAAATTAGCCGGCTCTGGAGGGCATAAAAAATTATCTTGTGGCTAATGTTTGATATTTGTATATACCTATGAAGGAATGAGAGAGACGACGAGAGCTGTGTGCTTATTTCGGTTTTCCAAGTCGATTTTCGATGGAAAAATGTAGTGCACTAGCGTTCACATACGATGGGAAAACTACCCATTGTGAAAATTATGTAAAAACCAGCTCAACATATTTTTTTTTATAAAAAAAAGGAATTCATATGAGCAATATCGTGTAAAAACCAGCAAAATTGATAGTTTGAATAATGTTGACTGGTGAAATGTTTATCTTTGTATTTTCCATTAACAAATGACGAACTTTGTTGTTCAATCATGTACACAAATTACATACAATTTACAAACAAAAGCATTAACACGGAAAATAATTTTTAGTTATGGTTTTTATGTAATTTTTTATTATTTAAAACTGGGAAAACAGCTTGGTATTTTAGTTATAATAAATTGTGATGTGAATAAAATGAAAGGGAAATTTTTCAATTCTAGTGGGAAATTAAAGAAAAATGACACTAAAAAAAATCCCATTTAATCCAATTGACACAGCAAAAAGCTAAAATTTTATCCACCTCTGGGAGAAACGTCAAATATTAGCCAGTGGATACAAATTTAACGCATTGGCACACGGCCTTAGCTTTCTAAATATCCTGTTATGGATAGCTTGCTATCTCAATTATCTTGCTTTTTGCCGTCTCCATTACACGGCGTCTCCACGAGACATTGGGCGTGTTTTTTTTTTGAAATCTATATAAACTTAGCGGAAAATGAGAAAAAAAAAACCCTGAACAGTGACTTGGCAGGACTATGCTAATTGGCGTTTGACAGTTTCACATCGGCATTGGGCGTGTTTTTTTCAAATCTATATAGGCTTAGCGGAAAATGAGAAAAAAAACGCTGAACAGTGACTTGGCAGGACTATGCTAATTGACGTTTGACAGTTTCACATCGGCATTGTTTTCATTGAAAGTAAGGCCGGTAGTTATCAAGCGCTCATTAATAAGTTGGTGGATAGAATTTTTTTTCGTCAAATTTAATTCAATTAACTAGTAAAATTAGGAACATGTTCACTTAATTCATTATAATTTTCTTTTTCTTGTCCGATAAATTCGTATTTCTTCCTTTTCTACCCATTTTAAAATGAACAGAAATAATTTAAATTTGAAATGACAGCAGAGTTCGGTTGATAGCTACCGGCCTTCATATTTCTCCCTCACTTTCATGTCATATTTGACATTTCGATAAAAATTTCGATAACAAAAAACAATTTGGTAGCACATTTTTTTATCCAGGCTAAGCAATTAAGACTGGATAATTATCCAGGTTTCGTAAGCCTAGGCTTAGTTGTTAGTGTAATTAACATGGAAAAAATGTTCTAAGCCTATATAGTTTTGCAAAAAAAACACGCCTAGTTTCACATCGGCATTGTTTTCATTGAAAGAAAGGCTGAAAACACACCGGAGCAGTCAAAAAGTTTTTGATTCGAAATGCAAGAAAACGTTTTATATTTCAAGTGTGCAAAAATGGACAACGACGCTGGTTTGTAACGTTTTTGTTTTATTCGGTGTGTGTTAGCCGTATGCAAAGCCATGTATTATCGACAACCAGTATTGTAGCGCATCGAAACAAATACATGTTTTTTGTTTTGCCTGCTTTGGTGTGTGTTGGCTCATATGAATCAATGTACTGATGGTTCATCAATCATAAAAAAAACCTTTTGACTGCTCCGTTGTGTTTTCAGCCTAATAGTACGTTTACACCAAACGAAACCCCGAGGTTTCGGCAAATTCATCCAAATCTCCGAGGTTTTACCATACATTTTCGAGGTTTCGAAATCTAGAGGTTTCGGCGAAATCTACTTGAAATCTTTATGAGTTCATCCGTCCGTGAGAGGGTCTACAGCGTGAACTTCGGTTTATTTTGGTGTTCATTTATAGATGTCGAAATATTAAATGCCAAAATAATTGCGGCCAATTGACAGGACCGGTAAGTTTGCTAGAGAATATTTCTACGGTGTTTGGTCAAAAAGACATAAGTCCATTTTTTGCGAAATTGAGTTCAGTATGTAGAACTATTCAGAAAAAAATCTATATTCGTTTGGTCTTAACAGCATAAGTTTCAGTAGCCCGAATCCAAAGTTATTGCGTGGTCCTAAAAGCACATTACAATTATTTTAAAAATGGTGTTTGATTAAAATGACATAACTCCTCATGTATTGTGTTGACTGCCCGAAAACATTAAATTTTCCAAATAATTGCGTGATCAGAATGACATAACTCCACATGTGTTGTTTTGACCGAGCGAAAATTTTAAATTGTTCAAATAACAACATGGTCAAAACGACAGCTAACTCATAAAAAACATGAATAGTATTCTTTTGTTTCAACTACTATTCACGTTTTACTTTTGTTTTTTTATTTTTAAACTGAAATAAATGTATTTTTTTAAAAAAACTTGATACTAAAATTATTTTCAATCTGGATCTTATCTCAACCCGATGAAAAAGATCAAAGTATCGTTTGATCAAAACAACATATCTCCTTTAAAGCATGTTTTTGGGACAATTCTTTAAATTTAATTAATTGAATGTTGTACATCTTATAATTTATATTATTATGGCATTACAATATTAGTTTAATACGTAAAACTGGATTTAGAAAAAATTATTGAATTTTGAAATGCATTTATCTCAAAACTAAGATTTAGGACTTATGTCTTTTTGACCAAACACCGCAGATTTAATTTATATAATTTGTTAATCTTTTCAGACAATGGGCAACGAAAAATTTCAAAAAAAGAACATTTCGTCTACTGAAGAATGTCAACAAACAATTGTTTTGCCTAGAGATGGGCAATTGCGAATAAAAACAATAGAATAATTCGATTGATCTCTACTCTGTCTCTGCTATATTTTTCCATATTTCATCCGTTTCTCTTATATATTCATACTCTGAATGAGTAAAATAAAAGAAAATTTGATTTATATTCAATTTTAAATTATATTTCAGAAAACATTTTGACAGGCGGTACGCGGCCAACTTAGCTTGCTGCGGTACAAATTTGTTAACCGCCGCAGTGTGTGCACCTATATTTACCGCAATGGGATTTCGTACCATTACACCGCTACCGCGTGCTGCTCCGATGTGTGAGCTCTTTTAGTTGACAGGAGTCGATTTTTCTAGCGCTATTAGGTCTGTTCGCGTACCCTCCCAAAACAACGAAAATCTACGAAAAATAACGAAAAACAACGAAAACCCGTTCGCATACGCAAAAATTTCGTAGTTTCTCGTAGAAGAGAGTAAGAAATTTCCCCATGCTACAAATTTTAGTCCAAGGAATTTCTTTGGGGTGTATTATGAAAACTGTCAAATCACATACATTCTTTATTTTTTGGTGCTTAATCCGTTCGATTACTTTTTCGTGATTTTTCTGTATTGGAGAGAATTTTACCCCCACTCTTCGAGATTTGACAGAAAATCCATATTTAGTGCAAAAAGTACGCGAACGGACCTATTGTTTTGGGCGATAATTCGATTGTAAAAAAGATTATTAAACTAAAATAGA
The DNA here is from genome assembly GCA_949775065.1 of Brachyopa scutellaris. Taxonomy (NCBI): domain Eukaryota; kingdom Metazoa; phylum Arthropoda; class Insecta; order Diptera; family Syrphidae; genus Brachyopa; species Brachyopa scutellaris. The sequence continues at coordinate 6,770,811 of OX459116.1, forward strand.
AATTGAAGAAAATCTTTTGATTTTAAATATCAATGGTTGCATGCGTTCAGATTTCAGATCCAAATTCAAAAGTCACACTGATACCACGCGGAATAAATTGAGACATACATTTCTACAATCGATCATTAGTATACTCGCCTAGTAAAATAGATTTTCTAGAATAGGAGTTGATAGTTATTCGATTGTTATCTGCTAACACCGGATTGTCTATTTATTCGATTGTGAAACTAATTGTCAGTTGCTCATCGCTTGTTTTGCAAGCCACATCAAAATTGACAGCTAATGAAATTTGAAACCTCTTCAACTCGGTGAAAAGGGGTTACTGATGTTTCGGTGAATGTTCATCGATTCTTAAACTCTAAAGCAGCCCATACACAATTCAATTCAATTGTCAATTAAGTTTACAACTGAATTTATATTTGGCCACACACTGCACTAACTGAGTTAAAGGACTTTGTATAAAATGCCACAAATCTCTGGAATTTTCTTTATGTGTGCGTTTAAAGTCTTCTTACTGTTTACTTTTCGCTCACACACACTTTCAGAAATTTCACAAGCCTAGTACAAATTCCCCTCAATTTGACAGCAAATCAAATGACTTCCCCACACACAGTTCAACTGAGTTGAGGGAAATTTCTTACTCTTCTCTCATTTGGCTCTCTCACGAATTTTTTGATTACTAAAATACTAAACAGGAAATTCGTCAAAATCCTACGAATTTGTATTACTCGTACTCGTAGCTACCTATAATTGTATTTGTGTTGTTTATAAGTATATTTATGTATTATCACGTTTACATGCAGAGTTGAGTGGTTGAGTTGAAACGGAATTAAGATTTCGGCCTGAGTATCTCTGCACACCGAGTTGAATGGTTGAAATGTTTAAACGTGGTTGAACTGACAGACTGAGAGAAATAAGCACATTCAGTGAAGGGAAGCGCTTTATTTGAATCCGTTAACCATTTGCTCATCTCTATATCATACTCTGGATGGCTTGTAATTGTTTTCTTTTCTTGTGTAAAAGTGACAGCCGTAAAATTATTATGGTTTTATTTTTTGTCTGTGCTTGTCATAATAGTAATTAGTTTTTATTGTAAACAATTGGAAGTTATCGTAAACACAAGTTGTAGGAGTAACTAAAGATGGAAGGAGTACCCGAACATCTACATCTGCGAAGGTAATTCTAAAATTTTTAATTTTTATTCCAATTATTATACGTACTTGTTAACCCTCTAGTGCAGCGATTCTCAACCTGTGGGTTCGCTGATCACTTTCAGGGGGTCTGCGACGGCCAATCAATTATCAAAAATACGTCACTGTTATCATTCCAATATGTAACACAAACAAACGCTAACCATCACGAAAATTACCTTTTTTTTACTTATTTCCTCATTTCTTTTCATACAATTTTCCTGCCCCTCTTAATACCAAATGCATGAACCAAGTCCGGTCAAGTGCAAGTCGAACTTGCGCAATAAGTGTTCCGTACTGTCAGTTATTTTTACATACATTAGTATGTAAAAGATTTACGAGTATGTTGATGAATGTATGGACACAAATGTAAGCAACTTGATAGACTTACCTCTCTGATCCCCTTTCTCATCTGTTCAGAAGAACAAATATACATCCACAAAAAACAAAAAAAAACAACAAATAAAGAAAACAAGAAATTTACGCATGTGCATCAGATTTTATTCTTCGTCTCGTTATTTATTGAATCGTATTAAATGCGTGGAATTTTGCGATTTGTGTCCCTATCGTGTCTGTACACAAAATCAATATTTCCCAATGTAGTAAATGTAGAGACTTTACTTAAGGTGGGGTGAAAGCGAGCCTGCTTTTCGCAACCATTTGTGTGTGCGTATTATATTTTTGCACAAGGGATGAGGTCCTACAGTTTTATTTGCCGACTCGGAGCGGAAAAATGATACTCTTTGATTGCTGGTCAGACATTCGAAAGAGGTGGCAGCATGAAAAGCGTGAAAAGATCGTTTAGGTGTTGGACCCGGGCTGGGATCGCGTAATTGTCCAACGCACTTACCAGTACACCACGGTGCTCACCAAAAGTAAAGACACCTACATTATAATGTTTTCGAAACCATCAAGATTTCTTAATGTGGTTATACCGGAAGCGAATTTTTGGGAAGCGAACGGCGAAACGTATTAATTTTAGGATATGTAAACAGTTTAGAAGGTGAAATTACAAAAAAATAATAAAAAAAAAACCGTTTAACGTACTGCAGTCCTGATAATTGTATCTTCATCTGTACTTTATTTTCAATGTTTGTGATTTAATTTGATTGAAAAAAAGTTTTACTACAAGAAATAAAAGAAGAAATTTGAAATAATAAAAATTGCGAAGATGCAAAGTATCTGAAGTATTCAACATAGACAATATCAGGTACAGCAAAAAATCAAACATCAATACTTTATTCTAAAAGCCATAGCTTGACTCTTTTCAAAAGTGCAAATAAGGTTCTGATGTTTCGTATATTTGCAGGAAGCATATCAGGCACCTTTGTTCCCAGACTCAAAAAACATTAACTTTGTTTTTTGGCTTACGATAAAAGCTTGTGATTCGCAAACCAAGCTCTTAACAAATTAACATCGTGGTTAATTTCACAGCCTAAATTTAAGGGACAAGTGGAATCATATGCAATTGCAAGATCATCTGCAAACGTCTTAACTCTTCCCATGAAGGGTTATTCAAATATTGAGTTTACATAAATTAGAAACAGAACGGGTCCAAGGACTGAACCCTGGGTTATATATTAAGTTTTTTTTTAATTCAATTTTACTTTTAATCTCAATTACAATACAGACTATTCGAGAACACGTGTGGTGAACAGGTTAGCAAAAGATATAAAGGGAAGAAAGACAAAATGTCATATTGATTGACAGCAACGTTAAGATGAAAAAAGTGTTGCCTCTGCTCGATATGGATTGTGTTCCATATATGACAATCCTTCCCCTTTAGACCGATGTTAGTGTCGAAAACGCGAGGGTTGTTTCACGATTCTTCCGTACCTCGTAGTTAGAGTATTGCTCGATGTCGCTGGTGTTGTTATCGGCGGACATGGTCCCTCTGGTGTTGGTGTGGTTTTTGGGTTTTCATTTGTTGCATTGGTGTTGGACGGTTGTCGTAGGTCCTGAGGAGTAGGTTGTGCACATGAACTAGAAACTGATGAACGGAAATGGGGGTCGTCCAATTCTGATGTTTTCTCTGTATTCATAGCAAGTGGTATCGTTACGCTCGATGTCTGCATACAACAACACAGAGCAGTCTTGATAGGTAACTGCGAAGGATGTGCTGTCTGTGGTTTTGGAACCATCTGTGAATATGAAGTTCCAACCATTAAATTTTAGCTGCTAGGAAATGCTGGGGAATAATGCATGGAAAATTTCTTTGCTGGTGTTTGTTTGGTTGAAATTTGCCAAGTCCATGAAGATGGATGTGTGTTTTATACTCCACGGTGGGTAGGCAGGGTTATAAACCCACTTCCTGTTAGATGGAAGCTCCATTGGTTTTGCACATACCAATGATAGGGAGATGGCGGATGGGAGGCGTTTTTCAGTCTCTGAATTCCTAGCAAAAATATGTCCTTGTCAATAATTGATCCATTTGAAAATAGCAGTTTTGCCTACAGCTTAGCTCTGATGGCTTCCATGCGATGTTCTACTTGTAGGCAGGCTAGCTTCTACCAGCATATTCTTGATAGTGCTTGTTGGATGGCATTAATGCTTCTACGTGCGGCTTGCTTACGTTGTCAAAACTTAAATTTAAACCACTACATGAGATCTTGCGACAGATGTGTAGAGTCTTACATTTGTCTAATGATAGCTTGGCACCAGAAATATTTGACCATTTCAGTATATCTTTGACTATGTTTGTTAGTAGGGTTTTAGTTGTTACAAGATCTGTGTGCTAACATAGCATATAAATATCATCTGCATAAATACGGTGGATCAGTTGTTTGTTTTCAAAGATAATTCTACTTAACTCATCAAAAACGATGATGGAAAGTACAACCGAGAGTGGAGAGCCTTGGGGAAGACCATTGTATAAAGGATGAGATGTAGAGTACGAATTGTTTGCTTTAACACAAATTTTCCTATTCTTGAGGAAGGCTTTGATGTAGAAGAACATTCTTGGGTCAATGTGCGATTTTTTTGATTTACTTAGGACCAGGTGGATGCATTTCTTATCAGAAGCCTTTTCGAAGCCAAGGGAGAGTACAGTCAACCCTCGTATAACGCGGTACTTTCACAGCGCGGATTTGCTATGACGTAATTTATGAATTGCGGCAAACCCTCCCATAACGCGGTACTTCTACAACGCGGTTTCGTTATAACGCGGTTCTTTTCTAACGCGAAAAATATGTGTCGCATTCCTGTATTTCGGGGAATTCCCTTTTAACACATTTGATAAATACAAACGCAATAACATAAAACATAAACCAAGGATACTAGGTTTGAATGCGTCTTTATTTGGGCTTCATAGTCTTTTTGATTCGATAAACCAAAGGAGTCTACCATTTTTTCAAGAACCTTAGACATACAGGGAATAAGTGATATCGGGCGGTATTCATTGATATCGCTTGAGGGCTTGTTTGGCTTAGGCAAAGGCAGTATGGTTGATGGGGGAGGTTTTTCAGCATAGGGTACGATATTCTATCCCTGCTAGGCCAAACCCTTAAGTTTGGACAAACATGTTTCTAGTTCTAGTAGGGTTACTGGGCTTTCGATGCGCCTAGCTGATTCAGAGACTAGTTTTAGGTCGGGAGTAGGTGTAAGGGAATTAGCTTTGCTAGCCTTGAAACTACATATTAGAAAAGTTGCGGTCGTTGGATTCGTTCGACAAGGTGTGGGCAAAGTAGTTGCTGATCTCAGAGGCAGTGTAGATTGGACCTTCAGGTGTTTCTATGCAGCTTATCGATTTTAAAGTATAGTTCCCGGTCAAGCAGTGGAAGTTGTGCTAGATTCTGCTAATAGATGTGTTAGGGTTGAGTGTTAAGGTAAAGTCATTAAGACACTTGACTTTGTCGGTTTTAACTTCTTTGCGCAATTTGGCGTTAAATTTTTTGAGCTGAATTAAATTATTTTGATTTGGATGCTTTTTAAAAGTCCTTCAAGCTTTAATTTGTTTATTCCTTAGGTTACTCAACTCTGGATTCTACCAGGCCACAGTCCGTTTAAGGGGTTGCATGGGTTTCACGGATTCAAAAAATCAATTTTTTTTTATTGCCTTATTCAATTCTACATCTCTAGAGTATCGTTCTTAATTTTCAAGTCGATCGGAGTGATAGTTTCGGAGATAGAGCCTTGGGAAGTTGCACACTCAACGCCAGTTGGGCTCAGTTTTATTGTCACTCAAAACTTAAAACGCGTTTTCCTCGAAATTGTATTTTCAAAGTCGGTTGTCAAGATTTTTCGAAAACAACTGAACCGATCTGGATGAAATTTTACACACGTATTCTTCTTTCTTGAGAAGGACTTGGAGGAAGAATTTTTTTTTTAATGCAACTATTTTTTAAAAAAACCTTTTTTTTCCTTCGTCCAAATTCTTGTCTAAGGTATTAGCTCAAACACGTATTTTTTTTAGAATTCAGTTCATCCTGTCATGAGTTCTGCTGTCAACGCGCAAGCACCGGGTCACCGGAAATGACGTCGCAATGGCAGAGTTTTAAATATTTTACTACAAAAATTTCAGAAATTCTTTGTCAAATGCATATATATTTAAGGGAATAAAAAGTTTGAAGCTTGAGAAGTTTGAGCCATTTTTTACCCATGTAACCCCTTAACCCTGGAAAGATTATCATATTTTTTATGACTTTAAGGTAATCATGCGTCTCAGAGACGTATGGCACTTTGTTAGTGTATTAAATGAAACCCATGAACTTTTTATAAAATATTAATGTTTTATTTATTAATGTAGTTCATATTAAGAGAAATGAAGCCATGATTCAATAGAAATAAATATTAATTGTGATAACCGGTGGATTAGTTGTAAATAAAACACTGATATCATTTAGGTACCGGTGATACAACAGTATAACTATTAACTTTATTTACTGTAATTATTATAAGCAATCAAAACTATTCTAAATACAACAATCGGATTACTCAGATGATTACACCTGAGCGGCTGGCCAACGACTGCCCCCAGCAGGTCCAGTGTGTCTGCTGACATTAGGAGAGCTTTTACGTAGAGGAGCAGTATGTTCATTAATCGGCCACAAGTCGCCACATTAATTTAAACAATAAAAACAAAAAACTTAAATTTCATAACAAATTAACAAAAAAACACAACTTATTTTTTAAAGGAATATTAAAATTGACTTTAAGTCTTAACCCTCTAACACCCAAGAGTGTCTCAAGGCACTTATCATATTATTTGAATTAACAAAAAAAGTAATAAGTTTTATATCATTTGAATATTTTTTGGCTGTTACTAACAAACACACCAACATGTATACAAAAGCTTTGAAAGTTATACGAAGCTTTTAGCGGAGTTTTTATTTTAATTTGCGGAAGCAACGCGTTTTGTCGCTCAAAAAATTTGATTTGGTGCACGTCGTTATTTTGCCGCATCAATAAAAGTGAAATTTAACAAATCAATCCAACTCATAATTTTTTTCGTCAAAGGTATGGTTATTTACTTATAAAATCAATTGGCATATTTGTGAAAATATAAAAATTGTGCGTTGTAGCAGTGAAATAGTGATACAGTGCCTTGAGATATTTTCACAGATTACAGGTAAACGAAAGCTTCTACACCCTTGCTGAGTTCATTTTTGAATTCAGAGGCCCCAATTTACCTTAGAAAAAATTATCCGACTTATTTTCTTCCATCATGTTCAAAAGTAGTCTTAGAGGGTTAATAGTTGCCTAATTAGCATTTTTTGGTTAAAAATAAGTGTATTTATAAGTCTTAGTTATTTTTAATCGCATACGATTAAATAAGATACAAGAATGACACAGGTCTTTTTAGATTTTTTTTTTTAGATTTTAAGATTTTATTTATTACTTTTAAATTAACAAATGTATGTATACAAAAATCAGTAAGTGCATGGCTTTGCCGTCTGCCTGATTGACAATTAATTTTTTGAACACGTTTCCAAATATATTTCCACTAATTCTAATTTTAAAAGAGCTCAGTTAAAATTCTGTTTCTATAAGAAAGTGCTATTTTGCAGTATTTAAATAACTTTGGAATGTCTAGATCATTAAGTAACTCTATTATTTGCTCATCCATTATAAAATCACGTCCAAAGATGCTTCGGCGGGTCTCTCGAAGAATTGGGCATTTTCCCAAAAAATGCAGTACGTCCTCTCTCTCAGCAAGGTTGCAAAGGCAGCAGTATATCGGTAAATCCTCCCTATGAGGAATATAGTTTAGATCCAAGAGTTCCGCTCTAAGTTTTAATATCATCGATATTTCCTCAACTTTATGTTTATCATGGAAGTAGTTTCTTTCCTGTAGGCGATGGTTCAAACGACTGTAGATGGATCGATGTACGGATAACGACGCTTCTTCGGTATACTTTAACAAGAAATCTTCGTCTACTCTAGCGATGAGATTGTAAAGCACGGGCTTCCAGTTTGAACGGTTTTCAACATCAAGATTTATATTAATTCCACAACTATTTGCTAAATTTATCCATTCTGCATACCAGCTCGTTTTGGTAGAAATTGCGTTAAGTGCAGCTATTTTTGGAAGACGGGAATTCGGCATATTTAAAACTTTAAGGATGTAATCAATTTGCAGTTTAAGTGTTTTGATAAATAGTGGAGACATTCCGGTTTCAACCATAACGACGTAGTTTGGCGTATTCGGAGGTAGGTGGAATACACGTTTAACGTAGTATCTGAGCAGCTTTTCAACTGTATTGTAATATTTATATCCCCATGCTTGAGCTGCGTAGAATAAAATGGATTCAGATACCGCTTCAAAAACTCTAAACTTGCTACTTTGGGATACAAATTTATTTGCAAAACACTTTTTCCAAGTTGAATTGATGGCAATTTTGGCATTAATTAGTCTAGCTTTAAGATGGTTTTCCATATTCAGATTTTTTGTGAAAATTATGCCAAGGTATTTGTATTCTGAAACCACCTCGATGGTTGCCCTATTATAGTTCCACTTCTCGTTCCTGCAAAGTCTGCCTCCTCCTTTCTTAAAAATCAATATTTTGGATTTTTCCAGGTTAACCGAAAGGCTCCATAAGCAGCAGTATTCGTACAAGCGGTTAATCATGAGTTGAAGGGTTTCTGGTGAATTCGCAAGCAGTACTATGTCATCCGCATATAGTAGGGCTTTTATGCCTAAGCCAGAGAACTCAATACCTCCCGGCAAGTATGCTGTCAGGTCCTCAATAAAAAGTGCAAATAAACATGGACTGAGTGCACATCCCTGTCTGACTCCTGACTTCGCTTCGAACCAATCGGTTTTTGCCTCTCCATCCCAGACCGCTATGTAATTATTTGTGTAAAGCTTTTCCAGGACCAACAAGAATTTCCGAGACATTCCCATACCATAGAGCTTGTAAAATAGAGCATTTCGATCAATGCTATCAAAAGCTGCTTTAAAGTCTATAAAGAATGTGTACAGTTTTTTACCTTGCAAGATGTATGACTCTGCTATACTTCTTAAAAAGAATATATGATCCACCGTTGAATAACCTGCCCTGAATCCTGCCTGATATTCCTTAAGAAGGTTGGTGGAATCAATCCAAGTTGTTAGCCGTTTTTGAAGGATGGCAGTAAAAACTTTATACGACCCATTCAGAAAGGAGATGCCTCTATAGTAAGAAGGATCTGATGTATCGCCTTTTTTATAAATTGGGTATATTAATGCTTCTTGGAAACGATGTGGTGTAATTTCCTGATCCATTACCTTATTAAATAGAGCTACTAACTTATTTAAGAGCAATTCGGTACCATATTTATAAAATTCGCAAGGGATCTCATCAGAGCCTGCTGCTTTGCCGTCTTTAAGATAATTAAGACTTTCCAGTACTTCTTGTTGAGATATTGGTCCATCAAGTATTTGGTTTTGGAAGCTAGGCGGCGCATACTGGAATGATACCATATTCGAGGGTGGATTCAATAATTTCTTGAAGTGTTCCAGAAGCAAATTCGGACTTATTACTCTGCTGATTACCGCTTTTTTTCCATTTATTTTTTTTGCTAGATCCCAGAATTGCGATGAGTTTTTGCAATGCGCTAATTTTTTTGCTTCTGCTTCGTAGAAATTATTTTTTTTCATTTTGCAAATTTGTTTGTACCTGTTATTACATGCTAAGTATTGACTTCTGTAAAAAGCTTCACTGTGCTCCCGGAATAGCTTCAGCCATAGAAAGGACTGTTTCCGTGCTCTCTCGCAGTCTTTATCAAACCAAGATTTGCTTGAGAAGGCTTGGTTTCTTCTGTAAGGAGTTGCTGGATATGACCTTTTAATTAATTCCTCAATACTATGAAAGTCAGCTTCCGGGTGCGCTTGTAGGTGCCTATCCAATTGCTCTCTATAAGCAGGTGCCCTCGAAGTATTCCACACCATCTTGGGAAGTGGCAATAATGTTCGGGTTTCTTCCGAACGGACATCTTCATGACCAAAAGTAATAATAAGTGGTAGGTGATCAGAAAATGAGACTTGAGCCACTTCCAAGTCTGACACAAAATAAGTCCAGTCGCCCCCTATTAAACTGTAGTCGTTTACTGATGAGCCTTGACCTCCGATAAACGTAAATTCACCAAGCTTGTCACTTTTAGTGGTTCCATTTTGAATTCGGAGTCCATACGAGTTACAGAAATCTAACAGTTTCCTTCCCCTTCCATTACAAATCATATCCTTAGATTTCCGATTTCTCCCCTCCTGTTCGTTCAACACTCCTTCTTCTATGCCTATTCTCGAATTAAGGTCACCAACAATGAGCACGTTTGGATTGTCGTTGTTTAGCAATTGCTTCTGCAACTTCTCAAAGTCTCTTTCCCAATGATTGCAGTTGACATAGGATGGAAGTATCCAGAAAGTTTTCCCGGCGTATCGCAGGTTCAAGTAATACGAGTTGTTTAAGACGTCTGAACCTTCAAAACTGCATTCTATACCTATTAGATGTTTTTTGAATCCAAAAAAACAGCCACCGCTTGCTCTTCCTCTTGTGTTTAATTTGACCGCTGGAATCCATCTGCATTCATAACTGGAGAATTTGCTCTCAAAATTTCTAATTTCGATTGTGGTTAAAAAAGTTTCATATAAAAAGACAAAATCAAATTGGTTAACATAATCATAAAAATTTATAAACAAGGACTTATTACTTAAACACAGGTCTTTTTATGTTCGCCGCAAACCACCTATCTGCATACACATGATATTTTTGATATTCTGCGAATTTTCGATGGACAATACGAATAACATCTCATATTTTTTGTAGTGCGCTCTTGTTCATTTGCCTGAACAATATTACTACTAGAAATATTTTGCCGAAGAGCATCTTCAAAGTTGGAGCATATAGCATTTTCTCCATATGATGTGAAGTGAGTTCTGTACTTAGTTTTTTCATGAAATTTTTGCAGCTGAGCGGTTTTTCATTCCTTGACTGTATATTGTGACAGTAAATGACATATGCGTTAACGGAAGCTATGTTAAGACTGCCTTGATAGTTGTCAAGCAGTGCTTGTTACGACCTCTTTGATTGCGCTTATGTGGAATAATAATGCGGAATGCGGGCATCTGAAGATGAAATTAAATTACTTCCTGACGCTGATTGTTCTTCACCAGAACTGTCCGGCACATCCTCACCATCGTCAATAAATTCGTATTTAGTGTCACTCTGCAGGTCGATCTAGAAGAGGAAATCTTCACACTTTCACATTCTGATGATATAATTTCTTCATTTTCCAGCAACAAATTCTCAATTTCACAATATTTCAACATTCCTCGGTTCCTCTCATGACGATAAAAAAAAATAAACACAAAAAACTTGTTAAACGTATCTGTAAATAGTAATAAACAATTTTTTCAAATATCTTACAAAAGTTACATAAAAGATAATCATACGTCTCATGGCATAGTTATCTGATCTGTCAAAAAATTTCAAGGCAAAAGTGGCCGACAACTGTGACACCTTTCTATGCGATTGAATTCAAATTCATTGTTTTCGTAGTTTTTCTTATCATTTCTTAATAAAATCGTTTGTCTTTTCATTTTTCTTGAGTTTTTTTTTATAGTTATTAGGCGTGTTTTTTTGAAACGTAACTAGCCGGTCGTTCATTAAAACGATACCCAGCGAGCCGAACCCAGCTGACTTACCTCCAAGTTGGTGTGTGTGATTTCGGTCATATGTGTGTAATTGTATTTAGTTATATAATTTTCGTACACGGCAGTCTGTCAAATGTTCTAAAAAATCGTTTTAAGCGCCACCTTGCCATGAGATATCGCAGCATTCCTAGCCAGCTGCTTTTGGCTGCGGATAAAATCAAGAGTTGTAGCCAGCTGGTTTTTGTATTTGTTTTACGTGTGAAATTTGACTTTGCTAGCAACTACTGGCTAGCTACGTTTAAAAAAAACACGGCTATTGTTCGGATATTTCAGTCGGTCATATTTTCTCATCACAGTTCTTTTTATTATTGTTCACACAACATTCGTACACGGCACAACACATTTCTCAAAGTTTTAACGAAAACGTTAATTAAAGTATTGAAAATATTAAAAAAAAAACGAAAATTTAAGTTGTTGGCCATTTTCTTGAGTTTTTGACAGAACTTGAACGAAAATGAACACTCTGAGTATATGTACTACCTTAAGTGGGGGACAGACTGCTGGTATTGATACCATGGTAAAGCAATACTATGTTCTATACCACATGTCTGTCACTATAATACCACGTTTAAAGCTAGTATACCATGAAACATACCTTTTTACTGACTGCAGCGCCGCGTTCTCTCTGTTGGCGATTCTTGGTAGCTTCTTTTACAATTCAAGAACAAGTGGTATTCACTATACCATGGTATCAATACCAGCAGTCTGTGCCCGTGTACGTGTACTGTGATAGCTATAGCTCGTCACCACAGGTACTTACCGTCACAACACGATCGTCAGGGGCAAGCTCCGACCACCGACTGAGCATATTTAGGCACCCAACCCGATGCGGTTTTCCAGTTAAAAGGATATTACATTTTTTTGTGCGCCATACGTCTGGCAGACGTAGATTACACTGTGTAACAAAATTAAAAAAAATGTTTGTTAATGTACATTTTTGGATTGTTTATGCTTGGTATATGTCAGCTCATTTCAAAAATGCCAAAAGTTCTTCTTAAGTGCTAGCTATTGCTTCAGAATTTTAACGAAATGTTGGCATTTTTGAGCATTTATGCACTTTTGTAATTAAAAAAAAAATATATATACATAAAAGAAAACTTGACTCAAAATGTTACTTAAAATTTTAATAACCTATCATCAAAAAATTGACACTTCCATATGCATTTAGAAGTGCAGAGATTTTCTTATTTTCCTACTGTGAACTTGGGAATTTCCCCTTTTTAGGTCCAAGACGTAGTCGCCCATCATATTGGCATCCAATTTACCCTGGAAACGTCTCAGTATGTTTTTCACTAATGCTCTCCACCAGGGTTGCCGCTGAAAAATTTGAAAAAGTCGCAAAAAAAGGGTCATGGAGCAAAAAAAGTCGCAACAAAACCAAATAATGTAAACATGGTAACGACGTTAGACCTCCATATCTATTTTTATAAGGTCTGTTTGATAACTGCTAATTTTACGTAAAACTACCAAGAATCACTCAAATCGGTGTTTGGTAACCCAAAAAAATTACAAGAAATCAGAGAAGAGAGACCGAAATGAGAGTGTCAAAAAGTGTCCCCTCCAGCTATTTTCTGTGATATCTGGGTACAAATTTTTCTTGGAGTGAGCGAGGGACATTTGTCAAACCCAGCCATCTGACAGTTTGTGAAATATAATAATCTTCATTGTTAGTGGGAAACAAAAACAAATTGACAGGTGTTGAACAAGTGTTACAAAAGCGTTTGGTCACTTTCTTGCAAGTATTGCGCTCTATGAGAAGCTTTTCACCCACTTTTCAAATTATTAACTATTTGACAGATATTCCATTTTGATCACAAAAAAGTGATCAAATCACAGACCCAATAATTTTCAAAAAAAAAAAAAACAAAACAAAAAAGCCGGAAAAGCAGTACCAGGTATGTATACTCGTGAAATTTGATGTGTTAACATATACAGAGAACGTTGATGTTACTATGCTCTTTCTATTACTCTGGCTACGCGTGACGGCGCGAAACAATGAACTGATTTTTTTTTTGTTATGAGGGATTGCTGATGAGCAACTAAATAGAATTTTCGTTGGAAATATATTTTTTGTACGAAAAAGTCTCAAAAAGTCTACAAAAAAACTGAAAGGGGTCAAAAAGAGGTGTTTTTTTAAAAAGTCGGGTCATAGTCTCTTTGCGTCAAAAAAGGGTCAAATTGAGACTAAAGTCGCATAGCGGCAACGCTGCTCCCCACGTTTTCACTAAACAAAATCCAAATGAGAGTGAAGAACATGTAGTTTTAGCGACATCCTGCATCCTAATACATCAAACCTATCCACTAAGTTTTCTACTAGTTCTACATAACTTTCTATTTTAATATTTTCTCCTTTTATTTCCCTGAATGCTGTTTAAGCATTACGTTCCCTTGGCATAAGTACTCTTCCTGAATCTACCAATAGGTGGAACTTAACGTTTTTTTGCATCATGTACATATAGTATAAAGGCTTCTCTTAGCGGCCATCTTATTCAATGAAACATTTTTACATTCACTTGCAGAGGTCGAATGATAGGCTTGCTCTGCTTGCATCTCCGTTAACACATTTCGCGATGCCGTTACCGTAAAGCTAACAGCTAGAACGAATGAATACTCAAAATGTGCTCGACATATCATAAGGAAGCAGAAACTAACAAAAAAATAACACAAACAAATTTTTGTTATCTTTCAAGGGTAAAGAGTGTTAGGTATACTGAGAGTGTTATGTCGATTTCGATTGGGCAAAAAAATCACTTTTTTTTTTATCTCGAACAATTTTTATCGCTCTAGTACAATTTTCATTTTCCAACCGACCAAAAAAGCACTCCTTTACGAACAAGATGTGAAATGTCACACTAATACAATTGCAGAAAAACAGATCAATCTCGTTTGTTTTCCAACCGGCACGAAAAATCTGAAATCTGAGAGCAAAATCTGAAAAGCCCAATCGAAAACGACATTAGCTATACTTTGGTTTTTGGAGAATCGCGGCTTCTTTATTGATGTTCAACGAAGGTGTTTTATCTGACAGATAATCTGAGGTGTGTTTGGAGAACCAATCCCAGTTAGCAGAGTCAGTTTTAAATTTACTATCATAACGGGTTGGGCCAATAGTAACAGTGGAAATTATGGGGAAGTGATCGCTGTTATAGAGATCATCCGAAATTTCCCAAGAAGTCCTTGGGGCCTATTCCTGTACACGAGTGAGAGTCAATTTCATGTGACAGTGATGAAATGGTGTTCCTGAACACGAGTGACTCAATTTTGGTATTCCTGTACTCGAACTGAAACGTCAGATTTCACTCGAGTGAAAACGTAGGTATTCCTAGAGACGATAATGACGAATAGTGTTTACGAATAGTTGTCGAGTGTAGCTGTCGAGTGTTGCTGTCGTGTGAAGTGATTCTGCAAAAATGTAAGTACATTTTATAGCATTGCTGAACTATTTTGTTCTTTGGTGAAATTATTTAATATTTCTATTTATTTTAGGATAAAAATAGAAAGAAATTTTGGTAGACCTTGCAACAGGCCGCATTAAGTCTGCGGAAGTAAGACAAAAAGCGAATGAATTGTGGATATAATTAAAGGACCACCTGTAAGATGCGTGAGTGGGTGGAAGAAATTAATTATATGATACGCTAATATTAGGCGTGTTTTTTTTTAAAACTATATAGGCTTAGAACATTTTTTCCATGTTAATTACACTAACAACTAAGCCTATATAGGATTACGAAACCTGGATAATTATCCAGTCTTAGGTGCTTAGCCTGGATAGAAAAATGTGCTACCAAACTGTTTTTCGTCGATAGTTATCGAACATTTTATCGAAATGTCAAATATGACATGAAAGTGAAGGAGAAATATGAAGGCCGGTAGCTTTCAACCGAACTCTGCTGTCATTTCAAATTTAAATTATTTCTGTTCATTTTAAAATGGGTACAAAAGGAAGAAATACGAATTTATCCGACAAGGAAAAGAAAATTATAATGAATTAAGTGAACATGTTCCTTATTTTACTAGTTAATTAAATTAAATTTGACGAAAAAAAATTCTATCCACCAACTTATTAATGAGCACTTGATAATAACCGGCCTGACTTTCAATGAAAACAATGCCGATGTGAAACTGTCAAACGTCAATTAGCATAGTCCTGCCAAGTCACTGTTCAGCGTTTTTTTTCTCATTTTCCGCTAAGCCTATATAGATTTGAAAAAAAAAGCACGCCTATTATAAACATTAAAACATTATATATATTTGTTGATAATTATTGTATTGTATTTATAGATTTGGTGCAAGTACAAAAATAATTTGAAAATAAAACAAAAACTATCCATTGAAGATGATCTGCTGCGGCTTTTAAAGAATGCTGTCATTGTTTCGAGTAAATAATGGAAAATATCTTTACTCTAAATAAGTCTTGAAATCTGTAAAATATAAAATATCACATTAATAACATAAATTTATTTGTTTTTATCGTAATATATTTACTGAAGTATTACGCGGTAGTTGCAAAGGATTTGGCGGATATCCTTTTTAAAGTGAATTTACGGTCGTCCTCTTTATCACGATCATCAGTTAATTAATAATTTATAAAATAATATTATAATTAAAAAAAAAGATAAAAAAAATTATTTTTAAAAACAAGCTTTAATGAACTGAAAAGTAAAAAAATAATTTTTTTCCGAGTCACCAATGTGTGACTATAAATTAAAGCTTGGGGCACTCAGGCACAAGACAACACATACACGATGTGCAACGAGAACGGAAGAAGAATTAGCAGAACACATTCTGTGTCACTGTTACTGTTTAGTTAGACCTCGTCATCGTCATTTAACCAAATTTTACTTCGAGCGAAATTACACAACTCTCCAGTTATCCTGGCGTCCAAAAGTCAATTTTTCAAAGTTAACTTACAACAAAACAAATGTATTCTTTGATCAGGAGATACCCCAACAGATAATATCCGCCCCTCCACGGCTCCCTCTGCGGCGCGGGCACCTCACAGGCCGGAACTTAATCGTCTTGCAAACTGTACACGTTTTGTTATCGGTGGCGCCGGCCGACGCTCATAGCGAAAGAAAGTGAATATTTCGTGTTATACAGTGCAGTGCATAAATTAAAGTGTTGAATATGGATAAACCAGGTAAGTTTCTTATAATATGTTATACATTTTTTTTACTAGTAGTATTGAATTTATTGTATCATTAATTTTTTCTTCCAATTACAATTTTTTTTTTACTTATTCTAATTAGCAATGGCAAAAGCCGTCAGCCAGGATTGACAATTTTATGCGTGGATACATCATTGCAGTTAAATTATTTTTTTTAATTACATTTGTGGAAATATATTTTTAACTTTTGAATGGCAATTTTAATGATTTGTTAACATTAAAATAGATAATAAGTAATACACAGCGATTCGCAAGATATAACAGTTAAGAAATATTTTGGAGCATTTTTATACTTTGGCAATTTTAATGATTTGCTAACATAAAGAAGAAAATACGGATTTTACAGCGATTTTCTTTAATAACATATCAATCGCTACGTATCATGTGCGCGCACTTACATTGAAAGCTATATGTTCTATTTTTTGCGACTGAATAGCCGTGCGACTGCAATCGCATGTGTGCACCTAGCCTAACGCAGAAACTAATGGATGGATTTTTATGAAACTTGACATAGTGATTGCTTATGTTCTTCGTCAAATTTTTTTTATACTTTTTATCCCCCAAAATGATTTGGTTTGAGCAAAATATTGAAAGACACTGCATATCTGTAACGAAAATTATAATTATTCAGCCCTAGCTCAATAGTAGCTTATCGGATTGAAAATCAAAAAAATAGGTGAATTTAGTAAATTTTCCACTGACTCATTTGAGGTATAAATCATCCTTCTGCGTTATACTGGAGCTGAGCTATGCTCAAAATAGTTCATGAAATGTTCGCCAATAATTTTCCATCAGTGGAGACCGCAGACAACAGCCGTGCAGCTGTGGGTGACGTCAATAAGTATGTACCTATATAGGTATGTCGTATGTATATTAAAAGTAATGTTTGTGCGATCAACTTTTATGCGTTCTCGCATCGCTCATCCGTTTGCGATAAAACTTGGGGCATATGCAAAAAAAAACATTGGGGGAGGTTCCTTCTACGTTGGGGGAGGGTTTCACTTTATTGCAATTCCATTTTTTTTTTTTTTTTTTTTCAAAAGCAAACGCATTCATCATGATCTCGAATCTGCACTCGGTGGAGACAATAACATTATGTACAGTCGAATCCCTTTATGTCGAATTCTCACGGGCGATTAAAATTGGTGCAAGTTAGAGGGATTTTTGATAAAATTCGAGCTAGAACGATTATGCCTTTTTGTTGAAAACGCATTTATTCATAGATCATAGTGGAAGTTAACGAAAAAAAAAAACAGGAAGAAAAAAAACCTTTAAATGAACATTAATTAATTACAGAATAATATGTGATACAAAGTAGGTACCAGTCAGTTTCCGATTTCCTGGTATGTTAGAAAGTTAAAAACATGTTTTTTTTAACACTTCAGCTTCGAAAAATCATTTGGACTTACCACAAAAAGCATTTAAATACGAGGAAATATGTAGGCCAAGTTTTGAAAATCAGAAAAAACATGGGAGGCGGTCGAAGCAAAGCGAGTACGGGTCAGCTAGTAAAACATAAAATAATTTTGGACGCCTAATTCCTAGAATCCGACCTATGTGCAACGTGAGAATGAAACGACGAAGACTCCAAAACAATATGTACCAATTATTTATTTTTGATGTTACCTCGATGGTGGTCCAGTAGCGAAAGAGAATGATACAAATCAAATTTTAATTATGAGAGTACAGGACAGTGGACTGTTAACTGTGAATTTTTTTAGAATTTAGAATACAAAAATAGGGTGTACCTATAATACAATGTTTGACAAATTAATATTAATAATAATAAAAGGTAACTAAAAACTTTAAATTCAAATAATAACTTAATTGTGTTACGTTAATTATTATGATTGATTAATGAACAATCATGTTATAAACGATTTCTACTTCTTTTGATATACAGTGTTCCACAAAAGTCTGCGTACAGCGATGAAACTCTGATAAACAACGAAAATATTTTATATTTGAAGTGAATGTATTTCAGTAGAACAATATACCACGCATTCATTTCGAACAAAATTTAAATAATCTTATTATTTATTTAAGAAAAAAATAACAAAAACAGAAAAAAGTCATCGAATTCATTCCACTAAAGTCTGCGTACAGCTAGAGATGTTCTTTGCTTGAAGGTCTTCTAAGAAACGGTTAACTTTTTTTCGTAAGAAATGAACACGCAAAGTGGTAGTTTGGATGTAATGCTTATAATAGGGAATAGATTTTTTTAGATGTTCCGCATAGATCAACGAACTAAATGCCAAATAAACAATTAAGTGTGTCACAAAGGCTCTTGATTTTTAATTTGTATATAAAATAACAAAAGTAAAACAAAAAATATCCGAATCAACTTCAAGAAGCCGGTCAACGATCCAAAGAACAATAAATCGCTTTAGGGATGATGGTCAGGTGAAGCCAAAGCCAAGATCTTTGAGACCACGGAAGCTTACTCTGAGAGATAAGCGGACAACCAAGCGGATTGTGGACCAGGAGCTATTCATAAGCGCTGAAAAGATAAGTTCCTAACTCGGAATACAGAATAATACAATAGTGCATCCAGAAACGGTAAGAAGAGTCATCCCGGAGAAGGGATTTAAGTCGTGCACACCCAGAAAAAAAACATTTATCAATGAAAACAATAGACATAAATGTCTCAAGTACGTCAAAAAAATCTGCAGACTTTTGGTGCTGGCGCAAGGTCATATTCTCGGACAAGTCAAAACACAATATTTTTGGCTCCAATACCCGCTTGAGGGTCTGGAGACGTCAAAACCAAGCGTTAAATCTAAAGTTTACCACCAAGACAGTGAAACACGAAGGTGGATGTTTGACGGTATGGGGCTGTACATCTACCTCGGGGTCGGAAAGCTGGAATTTATTGAAGAAATTATGGACCAGTTCATGTACATTTATATTCTCAAACAAAATTGAAAAAAAAACTCAAATGCTGGGAATTTCGGATTATTTTCACTTCCTTGTGGTTTGTGTCTAACACTCCCACGTAATTTAAACGCCCGCACAGAGTCCAGGGGCCCTACTCTGTATTTCGTTTCGAAAGTCAATCCTATTCGAAATTGCTTTTCGTTTCGCTTTTGAATTGGTACTCTGTAACACTTTCGGAAACGTAAAAAATACTACTAGATGATTTTCCCACTTAAGGATTTTTTTTTGTCGAGTCTCGATATATTTCATATGAGATATGTCAAATCAATAAACCGAGAATAGGAGGAATAATATTGTTGTGCATTTTAAAGGAAGAATTTAATATAATAAAAAAGGAAAATGTATTCCGTTGCACTTCGGATGGACGAAAAAACAAGTTAGGAACGGATTGAGTGGAAAATTATACGGGATAAATCAAATATTATTGAAAAAGGTGATAAAAGGTAAAACTTGGTTGGTACCAAGGATTCATATCACCATTACTTATCATTTATTATTTTAGTTTTGTTCAGAACTTTCGTCTTTCGAAGGATACTTTTTGTATGTTTTCAATTGCATACGAGATGAACTTCCTTCGGGATCCACTGGAGTCCCTCTAAATTTAAAATACCCGATGACGCATCATCAATCAGGGGCCCTACTCTGTATTTCGTTACGAAAGTCAATCCTATTCGAAATTGCTTTTCGTTTCGCTTTTGAATTGGTACTCTGTAACACTTTCGGAATGTAAAAAATACTACTAGATGATTTTCCCACTTCAGGATTTTTTTTTGTCGAGTCTCGATATATTTCTTATGAGATATGTCAAATCAATAAACCGAGAATAGGAGGAATAATATTGTTGTGCATTTTAAAGGAAGAATTTAATATAATAAAAAAGGAAAATGTATTCCGTTGCACTTCGGATGGACGAAAAAACAAGTTAGGAACGGATTGAGTGGAAAATTATACGGGATAAATCAAATATTATTGAAAAAGGTGATAAAAGGTAAAACTTGGTTGGTACCAAGGATTCATATCACCATTACTTATCATTTATTATTTTAGTTTTGTTCAGAACTTTCGTCTTTCGAAGAATGCTTTTTTGTATGTTTTCAATTGCATACGAGATGAACTTCCTTCTCCTTTGGGATCCACTGGAGTCCCTCTAAATTTAAAATACCCGATGATGCATCATCAATCAGCATTGAACAGCAACATGGAGAACATTGCAAAGAGAATACGGGAGCAAATCAAAAATAATTTATTAAATCAATAAACACGAAAAATAAAGCACACATGAATGGCTTGCTTGTTTAAATTGTTATCATCACTAAAATTTTCTTAAAAATCTTGCATTTGCAGGTACTTTTAAATCCTTCCGTTAGCGAATTAGTTGTAGAAAGAAATTTTCCGTTTTTCAATGCTTTTGACATTAGGAAACGAGTTACAGAGTATCAAAATTCCACTTTCGGAATTGTAAATCCGAAAGTAGTAGATTTCATTCCGCTATCGAAATAGAGAGTATAAAATATTCGTTTTCGGAAAATTTCCGTTTCGAAACGAGATACAGAGTAGGGCCCCAGACCTCAATCCTATTGAGCACCTGTAGGATTAATTAGAACGCAGAATCCGAACGCACGAAAAACGGAATAAAGCGCAACTTAAAAAGGCCTTATTGTCTGAAAGGAGATTTATAAGTTGTTCCTGTACAGAAAAACTTGTAGCTTCTATGCCAAGTCGTTTGAAAGAGGTTATAAAGTTGAAAGGATATCCGACTAAATATTGACTATAAATGTAAAAAGAAAAATTTACTTTTTATTTAGTTAAGCTAATTGTTCACCTTTTCCTTTACAGCTGTACGCAGACTTTTGTGGAATGAATTCGATGACTTTTTTCTGTTTTTGTTATTTTTTCTTAAATAAATAATAAAAAAAAATGTAAACCTTGTTCAAAATGAATGCCTTGTATATTGTTTTATTGAAATACATTTAGATCAAAAATATATTATTTTCCGGTTGTAAATAACATCGTTGTTTCTCAGAGTTTCATCGCTGTACGCAGACTTTTGTGGAACACTGTATGTAACTGCCTCTGATCTAACCGAATCCGAACTAAACTGGAATTTAGACATGTTGCTAGATATTTTATTGGATTTGTTAGTGGTTTTTGTTTTTCGTGAACAACAAGCAAATGTATTATTTCCATTTTATTTTATTTAGTTTTTCTTAAAAATAAACTGTACTGTACTGTACAAACTAAAAATTTACTTCGGTAATCACCCAGAAAAAAATGCAATATTTACAATTTTTCTCTTCTCCGGTAGGGATAAATCACAAAATCTAATCCATCTACTGGCAGACCGTGAAAACGGAATTGACCGGCGCTTCTATCTTCATCATCGCTCACCAAAAAACATGAGCATTGAGTTTTTGAAATGTATTACACCTAATTTAACCATCTCTAATGTTGAAAAGCCGCCAAACTTCATAAGAAAATTTAGTCCCGATGGTAAATATTTGGTATGCTTCTCAAAAGATCAGCAGTCTATTGAAAATTATAAGTTCTTGGGAACTGCCAACGCTTGTGAGCTTTTATACAAGTGGAAGAGTGAGTACGTTCCACCTGATGACAGCGAAGAGCATGCCAGAGAAATTCGTCACAACATATTTGATCGGCTATTCGAGATGAACTGGTCTATCCGGTTAACATCATTCATGCGACCTTTGTACAGAGAGTTTAGCGTTTTTACAAATGATGGTAACTTCGTCATTGTCGCCAGTTACATGCCGGTCCAAGAGGAAAACCTTCCATCATTTTACACCCTTAACTCGATTAATCGGATGCAATTCGAGTACGATTTGAATTGGTATCGGTTCTATATGGTGAAGTTAAGCAATGGAACTATATGGGATACAATTGAGTACTCATATGATTTTATCAAGCTTTCGCATAATCATGGAGTTTGTATAAGTGGTAATTTGATGGCTGTTGTCTCAATGTTTCATCAATGGATTAATATCGTTCAATTGGATAAAGGAAAATTCACAAAACTTTTTACGATCGGACGATTTTGTCACGGAACGGATGAATGCTTGTGCAGTAGTGTACCAGAGTACCATGAAGATTGTATAATTTTAGACATGAGATTTGGAGGGTTGAGACAAAAGATGTTAATCAATCTTTATAAAAATATTTTAAAATGCACAGTGAAAACTCAGCGCCAAGCAATGCTGAAGCAGTTCTACCGAAGATTCAAAATGGTAAGTTTTTATTTTTATTTATCAAGCAAGTACGAGGTACTAGTACTACTACTAACAGAACAGTAACAGTACAGCATATATCCTCGATGTGGGACATGACTATTTTTACCCGACTACGCAGAGGAAGGGTTATGATTTTAACAGGCTGGGTTTGTTTGTTTGTTTGTTTGTTTGTATGTATGTTAGGATGTCACCTCGTACAACCGAAACTATGGGACCGATTTCAACAAATGAGGTGTCGTTGGATTCGTCTTTATACGGAGAGTGTCCTAGGCTATGTGACGTCACAGAAAAATTCAATATGGCGGGCGCACCAAGTAAAATGGCGGACTACCTCTTATTTTTTTTCCATTTTTTTCTTTTTACCCTTACAACCGCATTGATAGTGGTATCAAATGAAAGGGCTTGGCGAGTAGAATACAAAACGATATGACGTAATTCTAAATTCAATATGGCGGATGCCCCAAGATGGTGGATTTCTGTTATCTTTACTACCTAATTAATATGGGTATCAAATGAAAGAGCTTGGTGAGTAGAATACAATACGATATGACGAATACAATATGGCGGACAACCCCAAGATGGAGGATTTCTGTTATCTTCACTACCTAATTAATATGGGTATCAAATGAAAGGGCTTGGCGAGCAGAATACGATACGATATGACGTCATTCTAAATTCAATATGGCGGATGAACCAAGATGGCGGATTTCTGTTATCTTTACTACCTCCCTAATATGGGTATCAAATGAAAGAGCTTGGTGAGTAGAATACAATACGATATGACGAATACAATATGGCGGACACCCCCAAGATGGCGGATTTCTGTTATCTTCATTACCTAATTAATATGGGTATCAAATGAAAGGGCTTGGCGAGCAGAATACGATACGATATGACGTCATTCTTAATTCAATATGGCAGACGCCCCTCAAGATGGTGGATTTCCGTTATCTTTACTACATCCCTAATATGGGTATCAAATGAAAGGCTTTGACAAGTTTGAAACTAAAAAGTCATAAATAAAAAATTAAGTTTAAAAAACTAAAACCCGACTACGGAAGAAACCAACTAAAAAGTACGAACCAAGATGAAACGAAACAATGATTTTCAGAGTATAGCCGTGGTCGCATGCCGGTACAATAACGTATTTATATAATTAAGCATTCGTTGGACAAAGCGGCATGCGACTACGGCTGTACTCTGAATATCATTGTTTCGTACTTTTTAGTTGGTTTCTTCCGTAGTCGGGTTTTAGTTTTTTAAACTTAATTTTTTTTAAATTTTACAATGGAACTTTATCACTGGAGGCAAAAGGCCTAATTGAAAGTAGATTACCATGTCAGTGAAGAGATCTGCGAAAGATGACCAGTCAATTCAATTCAATTCAATTTCATATTCAAACTGATTCTCTTAATCTGATTTATTTTTATTTATGTTGTCTTTGTCTTCCATTTCATCCAAAATTAAATTCATGTATGAATGCAGCGCGATTCAATAGAATTGTCCTCAAGAAATTCCTTAGCGTCAACTTTACTAAGATGTTCTAACTTCTGTGTATTATTATTATTTATTTATTATTAATTAGAAATGATATATATATAATAAATTGATAAACATGTATTTAGACTGGGAGCTCAATTTGTTGGATGGTATCACATAACACGACTGTACATATTAGAGTGAAATTCCTCTTAACGGACACCCCTCTTAAGTGGACAATAACCATAAGTGGACAAGATTTACTCTAATGGTTGGCTGGCATGATTTTGTATGAGATTTTTTCCTCTTAAGTGGACGATTCTATTAAGTGGACATGGACAGTATTTTCACTACATTTGAGTAAAAACATTCCCTTAAATGGACAATATGGGTCATTCGTATGAAAATGAGATTTTTTTTTTTACAAATCGACGCGTTTTCGCTTCTGGCGAAAGATCGTTGTATACTAACATATGTATTTGTTCGGCAGCAGGGCAAGCGCGTGCATGTGTGAACGGTGGTGTACACACAAATTGTACAGGAAAATCTTGCATTTTCGCATTCGGTTAAAAAGTTATGAATGTGTAAGTTAACAGACTTTGTGTTTGATTATTATCGGCATCTAGAACGTTTCGTTCGTAAAGCGTTAACTTGTAGGAGTAGATCTCCATAATGTAAAAGAAAATCAATTGGAAGTTTTTGTTTGTTAGCAGAAGGCGGTCAGTATTCTGCGTGAGCCGATCCGGAGTGCGCTCCATAGAAACAAAATTGGGTGTTGGTTGGAAAATCGTGCGTTGCCAGCATATTGAAAAACAAGCACTACTGTCACGAATAAGCTACAAAAGCGGAGGTTTCATAGCAGCGATGTAAAGAAGGCCAATACATGGACGCATGAATGGTTTGTCAAAGCTCGCAAAAAGCGCATCCCAATTTCTGGATCATCCATTCGAAAGAAAGCTAATTGCAATGGAGGTTTATTTCAAAAATTTAAAGGCATCATCCGTTTTTATTTTTACCCGACTATGTCAAAACTAAGGATTCTGATTTTCACAGGCTGGGTTTGTACAACAGAAGCTATGGAACTGCTTTCAACAAATAAAATGTCGTTGGATTCGTCTGGTAACGTCGCAATGCATATCCTATGGACACACTAAGATGACGGATTACCTTTTTTTATCTTTACAACCGTCTTCTTAGTGGTATCAAATGAAAGGGCCTTGGCGATTAAAATACGAAACGCTATGACGTTATTCTAAATTCGATATGACGGACGCACAAAGATGGCGGATTATCGTTATTTTTACTTCCCCTCCTTAATATGGGTATCAAATGAAAGAGTTTGACAAGTAGACCAAGACATTTTTTACCTACTTACACTCTAAATATTTTCTAAAACTAAAAAAGTAATAAAGTTAAAAAAAAAAACTAAAGCCCGACCGTGGGTAAACTAACTAAAAAGTACGAAACAAGATGAAACGAAACGATGATGTTAAGAGTAGGTATAGCCGTAGTCGCATGCCACTTTGCACTATGTATGCGTGTAAATAAAAACGACATAGTCAGGTTTAAGTATTTTTATCTTAATTTATATAGGACTGCTGACGCCGTATATTTGCTTTTATTTAAGTTTATTTTGTATTATTTTTCCTCTAAAGCGGACACTCTCTTATGTGGACAAAAAACTCCGGTCCCGTGGCTGTCCACTTAAGAGAGATTTCACTGTAATTGCATTAAATTCTATTCTATTTTCAGTATTCTTCATAGTTTTTTTTATCATTATTTTTTTTATTTTTTTTATTTTATTTTCAGTACCAAACAATGGAAATTCAAAAGATTCAATTCATAGACACAGATAATTTACTAATTCGCTACGACAACAATAAGCAACAAAGTCCACCATTGGAGGGCTTTGAAATTACTAAATTGTATGTGGTATACAATATAACTCAAAACGAGATCACTCAAATTTATCCAGAGAGATCTACCGAGTTATTGTGGATGTTGACAAACTTCTTCGATGATTTTTGTAATACCCGCTCAATTTACACTGGCCGTGCACCTTCATCTGTAAGCAACAATATTTATTTGCAACATGCTCAGAAAAGGTTGGCTTACAATTATTAATTTTTTCACAACTTTTCTGATAATAATCTGATTATAAATTATAGACTAATAGAATCCTATCCAAATGGCGATATTGAGGCAGCTTTCCGATTATTGCCGCAACTTCCAATGTCTGTACAGAGTTTCTCAGTATCTCCATATCTGGACCTTAATCTCTTTAAGTACGACGATCGCCTAATTTCGGCTTTAGAACGGCCAAGATATTCCAGCTGTGAGCCCATTCGATTCAGTGATCGCGAGACAGATGTGACTAAATTCCGAGTCTATCCTGGCATTCCAGAGCAATTACCTAATGATAACGTTGATCCAAATCAACTAATTTCATCCAAAGAACTTGTTGCTTATATAGTCCACCCATTTGAACCGTTTTTAATAAGTGTGCAGAAGCTAACAAATCGATACGTTACTAACTTTCATATTCGGAATGAGGGTACACAGGTTAAGCAATAATTTATTTTTTGAAGATGTAAATACCGATTAAGTAAAAATTGATAAGCGTATATTGAATACATGTAAATGTTTAAAAAAAAAAAACAAAATAATAAATAGCAGTAGAAAAAAAAGAGATATGCGTTTCAATATTGTCTTATTGTATGTTGAGAGTTGGCTCAGTAGAAAAAATCAAATAGGACTGTCTACTGATAAGCCGCCGTCGCCGCTTTAGAAGTCGATCAGTGGATATGGTGAAGGGCACGCAACCCTCCATAATTCAAGAAATAAAAAGTCGAGTGAACTGAAATATACACAAATAAGGACTAAATAGACCTTGAAACCATAGAACTTATCTCAGAAAATGGAAATATGGTCGGTTGAGATTGAGCTATTTTTCTGCAATTGTATTAAGATACGTGCAGACGATACAGCGATCGCCTTCCAGAGGAGTTCGAGGGTGCAGAGGTCACCAGTTGGAGAAGCGCCAACGCCCCAATGAAGTGGGGAGGGAAGCATTGCTCTCCCAAAGTGCGTGATACCTAAACCCCAATCAACCACACAGTCGTCCATCTTTCTCAAATTGGGAAAACAAATTAAAAACCTGGTGGATATATTGGAGGACGTTAATTTTAATTTTAGTGGGGCGAAAGCCTCCGTTTATTCGGCTTATTACAAGCTAAAACATAACTTAACCCATTAGTGTATATGGTCCGTTTAAACGGACGTCATCTAAATGTAAACTTGCAATGTTTTCTCTGCATAGAATCCGTTTAAACGGACACACTCTATCTACTCATAAAAACACAAAATGTTCTGATTTCGTATTTTTTTTTTTTATTAAAAAAGAGTGTTTTACTGCAAACAAACGACAAAATGTAAAAAAAAACTTCAAATTAACTTCATGCACTAATGGGTTAAAAACTAAACTTAAGAACTAAAATTTAAAATCTAAGGTTGAGGGGGATGAAGGAGATCGGATTTAAGGTGGGAAGAGCTACTGTTGAAGTCGAAAACAGAAAAGAGTTGACATTCCGCAACATACGGGAGATTGGTTCATTTGAGCCGTATGAGGTGCGGTGAGTGGGCAGATAGAAGAAACGAGGGCAACGTACATTGCGAGGGTTAGTATTAAAGTATATGGAGTTGTAAAGAGATGCGCAGTCGATCAAACCTGAGAGGAGTCGATGAATAAAGAGAAAATCAGCTGCATTTCTGCGTACCTCAAGGGTATTCAAGTTAATAAGCTTAAGGCGATCAATATAGGGAGGTAAATTAAAAGGGTGGTTCCAGGGTAGCCCACGAAGAGCAAAACGGAGAAAGCGACATTGAATGCTCTCGATTCTTTTAACGTGAACTCTATGTAAGGGGGACCAGACTTGACTAGCATACTCAAGGAGTGGGCGAACGAAAGTTATGTAAAGTGATCTGGTCACGTAAGGGTTAGAGAATTCTTTGGACCACCGTTTGACGAAACCGAGTGATGAGTTAGCTTTTGAGATTATCGCATCAATATGCGAACGAAAATTTAACTCTTTGTCGTACAATATGCTAAGGTCGCGAAGAGACTGAACGACGGATATAGGTTGACCGTGGAGAAGGTAGAGTCGAGAAGAAGACAGGTTTGTCTTACGTGACAAGGTAATAGATTGGCATTTAGCGATGTTAAGCTCTAAGCAATTTTTGAGGCACCGAATAGAAAAACTGTCGAGGTCTAGCTGAAGGAGATTAGAGTCACGGGGTGAAGAAATGACTTTGAAAAATTTTGTATCATCAGCATAAAGGGAAAGAGAGGAGAATTTGATGACTCTTTCAAGGTCGTTTGTAGTTAATATGAAGAGAAGGGGGCCTAGATGGCTACCTTGAGGAACACCAGAGGTGGCCAAGAAAGGATCTGAGAGGACGGATCTGAGACGGACACTATAGAAACGGTTTTCTAGGTAAGAAGATATCCATTTCAATAATATGGGTTCAAAACCGAGGGCAGACAATTTGAAAACTATTAATTGATGAGATATCTTATCAAAAGCCTTACTGAAATCAGTTGCAATAACATCGACTTCGTTGCCGTTCTCTTAGGATGAGAGGGCAAAGGACACGAATTCGACGAGATTTGTTGTGGTTGATCTACCTTTCAGAAAACCGTGTTGGCTTGGGGAAATAAGAGACTTGCATCGAAAGCTTAAAGCTTCATATAACATGCATTCGAAGAGTTTAGGTATGTGGGAAAGTTTAGCGATGGGGCGATAATTAGTAACTTCATTCTTTAATCCCTTTTTATGAATTGGGGATATGAAAGAGGTCTTCCAAATATCAGGAAACTCTCCTTGCGAGAGTGAAAGATGAAAGAGGTAGGAGAGGGGGAGAGAAAGGTTCGATGAACATTTTTTAAGGAATATGGCAGGGAGACCATCAGGACCGGGTAAGAATTCATCGCCAAGTTCTTGTAATTTTTTGTCGATAATGGTAGGATCAAAGGTCTGAGATAGAAAGGGACCAATGGAGAACTTAAGAAGGTAATTGAAATAGGAAGGGTCCGGTACGAAAGAGTTGTCCGCGATAGATTGTTTAAAGTGCGTGGCGAAAAAGTTGGCAATAGTTAGAGGATCGGTTGATGATTTGTTTTCAAAAGAGAGGGAAGGCGGGTAGCCATCGGATTTTCTTTTATAGTTGACGAATTGGAAAAATGATTTAGGGTTATTTATTAAATTGGCTTGGGCGTTATATATGAAACGCTGATAGAGATTATTATAAAGTTGGGTGAAGTGAAGGTATGTACCAAGATAATTGGAGTAATCCGAAAAAGAATTGGTGCGCAGGAAAACTGCCCACAACTTATTTCTCTTGTTCCGTAAGGAGCGAAGTCTTCGATTGTACCAAGAGACGCTCCATTTACTAACCGATGAGAGACGCCATCGAAAGCATTAAGGCGCACCGAAACCCAACGAAGAAAGTCCAGGCTCAAAACGACGCCGAAAACTGCCAGAAATTGAGGGGATGAGGATACATCGAAATGAAGCTGAACCTCCGAACGATGGCGGAGCCGAGAAAACACGAAAGTCAAGCTCCAAAAAGCTGGCAAGGGAGTAAATATCAGTAACACCGTAAACAACAACGACAACAACGCATGGTCAAAAGAGAGCAGAAAGAAGAAAGAACCCAAGAAGCAAAATGGACCTACTGAAAACAAAACCTGACCCGATGCAATCCCGATACAAAGTTTACGATCGTGAACTACTGGCCATCTACCAAGCAGTTAAGCACTTCCGACATCTCATCGAAGGCCGTGAACTTATCATCCTCACTGACCACAAGCCACTGGTGCACGCATTCGACCAGAAATCTGATCACGCCTGTGATCGCGTTGCAAGGCAACTGGAGTAAATCGACCGTTTTTCAACGACAATCGAGCACATACCAGGAGTAGAGAACGTGGTAGCTGACACCTTTTCCCGTATCAACGCCATCGACATGCCTGTGATGATTAGTGAGGGAGATCTAGCCTCTATGCAACAGGAGGATGAAGAGTTGAAGCAGCTACTCGCAAATCCCGAAAAATCTTTGCTCCAGCTTCGAGGACTACGAGTCGACGATACAGATGCCATGGTATTTTGCGACATCGGAGGCACCGTAATTCGTCCATATGTGCCAAAGACATTACGCAGAAAAGTGTTCGATAATGCTCACAGCCTTTCACTCCCCAGCGGCAGAGCTACAAAACGTCAAATTTCTCGAAGCTTTGTGTGGCCGAACATGGCCAAAGACATCATCTCGGGGTCCAGATCGTGTATGCAATGCCAACGCAGCAAGTTTGCCGGCCACGTAAATAATCTACCGCAGCATATTCCAATGCCGAGTGAGCGCTTTCAACACGTTCACATTGACATCGTCGTAATGCTACTGGTACGCGATTATCGATATCTGCTAACAATGATAGAAAGATTCACCAGATGGCCAGAAGCGATACCGTTGAAAGATATCACGGCCGAGTCTGTCGTCGACGCCTTCTACAGCAACTGGGTGTGTCGATTCGGTGCACCTGGCACAATAACATCCGACAAGGGAACACAGTTCGAGTCCGTATTGTTTGATGCACTTGCCAAACTCATCGGAAGCACTCGGATTAGAACAACTGCATATCACCCAGCTTCAAATGGAATGATTGAATGTTGGCATAGGTCGCTCAAATCATCCATTAAGTGCATTGAATCATCTGAATGGGTGAATGTACTTCCAACTGTCATGTTGGCACTCCGCACCAGCTTCAAAGAAGATGTTGAGGCAACGGCTGCAGAACTTATCTACGGAACAACGCTGAGACTGCCGGGGGAGTTTTTTATTCTCGAAGACATGATATCGAATCCACAGATATTTGTGGAAAAGTTTCGACAGCATATGCGGGAGGTCAAATCTACACCGTCAGCTCATCATTGCCGTAACAAAGCATTCGCACATCGTTCTTTGTATTGTTGCACTCATGTATATATCAGGGTTGATGCAGTACAAAAACCCTGCAAGCAACCATACGATGGTCCTTACGAAGTTCTGGAAAGAGTGTCTGATTATGTGTTCAAAATAAATGTTAAAGGGATACCAACTACAGTCTCAACCAAAAGATTGAAACCGGCGTTTTGTGAAACACTCCAATCGACCTCCAGCAACATACTACCTGCTGAGCCACAGTCAAACGTCGTACACACGCCAGCGACTTCACAAAATCCAAGAAAAGAATCCTCTTCTACGTCAATTTCGGAATACCCGCAATTCCACAGTAAAATGCAAACGTATGCTGAAAAACAAAAAAAAAGGACATGTAAGATTTAAACCACATTTAAAATATAAATAATCCATTCTCCAGAATCTAAAAAATAAAAGACAGCTGAAAACAAAAATAATTAATTTATGAATTAAATTCCAGACTCTGTCATTTGGGGAGGAGTGCTTTGGCAACAGCTGTCAAACGAAATAGTAGTTCCAAAGGGGACCGTGGTGAACTGACTGGCGACTGCGGCGCTAAAAGGAAACAACGAGACATGTTCGTGAAGTTTTGGAAAATAGGAGTTCGTTCGCAGTTGGATATTCAACCACGTAGTTTGCTAATTTGTGTTCAGTAATTTCTTTTGCGTATAAATAAAGTTTAATTTAATTTATCTTTTTGTGTCGAATTTTACATTATAATTAAAAGACATTTTTAGGTAAAATTCAAAGTAGTGGATGTTTACACGGAGGCAGGCATCCGCTATAATTCCACGCAGTACAATTCAACGAATAAAGCCAGAGCTACATCGGAACAAAAGTGATAAAAAGTACAACGAAGTCAAAACAATATGTTGTACTCCTCCATCGCAGGCACATTTGTATCATTTCCTCTCAAATAAAGCATGTTCTTGCTTTAGCCGCGGTGATGTTGCACAAAAGCTTTCCAGTAGTTCTTCCAACCAAATACTAAAACCAATTCAAGTACAGTAGAATCCGCTTAAGACGCTCTTCAAGGGATGGACAGAAAATAGCGTCTTAAGCGGGATAGTGTCTTAAGCGGGAAAAACTAAAAAATCATATCCAGTTAGAAATATGGTTATTTTATAAAAAGGGTTGAAATTATACATGTATGTATTATGCTAGTTTTCATTTCATCCCTTGTACTAACCACTTATAAGCACTCAAAATCGAATGAATTGGCACCACCTGTATGTACGTAAGGCGCACACAAGAACTGAAACAAAAGTGACAAAAGTAATAACCACAAAAACGACACGCTTCATATAATTTGTTTGCGAAAAACAAAAAAAAAATCCCTATAAGAATGGCGGTGGTCATCGGCGCCGCCGTATATTGCAATGCACCGAATGGTTTTTCTGGAAAAAAAATTAAAAAACAAGAAAATACAAATTTTACGAAGTTAATCGTGTGAGCGTATTAAGCGGGAAATAGAGCGTATTAACCGCATTTTTTTCATACGCATTCTTATCATAATGAAGGGACCGTAGAAAAAGAGCGTTAAAAGCGGGATAGCGTCTTAAGCGGATTCTACTGTAGTTATAATTGGATTTCGTATAAAATGCTCGACAATAGGAGGCGCTTCTTCACTTTTTTGCATGCCAGCTGATTTCCGATGAAATTAAAAGATGATTTTAGACGTATATTCACGAAAGCAAATACCGATTTTATTATTCCCGTACATTTTTTTAGAATTTTAAGCTTGAAACCAATTTTCCTTTTTATTATTCATCCACTATTAACGAATAAATGTGCATGGTTGCGGAGAAATACATTTCCTGGAGCTTTCAAATGTCAAACAAATAATAATTTCATCCGTTAATGGCGCTGTTGGTCAGTTGGAATTGAGTGAGCTTTCAGTGTGTGCACACTTGTGGGCAGTGATGGTACACGTAGGGAAAATTCCCTACACGTAGGGATTTGCGATGTGAAAATGACCGCGTAGGGAAAAAAGGACAGATTTTTCTTCTTTAACAATTTTGGCCTGAAGCGTAGGGATTGTTTATTTCATAAACTATTTTTTCCGAAAAATGGAACCACACCCTAATTAACATGTGCTACCTTTATGTCTCCAATCCCCACAATTCGATTTCTTAATGTTGCCTAACCTGAACTTCGCTGACGGTTCTGTCACTAAATTTTTCTCTTCCTTGCAGTGAAAACCAATGGTGTAAGTGTCAGGCAAAAAAAAAGAAAGGTAAAACGGTACTTTATATGTTTTGGTTTGATTTGTCGCCATTTTCCGTATCTTATTGTTTTTGCTCGTGTTCGTGTTTAATTGTTTAAAAAAATACATATGTTACAAAATATATTTTGAAGCATTTACGGTACGTTACGTTTATTTATTCTTTTTGTGAAATATAATATTATAATAGCTTTGTGTTGTCTTATAGAATCTATTCTTCGCTGTTCACCACGAAAACCAGCCAACATGAGTTCGTCGGAAAAATCATTTTCCTCTGGTATAAGCAGTAATCCAAAAAAAAATCTAAAAAACAAGACCCGAAAAATATCGGAGACAAAAATTTAACGATGATTGGCTCGAAGAAGAGAGCTTCAATGGCTGGTTGTCCAAATTAAAAGACGATTTATATAAATGCAAGTGCGAAGCATGCGACAATGTGTAAACATTATAAGGGTATTCATATCCCCTTTAGCGTGTGTAGATTATAAAAAAATAAAAAATCTTATTTTGCGGAAAATCTGATCTTTTAAGACATGCAACACAAAAATTTCATTAAAATTAAAATTTCAAAAAAAAAATTAAATGATTTTCTTAAACAAAATAAAAGTGTTGAAAGCGTTGATAAAGTAGTGCAAAATTTCTAAATAAGATTAAGTTTATTTTTTGCTGAGCACAATGTTGCATTTCAAGTCGTGGAACATTTGGTACCTACCCATAAAAAATAGTTCCGGATTCAAAAATAATCGAAAGGTCGAAGCTCGGAAGTTTGTGTTAAGGTTTATTTCTTTAAATTCCTCACACAATAAAATAATCCATTTTATACCTACAATCCTACATGTATACCTACCTATATTATTTATTTAAACTATAACTAGAACAGACAAAATGTATAACAAAAAATGATAATAAGCAAACATCCAATAAAAACAAGAAACGTTTTATCAAATATTGGTAAAAACATTATTTGGAGAGTGCGTAGGGAAAATTATCCTCCGGTAGGGATTTTTTTTTGGTGAAGTAGGGAATTATTTTTTTTTCTTGTACCATCACTGCTTGTGGGGTATAATTCCAAAACTCATTAAGTACCCATCTCTCGATTCTGAGATAATCGATGTTAAAGTTTTAAAGCACTTCTCGGCGTCCTTTAAAGTTCTGCTTTTGTGTATCTCTTCTTTACTGCATTTAAGTAAAATCCCACTAAAAAAATAACTGTCTGTAATGTAATTGTTTAAAGTTATTAACAAATCAAATCCTACATAATCAGTTTTGATAATAAAAGTTCTACTTACTGAGTTTTGAAAATGAAATCATAACCCTTCCTCTGCGGAGTCGGGTAAAAAGATACTTAATCAGTTTTGTTAATAGCAAATGGCCAATGTTTGTAACCTAAATGAAAAGAATTGGCTAAAAATTAACGAAAATATAAATTATTTATTTCAGAAAACTTCAAATGTGCCACATATACACACTATGACGTCACCTATTGGTGCATGGCTGTTGGCATCGGTTTCACTGATGGGAAATTGTTGGCGATGATTTCATGAATTGTTTTGAGTACAGCTCAGCTCCAGAATAACGCAGGAGGTTGATTTATACATTAAATGAATCCTAACAAATTTGACTAAAAACTATTTTCTTTGATTTTAAATCCAATAAGCCATTGATGAGTTAGAGCTGTGTAATGACAGAAATTTGAATATATATATTATGGAATTTTATTTTTTCGAATTCACACACTTAGACATGAAATTTCAAAAAAATCCTCCCTTAGCGGACGTCTATGTCATTATAGGAATGTATTGTCCGAATTTCATGTTGTCTGTCAGTCAGTCAGTGAACTGTTTTTTATATAGAGATAAAAGTAAACAACACACAAACCTGTAAAAACTCCCACCAAAAATGTACTTAACGAGTTTTACTGCAAACTAATAGAAAATGTTCAAATTTGTATGGAACATACACAGTTTTGGAAATAAACGTGTACATAATGAGTTTTGGTATGTATACCATAGGGAACATAACTATGGTTTGGAAATAACTCGATATTTTAGTTGCTATTTATAAGGCCATTAGTTGAGTTTTGAAAATTTTCTTTGAGTGAGATGAAAGAATTCAACGAAACGAACGAAACCTCATCATTAGTTCAGTTTGACCCAAAAGGGTACATAGCCCACACTACTACTTTTTATCACTTTTGTTTCGATGTAGTTCTGGCTTAACGAGACGAAAATATATGACTGTATGGATACATACATACTTTATTTGTTTTTTTTTTTTGTGGATGTACATTTGTATATGTAGGTATTCTTCTGAGAAGATGAGAAAGGACATCAGAAAGAAATGTATATGTACATGCACATGTAGGTAAAGGCTGAACTATAATAGTCGAAAGCAATCGGAAGCTACTGTCAAAATCCTACGTTAAGTTTCCTTCCGAAATGTCAATTGCTCAAGTTGCCCATAATAGGAGAATGCGAACGGAAGCAATTGTCACTGGCGATTATCAGATTCTAGTCGTTTTGCCCATGATTTGTTTATTGTTTTGCAAAGTAACTAGTTAAATCGAAAAAAATTACTACCTAACAAAATAAAAATGATAATTTTTTTCGTACATTAATTTATGTTTCCATTGAGAAAGCAAATCGTAGTCCTATGTACAAGCCATTCTTTTATGTTCGACGTACATATATGTGTAATGTATCGTACTACATACTTGCAAATGCATACATAACAGTATGTAAATGAAATCTAAGAACAATTATTCTTTAAAATGATAATCCTATTAATTGCAAAAAGCAAAGGCTGAGGTTTCCAATATAGGAAATTCGCTAAAAATCTAATTTTATTTTTTTTTAGTGTAAAAGGCGTAAAAATGATAATAAAAAAAAAAATGTTGAGAGGAAATTCGGAAATTTATAAATTTTTAAAGTTTTCGGTGTCGTGACTAGAAAAATGCATACAATAACTTCGGCGCAAAGGTTTGAAAACGCCATTTTGTAGATCTCGTTTAAATAAGCACAAAATATAAATAAAAAAAAAATATAAAGAAATTAATTATTTTTGCTGCGGTACAAAAAAGTGTTGCATACATGTAGGCGTAAGGCACCCAACTGTTTAGTAACACCAGTTGAGGAAACAGCCATACAGGACCTGGCCACTTCTTAATGATTTCAGTCGATGTCCTGTCCATAGTTTTTTTTTTTAATCGCGCGCAGCGCGCCAGGCACCCAACTGTTTAGTTAACCAGCTGAGGAAACAGCTATCCATAGTTTTTTTCTGAGAATAGCATTTTTGAGGAATTATTAAAAACCGTTGTTCATGTTTACGGGGATTATAATAAATAATTGAAAATAAAAAGCTCATTCTTTTATTGTTTATACTATTCCAGTGAATTTATCTTGTTAAACGAGATTTTTCAGTTTTACGCCTAGAGGCATGCAACACTTTTTTGTACCGAAACAAAAATAATTAATTTCAATGGCATTTCCATAGGAAAAAATTAATTTTGAAACCTCGATATCTCCTAAACTAAGCGATTTATCAATATTTTTTACTTTATATTTTCTGCTTATTTCACCGAGATCTACAAAATGGCGTTTTCAAACCTTTGCGCCAAAGTTATTGTATGCATTTTTCTAGTCACGACACCGAAAACTTTAAAAATTTATAAATTTCCAAATTTCCTCTCAAATTTTTTTTTTTTATTATCATTTTTACGCCTTTTTACACTAAAAAAAAAAAATTAGATTTTTAGCGAATTTCCTATATTGGAAACCATCCCCAAAGCAAATAAAACTGCATTTCTTTATTTCCGAAATTCCAATTTTAAATTTACCCAGCTGTTACAGTCAAATGTCAAATTTTCGTACGAAAGAGCGAATGGATTCGCTCCTTTCGTAAGTGAGCAAAAGTGGACGATAACTTAACGAATCGAAGCGAAAAGCTATTATGGTTGTACAATACAAATTCCTTGTGTTTGCACAGTTTCGTACGTGGTCGTACGAACACATTCGATTATTATAGTCCTTAAGTTGCTTACATTTGTGTAGATACAGTGACTCAACTTTTTGATCACATGATGAGGTTTTTTTGTGATCACTTATTAAATCTAAACGTTAGTGCAAGGAACTTTTGACGAAGTATAGAAGTACAGATGTTCTAGATAAGAATGCGAAAACAAAAATAAAATTGTACCGTTTGATTTCGGAGAATTTCGGAAATCTATTCTCGAAAGAATGTGATCAATTAGTTGACACAGTGTCAATTGTGCATTGGTTGTGATCGTAGTATAGTAAAACTTGGAGAAGTTGAGGTTTTTTTCAAATATTATTTTAGTTCTATGTACGTATTGTTATATTGAACCCGGTAAAAGGTAAAAAAATTACTATTTTAGCATTTGCTAAGTTGTTTACGTTTGTTTTGTTTCGTGATCAGATGAAAGAACTAAGCCACTCTAAAATAGAAGAAATCAAGATGCTTATTGGTGCTAAGTGCACATACCGTGAAATTTCTATAAAAGCTGGATTTTCATTGGGTTCCATCACAAAAATATGAAAAAAATTCAAGTCTGAGATGTAAAAAACAAATCCCGATAAAAAACCCATCCTAGATTCTCTCATACAAAGCTGTATTTTGAGACAAATAAAGTATGAAATGCACAAAAATGCAGCCCAAATTAACAAAGATTTGCGACAAAATTACGGAATAGTTGTATCAACAGAGACTGTTCGGAAAATTGTACGCAAAAACGGTTTACACGGACGTGTGAAAGTGAAAAAACCACTGTTGACAAAACGACATAAGAAACTCAGGCTAGAATTCGCAGAAAAATTCTCAACTTATACGATTAGTGACTGGGCAAGGGTAGTGTGAACGAGTGAAAAAAAAATTAATCGTTTGGGCTCTGATGGTTGTCAATGCACCTGGAAAAAGACTGATGAAGCAACCCAGTACCGTCACGTAAAACCAATCGTTAAGTTTAGTGGCGGATATTTGATGATTTGGGGGTGTATGGTCATGGAAGGTGTTGGTCAATGTGTGGAAGTTAAAGGGAGAATGTATGCCAATCAATACGTCAGCATCCCTAAACTAGGACTGCCGAAATGTCTGAATGATTGGAATAAGACCGTGTCGGACATTATCTTCCAGCAATACAATTATCCGAAACACACTACCTGAGTGGCTTAAACATGACTTGAAGGTAAGCAGTTTCAAACGGTTGATGGGCCACCACATTCTCCCGATCTTAACCCGATCGAAAATCTTTGGGTTGAGGTCAAAAGTGCAATTTCAAAAAAGCCAGGAGACTTTCCAAATCCAAGCGATTTTTGGGATCGGACTCAAACTGCTTGGAACAGGATAGGCTCTAGCAAGTGCAGAACACTTGTGAAATCTATGCAAAAAAGATTTCAAGCTGTTCTCAGAACAAAAGGAGGTCATACTGATTATTAAACTACAAACGTTTGTCAAAGTCAACTATTTGATCACATACCATATTTTGTACTTTCTCGTGGTATATTGGAATTAAAATAGATATTTAAGTTTGTTTTTCAGTTGCTGAATAACAACATTACTAGTATTTTCTCCTCAACATTTCAATGAATTATCTTAATAAATAGACAAGTTACAACGAAAAATAATTTTTGTACTAATCATGTGATCAAAAAGTTGAGTCACTGTATATGAGAATTGGATACGAATTTTGCTATAGAGCAGGGGTGGCCAGCCTTTTCAGCAGGCGGGCCAGATTTCAGAAAAAATATTTTCTCCCGGTCCACGCCCCAACTTTATTTTTTGTCAATTAAAGTAAACAAGCTAGCGTGCTATAGGTTCGAGCACATTGTCGCTTTCCAGTAGACGGGATAGTGGGCAAGCCTGCTTGGTTGTAATAAAATAAATAATGTATTTATTTTTTTTAAGGAAAAATAAAGCAACGCAGAATCAAATAATTAAAAAAAAATTAAAACAAAGACACCTGACTTTATCATCAAAATTGATCTCGACTGATGTTGTCGCTATACGCAAATACTTTTCCAAATGAACATCAGTAATTCGTGTTCTTACTTGTGATTTGATATACCTACTCCATGCAACTAAAAATCTGCTCACACGGATAAGTGCTTCCAAATAGCGAAACAGAGCATGTTTGTAAAATGCAGGAAATTTTTTATATAGAACCCTTCCAAACTCTTCCAAAATATGTTTTTTTAAACGTCGGTCAATCGCGAAATCTCTCAAAAAATAGTGGCGATAATAGCACAGAGTTACAGAATAACACGGAACTTTGGTAAGCTGAACTGAAATTAGTTATGAGTATGATATAAAAGCGAGATACAGTCAACCCTCTTATAACGCGGTACTTTAACAACGCGGATTCGCTATAACGCGATTCTCAGTCTTTTCTCACGCGAATTCCCGTTTAACATATTCACGTGTCTGGTAGATACAAACATATTAACATAAAACATAAACCAAGGATTGGATTGGCTGCTAATTTCGAGAATCACTTCGCAGGTGTTAATCCCTCTATGGAACGCTTCAACAATTTTAAAAGGCACTTGCAACGTTCTTTAGCTTCATATTCGCCCGAAAGGAGTTGCAGAATGAAGAGAAGTACTCAGCTCAGCAAACTAGTAAAACAGACTTTTTTTTTAAATTAAAACGCATATCCACTATGTATGAAACATGAATTTAATTCATGAGTTAATTCTTAACATAATTGTTTTTATCATTTGTGTAGTTTTTTTTTATACTAACTATAGTTCGGCTATTTTTTTTAAAAACGATGTAACAAATTTAGGTGATCTTTTTTCTGTGGAAAACCTAACCCCAACTTGAATGTGTGGCCCAAGTATCGTATTATGCGATTTTGTATAACGCGCTGTTTCTCGGGAACCTAACTACCGCGTTATACGACGGTTGACTGTATTTGTAATAGTTAAAATCGATGAATTTTTCTGAAAATGCAGTATGTTTTAAAATAGTTCAAACTAATGCATGTGAAATGTACAATGAAGTTAACAGTTATGTTCATTTAACTTTGCTCCGCGGGCCGCAACATAACTCCCGGCGGCCCGCGGGCCTCGGTTTGGCCACCCATGCTATAG
The DNA here is from genome assembly GCA_949775065.1 of Brachyopa scutellaris. Taxonomy (NCBI): domain Eukaryota; kingdom Metazoa; phylum Arthropoda; class Insecta; order Diptera; family Syrphidae; genus Brachyopa; species Brachyopa scutellaris. The sequence continues at coordinate 6,811,299 of OX459116.1, forward strand.
AGCTTTGGCTCAGTGTATAGCGTGGCGGCTTTTCATCCACGGGTCCCAGGTTCGTTTCTCAACGAGGGCAGTTTAATTTTTTTTTTTTTTTTGGTTTTGTTGTTGTTTTAGTTTGTTTCTTTTCTAGTTTCAATCGTGCTGATAGAACAGAAAGTTGTTTCATTTGGTTTTGTTATTGTTTTTTTTGTTTCTTTTCTATTTGGACCCGGCTATGTAGTCCTCACGGACTACTGCATGGAACCAGAGCTAAAAGTTTCTTTAGCTTTAGGTTTTATACAAAACCTTGTAAGACTATGTTGGGTGCCTGGTCAGTCTGTTGTACTTAGAAGGCAACGAGTTTGCCTATGAGCTGGCAAGGAAAGTTGCCGACTACGGGGAAAAACTGAAAAGTACGTACGGCACATGATGAAATGAAACGATGATGTTGAGAGCTAAGCCTCAACTTCTCTCAAAATCTTTTACGATTATTTTAATAAATGATTTTTAAAAAAAAAACTACAAAGAAATATAAATGTTCCTTATGCACTTCCGTGCAGCGGGGAACTTTGTCTTTTTTGTTTTAGTTTGGTAGGTGCGTATGCGTATGTATGTAGTTGTTACAAAAATGCAGTGCGTGCGTGCTTACTTGTGACGTGAGACGGTAAGTTGAGTAGAGATGTGTTAAGCCGATTTTATGTTTCGATAAATTGGCAATTTGTATACACTACATATTCCATAAAAACATTTTTCTTTAATACATACATAACATATATTGTACCTAATTAATAAATTTTAAAAATAAACGATTTTTAGTTTCTCCAGAGCAAGTAGCCAACCCAAGGCTAAAGACCAGGAATCGCCACTGCCATATGGCTACTGTCACCGCACCTGTAACACGCAAATTTTCTGTCCTTTGTAGAGGAGTTGCTTGTCGCTCTGTTCCTGGACGTTTACGATTTTGACGGCCACGATTTCTTTTTATTTACGAATGGAGTGTCTTTCTTCTTTTGTATACCTGGTTGGTTGGTTGGTTTGTGAGGGTGAGGAATTCTCCTCTTCACGTAGGCCACGAGTCGGGCTCGTTGTGCTCCCCACTGGAACTGAGCTGAAAGAAAAGAGTTGGGGTGTGTGTTAGTGAAAGGGGGTAGTATAGTGGAATGGAAAGGTTGGAAAGAACATTTGAATTCAAGAAAAACGCTCTGTGTGTCGTGTAAACTCCAGTGTTTTCGAGAAATCGATAGATCTGAGCGATGTCAGCCCGGGTAGGATTTGTCTTCCCGGGTAATTTTGCCTTATTAAGCATAGAGCAGGACAATCGCAGAGAAAGTGTTTGATACTTCCGTCTTCTTCTTTGCAACCCAAGCAGGTGCTGTACTGCACTAGTCCCAGTCGGTTAGCATGTTTATTTAAGTTGATGTGTCCCATATAAAGGGTGTGAAGAGGTTGAGAACTTTTTTTTAAAAAAAAACACAAAAAAATCGAAAAAATGAATGAAATATTTATTTGAATCGATAGTTTGAACCTTGCAATTTAATGTTTAAAGATAATTTCATGCAAATGTTGACCGCGGCTGCGTCTCAGGTAGCCCATCCGCTGAGTCCAATTTTGGCATACTCTTTCACACATATCGGCCGGTATCTCACGAATGAATGCATGGATGTTGGCTTCCAGTGCGTCAATCGAAGCGGGCTTGTCCCTATAGACATTAGCCTTGACATACCCCCACAAAAAATAATCTAATGGTGTCAAATCGCACGATCTAGGCGGCCAATTGACCGGCCCGAAACGTGAAATTAACTGTTCACCAAACTCGCCTCGCAATTGCGCCATTGTTTCGCGTGCTGTGTGGCATGTGGCACCGTCTTGTTGAAACCACATATCATGCAAGTCAAGAACTTCCATTTCGGGCAAAAAAATTTTCCACGTAGTGCTGTAACAAAGGCCTAACTGCTGGAAACGGCGCCGAATCGACATTTCGCGGTCTTCTGTCACACTAGCTGATACGGCCGCAATATTTTCTTCACTACGCACAGTACGTAAACGTGTTGGTGGTTTAATGTCCAACAAAGTAAATTTGGTCACAATCTTCCGAATAGACTGCTCAGAAGGTCGAGAATGCCGATCATAAAATGGAAGCAGCGCGCGATGAACATTTCGAACCGAGCACGAATTTTGATAGTAAAATTCAATAATTTGCAAGCGTTGTTCATTTGTAAGACGATCCATGGTTAAATTGCAAACCAAACTGAAGCTGTTTGACAGTGACACAAGGTACTAAACACACGTCAGCTGTCAAAACCAGTGTTGCCAAAACCAAACCAGCTAAAAAATCACCCTTTATAAGCCAATTAACATTTTTATTTGTACTCTGCCCAAATTCAGTACTTTCCTAGCCCGCCGTGGATTTGGAAATTCCATCATTTCTTTGGCAGCCTTCCAAGTTTGGATCTGACTCCACATTTGTGCGTGGCGTTTTGCAAAGGACAGGCTATAGGCAGTTTTCACTGCTTGTACCGCCCTACCAATAGTATTTAAAGTGAGGTTTTCTACGTCTTCGGCCCCTGCTCTTGCAAGTTCGTCTCTCCTTTCGTTCCCCTGTATATTGTTGTGGCCAGGTATACCTGTAGTGCCCTTGATCTGATGTACACTCTGCATGTTGCGGCTTTCAACTTTGGAAGACTCCATAGCGCTCGCCATCGCCACCGTTTTGTCTAGTTTTGTTTTAACCTCTCTCAGAAGCCTTTCTTTAACTTCGAAGTCCCTCAGTGTTGATTTCTTTCAAGACTCACAAGAGAAATTGCAGTACGCGCTGAGTTTTCTCAACTCTGCGAGATAATTCGCTATTGATTCGCCTACGTGTTGTAAACGAAGACGAAATTTATGTTGTTCCGTAATTTCATTCGGTTTTGGGCTGAGGTGTTTCTTGAGAATTTCTATCAATAAGTCATATGGTTTGGCTTCTGGTTCTTCTGGCGCTGTAAGGTTACACCTATGCTCGGGGAATATTTCCTCCGTTTCGACGAATGATTCGAAATGTATATTTGGCGTATTTGTAGCCGGTTGTAGGCGCTGAATTGCTGTCATTAGTGCTTGAATAAGGTCTCGCTGCTGCTGCTGCTGTGGGTCCGGTTGCGCCATGGTTAGTCCTCGTCGCTAATGTTGTATCACAAATTCCTTACATAGGAAAGAATGATGTTCATAGCAAACGCGTGTTCCTTTGTTCAAGCCTGACAATCAAGAGAACGTTTTATTTGACAATTCATTAACAGTTAATTCACAATTCATGGTTTATAATAATTGATTACAATAGTAATAGTTATTTTTCTATTTAGGTATAATAGTTCACAATAGTAATATACATACATATATAACAAAATTATTTTGATCTTCTGGGTTGTTAAAACGCTGCGAAAATGCTTGGGAATACATACATACATTTATAGGGAATTCACCTGAACCAGTTTTTTTTTTGATTTAGGTATTGATAGGTACAGACGAAACTAGGCTGTTCTATAGTTGGACTTCTGGTGATGGAGAAAGCACATCTTGTTGCATACCACTATCTCATTATTATTGCCGGCAACAAAGAAAACACACGTCCTTTAGATTTTAATTTTCTGCTCCAATGCAGGTTATGTTTATTTTTAATAAAAATTATATTTAACAATAATTCATTTGTACATATTAATTTAGTTACTTGTTCTTCTAGTGAACGTGTTGGCGACTCGGGTTCTCAAAGGCAAAATGGAAGTAACTTGGAGATTCTACGCCATATTACAATTTGTTGACGTTTCGTTGCTTGGTGCTGAATTCTAGTTCTGTTCGTTTGAGAACCCGATCCGTTTACACTTGACAGTTTTTGTACATTTTTGTTTCATTAATTTATTATTCAACACTCATCGAAAATACACTGCGACTGCGATTCGTATTTACCAATTTGTCCAGGAGAAAATCACATTAAAATATGGTATATAAAAATTAAATATATTATGTATGTATGTACTTTCTGCGTTTCATAGTATCCGATAAAAACTCCAGCAATGGGTATAGATTCCATCAGCTCGGCCTCACCAGTACCGCTACCTAAAGGCTGTTCGAGTTTTTTCTTCTCCCTAACGAAGCGGTCCCGTAAGATTTTCCAACGTTGCTTGCATTCTTCAACTGGAAAATACTTGAATGGAGATATTTATATGCAGATTTTAATTCAAAAACTTACTTAGTTCTTGCAGCTCCTCTGCAATCTTCGCCCATGTGTAGTCTCGCTTAGTTATATTCCTGTAGCCCAGCGATGCCAACCATACAGAATTTTCTGTAGATCTCCAGAATTTTTACTCTGCCTACAGAAATACAGAAATCAAACGAAAATATTCAGACATTTCAAATTCCAGGAAAAAATAAAAACTTTTAACAAATAAAACAATAGCATAGAGAAATGTTCGTTTCTTTCTAAACAAATCTGTTCTGTTCGCTGTAGAACCGAAAATATTGACCTGAACATGTAAACTCAATAATCTGGGACATTTTAGAGTGAGAGCGAGAGTAGCATTCAAATAATATCTCTAGAGTAATTTCATTTGGATGACGTCCATATAAGGTTTTATTGAACCGTTATAGTTTTTTGCAGGAAATCTATTGTGTTTACCTCATGGCAGTGCGAATGTAGAGCGACTGTTTTTTTAATATATCTAATGAAGACTAAATTAAGGAAGAAACTCACAACGAAAACCTTAACAGGTTTGTTATTTACATAAGGCGCGCTCTCAACACCGTGCTAAGAGGTTTCCGAAAATACAGGATTTCAGAAATAAAGATTATTGATTTTAATTACTCAGATTGCTAGTAAACGATGTGAAACTTCAATGCAAATAATGATTTATGTATGTTTTATAATATCCTAATTTTTATTCTAATCACTTTTTATGCGTTAAAAAAAGTCTTGATTTATACAGACTTGCATCAAGCAAAAATACAGAATTCTACAGAATTTTTACCTTTTATCTACAGACTTTTAGAAATTCGGGTTGGCAACACTGCTGTAGCCTATAGACTTTGAATTAAATAGGAAATCATTCTTTTTAACCAGAGCTGTTAATTTTTCCCCAAAGGAATTCATTTTGTGCGAATGAAATAAAAGGTTGAGGTGATAGGTTATCTATTTATGATTATAAAAAAGCTAATTTTAATTCTATTATTGAAATGATTAATTCAACTTCTTGGGTTTCTGTTTTTGAATCGAATGATCTCTCCGTTACATATGGTCTATTTTTGAATACTCTGAAAGAGGCAGTTGATCGTTTTGTACCGAAGGTAGTAAGGATTCGGAGTTCTAGGCCAATTTGGTTTAATAAGAGGCTTATTAATTTGAGTAACCGCAAAAACAAAGCATATAAGCTTTTCCGAAAATCGAAAAATAATGCTCTATTGTTAGACAATTATTCTCGTCTTCAAAAGGAGTTTGATGCTTTAAGTAATTTTCTTTATAAAGACTATGTATTTCGCACTGAATCAAACTTGAAAAAGGATAGTAAATGTTTCTGGAAATTTATAAATGCCAAAAAGCAATCCAATGGTATTCCAAATTGTATGCAATATTCTGGTACTACTTCGTCTGACATTCTAACTGTATGTAATTTTTTTGCAAATTTTTTTCAATCGGTTTATACCTCTTCTCCTTCTGACGACAGCTCTTCCAGCGTTTCATTCGAAAGTTCCATTAATATCGGTTGCTTATATTTAAGTATCTCAGATGTTGAGACTGCCCTTAACTCTTTGAAAGATGAGGTACAATCTGGTCCAGATGGCATTCCACCTATCGTTTTGAAAAACTGCGCTGTTGCTCTTTCAGAACCATTAAAACTTTTATTTAATGCTTCATTGGAAAGAGGTACTTTTCTTAGCGATTGGAAAGTTTCATTTATTACACCAATTCATAAATCGGGACCTAAGCAAGAAGTAAGTAACTATCGTCCAATATCTAAAATGTCGTCAATTCCTAAACTTTTTGAAAAAATTATTTTTAAAAAGTTGAGCTTTCTTTTAAAAGAAATCATTTCACCCAATCAACACGGCTTCATGTCAGGTAGATCTACGACATCAAATCTCACCATTTTCTGTAAACTTGTATCACAATCGATTGAAGATGGTTATCAATGCGATGTTATTTACACTGATTTTGCCAAGGCCTTTGACAGAGTCAGCCACGATTCTCTAATAAGAAAAATGAGCCTCATTGGCTTTCATTCTAACATGCTACAATGGTGTAAATCTTATTTACATGGGCGGACACAGTTTGTTCGTATAAACGGTATTTTATCTGAACCTATTCATGCAACATCTGGCGTTCCACAGGGTAGCCACCTTGGTCCCCTGTTTTTTCTAATTTTTGTTAATGACATTCCAAATATACTTAAAAACTCTGATTGCCTTATGTTCGCGGACGATATTAAAATATTCAGAACCATCAAGTCCGAATCTGATAGTGTTCTACTTCAAGAAGACTTACAGAGGTTGGCACAGTGGTGTGACTGTAATAAACTATATCTGAATGTCTCTAAATGTCAAACAATGTCTTTTTTCCGTATCCTTTCCCCTGTTATTTATTCTTATAAAATCGAGGACCTTTCTCTTGCCAGGATAACCTCCAAAAAGGATCTCGGTGTAATGTTTGATGCCAAACTATGTTTTGTGTTACATATTGATTTAATTGTTGCTAAAGCCAACTCAATGCTCGGTTTCATAAAGCGCAACTCTAAGGAATTTACTGATCCTTACACTCTCAAAATACTTTTTTCCTCTTACGTAAGATCAGTTCTTGAATACTGCTGCGTTGTTTTTAATCCGTTCTACAATATTCACTCAGTTCGGATTGAAAAGATCCAGAAGCGCTTTACTCGATTTGTTATTTTTAGGCTCCATTGGAATATCCGAATGCCTTCCTACTTATCTAGATGTAAATTAATTGGCCTTCAGCAACTTGACATACGCCGCAAGTATTTCTCAATAATTTTTATACGGGATGTATTAAATTCCCATATTAACTGTCCATTCCTATTATCATCAATAGATTTGTATGTTCCTGGTAGAGATCTACGACTCCGTAATCTATTCCGTGAACCCTTTCACAGAGTCAACTACGGACTAAATGAACCTCTTACTAGATGCCTAAGAGAATCAAACTTAGTTTGTAATTCTATTGATTTTCATCAAAATTTGAGTAGGGATGCATTTAAAATTAAAGTATTGAATATTATAACTGCTCAAGTAATAGATTAAATTAAAATTAAATTTGTATTATTATGATTATTAAATTGTTACACTTATATTCTATGTTATTATTCTGTAGTCTATAAGATATTATATGTAAATGTGTATCTGTTTGATGTAAATAAATAAATAAATAAATAAAAGTACATATGTAGGTATATGCACAGCAAAAAAAATTAAAATAGTAAATAGCTGTGTGTGAGCTGCCAAACGCACGACAAAGTAGAAAGTTCATAGCTTTACGTCGGCGTTTTTACGATATTATACGATGAAACACCTGAGGTAACTTTCTGTGTGACACCATAAGAGCCCATTGTTTCTACTCGAACTATTAACACACGACCGCGCGAACGTTTATATGCAGAGTTGAAGTCAGCTTCAACCTAGGTTGAGATGCATATAAATGCGAGCTGAGTCGAAGCTGGTTTGACTGGACTCGACTGAGCTGTGAGAGCTGTATAGTCTTCATCGCCTCGGCTCCACGGCTTCATAAACTCGCTGCTGGTTGTTGTGCTGTTTGGGCCCTCCGAAGATGGTGAACACTTTTTAACTGAATATCTGTTGCCTCTGCCTTTGGATGTCACTTGGTAAGGACCTAGAAAGAGAGAAGATAGTTTTTTACCAGTTGTGAACTGTGTCCTCTTTATTGCCACTAAGTCTCCAATGGCATATTCGCGTGCTTTTTTTCGTTTTTTGTTGAAATTGGTTTTATTCTCGGCTTGGATTTTTTCAATCTGTTGGCGTACGTCTAATCGAAGCTGTTCTCGTTCGTTGTCAAAGTTGTTTAGGAATTCCTGCTGAATTAACTCTTTTATTTCCAAGTCATCTTTTTGCCGAATTGGTACTCCAAACAGTACTTCGAATGGGGTGCGATTAAGAGAACGATGAAAAGAACTGTTCATGGCGATCTGGACACGAGCGACGAATCGGTACCACTTACTTGGCGAATTGGCTGACAGCCTCTTAAGTACCTCCAAAATGACGCGATTTGCCCGTTCTGCTTGGCCATTGCTTCTCGGCATTCCCGTTGTTATTAAAACGTGTTCGATGTTCTCCTCTTCGCAGTAACTCTTGAAGGCGTCTGAATTGAATGCACTTCCACGATCTGTGATGATGCGACGATGATTTCCGAAAACCTGCTGTTGCTCCTTTAATCTTCTTAGGACTTCGTCTGCCGATAAAGTTTTTGTCGGGAACATCCAGGTGTACTTGCAAAAACCGTCCACTACTGTCAGAATATACTTGTATTGCTTCTGTGTGGTATCTATAGGGCCAATGTGGTCCAAATGGAAGGTGTCGAGTGGTTTGTTCCCCTTGTCCAGCTGCTCAATGTAACCTTCTTGTTTTCCGGCTTTCCTGTTGGTTAAAATACATTTCACGCAACTGTCTATGCAACTCTGAATTTTGTGTCTCAGCTTCGGTATGTAAAATTCCTGTGAAATTAGATTAAGAGTTTCTAAAATTCCAAAGTGACCTTGACTGTGTTTCATCTTAATGATTTCTTTTTCCATGCTGCGTGGCACTACCAGAAGTTCGTAACCATTGTCCTCTTTAAACAACAAATCACCCTTTATCAAAAAATTGTCGTACGGCTTCAGCTTTAATACCTCCTTAATCGATGTAATGAAATCGTCTTCTTCTTGGGCTTTTTTTAATCTCACCAAATGTTCGGGTTGCAGCACATAAATTGCGGGGTACCTGCTGAGGGTATCGACGTGCGCCATGCGCGTGCCTGGGCGGTGCTCTACAAAGTAATCGAAATCCTGTAAGTTCATGATCCATCTACTTACGGAATTTGGTAGATCCGTCTTTGAAACAGTCTGTCGAAAGGCGATGCAATCGGTGTCGACTTTGAACCTTTTTCCCAGAAGGTATACTCGGAACTTCTCTAGGGCTTTATAGACAGCGTAGACTTCGAGAACGTATGAATGCATTTTCTCTTCTGCTGGCGTGTTCTTCTTGCTGTAGTAAAATACAGGGTGCAGCTTACCATCATAGCCTTCTTGCAGTAGGACGGCTCCTATGCCTTGTTGGCATGCATCAGTATAAACCTCCGTGTTAGCATCTTGTCTGTAAATGGCGAGAAGAGGATTATTCGTTAAAGCATTTTTGAGTGCTGTAAATGCTTGTCGCTGCGGCGCGGCAAAAATAAATTTGGTTTCTTTTCTCGTTAAATCTGAAAGAGGTCTTGCCATTAGGGAATACCCATTAATAAAACGCCTGAGGAATCCGCTGAGGCCCAGAAATGCCTGCACATCCTTCACTTTTTTCGGCTCGGGAAAGTTTTCGATGGCTTTCGTTTTCTCTGCTGATGGTCGCACTGTTCCTCTCTCGATGACATTGCCCAAGAAGTCAACTTTTCGCTGCAAAAATTTACACTTCGGCCAATTGAAAATGAGGTTAGATTCGGCTGCAACTTTCATGACCATTTCGAGTTTTTCTAGATTCTCCTCCTCCGTTTTTCCCCAGATGATTAGATCGTCGACGTATACTTCTAAAATTTTCTTACTCACCAGATCTCGAAATATGATTTGGATGTACCGAACGAATACTGCACCAGCGTTCTTAAGTCCAAACGGTGTAAAATTGAATTCGAAGAATCCATCATCTGTCACGAACGCCGTATACTTCTTGCTAGCTTCTGCAACTGGAACGTAGAAGTAGCCGTTTTTCAAATCCAGTGTTGTGAAAACTGCTGCGTCTGCCAAATTATCCAGAACGACTTCTATTAAGGGGAAAGGAAAACTGTCTTTAATGGTCTTGTCGTTGAGTTTTCTGAAGTCGACACAAACTCTTGGAGATCCGTTTTTCTTTTTTACGACGACAACGCGGCTGCTATAAGGTGAATTTGAATGACGTATCACCCCGTCATGTAGCCATGCTTCCACCTGCTGCTTGACCACCTGCTTTTCAGTGATCGGAAGACGGCGGGGTGCTGAGGAAACTGGGGTTTCGTCTGTCAGCATTATAGTCATCTCGATCGGGCAGCTTTTTGTCTTAGTCGGCTTGTAATTTTTGATTCGGCGGCGGACATCTTCAGCATGTTGAAAGGGAACGTCGATTTCTGGGATTTCGTCGACGGCGACTTGCATGACGAAATTATCAGTTTCCAGATCATAAAATGTTGGTCCGCTTTTATCAAAAATAACCTTCGGCTGAGCTATAATGTCACTTCCAATGATGGCTTCGAAACAAATTGCTGTCTTAGGAACTACGAGTATTGGAGATTGAATACTTATCTGGTCTATTGTTACGTGTCCATCGAAACTGCCCATTGTTTGAGACTTTGCTGACTCCAGACCCACGAGCTTGATTTTGTTTTGCTGAAGTGGTGTTTCTCCCAGCTTTGCAAATGCATCTTCTCTCAAAAGGGATACTTGAGCGCCTGTGTCGATTAGAGCTTGGAAAGATTCATTATTAATACAAATAGTTTTGCAATTTAATACTGATATTAGATTAGTTTCTTTTGGAACATAACCTGACTTATTTGTACACGTATTTGACATGTGCCCTTTGCCATTGCATCTAAAACACTTTGTTTCTTCCTTGCAGTCCTTCCTGTGGTGATCTGTCGCTCCGCAGTTAAAACAATGCTCCCCAGAGCGCCTGCTGTCGTTTCTTCTTGGGATGTACCTTCCTGCTGCTCCTGTCTTCCTGCTGTTGCTGCTTACACCTCCGAAACCGCTGCTGCTGCTGCCGGAATTGTCAAAACTTGTGAAGCTGATTTTAGTTCTGAATTTTTCGTATGTCTCGTAGAGTTCTTTAAGTTCGGATATTGTTTTTGCATTATACAACATTGCTTTATGCTCTTCGCGTCCGGGAATTCCATTTATAATATCAAAAATTAGAGACTTCTCGTCGACGTCTGCCAGCTGACTAATTTCTTGCATTTTGTAAATGTATTTGTGGAATTTCTCTTGCTTCTGCATTCTACGGCGTTGTAATTGATTGTAAATGTCAGCTTTGCACATATTTACTTTGAATTCTTTGCTAATTTTAACCTTGAAATCATTGTATGACGTGCACACGCATGTTTTCATGAAACTTTGCGCCGAGCCTCTCAATTGTTTTTTTGCAAAAATAAACTTCTCTACTTCGGACCAATGTAATAGTGACGCGAGCTCTTCGAATTCGTTTAACCACGATGTGACTGAGACACTATCATCGCCGCTGAACTTTGATATCAGATTTTCGATATCTTTTACGGCGATTCGGCACGAAGAGTTCTCTGACGAGTTCTCCTTTGATTTGTTCTCACTTGTCGACATGGTATGGTTTTGTTCGCGATCTGTTGGTTCCCCTGCGTCTGTGTGTTCTCCTTCGGAGATCTCGGGGCTGCTGATTAGCTCGACTTTTGTGTCCAACGAAAGGCTTGATAATTTTGCTCTTAGTTGTTTAACGTTTAATTTCTTTAGCATATCAATAACAAAATATATGATTTAGTGGTTCCAGTTCGCCAGTTCTACACTGAAAGCACACTGAAAATACTGCCTTGTGTTCGATGTCGACAACGAGTTGACACTGGTTCTGCACTGGATCCGCCGTGGGTATTTCGCCAGCCCAAGAAAAAAAAGGGTTGTCAAAAAACTAGTCAGTGAGCTGCGGACATCGAACGAAGCTATTGACGCGCATGTAGATAGTTATCTTTTGTTTGTATTTGAATTATTGTGTTTAATATTTAAAGTTGGCAAAAATATACATGTAACTGTATACCTATCTTCTAATAATAATGTTTTTAGGGTTCCGTACCCATATGGTAAAACGGAACTATTAAAAGTTCGTTCTAACTCAAAAATGTTTGTCACGATAAAAACATCAAGAACCGTTCTTCCTAGAAACTTGAAATTTGGCACACTTATACATTATGGTGGTCCACATACATGGACGAAACATTACTCAAAAATATTGTGAAACAACTATACAGGGTGGGCAATATGTGAACTCGAAAAAAAAAATTCTGAAATATATACCACGTGGGACATCACTCGAAACAAAGATTCCAAAAATATTTTGCTTAGTTTTTTCCGTTGGAAACTTTGGGAGTTATTGCCAAAAATGTGTGAAAAATATCATGCAAAAAGCACCAGAACTTTTTCTCGGAAACAACTTAAGTCAAAAATATGAAAAAATCCTAGTTCGTAGGTGATTAACCATATTTTTGAAGAAAAATATAGCGAGTCTCGTACAGTGAGCCGAAAAAGAATTCGTCTGCTGCACCTTATTGCAACAACGATGATTTTTTTCTTATTTGAATAAATACAAAACATTTATTTTTTCTTCGATTAAAATGGTTTATATATAAACTGAGAATTAAGGAATTCTTCACTGATAGAAAAAGAAAATAGGAAAAAACAAAATGCAGATATCAATTCAGTACCGAAAAAGTATTCGTCTCTTAGGTCTAGTCAATAAAAACGAACTAAAAAAATAATAATGAAATAAAATTAATACTTTGTGGATCCCCCCTTATGTTTAATAATTGCTTCCAATCTTATTATAATTGAACCAACCAAGTTTGTCGTGACGTTTGATGAAATAGAAGCCCATTCCTCATAAGGTGCAGTTCCAAGGTCCTTTCTATTGGAAAAACGCCTGGTTCTGATTTATTTTTTTCAAAGATATCCCAGAGATGTTCAATAGGGTTAACATCTAGTGACTGCGGAGGAGTTTGCATACATATATGAAGGTGTATTGCACGTATAAGAACCACATTTTGTACTCCACGCAATGTGTTGTGGGTCATTGTCCGACATAAATATGTATATAGGAACTACTGATACCCATTTTGTCCACACTTTTTTGAAGATAATTCTTCAAAATGTTAATAGATAGTGTTTGTACTCCATAGTTCCTTCAAAAACGCACAACTCACCCACTCAATTAGAGCACATGCAGATGCAGCCCCATACCATAAGAGACCCTTCGCAGTATATCACCGTCGCTTTTTCGTCCATTTCAGTTATTGGTTTTTTCCTCACTAAAACTTTGCGATCCGATTGTAAAATCTTGAACTCGCTTTCGTCCGTAAAAAAAACACTCTTTTCCAGAACTGCTTATCATGGTTTTTATACGTTTTAGTATATTCCAGGCGCTAACTGTAATCTACCTTGCTGATAAATGGTTTTTACGAGCCACGCGACCATGATAATCAGCTTGGTGGAGGACATTTCGCACTCTATCATCAGAAACGATTTCCCCATCTCAACTTCTATCTCAGCAGCAATCTTTGGAGCACTCATGTCTAGGGTTTTTGTTAGTTTAACGGACGATTTAGCTTTTTCCCTCTCTGTCAAATTTTGTGATCGCCCAGATCTTGAAGCATTTTCATATTTCTTTTTTTTTTTTTATCTATAAATGATACTATTAATCGTCGTAATTAGTCTATTTACACTTTCACTTGTTTCCTTGTACTTTTGACCTCCATTAAATAGATTAATTATAATTTTTCGTTCTTCTCTTGTAGTTTCATTATTTTTGCGACCCATGTCTTTTAATTTGACTTTTCTGAAAAAGATATGCACTACGAGCACTTCCAAAACCAACTTCCAACTACTTATGTCCTGATCGGAGCAATTTGACTCCAAAAGCGCGAATAAATCCCGCAAACTAATCGTATATTCATTTTAAAGGCGTGAGGATGAATACTTTTTCGGCGGAAAAACTAAGGGATCTATGTGCTTTTATGAATAAAAACAAAAATGAGACAGTTGGGCTTTTACCGCTTTCGTAGAGCCAACTCAATGGTAATAAAAATAAAATAAAAATAATATTGTTAACTATTAATTTTAATGACAAATTAACGCTTTTTATTCAGAAGTGGGCAGAGACGAATACTTTTTCGGCTCACTGTATGATGGTATTATAGTATACCTATTTGGTTGCGCCCACTACCTACTATATTTAGATATGTAGGTGATATCCTTTGTGTTTTCAAACGCGCAAATAACTTCCTGAAGAGATTTGTGAAACCACAAAAGCAGCCACCGCTCGCCCTTCCTCCTACATTTTGTCTAGTTGCAGGAACCCATACAAATTCGAAGTTATTCAGACGATCACTATACAATTCAAATTCCTCTTCGACTACAAATGTTTCTACAATATATTATAACTAAGTATTCTAATTTTCTTTAATTCATAACTAATTGATTTATTTTGACAGACGGCAGCTTTATCCTATACTTGAATCTGCCTAATGGATGTTGTACTGGCTATTGATTTTTTGTCGGGTTGGCGGCCAGGTGTCGGTCCAAAGTTATAGGTACCAGAAATGAGAAACACTTTGATATCTATATTTTACTCAGTTTATTTATTAACAAAATTCAAAAAAGAAAATAGGATAAAAAGGAAATACATTAAATGACTTGTCGTCGCAAAGTTACAGAAAGGAATGGTAAAAACACGACGGTTTATGTTGAAATTCTTCTTAGCGATAGTGGTGTCATCTGGTCGTGACAACTGACATTTGTGTGAACGCCACATTACTCCCTCTCTAGTGACGAAGTCGCGAAATTGGTGGCATTCAAGATCTTAGTTGACTAGATTTGCAGTCAATTTCACGGCCTCTGATTGGTCGAGAGCCCGAAAATTGACAGAACAGCTAGTCAATTTTTTTGAGGTCGGGGACTGGATTTTTAGTGAAGAAAATCTTGACTAGCCCACTAACAACCGCCAACAACAGCTGACTGGTTGGTGTGGTTATACTGTGTGGCTGTTGTTTGCTTGTTACAAGAATACAAATCCAAGTAAATTATGAAGGAGTATTTTTATTTTTTCTATTTTTTATGCAATTCATATACTGTTGGATTATGTAGAACAATCGACGAACTCAGCAAATCGTTCACAGCAAAAAATGCAACTTGGTCTATGAAATAACTAATTTACATTCCGAACACATGTGTTACACATGTTACTTGCATAAAATGTCATCCCCTAATTCGTGCATTCTTATTTCTAAGTTTGTTTTTGCTCTTCTTTTCTTTAAAAAAACAGATTTGTTGTGCTGCAATAACAATTCTCCAAACAATCCCAAGCGAAAATAGAAAGTAGATGACGTTTTTGACATCTGAACTGTCAACTAGATATGCAGTCAATTTTGGCATTCAAGATCTTAGTTTGACTGCAAATCTAGTCAACTAAGATCTTGAATGCCCCCATTGGCAAATGTCACTTTCTTTGTTTTTTTTTTTATTTGTATATGTCTTAATGACATCTGCAGAATTAGTTTTGTTATCGTCTGGATGAATTTCTCTTTCAAGATGTGCTGGCTTCAGTCTCTCCACAGATATATTAATCCTCCGACCGTCTGCTTCAATCGTAAATAGACGATCGTTTATTCTTTGGATGACTGGAAAAGGACCTCTGTATGGCTGTTCGATGGGCTTCTTCACAGCGTCGCAGCGAACGAAAACATGAGAACATGTGGACAAGTCTGGATGGAGGAATGTTCTTGACTTGGATGAGTGGTGAACAGTTGGTGTTGGTCTCACTCGTCGCATGACTTCTCGATGTTTCTCGACAAATATCTGTGGATTAACAAAACAGTCGTTAGTGGTGAAAAACTCACCAGGGATTCCAAGATTTATCCCGTACAGCATCTCAGCAGCCGAAGCGTTGATATCGGTTTTGTATGCGGTCCGCAATCCGAGCATAACTGTTGGAAGAACATCAATCCAATTGTGGTTCTCGTGACACATTAGTGCAGCCTTTAAAGACCTGTGCCAACGTTCGATGAGTCCATTTGAAGCCGGATGATAGGGTGATGTTCGAATTCTGACCGTTCCGCTCATATTAGTTAAGGCATTAAACAGTGCGGACTCAAATTGAGTTCCTTGGTCAGTGGTGAGAGTTTTCGGTGAGCCAAAACGTGCAATCCAGTTATTGTAGAATGCTGTGGCTACTGTGTCCGCGTACATATCTTTTAAAGGAATGGCCTCAGGCCATCTGGTGAAACGGTCGATCATGGTGAGGCAATATCTGTATCCCTGAAATGGCGGAAGAACTATGAGATCAATGTGGACGTGGTAGAAGCGATGATCTGGAACTGCTATTGCATTGGGAACTAGTTTAGTGTGTTGTAGGACTTTCGAACGTTGGCATTGGATGCAGGTGCGTGACCATTCCAATGCGTCTTTTTTAATGCTGGGCCACACATATTTTTGGCGAATTTGGCGGCTAGTTGCCCTTCCACCAGGATGAGAGAGACCATGCACTGAATCAAATACGTTTCGGCGTAGTGCTGGAGGTATGTACGGCCTGATTGTACTGTTCGAGATGTCGCAGTATATCTTGCAGTCTTGACCCATCGTTAACTGTTGTAGTTTAAGCGCTGATTCTTTCTTGCTGTCAAGAACAGCTTTTAGTTCTACATCCTGCTGCTGATGATCATGAAGTTCATGTAAGTCCAGCTTAAACGGCATGGTGATGGAGTTAATGCGTGACAGTGCATCAGCGATGGAGTTGTTTTTCCCAGACAAATAAGTGAATTCCGTGGTGAACTGTGATATATAGTCAAGTTGCCGAATGCGTCGCTGTGGTGCCTTGTCTGAACGCTGTTGAAAAGCGTATATGAGCGGTTTGTGGTCGGTCTGTACGATAAAATGTCTGCCGTCAAGAAGATGTTTGAAAAATCGCACGGCTAAATAAATTGCCAGCAATTCTCGGTCATACGTGCTGTAGCGAGTTTGAATGGGATTTAAACTGTTGTTGCTCACCTGCTCCAATTTGGCTCCCACTGCAGTATCAGACGCATCCGTTGTCAACACAAATTGTGCCCCAGGGTCTATGTGATTCAGCATGGTTGCCTTGCTGATGCTGTTTTTGCAGCTAGTGAATGCTTCTTCGGTGAAGGCAGTCCAAGGAATAGGTCTGTTGTCATTTTTCTTGGAATCTTTCAGGAATCCGGTCAAGGGTGCTTGTATGTGAGCACAATTGGGTATGTAACGCCGGTAGTAGTTCACGATACCCAAGAAGCGAGGTAGTTCCATGATCGTTGATGGTTTCGGATATTTGATTATTGCTTCTACCCTGTCTTCCGGTGGTTTACTGCCAGTTCTGTTGATGGTGTGTCCCAAGAACGTAGCTTCTGACTTGCCAAATGTGCATTTGGGTAGATTGACTGTCAGACCGTGTTCACTTAGGCGTTGCAAGACCTTGCGCACATGTTGTCGGTGCTGTTCTTCTGAATCTGAGAAGATAAGAATATCATCAATATAGCAAAAAATGAAATCCAAACCCTGAAGTACGAGATTCATATGCCTTTGGAAGGTTTGTGTCGCGTTCTTGAGACCGAACGGCATTGCTGTAAATTCAAGTAATCCGAAAGGCGTAGTCACTGCTGTCTTTTCAATGTCTTCGGTGGCCATCGGAATCTGATAATATGCTTTGTCTAAGTCTAGGATGGTGAAAAAACTCTTGTTGTTGAGAGATTCGGTAAAGTCCATGATGTGCGGAATGGGATAGCGATCCGGCTGTGTCTGAGCATTCAAGCGACGATAGTCTCCGCAGCATCTCCATCCTCCAGTTTTTTTTTCAACTAAGTGAATTGGACTTGCCCAAGGACTGCTAGACGGGCGACAAATTCCAGTTTTCACCAGCATCTCGAAGTTAGCTTTAGCTTGTTTCAGTTTGTTACCCGCGAGTCGTCGTGGCCGTTCTGACATTGGTCGACCAGTGGTAATAATGCGATGTTGTACATTACTGACTCGAGACTTGGTTGTTTCTTTGTTTTTGTTAGCTTTAGTCAAAAGGAATTCTTTTACGATGTCACTGTATGGTTGTGGACAGGTAACTTTCGAAAGTCCAAATATAGCGGCATTGTGTACAAATCCAGGGACGGTTAGAGATGTAGTTGCATCGATGATACGTCTTGATTTGAGGTCGATGATTAACCCATAATGTGCTAGTAGATCTGCACCAATGATTGCTGTTTTCACATCTGCTATTACGAATGTCCATTTGAAAATCCGTCGAAGTCCCAAGTTGAGAGCAAGGATTTTCTCACCGTAAGTGTAAATTGGCGAGTTGTTTGCTGCGTAAAGAGTAGTTCCTCTTCTGATTTGTTTGCAACTGCTTGTCCGTGGTAAAACTGATATTGTCGAACCAGAGTCGAGTAGAAATTTCTGATTTGTATTCTTGTCGAATATATGTAGGCGGCATTCCTTGTGATTTGTTAAGCTGTTGTCTACCGCCTGAGAAGTCAACAGCGACTTTAGTTTAACTGTTCAGACTTTGGATGATTGCAAGGTTTGTCGCACCTGCGAGCTTCATCTCCAAATTTTCGATGAAAGTAACAAACCTTGAGTCCTGGTTGGGATGTTGATGATCTCGAATTAGATCTCGCCCTTGATTTAGAACGGTTTCGATAGTTCCTGCTGTTGTGGTTATTTGTTAGGGCCTGAACCAGTGTAGTCAACTTTGATAATGAATTTTCAACAGCATGAAGGCGCCGTTGAAAATCATTCGCTGACAAACTGGTTGATTGCACCTCATCATCTCGAGTTTCTGTGGAAAATACAGCTTGGGCGGACGTGTTGTCCACAATTCTGTCTGCGATTTCTGCAAGTGTGTTCAATTCAATGTCGTGGCTTGCTGATAGTATACCACGTACGTGATTGGGCATGCGTGTCAACCAGAGTGTTAGCAACATCTCGTCTGGCACGTTCTGACCAGCGAGACGACGGATTTCCCTTAGGAGACTTGATGGTCGTCGATCTCCGAGCTCGAGGCCTGTCATTAGCCTGTTGAGCTGACGTTCTTTCGACTCGGTGAACCTGGAGATTAATTGTGTCTTAAATGCACCATACTTATCTTGTTTGGGCGGTGTTTGGACAAGGTCTGATACTTCGCTCAAAATCTCCGGGTCCAGCGAAGCGAAGGTGTTCTGATTCTCTTCCACTGGATTACTCATGGCGTTGATTATGTGCGCTTTTATGTAAAATAAAAAAAACTAGTTATTTTTGCTGATGGATTTCAATTATCACTTTAACTATCCTTTGGTGATAAATGTACATATATTTATGTGCGTAGTAAAAAATATGCGCGTGTCTGATGATCGGCGACAGTGAGATCACCCTTTTGTTCGACGTAAAAATTCAACGGTAATCGTGCGTCCGATGTCTGGCGCGTAGTTAAACATATTTGTTTAAAATTGTTGCGTTAAGTAAATCGGTGTGTAACTAATTACATCACCTCGGGGTCACCAATATATAGGTACCAGAAATGAGAAACACTTTGATATCTATATTTTACTCAGTTTATTTATTAACAAAATTCAAAAAAGAAAATAGGATAAAAAGGAAATACATTAAATGACTTGTCGTCGCAAAGTTACAGAAAGGAATGGTAAAAACACGACGGTTTATGTTGAAATTCTTCTTAGCGATAGTGGTGTCATCTGGTCGTGACAACTGACATTTGTGTGAACGCCACAAAGTTATTGTTCACATCGTTGTTTTCAATTTAAATTCAATTACTTTTAACTGTTGTGCAACATTAGTCGTAACGAAAATAATCTGGAAAACCCAGAAGTTTATGTGAATGAAGAAGGCCACAACCATCCCCAAAATCAATTTTGGCCACCTTCCTACACAACACAATTAAGAGAATCACAATATTTGCATACGTTACTTTGAAAACTAACAGCAATACACTTAATTTGTTTATAACCCATTTATTTCTTTATTTTTTTTTTTTTTTTTTTTAATAAAAATGAATTTAAATTATTTTAATTTGGAGCAGTATTTCGTCATTATCGTTGAAATTCGAGTCCTCTTCTTAAATTGTGATATGATTTGTGCCTTAATTGTTCTTTTCTATTTATTAATTTTTTTATTTGAGCTTCTTCTTCTAATATGATGAACATATTTACGCTATTATTTACTAAGCTCAATGGACAGTGCTATCAAAATGACGATAGTTGTATGGAACTCAAACGGACTAATACAGCACCTACATATTAGAACTAAAACAATTTATAAAAACCAACAAGGTAGACATACTGCTTATTTCTGAAACACATCTTACAAATAAAAGTTACCTATGTCAAAATCCCAGGATTCAACATATATTGTTGTAATGAAATGAAACACGTCCGAACAGTTCAAGGTATATTTAGGGACTATCTCATTATACATTATACATAGTAAGTGTGTAAATACAATATTCAAGATGAAGTATATAAGATTAAGAGTGTTACCACTGTTGTATACAAAATATGATTTATAATACTTTCAATACTTTCCAAATTTTTTTATTTTCTAAACAGTTCATTACATTGTTAAAATTAAAGAGAAAAAAAAAATTTTTGACTTCGAGTTTTTGTTTTACATATCATGTGTAGTATTATAGCTAGTAAGTTGATTTATTTGAAATTCATTTTTGATTTAAAAAAATACTAGAGTGTTAGGGGAAAGTGGGGCACTTTCGGACGTGGGGCACTTTCGGACGTGGGGCACATTTGGACACCCCCTGTTACTCATAAAGGAAACAAATTTTGTACTCAGCACCTTCTGGGCAATTTGGTAGCACTTTAAAATGAACATGTTCTCGTTTGTTTCATTCGGTTTGCTTCTTTGCAATGCTCTATGCAGATGTTTTTGTGTTTTGGCGGTGAATAGTGTTTTTCCTTGTGCCTGAAGTAAGTAAAAATAAGTCCTTATTGTGATGGTCCGTGATCTATATATATTTTTTTATTTTGTTAAGTAGATATTTATTAATCGTTTTGATCATGCTTTTGACCAATTTGAGTTTGTAACTAAACAAAAAATGCTAGTTTTCTTAAAAAGTGGGGGGTGGGGTACTTACAGACAGCGCATCTGGGGCAGATTCGTACGTGTCCTATAGTTGAAATTATTTAAGTTATATAATTTTTTTTTATATTTTAAGATGGTTTGTAATTATAAAAAAGTTACTATTCGGGATAAGATAAATTAAACCGATGTAAAAAGGCTTTATCTTAAAAAAAAAGAGTTTAAGATCTGCTGCCAGCTTTTATAATATCAAGAAAAGAACTTTACATTCACGATTCAAACACACACTGGAAAAGTCTACCGCAGTAGAATACCTTATAAAGAACGATAAAAGATGATTGATCATCATAATATCGTTGCAATTCTTAATCAAACTTCCAGTCCAGGAAACATCTCGCATTGCTTTTCTTTTAATTTTCAGCTATAATTTTCAAAACCACATCGTTCATTGAATGTTAAATTAATTTTCAGTAATTTACTCTATATTTTTTGTAAAAAAATTAATTGAATGAAGTTCGTACTGTTTACAAAACATTTAAATTTAATACATGAATTAAATTTGATTCATAAAACGTCTTTTTTTTATATAAATAAAGTGATATTTGGGTGTTTCCTTTTCTGTCCCTATCTACCCCATCTCGCGTACGAATCTACCCCCGGGGTGGGGCACATCTGGACACAAGAGAGTGTTATTTGAAATAGCTTAAAAAGATAATAAGAGGTAATAATATAAATGGATTTCAATGTTGGATGATAGATAATATATTGTTTTATCGGATCCAAGAACAAATATACTCGAAAAAAAAGATATCATGAAAATAGTGAAAAGTGTCCGAATCCCCCCACTCTCCCCTACTATTCCAAACCTAACATTTTTACAAAACGAGAATGTTTTATTTTTGTTACAACTTTTGTTAAAATATCTGCTACCATGTTATCAGTAGGTACATAGCTCAAACTTAAAAATGACTTTTCATAAACTTTTCTTATGAAGAGGATTCTAATATCAATGTGCTTGCTCCTTGCATGGAAAACAGGATTTTTCACCAACTGCTGTGCACTAAGATTGTCGCCGAATAATGGTATTGGCTCCAAAACTGAACTGCCGAACCCAATATCGATAAGAAGATTACGTAGGTAAACGAGTTTTTTTGATGCAGAGGAGAGTGCCATGTACTCTGCTTCGGTACTGCTTAGTGCGACTGTAGGTTGCTTCTTGGACACCCATGATACTGCACATCCAGCTAGCATAAACACGTAACCCGTAAACGATCGCCTATCATTACAATCGCCGCCCCAATCTGCATCGGCATAACCAACAAGTTTAGTACCAGATTTTCTGAAAATACATTTAAAATTGTTTGTATTATTTAGGTACCTCAACAGATGCTTTGCCGCAGATAAATATTCCTTGTGTGGACTGTTATTATACTGAGACAGCTTAATTACTGAGTGAGATATGTCAGGCCGGGTCGTCATACTTATGTAGTTCAAGGATCCGATGAGAGATTGGTAACTTTTCGTGTCAACTTTTGAGCAATTTGGACAGCTCTCACATTTTGTCAGCCTCGTTCCAGGGTCCAGTGGCGTACAAACCCTTCTGCAGTCATCCATTCCACAATCACTCAAAATTTGTTTAATTAGCTTTTGTTGTCCAAGTTTGATAGAACCTCTTTCACCGTCTCTTTCGAATTCCATCCCCAAAAAATATCTTTGAGGTCCTTTGTCGACTACTTCAAATTCTGCGGCTAATTTTTGTTTTATTTCATTTATGACAGTATTCTCCTTAAAACCCAAGATAATATCGTCAACGTATACGACCAGAAAATTATGCCCCTATTCCATAACACAACTGAATTTATTCGAGTTGGCTGTCATTCAACTCCACTTTCGCGCAGCTCAACGAATTTTTCATATTACATAAAACAACCTTTTTCAGTTGAGATTGTAAAAAAAATTGCATACTTTTAGATGCGAATTACAACCACAAATTGACTACTTAACGTAAATCTGACCTCTGGTGGTCGAAGTAGAAAGTAATTTTGCCAACAGAAACTCAATATTCAATAAAAACAGAATGAAAAGAAGTTTTGATTTGGTTTTTTTAATGATAATGATAGGCGTGTTTTTTTGAAACGTAGCTAGCCAGTCGTTCATTAAAACGATTCCCAGCCAGCCGAACCCAGCTGACTTACCTCCAAGTTGGTGTGTGTGATTTCGGTCATATGTGTGTGACTTCGATCAGCTGTTAGGTGTGAACTGTCAAAGTATTCGGCATTCAACCAAATCGATTTTTTGTTATTTCTTGTGAAAACAATTAATATCGGTAATTTATTCAATGGATAATTTACATAAAGTGATATGAAATCATAATATAGTGGATTATTTCTGTGAAACATCATTTAGTAATTGAAATTATATAATTTTCGTACTCGGCAGTCTGTCAAATGGTCTACAAATCGCTTTAAGCGCCACCTTGCCATGCGATATCGCAACATTCCTAGCCAGCTGCTTTTGGCTGCGGATAAAATCAAGAGTTGTAGCCAGCTGGGTGTTGTATTTGTTTTACGTGTGAAATTTGACTTTGCTAGAAACTACTGGCTAGCTACGTTTCAAAAAAACACGGCTAGAAACTCAATATTCAATAAAAATAGAATGAAAAGAAGTTTTGATTTGGTTTTTTAATGATAATAATGATGAAGATAATATTGTTATTGTGCGCATATGAAAATCTATCTGTGACATATTCCAATTCCAACTAGAAAAAATGCTAAGTAAAGAATATGCATTTGCAATGTGTAAATTACTTATGTTATTTTTAAATATTTACAAGTGTTTTTGTACTGAACACAGAAGCATTTTGCTTCGTTCAAATCGAAACCAAAGATTTGTTAAAATTGCATGGACGCTCGATTGCAATTGAATACCACTACCACTTCCGAGTGCTGAAGATGTAAAACTATTTTCTCCAACTGATGTGGACTATGTGCTTTTAAGCTGCACGCATCTTTTTAATGACGTTATTAATAATATTGCATTATTTCATTTGTCCGGTATACGTCTTTTTGCTCATTTTCCTTCTTTCGTATCTCAACATTTACTCTCAAACAACTGCTTAAACCCAGTTGTTAGTTTTTGACAGCTCTAGCAACCAAAACATAACTGCGTTGTCTACCATAATACCAGAAAAATTCCCACACAACTCTAGAGAGGATTCGCCATCTTGGTTTTATGTTGACAGGAAACTCTTTTTCTCAGAGTTGTGTTCAGTAATACCGAATTTCAAATTTCAACCAAATTTCTACTCAACTTAACAAAAGTTGTCTTACGGAATAGGGGCATTAACTACACCTTGCCGCTGAAGAGTGTATACGCAATTGTCGAAAGAAGATTGAGTAAATCCAATTTTCTTTAACACCCCATCCAGCTTTCGATTCCACTGCCTGCCCGACTGCTTGAGACCATATAACGCCTTTTTTAACTTACATACCTTTCTTGGAAAGTGTTTGTCTTGAAAATATGTAGGTTGTTCCACATAAATATCTTCATCTATTTCCCCATTTAAATATGCACAAGTAACGTCAAGTTGGTGTAAGAGCAGTTCATGCTCAACTGCGAGTGCAACCAACAACCGAATTGTTGAAAACCTTGCAACTGGAGAAAATGTTTCATGAAAGTCGAGTCCTTGTTTCTGGCTATACCCTTTTGCCACCAATCTGGCTTTGTAACGTTCGATTTCACCATACTTGTTCCTTTTCACATTGAACACCTACCTTGATTTTATAGCTTTCCGATCAGGGGGTAAATTTACAAGCTCCCATGTTTTGTTTCTGAACAGCGAATAATATTCTGCATACATGGCTTCCACCCACTTTTGCGCATTAGGAGACTGAAGCGCTTCTTCAACCGTATTTGGATTTTCTAGGTCTAATGTTCCGGCGGAATTCATCATCATTTGACCTTCTTGTCACAAACTGTCCTACATGCTCTCTCGATACACTACGCAGTCTGTTTCTACCACTTCTTAAACCACTAACCTGTGTATTTTCTTCAAGATTTTCGACTTCTCCTTTCCTCGCCTTTCTATTTTTAGCTTCGTTTATACCAACAGCAGCAATTTTTATGTCTTCAGCAACAACAATGGGACCAGCTACCTCGTTAACATCAACAGCGTCATCTTTTGGTACTTCCTCAGCTTCTAGCACCTCAACACCAACTGCAGCAGTTTGAAGATTTTCTGC
This sequence comes from Brachyopa scutellaris, assembly GCA_949775065.1. NCBI lineage: Eukaryota > Metazoa > Arthropoda > Insecta > Diptera > Syrphidae > Brachyopa > Brachyopa scutellaris. Next base: position 6,836,527 of record OX459116.1, read on the forward strand.
AGACTTTATATCGATTAAAATAAGAAAAGAAGAATACCAATCACCCGGATGGAAAAGCACATGGCGGTTCAGCGATCATTATCAACCAAAACATCAAATGTACTGAACTTGACAGACATGAAAAAGACTACATTGAAGCGACCACAGTGCAAATAAAAGACACTAATGGGGCTCTAGTAATCTCGGCATTCTACTGCCCACCAAAACATGTAATAAGAGTATGGTTCAATTCCAACAATACTTCAAGACACTAGGACAAAGATTTTTAGCAGGAGGTGACTTCAATTCCAAAACACAGACTGGGGATCACGCCTAACAAACAAGAAAGGAACAATACTACTAGACACTCTAAAAACTTGTAAAATCAACTTCCTAAGCACTGGAGAACCAACATATTGGCCAAGTGATAGAAATAAGAAACCCGACCTTATAGACTTTTGTATCTTCAAAAACATTAGACCGGAGGACCTGACAATAGAATCCTGCCTAGATCTATCATCTGACCACTCCCCAGTCTTAGACTATTACAAAACCAACGCTGAATCAACAAAGAAGCCGACAAAATTGTGTAACAAATACACAGACAGGGATACTTATAGGGATATATAGTGGGCACCGTAGCGCAAGTGGTTAGTGCGTCGGACTACTGAGCCAGCGGTCTTGGGTTCGAATCCCGCCGCAAACACCTAAAAGTTTTTCACAGTGCCCACCTCTTTCGAATGTCTGACAAGCATCAAAGAGTATCATTTGTCACGATTGAGCTTCTCAACTCGCCGTTCGGAGTCGGCAAAAAACTGTAGGTCCCCTCCATTCGTGCAAAAATATAACACGCACACACAAATGGTTGCGAGAAGCAGGCCCAGGTTCACCTCGAACTGTAGCGCCAACTAAGTAAGTAAGGGATACTTATAGAGAAACTATAAATCTCCACCTGCGAGCCCGATATCGATTAAAAAAGCCAAACGACCTTGACGAGGCTATAATCCATTTCAATGACGAGATTCTCGAAGCTGCCGAGTATCTACACCTATGACTATTGCAAATAAAAAAGACTATTTCACGCCCGCGCAAATTAAAAGGAAAATCAAGGAAAAAAGAAAACTTAGAAAAAGGTGGCAAATAACAAGATCATGCGAAGACAAAACTAGACTTAACAAATCCATAAAAGAATTAAAGAAACTACTCAAAGCTAACCAGGACGACAAAATTAACAATTTCTTAAGGAACCTATCATCAACTAAAGCGACAAACTACTCACTTTGGAAGGCAACAAAAGATATTAAAAACTCCACAACTCACTTTCCCCCATTAAGAATCACCAAAGATAACTGGGCCAGGACGGATAAAGAAAAAGCTACAATCTAAGCTGAACATTTTAGAGTGACTTTTACTAATGACAAAAATAATTCAGACTTAAGCTTACCTACAAGCTACAACTTCTGGTTTCCAAGGCACTATTAGCACTAATATGAAGAAGGTTACAGTTAAAGAAATAAAATACTATATTCAACACAAGATTAATCCTAAAAAAAGCTAAAAGGGTATGATCTTATTACCGGACAAATATTAATAGATCTACCCCAAAACGCACTTTTATACCTCCGAAATCTATTTAACGCAATTTTTACTCTAAAATACTTCCCAAAAGTTTGGAAAGTAGCCAAAGTGATAGCAGTTCCAAAACCTGGAAAAGACACTACTCAAACCGCTAACTACAGGCCAATAAGTTAACTGCCAATAGTATCAAAGCTATTCGAAAAAATCATAATAGACAAACTACAACCAATAATGGACGCTAATAAAATAGTTCCCAGCCACCAGTTTGAATTTAGACGCAAGCACTCAACTGTACAATAGGTTCACCGAATAATCAACAAGATATCGAGAGATTTAGACGAGCTGAGCTATAACACGTATCTTGGCATTTCAAAGGCCTTTGACAAAGTTTGGCATAAGGGACTATTATACAAACTACAACTCCTACTCCCTACTGAGTTCTTTCTGCTCATTAAAAGCTACATTGGCGATCGCTGCTTCTACGTACAACACAGAGACGAGCACTCAAATCTTCTTAAAGCTGAAGCTGGAGTTCCCCAATGAAGCGTCCTAGGACCATTATTATATCTAACTAGTGGTTACCCGGTGTGCTTCGCTACACCTATTGAAAACAGTGTTCATGTCATAAATGTAATGAAATTTTTTCGAGTGACTTTTTGTGAATAGTAATCGCTCTGGTGGAGAATTAAATGCCGACAACTCTATTTGAATTAAAGAAAACTGTCCAAACAATAATATCCTAAAAACTCAAAACTTTCCATCCGATTGAATTGAAACTTAGACAATATACATATTTGTCATGAAGCGAGAAGTGCACGTAAATCTGCTGTAGAAATAATTTTGAGATTTTGGTTGTCATGGCCATCTATCGGGAAACTTGAAAACTTTTGATTTACAAATATTTCTCTCTTCATAACAAATATATTCTGTAAGTTTCAGCGCAATCGGATGGTTTTGAAATGTTGGAGTTCCAGCGCCATCTATCGGAAAACTTGAGAACTTTGGATGTACTAACATTTCTAAATTCATTACAAATATATTGTAAGTGTAAGTTTCAGCTTAATCGTACGGCGAATTTAAATTTGTTTTAGTTCCAGCGCCATCTAGCGGAAAACTTGAAGTTTTTTGATGTACGAACACTTCAAACATCAGAAAAAGTATATAGTGTATGTTTCAGCTCCATCGGATGGTTAGTTTATGAGTTCTGAGGTATCAAACGAACAGCTCATTTTTATATATAAAGATATATACATCTGACATTCCGACACCTCAGACAAGAAACGCAATGATTGCGACTTTCGCAGATGACACAGTAATACTTACTTCGCACAAAATTCTCGAACAGGCGATCTCCGAACTCGAATATTATCTAGACGTTTTATCCAACTGGTTTAAAAAATGGGGCATACAAATAAACGAAGACAAAACAGAACTAGTTATATACACCACAAGAAAAATAATAAATCCACCAACTATTAAACTTAACGACAAGATAGTAACTTTAGCGAAGAAAGCTTAGTATCTGGGAATGCACATAGACCAAAAGTTAACTTGGAAACAACATACATATACTCATAAGACGCAATCAAATCAGGGACAAATTTAGACAACTATTTTGGCTGCTGGGAAGAAAATCGGTCTTATATAGACAACAAATTGCTCATTTACAAGACGATCATTAAACCAATATGGACATATGGACTTCAGCTGTGGCGAACAGCGAGTAAATCAAATATTGACATCATCCAAAGACAGCAATCAAAAATATTAAGAACGATAATAGACGCTCCATGGTATACAGTGTTCCACAAAAGTCTGCGTACAGCGATGCAACTCTGAGAAACAACGATGTTATTCACAACCGGAAAATAATATATTTTTGATCTAAATGTATTTCAATAAAACAATATACAAGGCATTCATTTTGAACAAGGTTTACATTTTTTTTTATTATTTATTTAAGAAAAAAATAACAAAAACAGAAAAAGTCAGAATTCACTCCACAAAAGTCTGCGTACAGCTGTAAAGGAAAAGGTGAACAATTAGCTTAACTAAATAAAAAGTAAATTTTTCTTTTTACATTTATAGTCAATATTTAGTCGGATATCCTTTCAACTTTATAACCTCTTTCAAACGACTTGGCATAGAAGCTACAAGTTTTTCTGTACAGGAACAACTTATAAATCTCCTTTCAGACAATAAGGCCTTTTTAAGTTGCGCTTTATTCCGTTTTTCGTGCGTTCGGATTCTGCGTTCTAATTAATCCTACAGGTGCTCAATAGGATTGAGGTCTGGACTCTGTGCGGGCGTTTAAATTACGTGGGAGTGTTAGACAATAGCCACAAGCGCACATTATGGGCCGTATGTTTGGGGTCATTATATTATTGGAAGTGAAAATAATCCGAAATTCCCAGCATTTGATTTTTTTTTTTTTAAATTTTGTTTGAGAATACAAATGTACATGAACTGGTCCATAACTCCTTCAATAAATTCCAGCTTTCCGACCCCCGATGTAGACATACAGCCCCATACCATCAAACCTCCACCTTCATGTTTCACTGTCTTTGTGGTAAACTTTGGATTTAACACTTGGTTTTGACGTCTCCAGACCCTCAAGTGGCCATTGGAGCCAAAAATATTGTGTTTTGACTTGTTCGAGAATGTAACCTTGCGCCAGAACCTAGGAGTTTGGAGATTTTTTGACGTAGGTACTTCTTTACGAACTTAAGACATTTATGTCTATTGTTTTCATTGACAAATGTTTTTTTTCTGGGTGTGCACGACTTAAATCCCCTCTCCAGGATGACTCTTCTTACCGTTTCTGGATGCACTATTGTATTATTGTGTATTCCGAGTTAGGAACTTATCTTTTCAGCGCTTATGAATGGCTTCTAGTCCACAATCAGTGTTGCCGCGGGCTCAAATAAAAAGTCACTATGCCAACCTCCAAAAGTCACTAGATTTGCTGAAATTTTGAAGACAAGTCATCAGAAAAAAAAGTAGCAGAAAAAATAAAATAAAAAATACTTTTTCTCTTTTTCATTTTAATTGTTATTATAGCTAGACAAACAAAGAACAACTTAACAAAAATAAAGTATTAAAGCTTATGGAGGGCTGCATGTTTATGGAATTAAAACTTAAAAGTCGTGTCCAGCGAGACAGTTAGCAAACTTCACTTCTTCTCCAAACAAAATCGACTTGACTTGCTAGAAAGGACCGTCATTCCCATGAACGTGTGTGTGGCCACAAAGGTAATTAAACTCGTATGTCAGGGATTTGACAGCACTAGGGCCTTAATATTAAAAAAAATATATATTTTTGCTTGCCACAAAAATCTAGTGACATGGAAATTTTTTTGTCACTAACTGAGTGAAAATTCCACTAGATATAGTGACAAAGTCACCAAAACGGCAACATTGTCCACAATCCGCTTGGTTGTTCGCTTACCTCTCAGAGTAAGCTTCCATGGTCTGAAAGATCTTGGCTTTGGTTTGACTTGACCATCATCCCTAAAGCGATTTATTGTGGTTTTGGATCGTTGACCGGCTTCTTAAAATTGATTCGGATATTTCTTGTTTTACTTTTGTTGTTTTGTATACAAATTAAGAATCAACTGCCTTTCAGATAGGGTTACCAGATGTCCCCCTTTTTCATACCAAAATGCTGTTTGTCCCCCCTATAAAAACCTCTGTCCCCCTTATTAAGTAAAATTAAAAAAGTGTAAACATTCAATTTAGAACTGTTAAAATATTTTCATTAAATATTTTTAAAAAGATTCTCTGTAAACACATCCCTTTGAAGTTCAAAATCCTTTCAAAGCTGAACGCATCCACTCAATGACATACATATCACTTCACGCGCAAAAGTTTTCCTTCATCTGTCAGTACCTATATGATTTGTGCTGCTATCTGTTTGCGTTTAGTAGTACCTAAAATGTCTGTAAAAGCGAATAAAAACAGAAAGTGAGCATATAATCAGTGCTGGGAAAAGTGTTTCGAGTGGATAACAAAGAGCAAAGAAGGTCCTGAATATGCGACATGATTAGTTTGCTTTAGATTTTTTACTTCACTTTTTTTACGCTGGTGTTATATTTTTTAAAAACATATTTTATCTCGCGATGTCCCCCTTTTCGTCATTTTGAATCTGGTAACCCTACTTTCAGACACACTTAATTGTTTATTTGGCATTTAGTTCGTTGATCTACGCGGAAAATCTAAAAATAACTATTCCCTATTAAAAGCATTACATCCAAACTACCACGTTGCGTGTTCATTTCTTACGAAAAAAAAATTAAGCGTTTCTTAGAAGACCTTCAAGCAAGGGACATCTTCAGCTGTACGCAGGCTTTCGTGGAATGAATTCGATGACTTTTTTCTGTTTTTATTATTTTTTTCTTAAATAAATAATAAGATTATTTAAATTTTGTTCGAAATGAATGCGTGGTATATTGTTCTACTGAAGTACATTCACTTCAAATATAAAATATTTTCCGTTTATGAATAACGTCGTTGTTTATCAGAGTTTCATCGCTGTACGCAGACTTTTGTGGAACACTGTAGATAGATAGATGGACAGAAAAGACAGACAGACATACAGACAGACATTTCCTTTTGATTTTTGTACATTTATAAAATTAATTCATTTTGACTAGTTATTTTACCTTAATAAAAAACAGTCTAATTCAGCTTATAAGTTGACACAACATTTATTAATTTTGAGGCGGTACGAAGTTCGCCGGGTCAGCTAGTTAAGTATAAATAAATAATCTTACTACGAGTATATGTATTTATGCTTGAAAACCGTCGAAAATTGGGTTCAGTGTCTAGACTTCTGTAAGCGTGCCCGTGGTGGCCATGCAAAAGAAATCGAATTCCATACATAATGGCATCGAACGTTCTTTCACAGGAATAAAGAATTTCATTGATATCCAAAACCGTTTTTGTTTTATTTAAAAAAAACTTTTGTAGCGCTCTTATTGAAAAACCCTTTATTACACAAAGTTGTGTACTTTTAATTTATATTAGGTGAGACGAGCAGAAGTAAGACCTATTCAGATGAGCGGCAGTGTAGTTACTTGTTAAATCTGCATTTTCAACAAGTGCCTGTAGAATTGTTAAATTGTAGTTTTCTGGTACAGGTCCCGGGTTATAGCAAAATCAACTTAACGACGTTCGACTTACGGAGGTTTGCCTATAATTGTCTGTGCATGATCAAATATTGGCCAGGCTCATTTCTGGCCGTATGATGTCTAATGATTTTCAGTCTTGTGATTTTCACAATGCATGTGAGATAAAGAAAAAAACTTAATCATACATTTTTACATTCGTTTATTTGTTCGAATTTTTTATTTATAGGAATATGCATTTTTTATATCACACCTGAAGAACGCGGAATTATCGTTACTGCTTATTTGACCAATTCCCGGTCTGTTGTTTTAACGTAGCGTGCATTTCCTTGTCGCCCTGCGCGAATGATTAAGTGTTTGGCTGAGCGTCTCGTGCAAACTGGGTCCATTAAAGATGTCGCAGGAAAAGGCCGGCGCCGAATTGCTCGTCCGAGAGAGCCTACAAACATCGATGGGACAACGATAAACACAATTTGGCATCATCGAACGTTCGTTGTGTCGAATTTTGATGAAACACCTGAAGATGCTTTTTTTTAAAAAGTGCGGACCGTTCACCAATCGCTGCTTGCTGACCGTCAAGGGAGGTTAACTTACGCCCATGCAAGAAGAGGATGATTTCGTATCCAAAATCATAACGAGCGACGTGATCCCCACATCTGACGGGGCTTTTTGAAATCTCGAATTTACGAGTACCACAGCAAACCACAAACCTTGAAAGTATTGGAAGCCAACATTAAGTAAGAAATCACCAGTTTGGAGCCAGATCTTTTGCGAGCAACAATTCAAAATGCAAATGGAGATGACCGATATAATTTTTTCAATTTAATGTTATCAATTTTGCACCCTCAAAAAATATTTTCTTGAAAACAGCATATTTTTTCTGTATTTATGACATTACTTTTACCCCACCCTGTTGTATATACACTCCATTTCATAACTATATCACCACCCCTATTTTGGCGTATTTTTATGATAAAAATAAATGTTTTGCCAGAAGCTGTTTTTATGTGACGGAGTAATAAGAGTGCAAACTATTTCATGAAAAGCCGCAAAATACCGTTATCCTTTCTAGGAAAAAAGAAAAATAATGCGTTTTTTTGCCATTTTCATAACTATATCACAACTTTACTTTTTATTTGATACAAATTATATTACTGATTTAAAGTTTTTAATTCCTAAATGATTAGTAGTTGGTGGGGTCTCCTTTGTTTTCCACTAAAGCGAAATTTCGATTTGGCATACTTTCAGTTAAGTTTTTCAACACATCCTCTCAGATTGTGGCCCAAGAGGTAATTATTGCGGCTCTTAGATCTACCACCTTACTAAATTGCCTGTTATTGGCGTAAAATTTTAGCAGCAATATGCCTCAAATATTTTCAATCGCATTTTAATCTGGTGAGCAAGCAGGCCATTCGAGAACATTAACCTCAAGTCGACCAAACCACGATTTGGTTGCTCTTCTGGTGTGAATAGCGGGGTTGTCCTGCTGGAAAACCCACTCTGTGCCTCGATTTCTTTCCAAAAAAGGTAAACTTCTTATTTCAAGAACACCAATGTACCAGCGTTCCCTCCCTAGTCGTTAGGCAAAGTTCTCATTGCGGTAGAAAATGGAACTCAAATGAGTCTGAAGGTAGTACGCAGTAATGTACCGATTTAGGGCTTAATGGTATTTTTCAATTAGAATCTGAAATTATACATTTTCAAATATTTGTTTTTTTTGAACACACATTTTTTATTCATTAAAAAAATATCACAAAGAAAAAGCTTATTTTAATTCAACATAAATTACGTCAGTTCATCCACAAAAAATAAAGGAAAATGAAACCTTTAAAGGTTTATTTTAAAATAAATTATAAGTTATGTAGTTTAATAGGTATGTATATTAAAATAAACGAAAAAGAAAAACTACTATATTCCACAGTTATTTCAATATTTAACATTAAAAAATGTAATACAAATTATTTTTTATAAAAGAAAATAAAGTAGAGAATCAAATATTCATTCATATCGGAAATCAATATAGTGAGCGATTTTGTAGTTATAGATCAGAAATTTCATGTCCTGAAAATATAAAGTCCCATATAATATGTCTTAGCCTTTCGTACGTTTTTGCACACGCTTCGGATTGTCCCCACTTTTATCATCCATCTCATTTTCTAAGTCTTTATAAAAATATGCTGAAGCATTAATTGAAGTCTGCATTTTATTTTTTTTTTGTGCAATTGCATCTTCTTCTGCGTCTACTACACTATAGGCAATTACACACAAATAATTAAATTGTACTAGAAAAACTACCAAATTACAAAACCGACTTACATTTTACGTTTAACCACAAATTTATCCGTTTTAAATGTTTCCCTATACAAAATAAACTTTATTTGTTGACAAACATCAACCAAGTAGAAGTAGAATGATAATAAAAGTTAAGTATGTAACATCAAAGTACATATGTTCAGTTCAGATTCACTTCAGGAAAGCAATTGAGAAAAAGAGGTGTATCCTGCGCGAGAATTTGAATTGGAACGTGTAGGTATCCTGAAGTTTAAGTCTGTTGTTACAAATTTTTTTAGAAAAATAAGAAATGAGTTATTGATATGAATTTATAAAAAGTAGTACGCGGTAGATCCAAAGTAGTACCGTACTCAGTTAGCAAAAATGTACTCAAAAACTTCAAAACACTACAATTGTAGCACGGGAGGGAACGCTGCAATGTACTCGTCACTATTCATCCTTGTGGATGGGAAGGCTAATGGCAATGTTATGGCTAATGAAAACCCGGCCCACACAATTTGATTTCCTCTTGAAAAGTACACGGGATCTTTCCGGAGATCTCTCCAATAGTACTGCAAGCCATCGGGTCATCGAGGTTGAATTTTTTTTCGTCAGAAAAGATTACCTTTAGGTAAAAATGGCATAAAACCATATACAGACAAGAGAGGAAACATATTTTTTAGTTAACCTTGCTCCAATCACGTTTTATGGTTTTTCGAGCGAATTCTCGGCGGATAGCCTTATGGATCATTGCCAATCGCGGTATGGCCTTAATTTTTTGATTACGCAGGTGGTTACAGTTCTTGATAACCCGATAAATGGTTGAACAAGACGAATTTAAATTCAGTTCATTACTGAACTGTTTCTGTTGAGTTGCTTGCCGCCCTGACGATGAAATGCTCTTGTCTTAAAAAGTTCTTTTTTTCGGACCACCAGCTTTCTTAGAGCCATAAGATTCCTGATTTTTCAAAAAATTTGAAACCGTTACGTGATCACGTCCGAGTTTTCTACCAATTTCACAAAAATATAGCCGTCCATCTTGATAAGCAATAATTTTACCTGTTTCTTCTATCGTTTAGTACTTTTCGCGCCGCATTTTGTTAAAAAACACTCAATAAACTTTCTTATTTTTACCGTTGCACACTTTTGCAGAAAAATTTCCACTTGAATTCTCGACTACACTCGTACGCAGCTCGTGGTGATATAGTTATGAAAAGGGCTAAAATGCATTATCTCTCTATCCTTCTAGAAAGGATTACGGTATTTTTCGTTTTTTCATAAAATTACCTGTGTTTTATTAATCCTTTGCAGAAAAACAGGTTCTTGCTTAAAAAAAGTAATTTAAATCTGAAGAAAATGTCAATAGTGGGATGGTGATATAGTTATGAAATGTGGTGTATGTATGTATGTACCTATCAAACTAATTTCTGTTTCACCAACCTCATTCCTTGAATTTTCAACTAACAGGTTGCTAGTGCATTTGGAAGAACTTGTTTTAAGTATAGGTACCTACTTCAAAATAATCCACACGTCGTGGTTTTTGATCGGTTGTTACAGATCGCGGCACCCATCGCGCACAAAGTGTTTTCATATAAAGGGTTTAAAAAAAAAACACAAAAAATTCGAAAAAATGAATGAAATATTTATTTGAATCGATAGTTTGAACCTTGCAATTTAATGTTTAAAGATAATTTCATGCAAATGTTGACCGCGGCTGCGTCTCAGGTAGCCCATCCGCTGAGTCCAATTTTGGCATACTCTTTCACACATATCGGCCGGTATCTCACGAATGAATGCATGGATGTTGGCTTCCAGTGCGTCAATCGAAGCGGGCTTGTCCCTATAGACATTAGCCTTGACATACCCCCACAAAAAATAATCTAATGGTGTCAAATCGCACGATCTAGGCGGCCAATTGACCGGCCCGAAACGTGAAATTAACTGTTCACCAAACTCGCCTCGCAATTGCGCCATTGTTTCGCGTGCTGTGTGGCATGTGGCACCGTCTTGTTGAAACCACATATCATGCAAGTCAAGAACTTCCATTTCGGGCAAAAAAAAGTTTGTTATCATCGCTCGGTAGCGCCGAATCGACATTTCGCGGTCTTCTGTCACACTAGCTGATACGGCCGCAATATTTTCTTCACTACGCACAGTACGTAAACGTGTTGGTGGTTTAATGTCCAACAAAGTAAATTTGGTGCGAAATTTGGTCACAATCTTCCGAATAGACTGCTCAGAAGGTCGAGAATGCCGATCATAAAATGGAAGCAGCGCGCGATGAACATTTCGAACCGAGCACGAATTTTGATAGTAAAATTCAATAATTTGCAAGCGTTGTTCATTTGTAAGACGATCCATGGTTAAATTGCAAACCAAACTGAAGCTGTTTGACAGTGACACAAGGTACTAAACACACGTCAGCTGTCAAAACCAGTGTTGCCAAAACCAAACCAGCTAAAAAATCACCCTTTATTTAGGTTTTGTTCGTAGAGTGAAGATAATTTCAATAAATACAGTGCAACAGACCACCAAATAACTTAATACAATCGTAAAATATAATCACTATATTTTTGACCTAAAAATATCTTCTTGTCATTAGAACTTTATCAATTTTCCTGTTAGTTTATAGGTCCGTTCGCGTACTTTTTGCAATAAATATGTATGTATGTGTTATCTGTATCAATTTCCGAAGAGTGGGGGTGAAATTCTCTCAAAGACGGAAAAATTACGAAAAACTAAATGAACGCATTAAGCATAAAAAAAAGAAAAATGTATGTGATTTGACAGATTTGACAGTTTTCATATTTTACACCAAAGAAATTTCTTGTGGTAAAATTCATAGCATGGGGACATTTTTTACTCTCTGGTGAGTAATCTCTTCTACGAAAAACTATGAAATTTTTGCGTACGGGAACGGGTTTTCGTTGCTTTTCGTTATTTTTCGTAGATTTTCATAGTTTTGAGAGCGTACGCGAACGGACCTTATATTTTTAAGGGTTTTCAATATAAATTTAATCAAACGACATTTAAAGATTTTTAATAAATCTTTAAACCATTGCGGTCATACTTTACGAACAAACTCACTTCATTTTGTGACATGTAAATATTTAAGGCCGTGTGCCAATTGCGTTAAAATATTATCAACTGGCTAATTTTTGACACTAGTTTGGTGAATATTGACCTTCAAAAATTACCCGGCTCTGGAGTTGCATAAAAAATTATACGCGTGGCTCATGTTTGACATTTGTATATACCCATGAAGGCAAGAGAGAGACGACAAGAGCTTTTGTGTTTGTTTCGGTTTTCCCAATCGATTGTAAATGTAATTCATATGAGCAATATCGTGCAAATACAAGTAGAAACATATTACGAACTTTGTTCTTCAATCACGTACACAAATAACATATAATTTGCAAACAAAAGCGTTAACACCGAAAATAATTACTGGTTATGTCTTTAATGCTATTTTTTTATGTAAGACTAGGAAAACAGTTTGTGAAGTCTTTCTTATAATAATATGAAAAGAAAGGGACATTTTTCAATTCTAGTGGGAAATTAATGAAATAAAGTGCTAAAAAAAAACCCATTTAATCGAATCGACTCAGCAAAAAGCTAAAATTTTACTCCCCTCTGTACAAACATTAAAAATTAGCCAGGGGATAGATTTTTAACGCAATTGGCACACGGCCTTTAAGTGCTTACCGCAAGATGTCAAATCAAGAAAAAAGGTAAATATAGGCATAAGTAAAAAAATATTGAATTTCGATTTTAAGAATTGTATCTAATAGATGTCATAGACCAAAAAAAAAATATTGGACTAAGGAAGAAACGGAGAGTCTTCTGGATTTTTATGCGGCAAGACTCGAGGAATTTCAACACAGTCGGCCAAAAGAAATTAAAATTGAATTCTATTGTTTTGACAGCTAATGTCACCGTGAGCAAACACATAGTATGAAATTTTAAAAATAAAAACCAGGCAACTGCGGATCGTTTTATTGCGAATTTTTCACTTCACTATTTATAAGTTCCCAATAAAACACGCCTAATGTTACCAAATTTCATAAAGAAACTTTTAAGTGTGTCACTTAAAAATAATGGGAATTCCATAGGTTTCAGTCTCAGTCACAGTTTCAGTTAAATGTTTCAGTGCTTAACTGAAAGCTTAACTGATAGCTCTACTAAAACTGATCTGATCATCTAAATGGCGCTTTATTGGTAGCAAATTCACTTCGTCACAGCTGTCAAATATTTTTGTTTCTAAGTTGCAATCAAAATGTTAAATTTTAACTGAACGAAAATGGCCTGTTACGTATTTAACGGGTTTTAAAAGTAGAAGGCCCGCGCTGTGCAAGACATTTTAAAGGTATTCATAACCCCTTTAGCGCGCGTGAATTATAAAAAAAAAAAAAACCTGTTAAATAACTAAAGTATGGTGAAACCGGGCATAAGAGTGCAAGATATTAGGTCCGTTCGCGTACTTTTTGCACTAAATATCGGTTTTCTGTCAAATCTCGAAGAGTGGGGGTAAAATTCTCTCAAAGACAGAAAAATCACGAAAAAGTAATCGAACGCATTAAGCACTAAAAAATGAAGAATGTATGTAATTTGACAGATTTGACAGTTTTCATAATAAAGGGTGATTTTTTAAGAGGTTGAGAACTTTTTTTAAAAAAAAAACACAAAAAATTCGAAAAAATGAATGAAATATTTATTTGAATCGATAGTTTGAACCTTGCAATTTAATGTTTAAAGATAATTTCATGCAAATGTTGACCGCGGCTGCGTCTCAGGTAGCCCATCCGCTGAGTCCAATTTTGGCATACTCTTTCACACATATCGGCCGGTATCTCACGAATGAATGCATGGATGTTGGCTTCCACTGCGTCAATCGAAGCGGGCTTGTTCCTATAGACATTAGCCTTGACATACCCCCACAAAAAATAATCTAATGGTGTCAAATCGCACGATCTAGGCGGCCAATTGACCGGCCCGAAACGTGAAATTAACTGTTCACCAAACTCGCCTCGCAATTGCGCCATTGTTTCGCGTGCTGTGTGGCATGTGGCACCGTCTTGTTGAATCCACATATCATGCAAGTCAAGAACTTCCATTTCGGGCAAAAAAAAGTTTGTTATCATCGCTCGGTAGCGTTCACCATTGACAGTAACGCTGCGATTCGCATCATCTTTGAAGAAATATGGCCCAATAATGCCGCCGGCCCATAAACCGCACCAAACAGTGGCTTTTTCGGGATGCATTGGTAGCTGTTGCAATGCTTCTGGCTGATCTTCACTCCAAATGCGGCAATTTTGCTTATTTACGTACCCATTCAACCAAAAATGAGCCTCATCGCTGAACACAATTTTTCGATAAAAAAGCAGATCCTCGGATTTCGAACCGAGCACGAATTTTGATAGTAAAATTCAATAATTTGCAAGCGTTGTTCATTTGTAAGACGATCCATGGTTAAATTGCAAACCAAACTGAAGCTGTTTGACAGTGACACAAGGTACTAAACACACGTCAGCTGTCAAAACCAGTGTTGCCAAAACCAAACCAGCTAAAAAATCACCCTTTAAGAAAAATGAATAAGTAAACTTAGTCATCGTAACGCATTTTGAGATTTTCTCGGCTACATCTACGATATTTTTGGCGATAATTTCGCACTGTCTGAAAAAATGATATTTGATTAGCAGATAATGACTATTAAGTACTGATAATAAGAATGTTATTCTTTTTGTACTACCTAGTTTTGAGTAAAATAAAATAAATAAATAAATAAATAAATGTCAAATGATTGAAAAATTAGCAACATTTTTTTTTAAGTTAATATGGTAGGTTCTTAAAATTTAAATGTTAAAGATACTCCTCCATGAGTTTAACACCACGTTCAGCTGTATAATTGACTACTCTAAGTGATCCAATTATTTCCTTTCCTCGCCTGTAGTCGGGTCTTCCGAATAAATTGGATCCAAATGTAAAAAGGCTGTTGATAAGCCAAACCTTTCAAACAATCGCTTAGATGATTTAGATGACAAAAGCTCTGATGGAATGTTTTCTTCAATTAAATTGAGACCTCAGCTAGTCTTAGATGCAATTTCTTTTTGACTTCTTCTTCCCTTTTTTGCGTCATCTTCCAATACTTTTAAAGCCATTTTTCGTTTTTGTTCAACATCTAGTCTTAAGTTTTTTTTAACAAATGTATGTCATTTAACGGTGCTTGCAAGGCATCTGGGCAAAAAACCTAGACTCAGTGTAGCAATTGACAATAAAGCACCATATCATCGGCAAAGATCTCTCCTCCTTGGCGCTCAATTTAATTTGTTGCTGGGACAATAATAGATGATAGGCTCCTGGTGTCCGAAACCGAGTTCCACCTGGGGGACTTCTCCCCAAAGAAATTACAATTAGCTCAAGAAACTCCTTGTAATGATTTCGAGGAAAATCATCTCAGCTTTTTCATAGCAAAAACAAGAATTTCTTGCCTTTTATCGGCTATGATGTTCACAACCTTGTTGTCAATTGACCACACAGAGAAGTGTTGTTTATCAATGTTTTACCACTGTGACTTTAATCTTTTAAACGAAGGAATATCAGGACCAGAAGAAAGGTCAAAGTTTGCTCCGTTAAATACTCCTTGAAGAACAATTTCAAAGATGTGATATCTGCAAGCTAAGTAAAGTATGTCTTTCTCTGCCAATTTAACTTTCAAGAAGAACACACGCTCCGTTCTGACGTCCGGTATTAGATGCAGTTGTATCAAAAACAAAAGCTTAAACTTTATCGAGCATTGACCAATCTTCCAATAGCTCATACACGGCACGACAGACGATACCTCAATACCAATTCCAGCTGAGAGTTCTGGTACTCCAAGAAGCTGTTTGGAGCAGTTGCAATAATTGGAAGTCTGTTACTTTTGTGTTGACCAGTTATATCAGGGGTAGGGCACCGTAGCGCAAGTGGTTAGTGCGTCGGACTACTGAGCCAGCGGTCTTGGGTTCGAATCCCGCCGCAAACACCTAAAAGTTTTTCACAGTGCCCACCTCTTTCGAATGTCTGACAAGCATCAAAGAGTATCATTTGTCACGATTGAGCTTCTCAACTCGCCGTTCGGAGTCGGCAAAAAACTGTAGGTCCCTTCCATTCGTGCAAAAATATAACACGCACACACAAATGGTTGCGAGAAGCAGGCCCAGGTTCACCTCGAGCTGTAGCGCCAACTAAGTAAGTAAATTATATCAGGGAGAAGTTTAGACTCCCAATGTATAACAGTGAAAACCAAACTTAAGTCGAGAATTTTTTTTTGTTGGGGAGTTCTTGGCTTTTTCCAAAATATTGTACACTCGTCTATAACTAACATCACACTATTCGGTAAAATTAGCTTCACTTTTCTCATATTAAAAAATACAACACTTAAAACATCGTGTTTTGAAGGCAATTTAGAACCGAGAATTTGATTTTTCATGGCACCGACCAAAAATCATTTTTCCCGTGTCGTTATGTTCTAAGTGCTGGTGGCTTTACAATTTCTTATCGACGAAATGTCATATGCGAACTTAGCTTATTTGACACCAACGCTAGCTGTGATGTAATAAAACAAAATAAATACAAGCAAAATAGTCAAAGAAAATAATAAAGATGTACAAAAGAAGTAATCTACGTATGCAGGTGCTGTGCATTGACGCTATGTTGACTTTAAGCTCAGTGCGGCACGTGTTAACGTGGTCTTAAAAAAAAAAATAAAAAATTGGGTAATATTTTTAGGTATAAAGGAACAAAAAAAAAAAGGGTACTCAAAAAGAAATTCGAAATTTTAAAAATAAGGACCACCCTAATGTACATACATACTAGTAAACAAACCTTTTTCTTCAAATCTCTTATCACGCTAAGTAAGGACACTTATGATACACGTTACATACATACATATGTGTTTCTTTCTTTCTAAGATCCGATGTTGTTTATTGATCCTCCATGTAGGTGTATGTTTTTCTTCAATCATGTGAGAAAACATACATATATTGGTACATTTTTTTGTTTTATGTTACCCAGCGAATTTATAATAGTCTGGCAGTAAAACCAATAAATCGTGCTAATTTGTTTTTAATTTCTTTTTATTTTCAAAACCAAAAACAAAAAAAAAATACCAAATGGTGAATTTGTAAGGACGGTGTGGTGTGGTTGTTGTTTCTGTTTAAATATCTTAAAAGAAGTACATTTTAAAAATAATAATTTTTTAATAGCAGGCAATACTACTTAATAAATTATAAATTATAATATCTTTGTTTTTGTTTACCCGGCATGATCACCGAATATTTTTTCTAGCAATTACAATCAATTTATGCGTTTTTGTTAACCCTCAACGACACACAGGCCACAGGTGGTACACCCAGGTAAGGTATTAATATTTTTTTTCCACTTCTCCGATTTTTTTGAGATTTCATGACATCTCTAGAAAATCACATTGTACGCAATAAAGACTAAAAGTTGTTGAAAAAAAGTGAAAAGAACATGTGTTTTTTTTTTTTACCATTTTTCAAGCCTATGGCGGAAGTACCCATGGGTGGTACCCGGGTACCACCTAGTACACGTTGCTCAAATTCAAATTTATTTCTTCTTCAGTGAAATCGTGTGTTACACATGGTTGAATATTATTTACATAAATAGAGATTATAGTACAATGATTTTCTTTTGGTAATATTTTGGTAATTTACATATATTATAATTTTATTTGAGATATTGTTAGTACAATCCAAGCAAATAGCCGGAGCAGGTGGTACCCCGGTACCACGCTTTTAAGTGTGTAAAATTGTATGGGTCGGTAAGGGTTAATTTCTGTCAAAACTGTTTCGTTTATATATAAAATAGTTTACTAAAAAAAAAACATATACATATATGCACGAGGTTATAAAGGCCACATGATACGTTTATTAAATATCTAATTTTTTTTTTTTAAGATTGATAAATTTATATTTATTTTTACATTACTGTATTAATTTAGTATCTTTACATAAAAAAGGAAAGGCGTTAAGCTAAACGGGTTTCGATTTGCTAATTTAAATCTGAGATCGAAAAAGTGAACAAGGCATTTCGTTGGATTTGTTTTAAAAAACTATAAGCTATTAATTGCACTTTACCTAGTTTGTTTCGTTCTTTTCATTTTGCTAGTTTGTAAAATTTACAAATATATTATTACTTAAATCTAAAAAGTCGATTGAGTAATTAAAAAAAATGTGTGATTGTTTTTTTTTTCATATTTTTTTTTCAATCATATTAAGTTAATTTTTTAGTATTTGCCAAATGCAAAACAAACAGTCACCAGATAACATTCACCCTATCAAAATAAATAAAATAATTTTATGGTAACATTTATTTGAGAATTTAAATTTGCATCTTTTTTAAGCTAACATTTCTTTAAAAACATTTTATAAAATCTTTTTTTTTTTCTTAACATATATTTATATACATACATTCGTTACATGTATAAAATAAGAGAATGCCAAACCCATCATTGTGTTCTTTTTCTGTTTCAATTATATATATATAATATTTGTTTAGTACTTTTTTTTTTTTTTGTAAAATATAACCTATAAATGTGATATTTTATCTATTTTTTGATTTGCTTGAACTTATGTGTATATTGATATATTTATGAAGTAAAAAGTAGAGAAGGAGAGAGTAAAATAGAGTGAGAGAGAGAGAGAGAGAGAGAAATGGCGTATAGAAAGAGATAGAAAGTTACTTTATAAATAAAAGCTTCACGTCGGGCTAGAATCGCACTTTGTGAAGTCTTGTTTCTCAAAATTGAGCTAAATATATGCATAATATAAAAATGTGTAGCATAACCTTAATTTATATAGTTATAATGTCTTAAAATCCTGTTAAAAACTCAAGAAGCTTCAAAGCCAGAAAGAAGAGCATGAAGGTTAGGTATGTTAACAGCTAGGGACGTTTCGATACTTTTACTCATTACTCGTATCGAATCAAAGTATCGAGACTACTCATTATTACTTGTATAAAAGTATCGAGTATGTACGCGTATCGAATCAATTGTTAGTACTTATCTTGTACCTAACTTATGGATTATGGAAAGGTTGGTGGTGGTGGATACATAGAATTAGAAGCTTTTGTGGCAATGAAATGACAAATGAAACGGCAAAAAAGTAGGCAAACGTTTGCACTGCCACTGACGCTATGAAGGCATTCGGTGTCCTTTTCTTTTTTCTTTGTTGCCTTGTTTTTTATATGGTTTGAGTATGTATGTTGGAAAGAGAAGTTAAAAACTATACATATTGTAACATAACGGAATTTAAGTGTTCCTGTCACTTTTAAATGAAAATATTTATACTTGGAATTGGAAATACTTGTTACTTGGAATCTGTCTCCGATACCAAGTAACTACTCATATCAAAGTACCGAGTACAAAAAGTACTTGGATCGAAACAAAAGTATCGAGTATATACTCCTATTTACTTGTATCGAAACGTCCCTATTAACAGCGATTGCGTGCGTAGTTCATAAAATAAATATTTTCTGCCTTATATTCTTCTTGCCCTGAATATTTTGATAATCGGTATACAAAGTGCGATTCGCATCAGCAGCGTTGGATACATTTTTGTTGACGAAATTAATTTGTATAAGCCTGTAGTACACGACATGTAAATGGTTGAATGTACATGCAGGTCTGATGTCATTCTGACGTCAAAATCAGTCACAATGGTTGTATGTGATTTACATGTCGTGTACTACCCATATTTGTGACGGTCGCATGTAGTTTCGCAAATTACATGTCGTCGGCTGAGAATATAGGTACATAGTTGTCGTATGTCAAATTTTAGCATTTTCTGATTTTAATGCATTATTATATTATTCGATGAGATCTTTCTGTTGGTGCTATCAGTTTTTGCCTACCATCAATAGTTTCCGAGATATACCGTGTTATTTTGTCATATGTAGGCTATAAGTAACGGTTTTAATATTTTTTTGTCGTATGCAGATGGTTTTTTTACATACGACAAATTTTCATACAAAAACTGAATTCTTTTTAGTAAGAATTTAATGGTCGTATGTAAAAGAAACGCTTTGCATACGACAAATAAATACATACCTACTACAATTTGCGTGATTAATTGACGTATGCGTATTGATAGTGTTAAAACTAGTATCGCCTGTGTCGACCAATTGTGAGAGAAAATTAGCATGTATTAATATTTACTGGTTTACCTGATTTTTACCTGGCTTAGGCACAACATATTGGAAAAAAAATACATACATACCTACTGCACTGGTCCTCTTCACAACCTTTCCAGCAAAGAAAAAATTAAACAAATATGTTGTGTTTCAGCCAGTTACGTTAGGTAAGGTTAGGTTAGGACGGGGTATGAGGCTGAACCATCATGAAAATACTTGGCACCATTGTGGGCCCATCGCGATCCGCTGGAACCTTCTATAGATGATACCAAAACCGAAACATTTAAGTCTAAACATTTGATTTCCCTGCAAAATTTAAAAATTTGATTGTGGCCGGTTTGGCCGACCTCGTCCATTGTATCAAAAAAGTATCTCCCTGAAACTTTTTTGCGCGAATGAGCAAAGGATACATATGTTCGACATCCTATGAACTCAAGTCAATGCAGATGTCCGTACTAGAATGTCCCATTCTTTTTACATGCCTTCCCAGGAGACAGTGTCCGGAAAGAATTCCAATTAAAGTTCTTAAGTTTGCCCTATTTAGTCTAAGTATTACTTTGGTCCTTTTGTGATCCAAGGCCGGCTAGAGAGCCTTGGACACCATATGTCCCTCTATTCCTGACCATTTCTTGCCCGCCATGCTAATGATGGTATTCTTTATTTTCACCCTGATGCCGCATGATGGTGGTGCTCAGTTACAGGCGGTACCCCCCCCCCCTTTCTTGGTAGCTCCACAGCGAGCTCATTTTCTTCTAAACCAGAGTGTCCTGGTACCCAACAAAGTTTAGCTCTTTTATGTCTGCTTAGGGTTTTGAGCGCGCAGAGCGATAACCTTCTACAGTTACCGATTTAACGGCGCGGCCTGACTGTCGATAAAGATGGTGATATCATTATCTGATATCAGCTTCGTCACCAACAGCTCCGCCGATCTCTGTACCATACTTAGTGAAAACGAAAAGCATTTTTATTACAAGCACATATGAGAAAAAATATTCTACCTATACGGGTAGAAAATGTGCTTCAAATCATTTAATATTAATTAATGGGAAAAATAATTTTTTTCTTTATTTTCTACATTTATTAATTTATTTTTGTATGTATGTACTTCTTGCAAAACAAGAAGTTCTTATAAAATTATAAAAAATAAAACTTAAAAATAAATAAAAAATAATTGCATTATTGTATTTCATTATTACAGGTACAAGAACTTAATTTGAATTTTTATCTTCGTACCTACAAACGACAAACTTGACTTACGAATAAGTAGTATTTTATCGTATGCAATGGTTTTTGTCGTATGTAAGTATTTAAAAATTCGGAAGTGCTTACATACAACAAAATGATTCTACATAGTTTTTTTTATAGGTCAATAACTTTTTCACATCTCGAGATAAAGCATTATGTAAAAAAAAACAATTAAGGAGTAAAATATTTCCAATATTCTCTAAAAATTTCATAAAAATTGGTCCGCTAGAAAAAAAGATATATTAAGTCAAACTTCAAACTCTTTCTTACTTTTCACATAGGACAACTAAATTCTCAGCCGACGATGTGACGCCATGTGACACCTTGGTCGCATGGAAACATGCAGCTTTTCACATATCGTGTACTAGCAGGTGGCATATAATTTGGGACTACATGCGACACTTTGTCGGATTGTTGCATGGAAATGCCACATGCAAAATACATGCGATTGAATGAATTCGTACGGTCTATGTATGTATTTCACATGCAACCACTGTTTAATGAAGTTTTTTCAATTAAAGTTCCCCAAACAGATGCTGGATTTGCCCACCACTGGACAATGCTGGAGAACAAGCATTTCCTAGAGGACATATTATTTACTAGATGCGGATGAATTTCACTAGTAATTATAGTACCATACACTGAACATACTGAACATACGCGGTCTCAGCATACGCGATTTCGCTTATACGCGATTTATCAAAAATTCGCGTTCGTTCTTATATCTTTGACCACATAATTTTTGAAAATAGAAGTCGCAATTGCAACATTTTTATGATCACAAGCATCCAAACAAACATTAAAAAAATTGCTTGTCTTGAAACCCATCTCTACATGTAGGTACATACTCATATGTAGTACATACACATTTTCATAGTTTCTAGTTTCAACATACGCGGTGGTTTTTCGGAACGTATCCTTCGCGTATGTGGGGGGATTGCTGTACTTTATATCGTATGCATAAAAATGAGGAAGTACTTTTTATTGGTGAATAGGAACTTAAATATTTGCTAGATAATACTTTTCTGTGTTAATTACGAAATTTTGCAACTACAGTGGTTGATCATATTATTACGGCGGTGACGTGAAATAGCGCCCTACGAAATAAGACCACACGTGGTCCTATTTCCATTTCTAAGTGGAAATAAGACCACATGAGTCATGTGACCTTATTACAATGACTGCTGCGAAATAAGGCCCACCGGGTCTAAATTCGTTTTTGGAAAGTCTTTTTTTATTTTTTTTATTTTTTTATTTTCCTTTTCTCAAATTCTCAAATACTAAAATTTTATAAGTTTCTAGTTTTATTTATTAGTACATTATGAAAAATGAAAATTTAAGAAAAGAAACGTAAAGAATGTTAGTTTTTGAGAATTTGAATTTCACGTTTTCCAAATAGTATAACAGAATTTTACAGGTTTTTTGTCTTATTAGCACATAATGAAAAATTAAAATTTAAGAAAAGAAACGTAAAGAATTTTAGTTTTTGAGACTTTGAGAAAATAAAACTAAAAAAATCGCGCGATTTTGTTAGTTTTATTTTCTCAAATTCTCAAAAACTAAAATTTTTCACGTTTTCCAAATAGTATAACAGAATTTTACAGGTTTTTTGTCTTATTAGCACATTATGAAAAATGAAAATTTAAGAAAAGAAACGTATAAAATTTTAGTTTTTGTGAATTTGAGAATATAAGACTTAACATACAAAATTACTCGCTTTTTTCATATTGAAATGTTCTGTAAATGGTTGTGTGTACCTCATACCAAACGTTTCTTAATCATTGAAATTATTTGAAAATGTTGAAAGTGTGGTTTTATTTCCAGGCTACATTGGAAATAAGACCTGCCGGGCGTTATTTCCATTTTTTCATGGTAATAAGGTCACATTTTAAATGTGGCCTTATTTCGTGGGGCGCTATTTCACGTCACCTATTACGGCCACTAGAAAGAATATGACTTTTTGAAAAAGAAACGCACATAACTTTTATGTTTTCTAATTTTTAAAGACATTTTTTTTTTAATATTAGAAAGGACTTATAAACTAACGAAAAAAAATAGCTTTATTAAGAAAGAGTGCAGTAAAAATAAAAAAAATTAATATTTTGTTACACCTCCTCTTGCAGCTTTAACAGCAGGAACCCTTTTTGGCATACTTTGAATGCACTTTAAACAATTATCTTTAATGTTTTCGCTCCTATGCCATACATTAGTGAGGCGTTCCATCAGTTCTCACTTATTCGTTACTTTTTCTCTGCCTATTTCTCTTTTCATCAGTGCCCATAGATTCTCTATGGGATTAAGGTCTGGAGAGTTTCCCGACCATTCCAGAACCTCAACATTTGTTCGCGCAAAAAGGCAAATCCTTTTTTTGCTTTATGACAAGGTGAAAAACCATGCATAAACACAAAATTGCTATTTGGAAACCATTTCTGCACATTTTCGGTGTCAAGACTTCAATATACTGGTCTTGACGCATCGTTCCATCAACAATGTGGATACGTGCAGTTCCTTGTCCACTAATGATTGACCAGACCATAATGCTTAACGGATGTTTCACCCGTTCCACTATGCATTCTTTCTGACACTTCTCATTCGCTGTCCTCCTTACAAACTCAGACTTATCCGACAAAATCTAAACTCTGATTAGTCAGAAAACAGACCTGCAAGAAAAACATATGTAAGGAAAATCATAGAAATCTTCCTTCAAAAGTTAAAAAAAAAAACATATTAAGAAGTTGACTGAACACGTTCCTAACTTTAGCCAGTCTTCGGAAGTTCTAGTCCTTATATGCCTTAGTCCATTTCAGGAGTTTTTCCATCATTGCCTTTATTAGAAGTGACTTCTTTGCTGGAAAGTGGCAAGCAAAACTCATACCTTTAAGGCGATGTCGGTCTGTCATGCCGGAAATCTCAATTCCTGACTCTTGGATCAAGTTCGTCAGGATCTCTAATGACTACTTTCTGTTTTGAACACAGATTTCCTTTATTTTACGCTCATCTCGAGGCGTTGTGATTTTTTTCGGCCAGTTCTTCCGGCTCTCATAGGCGAAAGGACGGCATTTTTGTTTAGGTTATTTTTTTATTTTGTCCACCGACGACTTTGTTACTCTTGCGATTGTTGCTATTTTCCTCTGAAAATGCTCAGTGATTAATATCAGAGTCTTGATTTCGGAAATTTTTGCCGGGGATAGATATTTTCGTCTATCTATGGCTTAAACGGCATCCTATCGAAAATAGCTCGATAAGATAATATAAACACCAACTGAATGCAGAGAAATTTAAAAAACGTAATGCACAGAACACGTTTTTATCATAAATGCTGATTTCGAAACCGTAAGCTTCGACATTTCGCGAAATAAACCCTTAAAAAGCGCAAGAAATAAAAGGCTCCAACTATACCAAAATGAGGTATCCACTTAAAAAGTTAACTTCCACAAAAATAAACACTATTAAGTTTTACCATTTTTACTTTTTCATAGCTTATCACCCGCATATTAATTTTAAAAGAAAATAAATCTATAATTAAGGTTTTATCTGGCACTCATTTGAACGAAATCGTGAAAATAAGTTATTTTTAACGTGGCCGTAATAATTTGATCACCCACTGTATAATCAAGAATGATTACAGTCGTGAGTCTTATTTTGAGGCATTGATCCCGAAAAACTTTATAAGAAGCGAAGGGCTACCGAGTCTAATTGGTTAAGTGGTTTTATTGGTAAGCAACTACTATATGATTTTAATCGAACGAACGAATTGCTTCCAAAAAATCATCGAGGATCTTTTTAAGATTCGTTGGAGATCCTAGATTCTTTAAACAGCTCTAAAAAAAAATCACTTCCTATTCTCTGAGCTTTATTGGCCTATTTCCGGGTTTCTTTTGGTCTGTCTTCTTCTCAACATCTGTCATATTGTTGAGCCTCTTCCTAATTTGCTCTTCCGATAGTTGGACACCGGTCATCGCTTTCTATTCAATAATAATTATTGGATAGCTTCGGACTTGTCTCTTTTAATGGACGGTTGTTGTGACTTATTCATAAGTAGTTTCAGGGCAGGGTATTCAACGGTTGATCAAATCTTCGTACTCAGAAGCATTGCATTTGTGGTGCAACGTAAAAAGTTATATGTATTTTGTGTGGACTTTAGAGCAGCTTTTGACACGATAAACATAACATAAATAATATAAGCTCTTTAGCAAGGGAATGTCCTTTAAGTTTGGCAGGGTAATACAAAACATATATGAAGAGACTTTGGCAGCAGTCTGGGACGGAGAGAACGCCTCGAACTGGTTCCGAACGAGCACAGGGGTTAGACAGGGATGCACTCTAAGCCCATTGTTATTCGCACTCTTTATAGACGACATCGTAGATTCGCTACCTGTAGGTGTGGAGTTTGCGGAGACCGTGATAAAGGCGTTACTCTTTGCGGACGATATTGTATTATTGGCGAATTCCCCGGAGCCATTGCAGCGCATGATTAACCGTCTGTTCGAATTCTGTAGTACATGGAGCCTTGTAATAAACCCGGACAAATCGAAGACGATGATCTTTAAAAGAAGTGGGGGAAGGATGTGCAGTAACGAGAGATGGTTTTTGAATGGTGAACAGATTGAAACAGTTAAAAAATACAGCTACCTTGGAATGCTGTTCACACAAAACTTAAGCATGGAAGACCACTTTAAATGCAAACTGCAAAAGGCCAAGACCGCTATCAATACAACGTGGAAAAAAATGTTCGCCAACATATACATAAAACATATCAGTAAGTTTCGGGTTTTTGAAGCAGTCGCGGAGTCAACTATGCTGTATGCGGCCCAGGTATGGGGAGGCAGCCGGTTCGAGGATGTGGAAAAACTATTGCGGTTCTATATCAAAAGGATTTTCCGTCTACCAAACAACACCCCGAATTATGCAATAATGCTTGAGACTGGCCTTTCACCGCTGGCCACAAAGACGCTTAAATTGCAGGTAGATTACATTCTTAAAGTTTTCAATATGCCTATGGAAAGACTACCAAGAAAAGTGGCATTTGAAGCATTACGCCGTAAAACTAGTTGGTACAGTAAATGGAGGGATCAGGCGCACGAATGCGGAATAAGTTTGGAATTAAGTGAGGCAAACGTCCAATCTTGGAAGCCTCAGCTATATCAGTTAATTGCAGCAATGGATCTCAACTACAGACAGAGCTTTGCAAGGGAAGCAGCAGAGTGACTACATCGATCTATTTATAGCCAGCTGAATCATAATTTGGGAGACCGGAACTACTACCACGATGACCATTCCGGTGAAGAAATTTCACTTATGATGAAACTGAGAGTTGAATTACTGCCATTAAACTATCAACCACATAGGCAAGATTTACAGGTCTTATGTATCATATGTAACCGAGAGGAAAGGGAAGATGTGTTTCATTTCGTGGGAAGGTGTCCAGCTCTCTCTCTGTCATACACAAGCTGGACGAAATGGACGTAGTTACCCTGTTCGCGTACTGCAAGACAGCAGTGGAGTATCGAAAAAGACTTATAATGGAGAGTTTTTACTGGGGATGAAAACAAACTGTATGTAATCTATTTACTTATTTATTATTGATTAATGTTTCTACTGTATGTGATAAGCTATTTTGGAAAATTATAAATTGTCAATCGGCAGACGGCTTAATGCCATGCTCTTATTGATTTTTGTTAAAATGTAATGCAAAATAAGAAATTATGAATAAAATCTAATCTAATCTAAAATCTAAAAAAAAAAATCTTCATAAGTACGGTACGCTCTTTTAAAATTCGGAGAAATTGCATTTGACAAGTAAGAGAAGCTTCACTGGTCATGGCTTTTTTTGTAGGTACTCGTAACGTTGTAAAAAGCCCAAGGAGATTGTGTTTATACAACAAAAATTAAAGAAACAGTAAAATGCGATAAGAGCCACTGGTATATGGGCTTTCAATATAATTGTATTGAAATAACGATTGAGAAATAATACAAAATATGTACATAAGTATAATATACCAATTTCTGATGAACTGGTAGTATTTACTTGGATGAATCCAGTATTTACTACAAGTATTTGCTAGCAAATTAAAACTTATTTATTGCATACCAAAAATCTAGTAAATACTTTAAATATTACCTTCTAGGGTAAGGTTGTAGTTGTTGTATAAGTTGTTTTAGTATCCCTCTGTCAAAACCTCCTTCATGGTAGGAGGAATTGACAATTTGTAAGGTTTTGGAAAGGAAAAAACCTTACAACTCTGTTAAAAATATTTATATCGATTAATCATCAACGCCTTTATATTGCTAAAATAATATTGTAATTCATGTAAATTTTGAAAATTTGAAATTGGAGTTGGATTTTAAGATATTCCCATATGTTCGTTAACGTGTTAAAACCTCCCGACCTTACCCTACTAGTAGTACTGGTATTTACTTGAACCTTTTATTTAGTGATGGGCATAATCGAATGATTTGGAGACATTTGGACATTAGTAATCGAATGATTTTAGGAATCGAATCATCATTCGATATACAAGTAAATAAAAAAAAATTGCAAAAATTCCAAACAATTGATTTTTGATCCCGAAACGCCATGTTGATCAGTCATTCAAATCCTAAAACGTATGTATTTAACATACATAGCAGGGGTGGCCAGCCTTTTCAGCAGGCGGGCCAAATTTCAGAAAAAATATTTTCTGCCGGTCCACGCCTCAACTTTATTTTTTGTCAATTAAAGTAAACAAGCTAGCGTGCTATAGGTTCGAGCACATTGTCGCTTTCCAGTAGACGGGATAGTGGGCAAGCCTGCTTGGTTGTAATAAAATACATAATGTATTTATTTTTTTTAAGGAAAAATAAAGCAACGCAGAATCAAATAATTAGAAAAAAAATTAAAACAAAGACACCTGACTTTATCATCAAAATTGATCTCGACTGATGTTGTCGCTATACGCAAATACTTTTCCAAATGAACATCAGTAATTCGTGTTCTCACTTGTGATTTGATATACCTACTCCATGCAACTAAAAATCTGCTCACACGGATAAGTGCTTCCAAATAGCGAAACAGAGCATGTTTGTAAAATGCAGGAAATTTTTTATATAGAACCCTTCCAAACTCTTCCAAAATATGTTTTTTTAAACGTCGGTCAATCGCGAAATCTCTCAAGACATAGTGGCGATAATAGCACAGAGTTACAGAATAACACGGAACTTTGGTAAGCTGAACTGAAATTAGTTATGAGTATGAGCGTTGCGAACTTCCCGAAGACGCCTAGCTTCGGAAAAAAACTAAGTAATCTTGAGTGTCAAAAAGCGAGATACAGTCAACCCTCTTATAACGCGGTACTTTAACAACGCGGATTCGCTATAACGCGATTCTCAGTCTTTTCTCACGCGAATTCCCGTTTAACATATGCACGTGTCTGGTAGATACAAACATATTAACATAAAACATAAACCAAGGATTGGATTGGCTGCTAATTTCGAGAATCACTTCGCAGGTGTTAATCCCTCTATGGAACGCTTCAACAATTTTAAAAGGCACTTGCAACGTTCTTTAGCTTCATATTCGTCCGAAAGGAGTTGCAGAATGAAGAGAAGTACTCAGCTCAGCAAACTAGTAAAACATACTTTTTTTTTTAAATTAAAACGCATATCCACTATGTATGAAACATGAATTTAATTCATGAGTTAATTCTTAACATAATTGTTTTTATCATTTGTGTAGTTTTTTTTTATACTAACTATAGTTCGGCTAGTTTTTTTAAAAACGATGTAACAAATTTAGATGATCTTTTTCCTGTGGAAAACCTAACCCCAACTTGAATGTGTGGCCCAAGTATCGTATTATGCGATTTTGTATAACGCGCTGTTTCTCGGGAACCTAACTACCGCGTTATACGACGGTTGACTGTATTTTTAATAGTTAAAATCGATGAATTTTTCTGAAAATGCAGTATGTTTTAAAATAGTTCAAACCAATGCATTTTTCCAAGAATGCAAGATATTCCAAAATTTCTTAGCTATAATTCAAAAATATATGATACAAATGACTCATGATGTAATGTCCTTTTGGTGAAATGTACAATGAAGTTAACAGTTATGTTCATTTAACTTTGCTCCGCGGGCCTCGGTTTGGCCACCCATGATACATAGTATTATGTAAAAAAAATATGAAAAAAAAAAATACTTTGTATTAGGGATGAAAAATGGCCTTTCAGCAATGTATTGAAAGTTGAAAAAAAATTGTATTGAAATTGTACTAGTTGATTTCTATCCACTTACATTGTGTTTGAATTCGCGTAAGCCGTTGGTTTGTAATTAAAGTATTTTCAATATATGTAAATTGTAATAAGTTGTACTCCATTATCAGGCAAGAAAACAAAATATTAATCAACACAAAAAATTAATTCGAAATAAATTTACCATATTTATCCAGTGTCCCATACACTAAAGAAAAGTAACGGCTATTTTCAAATTTTTTTATCGAAATTTCGGTAGTGCCATCCGTTGGACTCAACCCACAAACAATTTGAACATAGTAAGTCGTTTATTGACAAAAGACGCAAAATCCTAGCGGAGAAATTTAGAAGTTGTAGAGATATAGAAAGTATTGAGAGCACATATACAATTGTATGGAAAACAAGGGGATAGATTTTTAAATTAGGAAATAAAAACTTTGTTATGATATCAATTAATAAAATGAACTACAAATTTTCTAAATGAAATATGTATATATCTGTGGGTTGAATTAAATATGCATCCGGAAAACTATCTGAATATTTAACTCCATTACAACAACGACATAAGTGGAAGAAGTCCAAAGTGCATCCTACTGAAGGCCAAGGAGCGCTGATAAAGGAAGAAAACACACATACACTAGAATTAACTACTTTAGGAAGAGTGATTGAGCTGCACAGCGGACTGGATGGAAAGGTTAAAGTTGTGACCCTAAAAGCGCAATCAGGCACACTAATGCAACCGATTCACAAAATATGTCCATTGAATAACGATAAAGATAGGGACAAAAATGACGATATAAATAATGATAAAAAACCCATTGGTTCAATGTAAACCAAAATAAACCAAACAGGTGGCGAACGTCAGCACACTAAAAAACTTGGAACATCGATAAAATTATGTTCCTGGCTTCTTTTCATCCTATTGATGACTATGCGATCCAGTGCAACACATCTGAATCCATCATTCTCAACTGGTCGTACTGTAAATGAATTAAAAAATGGAACGATTATGTACCTCATAGCGTATTACGAGTTAGATACATATTTTCACGAGATGGACGGAATACAGCAAAAAATAGAGCACCTAGGGAGTCAGTGCCATTTACTGATAGACTACGAAGAACTGTGCAGCAAGTCGACACACTGAAATCCGAGAACGTCGAGCTGAAGAAGATAAGTTTCCACCCCATCAGCAGACACGCTTCATTAATATTAATTATATTATTACTAATAATTGGTCTAGCACTTTATATTAGATGGCAAAATAGGACTAAGGCAACCATTGCAGTACACTTCTCCAGATCTACTGAAAGTAGCCGCCAGAATGTTCATACATGAACACTTGTTATTTTAAGACCACACACATCCTCCTATTCGAGGAGCAGATGTGCGCAGTCCATTTATCAATAAGTACCTAAAATAGATACAAATATGTATGTTAAATTCTCCTTTAAAGGAGCAGATGTGGGCGTTCGGCGTACTAAACCAAAATAGATTATATAAGTAAATTAGTTGAAATCTAGAGTAAGAAATTGGTATAAAAGGAGAGAAAAATTGACAATAAAATCAAAGTCTTACAAACCCTCATCCTCGCTGTATTAATTTACATTTGGTCCTTCGAGCCGGATCTGCTGTTTTCCCCCACCAGTGGTAAGAGATACAGAAAATAAAATCAGTGACTTAAAATACAGTCAACTGAAACATGAAAGTCAGTTTAGAAGCGAATGATATTTCTATAAGAATCAACTATAAAATACTAGTGATTCAAAAAGCCTCGAATTATCTACTAATTTACACTTGGTCTTTCGAGCAATTTCTGTTGTTTTCCCCCACCAGTGGTAAGAGATACAGAAAATAAAATCAATGACTTAAAATACAGTCATCTGAACAGAAAAATTGATTCCGTAGCGAATCATTTTTTACAAATCAATTATAAAAATTGATTCAAAGGCCTTATTCACGGCTTACAGTGAATTAGGCGTTCCCGTGGCTATACAGCGGGTAGTGAACTATATACATAATACTTTGTTGTGTTGCGTTATTCACGGCAAACAGTGCATAAGCGTTCCCGTGGCTATACAGCGTGAAAATACAAAGTGAACAAAAATGGCGAAATACTTCAACAATATATATACACTTAGTTATATGATGAAGCACGCAACATATTTTTCATCAATAACTGATGTTACGGAAGAAAGATTCCACCGAAAATTAAATAAATTGAATACAGTGATAGCGGAAATCAAAGCAGATAAGCAAAAAAGCAGATAAGCAAAAGAAGAAGAAGAATTGACGGAAAATCTAGCTGATCTTTTCGAAGACCTAACTGCAACTTTCGAACAAATGCTGCCAAACGAATCCATCGAAATACAGTACAAGGAGATGGAACTAGAATACAAAGAAATTCTTAGAAAGGTGGACGAACATCTCACTCATGAATGGAACGAATTCTTACTCTAGGTTTCAACTTATTTACTTATATAATCTATTTTGGTTTAGTACGCCGAACGCCCACATCTGCTCCTTTAAAGGAGAATTTAACATACATATTTGTATCTATTTTAGGTACTTATTGATAAATGGACTGCATACATCTGCTCCTCGAATAGGAGGATGTGTGTGGTCTAAAAATAACAAGTGTTCATGTATGAACACTATCTTTTTATACTTTTAATCTGAATGCAATAAATAATTGTGGTTTTATTTCCTACTGCATGCTATTTTAATTTGTATATTATTGAAATCCAATCCGAGAATAATAACAGAAAATTCGTTTCGCGCGAAATATCCGGTGAAAGGACATTAGATGTAGGACAATGCTGGTGAAAGGTGAATTTCCAATTCAGAATCTACCTAAGATGAAAGCCCAATAAGCCCAGTTACGCTATTATCACTCTTACTCGTAGGTATAGGTTATAATATTTTTTTTTCGTAATAACTTATTGATGAACAAAGTTCAATCGATCAGCGCTAGAATCATTAAAATCGGTGCAGAAATAAACTCTTAGGAGGAGTCACAAGCTCTTGCGCTAGCGATTTAATTGTATAGATATGAATTTTCATAGAGGAACCAGTTAATAAATCTATAAATAAAGATACAATAGATATAATATGAAGGTAATTTCATTTCTGAATATAGTTAAATGATTTGTTCTGTTTGACTTTTTGTAGTGGAGACTGGGGCACATTTGAACACTTTTTCCTTTGAAGGCTTCTTAACACCAATATATTTGAAATATTGGTCTTTAAGTTATTCACACTTTCAGAAGTGATATTAGACTTCAATTTAAGCCAACATTTGTGTAAATTCAATAAAGGCTTATAATTTATTTTTTTATTTTTTTTAAAGAATAAGTCCTAAAGTTCAAATGTGCCCCAACTGGTGGCAGCTTTGAACAGGCCTGGGGCACTTTTGAACTATAGCTATTTTAATGGCTTATGGCGCAAATTAGAGGATGCGCGCTTGTCTTTAAATGAATCAAATATTTGTATTTTAATAAAAACCATTTTAAATAAACAATTTATTTTTTATTTATGAAAAAAATTAAACTTAAACATCTTGGAGCTCCTGGAGTTTTGAGTTACCGCTAGAATGGCGCTCTTAGTGTAATATGCGTTAAAATCGGTAGTTCTTTTTTGTGTAGTTGCTTAATATTATTATACCATCAGAAATTAATTCAACAAAAAGAGGATGAGCTTTTAAATGAGAAGGTATGCACCTTAAAACCTGTTCAAAAGTTCCCCGTCCATTTTGTTCAAACCTGCCCAACATGCGTAGTGATACAAAATTCAGCATAACGAATTATGTATAAAATATTTAGCAACAAGCTTACCTTATTCGTATTCCGAATAAAACGGTGCCTCCAATAAATATTACCATTGTATATGAAACTAATAGCTTAGTACTATCATCAAGCAAGATTTTTTGTTTGTTATTTGGCAAGCCAGAGGGCGCATCGACTTTTCTCCCAAAAAATTGAAAAAAATATTACGCCCTGAGAGAATTGAGTTAAAATTAAATATTGAGTGGGAATAAAGTAAAACCGGTTATGCTTGCTTAGCATTGCCTTCCGATGTTCACTCAAAAGCCCAAAAAAAAATTTGAGATTTGAGTGTTACGAACTTACGAGTATGAGGGATTTATGTATGTATTTTTTCTGGTTTGGTAGAAATTTGAATGAAACCATGACTAAAACCAATTGTATGTGTGTAGGTGTGTATGTTACAAACACATTAAGTGAATAACTACTTCCTTAGTTGGCACTACAGCTCGAGGTGAACCTGGGCCTGCTTCTCGCAACCATTTGTGTGTGCGTGTTATATTTTTGCACGAATGGGAGGGACCTACAGTTTTTTGCCGACTCCGAACGGCGAATTGAGAAGCTCAATCGTGGCAAATGATACTCTTTGATGCTTGTCAGACATTCGAAAGAGGTGAGCACTGTGAAAAACTTTTAGGTGTTTGCGGCGGGATTCGAACCCAAGACCGCTGGCTCAGTAGTCCGACGCACTAACCACTTGCGCTATGGTGCCCACTGTGAATAAGCCGAAACAAAAATCATAATCATTGCCAGGCTATATTTTTCTTATTCTGCGTTTGGTGAAAAGATGAATTTCGGGTTTGTGATCGGCCTAAGTACTTTCTTCCGTTCCGCCTCCAATTGTGGATCTATATCTCTTGCTCATTATTACTTCGAGAGATAGCGAAAACCATTTCCATCTCTTTATCCTTCCCGATACAGCAGTTTTCCCAATTAATATTACCTCCTTTTCCTGAATCTATCCCATGAAATTCCAAAATGTATTCCTCAAACACAATCGCCGAGAAACCCACAGGAAAAAACGTTTCTTCAGCTGTAATAATCAAAATCACTTTACTATAAGGATTTGTCGGTGTTGGCCCAACCGCTGGGCATCTACTGCAGGTCTCAGAAATCCTCCTCAAGTCAAGCAGGTCAATAACACTGTTATTCAAAATTTTAGAATGAATGTGTTTTAATTTCAAAAATGTCTTTTACCCTAGTACAGGGGCAAGGTTAGTGTTGAGTTCATCAACAAAAAACGACACCAGCCCTGGCTCCATCGACAAAAGGTTGCCCACTCACGACTATACTTAATTGGTTCTACTGTTTCAGCTGATTCAGCATTGTACCTCATTAAGCGAGTCTGTTGTTTTCGCTGGTTGTTCAATCACGACCTACATTTTTATTGTTTATGCTGTTGTCGCTGATTCAGTGTTGTGCCTGCTGTTTGCGGCTTCCAATTAGTAATAAGTAGTAGTAAGCAATTTTTATGTATAAATAGTTATTAAGTTATCGGAAATAAATATAGATCGATTACAACCATTGACAAGTTCAGTCTTTCTGTCATTTACAAACAGCTATCCCCCCACCAGAGGTAAGGTGGCTGTTCAGTAGATATAAGTTAAGTAGTAGACTTAATACTGAAAAGCTAAGTAGTAGACTTAGCACTGTTGACTCACTAAG
The DNA here is from genome assembly GCA_949775065.1 of Brachyopa scutellaris. Taxonomy (NCBI): domain Eukaryota; kingdom Metazoa; phylum Arthropoda; class Insecta; order Diptera; family Syrphidae; genus Brachyopa; species Brachyopa scutellaris. Next base: position 6,871,629 of record OX459116.1, read on the forward strand.
AGCTATCCCCCCACCAGAGGTAAGGTGGCTGCTCAGTGTAAGAAAATCTATACCTTAGATTTTCAGTTAGGTTGAAAGGGGTTATGAGGCTGAGCCATTATAAAAACACTAGGCACCTAATGGACGATCCCCTGGGACTATCGTATGATGACACCTAAACCGAAACCCTTCCATCGAAACACTTAATTTCCCTGCAAAATTTAAGCATTTTATTGTGGCCTGCTTGGCCAGACTCCTCCACAGTGTATCAAAGAAGTAATTCCCTAAAAATTTCTTACGAAAGCGGGCAATAGCCTGACAATCGCAAAGGATATGTTCAATATCCTCCGATGATCCTATGTCATTGCAGTATCTGCATTCGTCCGTGTTTGTAAGACCCATTCTTTTAACATGTTTCCTCAAGAGACAGTGCCCGGAGAGAATTTCTATTAGAGGTCTTAACTTTGCCTTATTCATTCCAAGGATTACCCTGGTTCTTTTACGGGTTATAACCGGTCAAAATGCCTTGGATACCCTGTGTCCCTCTATTCCAGACCATCTGTGGTTCGCCAAACTTATGATCTTGTTATTAAGATTTGCCCTAATGTTGCATGATGGCGGTGCCATGCTCACAACCGATACAGAAAAGTATCCAGTGCCGCCGTGGGTGTTGTGCACGAGACTTTCGTAATGGCAACACCGGGTGTTCTCTGAACCACTGCTAATTTTCCTAAAGTGTTTCGTTTGAGCGCTGCTTTCCGCCAGACAAGTGTTCCATACGTGAGTGCATCATTGCCGGCTTGAGCCCCCTGGTTCTTCCTGCTGTTCTTTCACAGATAAAGAGCGCATTGTACGCCTTTCTGATTCTGTCCTTTGAATTTAAATTCCAACTAAGCTTTCTATCTAGAATAATACCAAAATACTTTGCGTGATCTGATGAACAGAGTTCAGCACCGTCTAGTTTGGGGAGCTTGAACGTTGGTATCTTGTATTTTCGGGTAAAAAGATGGTCGCCAATGCGACTTCCATAATTTCACTGAATATATTAATGAATTTGCCTTGAACTATAATAACCACATCATCAGCGTAGGCGGTAACGCTGATTCCATCAGAGCGCAGTTTCTTAAGGACAGGACCAGCACCCACAATAGGGGTGATATGATACCTCCTTGCGGAGTGCCTCTGCTAACTGATTTCCTTATTGTACTGTGCCCTAGAGTGGATTTGATAGTTCTTGTGCTTAGCATTTTGTGTAGCCAGCAAGATATAGCTTGGTCTACATTAAACCTATCTAATGCATATTTAATAGCCTTCCCCTCTACATTGTTAAATGCACCTTCTACATCCAAGAAAGCCGCTAGGGCAAATTCCTTGTGATGCAGACTGTCTTCAATCTTTCCAAATACCTCGTGCAGAGCAGTTTCCATTGATTTACCTTTTAAGTAAGCGTGTTATGCTTCATCAAGTTGCCCTTTGTCACATTTACCACGAATACTTTCACATCAAATTAATGATTTATATATGAATTATACTCGATTGCACCCCTCGTAATAAGGAGTTAAGAACACCACAATTTATGGGATGTGGCCAACCCAACCGCATTTTGTGAGATACCAGACCGCCCATTTACCACGAATATGAACATCCAGAAGTCTCTCAAACGTCTTTAACAAAAACAATGAAAGACTGATGGGTCTGAAATCTTTCGCAGTAGTGTCTCCTTGTTTGCCGACCTTGGGAGTGAAGACTACCTTCACCTCCCTCCATGCCATGGGTACGTATCCTAGTTTCAGGCAGAGCTTGAATATTTACATGAGTTTCTCCTTGGCTATATACGGAGCTTTTTGAAGCATTATGGGTAGCGGGTATAATGCAGTCCGGGCCGGAAGATTTGTATGGAACGAAGGACCGAATGGCCCAACATACCTTTTTCCAGCCAATTACCTCATCGATTCTTTCCTCAGTTATTGTTGGTGAATCGTCGCCGATTTTTCTAATTGACTCCTCATCTCCGAGGTATACACCCTGGAAAATGAGTTTCTTCCAGGGTTTCTAGTACTTCTAAGCTATTCTCAGGCCACGTGCCATCACGTTTCCTGGTAAAGCTAGGAGCATTCGCCTCATTTGAAAGCAACTTTCTTAGTCTAGCTACTTCGCCTGCCCATTCAATCGTTTCGCAGAATTGCTTCCACGACATTCTTTTTGCCTGTCTGATGAGATATTTAACAACTCTTTCACCCTCTAGATATTCATTCCACGAATTTTCTTCACCTAATAGCTTCGCCCTGTTGTATAGTTTCCTAACTTCCTTCTTCTTTGCACCGACCCCCTTACTCCAACATTTTGTTTGAATTCTCTTAGGAGTTTTGCTGACTTAGCTTACATTCTCGAAAGCCTCATAAAAGGCATTCCTGAGATCATCTACCGCTTTCTCAATTCCTGCAGAGCCGTTACTTAAATCGACCTTTTCCTTAAGAGATTGCCTGGGGTTTCTAAAGCTGATCCGTTCTTCAAATTGAAATCTGGGAACGAAGCGTATCCATCGGTGGTCCGATAATGATGCCTCGTCTTCAACTCGCTATTTTTGGAATTTTATAGGGGCAAGGTCCATTTACAAGTTTTAAAGCCTGTGGTAAAATTTTACCCCACGAATAAAAAACACATAAGTAAACGGCTAATGAGGGCTATATATGGCAAGATTATTCACATAAAATTAAGCGCGATTCTTTTAAAGATCAAACATGTTTAATTTAGCATGAAATGGACTGCTTTCAAGAAGCGGTTGTCAAAAAAATGACATAAAAACCATTGCCCAAGCAGATAAAAATAAAATAAATACAGTAGAATCCGCTTAAGACGCCCTTCAAGGGACCGAAAGAAAATAGCGTCTTAAGCGGGATAGCGTGTTAAGCGAGAAAAACTAGAAAATAACATCCAGTTAAACAAAATATTTTTTTTATGACAAAAGTTGAAATAATACATATGTATCTATGTATTAGTACATTACTTTTATATGGGTAGTTACATGCATGTGCATTTGAACTGGCCACCGAAGGTTTCGGTAGTGATTCTTCTTGGCTCCTCCTCCTGGTTCAACCATTGAAGCGCGATCACTGATGAGTCCTTCTAAATTGTGGGGACCAGTTGTGACTAGGTCATCATCAACAGAAGCATAATCAGGAAACTCTGGTAACTCTACAATATTTTCCGATGGGATATCAGAGTCATCTGGGCTAGGATCATCTGCCCAACAGAAGCCGGCCTTACTCAAACAGTTTTTGATCACGTCTTGCTAAATTTCCTTCCATGTTGATTATATGTAGTGAATGGAGCCGAACACTGACAAAAGTAACGACCACAAAGACGACACGCCTTATATGGTTTGTTTGCGAAAAACAAAAAAAAAACCCTATAACAGTGGCGGTGACCATGGGAACATCCAAAAACAAGAAAATACGAATTTTGGCGAAGTGTATCGTGTCGCTGTGTGAGCGTATTAAGCGGGAAATAGAGCGTATTAACCGGAATTTTTTTTCATACGAATTCTAGTCGGAATGAAGGGACCGGAGAAAAAGAGCGTTAAAAGCGGGATAGCGTCTTAAGCGGATTCTACTGTAAATGAAAATGTCTTGAAAATAACTCGTAGACTTCTGAAAAAAAAAATATGGAAAAAATATTTGGAGTGCTCCCAGATCGTTGGAAACGTTAAAAATGCACTCAGGACAAAATTTGTAGTAGTAGCACAAAACTCCAGATTTTTTAAAACTTGTTAGAAAAAAGTTTGTCCGATTTCAAAATAGCGTTGGGGTACCATTTTACCCCAGTCCCTGTACTAGGGTTAATAGAGTATCTTATGAAAAACTTAAGTTTACATAAAAATATATTAAACTGTTTAAGATGCTCTCTCCCTATCAACATTGGTCTATCAACAGGTCGGCAATTGGTAAAACTAGAAATAAATGCTTGACCACTTCGTTTTCAATTTTATCGTTACACTCTACTTCCTCTCTCTCAATTGGGCATTACTCACTCCGCGGTACTTTGTTGGCTTAAGTGTTCGTTCTGCTGATCTTGAAGGGGACTTGCGAGAATCTATTAAAACTCTTCGGGCTACCAGAGTGGAGAGGAGTCAAAATAATTCTAAAGTTAATGCTACTGCTCCGTTTATCATTAAAAGCGACACTTACCTTCTGCACAGCTTTTACCGTCGTAATCGATCGCACATCTTCTGCGAACAGCAGCGCTACGGCCGCGGAAACATCATTGGCAGTATTGTCAATCGCTGCAACCGGATTCATCTTATGGAAGTGGCTCAATTGGCCGCACTTAAAACAAGAGCCAGGTGCTCGTTTCGGCTTCGGACAGTCGGACTGGAAGTGACCAAATCGGGAACAATTGTAGTATCAGAGGACATCGGGTTGTGTTGTGATAGTGGTGACTGGATGCGTTGATGGGGCAGCAGCAATTACATGGTTTTTGGTATACCGCGTTCTACCTGGACAGATTGGTTACGCACTCGAAGATTCTTATACCTTTCTAATTGTGTCAGGCATAGCATCGTGGCAAGAGATGATTTGTCATTCAGTCCCGCAATAATTATATCCACCAAGGCTCTCTCGAAAATGTCTGCTTTTTCTGCGATGCCTTTCATTATGACTATATAATGCTGAATGGTTTCAGTTTGCTTCAGTTTCCTTTCCCTCCGCTGCTCATAGACCTCAAGCAAAGTGTTGCCTTTTTCAAACTCTTCGAGTAAGGCCTGCATACGTGCTTAATAAGTTTCAATAATTCCAGTACGGGCAAATAGTTTGGCGGCTCCATCTAGCGATCTGCGTGCACAAATTAGTTTTTTGCGCTCATTACATTCAAACAGCATAAATACGTCTTCCAGCTCAGCAGTCCATTTCAAAACGTCATGGGAATCATCACCCGAAAATTGACTCACCATAGAGTCGATTGCAATGAAATCAATGGGAGCACTTTGCACTTGCTGTCCTCCAAGCTGCAGCAGTTCTACTTCTCCCTCCAAAGAAAGTAGTTCCTTCTGTTTACTCAAGCGAATATTTTTTTTTGTTCTAGCGCACCAATTGACACATTGACGGGGACACCATCGGCAGTAACTAAAGTGACGGGGGCAGCAGTGACATCAGGTCAGTGGGGACATCAGTAGGGACATTAGTGGTTTCTTCAGCAGACACATGAGTAGCAGTGGGGGAGGTAGTGGCAGCAGAAGAATAGAAAACATCCTCAGTGCATTTGTTGCCTAAACCTTTAGCAGCCTTGATCTTAACGTTCCCCCACCTGCATAAATCCTCCAGCAATCTCTCGTAAAACGGACGCAATCGAGCGACGCTTGCTGATTTTAAGAATGCAATCGCTGCTTGCGTCAGCTTTGCAATCATCTCTTGTCGTGAAATGAAGCGTTGTGACATTTTCAAATGTTTCTCCCTTATATCCTACTTCTAAAGTTTAAATTTACTCCAAAATAATAAAATATTTTGTTCTTTAAAAACTCTTTAATATAATATAAGAAAAAGTATATAAAGCGTTTTCCAATACGAGGTGTTATGTTGGTATTCAAAGAAAAATGCCATTTTTGAGATAAATGATCGGATGTTTATTTCATAATAAAGAGGAAGGTATGCCGTTAATAATGAAAAACAACATCAGCCAAATGGCCACCACGAGCACGCATACAGGACCATATCCTTTTCATGAAATTTTCCATAACCAAATCGCAAAGTGGCTGCCCTATGTCCTCGATAGCCTCACGAATTTTATCTTTGAGGTCTTGAATCGACGCTGGGCTGTTGGCGTAGACCTAATCTTTCACGTGGCCCCAAAGGAAGAAGTCGTTATGTGGTAAATCACAAGATCTCGGTGGCCAATTGTGATCACTTCTTCGAGAGATAACACGGTCCGGAAACTTTTCCCGTAAAAGATCAATGGTTTCGTTGCTTGTGTGGCACGTAGCGCCGTCTTGTTGAAATTAAACGTTGTCCAGATCAATACCATCCAACTCCGACCATAAAAAATCATTAATCATCTCTCGATAGCGCAATCCATTCACCGTAACTGTTGATCCAACCTCATTTTCGAAAAAGTAAGGTCCAATGACCCCGCCATAAACCGCACCAAACAGTCACACGTTGAGGATGGAGAGGCTTCTCAACAATAACTCTTGGGTTTTCCGAGCCCCAGGTGCGACAATTTTGCTTGTTGACGTAGCCACCGAGGTGGAAATGGGCCTCATCAGTCAAGATGATTTTTCGATGGAATTCCGGATCATTTTCATGCATTTCAAGGACCCAATTAGCAAAGACACGACTTTGTTGATGATCGGCCGGCTTGAGTTCTTGTGTTAACTGACCTTTATAAGCCTTAAGACCCAAGTCTTTATGCAAAATACGATGTAATAACGTTTGTGGAATGCCCAATACCAAAGAACGACGAGGAATGGACAAACCTGGGTTTTCTTCAACACTTTGGGCTACAGCAGCAATATTCTCAGTTGTTCTTGAACGACGTGCACTTCACATCACTAACTTGTCCCAACAGCTCGAATTTTTCCACCAATTTCTGTATTGCGGTCCGACAAGGTGCTTCACGGCGACCAAAAAATGCTTTAGTTTTGCGAACTGTGACTGCAAGATTTTCACCATTTTTGTAGTGAATTTTAATAATTTCAATGCGTTGTTGAAGCGTGAATCGTTCCATTTTTAGTAATGGCGTAGATTCTACTTGTCAAATGTCAGAGAATAAAAGCTTCAAAGGTGACAGCTACCGAAATGGCGGACCATTCACAATAACACCTCTCATTGGAAAACCCTATATATGGATTATAAAAACAAATAAAGTGTATATATTCATTTTAGTTTTCAAAGTAACGTAAGTATTCTGATAGTCTTAATTGTGCTGCGTGAGATGGTATCCCAAATTCATTTTGGGGATGCGGATGGTTGTGATCTTCTTCTTCATTTACATACATAGACTTCTGGGCTTTCGAGATTATTTCCGTCGGGATTAATGTTGCACAATGTTGCACAACATTCGAAAATGTTTGCTGCCATCACAGAATTAACGCGTAAGTGATTTAGGGATGGAAATTTTTCTTTCAGTACGCCAAACGCACACTCTATTCAACGCCGTGTACGTTTATGCGCCTTATTGTACCTCTCAGCAGAAGCACTCGATGGAGCTGTAGGTGGTAAAAGCCAAATTTTTAAGGGATAAGCACTATCCCCTAAAATAACTGCACGAGGAAATGGCCTCTATCCACTTTCCATTTTCTGTAACAGGGTGCTGTTGCGCCAATACCATTGCGTCATGGACACTTCCAGGCCAGTTGGCACTCACATAATGAAATGTCAGATCGGGTCCGCACACTGCCATACAGTTGATGGAATGTTCGCCATGACGATCTACAAATGCTGGCTCATTGGCTGATGGCGCATCTACATTAATGAGGATTCCGTCGTCGATTGCACCGCAAACTTCCGGCATGCCCCCCTTATCAAAAAATTGCTGAATTATGTCGCCCACGTTTTCAGGCCAGCGTACATGGGTTGAAAATTCCACTTCGTTTATGGCAGGTGTGACCTCAGCTACACAACGACAAACAGTGTGTTCTTACCAACGCCATGCATGTCACCTATAGTATGGTACTGGGCTCCAGAACCAAGCCAATGCTTGGCTGTCGAACGCTAGGAGCTTTGTTGCGGTTTGTTGGTGATATTAATTTAAACGAAAGTCTTTCAACAAGATAAGTCACGTCATGATATGAAACACGGAACTTTTCAACAAATATATGTTCGTCAATTTCGAAATTAATACGTGGTTTATAATTTTTAAATGAACGACGTTGTTCTTCATTTTCCTCACTTTCATCCGAATCGAAAAAAAAAACATTGCACTTTAAAATATTCTACACTCGGCGCACACGAATCTAAACTGATGGAAGTTAGCAAAATATTAACAGTAATAATTCAGTACAAAACTCTCTCTCTCACACTTGGATGTACAAATGAAAATACAGTTGTGATTTAGGAATTAGTGAAGCAATGAGACACGAGTAATTTAATATTTAAATACCTTTTTGAAACCTCTAAAAAATTCGACTTGTAAAGACTTAACTATTTTCAATTCGCACGTTGAATTTCTACAACTAAATACATTATGTAACAATCAATTGTTAAATTTTGTCTACACTTGTAGCTTTGTGGTATAGAAACTAGGGAAATTGTGAATTTCCCAATTGTTAAGGTTCGCTGGTACGCTTGTTAATTGTCAAGTTTACTTGTAGCTTTGTGGCACAGAAACCATTGTTACTTGTAAAAATTCGCCTGTTATACAAGACTTGTAGTTTTCTGGTACAGGCCCCAGTTCATCCGAAATCCATTACATGTTGCTTGAATGTTGATGGATGCATATTAGTGTTGAAACGAATATTCGGTTTCTATTCGGTATTCGGCCTATTCGGCCCATTTTCACTATTCGGTCAAATACCGAAAATTGAGTTACTTTTCGGCCGAATACCGAATACCTAAAAATAGGAGTAGAAAATAGCAAGGAACATTACAAAATAATATAAAACAGACTGCGCGCCAATTGTCTCTTCTTCTTTCTCTTCTCTCTTGGAGACGAGACGCTCGCATAGAAACATGGTTCAAGTGAACGTGGTTTGTAGAAAAAAAAAATTGCCCGAAGACCCGCTATTCCTCTTCATGTTCGTGGTGGACTTGTTAACTCTGTATGAAGATCGAGTGAAAATGAATTTTTCGTGGAAGAACGCGAACCAAATGGAGCGATGAGCATCGTGGTTAAGTCCCAAAAATGATGAAGTTTGAGTTGAATGGTGTTATCGTCTGCGTCGTTTATTCAAACCATATTCACCAAAACTATGTTCGTACTTTTTCAGGGCTATTTAATGTGGTCACGCTCATGGTCGAATATACTATTCGTTTCAACACTAATGATACGATTACGATTGATATATTCTTCAGAATGTAAGTGCGACTTAATTATTTCTACATGGGTGCGGTCCAACGCTCCTATACATGATGAAAAACTGTATTTTAAAAGCCAATCCTGTTTAGCAGTTAATAGTTCTTCGTAATTCGAAGGAAACTTAATCCAATGGGAAGATTTCTGTACTATACATTTTGAAACATAATGTACAGTTCTACAAACAGTACTCTGATGAACCCCTGTGTATTCGCCAACGCCAACTTAAAATCCTGGATCTCCAACATATCTCAGAAAGATGAGCATCTTTTTTTCAGGGGAAGTTGTTCCCCCTCTTTTTTCAGTTCGAGTGTGTTTTTATAGTTAGTATGGATATAGGTATAATTCCATTGTTATAATAATTTTTAAATAAAATTTCTTCTCGATAAAATATTCACCTAACCACTTCACGTTTTCTCTTTCAAAACGGTACAAGTCTTCGCTCCTTGTAAACTTTTTCTTAGGTAATAGGTAAAAACGCTGCCATTAAGAATTAATAAAGTGGACCGATTGCTTTGAAATTAGACTCAAAAATGCGAAAATGCTGCTTTTAAACTTACAAAAGTATTTCCTACAAAATATTCGAGTTGGTTTTTACTAACTTGCAAAATTTGCCGTAAATACTGGAAAGAAATAGTTTTTATGCATACCATTTTAAGTATTTACCAGAAAAATTCATCCGAAGCTAGTAAATACTATTTTTTATAGTAAATACTAGATTTCAAGTATTTACTTTGATTTTATGCATATGGCAGTTAGTAAGTACTATGGAAATTTACCAGTAAAAACTTTTACTATCGTTTATGCATATGGCCCACTATGTCAGCTAGTAAATGCTTGGTCTCCAGCATTTTACTTCCATTTTGTGCATACGAAAATCGAGCATTTGCTTAAAAATCGTCTAGTAAAAGCAGTTACTAGTTTTCACGCATACGACCCATTGCCTACCTACTTACACTCAACATATTTTTCTGAAACTGAAAAGTTGTAAATACAAATTTAAGTTCAAGACTCTAAAACCCAACTAAGGAAAAGACTAACTAAAAAGTACGAAACGAAACGAAACGAAACGAAACGATGTTGTTCAGAGTAAAGCCACACGTTTCGTCTTTTTTGCGTATTTTTTTAGTAAGTAGTTCCCTTAGTCGCGATTAAGTTTTTTTAACATAATTTTTTATCAAGTTATAGCACGGTGTGCATGAGACATTTTAAAACAGCGAATGTTTTTCACTAGACTTGTTTTTTTTTTTTCAATATAATAATGTGCCTTATTTAACCCATTTCATCCGATTGGTGCATTAATGCACCAAAGAAGACGCCTGTCGTTAAGCGCGTCTAAGAATTAGTTTTCGGCAAAAATTCATTAATTGTGTTCATAATAATATTCTAGGAACATTAAAGTAGAAGCTCTTTTAAAAGAAACGTGGGTGATTCTGTTTTTCAAAATTCTGTGTCTATGTTCAATTTTTCAAAATATTAAAAGGATATTTATTATAGATGTAAAAAATGTAAATTACTGGTAAATTTGTTATTTTTTTATCCATTGTTGTGCAGATAAATATTTTATTTGTATAAGAAGCTAAATTTAAAAGTGGTAAATAAATATTTGTGAAAAATAATTATTTTTAATACTTTTGTTTAGTAGCAATGTAAGTGGTGCATTAATGCACCATTGGGGTTTTGGGCAGAATTATTTTTTTTGAGAAAAGCAAGTTATCATTTGTAGAAATTTTGAGAGAACTTGAGAATAAGTCACAGAATAGGGGTTTTCAACCAGCATTTGGCCGATGCATTTGTCGGATTCTTTTATGATGAACTTGGTGAAGGCGATGAACAAGACTTGGAACTTATGGATCGCGAATCATCTGTTCCTGCTTCTGTGTGTCAAGTTAGTTTGGAAGATTCTTCCAAATTAACCCTTTGTAATTGGGGCACCTCCAAAACGAACCAAACTTCATGTTAATCTTTACTCCGTTTATTCATATGTAAGCGATCCTCTGAAAACGGGGTACCTCTGAATTGGAAGAATTGCTTGTGAACTGCATTAGAGTTGCTTGAAAAACAACCTCAATAGAGACAAACAGCAAAGAGAGGGATAAATAGCAAGTGTCTGAGCTGATTGAGTGTACGTTCATATGTATGTGCAATGTGCATGCCATCCATGATGTATAAAAATAGGGGATTCCCTCGGATTATCGGAAACATAATTATGTATGTACGTATACATATGAATGTACCTTCAAGAGCTGTTCAACGACCATTAGTGGGACAAAATTAATTTTAGCCCAATTTGAAGGTCCTCTCATATCGCGACACTTCCAATTTGGTTCCCATTTTCCTGATCCCATGAAGTGTACCAAATAGGAGGTTTTCTGTAGTTTCCAAATTCATGCGTTGAAACAAATTTGATTATATTTTTGCAATATTCATTTCGGCGATAATGACACCTTAAATACAGCAGACAAATGGGAAAAGAAAGGCCATTTGTGGATCATTTGAATACAACATTTTAAAATTATGAATCATTCGAAATATTTCTCTAGATGAAGCCATGATACCATATTTTGGCAGAAATAACTGCAAACAGTCTATCCGCAATAAGCCTTTGGTATTTGAATACAAAACTTGGATTGCTGCTCATCCTCTAGGCGCTAGGGCTAGGCTATTGTCTGCAATTCGATATTTATGTATGTATAATAAAAAACAATTTTATTACAGTGGAAGACCTGAGCAAATGTGGTCATAAGAGCGTTATATCCAACGGTAGCATAGCTTAAAATATAAAGAAACCGACCAATTAAAGGGAAAATGGTCGTTATAAGCGATTGGTCGTAAAAAGCGAGGCCGTTATAAGCGACTTCCACTGTATAACTTAATTTCATATATGTACATACATAGTTATGTATGTATATACACGTATGTAATTGAATAAAATGTTGGTTATATAAATAAAAAAAAAATGTCCTTCCAAAACCCAATGGTGCATTAATGCACCACCCATTATCTCCACTATCAGTAATAAAACAAACGAAAATAAATTTTTTACGGTCAACTTTATGATAACGGAGACCAGAAAAAAAAAACTTTGGGTATAAATGGGTTACAAAAAAAATTTCAATACAATAACTAAAAAAAGCAGAAATAATATAAATTTATGTAATATATAAAACGCAGAATATTGAAACCGAATTTATTACTCTCCTGGTAAATTAGTTAAGAAAATAGAGTAACGAGTGCAATATGATGATAATTAATTCTTCTTTTTGTTTTGCATTTCAATCTTCTTGAGCTTTTAATAAATATAATATTTTTGCTAAAGGTCAAATAAAAATATGCCTAACTAGTGTCTTCAATTAATTAGTAGAATGGCGGAAGAAATGAATATTAAGATATTTTACAGTACTATAAATTTATTAATCCGCATAGAACGGATCTCAAAAATACTATTTTACAATTGTTACTTTATTTATGTAATTTGTTTATATTTGATAAAAAAATATTCGTACTATTTGTTTACAAATTATTTGGAGTAATCTCCATTTTTTTGTTTTTTTTTTTGTTTTACTGTCTATCACTACGTTATTTTAAATAAACTTAAAATAATGGGAGAATTTTAAAGAAAAAGATACATTCCTCTTATGGACATCCGCATTCGTCGACTACCATTTTTGGAAGATCCCGTTTTATTATACCATCATCGCCGTAGTAGATTAATGACATGCTGGAAAATTTGACGGGGGCACAACATGGCTTCATGCCATTTAAGAGTCCCATTTTTCGGTATTCCTCAATAAAGTGGGCATGGAATGTTTGAAATGTATCCGGTGTTCTATAAGGTCCTGTGCAATCGCCGCGACAGTAATTAGCAAAATATCCCCGTGGGGCTATGATCCAATCGTCCCATCCGAGGGCCTTAAAACTAACGTAAAAAGATTCTTTGCAACACTGGCCATGCATTGCCCCTGAACAGTCCACAGCTCGTCTCCGTACTCTTCGAGCACGAGTGGGCTCTGTGTGCAGAACCAAAAAGGGTCGATTAGGATTCAAGCGGTCCTCGAGATGATATTCGGCTCCCACCTCGTAGGAGATACCTTCTAATTCGTCTTGGCTGCTATTTGAAGGCTTGATATCTCGACTTTGTCGATATTTTCTACTCATAAGCCAAAATGATCGGGGCTGGCCGCCTTTCATTTGTTGATCCGCTAGCTGTTGATTTTGTATGTGCGATGTGTGATGAGCCGGGCTTGCTCGATTTTTTCGCCTATAGCGATGATGGTTGTATTGTCTATAGTGATAATAGTAACGTTGACTCTGATTTTTATAAGAATGATCGGTTTTTGAAGCTGTTAGCTTTGTTTGTGGTTTGTTTATATTTTTAATTTCCTGCAATTCATTTAATGGCTGACGGAGTGCAGCAGCCGACGCTGACAATAATGAAGGATGAAACTTCCTGTCAAATAAGTGAAGAACATAACGACTGCCACATCCAGTGCAATCGATTAGTAGCCGCAGTTTATCTTTCTGATGTTTTCCATACCAGAACTGAACGGTTTCGGTAATGTCTAGCTTTTGCCATCCCAGCACATTGTGGTCAACAGCTAAAGACGTACAGAGTGTAGCCACTTGATCGAAGCCCTGTTTATTATTTTTATATTTGATTATATCCTTTTAAAAAATATATGTCTTTCAAAATTAAAATACATTGGCACATGACAGATAAGATTGCCTTACTTACCTTACTAGAAAAATCGTTCCCGATTAATTGAAAAATCCAGATTTTCAAATTTGGCTCCCTTGAAGAGGCATACTTGTACCGGTGATGGTGCCGATGCTCTAACTGGCCAGTTGCAATGCTTGAACGCGTTGAAACTTTTTCTATCCTTATATGAATCTCAGCATTGCGAATTTGTAGCTTTTGTTTCGGAATTTTATTTGAAGGTGGACTAAATTCAACTAGACGATGTTTCTTGTAAATTTTCCCTGCAATGGTAAATTTTATAAACATCATAAATTAATTTAAATCAATATCAATCAACAACATACTTATTTTGTAAGAGGAGGGGTTCTCGACAATTTATGCAAAAAAAAAATCAAAAATGTAAAATTTTAACTACATACATATGTCGCTAGAATGACTTATACAAACAAAAAGGGGCGGGTGGGTTTTGGTTTTGGTATTCGATAACTGTGTGTTCTGTGGGGTGATTCTGGTTTCCTATTTTTTTTTTTTGTATAGGTGCGTTGCGTTGGGGTGGTAGGAGTGTGAGTTGAGTGAGTTACATAAAACAACTCAACTTAGTCAATTTGACTCTCGATCACTTTCACTAGAAACCTATAAGCATTGTATATGAAACTTACATATGTAAGCAATAAATCCGCAGACTACCTAGCGGTACACAAAAAGGGTACGTGTCGCCATAAAATACGCAGCCCAACGGTTGCGATGCAAAGTGCATACTCGTACGCAATAGACCGCAGCTGTGTAAACAGTACGAGGACACCAACGAACGATCGTTGTGTTCAACCGTAAGGATCTTATGTATATCCTAGTATGTACGATGTAAAAGGGTAGGAGTAGGAATGTTTGTCCTACCCAAGTATATATAAGAAACAGATTGTAAAGTCGGCGCATTATGTTGATGACCGGCTACGAGTAAGAAGTAAAGTAAAGTAAAGCGAAGATAGATTAATAAATAAGTTTTATAACGTGATCGTGTGTTTTGATTTGAAAACGTAATTATACATATAGATAGATAGATAGATATTTATTTCGTTTTAAAATACAATGGGTTACTACCGCACAGTTTACAATTCAGAGATATGATATTACTATGTATGTATCTTTCTACTGAGGCATTGTCTTATTTTCTAAATTTATTTGTTTAATTGAGAATTTATTTATTTTGAGGGAAAAAAAACGTACAAAACCCTCAATTTGATAAAAAAAATAAAAAAAATATGCTTACATCAAAATGTATGTTTATTATGTATATACAAAAATTACTAAATAAATATTATGTTAATAAAACTAAAAAAAAAAAATATCACAGAAAAAAGGTAATTTGATTAACAAACAAAGAATAATACTTAAGTTAATAAATTGGGCATAACAATAAATAAATTAACAGAAAATAAATAATTTAACAGAAAATAAATAAATTAATACTAAATAAATAAATGATAATAAAATAATACTAATAATAAATAAATAATAATATAATAATAATAATAATTGGGCATAACAATAAATAAATTAACAGAAAATAAATAATTTAACAGAAAATAAAAAAATGAATACTAAATAAATAAATAATAATATAATAATAATAATAATAAATAAAAAAATAGATAAATAAATAAATAAATAAATAAATAAATCAATAAAGAAATAAGTAACAACAGAACAGAAAGATTTAATAATATGGATAACAAAAACAAAATTATTACAAATAAATAAATTAACAAAAAATATTTAAATAAATAACAATTAATTAATTAACAAAATAATAAAATCAATAATTTAACAAAGATTTAATAAAGTTAAAAAATATATATTGAAATAGATTTACAAGGAAAATAAATAGGTTAATTAAAAGAAAAAACATGATAATCATAACATTGGTATTAAAAGTTATTATAAAGAAACATGTAGTTGATTTATTAGGCGATTATCGGAGTAGTCACATCGCATTATAAATGTTTCAGTTAATTTTCGTATTCCATCAGAGATCGTCGCCGTGGCCGTGGTGGTTAGTGCGTTGGACTACTACGCATGCTGCTCGAGTTCAAGCCCAGCAAAAACACCTAAAAGTTCTTTCACGGTGCCACCTCTTTCGAATGTCTGACAAGCAATTAAAGAGTATCATTTGTCCTGAGAAGCTTCTCAACTCGCCATTCGGAGTCGGCAAAAAACTGTAGGTCCCTCCCATTTCGTAGAAAAAAATAACACGCACACACAAATGGTTGCGAGAAGCTAGGCTTGGTTCTGTATAGGACTGCAGACGCCGTATATTCATTATCAGAGATCAATTCAACATTGCATAAAATATGCAGATCAGACGTAGAATGATGCCAAGGCAAATTCAGCATCATTTTCAATACTTTATTTTGTGATATTTGCAGCTTTTTTATGTGACACTCTGCCGAGTCACCCCACACTTGACATCCATATAGAAGTATTGCTTGAAAAATAACTTTGTGGATTATTATTTTATTTTCCTTTGATAATAGGGACTTTAGATTAATGATAGGATATAGCATTCTTATAGCTATATTGATTTTTGCCAAAGTTCGAGCTATATGTTCCTTAAAGGTCAATTTTGCATCTAAATGCATACCCAGATATTTTATAGAGTGCTCCCACAATATTTGCTGGCCAATCACCATTAGTTGATTAGCGGGGAGAAAACAAGGTTTCCTTTTTCGAGTAAAAAAAATGGCTTGCATTTTGTCCGCATTTAGTTTAATTTTCCATTTTGCATAATACTGTTCTAATATTTTCGCTGCATTTTCTAGGTTTGATTGAATATTAAAGCCAAATTCATGTGACGAAAATATAGCAGTATCATCAGCGTATATTGCTGCTTCACAATTTGGTAAATTGAGAAAATCTGAAGTGTATATATTGTATAATATTGGTCCGAGCACCGAGCCTTGGGGTACACCAGCATAACAACTAACTAAAGAAGACGCACTTTTATTTACATGGACTTTGAAACAACGATTTAACAAAAAACTTTGGACAATTTTACAGATAAATTGGGGAAAATTAAGAGTTATCATTTTATATACAGGGTGGTCCGGTTTGAGTTACATATATTTTGGGAACTGAATTATTGGTTCATGTTATGAAAAAAATCGTATGGGAGGGGAGGGGGGGGGGGGGTGTATCTTCAACGCCCACTAAACTACAGGATGTTTGAAAAAGATCCTTTAGAAAAGTTGGTACCAACAGTTATTCAATTATAGTTTCTAGTGTATGGAACTTAGAGCAACCAAAGTAGGCTCGTTTCATAGACAATTGAATAGTGTTTACAAAAGTTCAAAACTATAATAATCTGTACTTTCATTTTCAAGATATTGGTCTTCAAACACTAGATTTTTTTTGATCTTTTTTAACCAATTCTTGTGAAAATCGCATTTATCTCGGGAAAGTGTGCTTATAATTTTTTTTTTAATATTATTATTATGATGCACCATAACGTCACTTACAAATTTACCTTACAAAGTTTTTATCTGGGGCTTACAGTTTTCCAGGTATAAGGTTAATTTAATTACAAAGACCATTTAAAAACGAGCATTATTTGTGTTCAGTAACAAACCTTTTACCTCGGGCTCACAGTTTTCCTGGAATTAAGTTAATTTACTCACTAGAACTATTCAAAAATGAGTATTAGCTTGTATTCAGTGTGACGGTGGACACTTTATATAAAAAAATGCTCGTTTTTTAGTGGCATTTGTAATTAAATTAACCTTATACCTGCAGAACTGTAAGCACCAGGTAAAAACTTCAATATCTGTAATGTATGTGTTTGCAGACGTTTTAAGGCAAGGAATTTGTTTGTTTTTATTCTTAACTAATTTCATTATGTTCCAAAATGGTTTGGAAGCTCTGTCCAATGTATTAAGTTTATTATTCCATTCCTGGTTTCGTTTGTTTTGAATACATTTAGCGATTTGTTTGTTAAGATATGCAATATAACTTTGAGAAAGTACTATCAGTCAAGCAAGATGTTTTGTTTGTTCCTCGGCCTGCCAGAGGGCGCACCGAAATTCATCGCGAGAAAATGGAAAAACATATTACGCTTTGAGAGAATTGAGTAAAAATTAAATATTGAGACGGTGGTGATGGTGATTGGGAATAAAGTAAAAACGTGAATGCTTAGCATATTGCCCTCCGATGTTTACTCAAAAGCAAGGAGAGTTAAAACGCCCAACAAACATGAGATTTGAGTGTTCGAGTATAAAGGATCTATGTCTTCTTTAGGTTTGGTAGAAAGGAGATGGACCGTAAGATGCTACTACTATCTTTCTTATGACCTAAAAATTATGGATCTAAGATTTTCAGTTTTAAAAAAATCAATTAATATCTGAAGACTTTAAAAGTACATATATGTATGTATATATTTTTTTTTTTTGAAAATCACTAATTTCTGAAAGATCTTCAGCGACAACATACCTTTTTTTTGACAATTATGTACCAAATCGGAACACTAATGGAATCACTTCGGTGTCTGTCTGTCCGTCTGTCACAGGCCTTTTTCTCAGAGACCATTTGACGTACACTATAGAAATTTGGAACAATTGTAGCAATTAGTGGCCTAAACACTGACCTGAACTTAAGAAGTTGAATTTCGACTTTGGGGGCCTAGTTTTGGGGGGATAAGTGAAATGTTAAAAAAAAAAATAAATTTAATTCAATGTTGAGGTCATCGTGTGTGATGTCAAATGAAAGCTACTGTAAGCTCGAATTCAAAAATGTATAAAATATTTTTTTGTATTACTTTTCTCTTAACACTTTTTCAAAAAACCGTTAAAAAATCGCTGTCCGAGGCTCTATCTCCAAAAATACCGATCAGAAGAATCTGAATTAATTCACAAACATTAAGAATAAAGTGTAGATTTAGAAATAGTTATCAGAACTGCTTTACGTTCGACAGTTCTTTTTTAATTAATTTTTTTTTGTAATTTCACCTTCCCAACTGTTTACATATCACAATCATATAAAAGTGAATACGTGAAGGGAAATTTGTATGTGTGAGAGTATAAAGTTGAATGGTTGCGCCATTAGCTTCCAAAAAATTCCCTTTCTGTATAACCATTGAACTTGGACTTAAACCACATAAAGGAATCATTACATTATAATGTAGGTGTCTCTACTTTCGCTATGAAGATATGAAAATTGAATTTGGGTAAAGACACGAGAGGGAGACAAATCGCAAAATTCAACGAATAACGAGACGAAAATATATGTATGAATACATACATACTTTATTTGTTTTTTTTTGTGGGTGTACAGTGGCTCACAGTGAAAATGGCCCACCTCAAACTAAATACATTTTCTGAGAAAAATTCTAGGAAATCCATCGAAATTAATAGCGAAAATGGTCAACTTTAATTGACTGCTATATTCTTGTTTCAAAAGCAACGAAAATTTTAAACATTTAATAATAAAAGCAACGAAATAAGAGGAAATAAGGGAGAAGAGAACGAAATTCATCTCACAGTGAAAATGGCCCCGATAGCAAAAGCTTCTCAAATAACTTTTTTTTTTTTAAACTTTTATAACTGTAATTTTTTTTATCTCCGTATTACTATTCCACATTAGTGGAAGTCGTTGACGCCCATGTAATTTATTCGTTTAGTTAACTTTTGCAAAATGCGACCTCATAGAGTGACAAAAATCCAATAGAGCTACGAAAATGAATTATTAAGCATTTTATGAGTGAAAAAAGCCAGAGAGAAATCTCTAAAATTGGAAAAATAACTCGAGAAACAATGAGAAATATTATTAGAATGTCCAGAACGATAATAGAGTTATAAACAAGCCAAAATCAGCCCCAAGAAGATGTTTTCTAATCATGATGAACGTTGGATTGTCAACTAATCCGAAGAAAATCCAATACTGAGCGCACCAAAACTAAGAGATATGGTGGAAAAGCATTTAAAGATTAATTGCAATGCTGAAACTGTTCGGACATATCTAGGTAGATCTGGATCAAACGGTAGAGTTGCAACGAAGAAGCCATTCATTAGCCAGACGAACAAAGGGGTTCAAATGGGGTTCGCTCAGAACCACATCATGAAAGACTTTTTGCTTTGGAAAACAACTGTTTTAACTACGGATGAGAGCGAACATAACCATTTTGGATCAGATGGAAGGGTAAACGTTAAAAGAAAGCCGAATAAAGAGATAAATCCTAAGCATATGCGTCCCACAGTTAAGTCGACAGTGGTCAGGTCATCCTATGGTCTGGGGTGGAGGATCAGCATCTTGGGCTGGTAGCTTACATTTTATTGAAGGGAATATGGATGAATATCAATATTTAGATATTTGCAAAACAATTTAAAACAATATCCTGAAAACTAAAGATAGATTGATGGACTTAAAGATAAAGATACTTCTCAGCTCAATCAAGACAATGATCCGAAGCACCCGGCTGGAAGTATTAGGGACTAGATGTCGTACCATTGTCTAAGAGTGATCAAAACTCCACCGCAATTACCGTATTTTATTATAATTGAACACTAATGCAAAAAATTGGAAATTGAAATCCGAAAACATGAAATTTCCAATGAAAATTACCTAGAGAGAGGAATGGTAAAAATTAGTTCCGACTATACCAACAAACTTGTAGAACTAGTTCCAAATCGACTTAAATCAGTTAAAAAACAAATAGTTTGCCCAAAACAGTACTAAATATTGAAATATTTAGGTTTTTTTTTGACAAAACTATAATAAGAAACATCTGGAAAAAACTCCTGTGAATCATAAGCAAGTACAAAAATAACACACAACTTTCCAGTTATCCTGGACACCACCCATAGAGTTAGTTGAAATTGAAACCTATCATCTGAGTTTCCTACCACTACGTCGATCTGTCCGTCTCTCGTTCTCGTCCTTCATGTGCTCGCGCTGTGTGTAAACATTAAAAGGGTATTCATATCCCCTTTAGCGTGTGTAGATTATAAAAAAAAAAAAAATTTAGAACTTAAATATTGCTGGGCCATTTTCACTGTGAGATGAAATTTGATTTCTTATTTGTTTTTTCCTATTATTTTGATGTAGGTATTTGTAATTGAATGTTTAAATTTTTTGGTGTTTTGAAAGAAGAATATAAAAGTCAATTGAACCTGAACATTTTCAATTTTTAATTTTCTTCAGTTCGTGGAATTTTTCGATGAAGATAAGGTTGGTTCGAGGTGGGCCATTTTCACTGTGAGCCACTGTACATTTGTATAGTTATGTATTCTTCTGATAAGATGAGAAAGGACATCAGAAAGAAATGTATATGCACATGCATATGTAGGTAAGTTGCTTACATTTGTGTAGATATATACAAATTTAAATTTGTTTTTGGCAACTTGTGTTGAATTTTTATTGAAATGTGCACCATTATACATACATAAGTACCTATACGTTACATTGGGAAAAAGTGAATTTGTATACAGACACAGAAAGGCAAATTCCAAAATTTCACACATTTAATACAATTTAACGAATAACGAGATGAAGAATCAAATCTGATGCACATGCGTAAATTTCTTGCAAACTTTATTTGTTGTTTTGTGTGGATGTATAATATAATTATTCTTCTGAGCAGATGAGAAAGGGCATCAGATACGTAATTTTATCAAGTTGCTTACATTTGTGTCCATTCTGCAACTTCACATTAAGAAAATTCCTAACGGTATTTATATTACATGAGGAAAAGGGTTAAAGTGGCCGACCACTACAGAGTGGCCGACTACTAGTGCCTTTACCCTATATCTTCAAAGCCGCAGCCAATCGAGAAATTTTATTTTTGTTTTTGAATTAAGCGCACTCAAATAAGTTAATATTGGTTGGAACTACCTATATCCGATAGAATTTACTGTTACCCAGTGTTATTATACATCAAGTTAAAGCTTGAAAGATGCTCTTTCACATTAATGTCAAAAAAGGTATGTTGTCGCTGAAGATTTTTCAGAAATTAGTGATTTTCAAAAAAAAAAAAAAAAAAAAATACTTTACTTTTAAAGTCTTCAGATATTAATTGATTATTTTAAAACTGAAAATCATAGACCAATTATTTTTAGGTCACAAGAAAGATAATAGAATCACCTTTCATTCGATACTAAATACATGTATGTATGTGCGTCTTACGGTGATATGATTTTATATGCATACTAGCTGTTCCACCCGGCTTCGCCCGTGTACTAAAACAGTGGTGTTATTTACTACTCAAAACGCTGCTCTAGTAATGTGGTTCTGGGTAAAAATAAGAGCCAAATTCGCCAAACCTTGTTGAATCCCACTAAGTGTTCAAAGTGTGAATAAACAACATCATCATGTTTCTACTATTATTTGGTTGTGAAATGTTCGATTTAGTAGAGCTAGTCATTCTTTTTTATACATACATTTATTTTTAATCAAAATATCGAAATATAACGCGTTGGCATCTACAACGCTCTTCAGACGTCAAACGTCAGGTGTTAATTTTTTTAAGAATTTCTGAATTTTTAACGCAATGATTTTATGGCCTTTTGCATGGTATGGAAGACTTTCTGGTGGCTGAATGACTTCCGGCTGACTGAAACATCACGACCGTGGACCGTACCGTGGATGAGGAAAAATGTTCAATCCCAAATATAAGAGTTTTTGTACTGTTGCACGTGAGATGGCTTAGCATTGCCATGTAATAGTATCGTGCCCTGCGACTGCATGCGCTACTTATCTCGATTTCCTAAGATAATTTGATGGCGTTTACCGTTTCTCGTGGTTAATGAAATGAAAATTCTATCAGACTGTCACCATAAAGTCTTGCAATTGAGAATTTGATAAAACTTTTTACCATCGAACATAAAAGAAACATGTCAGCTAGATCCGAATTTTATTTTATTTTTTTTTTTAAGAAGGTGGAAAGCATCGAAAGCCTGTGTGCGGGATTTGAACCCTAACTAAAACCACCTCTGCGTCCAACCCCGTATTGGGGGGTTTTCAGCCGTAGCTGCTTCCTTCTTTGTCCGCATGTCCGGATAGGTGGGTGCGAGTGCACGAACATTGGTATGTATGTATGTATTTGTTTATGTATTTATATCTTCACTGCCAACCGGTTCAAAATTATATCTTCACTGCTCGCTGGTTCAAAATAGAATAAAAATGTAAAAGAAAATGATTCCCTTCAGACCAAGTCTTTTAATAGGGGATTCCCCGGAGTTACAAAATCATTTTCATCAGAAAACTAAAGGCAAGACTTTTACCTTTTTCAATATAACATTAAATGATTCCCTTCAGACCAAGTCTTTTAATAGGGGATTCCCCGGAGTTACAAAATCATTTTCATCAGAAAACTAAAGGCAAGACTTTTACCTTTTTGAATATTACATTGAATGATTCCCTTCAGGCAGTCTTTTAATAGGGTATTCCCCAGATTAACAAAATCATTTCATCAGAAAAATTAAGGCTTATGCGCAATATAAATAGAGCGGTAGTTACAGAAAATTTGATCTATTTCTGTGTTTTGTTAGTAATTTGGCAAAATGCTGAACTGATTTTGACTAAACATCACAGAAACACTCGGGCCAATACCGAGCTCAATCGGTTTGGTTGCTTTGGAGTCAATAGCATACTGACAATACATACTTACAAATATACATATAAATGTAGATATGTAGATAAAATATACACATATATACATATATATGTAGATACATGTAGATGTAGATACATTGGCCTTTATATATTGTATGTACATATGTAGATAGAGAGTATAAATATAACATTAAATGATTCCCTTCATTTTGTGACATGAGTCATTTTGGGTCAATAAATAGAGAATTTGTTAATAACTTCACTGCAGCACACCTATCGGGTCCAGATTCTGTGATTTCCACTTTTGACACTATGCCAACACATAATATTGTGAATTTGAGTCTCTTTGGTCAGTACATAGAGCATTTGTTAATAACTTGACTCTTGCGCCACCTAGCGGGTTGTTCCGTTGTCAGGTCGCAGACTATCTCTTTGCCAAATAACATTGCAATTGGTTCAGCGGCTTAGGCGTGAAAAGGTTTTGTTAATAATTTGACTCCAGCGCCCCCTAGCGAGCGGTTTTTCCGCCCATGTCCTTCCCCAGGTCCCAGACTATCTCTATACCAAATTACATCATTATGATTGGTTCAGCGGTTAAGGCGTGAAAAGGTAGTGGACAGACAGACAGACAGACAGACAGTTACTTTCGCATTTATAATATTAGTGTGATAAACGGGCAAAAATCATCAGAAGATCTATCCGCAATATTAACTTCACAGTTTTAATGTACTGAAGCTCAGCTTTATTTTGATACCAATTTAATTGATGTACGCTCTTGGCCCAAGCTCCATATAATTTTGCCCCATCTCCTTTCGTTTCACGATTTTCGGTTCACACCTTGAGCTAAGAAGTTTCACTTCAAAAACGTTTAATTAATAGAATACATACATATACATATGTAAATTGTGTGAAAATACGGAATAATTTTGATAATAAAAACGCTGTTATCATATTTTTGTAGAAAAGGTTCTTATTTCTAATTAGTTTTCCACCACTACGTACTAAATACTTTTATATCCGCTGCCCATGAAGGGAAGTTCATGAATAGTTTGTAATATATCAATAGGACTGCCATCTGCCATTTCTTATGTACCTACATATATGTACGTATGTACATACATATTTCAAAACTCAAACAAAAACAAGAGAGAAAAGAAAACAAGTTTTTTCATGCCAAGCAAATCCGCTTCACCAAGTACACGAGTACTCTGTCAATGACTGCAAGTTTTTCGTTTATCACACCACCCTACCGCCAGTACTCAATATGTGCTCAACACTTAAACCTAAGCACCACTTGCCTGGCACGTTAGTCATACAACAGACTAGCGGCAGAAAGTCACATATTGAGGGCTGCACCAAATAGCACAGAGCAAATACAGGTACATAACGTAGACGTGCTTAATGAGGGTGAATATGCATGCGAAAGTCTTAAACATGTGAGAACTGATGCGGACGAATTTCCAGTCTGAGTGGTGTAGGAGGTGCAGATGGTTACATACAAACTCGTGCATTAGCATAGGGGTAAATGGGTATATACATACATACTTAGCTTCACCTCTTGGTGAATAGTACTTAATAAAACACTATAATACCCGTCTGCACAAACATGATGATGTTTATATGGGGTGATTGCTTAAGTGAGAAGTCTGCGAAATTGTCTTGATAAAAGAAAACAATACATATGTAAATACAAATTATAAAATTAGAAACTAGATAGACACACACAGTGGCTTCAAGCCACAAAAGTGGATATTTATTGAAGGCGCACTTTAGGTTAATTATAAATTGCGTGAAACAGGAACTACATTATACTATACATGCTTAGTCCCTCCCCACTAGCGTTGCCAGACGTCGGTCCCGGTTTACCCGGGACGTCCCGGATTTTAGACATAATTTCTAATTGCTTTTGTCCCGAGTTGGGAAAAAAATATTAAACACAAATAATTTGAGACTTAATATGAAATAATTTTTTTTAATGAATTCTATTTCATCACGTATTCTTTTAAAGTAAATACGTATATGACAGTGTCCTGTAATGACACCAATAAATCGTGAAGTATTTTTTAGGGACAGAGGGCATTTACATTACATTCTGCCTGTCTGGTAGCAAGGCCCACCTTCCCATCTAGCATTGGTTTTATTGACTGTGTCAAGTTTGAGTGATAGCTTTTAAGTAGCGAGGGGCATAGCTATATTCTTCTTATCGGGTAGAATAGATATTGTTGTTCCTAGTTTAGCGAGCTCGTCAGATTTACAATTCGCTGGAATGTCTCTCTGTGCCCCGGCACCCAGCAAATGTGGATATAAAACGTACTAGCCATCTCTATAGGAGATGAACAGCAGTTGGAGGTGGTCTCAGAAGTGGATAAGACTGATTCCAGAAATTCAAAGACCGGCTGGCTATCCGAGAAGATTCTAATATCGTTAGTGGATATAACATTCATCTTGATCCAGGACAGTGCTTCAGAAATCGCCATAATCTCCGCTTGAAACAGGGTACTGTGATCGGGGAGGCGAAAGGAGAGATGGCGTTGATCTTAGAGCTCGACTAATAAACACATGCTAATCTTTTTACTTTCCCCAGGCGCACACAGGCGGATTTTCCAAAAAACATGACCATAACTATAAAAAACAAAAATGCCAACTTGTTAATATATTACTTAAGCATATTATCTGATTGATCCTGCTTAATTCACTGCAACCATTGCTTCGGTTGATGCTTCTAAAGTGGAAGCTTTTGTGAAGCACTTGCAGTACCATATTGGGTGTTTGATAACTGGTGTATTTGCTTTGCTTTTTTTTAATTTTCTGTGTGAACTTATAAAATAAATTAGATTGGAATTTGTTGATAGTGGTAAGTAGAAAAATTGTAATGCAAAATTTTTAAGTAATTTGAAGTTTAATGTAGATTTAAAAGCTCTCAAAAATAAGGCCTTTTGAGATCAAAAAATTATTTTACTTTTCTGTTTCATAAAGGAAAAGTTTGGTTTTCCCGCCTTTTCCGGTTATATAAAATAGCTTAAAATTTACCTATATACTTGCTTATTCAGGAATCACCATAAACAGTTGCGAAAGTTCGCGATGTTGCAAGATATCGTCAAGTAAAGTTTGTATAAAAAAATACATTATAAGCGATAAGAGATTTTTTTATTTCATTTATAATTTATTTAAATCAAATTAAATTGTTTTTTCTTATCTTTTTCTTATTTTTCATACAATTTTTTTTACTATTTTTGGATTTTTTTGTAATTTTTCTAATATAATAAAATTTTACAAAATTACGCGTTAGTTTACTAAAAATATATTTTTTACTTGTTTTCTGATAAACTTAAACAATAATTAACTATCAAAAACAAAAAAATAATTTTGGCCCTGTTTTTTTGGAAAATCCGCCTGTGTGAGGCGGTCGCGATGTATAGCTTTATCTAAGGCGGTCCACCAGACAACTACGCCATTCATCAGAATCGGTCTGATAATAAACAGCTTTCTTGCAAGGGTAGAGGGCTATGATAGATTTCTTCACTTTTCCCTGGATCTCTTCTAGCTTAGTTTTTTTGTTCAGGAAGAGACCTAGTTACTTTGCTTTGTCGGCGAAGACTAGTTTGGTACCGTATATAGAAGGGGTCTATCTGAGGAATTTTGGACTTCCTAGTGAAATGAACCAGTTCCATTTCTGAAGGTTAACCCACAATCCCCATTTTCCGTTCATTTCGAGAGCTTGTTTAGTAAAAAAAGTATATAAATACACAAAATATATATTTTTGATATCTTATATTTTGAGTTTTTATTTTGTCCCGGGAGAAATTTTAAAATCCCGGGTTTTTCCATATTTTTGCCATTTGTCCCGTCGAGCTGCGAGAAAAATCTGGCAACTCTCCTCCCCACATGAATGATAAATGCAATTTGTATATTGTATTCTAGTATTACGTTTATAAAGTTATAATATGCATTCGTGCAAAAATATAACACGCACACACAAATAGGTGCGAGAAGCAGGCCCAGGTTCACCTCGAGCTGTAGCGCCAACTAAGTAAGTAATATGCTATCGAACAATTTATAGATACCAACGGAGATATGTTTACACATGTAGTTGATAGGCGGGCAAGAAGGACCACTTAACCCTTGTCCGGGCAAGGCCAGTCTAAAAGTAGTCCTAAACGACGAACATGCTCGCCAAACTTTGGTACCAAATTATGGTAGGAAAAAGATATATATATATAGGGTTTTCCAATGAGAGGTGTTATTGTGAATGGCCCGCTATTTCGGTAGTTGTCACTTTTGAAGCTTTTATTCTTTGACATTTGACAAGTAGAAACTACGCCATCACTAAAAATGGAACGATACACGCTTTAACAACGCATTGAAATTCTTAAAATTCACTACAAAAATGTTGAAAATCTTGCAGTCACAGTTCGTAAAACTAAAACATTTTTTGGTCGTCGTGAAGCACCTTGTCGGACCGCAATACAGAAATTGGTGGAAAAATTCGAGCTGTTGGGACAAGTGAGTGATGTGAGGAATAAAACCCATGCACGTCGCTCAAGAACAACTGAGAATATTGCTGCTGTAGCCCAAAGTGTTGAAGAAATCCCAGGTTTGTCCATTCCTCGTCGTTCTTTGGTAGTGGGCATTCCACAAACGTCATTACACCGTATTTTGCATAAAGACTTGGGTCTTAAGGCTTATAAAGTTCAGTTAACACAAGAACTCAAGCCGGCCGATCATCAACAACGTCGTGTCCTTGCTGATTGGGTCCTTGAAATGAATGAAAATGATCCGTGTATAGCTTGTCGGTTTTCATCCACGGGTCCCAGGTTCGTTTCTCGACGAGGGCAGTTTAATTTGTTTTTTTTTTGGTTTTGTTGTTTTTTTTAGCTTCTTTTCTAGTTTTCAATCATGCTGATAGAACAGAAAGTTGTTTCCTTTGGGTTTGTTTTTGTTTTTTTGTTTCTTTTCTAATTTTACCCGGCTATGTAGTCCTCACGGACTACTGCATGGAACTAGTGCATAAAGTTTCCTTAAGACTCCCGGGTGCCTGCAGCGTATTTAAGGCAACGTTCTTGTCGTACTTCATGATAATGAATCTAACATTCACAGTCAGACTGCACTTAAGGCGCTTAAATAGTTCACTTTCAAATGGCACTAGTCAGGAGCTGCCGCATAATGCTAAGGGCATTAGGTATGCTCTGTGCATTATACAAACCCTTGTAAGACTATGTTGGGTGCCTGGTCAGTCTGTTGTACTTAGAAGGCAACGAGTTTGCCTATGAGCTGGGAAAAAAAGTTGCCGACTACGGGAAAAAACTGAAAAGTACGTACGGCACATGATGAAATGAAACGATGATGTTGAGAGCTAAGCCTCAACTTCTCTCAAAATCTTTTACGATTATTTTAATAAATGATTTTTTAAAAAAAAACTACAAAGAAATATAAATGTTCCTTTTTGTTTTAGTTTGGTAGGTGCGTATGCGTATATGTAGTTGTTACAAAAATGCAGTGCATGCGTGCGTGCTTACTTGTGACGTGAGACGGTAAGTTGAGTAGAGATGTCTTAAGCCGATTTTATGTTTCGATAAATTGGCAATTTGTATACACTACATATTCCATAAAAACATTTTTGTTTAATACATACATAACATATATTGTACCTAATTAATAAATTTGAAAAATTAACGATTTTTAATTTCTCCAGAGCAAGTAGCCAACCCAAGGCTAAAGACCAGGAATCGCCACTGGTTGTGATGTTGTTGACTTGGGGTATACAAATTTACTAACACACAGCAAGACAAGATGGCTTTCGCTGTTTTCTGCAATTGAAGAGATATTGAAGTTATTTCCCGCCCTTAATACCAATAGAAACGATATAATACAAAATCTCCACGCAAGCACTGCAACAGTGTAATGAAAGATGGCGTAACCTTGATACGTGTAGCAGACTTGGCCTCAGCTAAATCAGCGTAAAACTTAAAGCCTGCTTAAAATTAGCAGAGCACATATTGGTAACCTGGCAGACAGATATACCAGGAGGCTGGGAATCCTCGCCAATGACTTCTGTCACAGCTGCATGGATGAGGAGGAGGAACTTCTTTTCCATGCACTCCCCTCCAAGAAAAAAAAATTATTATGGGAGAATACTTCTGTATCAAGATATTTCAGCAACGAATATATGTAAATAAAATATGGAAATTCATCCAACTTTCAAAATGGTTTGAGGAGTATTGATAAGAATCGGTTCATGTTTCAACACAATGGACATACTTTGGCCTACCTAAGTGAATCCTACCAAATATGGGGATAGCCATAGCCACTCAACCTAACCTAACCTAACCTATGTCTCGCTCTGCCCGTGCAATAATATAATCAATTGATTCATATAATTATATAAGAACATATGAATGTACATATGTACATCCATATACACCCATACACAATTATATGCACGTCATACATAGCTTACATAAAGCATGGCGGGAACGAGGCGCCGGCCGCACCGCCTGCCGTATCCCATACGTATTTTTGAGAAATCATTTGCAATGCTAAAGAGAACAAACATTGTACATCTCTTGTCGTTAACAGGGTAGTTTTAGTTTTAGTTCGATTGGAATGATGATACAAATGAACTAAAAGAGCGAGAGCTTGTAACTTTCACACCCCGGAGCGCTCTTTTGAACTAGTACGTTTGTGAACCACACAAAACTACTTTCGTCATCCCTTAAAGCAGATGGAAATGGAAATGGAAATGGCTAGTTTCGTTGTTGTATGTCCTAAGTCCTACACATCTATCCTCAAATTTGATATTAGGTCTGTTTGGTAACATGCTAGTTTTGGAAAGTTCTACGTAAACTACATAGAATCTGACAGTTTCATGGCTCTCAATTTTTTTTACTCTCATTTGGCTCTCTCTTTGCGATGAATTATCTTCAAGACCAATTCCTCGGGGTGGACCGAGCCAACTCTGTCAAACCAGCCATCTGACAGTTTGCGAAATGTCATTATCTTCATTGTTAGTGGAAAGCAAAAACAATTTGATAGGTTTGACCAAGTATTGTTTGAAAAGCGTTTGTTTACTTTTGTGCAAGTTTTCTGTCTTTGAGAGGAGTTCTCTCTCTTTGAGAGGATTCTATTATTTGACAGATCTCAATTCCGTGTGCCAAAAAGATACCAAACACACCTATTATTACGCAAATATTGCAGCTGGAAGATGCACATAAGTCCGTGCACATTTGCGAAAGTGTAAGAATGTGCTGATTACTTGTTTTTGTTTAGTTTTGCGTCTTTACAAAAGTGTTAATTTATATTATAACTAGTTGAACCCATGCTCGCCTTGTTTCGCATTCTAAGGGTTTTCTTATGCACACAAATATGCAATTTCAGTGGGAGCGTAGAAACATTAAAGTATTTGTCTAAGTCCACAAAATTATTTAGTAAATTTTGTTGATTAACAGCGTTTTATCAAAAACGTTTCAATGTGTAACTTTCAGCCCCTAACTGCAGATTTCATAGTTCTCAAAAACCGCACCGCACCGTAGCCCGTCAACACTTCCGCCTCTACCAGATATCGTTACAGAATTGCAACTCTAGGTCGGTTGCCGTTACATAATTTAGGCGGGCTAAAGATTCTTAGAAGAATAGTAGGTACACCCACTTTTAGTTTAAATTTATGTGATGGCAGCGAAAGCGAGAGTTTAAAAATTCGACCAGATATCTGGTTGTTACTTCTTGGTCCACAGCCCGGGTGATTGAAATTCATTCTGCACTTTGACCATCAACACGTGAAAATATCTCGCTGTTAATTGCTGGAGCTTAATCATTTCGACGCAACAAAATAGCTCGCTCACAAAGCTAAGAATTCTTACGGTTTTTTTAGTTGTGATATATCATCTTAAACTTTGTTTTTCTATTTTCTTCCGGAAGCGTTCCTCCACAAATTTTAAATAACAAATCAGAGAAATGTCGTGCGTTCGGATGTGCCTCGTGGCACTACTGATAACGTTTGCCTAAACGCAGGGGTCGGCAAGTAATTAAAATTGGGGTCCAGATACGGTTGAAAAATTTTATCGAGGTCCAAAAAAAAAAAAAATATAATTTTTAGCTATGTATGAAAAGTTACGAAAACCCGTTCGCTTACGCAAAAATGTCGCAGTTTTTCGTAAAAGAGAGTACCCACGAAAGAGTAATAACTCTCACCATGCTGCGAATTTTGGCACAAGAAATTTCTTTGGGCAGATTACATGAAAACTGACAAATTACATACATTTTGCATTTTTTGTTGCTCAACGCGTTCGTTTCCTTTTTTGTAAATTTCCTATCTTTGAGAGAATTTCACCTCCACTCTTCGATGTTTGACATAAAACACATCTGATGCAAAAGTACCCGAACGGACCTAGTGACATTGACATTGACATTTATTTCACAATTTGAATAAAATAAAAGGTCTGTTCCTTTAATAGCAAATTGTTACTAATTCGTAGGTTCGCATTTGTACGAATTCTAGACCAACCGCGTTCCTTTACAAAAAAAGGTAGGAAAAGAGAGAATAAAAATGTTCCCTCACTAAAAAATCTTACGAATTCTTAGTCAACAAATTTTTGCGGGTAAAAAGTGAACTATCTTGCAAAGTCAGCTGTTCCGTTTGTTTTGAATTATTTGCATTTTCTTATTTTATGGCAAAAAGTAAAATATTGGAAAGAAAAGGAACATAGATGAAAGTTGAATGTTCTGAATGTTGAAATTTGCATTTCGCAATATATTGCATACCACATTGGTTATGGGATATCATCAAGAGTGGACTTTTCTGTAGAATCCAAGATCGTACAACACCACTCTGTTAACTCTTGCTTCACATATATTCATGACAATTCGTTTGTTGTAACTTTTGTGGTTAAACGCGTTCCTTTACTTTTTCGTAAATTTGCATCTGCCTGAGAGAATTTTACCCCCACTCCATGAAATTTAATAACTTACTATTTTTGGAGCTGAAAGTAAAGGAACAGACCTAAAGTGGCCGTTTTTTTATAACCTACACACGCTAAAGGGGATATGAATACCCTTAGAATGATTACACACAGCGCGAGTACATGAAGGACAAGAACGGGAGACAGACAGATCGACGATTCTAATTTTCGTGATTCTAGTTTTTCTTGGCTATGTAAGCTCAACAAAAGCATAATATGTAATATGTATTTATTGTTTACGTACTTTGTATCTAATTCCTTTTCAAGTTAAATTCAGGGAAAATGCAAAGTATTATATGAACAGATGGTTAAAGAGGTTCCTTTTTAAAAATTGGCTCAGTGAAAATCCAGACAATTTTATAGAATGCAAATGCGTTGTTTGCAACGCAACAAACATTTTTTCTATGAACAAAAGTGGACTATTATGCGACATGCTGAAGGGAAACGACATATCAATAACATTAAGTCAGCGCAACAGCAAATTATGCAGTGCCAAAGAACCTTTTCCTAATGCAATAGACATTTTACTTAAAAATATCATATTTTATAGGTTTTTGGACGAAATTTTAAGTCTCCTGTTACTTTGGTAAGTCCAACAGAAGATCTCCTGTTTTTTCACATTTTCTCAGCGGCAACACTGCTGAGTAAACTGGAACGAAAAAATGTTAGGTATGGTCGGAATTCGAGGGATAAATACATGTTCGCCGCCACCACAGCCCGTCAACACTTTCGCTTCCACCAGATTTCATTGCACTTAGGTGGGCTCAAATTGTTTAGAAGAATAATAGGTTCACCCACTTTTAGTTTTAATTTATGTGATGGAATCCCTGGAGCATATAAAGAATTTCAAAATTCAACCAGATAGCTGGTTGCTATTGTTTCGTCCATAACCCGGTTGATTGACATGTTATCTGCACTTTGACCATACGTAAGAATACGTACGTAAGAACTATCGTAACTACTGATGGCGCCACAGCCAAGGGCAATATTACCTTGGCTTCGTACTAATGAACAACAAATGCTTCCCAGATGTAGCAAATACATATTTATTCATACACATCGCACTAATAATACAATGTGTAAAATTTGAGATATGTATCACCATATTCAAACGTAAAATGCACTTCCCTACGCGTCAATAAGCTGTCGTTAGAATAGTGCAAGAAACAAAATATTTATTAATAATCCTAATAAGCTCTTATTTTTTTTTATAATGTGTTACAGGAAATAAATACTCAGTTTTTCGATGGTTCAGAAAGAAGTCATATTTTGAGTACCGACAGTATTGCATTATTAGTGCGATCTATGGTATGACGTATGAACCAAAATTAACTCTTAAAACATCAGGAGTTAATTTTGGATAGTTTTCGGTATTTTCTGTTTAAATTTGCTAATAATATTTAAAAGCTGAAAATGCAGTTCACTGCTCTAGAAAATTCTCTTTCTTTTGACACCTCATTTGTTAAAATTGTTTGAGTATGAGAGCTGCAAATGCTTACGATGATTGTAGCACATTAAAGCGCAAAACAAATGATCACGTCAGAGCGCGCACACACACTATTGCAACGATACCCACTGCTACACAGCTGCTGGCAATTGTCTCCGCTGAAAGAAAATTGTGGGCAATGCTTTGAATAATTGTTTTGAACATTGCTCAGCTTCAGGACAACGCAGGAGGATGTTTTATATCTCAAATGAATCAGGGACAGATTTACTAATTTCATCTATTTTTTTGTTTTTCAATCCGATAGGCCATTATTGAGTTAGGGCTAAATAATTATAATTTTCCTTTCAAATATGCAATTTTTTCAATATTTTCTTAAGACCATGTCATTTTCCGGGATTAAAAGTATAAATGATATGGTCCAAGAACATAAGCAATCAATATGTCAATGTTTCATCAAAATCCGTATAGTAGTTCTAACGTGATGCGCGAACAAACAGTTTTTAATCTACAGTTTTATTATATGTATAGATATAGATGTTCCTTAAAAGTTTTTCTTCTTTCTGTTTTTTGTTAACATACACTATGAATAAATGGGTTTTCAAAAAAAAAGGATTAATCCTTCTAGCTCGATTTTCTCAAAAATCCCTCTAATTTGCATTAATTTTGATCGCCCGTGAAAATTTGACATATGTATGTAGAGGATGTTTTTGTTTTTCAATCCGATAAGCTATTATTGAGCTAGGGCTGAATGATCATAATTTTCCTTACAGACCTAAAGACCTTTGAACTTTATAATAAAAGAAATTCCATTCCCATCGGCCAAGGCATTCTAAAGCTAGGAGCTTGAAGGTATTCGTAAAAATACTCTCTGCCCAGATATCAGCTTAGATCTCCGCTTGTGGATAGCAGATAACGATAAAAAATATCCTAAGCCTGTATTCCTGATATTTTGCAATCCAACTGTGAAAACCGGATCTAATTTCTTGCAGTAGTTTTTAAGACAAATGGGAACAAAGTCTTTGCAGTCGAAAAAAAGTTACATTTTTATTATAGTAAGGATAAGGATTATTGGAATTAGATTTTTGTTAATTTTTTTGTTTAAAATACATGTAACTCGAGAAATCATATGGGTGTATTAAACGCAAGCGGGCCGAAGGGAGGATGTTATAAGGAGAGAGGCAGTCTTTGAACCTCTGTTGAAGGAAACAATCTTAAAGAAATTGAATGCAGGTATCTTAAACTTAAAGTAGAAATGTAACTGGATTATGGTCCGATTAGGAGTTTTCCTCTATGAATAGCAAGTTCTTCAAACTGAACTTTCTTATTTCCAACCAGAGCCACATTATCAGAGCAGGGTTTTGTCATGAGTAACGCGACTGCCTTAGTACACAGGCGAGAAGCCGGGCGGGAAAGCTGGTAATTTATAAGGACTGTATGCCATCTTCTTTATCATCATCAGACTGAATTGTATCAAAAATCCATTTGCTCTTTCTATGGCAAGCTTGAACAAAAATCATATGGATCAGATAGCACGCTCTACATCTACATACAGTCTTGTGCAAATTAATGTGAAAAAACAATTTTTTTTGTTCAAAAACTTGTATTATTTATTTAAAGTTGCAGTAAGTAATGAATTTATAAAATTAATATTTAATGTGTCCACCATTTGTATTCATTTTGGCATGGATTCCACTAGTTTTTGACAGTTTTCAACGATTTTACCATACTTGAATAACTGACTCAATCAGCTTCGTTTTGGTTGTGCAGTCCGTTTTCCTCGATTTAGTTTTGCATATAGCCCACAAATTTTCTATGGGATTAAGGTATGGCGAGTTGCCAGGCCAATCCAAACAAGTTATAGCCTCTTCTGCGAAATATGTTTTAACTTTATTTGACGCATGACATGGAGCCAGATCTTGTTGTTGTTGCGGTTTCTGCATTCATTTTGGACAGCTCAGGAACCAGATGACTTTCCAATAACTCGATATATTTGTCACTGTTCATCATTCCTGTTATTGGAACTAACAATCCTGTACCAAAGTAAGAAAAACAACCCCAAAACATTTGCTTTACAGGATGTTTTACAGTCTGCTGGATATGGGCCGTTGAAATGGGTTCACCATCGAATCTTCGAACATATTGTGGTTTCATACCCTGCACGACAAAATAACTCTCGTCCGAAAATAGCACCTTTTTCCATTCATCCGCTGTCAATTCTTTATATTTTCGAGCCCAAGCCATTAACTTCTTTTTCATTAGAGCATTGAGGAGTTGTTTCTTCAGAGTCAACTTCTAGAAGACGTCGCCGAACTGTTGAGACATCCACAACGGTTCATGCAGCCGCAAGATCTTTTTATAAGTCGTCACTGGTTTTACTAGGGTTGATCATACTGATTTTTATAAGAAGAGCGTCCTCTTTCTTGGTGGTTTTACGTTTTCGACCACATTTTCCTGTTCGTTGCGGTAAAATCGACCCAGTTTCTTTATGGCGTTTGATGATGTATTAACCGATCCTAACGATATGCCACTCTTTAGCTATCTGTCTCTGATTCTTAGACGTATGCTCAAACAAAGTAATTACTTTATTACGGGTTGCAACGGTGATATCCATTACTAAGCACTTCTGAACAGGATCAAACTTGTCAGCAGATTAATTTTTGTCTGCACAAATCGGTAGCTCCTTGGAATTTTCAAAAATTTCAATTCAAAAATATTTAGGGAAGTTAGGCAAACCATGTTTTCCGCAGGGCTATTATGTTCTAGTTTAAGAATATGTACAATTTGGACAAATCCAAGAACGTTGTGACAACAAATTACATTGTTTGCCATTCCAATTAAGAAATAAATATAAATATAAAAAAATATTTTTTTAAAAACAAGCTTTAATGAACTAAAAAGTAAAAAAATAATTTTTTTCCGAGTCACCAATGTGTGACTATAAATTAAAGCTTGGGTCACTCAGGCTCGAGGTAAAATTTGGCTAAATGACGATGACGAGATCTAACTAAACAGTAAAAGTGACACAAAATGTGTTCTGCTAATTCTTCTTCCGTCCTCGTTGCACATCGTGTATGTGTTGTCTTGTGCCTGAGTGCCCCAAGCTTTAATTTATAGTCACACACACATGGTGACTCGGAAAAAAATTATTTTTTTACTTTTTAGTTCATTAAAGCTTGTTTTTAAAAAAATATTTTTTTATATTTATATTTATTTTCTACTTTTTAGTATCTGAATTTTTTTTACAAATTTACGTCTATACGGTTATTAGCTTGGGTGGGTTGGATATAAGAAAGTTTGCTTAATATGTTTGAGATTCTACTCGCCCTTTCATTTGATAACCATGCCATGGTGGTTGTGAAGAAAATGGTGATTCGCCATCTTGGGGCACCCACCATATTGAATTTAGAATGACGTCACTTGGCTAGTCTAATTCTGCTTGTCAATCCCTTTAAATTGATACCCATATTAAGGAGGTCGTGAAGATAACGGCAATCCTCCATCTTATGGCGTCCGCCATATTAGATTTGCAACGTCATAAAATATATTACATATATTGTTTGAGATTCTATTCGTCAAACCCTTCTATTTGATATCCATGCCATGGTGGTTGTGAAGAAAAAGGAAATTCGCCATCTTGGGGCATCCACCATATTGAATTTAGAATGACGTCACTTGTGTAGTCTAATTCTGCTTGTCAATCCCTTTAAGCTGATACCCATATTAAGGAGGTCGTGAAGATAACGGCAATCCTCCATCTGATGGCGTCCGCCATATTAGATTTACAACGTCATAAAATATATTACATATATTGTTTGAGATTCTATTCGTCAAACCCTTCTATTTGATATCCATGGCATGCGGGTTGTGAAGAAAAAAGTAATCCGCCATCTTATGGCATCCACCATATTGAATTTAGAATGACATCACTTGGCTAGTCGAATTCTACTTGTCAAACCCTTTCATTTGATACCCATATTAAGATGGTAGTAAAGATAACGGTTATCCGCCATCTTGTGTGTGTCCGCCATATTGAATTTTTAATGACGTTATAGCGTATTGTATTCTACTTGCCAAGCCCTTTCATTTGATACCCATATTTAGGAGGTCGTGAAGATAATGGTAATCCACAATCTTTAGGCGTCCGCCATATTAGATTTACCAGATCAAGAAATATACTATATTGAGTTGTCACCGGATACGCAAAATCTCAGCATAATCGGATATCTGGAAGTGGGTGTAACATCGACTCCCAGATTCCGCCCTCACAGAAATGGAAAAGTTAAAAAAGCGTCCGCCATATTGGATTTAGAACGTCATCAAATAGCACATATTCACCCCTGTGATGAATTCCGACCGGTTTGAAAACGGACGGAATTACAAGGGAAGAATTCAAAATTAACGGATTTTTCCGAATTCATCCCTTGTAATTTCGTCCGTTTTCAAACCGGTCGGAATTCATCACAGGGGCGATTGTATTGTCTCCGGAACTAAAGGGTGATTTTTTAAGAGGTTGAGAACTTTTTTAAAAAAAAAAACACAAAAAATTCGAAAAAATGAATGAAATATTTATTTGAATCGATAGTTTGAACCTTGCAATTTAATGTTTAAAGATAATTTCATGCAAATGTTGACCGCGGCTGCGTATCAGGTAGCCCATCCGCTGAGTTCAATTTTGGCATACTCTTTCACACATATCGGCCGGTATCTCACGAATGAATGCAAGCGGGCTTGTCCCTATAGACATTAGCCTTGACATACCCCCACAAAAAATAATCTAATGGTGTCAAATCGCACGATCTAGGCGGCCAATTGACCGGCCCGAAACGTGAAATTAACTGTTCACCAAACTCGCCTCGCAATTGCGCCATTGTTTCGCGTGCTGTGTGGCATGTGGCACCGTCTTGTTGAAACCACATATCATGCAAACTGTATCCTTCCGCAAAATTTTCCACGTAGTGCTGTAACAAAGGCCTAACTGCTGGGAACGGCGCCGAATCGACATTTCGCGGTCTTCTGTCACACTAGCTGATACGGCCGCAATATTTTCTTCACTACGCACAGTACGTAAACGTGTTGGTGGTTTAATGTCCAACAAAGTAAATTTGGTGCGAAATTTGGTCACAATCTTCCGAATAGACTGCTCAGAAGGTCGAGAATGCCGATCATAAAATGGAAGCAGCGCGCGATGAACATTTCGAACCGAGCACGAATTTTGATAGTAAAATTCAATAATTTGCAAGCGTTGTTCATTTGTAAGACGATCCATGGTTAAATTGCAAATCAAACTGAAGCTGTTTGACAGTGACACAAGGTACTAAACACACGTCAGCTGTCAAAACCAGTGTTGCCAAAACCAAACCAGCTAAAAAATCACCCTTTATATACGTGTGCAAAATTTCAGGATGATCGGATATCTGGAAGTGGGTGTAAAATCGACTCCCAGATTCCGCCCTCACAGAAAGTGAAGTTAATATAAAGCTTGTAAAATATAATATGTTCAGATTAATTTGCACAAGACTGTACCTGTCTAATTGTATGTGATACCTGAATATTGCCACACTTGAAATATTATTATCCTGGATTAATAAGGTACTGACTGATTAAGGGGCAAAAATGTTCACCCGTGTGAGGGCTAATAATATTGAATCACATTACAATGTGAGTTACAGCTAAACTTACAGTTCTGATGATATCACCGAACATAACCTATCAGACAAGTAAGTACTCATCCTCCTGCATAATACTACTATACATAGATATGTACAAATAAGTGCATAATAAACGAGTACGTAAGTACTTGCAAACGGTATTCTTTATTCCCCTGCTATGGATTTAAATTAATAGACAGTAAACGTGCGAAAAGATAATAGTCTTTGTATCAGAGGACACGAATACCGGCTGCCAGTATCGCATTATCCATCCAGACGGATTACAGTCATTTCAAGTATTATTTTTACCAGGCTACGAGGCAACTTAATTTCAACTCTTACACACAGTTGCTCTATATGTATACATACATATGTATATGTTGCAATTGACGTGAGTGCATTACCTTTCTTTTCGCTTTTACTCATATCCGTAAATGCTGCTATGCAGCATGACTGTCATTTCATAGTCTGGCAACATTGGATGGAGTACGAGTATGGACTGGAACAGTGTGCATTCGAGTTGAATGATGAGGGGAAATAGGGTCAGGAGCTATGACGACGTTTATCCAATTGTTTTTAGTAATTAAATCACCTGGAAATCCTTATTTAATTTCACACGATATACCTATTGAAAACCTAGCAGATATCGATAGACTGGTGTACATAAGTGTTTGGTACGAGTATTAAGACGGGTTTAAAACAAAGCAAATAAAATTTAACGCATTTTTAAATACTTATTATGTATCCCTTTATTTAAGAATTATTGTATGCAGTAAAAATAGGCTTGCCATATTTTTGAACCGACTAACCGGGACACGCCACCAAAACAAAAAGTTTTTTAAAGTTTTTGATCAGCACCATACTGAATGGAGAAAAACAACGTGAGCGTGAGCGAATACTCCGAGTACCGAGAAGGTAGTGTATTGTATTGTATTTAGAGGGGTGTTATTCCATGTAGACCTGTAGGTCCATTGTACTTTGGTGAAGCACCACCCCATTCGCTGAGTTAGCGTCTTGCTACTGAGCTTTACATAGATCCAAATCTGCCCGTCGCTTTGATAAAACGAAGCAATAGGGCAAGATTGAGCTTCAGTAGACGTAGCTGCCTAGAGTGGCCTTTCTGATCGGACTCTCGCTAATGAAGTGTTCAGCTAATGAAGTGTTCAGCTTCATCTTCCAGGCACATCTCGCAAAGGCCCGAGCTTCTGATTCCAATTTTGTACAGGTGCTCGCTTAAGGGAGTGAACCCAGTGACCTGTCCTGTGAGGATTTTAAGGTCAGTTCTGCTAAGGTGTAACAGAAACTTAGTGCTGTTTGACTTGGGCGCGTCTACTAACAGTTTGGCCTGTCGGCATTGTAGTGTTGTAGTCGCAGCAGTTCAAGAAGCTTGTTTTTTTAGCATAGGCTGAACTGCAGCCAATAACAGGCTGAGGGCGGATAAACGGGGCCACTGATCCAGCTCTAGCTAGAGCATCAGCTTTATCGTTCCCGGGATATCAGAATGTCCCTCTTGTTAAGTGCAATGTGCGCTGTGCTAGCGATAGCATACACCTCTGCCTAAAAAACAGTTGTAAATCTGCCCAGTGGAATAGATTGCTCAACGATGTATTCTTCTGAGTAGATAGCTGCTCCGGAGAGCTCATCCATTAAGGACCCGTCCGTATAGAAGACTATACTTTCTGATGGGAAATCAGACCAACCTCCGCTGTTTCATTCAGAACGATCTGGACGGAGACATTGGAACCTTCGCCCGAAATTATATTTGGAGCTTGTGGTATCCAGAGCCCCCCCAAAGGCTCCTGATACTGAATCGAGAAGCCGAGAAGGTACTACGAAAACCAACTGAAAACAAAATTATTTGTTAGTAATAACATGTTTTTTTTAGTTCGCTTAGAGGAAAACATAATTACTATTAATCTATGTAGAGCTAGACGCGCGCGGTCAAGTCCCAGACGGTTTGGCATTTTTTTTTACGTCAAAATACATTTTGATGAAAAAATTAAAAACCGGGACCAAATGCCAAAACCGGCCGGGACGCCGGGACTGCAGCCTCAAACCGGGACTGTCCCGGTCAAACCGGGACGTATGGCAAGCCTAAGTAAAAAGAAAAATTATTATAAATATATGTATATACAGTTGTGGTCACGAATTTAGCACACATTATACTGAGTACCTTATTTTACAATTTTCTCGTTATTTTTCGTTCCAAATAACTGTAAAATTCCTCTCAATTGCTCACATCTATACCACAGAACATATTCCGTTAGTTCAACGAAGGTATTTTGCTTTAGTTTGTGAAACATCGTCAGTTGTTTTCATTTGAGTGTGTTTATAGCTGGAGTGAAATTATTGAGTTTTTTTTTTTTTTGCTTGAAATCGAAATAAATTTTGAGGTATTTATACGCTTTCTAGTGCTGAATTTTTAAGTAATTAAATTAATTGAAAAAAGTGTTATTAGTTTAGTTAGTTAGTTTATATGACTTTTATTTTCATTTTTAATTCATAACATTCAATATAATTCTAAGTCTATTATGGTTTGGCCTATGGCCGTCTACCAGATAGACAATAGTTACATTTCTATTTTTGTTTTTAACAGAGAACAAAGAAAAAGGCAATATGTATATACATTAAACATTAAAAATCTTCTTCAACTATACAATTTCTATAACGAAGAGCATTTGCACAGTAGTTGAAAAGTAAATCCCAGCCTCGGACTCCATTTAAGATTT
This sequence comes from Brachyopa scutellaris, assembly GCA_949775065.1. Lineage (NCBI taxonomy): Eukaryota > Metazoa > Arthropoda > Insecta > Diptera > Syrphidae > Brachyopa > Brachyopa scutellaris. Next base: position 6,913,682 of record OX459116.1, read on the forward strand.
CAATTGCTTCACCTAATTCCAGGGTATACGAATCGAAGAATCTCAATCGAATTTCTTTTAAAACTGGGCATATTGCAAGGAAGTGAAATATATCCTCTCGTATCTTCATATTGCAAAGATTGCACAAGACAGGTAGCTCTGGACGGTGTGGAATGAAATTCAAATTTAATATCTCTCCTCTGATTTTAAAAATTACGCTGATCTTTTCTATTGAGTTACAGTTTAAAAAGTAAGTTTTTTCTGCTAGATCGTATTTCAACTTGCTGTAATATGTCCTATACTGGGAAGACTGTGCTTCCGTTACAAATCGATCATACATAGTTCGACCTACTTTTTGCAATAAGACGTTGAGTTGTGCTTTTAGATGTTCAGGTTGCTCATCGGGTGTTATCGTTATGGTTTCTCCATAATCTGATGCAAGGCGTTCCCATTCTTGAATGAAGCTTGCTCTACTTCTTATTACACTCTTGAGTACAACTTTTGGCAGTCTGTCATTACGCATTGCCATAACTTTTACCATGTAGTCGAAATGTAGTCTCAGTGTTTCCAAGAACATAGGCGGTGTACCAGTCTCTAGATGCAGCATATAATTAGGCGTAGCACTTGGTAAACGAAATATTCGCTTACCTAAGAAACTTTTCTATTTCAACAAAGGAACAGTATCCCCACACCTGCGCTCCATATAAAAGAACTGAAGCTGCAGTTGTGCGAAAGAGTTTCTGCTTCGAGCTATGGCTTAAATACTTGTTGTTGATGCAGCGACTCCATACCGATGAGATTGCTCGTTTGGCTTCAGATAGTTTGGTTTCTAGATGTTTCTTAATATTCAAGTTCGAAGACACCAAAATTACTAAGTATTTGTATTCGCGAGCAACTTCCACCATTTCTTCTTGATACGTCCATCTTTCACTTTGAGAATATCTGCCACCGCCGCCTCTGAACACCATTACCTTCGATTTATTCAAGTTCACGCTAAGGTTCCAGTATTTGCAGTAAACGCTGAGCCTATTCATCATTAGCTGCAACCCATCTACAGTGTCGGAAAGAAAAACGATGTCGTCTGCATACTTAAGAGCCGGAATTTGTATGTTGCTAAACTCGATTCCACCTTTTACAGTATCTGATATGTCGTTGATGAAAAGGATAAACAGTAACGCACTCAAGATACATCCTTGCTTCACTCCCATCGTTGTTGTGAATTCTCCAGAAATGGACTCCCCATCCACGCCACATTATTTGCATACATTGCTCTTAAAATGTTGATTATTTTCGTTGAGAAACCTATATTATATAGTTTGTAGATCAGAGCATCGCGCGCTATGGTGTCGAAAGCCGCTCGAAAGTCAACGAAAAAGGCATATAGTTTCTTATGTTTCTGTTTATATATCTCCGCAATATTAGGTAATGCAAATATTTGATCGACTGTCGAGTGATTCTTTCTAAATCCTGCCTGAAACTCCTGCAAAACTTTTTTATTTTCAACCCAGCAGGTAAGTCTGTTGTATATAAGGGCGGCAAACAGCTTGGCAGAGGTGTTCAGGAAAGATATTCCTCTGTAGTTTGTAGGATCGTTATAGTCACCTTTTTTGTACAGTGGATAGATAATTGCCTTTTTAAAACTTTCTGGAATATTTGCTGATTCAAAGATTCTATTGAATTCCCCTGTAAGCGCAGACATGAATTCATATGTGCAGTTTTTATAGAACTCGTATGGAATTCTGTCATCTCCGGGAGCCTTTCTCGTTTTTGCTTTATTAATGACTTCTTTGATTTATTCTAATGAAAACGGGCTATCTAGGAAGTCATCGATAATTAGTGGAGCTGCATATTGGAGTGGTGGTGATATCTGTGGGGAATTAAGCAGATTGTTAAAGTGGTCTATTAGCTGCGTTGCTTTAAGCGACGAGGCGATGCTATTCGTTTGTCCATTTATAGATTTTACAGCTTTCCAAAATTCCGCTGAAGATGTGGAGTTGTTTATAATAGCAATACGTTGCTGTTCAAATGCTGTCTTTTTTTCATAGCAAATGCGCTTGTAGTTCTTATTTGCTTCGCCATAAAGTGTCTTAAAGATGCTGGTATTATATTCCCTAAAAAGTTTTAGAAGTTTGAAAGAGTTATTTCTAGCTCCCAGACACTCATAATCAAACCACTTTTGTTTTGGGATTTTATTTTTTCTTATGGGCAAGTTCGGATCTGCTTTTTTAATCATACTCGTAAGGGCATCGACATCCGGTAAAATATCCACTGTGTGCAATCGCTCAAGTTCAGCATTTAAATTACTGCGATACATATTTCGCGTTCGGTCATTCCACACTAGTTTTGGTAAGAGTCCTAATTGCCTTATACTCCTCTCATTCGTAGGCCTAGATACCAAACAATTAACTTCGAGTGGCATATGGTCCGAGAAAGTCTCCATGCCTAACCGAAAATCACTAAGGAGGAAGTTCCAATTTCCAGAGATGCAACAGTAGTCAATTACTGAGCATGCCTTTCCACGGATAAATGTGTACTCTCCGCAATAATCGCCTTCACAACTTCCATTTAGAATACTGCAGTCGTATGCATCCGCAAGATCAAGTAGCTTTCTACCCTTATGGTCACAAATTGCTTCTTTGGAAGTGCGGTTTATGCGCATTGTGGGTATTTTGTAACCGCTCACAAAATTGTTTTGAGAAAGTCCTAGCCGACCATTAAAGTCACCAATGAGCATCAAATTTGTTTCCCTTAAGTTCTGTAGTACTTCCTTAAGATTTTCATAATCGCGTTGCCAGTGACTAACATTTAAATAAATGGGAATTATGAATAACACGCTGTTATTCGTTCTAACATCGAGGACATTCTTCCACTCTTTTAAAATTAACCTCTGCGTAATTAAGACCCTTTCGATAACCATACAATTCTCCACTACTTTCTCTCCCAAATGTTGACGATTTAATTGCAGGTATCCACTTAAATTCGTAATTAAAAAGGATTTTTTCAAATCTCTTCTCTTCATTTTCTAATACATGGGTTTCGAACAATACAAAGATGTCGAATTTTTTGACATAATTAAAAAAGTTTGTAAATAATAATTTATTCTTTAATCCACTTTACGTTATAACTTAAAATACTTAATTTAATATTATGTCTATTCTGGTAGACTTTTGTGTATCAAGCTTTATGTGAAGACGTACTTGCGTGTCCACCCAAACGGTTCTTAGCAATCACATTTTTTTTGATAGCGCTGGCAGCATTGACATTTTGTGACATATTTGACGTTTCACGAGCATTGTTTACAAGTTCATTCATAAATTGTTTCGGTTGTAAAATGTCTGCAACTAAATTCTTTAAAACTTCAAATCCGCATTTTTCGGCGCATTTCAACCCTTTCGCGAAATCCCAAGTGAATAGTTTACCCGCGACGCACAATTTATCGTCTCTTAAGACAGTTTTGACCTCAGGCTTCTTTCTCCGTAAGACTTGCATAATTGGTACTAGTTTTGCTCTTTTTTCCCGTACATTTAGTGGTAGATCTTTGTGAATGCTTATTTTGGTTCCTTTTAGTCTGTTGGCTCTACGTAATACACTCCAAGCATAATCTCGTGACGACATCTTTACAATGATCGTAGAACTGTGTGGAGCTTAAGTTCGAACGCTGTACGCAGACTCCACAATGTTGGATGTTTCGTTCTTGTCCAGCAATCCGGCGCAGATGGATTTTGCTTTTTCCTGCATGTCGGTGCTCGGTTCAGCAGGTAAGTGCACCACGACGTTGGACTCAGTATTTTTCTGTATAAGCTTATCTAGCTGAATTTCTAGAAACTCATTTCGCTTCTCTAGTTGTACTACTCTTTCCGATATTTCATCTTGGCGGATCTTTAGGCCGGATAACTCTACACATAGAAGCTGAAAGTCGGATTTTGATGGAAGTTCCTGAACTAGTTCGTTGTTTTTTTCATCGAGCAAATTTTTTTAGGGTTTCAATGCTGATGCCAGTTAATTTATCCATTTCCGCGTTAATCTTATTACGACTGAAACTTGGGCGACGTTTTTCGTTCCTATGATGTTCTGGAGAAGTTGCTCTTTTGCTCATTTAGTGAGGTTTTAGATGGATTTTAGTTTTACCAGGTATGGACTTAAATGCTACAACTTACTCTGAGTTACCACTTTATTTGAAGAGGCGGCCTCTTAGATTACACTTTTTTCATTTGTTTACCAAATATTTTCACGTTTTGTGTTCTCTTTTGTATAAGTTTTGCAGGAGATCTTTTTGCACAATTTTTCCTCTACAGATGACAGATGTCAATCTCAATTTTTAGTATTTTGTTACTTACCGATAGAAAATTTAAGAAAAAATATTACAAAAAAAAAAAATATTGCAACAGAAGTTCCAAAACTGTGTGTCCTATAAATAGGACGCTGGGCAGATATGAGGTCTAAAATTTGATACATATGTAAATAATTTTCAGTTATTTTAATTATTTTTTTATTTTATTTGAGGAGTTTATAAATGCCTGTTAACCAAAAAAAAACCAAATAAATGCCAGGCGAAGAATTAATTAATTGATAATTAGGTTAAAATTTAATTAAATAAAAACACAGTGAACAAAAATAAATCAGAGTTGAGTATAAGAGACAGAACTTCTTCGTTCTAACTGCAGCAGCGATGATTATTTCTATTTTTCTGGTACCCAAACATTCACCTTAGCCATATCCTAAGCTCGGGTGAAGTGCACCATTACCATTTTTCCCCGCTTTTTTGGAGGCAAGTCATACATATTTATCAACTTCACACTTGTAAGGGTTGTACTGCTTTACCAACTGATGCTGAGGCAATAAATTCAATTCGTTTATTTTCTTTTTGTGAGTAGTGCGAGCAGTGGCTTGCAGAAGGAGTTGTAATTAATCACTAATTGAACTATGAAAATCTCCTTTGCAACGTCAAACATGCGGTCAAAGAAACCACGATCGTTTTCTTCATTTCAGCAATTCATAATAATTGGACAGGATCTTAGCCTAGAGATTTTCCGTTATCGTTTCCATATATAGGTCATTTCTTAGAATATATGGAAGCTAGAGAGCAAATTAGTTCTCTTCTAAACCTGGAATTCTCATCAGTTACATAGTCTAAAGGCGGAGGTAAAACTGCAACACTTGCATACTCGACTTTTGAATTACGTTGAAGTAGCTCGAGCATATCGGCAATTTGGTCAACAGTCGGACAACAGTGGAAGGGTTGTAAATCTCAATGGCTTTGTATGTTTTTCATATGTGTCTAATGCTGTATTACGTCACAGAAAATTTACCCTCAGACTTTAAAATTGAATATAATGTATGCTATATGGCAAGAACGTGGCGTGATGTTCTAAGCAGGGTGTTCTACTTTTTTTTTGTTGAATAATAACGTACATATGTATATACTCAGTTTTCTCCAGGACCACGACGAGGATGTTAAGTAAACAAGGCCAACAAAATAATTTATTAAGAACGGGGCAACCACACAACCAAAATTTTCTTTCATAGTTAGGAATCTAAAAATGTCTAGTAAAAGCTTTACTAGGTAAACCTTACAAATCAAATCCGGAAGAGACGGTGTTGGCCTTCCAAAACTAATTATTTCCAGTCTTTCTTCCGAATTTAATTGAGAAAATGGTTTCTTCAATAAATTTTCAATAGCGCATCGACAGGTCATTTTTCTCTTACACGATTTGGCTTAAAAGAACGACATGCACATCTAACTATTGCCAAAATGCGAATGATCAATGATGATGTAAGAATAAACATGTTTCCGCAACATGTTTTCAATGCAAATATTTGAAAAAAAAAACACGCCTATTGTTGTGTTGCTTTTTGCTTTCGCTTCAGTCGATTATGTTCTACAAATATAGAGCACATCGAAATCGAACAAATAACTAATATCAGGAGAAGAGAATCGAACAAAATTCAACCAAACAAACGTTAACATGCGAAATAAAACAAAATATGAAAACCAACAAAATACCCACAGGCCACAGCTAACATCTTCCTCGCTAAAGAAAAGGGTAGAAAATGTATTGTATCGAGCCTGCCTGCGTGCGCAGTATGCTGGGGAACTCAAATTGATGCGAAACAAAACAGAATATGAGAAGCAACATTATACCCACAACTAACATCTTCATCGCTAAAGAAAATGTGTTGTATCGAGCCCGGGTGCGCAGTTTGCTGGAGAACCCAAATTCATCCCAGCAGGAAAAGGTAATCTATTGGAATCGAACAGGGAATCAATCGCTAGTATAGAATATTGATTCCAGAATTCATTATTCTTAACACAGACTATGTCCTAGGAAAATAATCGATTACCTGAAAGTGTTTTAAGAATGCATCATAGAATTCATTCTTTGTAATGTATTATATAATTCATGCATTTATAATTAGTTACATAATGCATTTCTCCGACATAAATTAAAGAAATGTATTCAACTTTAAATAAAAAGTACACTGTTTCGTTTTAAAATATTTTATTACAAAAAATTCTAGGATAAAATTAAAAAGGAATTTAAATACAAGAAAAAAATATTATTAATAAAATAAAGCACACACAAAGCACAATTTTTTTTTTTTGTTAATTGTCTTCGCCAATCCGTTTAGAATACATTTCTTACTTTTTTCACTCCTTGCTGTCACGCGTTGCAACACAAAATAAGTTTTTCATGCGTTTTTCAATATAAAACGCGAAATTTGTAGGCGACATGAAGGCGCCGACAGACGACACTGTAACCGAAAAATCGTTAAATTCAAAAACACTAGATTACATTTCCTGCAGATGTGGGAATAAACGTGGTAATCAATTTGCTTTGTTATTATATGACATTACCACGTCGATTCTTTTGGACACATTATATTTCTCATCTATAATAACTAATAATGTATTCGATTCTCCAAGTAATACATACCGTACTTTCCTGCTGGGATGTTATTGTACACGCGATTGTTGGGACTTTGAATGTGGTAGAACGTTTTTTTTATATGGATATTTCCTTTGGGTTGGTGCGCTAGTAAGTGGAGAACAACCGGGCGAGTCGACGTCGAACTGAATTTAATAAAAAGTTGGTTTGGATAGGTTGCTGGATAGAGGTTTGAAAGTATGCATGTATGACGGCGCGCACCATTCAATTTACTTACGAAAAGAGGAGAACATTTTGTTCAACGTCAATTTGTGTTGAATGGTTTATATACATTTTGGTATTGCGATTTTGACTGCGGTGTTTGGTTTGGTTGATTTGGCTATGGACGGTGCGGCGTGGCATAACAGAGTGAACAAAAGTGGATGTTTAAGCATTATTTTTAATTAAGTATTTTTGAATTGTAACTCAATTAGATATTGTTAGCGCATGTATATAAACAAATAAATTTTTCATAAAGATGGATTTCGTTGGGGTGTGCGGAGAACACCTGCGCACCTTAGAATAAACGTCACTGCTATATGGTTGTTTAGCGAATATTTTACAATTATAATGCAACGAAACTTAAAAAAAAAAAAACGTATCAAAATTAACATTCAACCAACAACAATTTTTTATTTTTTTTTTGTAAAGCTATCATATCTGCCCAGCGTCATATTTTTAGGACACCTGATTGCAATCCTTTTTAGTTTCGTCCTAAATTTTTTATTTTTTTTAATCTGACTACCAATTTTAATATATAATCAATTACTTATTTAAATCTGAAGTTTCATCCATTTATAGTGAAACATTATAATTTTAAAGTTTTTTTTTCCCCAAAAAGTGTATTATTTAACCAAAAATTAATTATTTTTAAAATTAAAAAAAAAATATTTTTAAATAATATTTTTTTTTTATTTTACCCTTCAATTACATAGACAATTGGTTAAACTTAACGTTAGAAATGCAGATCTTGTCTTTTAATTATTTTTTTAGTCACTAGAATTTTTCGTCCTCAGCTGTCCTGCGTTAATGGGTTAACGTCATAAAAAAATATGATTATCTTTCCAGGGTTAGAGGAACTTAATTTGAACTAAAGATTCAGCTTGTTGGACAGGGACACGGTTATTGGTTAACGTTAGTTCACAAAATACAACTGAATAAATAAAATAAAACGTTTGTAGGTACCTGTATTTATTTGGCTCTGTTCTATTGCTTTTTTATACGTAGCCGTTTATAAGAAAAAAACAATAATATTATTCCCACAGATTAACACACCTACAGAATGCATTCTTATTTGGTAACAGAGCACATAGACTTAAATATTGTTATCTTAATAGAAGGCATATGTTTATATTTCAAGAAACTTACCCTTTTCAGCAAATGTGATAATTTCTTGAGTGCTGCCAAAAAAATCGTCTCCTTCGAAATAGTCTGGTTCTGGATATCTGTTCTTGTTTTGAGTGGTCTTGCTGCTTCTCACCCTTTGTGGGGGTTGTTGTTTTTGTTGTTGTCGATCTATTTTTTGTTGATGTTGGTGTTGCTGTTGTTCTTGCTGCTGTTGTGCATTTCGTTGGTGTAGTTGTTGTTGTCGCTGCATCTGCTCCTCTTGTACATTTACTTGCTCGGTATTGGCATTAGGGAGTTTCCAACTGGCGTTAACCATATATTTCTCAGAAGAAACATCGTTTTCGCTATCGCTGTAATTTGATTTTTTGCCACTACTGATTCTTAAACGATCTGGACGAATCTCTTCCATTTCTGTGATTCTATTGGCAATAGGTGAATAATTATGAGGTACGAGTGGTGGAGACTCCAAAACAGCCGCCGTTAGTCGCATGTGCTCTTGCGTGCGATGATTGTCATTAAAATCAAAATCGCTTACACTTCGAATACCATCTGCACGGTATATCGTGTCCCAGATAAATTGTTTTGGCAGCGGATGCGTAACATTTGGTTTTTCAGTTAGACCAAGTTTAGTCAGAATTTGCCGTTTGATAGATTCCAATCGGACAAGATCACTTTGACCACGATTCGCTTGAAAAGAAAACAAAAAATACAAGAAAACTTTGTTAGACTTAATTACTTAATCCTACATTTTCATTTATGGACTAGCTGACCCGTGCTCGCCTTGCTTCGCCTTGCTTCGCCTTGCTTCGCCGCCTGTAATTTTTTTCTAATTTGCAAAACTTGACTGTTTCCTATTTCCTCAAGAACGTATTTAAATGATTTTTTGAAAAAAGTCGAAATGATTTTACCAAGCTAAAAAGCTGTCTTAAAAATACATGTTCTTTAACTTTCTAACATACTAAGAAATCGGAGACTCTGTTGGACTGGCGCTATCACAAATAAATCTGCAGGTCTGTACTTAAGTTTCCACAATAACAAACAATTTTATTAATTAATCTCTATATATAAAACAGTTCACTGACTGACTGACAGACAACGCACAGACCAAACTGCTAAACCTAAAAGGCTGAAATTCGGACAGGACATTCGTATAGTGACACAGACATTCGCTAAGAGAGGATTTTTTGAAATTCCATCTCTAAGTGGGTGAATTCGGAAAAATAATGTTCCCTTATATATATATTCAAATTTCTGTCATCAAACACCCCTAACTAATCAATGGCTTATTGGATTTAAAACTTAAGAAAATAGTTTTTAGTAAATTCTTTTAGGATTCATTTAAGGTATAAATCATCCTTCTGCGTTATCCTGGAGCTGAGCTATGCTCAAAACAGCCCTAAACAATTCCAAAACAATTGAACACAATTCATGAAATCATCGCCAACAATTTCCCATCAGTGAAACCGATTCCAACAGGCATGCAGCAGTGGGTGACGTCATAGACATAGTGTGTGTATGTGGCGCATTTGAAATTTGACTTGTGTGAAATGTTTTGTGCCCGGCCTACTACGATGAATATGATTGTAAAAGCAAATTTTAAAAAATTGCACGGGCAGTGCCGGGCGGGTAACAGCTATCTATCTATCTTTCTATGCATAGACAGCCAACGAATGAGACTTATAAGTAAATATAAAGGGGCATGTGGGAAGGGGAAAAGGGACTATACCGTGGGCCGTGGCTGTGTGATTTTCATAGTAGGTACCTACTGCGGCAGGTGTTGAAACTTTCATGAATGGGAATTTTGCAACTGCGTATTCGTATATACATTATATATGTATGTGTAATGCGAATGCACAACAAAGGGGCGGGAAAAGTAGATAAATTGGTTGGATTTTCTGTATTTGAAAACAAATAATTTCTTCGACAGTATTTTATAAAAGTGTGTGATTTTTTTGATACCATTTGTAAACAGTGGAAGGGGGGCGAAGCAAGGCTATCCATATAATTAGATCGCTATCCATATAATTAGATCGCTAGCTCAAGAGCTTGTGACTCCTCCTGAGAGTTTATTTCTGGGAGTTCATTTTTGATTCTAACACTGATCGAAAGCATATCAACTGAACTTTGTCCATCAGTATAAATAATTTTGAAAAAGTGCATATGAGTAAAGTTATTGCAAAAAGACATTATTACCTATACTTACGTTCTCTTTTTTTTTCACTCGTAACCGTAAGCGGTTGTAGGATTTCTACATGCGAGATTTCTCGCACTGGTCCACTAAGTTTGAATTAATTTGCATTCATAGCTTAAAATAAAAACAACAATTTCTGGTTTTTGGTCCAGGCCTCAGATTTGTGATCTTAGGATCCTATGATATAAGCTTAAGATGAATAACATCCTCATTAGTTGCCAAACGCGAACACTTCCTCTAGTGCTTTGAAGTTTTTAATAGGTCAGGTTAGGAAAGGTGTTTGATTGAACGAGCAATCATTTCCACTCGGAGCGGAGACCCGAATGTCCATTGTGAAACCTCTCATAGATTGGGAGTAAATCCTCTTTTTTACCAATTCGAAAACCAGTTTGTGCTCCACTCCATGCATTAAAAATGTATGCACTGTTGCTGGCATATTATACCAAGGATATATTTAATTTAAGGGCCAACATACGCATAAGCTTCAAATTTATATTCAATGACGAAATTAGTCAAATTAACACTTATTGGCTTAAATGTTACTCAATAAAAGCTTAAGCGCTATTGCAACGATAGCTTTGTTAATCACACTAATATTATAAATGCGAAAGTAACTCTGTCTGTCTGTCTGTCTGTCTGTCTGTCCACTACATTTTCACGCCTAAACTGCTAAACCAATCATAATGATGTAATTTGGTATAGAGATAGTCTGGGACCTGGGGAAGGACATGGGCGGAAAAACCGCTCGCTAGGGGGAGCTGGAGTCAAGTTATTAACAAAACCTTTTCACGCCTAAACCGCTGATCCAATTGCAATGTTATTTGGCAAAGAGATAGTCTGCGACCTGACAACGGAACAACCCGCTAGGTGGCGCAAGAGTCAAGTTATTAACAAATGCTCTATGTACTGACCAAAGAGACTCAAATTCACAATATTATGTGTTGGCATAGTGTCAAAAGTGGAAATCACAGAATCTGGACCCGATAGGTGTGCTGCAGTGAAGTTATTAACAAATTCTCTATTTATTGACCCAAAATGACTCATGTCACAAAATGAAGGGAATCATTTAATGTTATATTTATACTCTCTATCTACATATGTACATACAATATATAAAGGCCAATGTATCTACATCTACATGTATCTACATATATATGTATATATGTGTATATTTTATCTACATATCTACATTTATATGTATATTTGTAAGTATGTATTGTCAGTATGCTATTGACTCCAAAGCAACCAAACCGATTGAGCTCGGTATTGGCCCGAGTGTTTCTGTGATGTTTAGTCAAAATCAGTTCAGCATTTTGCCAAATTACTAACAAAACACAGAAATAGATCAAATTTTCTGTAACTACCGCTCTATTTATATTGCGCATAAGCCTTAATTTTTCTGATGAAATGATTTTGTTAATCTGGGGAATACCCTATTAAAAGACTGCCTGAAGGGAATCATTCAATGTAATATTCAAAAAGGTAAAAGTCTTGCCTTTAGTTTTCTGATGAAAATGATTTTGTGAATCCGGGGAATCCCCTATTAAAAGACTTTGCCTGAAGGGAATCATTTAATGTTATATTGAAAAAGGTAAAAGTCTTGCCTTTAGTTTTCTGATGAAAATGATTTTGTAACTCCGGGGAATCCCCTATTAAAAGACTTGGTCTGAAGGGAATCATTTTCTTTTACATTTTTATTCTATTTTGAACCAGCGAGCAGTGAAGATATAATTTTGAACCGGTTGGCAGTGAAGATATAAATACATAAACAAATACATACATACATACCAATGTTCGTGCACTCGCACCCACCTATCCGGACATGTGGACAAAGAAGGAAGCAGCTACGGCTGAAAACCCCCCAATACGGGGTTGGACGCAGAGGTGGTTTTAGTTAGAGTTCAAATCCCGCACACAGGCTTTCGATGCTTTCCACCTTCTTAAAAAAAAAAATAAAATAAAATTCGGATCTAGCTGACATGTTTCTTTTATGTTCGATGGTAAAAAGTTTTATCAAATTCTCAATTGCAAGACTTTATGGTGACAGTCTGATAGAATTTTCATTTCATTAACCACGAGAAACGGTAAACGCCATCAAATTATCTTAGGAAATCGAGATAAGTAGCGCATGCAGTCGCAGGGCACGATACTATTACATGGCAATGCTAAGCCATCTCACGTGCAACAGTACAAAAACTCTTATATTTGGGATTGAACATTTTTCCTCATCCACGGTACGGTCCACGGTCGTGATGTTTCAGTCAGCCGGAAGTCATTCAGCCACCAGAAAGTCTTCCATACCATGCAAAAGGCCATAAAAACCTTTGAAGATATCATTGCGTTAAAAATTCAGAAATTCTTAAAAAAATTAACACCTGACGTTTGACGTCTGAAGAGCGTTGTAGATGCCAACGCGTATGTATAAAAATGAATGACTAGCTCTACTAAATCGAACATTTCACAACCAAATAATAGTAGAAACATGATGATGTTGTTTATTCACACTTTGAACACTTAGTGGGATTCAACAAGGTTTGGCGAATTTGGCTCTTATTTTTACCCAGAACCACATTACTAGAGCAGCGTTTTGAGTAGTAAATAACACCACTGTTTTAGTACACGGGCGAAGCCGGGTGGAACAGCTAGTCTATAATAATGTAAACAGCAAACTTTGCCAAAATAGCTGTGCAATTTGAAACGGTAATACAAGAAGTTGATTTCAAGTGCTGTTTGTACAAAAAGCGCTATTACACTTAAAAGCCTCTTGCAGGCAAAGTGATCAAAAGTGTCAATTAAATTTTACATGATAGGTAACATTACATGAGCTTTAAAAAACGGTCAGCGCCAGCGTGGAGCTCTGTTTACTCGGGTTGGTGATGAAATACCTCTTTTCGAAATACCTTTTCCAAAATACTTTTTCCCAAAATACCTTTTCCTAAAATACCTTTTGGACAAAATACCTTTTGGACAAAATACCTTTTCCCAAAATACCTTTTGGACAAAATACCTTTTTGGAAATGTGGATTATTGAGAGGCGGCGCGCGCCTTTTGTATTTTGTATAAAAGGTATTTTAGCCTTCTCTATATACCACATTTCGAAAAATGTATTCAAGTCTGGATTTGGGCAAAAGTTGCTGACTTCCTCTTTATTAATAGTTTGGGCTTCACTTCTATTTCTGGGCATAATATTTTTTTCTAAATTCCAAATATTTTTTCCACCAATTTATGGTTCGATCTTTGAATTTCTATTTGTGCGCTTGCCTTGATATATCATACTTAAAATGTCTGCTCTTCAAATTGGAAAATCGAATACAGGAGGAGAAAAGTTATTTCTGGATGGGTATGGGTACCATGTTAATGTTAGAAAGGGAGATATTTATGCCTGGAACTGCGAATACAGGAATAGTTTGTTGTGTAAAGGTCGTTTGATAACGGTAAAAAGCGATGTGGAACACCGAATTCACAAAGCTCCATCTAGTCACAGTCATGAGCCATCTAGTAGCAAAATTGATGTTCATAAAGCCAATGAAACTGTTAAAGACATGGCATCAGGTTCTGGTTTGGCTCCATGTCAAATTATTCGAGAATCCGTAGTATCTTGTCCAGAGCCATGCCGAGTATATTTGCCGCCCAAAGGCGCTCAAAATAAAAAGATCCAACGAGTACGCGCCAGTCACCAAACTGAGCCACAGACTTTGGATGCGATTTCTATCCCGGAAGAATTGAAATGTCTTGAAGGCGAAGTATTTGTACTATCGGAAAAAAAATTTGGAGACGAAAAGATCATAATATTAGGGACTATGACGACCCTAAAAAATCTAGACAAAGCAAAGTGTTGGCTATTAGATGGTACATTTTACGTGGTACCTTCAATTATGCGGCAGCTTTTCAGTATTCATGGGGTTATAGACAACCAAGTTATTCCCCTAGTTTTTGTCCTTATGAGCAGTAAACCTGAGCAGGCATATTATGAAGTGTTTTATGAGCTCTTTGCGGTTTCTTCAGAATTTAATATTAATTTAAATCCTGAAAGAGCCATAACCAACTTCGCTGCTACAATTTCTCCCTTCACTGCAAATAAAGGCATGTCTTTTCCATTGCAGCCAAATCATTTGGAGAAAGGTACAAAGTAATAAACTAGCTCGACGTTATGGAAACGACGAACAGTTTAGCTTGCAGATTAGAATGCTTAAGAGTTTAGCATTCGTTAAACATGAAGATGTTATCAAATATTTTGAAGCACCTTATCGCATACTTGATAAAGATGCGAAAACCATTGCCATATGGTTAAAAAAAAAGAGTATATTGGGGGCTCAAAAGCTCAAAGGCCACGATATTTGCCAAAATTTTGGTGCATCGGGGATACTTTGAATCAAAATTGTCCTCAAACGCAAAATTGTGTTGAAGCTTGGCATCGTCGTCTAAAGACGATAGTTGGTTAGAAAAATGTCGGTGTTTACCATATAATAAAGGAAATCCAAAAAGAAGTCGTAATGGTAAAAACTATTTTGGAAAAAATTAATTGTGGTACATCGATTCCAATTAAAAGAAAAAACAAAGAGCGTCAATCGAAGTTGAAAAAAATAATGGAAAAATACGAGGACTCAGAAGAGCTAGAGTTCTTGCGAAATATCGCCTATGTTATAAGCTTTTAAAGCACTTATTTAACTTCCAGATGTAATTAAAACTTACTAAATTTTTGAATTTACCGTGATTTTTTTTTATTTATTTTGATTTGATTTATCCTGTAACATACAATGAAGATGTATTTTTTTCTATTTATTCCGCTTTCATTACCCAAAAAAAACCAAAAAAAAAAAAACAAAAAAAAACAACAAAAAAGCAAAAAAAACCGATGGAACCGTCAACCCACCACGTCCTCGTCGTGGTTCTGGAATAACAGAGAGTGGGTTGGATCTAGTATTGGCGAAATACCTTCAAAATCCCTTTTTCTCGAAAAAAGGTATTTTGTCCAAAAGGTATTTTCGCAAAAAGAATTATGTCCAAAGGTCAGAATATCAAAAAAAGGTATTTTGTCCAAAAGGTATTTTGGAATTAGGTATTTCGTAGGGTTCCCCTGTTTACTCGCTTTGGAGATAGCTCCAGTTACTGAGTTGGCGCTACAGCTCGAGGTGAACCTGGGCCTGCTTCTCGCAACCATTTGTGTGTGCGTGTTATATTTTTGCACGAATGGAAGGGACCTACAGTTTTTTGCCGACTCCGAACGGCGAGTTGAGAAGCTCAATCGGGACAAATGATACTCTTTAATTGCTTGTCAGACATTCGAAAGAGGTGGGCACTGTGAAAAACTTTTAGATGTTTGCGGCGGGATAGCACCAGTTAAGAACCTTTATTTCTAGATCGATATACAAATTCGAAAAACGGTAAATGTACTTAAAAGTTTGGTATCCAATTCCCAAATCTAAGGATTTATTTTTCAAATATGAGTGCTGTAAGTAAAGAAAAGAATCGTATTATAACTGCTAATAACAACTTTTAAATTTCGGGAATCTTGAAAGAAGCCACTTTGTGTTAACTGTACTCCGAACTCAAATGATTTACAAAAAAAATAATTGTATTTTCTTCGTATATCTAAATATATATTATGTAGAATCGAAATATCAGAATAAGGGTATACTATGCAACTTATTTCATATTCGGGTTTCTTATCCGCCTCCAACAACACTGAGCTTTTATCCTTACTATAATAAAAATGTAACTTTTTTTCGACTGCAAAGACTTTGTTCCCATTTGTCTTAAAAGCTGCTGCAATAAATTAAATCCGGTTTTCACAGTTGGATTGCAAAATGTCTGGAATACAGGCACAGGCATTTTTCGTTATCTACTATCCAGAAGCGGAAATCTAAGCTGATATCTGGGCAGAGATTATTTTTATGAATACCTTCAAGCTCCTAGCGCTTTAGAATGCCTTGGCCGATGGGAATGGAATTTCTTTTATTATAAAGTTCAATTTTGTACAAACATTTTAAGATATAAATCATCTTCGTACGTTATACAGAAGTTGAACGATAAGCATTAAATTAAAATTAACGATCAATTAAAAATGACATACGATTCAAGAAAAGCTTAGATCGTTGGATTTTACCAACGACCAGTGGAGATAAATTCGTGTGTGCGCAGGTTTTTTTTTCCGTGTTGTTTTATTTTTATTTATTTAACGCAGAAACTAATGGACGGATTTTGATGAAACTTGACATAGTGATTGCTTATGTTCTTGGTCAACATTTTTTATACTCTTTATTTCCCAAAATGATCTGGTTTTAGCAAAATATTGAAAAACACTGCATATCTGTAACGAAAATTATAATTATTCAGCCCTAGCTCAATAGAAGCTTATCGGATTGAAAAACAAAAAAATAGGTGAATTTAGTAAATTTTCCACTGATTCATTTGAGGTATAAATCATCCTTCTTCATCTGTCTAAAAATGACAGAAATCTTTTCGACCAAAAATATTCTTCCGCCAGAACAATTTGGCTTTCGAAAAGAATATTCTTCAACACATCAGGTTATGCGATTAATCAAAGATATTAAAAAAGCACTTAAAAACAAAAAATCTGTTGGAATCGTGTCCTTTGACATTGAAAAGGCTTTTGATTGCGTCTGGCATGACGGCATAGTTCATAAGCTCTTAGTAAATGGTATTCCCACTTATTTAATTAAATTAATGCAAAGTTTTCTGCATGAAAGAAAGTTTTTTGTTGAAATTTCGCTAAGCAAATCCCCATTGTACTCTATAAAGGCTGGCGTTCCCCAAGGATCGACCCTCTCTCCTTTGTTGTATAATATATGTATCTGACTTTCCTGTTTTCAGCTTCTGCAAAAGATCTTTTTTCGCAGACGATACATGCATCTATAGTATCTCAGAAAAATGTGAACAAATTTTATTAAACCTACAAAAGGCGCTCGACGCGATTGAGCTTCTAATAAATAAACCCTGTTAAGACTCAAGCTTGTTTCTTTACAAAGAAACGAAAGCAATGTTATCTACCTCAAACAAATCTTTTAGTGTGCAATGCTCCAGTACAATGGGAAAAAACTATAAAATACTTGGGTGTAACCTTGGATAAAAGCTTGACCTTTTCTAACCAAGTTTCAGAAAGCATTAAGAAAGCTCAATTTTTAATCAAAATTTTGTATCCACTTTTGAATAAAAACTCTTACCTCAGCCTTGAAAACAAATTATTAATATTTTTTATTTAATATTAATTATAGAGTAGTTTTTCTCCCTGCTATGCTTTATGCTTCACCGTGTTGGTATACTTGTGCAGATTGTCACTATAAAAAGATACAAATCTGTCAAAACAAAATACTCAAAACTATTTTAAACCTCCCTTGGCATTTCTCGACGATTGCTGATATTCTAACACTAAAAGACAAATGTTCCATAGTACATACGAACTTTATAAACAAATGCTTAATGAATGAAAACCCAATATTAAAAAACATTGCCAAATAATATGTTTAATTGTTTTATGTTAGTTTTAAGATTTTAGTTATAAGCCCAATGAGTTTTAAAAAAAAAGAATGCCTTTCTCAAAACAAATTACATTTTTTTCCTAATTGTCTCTCATTTTTGTTAAATTTATAGTTGCTAAGAATTTATATTATTCTCATCTCTATGCTTTAAGTATCTTTAAAGTTATGTATCATATTCTGAATAAATAAACTGAATTAATGAATTAAAAATTCAAAAATCATCCTTCTGCGTTATACTGGAGCTGAGCTACATATGCTCAAAATAGTTCATGAAATGTTCGCCAATAATTTTCCATCAGTGGAGACCACAGACAACAGCCGTGCAGCTGTGGGTGACGTCAATAAGTATGTACCTACATATATAGGTATGTCGTATGTAAATTAAAAGTAAGGCTAGGCGTTTTCCGTCGCACGACTATTCAGTCGCAGTGTCTCCACACACTTGCGATTTAAATCGTTACGATTGAAAAATCGTAGTCGCAACAAGATATCGGCATGCACGCACCTGTGGTTTCTGTCGCATGATTATTTAGTCGCAAAATATGAGACACTCAGTTATAAATGTGAGTGCACACATATGCGATTTAATAATCGTAGCGATTAAAAAAATGGGACAAGCTCTATTTTATTTGCGATTGTTGGGCCGCAAATTAAAATGCGTCATATGGATTGGCATGGATGTTCGCGCACTTGCGTCTGTTGAATGGATATCCATGTGATTTAGTTTATTTTGCGACAAAACCATCGTCAACAAAATACCGTTTGTTGATCGCTGCTATTATTTGGCCGCATATGTGTGCCTGTGCATTCACATTGAAAGCTGTGTGTTGTATTTTTCTGCGACTGAATAATTGTGCGACAGAAAACCGCAAGTGTGTGGATGGTCATATTTGGTTACGATCACGATTGATTAATCGCAGCGACACAAGATCGCATGTGCGCGCCTAGTCTAATGTTTGTGTGTTCGACTTTTATGCGTTCGCGCATCGCTTATCCGTTTGCGATAAAACTTGGGCCGTGTGCAAAAAAAAAACATTGTTGTTGTGCGCACCCAGGGGAAGGTTCCTTCTACGTTGGGGGAGGGTTTCCACTTCATTGCAATTCCATTTTTTTTATTTTTAGGGTTCCGTACCCATATGGTAATACGGAACCATTATAAGTTCGCTCTAACTCAAAATGTCTGTCACGATAAAAGCATCAAGAACCGTTCTTCCTAGAAACTTGAAATTTGGCACACTTATACATTATGGTGGTCCACATATATGGACAAAATATTACTCAAAAATATTGTGAAACAACTATACAGGGTGGGTAAAATATGAACTTTAAAAAAAAAATTTCTGAAAAATATATCATGTGGGACATCATTCGAAATGGCTCGAAACAAAGATTCCAAAAACATTTTGCTCAGTTTTTTCCGTTAGAAACTTTGTGAGTTATTGCCAAAAATTTGTGAAAAATATCACACAAAAAGCACCAGAACTTTTTCCCAGAAACTACTTAAGTCAAAAATATGAAAAAAATCATAGTTCGTAGGTGATTAACCATATTTTTGAAGAAAACTATAACGAGTCTCGTAAGTTGTATCGCATATAGGGGAGACTGGGGCACCTCTGAACGTGAGTCACCTTTGAACATCGCTAATAACAACTCAATTAATAAATATTTTAAAGCGTTAACCAAAATCTCCACATGTCGATACCCTCATCTTTAGACGTCAATACTTTCCTGGGGTTTCCTGAGTTGTCGTCTGCCAGTAGCCGGGAGTGCAGAATTTATGCACACAATTTCGTTTTACAAAAAAATTTGTTTGTAAGGGTGTTAAACATTTTTGGTGAGGGTCTCTGTTTGTGAGTAATATTTTTGGATGCACCGTTTAATTTAGAATAAGAATAAAGTTAGCTTTTTGCTAAAAATTTTATACATAATTCGTTATGCTGAATTTTGTATCACTACGCATGTTGGGGCAGGTCTGAACAAAATGGACGGGGAACTTTTTTTTAAGGTGCATACCTTCTCATTTAAAAGTTGATCCCTTTTTTATTGAATTCATTTCTGATGGTATTATAATGTTTAACAGCTACAAAAAAAATAACTACCGATCTTAACGCAAATTACATCAAGAGCGCCATTCTAGAGGTAACTCAACACTCCAGGAACTTCAAGATGTTTAAGTTTGATTTTTTATAAAAAAAAAAATAAATTGTTTATTTAAAATGGCTTTAATTCAAAAACAAATATTTGATACATTTAAAAACAAGAGCGCAGCCACTAATTTACTGTCATAAACCATTAAAATAGCTACAGTTGAAAAGTGCCCCAGGCCTGTTCAAAGCTGCCCCCGCTTGGGGCACTATTGAACATTAGGACTTATCTTTTTAAAAAAAATTAAATAAATTATAAGCCTTTATTGAATTTACACACATTTTGGTTTAAATTGAAGGGTAATTTCACTTCTCAAAGTGTGAATAACTTAAAGACCAATGTTTCGCATGTATTGGTGTTAAGAAGCCTTCAAAGGAAAAAGTGTTCAAATGTGCCCCAGTCTCCCCTATGTATACTCATTGAATCCACTCCATTCGCAGCAGTCGACGCGTCGCGATGCCAGGAAACGAACCTGGTAGGGGTCTCAGTTTGCGCCAAAAGTAGAAAAACCGACGCGCTACATAAATAATATCAGCTTGTAGGTATGATTGAAGGCTTCATCAGTATAAATAATTTTGAAAAAAAAAAAACATATGAATGAAGTTACTATAATGAGGTGGCTAAACAATATAATGTCTTGGAGCAATGACGAAATGCACTCTGATTTTATAAATATAAACAATTTGTTTACACTTAATTTTAATATTTATCAGGATCTCTATCACAAAAAGTAGCTCTTATTTTTTGTAACAAGGTGCCACTAGGACACTAGACGCCAGTAGGTAGCTATTTTATTCGTAAATAGGTTATAGGTTTTCTACATGCGAGATTGTTAATAATATTTATAAACTAAAAATCCAAATCACTGCTCTAGAAAATCATCTTTCTTTTGACACCTCATTTGTTAAGATTGGTTGAGTGGGAGAGACGCAAATGGTGATAATGATTGCAAAGCATTATGATCATGTTAGAACGCGCACACACACACACACTATTGCAACGATACCCACTGCTGCCCGACTGCTGGCAGGGGTCGCCACTGAAAGAAAATTGTGGGCGATGCTTTGAATAATTGTTTTGAACATTGCTCAGCTTCAGGACAACGCAGCAGGATGTTTTATATCTCAAATGAATCAGGGACAAATTTACTAATTTCACCTATTTTTTTGTTTTTCAATCCGATAAGCCATCATTGTGTTAGGGCTGTATAACTATAATTTTCCCTCCCAATATGCAGTATTTTCACTATTTTCTGAAAACCATGCCATTTTCCGGGATAAAAAGTAATATATATATGAAAGTTGACCAGGAACATAAGCAATCACTATGTCCATATTTCATCGTGCTGCTATGAAATTTGAGTTCCAAATTTCGTAACCGTTCGGAATTCCGTCCCCGAAATCACGGAATTACACCACCAGAAATTTTGCTAACGCGCGAGTTACATGCTGGACCCTTGTATGTACAACATAGACACGTACATACGTATATACTGGACCAGCAGCAACATCAAAACAAGTGGAGCTGATGATATGTTTAGCTGTTTCTTTTTGTTGTATGTAATTTATGTAAAACTGTTCTTGTTGTTTTGATTTCTCTTTCAAGTAGAATGTCCAGTTGGTAATTAGTCTTTTGATTGTCGTAACGTGTCGTGCAATTATGTTTAGTGTTAATGTATAAATAAAGAGTTTATATTGAAAACTAGTTGTTTATTGTTTTATATTGTTGTCTAATTAATTAAAATCGTAACTCGCGCTTAGATGTTTACACATGAAAAACCTTGAAATGAACATTAATTAATAACAGAATAATATGGGATACAAAGTAGGTCCTAGTCAGTTTCCGATTTCCTGGTATGTTAGAAAGTCAAAAACATGTTTTTTTTAACACTTCAGCTTCGAAAAATCATTTTTGGACTTACCGCAAAAAGCATTTAAATACGAGGAAATATGTATGTAGGCCAAGTTTTGAAAATCAGAAAAAACATGGGAGGCGAGTACGGGTCAGCTAGTTGGTAAATATAATTCACACAGTAATTTCCTAGCTTTTATTTCTGCTCATTAAGCTCTGTATAATTGTTTGTCGTTTACGACGCGGGTCAGCTAGTTTATTGATAAATAACAAATAAAAAATAAAAAAAACTTACCTTCCTCGCTGTCGAACAACGAAGATGATGACACACTTGGCCTGGCGTCAGTTAGCCTCTCATTATTGTGATCTGACCTGGAAACAAGATACGGTTCACGTTTTTGCTCGGGACTCTGCTTGACTGTTTGATACTGATACTGTACTTTTATTTGCAGTGGCTGTTCTATTGAGATTGTGTTTTCCATGAAACGGTTTTTATTATATTTTTCAATACTATTACTTGCACTGTGTCCAATTGAATTCCGAAGTTTAAATAGATTACCGCCTTTGACGATTTGCCCTTTATTTTCGGCAGCATCTGGTCTCGGACTTGGACCAAGACCATTTGTATTACTGTTGTTTTCACTGTTGCTTCTACTGCCGTTTCGACCGCTACCACTATTTCCCCCATTATTGTCACCACTACTATTTTGATTGCTGCCAATTTTATTTGTAGTCTCATTACCGCTAATGCTTGTAACATCGTTGTTATTATTATGACTAATGCTACAGTTGATAAGCTTGGGTCCTTCAAGCCACACCAGGCCAATAAACAACCAAACAAGATTCTTCTTCAATTTCCGTTTATAATTGCGATTTGGAACTGCCGCCGCCGATGTGATTGTTTTCAGTGCACTCAACGATTGTAATAAACTGCGTCCGTTCACACCGTCGTCATCATCATCGACGACGCCATGGTCATCATGGTGTGATGCATCGATGCACCACTTTTTGGCCGTTGGCACTGAAGAGGTGCTCACATCTTTCGTAATATTAATAATTTTTAATTGATGGCTATTGGCTTTATGTAGGTTGGTAATGTTGCTGCTAATGCTAAGTTTTTTCTTATAAAATTTATAATTCATGGCTGTTGCTTGGCTTATACTGGCATTCGAACTAATTTCACAAATGCAGTAACAACAGCAGAAACAAGGGAAAACACTACAATTACAACTGTTGCAGCAATGTATGTAAAGATATTCGCTATATCGAGAAAAAATGTTACAAAGGCAATCACAACAGCAACCGCTGTACACACATGACCTTTGCCAAACAAAGTAATTGCAACTCCTGATGTACTTGTCCCAGTCATAGTTGGCTTTTCGTTTGCGACGCTTCCGACTGCCAGTCGTTTTCCAGCAACAAATTGTCGACGTCAATGTTGGAACTACGGGTGTGATAGGTTGTGACGACGACGACGACGACGACTTCGAGATATGTCCAAAGCGATCTTTGCATTCTCTAGACATTTTCGACCTCACAAATACAGATGCTGTTGGCTTTGGTTTTTTGTGCTTCGATGATGACGACGATGAGGATGATGTCTGTCGCAGAGTGGGAGATACTGGTACATTGTCACAACTAGTTTTATCATATAAGATTTTTGTTGTCTCCACTTGCTGAAAATATCCTCGATAGCATGGCTGATCGCGTTGATGAAAACAACTGTGGTACCGATGATAGTAATCTTGATAATAAGGATGTTTCTGATGATGCTTGAAGTCAAACTGCTGATAAGAGTGATGATCTTTGAGTTGCTGTTGCTGATGATACAAATGATTGTTGTTAGTATTTAAGTAGTTAAATGTTGACACTTTTGTTTGTTCCTTTTGTATTGAAGTATATTGTTTGGCACTATACTTTCGATGAACCAATATGTTCTCGATAATATTTTTTACTTCAACAAGAATTTGTTGTTGTTTCCCCTTATATGGTTGTCCATCCTTTTGCTGATCTAAACAGTTTTCTTCGTCGTCTAGTCCATGACCAGATTTCAGTTGATATGGCCGGTTGCATATTAATAACTCAAGCTGCCTAATATGCTTATGATACAAATTTTGAATAATTATATAACCATTATGTAAAAGCTGTTGATACGCAATCACAACAATTACAAGTTTTACAAAAGTTATTGCTATCATAAAAGTTACCACTTCACTGGAAAATTGTTTTACTTTATAATAATTGCGCCTGTATTCGGTATTGTCTACTAGATTTGTTGTTATATTTTCGTAATATGTAAAAGCAGTATTTAAAGTATTCCTAACCACGATCTCTAATTTATTACATGATACCGATGCGATGCTTAACTTATTGTGACATTGTTCTGTTTTGACATTCGCAGGTCTCAGAGTACAGTTTAAAATTACAGCATTTGTTTGGGTCCTTATAGCGATGGCGTTATTTGTCAAAATTTGATTCCCTTGGGCATTTGAAATTAAAACACTTCTTTTGATTGCAATAAGTAAGAGTAAAAATACTGCTACCACCAAGTGGGTTAATTTTTCTTTCATTACCGAATGCAAATTGTTTTTAAATAACTTTTTTGCCAAGTTGTTTTTTATTTAATCTTTTTGATGACTTAAAAACTCTCTTTTTTAATCGGTAAATTGTGCGACTCACTGAGTCGTCCGCGTCAGTCCATAATATATAAATATTATTTGTCGAGTATTTGGTTTTAATTTTGATTTCATTGATAAACCATTAAAGTAATGCAAACTGTAGGAAAAAAAAAAAACACATACACACAAGTCGTTTAACACTACTCGAACCGAGGTTTTAGTCTATGATAATCGGTTGTTGGCATAGTAGAGAAAAATGTTAATTTTAATACAAGATAGGTGCTATTTTGCTGAGGAATGTTCATATTCATAGGATACGATCTAACTTATAGGTTGTTGTCATAATATTAAAAATTCATGCTGGTAAACGATTTAATATGTTTTTAATTAGTTTTTTTTTTTTTTTTTTTTTTTTTTTAAATGTTAGCACTTTTTTGGACTTATGTTTATTACGAAAGTAGTTTAAGTGTATTTAATATTTTTATATTTGATTTTCTTTGGACGGATAATATTTTAAGTTTCTTCGCTTTGAGTTATTTTTCTAAATATATTAATGGTGTGTATACATATATAATTATGTTTTAAAGAAATAACTGAAACTGTTTTAGATTGAGTATTTCGTTCGTTTTGTTTTTGCACTTTATTTTATATTTTTAGTTACACATTTACATATATGTAGATATTTTATAATATGCTCAGACATACGTTAATTTTTATAATATTTATTAGGCACTTAACTTGTGTTTTCTTCCTCCTTTTAGAAAGACAAAAAAAAAATTTTAGATAAGATTTTTAATTGTTCTTCTATGAATAAATGTATATATTATAATATAAATAGAACTTGCAAAATATTTTAATTTTTTATTTTTCTTACCGAAATGCATTATGTACATACATATGCATTTATTTAATCCAGTACTACTTATCACAATTTCCTTCATTTTAAGTTTAACTTCCTAAATTGTAATACATGTTAAGAATCACTCCATCTTTTGACTGATGATGTTTTACAAGGCATACAGTATTTGAATACTTGTCAAAGTGCAGGACCTGACCGTATTCCAGTTCATCTGATTAAATAATGCAATTTATCCTTATGGATTCCCTAAAAATTAATTTTTAATTTATCTTCAAATTCCGAGATCTTTTTGGATGAGTGAAAAATTTCATTTACAACCCCCATATTTAAAGCTCTGGGGCCCTAGTCTGTATCTCGTTTCGAAACGGAAATTTTCCGAAAACGAATATTTTATACTCTCTATTTCGATAGCGGAATGAAATCTACTATTTTCGGATTTACAATTCCGAAAGTGGAATTTTGATACTCTGTAACTCGTTTCCTAATGTCAAAAGCATTGAAAAACGGAAAATTTCTTTCTACAACTAATTCGCTAACGGAAGGATTTAAAAGTACCTGCAAATGCAAGATTTTTAAGAAAATTTTAGTGATGATAACAATTTAAACAAGCAAGCCATTCATGTGTGCTTTATTTTTTGTGTTTATTGATTTAATAAATTATTTTTGATTTGCTCCCGTATTCTCTTTGCAATGTTCTCCATGTTGCTGTTCAATGCTGATTGATGATGCATCATCGGGTATTTTAAATTTAGAGGGACTCCAGTGGATCCCAAAGGAGAAGGAAGTTCATCTCGTATGCAATTGAAAACATACAAAAAAGCATTCTTCGAAAGACGAAAGTTCTGAACAAAACTAAAATAATAAATGATAAGTAATGGTGATATGAATCCTTGGTACCCACCGAGTTTTACCTTTTGTCACCTTTTTCAATAATATTTGATTTATCCCGTATAATTTTCCACTCAATCCGTTCTTAACTTGTTTTTTCGTCCATCCGAAGTGCAACAGAATACATTTTCCTTTTTTATTATATTAAATTCTTCCTTTAAAATTCACAACAATATTATTCCTCCTATTCTCGGTTTATTGATTTGACATATCTCATAAGAAATATATCGAGACTCGACAAAAAAATCCTTAAGTGGGAAAATCATCTAGTAGTATTTTTTACATTCCGAAAGTGTTGCAGAGTACCAATTTAAAAGCGAAACGAAAAGCAATTTCGAATAGGATTGACTTTCGTAACGAAATACAGAGCAGGGCCCCTGGATCTCGACGAAAAGTTAAAAATGATCGTGTGATTTCTAAACTGTCGGCTATTCCTAAATTGTTTGACTTAATTGTTACTAAACAACTTTATTTTTCTATTTACCCTAGAAAGCTAATGTTCGTCGATTCGACGACCTCACAGTCAAAATCTTGCTGTCTCTTTTCAATGCGTGTACAAAGTAACGTATACTCGATAACTAACTCAGTCACCGATGAGCTCTTGCGAATGACAGTTGTGCCCAGCAGGTAAAATAAGTATTTTATTTTATTTTTATTTTTTAATTTTACCAGCTCGTCGTTTCGACGAATGCTTAGTTTTTGTGGGCGTTTTGGTGATGTTGAGTGTACGTTTTTTTGCAGGTTTTTATAATGGAATCCTCAAATACGTTATCAGATTTGGAAATTGTTAATTTATTACTTCGTGAGGATGACCTAAGTGATGTTGGGGATTGTTCTGAAGGTGAAGCAGATAAGTTGGAGTAGGATAATGTGGAAACGATACGCAATACAAACCGTCAGATATTGAGAATGAAGAGGCCAGTTTTCATCAGCGTTCTTCGAATATCTTAAGTTTTGCGCAAAGAAATATTCGTGGAAAAAATCGTCATGCTTGGGCAACAACTAAAGGCCAAACTTCAGGCAGAACACCAGCCATAAATATCGTGCGCTTTGACAGAGGTCCTAGTAGAACTTGCAGGGGCATTATAGACCCATTGATGTTGTTCGAGAAATTTGTGACTAGTGAAATATTTGAAGAGATTTTAAAGTGGACGAATACAGAAATATCTATGAAAAAAAAAACTACGAAACGATATCTGCAACCCTAAAAAATAACCATCTGAATTGCGAAGAGCTATTTGATACCAAGTTTTCAGGAATAAGATACGTAGCTTGTATGAGCAAGGAAAGACTTAAATTTTTATTACAATGTCTTCGTTTCGATGACAAAATTTTAAGACTTCAACCACAGCAGTCAGATCCTCTTTTACCAATAAGAAAAATATGGGACTTGCTTATAACTCAGTGTCAAAATAATTACGTGCCTTGAACGAATATCACGGTTGACGAGCAGCTATTGGCGTTCAGGGGCAGGTGTAAATTTAAAATGTACACACCAAACAAGCCGGCGAAGTATGGACTCAAATTGGAAATGATGTGCGACAGTGGAACGAGGTACATGGTCAATGCTATACCATACCTCGGCAAAAGAACTGATACAGGTGGCTTACCTTTAGGTGAGTACTTTGTAAAAGAGATAACACGAAGTATACATGGATCGAATAGAAACGTCACTACCGATAACTGGTTTACTTCTATATCCTTGGCTAAACAGTTACTAAAACAGCCGTATAAGTTGACAACTGTTGGAACATTACGTGCAAATAAAAGAGAGATACCAGAAGAAATGAACATTTTTAGAGGTAGAACCATCGGTACATCTGCATTTTGCTATGATGGTCCTCTAACCCCTCTTTCGTATAAGCCGAAACCATCAAAAATAGTTTATCTTTTATCTTCCTGTGACGAAGATGGTACAGTGGCAACGGAATCTAACAAGCCACATATGATTGAATTCTATAACGCAACCAAGGGTCGGGTCGACACATTTGACCAAATGTGTTCGACTATGTCATGCAGCCGAAAAACCAATAGGTGGCCAAAGTGTCTTTTTTATGGCATGGTAAATATAGCATGCATTAACAGCTTCATCATTTACTGTCACAACAATTCTATTTTGGAAGAAAAAACGTTATCACGAAGAAATTATATGAAAAATTTATACTTGCAATCTTTCAGGCTGAACTTTTGGCGATTCAAAAAGCCGCAGAGCATCTAAGGAACTGCGAAGAAGGCTCCTACATTAACATTTATGTTGACAGTCAAGCTGCGCTCAAAGCACTAAAAAGTAATGTGATAAAATCGAAAACAGTTTTAAACTGCTACGCTTTACTTCAGGAACTCAGCAGAAGTAACACAGTCTGCTTATATTGGGTTCCTGGTCATCAAGGTATCATAGGCAATGAAAAAGCTGATGAACAGGCTAAACAGGGAGTTCTACTTAGTTCAGAACCCGAAATCATAGTAGCACCGATCCAGCACTACTTCTCAAAAATTGATGCTAAACTACAAAGCACAGCTGACAATAAGTGGAATCAATCCACTTCTTGCAGAATAACGAAAATATTCTGGCCGCACTGCAGTAGCCATAGATCCAAATACATCCTCTCGCTATCAAGAGTGGAATGCAATTTACTACTAGGCGTCATCACAGGACATTGCCTTATAGGTTATCACGCTCGTAGGCTCAAACTAGTCTCGTCGGACATATGCAGAAACTGCAATGAACCGGGTGTGGTAGAAACATTAGAGCACCTCCTGTGCGCTTGTCCTGCATTGGCAAAAAGAAGGCACAGACTAATGGGAAAATTCTATTTCAAGTCACTCGTAGAAATGGCAGACATAAAACTTCACCTTCTTATTAAATTTGCTCAACAGACAAACTCATTTTGTTTAAACAAAGCAACAGAAATTAACTGATTACTCTGAGGAGTTGTGGTATCACTATGGATCAACACTGGTCTATGTGAGGCTAAGCCGCCACCCCATAACCTAACCTAACCTTATACTTGCAACTTGTGGAACCTTGGTTGAGCAAACGGCTGGAAATGCGAACTATAAACAAAAAGCTTAAAGAAATAATTTTGAACGTATTAGGTAGCACTTCTAAAGAACAATCTAATGGGCAGTCCTCCACCAGTCAAGAAGATCCAGGAACCTCTTCAAGGACTCAAAATAGAAAAAGGATACTGTGTGGCACTTGTTCTTATAAAAAAAGGCGGATGACAAAAACGGTTTGCTCAAAGTGCAATATTGGAATTTGTGGCGAACATAGAGTTGACTTTTGTGAATCTTGCGCAGAGAAAAATTAGTTTCTTTATTTTTTTTTTATCTTAGTATTCATTAAACATTATTTTACCGAAGAAGAAATGGATATTTTAATTATTTTTTATTTTTTTTGTGCAATCTGTGAAGGCTTGTTATTTTTAGTCTGAAAATTTCTGTGTTTTTTTAAAAGACTGTTTAGTAATAAATAAATACGAATATATTTAAACAAACTGACGTTTTTTTATTTGGGTACACCTTTTTTATATTTCAGAAGAAAAAAAAAGTAAACATTTCGCATTGTGTATTATTGTTAACTTAAAAAAAAAAAATGTTCGTCGAATCGACGAATGATTAGTTTATTAGGGGTAGTAAGGAACGTTAGTTTTCATTTTCTGTCTACATATTTTCTGAAACTAAACAGTTGTAAATAAAAAATAAGTTAAAAAAACATAACCCGACCATGGGAAAAACTAACCAAAAAAGTACGAAACAAGATGAAACCAAACGATTATGTTCAGAGTATAGCCGTTGTCGCATGCCACTTTGCCCTATGAATGCGTATACTTACATATTCGTTATAAAAACGGCTTTTGACCACGGTTATTTTTTTTAACTTAATTTTTTTTACCGACTTCAAGAAAGCTTTTGATATAGTATGTCCTAGTAGCCTTATAAATAAGCTAAGATCATTTGGCCTTCGTTCGATTTCGAGTTGCCTTTCGAATAGAAAGCATTGGCTCTTCTCAGTCTAAACTCATTGAGGTCTTATCTGGTGTCCCTCAAGGTCACAATTGTTAATTAGTGTGAGCTTAATGAATTTACCTTTAACATAAATAAATGTCACTAGCGTGCCCATGTGAGAACTCTCGCAAGAGGAAATCCAGCCCCCAAAATCTAAACTGCCCATATGATTTCCATCTGTCAACTGACGGAAATCCGATGAAAGTCATACGTGAAGTGTTTATTCTCATTTTGGGAACAATATTTATTTTGATCGGTTTCTAATATTTTTTTTTTTTTGAATTTATAATGCGAAAGTGCAATTCGTCAGTGCTCCAGGAAATTCTCTTTCTTTTGACACCTCATCTGTTAAGATTGGGTAAGTATGTGAGCCGCAAATGGTACCTATACGACAGAAATAATACACAGTAAAACCTCTCTAATTGGGACTCTTTCCTGTCCCGATTAGGAGGTGTCCCAATTACAGAAGTTGGTAGGTATAATACAACTACTCATGAAAAAACTGCTATTTTCAATTCTGCGAGTGTCCTCAGGCTTAGTTTTTGTTTCTCGTACAATTTAACGATCTCCACCTTTCTCTTTAAATCGGTTTCTTTATACTGTTCACTCATCCTGGAAAGACAATCAGGCCAACTAATAAACCCCAAGCAATCATTAAAAATCCTGTGCGAATCTGAAAGAAATTCAACGCGTATGCATGCGAAAAAGTTTAAAAAATGTATTGTATCGACACAATAACATCTGCAACTGCACGGTACCAATATCTTATATTCAATGAAAATAAATAAAACGTTGCTCTGTTGTTTTTTGTCTCCGATATAGTCACCCTTCTGTAAAAATATAACGGTTTGAGAATTTTTAGAATGAGATGCAGCTGCAAACATTTAGAAAATGGAATTTTACTGTCCCGATTAGAGAAGTGACAATTTCCTGTTTTTTGAGTCGAGTGTCCCAATTGAGAGGTTAAACTCGAATTGTCCCGATAAGAGAAGTCATATTTGCTGACTTCGGAGGTTTGGCTCAATTGTGGAGGTTCTAAGAAAGTTAAATCGAGTGTCCCAATTGAGAGGTGTCCCGATTTCTGTGTCCCGATTACAGAGGGTATATTGTATGAAAACTTTTAGGGGGTCGGTCATCCCGATTACGGAGTGTCCTAATTAGGAGGTTTTAATGTATATGATTCTTTTTCTGTGTACCGTATCTTAATCCCTGTTGTTATGACTATACATTTCAAATGACTATACAAAGTATTTCAAATTTTAAGAATGCTTAATACACACAAAGCCCCAGGATTAGATGGAATCAGGGGTAAGGATCTTAAATTCAATGCAGATATTTTTGCACCAATAATATGCAAATTAATAAATTTAAGCATAACACAGGGAAAGATCCCAGAAATATTAAAAACGGCTGTGGTGAGACCAACTTATAAAGGTGGTAAGAAAAATTGTATTGAAAATTATAGACGAATATCAATATTACCTACAATAGACAAATGCCTAGAGCAAGTGGTAGTTAGCAGATTGTGGAAATTTGTTGAAAAGTACGGAATAGTACACGAAAATCAGTATGGATTTCAGAGAGGAAAGAGTACAAATCAGCTGCTGGGAGAATTCGTTGATTTCGTCAATAATAGTCTGGACCAAAATCACCACGTACTTGTTCTTTTTCTAGACTTTAGTAAGGCCTTCGATACATTAGATCATAATAAACTAATGGAGGCCTTAGAACCTGCAGGTATACGAGGGTCACTGTCCATTTGGTTGAGAAACTATCTAAATAACAGGAGATTCGTGGTTAAGATTGCGGACAAGCAAAATAGAGGACGTGTACTATGGTGTTCCACAAGGATCCAAACTCGGACCAATCCTCTTTATTATCTACACTAATGAATTGTTGAGAACACTCAAAAATAGCTTTTCGATGGCTTTCGCAGATGATACTGCTATAGCAATCTCTAATAAATCACTACAGACAGCAAACACCGTTCTGCAAGAGGAGTTCAACAGAGCAGTGAAATGATGCCATGATATGGGACTTGTTATAAACGCCTCAAAGGCGAAGGTTATGCATATCCGCCAGCCATACCACAGTAGAAGTGAATATGAAATTAAGTTCGTGAATGAAAGCTGCCCCAACAGTCAAACGGAAAAGATTGAGATACTTGAGGAATATAAATATCTCGGAGTTGTGATTGACAGTCACTAAATATGGCATAAACATATAGAGAGAATGAGAGGTGAATTGAAGAAGGCAATGTTTTCAATAGCATATTTGAAGAAGTGTTCCACGTTTCAGGTGCTTAAACAAGTGTACTATGCGTTAGTGGAATCAAAGCTTAGGTATGGTATCCTAGCGTGGGGTAATGCTGCTAAAAGTCACCTAGACAAGCTACAGAGACTACAAAACTCAATTGTTAGTTCAATTAAACAAAGCAGTCAACACGGTGAAACCTTTAAGGTACTATCTATAGAAGACATCTTTCGAATGACGGTCACACTGGAGTATTATGAGGACGAACGTTTCAATATACCGATTCAACATGAGGTCAACACACGAAGACGAGCTCGAGGTCTACTTCATATCCCACCTTTTAACAATAATTACGGAAGAAGACGATTGAAGAACACAGTTCCAGAAATAATAAATGAACTACCCGAGTATCTAAAAAATATAAAAGAAATAAGCAAACGCAAAAGATTATTAAAAGCTCATTTCGTATCTTATTTTTGTCCATTACTATTTTTTTTTTTCTTATATTTTGTTAAAATTTGTATAATTTTTGTAAAAACTCTTAATTTTTAATTTTAATTAATTAATAATTATCTATAGAAAAGTCACATCAAAATTAATATCTATACATTTAACCGCCTGCAGACAAACCAAATGGTTTTGCGGGTAAATCAAATGATTTTGTTAAAATTTGTGAACAATAAAAGCACTATACAATTTATGGAACCCCCCTCTTCCGTACATCTGAAATTAAAGATATTGGTGTGAATTTCGATCTTAAATCTGTTTGTATGTTATGTCTCTTGACGTTTGTTTTTGTTTGAAAATTCCTCTATAGTCTCTTTTTAAATATGTTGCAAGGCAAACGAAATGGAACCTAGACATATTGCCGTCCTATTCAATAAGATGTGCTTTGATTTTTTTTTTTATTTATTTATTTACTATTATTACTATTATACTATTATGACTCTTTGTATGTAGATGTGTGTATTTGTAATAAATTGTCTACTGGAAGAAGACTTCCAGCTAAATGCTACACTTGTCCTTGCACCTTAAAAGTTGGCATAAATCCTTGCTCCACAATCCTTGCTTAGCACCAAATGAAGTCATTTGAAAAGAATTATCATAGGATCGCATAGACTGAATGAATTGCTTGGATAAAGGATTTTCCACAGACTATTAAAGAAAATAGTGGCGCAGGTGGGTGGCGTTAGCAATTTCTTCCAATCTAAGTTTTCCGCTTTCTTAAATACTACAGCACGTTCTTACCGCCAAAACGTCAAAACATTATGCAAACATATCTGTATCTGTTCCAAGCCCTGCATTAACTTATCACAAAAAAAAAAATGGTACGTAGAAGTACGCGCGACCGTAGTGAATCTTCGTAGCTACATATGTATAATCGTGGACAAAGGAAAAGGAATATGTGACAAAAGTAAGAGACATTCATACAATTTTCGAATTTATTGGATATTCAAAGAATATTCTCCGTTATTTCTTCTCAAAAAATACTTGAAAAAACTTAAGAAATGGGGTCATACCTCATACCATATGACACATAATAATTATGTATTTTCCATCAGAAATTTTCTTGGCTTTTGACTGGAACCAAATTGTTCGGGTGTCTATTTAACCCCAAACCAATATTTAGCAATATGAATTCCTTAACAAAAAACTTACTCCTTAACAAAAAACTGATCTCCCTAAGTCGAACTCTCTTTAAGTCGAATTTCTCTCTAACTCGACGTTTTTCGCCATATTTTATCATTCCCTTCTATGTTCCATACAATAACCATTCTTTAAGTCGAACTCCCCCTAAGTCATCACTCTCTCTAACTCGAACACATTCTCTCGATTATTGGCATCTTTTTTCACCCCCTAAGTCGAATTTTGTTTAGCACAAAACAAAATAAAAATACATAACCCCTTCGGAATTCGTATTTGAGTATATATTTACTAACCATCCAGTACCTACACACTTAAATATCCTAAATATGTGTAGCATCACGTGTGCCATCATCGTCAGCTCGTCGTGTTTCTTCATATTCATATTCTTGGTACCTCCCCAGCGGGAAATGGAAGCATACAATCATGCATGCTGAAGCGATTCCTTGGAAGGTTAGAAGGCATGACTCTCCGTATCCTCTTCCATATCCTTTTTACATTAGTAGGTCCGCAGAGGGAAGCAATCCACACTTTTAAAAAGATTTTTTCGGAAGCACATCTCAGTGATTGCTGCTCAATGCATCACTTATACATCGCATAGAATGTTTTCTTAAAAAAGCATTGCTTCCAAATATCTTCTCGGAGGAGCGCTTCCCAAATTTCCCGCTGGGTCCATACAAAGATACAGTTATTTAAAAGTTCCTTTTCTTTGTGTTGTTGGTTGCACCCAAAACAGGTTTTTCAATGGATCTATCTGTGTATGTATATAAAAAGAACTTGTTTTAGTAAGATTCCAGCTGGGATTTCAAAATCAGTTGATTCTAGGCAGTTCAACGGAGCTGACGCAGTCTTTACGTGTATGTTTGTAGCTAGATCAATTAACAAAAAATGTAACTTACATGGATTATTGCGAAGTAAACTTTGTGGTCAAAAGTTTTGTTTATTGTTTGTACATTAACCTTTTTTTTTTTTCAAACAAACGTTTTAAAACAAAAGTAAATGTTTCTCTCTATTATTCGAATTTTTCCAAAACTCTCTCTAACTCGAACAAATCTGGATATCCCGTGAAAATTTGACTTAGGGAGATTTGACTGTATATACATATGTATGTACCTATTCATGGGGTGGGTGTCCAAATTAATTTTGGAATGCATTCTTTAAAAATCATCGAATGAATTCAATTTTGTGATTGCATTCATCGACTGCATTTCGAGACAGAATGCAATCACCATTCTTAGGCAATCAAAAGATCGCATTCTTTTTTTTCTAGGTACCATTTAATTGAATGCAATAATTAATGAATACATTTACATTCATTGCATTCATTTTCATTTTTTTGCTTTATAATTTTGCCTTATTCTGCTTTATTTTACTCAATTTACTACCAACATTTACTTACATTTTGTACCAAATAAATTAAAATTAACTCAATAAATGCACAATACTCCAAAATAAAACAAAATATGGCAAAATAATGCAAAATATTGAAACTCTGATCTGTGGGAGTACTACTCGCACGCACAATAGTACCGTCAACTGGTCTAACTTTGACCGGTGGTGTAACTTTGACCGAAAAACAAGAAAATTCTTTAAATTGATACTTTCGACATCTCTTAATAGGTAGATCTGCTATTTTGGTTAAGTATGAATACTCGATTGGTTCAGAGATGGGAGGAAAATTGTTTAAGAGATTAAATGATTTTGAATATTACTAGTGCAATTTTTTTCTCTTAGTACCTTTTCTTACACTTTTTTGTGTGGTCCAAACATCTAGTTTTTTTTAATGTTAATGGAAGAAATTTCAAAATTGCTTTTAGACAGGTGAGTTGTTCAATCTAGTCTTTTTTTTATCAAGTGTTTTACGCTTTTTACTGCTTTTAAGAACAATTAAAGAAAAAGTGAATAATTTTAATACTCAACGCCTAACTTTGACCGGCGTATGTGAAACAATTTTCGAAACAAGCATCAAAGATTATTAATGTCTGCAACACAAAAATATCAAACCATGACAACTGGCAACTTCGACAAAGCATTTATTTAGAAGAAGCAACGGAATCAGAAGTCCATAAACAACTGTGTCAATTAAACAGTAAAAAAAGGTCCTGGAGCAGACAATATTAGACCAGTAGATCTTAAAATAAATGCTATACATCTTGCTCCAATAATTACTAAAATTATAAACCTTAGTATAAATCAGTGCTATGTGCCTAACCTGATGAAAATGTCGATTATTCGCCCAATATATAAGGGAGGAACAAGAAAGAACACTGAGAATTATAGGCCAATCGCAATTTTATCAGCTGTTGAAAAAATCTTGGAAGAAACAATTGTAAATAGACTTAATTGTTTTTTGACCAAACACAAAGTGCTACACCCAAACCACCACGGTTTTCAAAAACGTAAGAGCACCGAATCGTTACTGGGGGAATTTACTAATACAGTTAATGCTGGACTTAACAAAAACCATCATGTCCTTGTGCTATTTATAGATTTTAGCAAAGCCTTTGATACTCTAGGACATGAAAAACTAGTAGAAAGTGTCAGCAGAATCGGTTTGAGAGGAGTACTGGCGAACTGGCTTAGGAGTTATTTGACTAACAGGACGATAAAAGTCAAAGTATCGGACATAATGAGCAAACAAAAAACTATCGAGTATGGTGTACCACAAGGTTCCAAGTTGGGCCCTATATTATTTATTCTCTATGCCAATGAACTCTTGAGATTGTTCAAAAAATGTACTGCTTATGCCTATGGCTTGCATCGCCAGTTCAGTAACTAGGCGCTGGAACAGTTGGAAGTCAATCAACTTTTTACAGTTACATTTTGTTCAGTGATGAGGCTCATTTCGGTCTCAGTGGCTTTGGTAATAAGCCAAATTGTCGTATTTAATGATCTCTCACGTCTTAATATACCTGCCGACATAAATATCTCGAACTCAGAAATAGATGCATTAATACGGCAGACCAATGAACGAATTTGTACTAGTGTAGAAAATAACCCCTCCTTCCGCACTGCTAAGAGCTCAAATTACCATAACATCTCGGATTTTACTAAAAGACTACTAAAACTACGAAATATTTGGCTCACACAGTTGAAGAGACTATTTCACCGTCATCTTAATAGGATAAGTGATGAATATCGTCAACTGCATTCTAGAATTCAGTGCCTTAGTAAAATTATAAGAGAGAGAATTAAGATAGACACAGATATTGCATTCAAGTTGAGATTGCAAAACATTAAACCATCTTGGGCATTTAAGGAAATTGACAAAATCACGGGAAGAAAATTCTTTGGAACTGACATCTCCAAGGAAATCTTGGTTCGTAACGGGCAACAGTTAGTGGATACTCGAAGTAAATTGAACGCCTTTAGGGACTTTTATTCTCTTCTATACTCCGAGACAGATCCATCAGTCAATGATAACGATAGAACTGAAATCCTTTCAGCAGTATATGAATTCTGTGATACACAAATTAACCAAACCGTAATGCAATAAACCCCGAACTAAAGGGTGATTTTTTAAGAGGTTGAGAACTTTTTTAAAAAAAAAACACAAAAAATTCGAAAAAATGAATGAAATATTTATTTGAATCGATAGTTTGAACCTTGCAATTTAATGTTTAAAGATAATTTCATGCAAATGTTGACCGCGGCTGCGTCTCAGGTAGCCCATCCGCTGAGTCCAATTTTGGCATACTCTTTCACACATATCGGCCGGTATCTCACGAATGAATGCAAGCGGGCTTGTCCCTATAGACATTAGCCTTGACATACCCCCACAAAAAATAATCTAATGGTGTCAAATCGCACGATCTAGGCGGCCAATTGACCGGCCCGAAACGTGAAATTAACTGTTCACCAAACTCGCCTCGCAATTGCGCCATTGTTTCGCGTGCTGTGTGGCATGTGGCACCGTCTTGTTGAAACCACATATCATGCAAGTCAAGAACTTCCATTTCGGGCAAAAAAAAGTGCTGTAACAAAGGCCTAACTGCTGGGAACGGCGCCGAATCGACATTTCGCGGTCTTCTGTCACACTAGCTGATACGGCCGCAATATTTTCTTCACTACGCACAGTACGTAAACGTGTTGGTGGTTTAATGTCCAACAAAGTAAATTTGGTGCGAAATTTGGTCACAATCTTCCGAATAGACTGCTCAGAAGGTCGAGAATGCCGATCATAAAATGGAAGCAGCGCGCGATGAACATTTCGAACCGAGCACGAATTTTGATAGTAAAATTCAATAATTTGCAAGCGTTGTTCATTTGTAAGACGATCCATGGTTAAATTGCAAACCAAACTGAAGCTGTTTGACAGTGACACAAGGTACTAAACACACGTCAGCTGTCAAAACCAGTGTTGCCAAAACCAAACCAGCTAAAAAATCACCCTTTATCACCATTTACTAACCCGAATGCTGTAAATCTGTTTCGAAGAGCCCTAAATAATAAAAAGTCGTCTAGCATCGATCAGATTTCTAATTTTATCTTAAGAAAATGCCCACACTCATTAGATGTAATTTTATCAACCATATTCAACCATTGCATAAACAATGCGTACTTTCCAACATCGCGAAGAAAAAAAGCACAAAAGAAATAGCAGACTTTCGACCGATATCCTTACTATCTAATATCGGAAAGTTGTTCGAACGAGTGTTAGCTGAACACTTGATTAACTTTTGTGAGGAATCACATGTAATTACAAGTAACCAATTTGGTTTTAAAAAAGGACACTCTACGGAGCATGCACTACTTACTCTAAATAATAGAATCATTCACAACTTAAGAAACAAAAGATGCACTGTTACCCTAGACATAGATCTCGAAAAAGCATTCGATTCTATATGGCATAAAGGCTTAATATTCAAGCTAAAAAGGCTTAATTGTCCACAGTGGCTTACCCGGGTTATATATAGTTTTCTGAATAACAGGTGCAGTGCCATTTCTATAGGCACCGAGCAGTCCAACTCTTTCTCAGTTAAATCAGGGGTAGCGCAAGGTTCAATTCTTTGTCCAACCTTATTCAATATTTACATCCATGATTTCCCTTTCCAAGCCCCATTGCTAAACGAGCCCGGCGCCATTCTATGCGCAGATGATACCATCATACTGGCCAGCGATACAAGACCACTTAACGCACTCAACAAAATTAAGGAAAAACTACCAATACTGATGAAATATTTCGATAAGTGGGGTTGCAAGGTCCTTTATTTCATTCAAGGCTTTCTTGAGAGGTAATCGCAGGCGTTACATACCAGAGAACTTCAAAATGTTTTGGATTACAATGTTAATAATAATGCATAAGAACTTTTATTATTAAAAGCCTTTTTTTTTGCCTTTTTTGCCTCTTTTTGGTCAACAAAATCCGAACCCTGGTAATGACCTTTTCGCCAGTTTACAATTCGGTCTCTTCTCTAATAACTGTCATTTATGTATGTAAGAAGACATAATAAGGTATTTCTAGACTCTCCCTTTATCTCTTTAGTTTTCTTTTTTAAATACATATATGCACCACTAGGTTATGGCATTCATTGCTCATCCACATCGGGAGTAGTTGGGAATCTGCATATACTCGTATGTTTGTACATATGTATGTGTACATATGTTTAAACACTGCAGCAATAAATAAAGCACAAGTGAAAATAGTCTTTTTCCTCCTTTCTTTTTCTTTACTTATCTACATCCATATGTACAAGCACATAAACACTCATGTTCGTATTTAATATACGAGTACACATGCAAAACCGATTTATTTTTTTTCAGTTTTGCTGTCTTTCTTTTATCCTTTATTTTAAATCAATACTTGTTTCAATTTGTTTCTTTCTATGAAGCGCTGTTAGATTTACAGACATATGTATGTACTTACATACAGTGGTGGTCAAAATAATATGAGTTAACAATAATTGGGTTTGAAATACACGCTTTTATTAACTACATTGGACGTCCAGTAGAACAAATGCCGATTTAACGAATGTCCATATATCGTCGACTGAGAATTTAGTTGTCGTAAGTGAAAGGCACCTATTGTTGTGAAATCTCTCATTAGCGGACACCCTGTTTAGCGGACAACTCGCATTAACGGACAAAATAAATTTAAATGGCTGGATTCTACTATTTTCTATTGAAATCATTTTCTCAATAACGGACAAATCTGTTTAGCGGACGCGGACACTACAATTTTTAATTTTTGAAAAAAAAAAAAACGGTTGCCTTAAGCGGACATTAGAAGCCACAATAAAACAATTTTCAGTGGAAGTCGCGCTTCTGTATACAACCCAATGTCGATGCTTCTCCTCTTCTCTCCTTGTTCCTTTTATTTGGGAGGAAATCCAACAGTTTCTGCTACAGAAAGCTGCGTGTAAAGTCAGTGCATAGACAGTATACACACACATTTGTATCGAAGTCAGACAAAATTAAAGGGAATTTTCCAAATGTGAACAACAGAATTCAAATGCTTGGCTTATGGGTATGCGGTATGCGATGCCAGTTATGTTCTTTGGCTATTAACATTGGTCACTTTCAGTGAGCTGGTAAGAGGTAAGTACTGTTTTGGTTATTTTTTAGTAAGTTGAAATTAGAGCTGTTCGTCGTTATTTTCATAACTTTTCTATTGGCTATGTATTGTTGGTATGACATGGACATTTACGTTGAGCTGATTATGTTAATTTTAATATAAAGGAAAAGAAAATATGACTTCAAAAAGAAAACGGCTGACTTTAAAGGAAAAAATAGAGATCATCAATTTTGCGGAGTCATCAAATCAAGCTGGTGCTGGCTCAAAAATGTTCGATTGGAAAAACCTGCGCCGCCGAATTGCTTAAAAACAAACAATCATTGCTGTCCGACTGGAGCAATGGGTTTAGCCTCTATGGAATACGCAGGTTGTGATGACAATATGTACACGGACGAAGGATGGAATATGGAAAATAATCCAAGTGTTCTTAATGTTGATGTCTCAAGTGAAGATGAGGAGTTGGAAGAATTGGAATTGGAACCAGTCAGCGATATGAATTACCGAAGTGCTATAACCGCTTGTGTGTCTCTTCGAAACTTTGCTTTGAAAGCTGGAGACCAAAAAGCCATACAAATTTCATCCGATCTTCGATATTTGTATACTTAAAGTACATACATACATATGTACATATTTTACCTGCATATAACCACTGATATCCGAAAAAAATAAAACGATTGGTTTAAAATAAAAAAAATATATAAAACTCATAGCTTAATATGTTTTATTATAAAAATAACGTTCTACTTAAAATTAATTATTTCAGCGACAGCATTTTTGGTCAATTCCCCTAAAGCGGACACTTCTTAAGCGGACGAAAAATTTCGGTCCCGCAGCTGTCCGCTTAAGAGAGATTGCACTGTATATCTTTCTTTCCAGCGGACCAATTTTTATGAAATTTTCAGAGAGTATTAGAAATACTTTACTCTTTGATTGTTATTTTTACATAAAGGCTTTATCTCGAGAAGTGCAAAAGTTCTCGAGCTATAAAAAAAACTATGTAAGTAGAATCATTTTGTAGTATCTAAGCACATAAGTGTTATTTTGGTATTCAAAGAAAAATGCAATTTTTTGAGATAAATGATCGGATGTTTATTTCATAATAAAGAGGAAGGTATGCCGTTAATAATGAAAAACAACATCAGCCAATATCCTTTTCATGAAATTTTCCATAACCAAATCGCAAGGTGGCTGCCCTATGTCCTCGATAGCCTCACGAATTTTATCTTTTAGGTCTTGAATCGACGCTGGGCTGTTGGCGTAGACCTTATCTTTCACGTGGCCTCAAAGGAAGAAATCGCAAGGTGTTAAATCACAAGATCTCGGTGGCCAATTGTGATCACCTCTTCGAGAGATAACACGGTCCGGAAACTTTTCCCGTAAAAGATCAATGGTTTCGTTGCTTGTGTGGCACGTAGCGCCATCTTGTTGAAAGTAAACGTTGTCCAGATCAATACCATCCAACTCCGACCATAAAAAATTATTAATCATCTCTCGATAGCGCAATCCATTCACCGTAACTGTTGATCCAACGTCATTTTCGAAAAAGTAAGGTCCAATGACCCCGCCGGACCATAAACCGCAACAAACAGTCACACGTTGAGGATGGAGAGGCTTTTCAACAATAACTCTTGGGTTTTCCGAACCGAGGTGGAAATGGGCCTCATCAGTCAAGATGACTTTTCGATGGAATTCCGGATCATTTTCATGCATTTCAAGGACCCAATCAGCAAAGACACGACGTTGTTGATGATCAGCCGGCTTGAGTTCTTGTGTTAACTGAACTTTATAAGCCTTAAGACCCAAGTCTTTATGCAAAATACGGTGAAATGACGTTTGTGGAATGCCCAATACCAAAGAACGACGAGGAATGGACAAACCTGGGTTTTCTTCAACACTTTGGGCTACAGCAGCAATATTCTCAGTTGTTCTTGAGCGACGTGTACGGGTTTTATTCTTCACATCACTAACTTGTCGCAACAGCTTGAATTTTTCCACCAATTTCTGTATTGCGGTCCGACAAGGTGCTTCACGACGACCAAAAAATGCTTTAGTTTTGCGAACTGTGACTGCAAGATTTTCACCATTTTTGTAGTGAATTTTAATAATTTCAATGCGTTGTTGAAGCGTGTATCGTTGCATTTTTAGTAATGGCGAAGTTTCTACTTGTCAAATGTCAAAGAATAAAAGCTTCAAAAGTGACAGCTACCGAAATAGCGGGCCATTCACAATAACACCTCTCATTGGAAAACCCTATATATTTATAGGAAAGATCGTCATGTGGATAGTTGCACGGGGTTGGCGACCGCATACCGAAATGACTAAGCGGTAAATTGGCAATGAGAACGCAACGTTCATAGCGTCGCTGAATGTACTTGTTCGATCATTGCACTGTGTGCGAATTCGATGCAATATATCGTCTGTCATTGAATCTTTATGTTTATCCCGCAACGTGTCTGCTCGTCCC
The DNA here is from genome assembly GCA_949775065.1 of Brachyopa scutellaris. NCBI lineage: Eukaryota > Metazoa > Arthropoda > Insecta > Diptera > Syrphidae > Brachyopa > Brachyopa scutellaris. The sequence continues at coordinate 6,956,868 of OX459116.1, forward strand.
GGATAACATGTAGTCAACACTATAGCGAATAGTAGACGAATTTGTGTTGCTGTACAGCCCAATGCTGCTTCACCAAGCATATCGACCCACTGATTGTCGTCTTCGAGCAAGCCGAGTGCATAAGGCATGCATCTTTATACGTTGGATACTGATGTCCATTCACTTTACGTATATCTTGAAATGACAATGGGCCGGTGAAAATGTCACCATCAACAACATTCGCAGATAGAAGCACTCAGTCTGCCTCGGATTGACTGTATATACTCGGCCTAAAGTGTTTGATTTGAATAGGCCGTTGCACGAATCAATTACTGTACTTCGGAATAGAGTAGTGTCCGTGCAAAGGCACCAAATTACAAAATTCCAAAAATTCGGTGAGTGTAGTTTTTGGTGGATTCATGACACGTTCAATTGCTGTCTCATTTGTAAAAAAATACGCGCTGTCGGTTTTCAAGATGGATGGCTAAATGTATAATTGCTGGATCCCGTTCATGAATTTGGAATCCAAAGATACGCCAGGCAGCCTCATTTGAGCTGATGTACTGGCCAATTTGGTAGCACGCATTATTTCGTCGTTGTCATTCAATAGAGGAGCATTCACATCGGTATTCTGAATTGGAAACATACTTACAAATGTATTTGATCGACTTCACTGAACTGCAGAGCTCAACATTTATATATGAGCACTGAATGTTTTGCTCAGCAGAGGCGAATATGGTACCACCCAATGATTGTCAATGCCAATGGGTGCATTGTTGATACTCAGTATTTCTCCGACGATATATTGGATATCCGTCGACGTTTGTGATCGTGTCGTTGGTGAAATCTTTAGGAAAACGCTTTGCACATTTCCTATCTGCCATGCCAGGCGATAAACGATTCAGATCACCGCATGGGCCATGAATCATGTTCGTGGTAACAATATCGAACAGTAGACGAATCTGGAATTATCGATTTCCTCGGGGCGTATTTTGTCGACTAACCAAATCAAAATGTGTGCATGAGGTAATCCTCGCTTTTGCCATTCTACCGAATACATCCAACAAGGTGTGGGCCGAATACGTGTTATTTTGAAATTAAGATCATTAAAGATTTCAATTTTTGTTTGAACACACGTGCTGTAATGTCATGACGAAGCATTGTATTTTGGCCTGGCCATAGCAAAGATGTAATCTCCTGCCACTTGGGATTACATGTAAACGTGATAAATAAACACGGTCGTCCGTACTCGCGGATGAAAGTCATAGCATCCTGCATATGACGTGGACTGCCTACGTACGATGATTGTAGAATGTTGGAGTTACCAATTTCGGCGGTGTCGTCTTGGCTCATGATATTCTTCGGCATGCAGCTTCTGTCTGTCTTATGTCGTAGGAATCGCAGTCAATCGCTCTCTACCGTCGCGTACATGTCGACCATGAATTATTGGCACAGTTCACGACGTCGCAGAATGACATTGTCCTGACCGCGTCGAATCATCATACGATACGCATAAAAATCCATCGAGCTCACTTTATTGTTTGTTTCGGCTCCCGTAACAACATATTCATAAATTTTGGCGCAAAGTCTTTACAACGCATCGAAAAGATATGCCAATGGCGCAAATTCATAGTCAGATAAAGCCGACCTGAATAGAATTTATTCACCTACATAACCTAAAATATACTTGTTTCTATTCATAGTTATCATAAAGTCGACTTTAAACTTAAAGCCGGCTCAAAATTTAAAATCAGCTAAAAGTCACTTTAAATAATTATAGTCGGCTGTAGAATTCTCATAAATTTTATTTGGATACTGGAGAGCGATGTATGAACGGTGTGTGTCCGCGGTGAACTCCAGATTATTGTTTCTTCTCTTAATCACAATTTCTCGCGTCGCTGTGCGGTCGCCAACCATGATTCCAGCAACGTCGCGTCGTCATCAACAGGCGCATTGAATCTACGCACGTGCTCTCTATCTGGTGTTTTATCAGAATCAGTGTCCCCACTTCATTTTTTCTAAATTGTAGTGAACAGCTCCAAAAATCGTAGCGTTTCACAGTAAATCGTAGTGTTTCACAGTCAATCGAACACTATCCCCCTTTCACTAACACACACCCCAACCCATTCTTCTTAGCACAATTCTAGAGGGGAGCATAACGGGCCCGGTCCGTGGCGTACGTAAAGAGGAGTGATTCTCACCCTCACAAACCAACCAACCAAATCGAAGTGGTAATGCGAACATATTTATTGGAACATTATATTGGAAGAGCATGGTAATATGAAGTTCTTACATGCATACATATGTATGTATGATTATAATTATGAAAGCACTATTAAAAACGTAATTCATACCGCTGCATTAATTGAAAGTATCGCTTCTTGGTGATTTTGGATTAAATATAGGAAATTATGTTATGTGCTGCAAACGTTACCAACCAGTTACCATCAGACGACGCAGTACGCAAATAATAAAAACCGTTATTAGTACATTTTTGCGCTTGCGGCGCGGGTTCGACTTTTGACATTTCTACAAAATATTCCACTGAACTGTAAAGAGAAATGCAACTGAACGTTATTGTGAAATGGGTGCATTCAGATCATTCTGTTCGAAACATTGAATCGTTAAAACATTTTAACAACAATTATTACATTTTCTTCAGAGCTATAATATTTTTTCTCAAATTGTAGTGTTTAGGAATTTTTCGTAGTGGCGTAGTGAAAATGTTGAAAAGTAGAAAAAGTGTAGTGAAACTTCAATTGTAGTGAAAGTGGGGACGCTGATCAGAATTGATTACAATAGCCTGATCGTCACTTTGCAATTCGTGCATGTGTGATTTGAAGAATTCCAATAATTCATTGTGGTCATTCAACAGGGTGTCGAGGTCGTCGACGATGCGCCTGGCTCCAGGCGATTTGAGGTTATTATAGCCGCAACGTGCATCTACGCGTTTGGTGTCGACACGATTGAAGTACAGTTGTAAAAAAATGTATGTGGTTCGTTTGGCACTGGCAGCAATGAGCCCACTTTGTGGTACAGTTGGCCTTTGATTTTGAACGTTGAATTGAATTGCCGACCATTTGCTGCAGTATTGTGAATTATTTCTGTTGCTCCGAACGATGTCATTTGGAAGCATGCATGGAATCTTTGAATGGACTTCAGGAACAGATTTGAATCTGGATCCATGCCGATGAGCGATCCGTTCAACGGTTCGGGTGGTATCTCAATATCTGGTAGTTGCACTTTTCCTGATGCACAACACATGCCGACTCGAATGCGAGACGCATGAATGAAGCGTTTGTAAATGCTCGATGTACCTGTTGGCGTTGTCGGTCATTTGCTCTGTGTATATCAATTACGAACCGGCGCGCTTGTCTCCGTTGCAATTGTTGTTGTTGATTTCGCTCAGCTCGTGCTTCCTGTGGTTGAGATGCACGCAATTGTGACATGCTCACTCGCACATTTTCGCTATTATCTCGGATTTGTTCGTCTGTTCTTTCTGCTCTACTCTTTTGGATGTTTGTTTTTTTGTTCGATATTTCAAACGGGCCCCCTCGCGTGTTGCTGGCATTGCTCATCAGAATCGAATATTTGTGTTTAAATATAATTTTTATTTATGACATTAAACACTTATAAAGCTATGATAAAAACAAAAATCCAAAATAAATTTATTCAAAGTAGATAAAAAATAAAATACAAATAATATGTTAATAACTTGACTCCAGCACCACATATCGTGTGCAGATTTTAAATATTTCTCGTTTGTGACTGAACCAACACATATTCTGAATATGAGCCTTTTTGGTCCACAAATATAGAAGCTGTTAATAAATTGACTCCAACGCCACCTATCGAGTTCAGATTTTACAGTTTTCTCTTTTGGAACTGAACCAACATATATTGTAAACATGAGCTTTTTTGGTCTATAAATATAGAAGCTGTAAATAACTATCGGGTTGAAATTTTGCCGAAGACTTTCCTTTTATTTAAATATTATATGGTGTGAATTTGAGTCAATTCGGCCCATAAATAAGAATTTTGATAAAGCGACCCCAACGACACCTAGGGGGTACTAACATAAGCAAAAACCATCCGGAGTACCACACGAACATATGGTGTAAATATAAGGTGAATAGCTTTCGTGGTTCAGCCGTGATAGTCCAAGGGGGACACCTGCATCTATTCGGCATATCTCGGAGCACTCATCGTTGTATGAGACGTTGAAGTGTCTGTCGTCCAGATATCATTTAATAAGCTCGAAGAAGTCCGGCAGCATGTTTTTTAATTTGTGTAGAAGTCCTGCATGCCAAACACTATTAAAAGCCTTTGTCACGTCTAGATAAACTGATATGCCAGCAAAACAAATCCCGTACAGAAACCTGTAGAGGCGCGGATGGAAATATCGTAGTGGAAACGCAGTCGGTGCTGAGAATATGGAAAGACTACTTCTGCAGACTGTATAATGGCGATGAAGACCAATACTCCACTGTTAGGCAGAATGTACCGTTCAATTTAGATGATGATAGCCAAAACCCCCATCCACCTGATCAAAACGAAGTGCGGATAGCAATATCCAAGCTAAAGTCCAACAAGGCTGCTGGACCTGACGGTCTACCCGCAGAGCTATTTAAAGCAGCTGGACATGACTTGGTAGTGAGCATACACCAACTCATCTCCAAGGTTTGGTCAGATGAAAGTATGCCAGATGAATGGAATCTCAGCATCGTCTGCCCGGTCCACAAGAAAGGAGAGCCCCTCAACTGCTCCAATTACAGAGGCATCAGTCTCCTCAATATCGCCTACAAGCTCCTGTCTGCCATACTGTGTGAACGCCTGAAGCCTTTCGTCAACAACCTGATTGGCCCCTATCAGTGCGGTTTCTGGCCAGGAAAGTCCACCATAGACCAAATTTTCACACTCAGGCAGATCCTGGAAAAACACAAGAAGTCCAAGTGGATACCCACCACCTGTTCATCGATTTCAAGGCCGCCTATGACAGCATATGGAGGGATGAACTGTATAGAGCCATGTCTAGTTTTGACATCCCTGCCAAACTCATCCGTCTGTGCAGGATGACGATGGAGAAAGCTGGCTGCTCCATCAAGGTCGGTAATGACCTCACCGAGACCTTCGATGTCAAAAAAGTATTCAGACAAGGTGACGCGCTGTCATGCGACTTCTTCAACATCATACTTGAAAGAATTGTTCGTAACTCACAAGCCAACACACAAGGAACGATCTTTCAAAAGTCCGTTCATCTACTTGCATACGCCGATGATATTGAAATCATTGGTAGAACACAGCGAGCTGTCACCGGTGCGTTCGCGAGTATAGAAATGGAAGCGGCTAAAATGGGTTTAGCGGTAAACGAGGGCAAAACAAAATATATGCTGTCAACAAAAAGGGACACCCAACATCGACGAATTGGACAGAACGTCAAAATAGACAGCTACAACTTCGAGGTAGTAAGGGACTTTGTCTACCTCGGCTCTGCCATAACTTCAAAAAATGACTTCTCGTCGGAAATCAAACGAAGGATTACTCTTGCCAACTGCTGTTTCTTTGGGTTAAGAAGGCAATTGAGTAGTATAGCCCTTTCTCGATAGACTAAGGAGACTCTATACGACCCTTATCATCCCGGTCTTGCTATATGGAGCTGAAGCATGGACTTTATCGAAAGCGGATGAAGATATCCTTAGTCGGGTTCTGGAGGTGAAGATTCAACCACGAACTGTACGAGCTGTACAGCGACATCAACCTGGTCAAAAAACTGCACATTGGGCGTTTAAGATAGCTAGGACATGTAGAGCGTATGGACATCAATGCTCCGGCTCGGAGAATATTCGACTCTTACCCGGAGGGTCAGCGCAGCAGAGAACGACCTCGCCTAAGGTGGCGCACACAAGTAGAACAAGACCTCAGCCAACTTGACGTGCGCAACTGGAAGCGGCTAGCTAAGGACCGGGCTAGCTGGAAGAGGTTGTTGGTTGAGACCTTGGTTCACCCCGAACTGTAGCGCCACCTAAGTAAGTAAGTAAGTAAGTTTTTTTCATTCAAGTCGTTCAAAATTTTATTGGTTACCCGACTTACTTGTTGTATAGTCGAGTGTTTTTGTCGAAAACTAAATTGGTGGTCTGGTATGAGTTTCTGTTGTAATACAACTTTGTCAATGCATTTAAATGGCAGATTTTCGAATATTTTGGATAATATTGGTAGTAAACTTAACGGTCTATATGAGGTAATCTTTGTAGGATCCTTGCCAGGTTTCGGAATTGCGATTACTTTCGAAACCTTCCAGACTTTCGGGTTTCAATTTTGTCGTATAGCTAACAGCGTTAAATAAATTTCTTAGGTATGTATATGATGGCAATTCAGGTAAATGCTTTAGTAGTTGTCCAGTTATCTTGTCGTATCCAGCAGATTTTTTGTGATTTAGTCTATAATTCAGGTGATGATCCTTGTGTTTGAGCTTGTCATTTTGTCGAAGTGAAATATTCTGTCCATTGATAGCATTAGTGAAAGTTGTTTTGAAGTAGTGGCTGGCCTTGCTGGTCCTAGACCAAGTCCCGTCCACGTTTCCGATAGGTGGTTGATGGGTAGTTCCGTTTTTGAGTCTGTTTTAGTTTCCATATTGAATAATTGGTGTTTTGAGTTGCAGTGAGGTTTGATAAGTAGTTGTTAATGGTGCGGTTATTGTGCTCATTGAAGTAGGCCTTAAGTTCCTTCGTCGCTCTATTGACGTTCGTTTTGTCGATTGGTGATCTGGTTGAGTGCCAAGTTTTTCTTAGTTTTCGTTTTTCTTGGATTTTTTGCCTTATTATTTCTGACGATAGTGAAGGACTGGTTTTTAATTTGTTTAGGTCAGGCGTCGATTTTAAGGCTGCAGAGTAAAGGAGGTAATTGAAATTAATGATTGAACTTTCTAAGTCTTAATTCGTGTTAGTGAAGTCTCAAGTTCAATTGCTACGTCAACAAAATGACGGAAAGCATCCCAGTCGGTTCTGTGGTACGATACGGGGGCTTGTGTTACAGTGTGTCATGAATCGGATTGTTTAAAATATTATAGGCATTACAAACTGGTGAACGAAAATATACCTCTGAGGCAGTGGTGTCTCGTCAGGGTGTGCAAAGAGTGCATCGTACGTATCAAAAACATTTTCAACCCATACAAATATTTTTTAATGTTTACTCCGGAACAGCTCCGACAAAATATACACAGGCACATGCAAGTTTAAATGAAATACCTGAGTTACTATAATTGAAGTTGCTTTACTTTTTATTAATGCTTCATCTTAACCCTTAACCACCTAGCATACGTCTCACAGACCCCGACGAATTTTAAAGCGTGAATATTATTGCGCCTGAGCTTCGTATAAACGTGTTCGCTCTTGTACCTTTTCCTCGCGCTCCTCAGTGCCGCGCAACCGCTCGTCACAGTCGGGTGTAAGCGCGTTTGTGTCTGGTTAGTAAGAAAACTGTTGCCGGTGGTCTATGAGACCCCTCTTAGGCGGTTACGTGACTTTTTAACATTCGAGTTTTTCTATTGTTTTAATTGATAATGGCTTTAAATGTCGAAAACATCCAGTGGGGGTTGGAACAAGATCTGTCAGACGACGAAAATATACCAAACGATGAATGCAGCGATGTTGGGGCCGATGCAGGAATAGAGCACGTGTTAGAAGAAACTTGCGAGCCAGACTCAGAGTGCGAAGAGAAAAATGAAGTGGAATATAACGAAAATGCTCCTCTCGAAATTGATTTATCTTCAACTTTACCTGATGAGCACGAATTATCATCTGAATATGATATGCCTTTATCTCAAAATGCGATCAAGACCCTGAAAGAAGAAATATTTTGTCAAAAACTTGCCTGGAATGCTCACACAAACTGTTTAGATCTTGCAATTTCGTTTAAATTTTGTTTTTATTGAGAATTTTTATTTTTATTTATGTTTTTCGATTACTGAATATTTGGAAAAAAGAACAAAGAAGTACCTACTTTATGTGATTATTGGGAACGGCACAAAGTCCCGACTATACAAAATCCCGACAAAAAAAAAATCACATTTCTAAAAATCCCGACTCACAAAATCCCGACTGACAAAATCCCGACAAATGAACTTTTGTGAAAAAATGTTTCGCAGTGAATTAGAGTGAAATAGAATCTTTAAATCTCTCATCATTTTTTTCCACATTCTTAAAAGAATGTTTTCGCCCACTACCCCACCATGTCACTAAGAAAAAAAAAACAAGAAACTTACCAAAACACCAGCGTTGCCGCTGGTAAAATTTAAAAAGTGTCCAAAAAGGTGTCCCGGATTAAAAAAAGAGTCCACATGCATAGTTCGAACTATTTTTACTACATACGAGGGTGGGTCAATAAGTCCAAAGAACAGTTGAAACCGTGAACTTCTCCAGGCGAATCGAAGTCGAAGATGGCCAATGTGGGTCTGTCGGGCAACAAGGACATCGATTACCTTGAAAAGGGCAAAACACAAAAACGACCGCATTTGGTGAGTAAAAAAGTTCTCTTTCACCAGCATAACGCACCGGCGCGGCGCACAGGTCCACAGTCGCAATGGAAAAATTCCATGAATTAGGCTACGAATTGCTACCTCATACAGCATATTCTCCAGATTGAGCTCCCTGCGACTATTTCCTGTTTCTAAACATAAAGCGTCCATTTTAGCTAATTATCAAAAAATGGTGTCCAGGTGTCCCGATTGCTAAAAAGCGTCCAAATGGACACCTTAGCGTCCCAACGGCAACGCTGAAACACACTATGAATTTGTTAGCAAAATCGTTTGGTTAAGTGCATCTGATGAGAATCGGAAAGCGCTGTTCTTTGTGATTCTCATTCGGTGCACTTAACAAAACGATTTTTGTATCTTGCTGTAGAAGTGCGTATTTTGGTAAGTTCTCCGTTTTTTTTTTTGTTGTTTTATTTAGAGAAGTGTTGAGGGTGTTTGACATCGCGAGGTTGTTAGTGTCGAAACAACTTCCTTTTAAAATGATTCTTTAAGTATTTCGTGGTGAGTATCATTTTATGAGAATCAAAAAGAACAGCGCTTTTTGATTCTCATCATGTCTAGTTAACCAAACGTGTACTGAGCGGTGTAATAAATCGTTCTTATAAGAATGAGAAAATAGTTCTGCGAAGGGATATAAACATTTTCATACAAACCAAAAAAAATAAAATAGCCGCACATTCATGCCTTACAAAATACCGACTTCGCGTGCGCGAATTTTAAGCTATTATTTTCTCCAAAGTCGGGATTTTGGCAGTCGGAATTTTGTGGTCGGGATTTTGTAGTCGTGATTTTGTGGTCGGGATTTTGAAGTCGGGATTTTGTAAGGCGGGATTTCATGCCCAACCCGTGATTATTATAATGAATCTAATTTTCTGAATGTGTTAGTTTATAAGTATAAAAAAAGAAATGTTGACTACCAAATTAAGATTTAAAACAAAAATGTTGATTTTCCTGTACCTTTCTTATTCTAATAAATCTGTGCCAACAAGGAAAAACAGCATAAGTCGTTTTTTACAACTTTTCAGGAGAGCAGTTGAAAGATTTGACGGTAGTTTATAATAAATATGAATCGAATAAGAAAGTAGTTGATACAGAAAAAGATATGAGAAAAAAAATACTTTTGTACATTCACTTATAGTTGCGTTAGTTTCATTCGCTGTTGGAGCATAAGAACATATGTCAAAAGCTTACGGAAAATCTTTACTTATGCTGTTTTTCCATATGCATATTTGCCCGAAAACTAGTGATGTTGTTTTTTTGCTGGTCTATAACTCAGTAACCGTTAGAGATAAAATTGAGAAAAAAACATGGCAAATAGAATCGAATATTGCACATCCGTTGGTGTAAAAACTCATTTTCGACATAAGTCGACTTATGTCGTTTTTCCTTGTGGCCACAGAAATAATTTAATATGTTCCTAAACTGATTTTAATTAAAAACTAAAACTTAATTCACAAAGTTTTATAAACGCGAATTATTTTGTTCTGGGGTCTCACAGACGTATGTAAAGTGGCAGTGTGACAATAATAGGTGCTAGGTGGTTAAGGGTTAAGACTGTTTTACACGGAGTTCAACTAAAAACTGAACTAACCTAACATGCCCTGCCTGTCAGTTTCCGTTCTCACGCCGATTCTTCGTGACACTCCAACGATGTGCTTACCTTGTCGCTCGGAATTCGGTTGCATTCCGTGAAACGGTGGCGATGATTACGGCTGATGGTTTGCCGTGGCAGCGGCATGTGTCCGCTTTGAGTCCGTCGCGTTAACTCTTCCCTTCCTTAAATGAGGGCCCAGAGCTTCGATCACATTCTGAAGATTAAGTTGATTGCGCCTTTTCCTCTGATGCTGCTTTACTGCCCGAACACAATGGCGAAGCTGTAGTGAAAGTAGGCAGCGCTGTCAAAGTTAAAATACACGTAAATCCTATAGCGCGAACACAATGCGAAGGTGATACTGTAGTATGAATTGTATATGGTGAAGCGCAAAGTTAAGCCAACTTCAACTTTCTACTTCCACTACAGCGTCACCATTGTGTTCGGCCAGTTAGTTTGAGGATGGCATAACAGACCACAAAGAAGGCAGAAGTTACGCAGCAGGCCAGCACTGGATGCGTTGTTATTTTCGTTTTCATCTCTGTGGCGCAAGTTTTCTTCATTCATTTTGTGCAAGCTCAGTATCTCGTCGTGACCAGTTATATTAAGTAACGCTAACGCTGCGGTGCCTGCTTGTCTCTTCTGGATGTTGTTGCGATTAACAAATAGGGAGCCATTGATCCAGACTCTATCGTCGAAAGTAAGTAAGTATGTACCATTGATGGTTGGTTCGGAATTATTTATCTCTCTCATCTTGGCTGGCCTGTTATTGATTATGATGATGCCATCATCGACCACCACCACGGGATCCAGATGGTTGTTAGGTTGAGTGCTGCAATGTGCTACGGCCCCAGAGTGTAATTGTTCGACGCAGGTCATGTTTGGTGTCTCTTTGCAGAATGTTGATGTTGTTTTTGGGCTACAATCGCCAAACGCCAGCACTCGGCTACCGCATTCTGCTACTATGTTGTTGTTGGTAAAGTGGAGAATCATTCCGCCATGCGAGACGGGGAAAATACAAACTTTCTTAGGTCTAAGATATTTTATAAGAAAATGCAAGACATCATCATTTTGTAAAATCTTAAAGCTAGCTACTTCCAATAGTTCTGTTACACTAATATTTCTTTAATCAAAAGGCAAAGAGGCTTAAGTCTGTTTTAAGCATTTTTCAGGCGAGCAATTTTAAACTTTGAAAAATGATGCAAATGTATGAATTTTGTTGAGTTAAGCCGTTTTGACATCACCAAAAATAGGACTTCTAGATGGAATAGAAACACGCTGATAAGACCGAAAGGGTTTGAAAATGTAAAAAAATCATTTTTGGCTTGAATAGACTTAAGCCGCTTTGCCTTATGAGTAAAGATTTGTGAATTGCTCATTAATTATTGACTTTAAATCGTTGTCGTCGAGAATTGTCGGATTTATTACATTAATTTTAGCAAGTGTTATCGACAACATTAAGTTTTCTATTTCAGTGATCATGATTCTATTTCTTGCCAATAAGGTTTCATTAAGGTGACCAGTTTCGACTTGAAATAATACTATTAACGGTGTCTATTAACTTATTAATTTGTGCTCTTGAATTTGGTTTGATTCTTCTGAGAATTTTATCTCGATTTTCTTATAAAAAAATTAAAACAAATCTTAATCTATATAAATAAAAATTAATCGTGGTTTGTTCGAACGCGTAACACTTGAAAACGACTGGACTAAATTGGATACTTCCTTCCGCGGGTTTGTTTGTAATTGCTACGTGAAGGTTTAGGAATAAATAAAATTTGGAAAAATCAAATAAATTGAAATTTGGGTTTTCTATGGGAATTTTGAATTTTTATTTTTTTAATTTGTTTTATGTATTGATATAAAAGTCGTTTAAAAAAAAAATAGACAGATAGACAGGCAGACAAACAGACAGATAGATAGACAGACAGACAGACAGACAGATAGACAGGCAGACAGACAGACAGACAGATAGATAGACAGATAGACAGACAGACTGATAGGTAGAGACAGATAGATAGACAGGCAGACAGACAGACAGACAGATAGAAACACATATAGACAGACTGATAGATACAGACCGATCGACAGATAGATAGACAGACAGACAGACAAACAGACAGATAGATAGACAGATACAGAACAGATAGATAGACAGACAGACAGAAAGACATACAGATAGACTGACACACACACCGATAGGCAGATAGATACAATACAATGAAGCGTTAGTGCTGATTGAAGATTTGTGTTTGCTTATGAGTGGCAGACTATTGACTGAAATTCATATGACATCGTCAAATCGTCAGACTAGAGATGTATTGAATCGTGTATTAGAACGCGACCGTGCTTACGACACGACAACTTTGCAACAACAAGTGCAAAGAAATGTTCCACTGTTGCATGAACAGCAAAAGAGTGCGTATGATCAACTGATGAAGGCTGTCGATAATATTAGCAGCAATACATGTTCAAAGTGGAATTGCGTTAGCTCTCGCAACTACAGGAATTGCTGCAACACTGTTGGAAGGCGGGAGAACAAACACTTCCCGTGATTCCGAAATCAACAGCGGCGGATAAATTAAACGCGTGTCTCAAGTCGTCGTATATGTGGTGATACGTTAAAACCATTCCAATGAGTATTAATATGCGAGTGTTTCTGCAACAGGATATAACCGCAGAAGTTTTCTCCAAAGAACTGCTGAGAATCGGAAATGGACATATTCCGGTAGATACTTCAAGCGGTTTAATGTCGATTCCACCTACCATTTGCCAATTCCCTTCAACGAAAGATGAACTCATCACTTATGTGTATCCGAATATTGGTCAAAATTATCGTAACTACGATTGGTTGAGCGCACGCGCAATTCTAGCAGCGAAAAATATTAATGTCAATGACTTGAATTCAGATTGATTCAGAATCAAATTTTGGGAGAATTGCGTTCATACAAATCGATCGATCGCGTTGAAAACGAAGACGAATTCGTCAATTATCCAGTGGAATTACTGAACTCTTTGGATTTGCCTGGCCTCATCATTTGCGTCTTAAAGTTAGATCTGTAATCATTATGCTACGAAATCTTCATGCCCCGAAACTGTGCAATGGAACCCGTCTGATTGTAACGAAGCTACTGAACAATGTGATAGTGGCAAGGATTTTGAAAGGGCCGTTCAAGGGAGAAGAATGCCTAATTCCGCGAATTCCCTTGACTTCAAGCGATTTGCCGTTCCAGTTCAAACGCATTCAGTTCGCAATGAAACATGCGCTTGCGATGACCAAAAACAAGGGCAATCGCGGCATTAATCTAGAAATGTCATGCTTTTACCACACGGCCAGCTATACGTGGCCATGTTCCCGCGTTGGGAAACCATCCTCACTCTTCATATACGCTCCGGATCAGAAAACAAAAAAATGTTGTGTATCATGCAGCCTTAAATTGAATATCATTCATCAATTCATCATCATCGATCTATTCTTTTTTTTTAGATTTTAATAAAACGATTAGAATTTTTAAAGTTAGTACTTGATTTTATTCTATTTTCACCAAATATTGGACGGGACGAAGTCCGTCGGGTCAGCTAGTACGATATAAAAAGGAAGATGCTACTCTATTCTATTCGAATCTATTAATTTCTATTCTTTCTAAGGTTGTCCTTGGGTACCACCATCTCTCTAATGAGAACAATTGCCCTCAAGTTTGCTTTCACTTTTTTTTGCACGTGGTGGTGTAAGCTTATTAACTAAATTTGATAAAGTACCCATCACGTTAAGTATGCGATACTTATCGTTAATTGGCTTTGGTTGAGCTCTCGTAAGTCCAATACTAGACATTAAATTTTCTTGCCCAATCCGCCAGTACCTTTCTTATAAAGAACCCAGGCAGGGTTATTGTTAGTAGATTTGGATAGCCTGATGTTGCAATTCTTTAAAAGATCGTTTATTTTGTTATTAACGAATTTAGCTACACCCAAAGGGCATAGGTACTGTTTTGAATGAATAGGGACGTTACTTTCGGTTCGAATAGTAGAGACAATGCTTGTGTTACACGGCAGCAACTCGTTAGAGACTGCAAATGCCTTAATTTTGCTCTTTATTATTTTTTTAAAATCAGCCCTCACTGATACGTAAATACCTAAGGTTTTCAAGTACTTGACTCGAACTACAATCACTATCACTATCACTCATTAATTTATAAGCCCCTTGGTTAACGGACACTGCATTTTTGAATTAAGGTCTAGTTAATCTGCTGATAGCCACTGCGCTGGTCAGTGTCGTCTTGTGCTGCTGGTGTTGGTTGATCGCTGCCGCTTTGGTGCTGGAAGCGAAGCTGTATTTTTCGTTTTTGGTTCCTACTTTTTTATTTTTGCTGTGGGTTTCGGCTTTGTTTTAAGCACTTGCCCCTTAACGGCGCACTTATGCTTTTTCATTTTGTACAATTTAAAAAGCCCAACGCGAGGGCGCCAGTTTAAATTAAATACTTGAGTTACTATAATTGAACTTGCTCTACTTTTTATTAATGCTTCATCTTAAGACTGTCCTACACGGAGTTCACTTAAAAACTGAACTTACCTAACATGCCCTGCCTGTCAATTTCCGTTCTCATGCCGATTCGTCGTGAAACTCTAACGAGATGTTAACCTTGCCGCTCGTGCAAGATATCATGTTGCGAGGTCACGTATTTATTCATTGATTCGGAATTCGGCTGCATTCCTGGAAACGGTGACGATGATTATGGCTGATGGTGCGCCGTGTCAGCGGCATGTGTCCGCTTTAAGTCCATCGTGTTAACTTGGATCAGACGTATTTTTTGGTGACCTGTATAGGCTAAACATGTTGCAGCAGCACGTGTGCCCATGTAAAATACAACAAAAGCTTAGCCTGGATACTTATCGAGTCTCATTTTTACTCTGAAAGCTTTTTCGAAGTCTATATAGATTACAAAAAAACACGCTTATCATAACGTTGGTATATGATTGATTTTATTCGTTGAAAGAGATCAAACCAAAAACAACCCTTGCTACACACAATAGGTTCATCGAAAAATTTCGCACTTGATTTCCTTGTGCAAACTTTCACTCGCACGATATGAACTTTGAAAAATTTTAACGCAAGCTCGTGCGAAACTTAACTATGCGCTTCATGTGTTGTATCTTAATATATAAAAATGTTTGTGCGTATGTACGCCCGACTTTCACGGCTGAACCACTGAAGCTATCCACCTTATATTCACACCATATGTTCATGTAGTGCTCCGGATGTTTCTTATTTATCGACCGATTTGGCTCAAATTCACACCATATAATATCTAATATAATATCTGCGCTGGAGTGCAGTTTTGTAGTTTTCCGCGTATAGAATTTTCATATCAACAACATTAAATTTAAATGGAATAATATAGTTTGGTGTAGTCACAAAAAATTCCCACAGGTGGCGTTGGCAATTACCTGTCATGTGAGTGACTGTGACTGTTTGCGTACACGAGCGAAGCCAGGCGGATCACGTATCTATGTATATAAAAATGAATCGTGGTTTGTTCAGATGCTTAAAACTTGAAAACGACTGGACTAAATTGGATACTTCCTTCTGCGAGTTTGTTCGTTTAGGAAAAAAGAAAATTTAGAAAAACCAAAAGGAAAAGTGGAAAATTTGACGTATTTTACGTATTGAAATAAAAGTCAAACAACGCACAACAGAAAGACAAACAGATAGATAGACAGACAGAAAGACAGATAGAAAGACAGAACAGACAGATAGATAGACAGGCAGACAGACAGACATAGACAGAGAGGCAGATAGACAGACAGATAGGTAGATAGATAGATAGATAGATAAATAGATAGATAGATAGATAGATAGATAGACAGACAGACAGACAGACAGGCAGACAGGCAGACAAGCAGAAAGACAGACAGATAGACATTTCATTTTGATTTTTGTACATTAATAAAATTAATTCAATTTATTTCACCTTAATAAAAAACTGAATTTAATTCAACTTATAACACAACATTTATTGATTTTGAGGCGGGTCAGCTTACTTACTTAGTTGGCGCTACAGCTCGAGGTGAACCTGGGCCTGCTTCTCGCAACCATTTGTGTGTGCGTGTTATATTTTTGCACGAATGGAAGGGACCTACAGTTTTTTGCCGACTCCAAACGGCGAGTTGAGAAGCTCAATCGTGACAAATGATACTCTTTGATGCTTGTCAGACATTCGAAAGAGGTGGGCACTGTGAAAAACTTTTAGGTGTTTGCGGCGGGATTCGAACCCAAGACCGCTGGCTCAGTAGTCCGATGCACTAACCACTTGCGTAATTTGCTAGGAATGTTTTCTACCACCAAAAGTAAAATTTTATGTATATTTGTGAAGTGTGTTGTGGAAAAATTTGGAGTGAAAGTAAGCTCTGGATAATTGTTATAAACAAATTACTGACTTATCTATTCAGTTAAAGTCAGGTGAATTTAAGTTACTTAAATAAAAAAAAGTCACAATTATTAAAATAAATAAAGTGCACATGGTGTACCTTGGTCCAACACTTTTGGTGTACCATGGACCGGTCCAATTAACACATTGATTCATACTTCATCTGTGATCCTTTTGAATTTCTCGGTATTTGAATCTAGTTCACCTATATCAGGTATAAAAAGACCTCAGGTCGATAAAACTTCACTGGAGGAGACTGTAAAGGATGTTTTGACCAATAGTCGTACTATCATATGTGCTTCCAAGAAAATAACTTTGCTTTCAACTGTTTCAGCATTTAATGTAAAATTTCTTTGCTTTTTGTAATAAGTTGTCAGTTAAGATATTTATATATATTTTTTTTTTATCTATAAAAATTCAACCTAATGTTACTGTTTTCGATAAAGTTTGCAATTTAGTGTGTATGGTCCGAGGGGGAGTCGGACACAATCCCGAAATCCAAAATCCCGAAAGCCCAAAATCCCGAAAATCCAAAATCCCGAAAATTCGCAATCCTGAAAATCCAATATCCCGGAAATCCAAAATCCCGAAAATCCCGAAAATCCAATATCCCGAAAATCCAAAATCCCGAAAATCGAAAATCCCGAAAATCCAAAATCCCGAAAATCCAAAATCACGAAAATTCACAATACCGAAAATCCAATATCCCGAAAATCCAAAATCCCGAAAATCCAATATCCCGAAAATCCAAAATCCCGAAAATCCTAAATCCCGAAAATCCAAAATCACGAAAATTCACAATCCCGAAAATCCAAAATCACGAAAATTCACAATCCCGAAAATCCAATATCCCGAAAATCCAAAATCCCGAAAATCCAATATCCCGAAAATCCAAAATCCCGAAAATCCAAAATACCGAAAGTGAAAATAAAATTTTGTTTGCAGGAAAAAAAATTAGAAGAAATTGTTTTTCACATATTAAACAAAATTAGTATCGCCTGTGTTCGAAATTAACCCAATTGTGCGAGAAAATCGCAGCTGGTTTTTACCTGGCTTAGACACAACACATTAGTAAAAAAAAATAGCATACTGTACAAAAATCAATCAATATGTTGTGTTTAAGGCAGTTAAAAAGGGGTTGAACTGTTTGGCATTCGCATATTTATATAATGATAACAAACTTCAAATAAGTAAAACATAACAAGAAAGTTCAAGTCTTATTGACAAAAAACATTTAAGAAACGATCTATGGCAAAGCAATATCTAATACAAGTTCATATCGAGCACAGTTCATACTAAAAAACTTATTTCAGAACGCTCGTTATGTGCCGCGTTATTTTTCTTAAAATTCATCTAAAAGTGCGATCAGTATATTCGCCAATGTGTTAAACCAATCAATTAACTGAAACTAAAATCTTATCTATCAACTATCACACTGAACGCACATTGCGAATTGAAAAATATTACAACACTTACGCCAACGGGAATGGAATGGAAAAATTTGCGCAAATTTTGCATTTTATATAATTTTTCGGGATTTCGTCTTCGGGATTTTGGATTTTCGGGATTTCGGCTTTTCGGGACTTTGGATTTTCGGGACTTTGGATTTTCGGGATTTTGGATTTTCGGGATTTTGGCTTTTACGGGATTTTGGATTTTCGGGATTTCGGCTTTTCGGGATTTTGGATTTTCGGGATTTTGGGTTTTCAGGATTGTGACCCCAACCCGGTCCGAGGTACACTATGATCTGGTCCAAGGTACACTTACATAGTGTACCTTGAGCTAAGAAAACCAAGATCACTTATTTAGCTCCTGGGATAAATTGACAACATTTTTGAAACATTAAATAAATATTTTAGAAAGAGTAATAAATTGGTTATAGTTTCGCGTCTTCAACTATATGAAGAGATAATATGGTGAGGAGTAAACGCTGATTTCCTGAAAATCGGTCCGAGGTACACTACTCTCCCCTATCATATGTCACGGGGAGCTTCTCAACTCGCCGTTCGGAGTCGGCAAAAAACTGTAGGTCCCTTCCATTCGAGCAAAAATATAGCACGCATACACAAATGGTTGCAAGAAGCAGGCCCAGGCTTACCCTGAGCTGTAGTGCCACCTAAGGTAGGTATAATTTTTTTATTATACAGATTTTATTACATTGTATTTAAAATTTAGTAATTAAATAAAATTTTTGTTTTTGTTTGTGTTCTATGAAAAATTTGTGTTTCTGTGTTCTTGTTCATTCTTCTATTTCCCTAATTCACCAATCAAGGTAAGATCTTTGACATTTGACAAGTAGTAGCCATTACCAAAAATGGAACGATACACACTTCAACAACGCATTGAAATTATTAAAATTCACTACAAAAATGGTGAAAATCTTGCAGTCACTGTTCGCAAAACTAAAGCATTTTTTGGTCGTCGTGAAGCACCTTGTCGGACCGCAATACAGAAATTGGTGGAAAAATTCGAGCTATTGCGACAAGTTAGTGATGTGAAGAATAAAACCCGTGCACGTCGTTCAAGAACAACTGAGAATATTGCTGCTGTAGCCCAAAGTGTTGAAGAAAACCCAGGTTTGTCCATTCCTCGTCGTTCTTTGGTATTGGGCATTCCACAAACGTTATTACATCGTATTTTGTATAAAGACTTGGGTCTTAAGGCTTATAAAGGTCAGTTAACACAAGAACTCAAGCCGGCCGATCATCAACAAAGTCGTGTCTTTGCTGATTGGGTCCTTGAAATGCATGAAAATGATCCGGAATTCCATCGAAAAATCATCTTGACCGATGAGGCCCATTTCCACCTCGGTGGCTACGTCAACAAGCAAAATTGTCGCTTCTGGGGCTCGAAAAACCCAAGAGTTATTGTTGAGAAGCCTCTCCATCCTCAACGTGTGACTGTTTGGTGCGGTTTATGGTCCGGCGGGGTCATTGGACCTTACTTTTTCGAAAATGAGGTTGGATCAACAGTTACGGTGAATGGATTGCGCTATCGAGAGATGAATAATGATTTTTTATGGTTGGAGTTGGATGGTATTGATCTGGACAACGTTTACTTTCAACAAGACGGCGCTACGTGCCACACAAGCAACGAAACCATTGATATTTTACGGGAAAAGTTTCCGGACCGTGTTATCTCTCGAAGAAGTGATCACAATAGGCCACCGAGATCTTGTGATTTACCACCTTGCGACTTCTTCCTTTGGGGCCACGTGAAAGATAAGGTCTACGCCAACAGCCCAGCGTCGATTCAAGATTTCAAAGATAAAATTCGTGAGGCTATCGACGACATAGGGCAGCCACTTTGCGATTTGGTTATGGAAAATTTCATAAAAAGGATATGGTCCTGTATGCGTGCTCGTGGTGGCCATTTGGCTGATGTTGTTTTTTATTATTAACGGCATACCTTCCTCTTTATTATGAAATAAACATCCGATCATTTATCTCAAAAAATTGCCTTTTTCTTTGAACACCAAAATAACACCTCTTATTGGAAAACTCAATTTAAGTAAAAAAATAGGTTTGGAAGAAAAAGAAGAAGAGTATCGTAACTTAGTGCAATTAATGTTCAGGTGCCGTGAAATAACGCCGAACGAAATAAAGCCGAATCTCAAAATTCGGCTTTATTTCCAATTATAAAAGCGAAATAACGCCGAATTTTGAGATTCGAACACTGTTTACGAAATAAAACCGAATTTCAGAGAATGAAAGAGAATTAGCATTTACCGTAATCAATGTTTGTTGATTGGTACTCAACGTGCAGTTACCTCTTTAGTTCATGAACTTTGAGTAAAAACCGTGCGTCGATAAGAAATGGCAAATTTGGGTGATTCGGTCCTATCATATGAAATTTGCGAAAGTTTAAGGAAAGGAAAAGTGAACTTTTATATATTCCAGAAACCAAGCAAATTTATAAAGTAATGTCAAAATCAAGAATGTGCAAACGACGATACACGTGCTATGTGAATGGGTGCAATGCAAGTGCAGTTGTCGACTTTAACAACGAAAATTTGGTAAGGATTCCAAAAGCCAGTGCTCTTTACAGCCATGTTTGTAACAATAAACTCTTCGCAGCAAATTAAAATTACTAACCGAAATTAAAAATAAGTGTGCTAAGGTTTCGCTTAAAAGAAGTGGGATTCACGAAGTTTTCGACGAAGTGTGTAACAGAGCTGAAAACAGCGCTTCTGTAGTTCAGTTTGGCAAAGTACGGCGGCAGCTCTTAAATATTAGAAATATTTCGTTCCCTAAGACGCCCACATCATCGGCTTCAGTAGTGTGCGCACTTTTTGAAAATAAGAGTGTCATGAAGGATTTCGGTACGTCTCGATACAAATGTACTGAACCATTCTACAGAGGCACTGTTATCGATCAAGGCTTTTCATACTCGATCTTCATGTCACCGACAATTTCTGAGGAAATACAGAAGCCAGAAAAACTATCTTCTGGACGTAGGTACATTCACCGTCGTCCCATCATGCGGCTATATGCAACTGCTTATAATACACTTTGCTCATGACGATCATGTCAGATACTCTATTTGTACATTAAAATTGATATGCTTTTACTCGAAGTTCTTGTTTAGGTTTACCCATTTATTTATATATTAATGAGCAACAAATCGGAACAAATGTACTTGCATGCGTTTAAGTACATATATAGAAGCCAATTTATTTAAATTAAGTCCGTGTTCTTTCGTGACCGATTTTGAAAAAGGCTTAAGAAATGCTTTGCACAGAATATTTCCTTCAGCTAAGCACACAGCCGTGTCGCCGTGGCCGTGGTGGTTTGTGCGTTGGACTACCACGCAATGCTGGCCGGGTTCAACTCCTGGCCGGGTTTAACACCTAAAAGAGTTTTTACACGGTCCCACCTCTTTCGAATGTCTGAAAAGCATCAAAGAGTATCATTTGTGACGATTGAGTTTCTCAACTCGCCGTTCGGAGTCGGCAAAAAACTGTAGGTCCCTTCCATTCGTCAGGCCGTAAGAAGAAAATCATCCAAGCTGCCAGGATTTATTACTTCTGTAAATAAAACAAAGGAAGCAAAACGCCTTTACCGCAAGTTTTTTGGTTCTTTCACTTTTAAAGCCAAATGACATGCACACTGCATTCGAACTTTAAAGCAACGAAGCGAAGAATGTGAACTATAAAATCAATGGGGACTACATATTTTAGGATTTCTTGATATACTTCAGAAAGCAGTGGATGGAAAGTGTAAGGAACTAATATTCGAATCACATAAAAAAGTGTGTAACGTTAACTTATATGTATGCATATACAGTGGGTGATCAAATTATTACGGTCACGAGAAAGAATACGACTTTTTGAAAAAGAAACGCACATAACTTTTAAGTTTTCCAATTTTTAGGCACATTTTTTTTTTTAAATGAGAAAGGACTTATAAACTAACAAAAAAAAATTGTTTTATTAAGAAATCGTATCGTAAAAATAAAAAAAGTGTGTGTGTCAGTCACACGCGGTAGAAGTGAAACTTTTTTTTAAAAATGGTGTATATATTTATTATTTGTATTGGTCATATAATTTTACGAATGAGATAGATACAGATAGATAGAGATTGCAAGAGAGCGTAGAGCGAAATTGACGGACAGACAGAAGAAAGATATCATAATCATACATATACCTACATACATCAACATCATTCATCACGGACAACTGAATTCAACAACTTATTTATTTTGATTCACCAAAATTACCAAAAGTTTGAATATCTATAACCTGCGCAGTGTTGACTTTTGTTTTGGCTTATTCACTGTATCTCATATGGTTTCATTCAAATTCCTACCAAAGAAAGATAAATAAATCCGTCGTACTCGTAAGTCGTAAGCTCGTAAGTATTAAAAGCCAAATCCCATATTTTAGTTCTCAATCTCATTCTTAATTTTCATTATTCGCGCTCTCAATATTTCAATTCGAAAAGAGCTTGATGAGAGTGGTTTCACGTACAAGATACATACAATGCTTTCATGTATGAGCGCGCTAGCACTGTTCTACTGTATACCACCCGAAACCCCAGCAAGTAGCACACACATGCACTTACACTGCGTGAGCGACCGCCCGACTGAGCTGGGCTGTGAACAAAGCTGAGAGCTGAGACTGAGTGTAGAGTGTATCTCGTTGGGTTCTGAAAGAGATGCAATGTTTTTCGTGACGAATTTTCGTTACACGATTTTGGATTCATACCGCGAGCTAAGAAGTTTCACTTCAAAAAAATTAATATTTTGTTACACCTCCTCTTGCAGCTATAACAGACTGAACCTTTTTTGGCATACTTTGAATGCATTTTAAACAATTATTTTTAATGTTTTCGCTCCTATGCCGTACATCAGTGGGGCGTTCTATCAGTGCTCACGTATTCCTTACTTTTTCCCTGCCTATTTCTCTTTTCATCAGTTTCCATAGATTCTCTATGGGGTTAAGGTCTGGAGAGATTCCCGGCCATTCCAGAACCTCAACATTTTTTCCTGCAAAAAGGCAGATACTTTTTTTTGCTTTATGACAAGGTAAAAAGCCATGCATAAACACGAAATTGCCTTTTGGAAACCATTTCTGCACATTTTCAGTATCAAGACTTCAATATACTGGTCTTGACGCATTGCTCCATCTACAATGTGGAGACGTGCAGTTTTCCTTGTCCACTAATGATTGACCAGACCATAATGCTTAACGGATGTTTCACCCGTTCCACTATGCATTCTTTCCGATACTTCGCATTCGCTGTCCTCCTTACAAACTCAGACTTATCCGACAAAATCTAAACTGTTGATTCATTGGAAAACACAGACCTGCAATAAAAACACATGTAAGAAAAATCATAAAAATATTCCTTCAAAAGATAAAAAAACATATTAAGAAGTCGACTGAATACGTTCTTAACTTAAGCCGGTCTTCGGACGTTCTAGTCCTTATGTGCCTTAGCCCATTTAAGACGTCTTTCATCATCGCTTTTGTTAGAAGTGACTTCTTTGCTGGACAGTGGCAAGTAAAAAAAAAAAAAATATCTTCAAGGCGATGTCGGGCTGTCATGCCGGAAATTTCAATTCCTGACTCCTGGATCAAATTTTTCAGGATCCTTTAGTAGCTTCTTTCTGTTTTGAACACAGATTTTCTTTAATTTGCGCTCATCTCGTAGTGTTGTAACTTTTTCGACCAGGTATTCATAACCCCTTTAGCGCGCGTGAATTATCTATCCATGGCTTAAACGGCGTCCTATCAAAAATGGCTAGATAAAATATTTTAAATACAAACTGAATGCACAGAAATTTAAAAAACGTAATGCACAGAGCACGTTTTTATCGTAAATGCCGATTTCGAAACCGTAACGTTTCGTTTCGACATTTCGCGAAATAAACCCTTAAAAAGCGCAAGAAATGAAAGGCTCCAACTATACCAAAATGAGGTATCCACCTAAAAAGTTAACTACCACAAAAATAAACACTATTAAGTCTGATCACTTTTTACTTTTTTAAAGCTTATCACCCGCATATTCATTTTAAAAGAAAATAAATCTATTATTAAGGTTATACGTGGCACTTATTTGGACTTAATCGTGAAAATAAGTTATTTTTTAAGGTGGCCGTAATAATTTGATCACCCACTGTACATACGTTTAGAAAACTCCTTCAGCGGTGTCTATGTTCAGGTGTCCCATGAGAACAACAAGCGCTATAGAGGGCTCCTATAATAGTCGACTAAGCAGGAAGTTGGTGAAATTTGGAAATTTTTTTTTAAGTTCGTTGATTGCCTGCTAGATGAAGATTTAGTAAAATCAAAAGAATTTGTTATGTCAACGGATGGCACGTTTCAAATCTTTGAACCGCCAAGGGAAAAATATAAGGCTGAAAATGGAAGCGGCCTTAATAAAACTGGACAAAAAACTAATATCAATTCATGACTTCCATAATCAAATGACAAATGAGAGCAACAATTTACTTTCCGCAGATCCTATTATAGAACATTTAACCCACATCCTCCTACCGATACATTATGTAACAGCAAAATAAATCAAATCGCAAACGACCATAGTTGGCATTATTTTATTTTTTCAAATTGCAGTCCTTTGATTCTGTTGTCCATCTTCCAGAATTTAGTCTTTTTCGTGCCAGTTTAAGATCGTAAGTGTATGTTTTTTCTATCGGAATTTTAAGTATTTAAAAAAGATGACAATGTGCAGTAAAAAGCAAGTAATATATTATTTACTTATTGATGTGCAGATCATTTCTTGTATTATTTATATTCACGAGAAATGCAGCTTTAAATTCCGAAAGTATTTATGTCAATGAAGTTAATATATGTATCTTATAGTATTGCGGTTGAAAAATTACAGTGACACAATGTATCAGTAGGAGTACTATCATTCTTTTGTGTTTTTATATTTAAACGTTCACGAAATTCAGGATCTTCTAGAAGAGGAAAGTGAGTTAGAAAATGAAAATTTTTACATTTTGCCGCCCAATAATGCAAATGAGTACATGAGCATGACTGATAAAGACTCCGGTGATGCCGATCATGAAGCCCCGGCGATATTTGTGCAGATGATAGATGACGACAGTGGGAGTGAATGGGAATCAGAAAGTGATATTCTCCTAGCTATTCCTGATGCGTCTCTTTCAAGAATTCAGAAACCCTATCAGAAGCAAACTTACAAATGGAATACAAAAATGGACTTGAAGAGTGGAGTAAGAATTCATGATGTAGATGTGGATTTGGCCTAAAGTTTCGCAATTTTTATACACCGAAGTACGGCATTTGATAAGCCATCATACCAACACTTACGCTGCTCAGAAGAATTTAATTGGAAATCTAACTCCCGCGGAAATGAAGAGCTTTGTTGAGATTCTTTTGCTTAGCAGTTGCAATGGATTTTTCCAGGCGATCAATGTATTGGGAGAAAGCTTAAGATATGTACTTACTCCAAATGAGCTGCAAAATCTTTGTCTCGTGGTCGATTCAACTTTAACATGTCAGCATTTGTACATGTTTGCAAAATTAATATGCTTGAAAGCAGTGATAAATTTGCCAAAGTAAGGCCTTTGATTTGATGTACTGAACAATAAGTTCCTTAAATTTGCCCCGCCAAAAGCTGCATATAGTGTCGACGAAGCCATGGAGCCTTACTTTGGTCGCTATAGCACAAAACAGTTTATGCAGAAGAAACCTACATATGTATAAGATAGGAATAAAAATTTTGGGAAGGTATGTGCGACTGTGAATGGCTTTAAGGTTTGGGTTGATACCTATCAAGGAAAGTAGTCTACTGTGAATGATTCTTTATGATCAAATGAATCACATCATAATGAAGCAAGATATGCGGAAAAGATGCCGGGTGTGCCATCGAAATGCACCATTAAAAAGCAATTAATGCGATGTTGCATTCCACTATTATTGCTTTTATAAATTTCATATACAAGAATAGTTTATTTTCAAATATAAAATATTTATAATAAATCTTTTTGACTTCTTTAATTGGTCATGGAAAACATTTTTTTTAGTCAAATTAACACACAATATTCCTACTGTGACATAATGTCACATGTTAAGATTTAACTTTTCAGGAAAGTGTTTGCTAAATATAATAAAAAATAAGATGTCCACCGAGTGGATCAAGTAAATGGAGACAATATTAAGAAATAGAAAAAAAATTATTACCCGGAGTGTGTGGGTTAAACAGCGAAGACGAAGATGATTTAAGTCGAGGTGAAGCAGAACGGGATTATTTCAATGCTGATGATGAATCCCTACTTTGCATCATATGTTGCGAAAATCCTCGAACTATTACTCTGCAACCTTGTAATCACTTCAAACTGTGTTTGAACTGTGCTATACAGAGTTGTCAGATAAATATTTTTAAAGGTTGATAAACCAATTCTTTGTCCAATTTGCAGGCAAATTGTTCAAAGTACCACTCGGGTATTTTGTTAAAGCTCAGATATTCTAGCTTCCACTTCTGAAGTTTGAAAAATAATTATATAAATTGTTTTGATTTAAAAAAATTATGTAAAATTAACTTACTTGTTTTGATTGTATAATATATTATTTTTAAGTCATTCTGTATTAAATACATATACATATGTATTACATGCACATATGTTTTTTTGCAATTTAGTTTATTCACATAGAAGCCATGAATTAATGTCATTTGTGTTATAATGAAAATAATTTGTGTTTTTTTCGTTTTCGGAATTTTATATTAAGTTGAATTGTTTAACCCTCCGTTTAGCGTTGTGGTCTGTCAGACCATTTTGAACTTTATTGTGTTGTAATTTTTTTTCCTTTAAATATTTCGGCAAACGGTGCTATGACTTTGTCAAACTCGATGCAGCGAGTCGAATGCGATATATTTTGAAACAGTTGTCCATATTTCGTGGAATAAAAATACAGTTGGAGTAAAATTTCAACGTTGTTTAGCGTTGTGGTCTATCAGACCACATAATTAAAAACGATTTTTCTTGAAACTGAGGGTGGGAGTGTCTGTTTATACGGTGTCAAGGTATGGTGGGCTTTTGACTCTAATACGTGCTATCCATTGCAGGGTCAAATTTACACAGGCAAACCTCCCCAGGAAGATAGAGAGGTGAATCAGGGCAAACGAGTGGTAATGGATATTGTTATAGCGTTTTTTGGTACAGGACGAACAATATACGCTGAAAACTTCTTTTCCACACTCGATTTAGCCAGTGCCTTGATGTCCAAGAGCCATGTTTAAGTTAAAACAGTTCGTAAGAACAAAAAATTTGCTCCACCAGAACTACTGGCCTCTTCTACTTGCCCATAGAATAGCAGGTTTGTTTGTTTCCATTACAACAAATTCTCATTGTATTCCTACTTGCCAAAAAAGAGTTAGTCATTTCAACTGAACACTTAACATGTAACGTTGATGGAGAGGCTAGTAAAACCCATCAAACATTGGACTACAATAAATAAAAGGCGGCGGTGGACACAATGGATGGACCATATGGTATCATTTTACCCGTGCGAATGCGCTACTTATCGTTGGCCACTGACTTTTTTTCCAGCATGCTATGTATATATTTCTGCACTCGCTTCATAATATTATATTTGTTGACGGATTATTTACAGAGAAAATCAATTGGCGAAACCTCAGATGGAGTTACGGGCAGTCAATTCCAAAACATCGCTTTTTCAGCATATCAAAGATGCCATGAAAATGTTTGGCATAGCTGCGAGTATCAAAATTAATACTACCCCTCCCTTACTACATATTATACAATTCCCTTGACTTCGAACATATTCTTCATCGATATTGCAGTCACCATATTCTCCGAAAATATTGAACGATAATGGGCCTTTGTTTGCCCCGTCTGCCTCTTACCGCTCTGTAAATGTAAGTTCTACCAGTATGGAACTAAACCCGTCTTTCTTTTTTGTTCTTCCCTTCTATCCAATAAAGGTAAGAATCTATCAACACAAACATACATAATTTAAAAACTTTACTAAACACCGATTTTACACTTAATCTTACACATGGAATATACCATACCGCGATTTTATAAGCCACAACTGCAAAATGGATAATGTGGTCTGTCAGACCACAAAGTATGACTTATCGCCTTTTGGGTCACCGCTAAACGGAGGGTTAATTTGCAATGTTAAATTTTCTAACCTATGTACCTACTGAAAAAAAAAAAATTATTATTAAATACATAAAATAAAAGAGAAAATGTTAGATGTGAATTTTCTTTTGTGGAAATATAAAAACATGCACCTCTGCCTAAATGTGTATATAGGTAATCAAAGCGTAATAAGGCCGACTCGGTTTTATTTCGAATTTGAAAGCGAAATAAGGCCGAATCTCAAAATTCGCATTATGAAAGCGAAATAAAGGGTGTAGGCCCAGATGGGATCTCCCCTATATTTTTAAAACAATGTGCAACATCACTTGCATTACCTTTATGTATAATTTTTAATTCGTCGCTTAGAACAGGTAATTTTCTTTTCTACATATCACCTATTTTTAAGGCCGTATCGAAGAGAGAAGTTTCGAACTATAGGCCTATATGTAAACTATCAGTCATCCCCAAAGTATTTGAAAAGATTGTGTGTGATAAAATGAATTTTTTTTGTCAAAGAAATCATATCAGAGTCTCAACATGGATTTGTTCAAGGTAGATCCACAGCCACTAACTCAGCAATTCTATGCGAAAAAGTGCTAGCAAGTTTTGAACTTGGCCATCAGACCGATATCATTTTTACCGACTTTGCTAAAGCATTCGACAGAGTAAACCACACTGTGCTGATTCAAAAGCTAAAATGTATTGGGTTAAACTCTATTACTCATCTCTATTAAACTGGATATCGTCGTACCTTCGAAACTGAATTCAGTACGTTAAAATTGGTGGTAGTTTATCAGAACCCATCTCTGTAACATCAGGTGTTCCGCAAGGAAGCCATATTGGTCCCTTGCTTTTTGTTCTCTTTGTCAACGATATCCCGTCCTATATTCGTAATTCCAAATGTCTTTTATTCGCAGACGACTTGAAAATCTTTCACACTATTCAAACTGTGGCAGATTGCTTGGTTCTCCAAGAAGATCTTAATAATCTAGCCATTTGGTGTCAACATAACCTCCTAGACTTAAATGTATCTAAGTGCCAACGCCTAACCTGTACAAAATGCATAAATCCAGTGTCTTTTGATTACCGAATTAATAATGCTCAACTAGAAAATGTGAATTTAAAAAAGGACCTTGGAGTCATCTTGGACCCATAACTCTCCCTTAAATCTCATATTGACTATATTGTGAGTAAAGCATTTTGAATGCTCGGTTTTATTAGGCGTAACACTAAAAACTTCTCAGATCCCTATGCACTGAAGGCTCTCTACTTTGCTTTTGTAAGATCAGCAATAGATTATTGTAGTACAATCTGGAATCCTTACTATCAAATCCACTCCCACAGGATGGAAGGGTACAAAAATG
This sequence comes from Brachyopa scutellaris, assembly GCA_949775065.1. NCBI lineage: Eukaryota > Metazoa > Arthropoda > Insecta > Diptera > Syrphidae > Brachyopa > Brachyopa scutellaris. The sequence continues at coordinate 6,986,352 of OX459116.1, forward strand.
CTTCACTAGGTTTATTTTTAAAAAGCTTAGATGGAATATTGATACTCCACCTTACTTAACCTAGATGTCTTCTTTTTTAATATACTAACTCTTGAAGATAGACGAAAGTATTTCAGTATAATGTTTATTAGAGATATTATTAACTACCACATTAAATGCCCTTATTTACTTGGGCGGTTAAGCTTTTATTTTCCTGCAAGAAATTTGCGCATGAGATTTCATCTTCGTACACAGTTTCACAGAACAAATTATGGCAGTAATGAACCAATTGAGCGATGCACCAACGAAGTTAATTTTATCATTGATCGCATTGATGTTTTTGAAAATTGTTCCAGAAATTCTTTTAAAAATAAACGAATGTCTGTTCTCTACAACAATAATTAAATAATTTATATTATAATAATAGTTTTAAGTTGTCTAATGATGTTGAAATAATTTGACGAATAAATAAATAAATAAAGCCGAATTGCATTTCAAACAAACGCTAACGCTTACCTGGGCAAACTTTTTTAAATAGTTTATCCAATTTCATTTCATTACAAAAAGTCTACAGGAACGGGCATCTGAATGTCGCGCGAATTGTATATATAAAAAAAATAACATAAACTATTAAGCCTCACGATATGTGGAGAAAATGTTTTGCGAGCTTTAATAAAAGCGTCTATGGTGGAGTCTTTCCTGATGATCTTAAAACTGCTGAAGTGATTCCTCTTCATAACAAATCAAACCCAAAAGACATGAACAATTATAGACCGATTTCCCTACTTCCTGTCTGTGCAAAAATTTTTGAAAAGGCCATGAAGAGAAGAATCTTGGGCTACTTAAATAAAATCAACTTTTTTAACAACTGCCAGTTTGGATTTCGTGCTGGTAAATCGACAGAAGATGCTATTTTAAAGTTCTGTACTGAAATTTATGAAAGTACTAATAATTGTATTGTATTGTATGTTATTTCGTTTGTAAAAATTTATAATACGTTATCGCACAATTTACAGATATATACAGAGATTTAATATTAACATAATAATATTTTTCTTCTGAACCATTCTATGTATGATTTTAATAGAAAAGATGTTAAATGTAGTTTTTGAGGAAAAAAAAAACGAGAAAAAACCTCAATTTAAGTGTGGTACGCGTACCAATATATAAATATGTATTTATAAATAAATGATAAATAAATAAATAAATAAATAGATTTATAAGTAAATAAATATATTAATAAATAAATAAATAAATTCATTAATGAATAAATAAATAAATAAATAACAAATATATTACTAAATAAATAAATAATAAATTGGAACAAATATTAAATGACTAGATTTCAAAATTAAAATTTAACAGAAGTATATAATAAATAAATAAACATAAATTAAGTAAATTAAAAAAGTACTAATAAAAATCTTTTTACTGCTGGGCTTTTTATTGATCTAAGCAAAGCATTTGATTTAGTTGATCACGCTATTCTACTCAGTAAATTGTATGATGCAGGTTTGCGAGACTTTATTCACAACTGGTAAGCATCTTATCTTTCAGATAGAAAGCAAAAAGTTAGAATTAACGACAAATACAGTAGACTAAGCAGTATTTCTATTGGTGTACCCCAAGGATCGGTCCTGGGGACCAATTCTTTTCTTGGTTTTCATCAATTCTATTTTCATACAGAATTTCAAAGGTAAACTTACGGCTTTTGCGGATGATATGGCGTTTTCCTATGGTTGCAAATCTCCACTGGACTTGATTACTGACATCAATATCGATCTGGATATCTTAAGACGCTGGTTTGCTACACATCATATGATTTTGAGCAATAAAACGAAATTGATGTATTTTAGTTTGACGGGTTACTCCGCCTTCCTTGATTGCAGTGTTTTCTACCATTCTTTTGATTGTCGGAAGCTTACTTTTAATTTAAAGGTAACCGATTGCAATTATATATCTGGGACATTTGTTTCGAGTGAACCCTGTTCTAATAATTGCTTCCAGATTGATTTTGTTGATTCTTTTAAATATCTTGGCGTAATCTTGGATAGCAAATTGAATTGGTTTGATCATACTCATGCATTAAAAAAATATTTATTGTATTGTTCTAGGCAATTTTATAATCTTAGTTCGTACTGCTCCAAAAAGTTGTTACTTATGATATACTATGGTATTGTTCACTACAAAATTCAGTATAGTATCTCTTCTTGGGGAGGTACGTATCGGAATAAAGTTAGTCCACTGATTATTGCGCAAAAACACATTATACGTATTATCTGCAAAAAACATCGTCGCTACAGTAGTTTGGTTTTGTTTCAGGAACTGAAGGTTCTTCCCTTAAGACATCTCTACTATTATAAAGTTCTTAAACTGTTTTACATACGGAGTGGTTACCTTTCTACTAGAAGATGTGAGTCACATAATTTACGTGTTACCTCTGATAGCTATGTTAATGTACCCACTCATAAGAAAATGCATTTCAGAAAGTTCTTTTCTATAGTAGCACCTAATGTATTTAACAAATTGCCCGACTCCATCAGACGTTTAAGACTATTGTCAGCTTTCACACAAAAAATAAAATCTTGGCTTATTAACCTCGACTTCAAACAAATTGAAAATCTAGTCAAAGTACATGGTTAAAGATAATCCTAATTAATATCTTATATGAATCTTTTAAATTTTCTTTTTCTCCTTTTTTTTCTTATCTATCTCTTCTTTTTAAGCACTCGCTACTAGCTTTAGCTTTAAGCTTGGCTAAAGAGTGATTCTAATTTATTTATTTATTTATTTTTTTATGGTAATTTTCTTTCTTTTAGCCATTTATGGTATTTATGTAGAACACTTTTTAATTTTAAGTCTTTCTGAATTGTTCTTATCAAATTTGTATATATTAACTTAAAAAAGAAAAAAATGAATAAAATACAATACAATACCCAAGTGGAAGTTAAAAAATTGAAAATGAGAACCTAAATTATAAACATCGGTTTAAAAAAAAAAAAAAAAAGGTCCAGATACCACTCAATGCATTGCAATAAATTGGCTCATTCCGAGAAAGCGTACTAGCCCAAGATAACCAACCTCACACGAAAATTGGTACTATGCTCAGCAAAACAAAACGTACATATGTACATACATACAGTCTTTAATATACTTATATGTAGTGTATGCAGAATATATTCGTATTAAATAGATACGAGCAAAATAAAAACAATAGTTTTCTATATATATATATATATATATGTATATGTAATATATATTTAGATACATGTTGACATTATATAAATGCTCTCGATAGTTTATATTGCTGTATACATTACTTATTTACTTATACACCCTATTTTATGGTTGTGTATCTAATTTTGTGTGTAGAAATCGTATATTAAATGAAAATATATATGTATGAATATATATGTACGTTCATTTAAGGAATATAATTTTGTCGAATAAGAGAGATCACGAGTTGATAACAACGGTAATAGGTAACAGAAAAACACTAAAAGTTTAAATTGTATAAAGTAAGCTATGTTTCAAATCTCGCACTTTTATGTGTCAAGATCTGCAATGCGTTTCCCTCGTATTTAGATTGTGTGTGCACATACATACATCTGTATGTACGTAACTATTTTCTGTCATCTTCGTTCGGTTTTTCTCATTTCCACTTTTAATGTAGTAGTATAGTAAGTTTGGTCCATACGCCATAGCCATAGCCATAGCCATAGCCATAGCCATAGCCATACTCTTAGTCAGTTACCAGAATCGTTTTTGTAGACGGCAATGACGACAGACAAGCAATAGATTTGAGTATTTTGTGTAAGCATATGTATGAATGTAATGTGTGCTCTCTTTCTTGAGATGTTATTTTTTTTTTTTTTTCACAATTTCCCTTTGGCAAATGTGTGTACTCTGAAGCAATGTGTGAATATGTATGTATATAATACATTTATTATATATGTATTTATAAAGAAACGAAGGAAATATTCAAAGTAGAAAGAATTAATTTAAAACATACATACAATTGTAATATATTTCTTTAAGAAATAAAATTAATATGTATGTACATAATGTATGTTTATCCTTTTTACGTAATTCTGAAAGTTTGCAAAACACTGATAACTAAACACATTTTTATTTTGAAACCAACACAGGATAGTAAAAGAATAGTAATATATATGTATATAGTATTAAATAAATTTGACCATGTGTTAAGAAGGACCGCTTCTTTTACTCATAGATAAACATTTATATCCCTATACATATGTAAATATACTTGATTATACATAAGTATGTACATATTTATACATAAGCACAAACCTAATGCACATTGTAAATAAATATCGTACATATTATGTACATAAGCACATACATAGCAACGTTAGTATATACATATGTATACATGCATGCGTAAACGTATGTATATATTAATACAAATGTACACATATATTCAAGGTAAGCACGTGGTTTGTATATTTTACTGTCATGACACATATCTTAATGTTCAACTTTTTTTTTTGTTAACCTTATCGCACACAATCCAGAATTTTCAATATATTATATTTTGAATTTTTATTTAAAACTCAATAATTCCACTTTTAACAAATAATTTTTCATTGAACACTAAATAATGACACTTGCTTTGTAGGAACGATAATAAACGCAAACGACCAAATACCGAGATGGCAAGAAGACAAGTCCCACTGTGTCCTCCAAGAGGAAAATATTGAATACCAAGTTGTTTTTTAAACATCAAAAGTATGCTTTTAAATAATTGTATAGCTAGTTATTTTATTTAAACGTTTTTTTTTTTTTTTTTTTTTTTTTTTTTTTTTTGAAATACTTTAAAATACAACAATAAGGAAAATAAATAAAAACTTTTTTAAACAACGTTATTTGTTCTTGTTTTTTTGTTTTTTTTTTTTTTTTGTTTTTTTTTTTATTATAATTCTCAGGACGAACAACTGAATATAATACCGTACCGAAAGTTTCTGAAAAGCTTTAACCGTATCCAATCGTAATCAACTGCTGGCCGATAGAATCAAAACGTAGTTCACCACCAGCAAGCAGCAATGGTTAAAGAAGAACATGACAAATTCTCAACAAAAACAAAATTATCACTTACTCTTTTGAAATGGCAAAGAAAAGGGATATAAACACAAAAAACAAACAGTATTTTCCACCACTAATTTTGTGTAAAGAGAAACGATTTGAAAATGTCAAACTCTTATAAAAAATGAAGAGAAACCAATATAGGACACTCAGAGATTGTGTGGTGGTGAACAGGATTTTTTTTTTTTTTAGCTACTTACATACATTTTGTAATATTTTTAAATATAATATTTCTAAAAATCGACTTTTTAATTATTTATTTTCAATTGAAAGATTAATAACATTACACGACTTGTGTATGTACATATATTATTGAAATTATCCAAATTTCTATAGAATAACTGCATTTTTGAATTATAACGCTTTAACACTAAATGCGCTGTAGGTATAGAGTTTATTAATTTAATGAGAATGAGAAAAGAATGTGTTTTATTTATGTACATAGGTATATATAAAAATATATACGTATATGCATAGTTTTTTAAAGATAGATTGGTATAAATTTGCCGTTAACCTTGCTCTTTTTGTATTTGCTATACTACATACTTCATTTAATTTTGTTTGTACACATTCTATACGAATGTAAATACATACATACATATGTATATCTTATGCTGTCATTTTGATACATATAAGAGTATTGACTTCATTTGTATTCTGTAACTTAAAACTTGAATATTATAAGGGAGTTTAAGAGCTTCAGTTAGTTGGTCAGTTGCAGTTCAGATGATTGCTGTTTTCAATAACTAACTTAACGCCCAATATACTACACCAGTGTTTTCACCCTTAATACAAAACACGTAAAAGTTAGGGAGAAATGAAGGGAGATGTTGAATATGTACTTCTCTTTGCTTGTTGTCAGTTTTTCTATAACTCCAATAATCTTAATAATGTTCCAAGCAAGTGAAGCAAGCAAAAAAATATTTTTTTTTTGTTTCAGATAATTGGTAATCAAAAAAGTAATTGGAGTTCGATAACATGGCTGTTATACTCGTATGCGTTTAATGCACATATGTAGATAAGATAAAGATTTTTTTCACAATTAATTTTTTTGATATTTGACCAACGCTGATTTCGTGGCGCTGAGGTTTCAGCTACGAGGAATGAAGGATAGGCGGCGTTTTTACGTAAAAGTTAGAGATTAAATATGTCTTTATGTACATATATTTTTTATGTGTGACTCTTTATTTTTTTAAGAGAAAGCTTAAAGCTTTAACTATAATATATTGCAAAACTTTTTGGCTTACGCATGCAATTGAGCATTTGAACTAATGGGTGCATTCCGTTTTATAGTCAGCCGCATCTGATCGGTCGAGAGACCTCAAATTGACTAACCATTTAGTAGTGATGCTTAAACATCGATAGTCTATTGATAGTATCGATAGTAAGAAACTATCGAATGTATTGATTGATAGTAAAAAAACTATCGATTGTTTTCTTTTTGGACCTAAGGGGCCCTTACGCGATGCAATATTATTGCACAATACTCGATATTGCGTAGTAATACTGACCGTGTAAGGGCTTCATTGCGCAATAATTTCGGTTTGCACAATATATTGTGTGATGTTAAAAAAATTTAATATTTTTTGGAACTTCTTCAATATATTGCGCAGTATATTGCGTCGTGTAAGGGCCGCTTAGGTCCGAAAAGAAAACAATCGATAGTTTTTTTACTATCAATCAATACATATGGACTAACACATATGGCCATGCCAGTATACTTGGCAAATATCTAAATGACACCATCAACACAGATTACACTGTACCATACATGTATTTCGAAAAACCCTTCTCGTGGGAATTTCCAAGTAGAGAACAGTGGGAGAAAAATGAAATAATTAAAGACGCTAAATCCATCTACATTGATGGGTCAAAAGTGGACATAGGCGTAGGGGCAGGCTGCTTCTCGGACGAACTGGGTATAAGCAGCTCCATACGGCTCCCTGATCACAGCAGTGTTTTCCAAGCTGAGGTTCTACCAGTGACAAAGGCTGCTCAACTGGTGTCAATGATGCCATTATCGCCTGAGGATATCACAGTTTACATTGATAGCGGCCATAAAAGCATTAGCTGCTACGAAAATAACGTCTAAGCTTGTTAAGTATTGCCGCGAAGAGCTGAAGGTTTGTGGCACGCAGCACAACGTAAAACTTTGCTGGGTACCTGGTCACAGCGGCATACCAGGCAATGAAGCTGCAGATGAATTAGCCAGAAGGGGCTCGGCCCTAGACATAGATCAAGCAGATGGTATGGTTAAATCTCCACTCTGTAACCTCAAGAACAAAATTGAACAAAAAACACTAAGTGAAGCAAATAACAGGTGGAAGTCATTAACCACCTGCGACGTATCAAGAAGACTGTGTCCGGAGTACGACAAAACAAGAACAAGGAAACTCCTACAGAAAGATAGGACATCGCTGTTGATGCTGATAGGTGTACTAACTGGCCACAATCTGCTAAGATAAGAAACTACGCCTGAATGATGATGACATCTGCAGAGGGTGTGGTGATGAAGAGGCTCATGAGGACACAGCCCATTTCCTCTGTCACTGCCCTGGCCTCTGCCAACTTAGAAACAAAACCTTGGGCAAATTCTTTTTCGAGGACATCGACGAGCTATCGGATGGGATCACCATCGGTCATACTTGAATTTGCCAGGGCGTCTGGATGGCTGAAACCTAGAAATTAATACCACGGGCGAGAAAAACAACATGGGTATCACAACGGGTCCACATGGACCTAAGTGTGAAGGGGATGCTATCATTCTGATCAGCCCTTTTAACCTAACCTAACCTAACCTAAGGGCCGCTTAATTGTTTTAGGGAATATGCAAAAGCAAACGGTTGAGAAAAACACTGCCTTTTTGACAGTTTGAGTCAAATTTAAATTGAATTTTTATTTCATTTAAATACAAACATGGGGGACCAACGCAACAAAAAAGATGAAGAAAGAGTTTTCCTATTGAGGTGCATTCAGGTAGTATTTCTTATTTCTTATTTGATTACCTATTTGTTGTTTGCATTTTACATGTCGCAGGTGTATGAATCACTCCCTGGAATATTAGATCCAAGGATTATAAAAACAGAGATAAAAAATGTCAAGCTTATGGAAAGCTACTTGAAATATATCGTGAAAAGTATATTTCAGCAGGCAGATAGGAGGTAAAAAAAAAATTCAACATACACAGAACTAAATTTCGAAAGGAATTGAAGAAAGTGAGGGATTCAAAAAAAGTCTGGCGCTGGATAGGATGACGTCTATGAAAGTACGTCTTGGTTTTTTTTTAAGGAATTACAGTTTTTAACAGACCAAGAAGAACCAGATGATTCCATAAATACAATTTCCGAGGAAGAAGAAACAATTACTCTCACTTGTGAAGTAAGTTAATTAATATCTTTGTTTTTGTTTTAACATATAGTTTTATTTAAGATAGTTACAATTTCATATAGAAATTATTATAGGTTAACAAATCTATTTTGCCATGGCACCGCTCCAGGGCCATTTAAAAATATCCCGATAATCATCTCTGCATAATTTAGCTTGATGTGTAGAATTCTTATTTAAATAACGCAAGGGCAGTAAATGTACAGTTTCTTGTCTCCATTTTTTCATTTTAATTTTTAATGCATTTTTATTTTTCAATTCAATTATTACTTACTTGCTAGACAGAAGTGCTTAAAACTAGCTTAACTAACTTAACTATCTTACTCTAACTTACTGGCCCCACACGGGCACTCTAAGCTAAACTTAATACTTATACTATGTCTTTTGACGTAACCTAACTTATAATATAGAATTTTAATTAAAGTTACAATTTTAGAGCTAAGAAAAGTTTGAAAAAAAAAAAACTTAGCAGCAGGACATGTTTTTTGCTTAAAACTACCTTCAATAAAACTTACAACTACTTAACCTATCTTAACTCTATTTAATTAAATACGTAATTTTTTTTTGTTTTTTGTGCTGTGTTATTTTATAATTTTTTTTGTAGTTTTTTTTTTGTTTTTATATTTTTTTTGTGTTTGCAAAGTGCTGTGCAGTTTTTTATTTTTATGTTTTTATTTTTTATTTTTTATAAAACTTAATAATACCTATACTACCTAAACCTATGTAAGTCAGCCACGGCATAAATATATACATATATAAATACACAAGCGGCCAACTTTGCCTTGGGGCTTACCCCGGATCGAACGGAATCGACGAGGGAGCTCCATCTCTTTCTAACAGCCGCCAGAATTTCTGATGTTGTTGCTCAACATCGTACCCATCGCGCCAACCTACTAAAACGGAGGCGCTCCGTTTTGCTCTGTGCGAAGTCTCTGTCGTAGTTTAGCGGCACCGCTAATCTATCCTGGATCAGACCCTGTTGGTCAAAATAGACGAACGCTTCTGGTTGAACAAAGCCGTTAAGGCGCACTCTTTCGTGGTACGTGAAATTGGGGTAATAAGCCCCGAAGATCAGGCTATTCATCGAACTCATTGCTCTTGCAATGTGCCTTCGAGTCATCTTGATTAGGAAATTGTCCACTCTTATTACGTTAGCCCTGTTGTATAGAACCTCATTGGCATAGAATTTTTTGTACTCGGACTCTGGTGTTCTGTATTAACGAAGGCAAGCCCGAAGACAAGCCCTCTCAAACACCCCAATCCCTTCCATCGAACTTGGTCCGACGTTGAACCACACGGGACAACCATATGCTATCATTGGCATATAAGGGCCGTGTAGCAGATAACCTTTACCCTTGCATCAAGTTGGCTGCTATAAAACAGTCTCTTTGTAAGGGCAAAAGCGCCTCTGGCCAGAGCAGCATCTATATGTTTGTTAAAATACAGATACTGGTCTAGCCAGAGCCCGAGGTATCTGACTACATTTCTACATGCAAGTGGCCGTCCGTGTCGCCCAACGATTGAGAAGTTACCCCAATTCTTTCTGGTGTCCCATAAGGCCACAGACAACGGCGTCCGAAACAAGATGGTTTCTGTCTTCTGGAGATTGATCTTCAACTTCACAATATCGCTGAATCGTATCGAAGTCACGTTGCAAGAGAATTGCAATAACCTCGATCTTTGGTCCTGATCTGTACGCAACCAAGTCATCTGCGTACGCAATAGCATGGCGAAGAGACCCTACGAATTAACCGCACCTTGTTGTAGACCATTTCTAATTTCAAAGGTGCCAGCAGAGGTCACATTGCCATTTTTCACAATGAACCGCCTACTGGGGAGCATATTATAAAGTATGTACAGCAGTGGTTTACTTATGCTCAACCTGCTCAACTTGTAAAAAAGTCCCTCTAGCCAAACGATGTCGAAAGCTTTCTCCAAGTCAACCAGGCAGGCCCGTGCATTGTTTCTTGCTTTTGTTCCATTGAATATCCGATTCGAGTTTAGACGCGGCATGTATGGTATCATGCCCCGCCTTAAAACCGAATTGGAATTGGAATTATATGTGTGTCGTCAACCCACTTAGTCAGCGCTCTATTGATCACTTTTTCGAATACCTTGCTGATGTTCGGAAGGAGACTTATTGACCGGAGATTTGATTTGAAGGCTGCCGTGTTTCAGGCAGAGACTCTTCACGGGCCGGTAGCCCGTTAAGTAAGTAAGTGAGAATCTGAGCTTTATTTTGATACCGATTTCATTGATGTACGCTCTTGGCCCAAGCTCCATATAATTTTGCTCCATATCTCCTGAAGAATCGGGAACAGCTAAAGATGCGATGTTGATGATTTACACGAATGATGATGTACACGAAGGTGTACGGGGCGACCTCACTGGTACTAGTAATGTATATGTAGGATACTTTTTTTTCTTTCTCAGCACTGGGTCACTGAATATGGTTAATTTAGCTTTCTTTTGTTTCAGCACTTTCTTACTCGACTTCGGTTGGTTGCGTGGTATGTATGGATATCAGTGGTGTTGGAGTTAGGTAACAAAGTGCTTAGTCGAGTACGAAGCTTCGTTAGTTGTGGTCCCCCCTAAAGAAGCTTCGGTTTAGTGCAGGCGCCAAAGGAAGTTGAGTATGCAAAATCCGAGAACCGCATTCTGTTTTGAACTCAGAAAAGCTTGCAGATTATGATTCTGGATGTTGCCAGGAGGTCTGTTGGTCCATTTGTTTTTTACGGCCCATCCTCTTAGATATCAAGTTGGCTATTACTAACTTCTATATTAATGGACCAAAAAGGCTCATATTCACAATATATGTTGATTCAGTGCCAAAAGAGAAAATTATAAATTCTGCGCCCGATAGGTGGCGCTGGAGTCGAGTTATTAACAGCTTCTATATTAATTGACCAAAATGATTCATATTCACAGTTTATGTTATTATATAGACCGACGGACAGACAGACAGGCAAATAGACAGACAAATAGATTTTGGAGATTTCCTGTAAAATCCTTCGGCGTCAAAAAGGTACTTGCATTAATTCAAAATTTCGTAAGATGCTAAAATTTTTGTGTCAAATCCACGTTGATTAGCCAACATACATTTTTTTTGAAAGAGACTTATATCTGTTGCATCTTGCAACTTTTTATTAGAAGTAGGGTACCTACTTTTACTTTTTTTTTTTTCAAAAGTAGTTACAAAGTTGTCAAATTTACTTTTTTGAATAGGATCGGATAACTTTTTACTTTTCAGTACAAATCGCTCATTTTCGTACGTACTTAATCCTTTCGCACCTGTTGGGACACATATGTCCCACTCAATGTTCGCATAACCCTAATAATTTTTTTGCTAGAAATATGCTTAACGCAAGTCGTTTGAACAGATAAACGTAAAATTAATGATGTAAGTCTGCTCAAACTTGACACAGTCAATACAACCAACGCTAGATGGGAATGTGGAACTTCCTGCCTTGCTACTAAACAAATCTGGCCTAGATAAGTTCTAAACCGCTCGAGATACCTTTTGTCATTAAAAAGACTACATATTAGTACGATTATCGGTGTCATTACAGGACACTGCCTTATAGCCAAACACGCAACTAGATTTGGCGTCGTCTCGAATGACTTCTGCAGAAGCTGTAGAGACGAAGAGGGGGAGGAAAGTCCAATACATCTCCTCTGCTCGTACCCAGCTCTTTCTCGTAGTAGAAAAATACACCTAGGAGAATACTTCTTCGAGGATCTAAGTGATCTGGCACAAAAAAAACGTAGGAAGCCTTCTTCGCTTTGTACAAAGCTCAATATGGTTCTCTTGAGTAGCGGGGTAAATATCCCCAAGATCCTTGGTATCACAATGGGCTTCTATAGGCCCAAGTGTGCTGGTATTTATTACCGGCAGCTACTGCTGCCTAACCTAACCTATAGTCATATAGAAGTGATTAATATTGCAGATCGAGAACAAAAACTGTTTTTCGAACAGCCATTAAAAGTAGATTCTTATAATAATTTCAATTAAGTAAACAATGTCAGTATGAAATATAACATAGATCAATTAAAACCTATACCAGACAATGTCAAATTTGCTAAGAACAGACTATTTAAATAAAGAGGAGAAACAAGGTCTTTTTAAACTATGCAAGCAATATAATGATATATTTTTTAGGGAAGGCAATACACTCTCATTTACAAATGCCATCAAGCACCGTATTAAAACGAATATTGACAATCCGATATACACCAAGTCATAAATGTAGACTAGTTGAACCCGGTGCGCTTCGCTCCACCTATATTTTCAAAATTTGCTAGCGCACTTAGTTATACGAGAATTACACTAAATAAAGTGCAGAGACTAGCATGTGTATGCATGACGGGTGCAATGAGAACCTGTCCAACTGCAGCACTGGAGGTGTTATTGGAGCTTACTCCATTGCACCTGGTAGTGAATGAAACCGCAAATAGGACGTTTCTTAGGATGGCCAAAGAAGGAATAGGAAAAGGAAAATGCATCAGCCATAAAGACCATAATGCAATGGCCAATAAGCTTCCCCTTCTAGCCCTCCCTAGAGTCGATGAGATTAGAAAATTCAGCTGGGAGAAAAACTTTCACATCAAACTCAGCAACAAGAAAGACTGGAGCAATGAATCTAGAATCTATGCGCTGAGTCCGCACACCATTAAATGGTACACGGATGGTTCAAGAACTGAGGAAGGAACGGGGGCAGGAGTGTTTGGGCCCGGAACTAAACTATTCGAACCCATGGGCAGCTACACCAGCATTTTTCAAGCTGAAATCTGTGCTATCGACAGATGTGCCCAACGCAATCTTGATAAGCTCTACAACAGATGCGACATTGCAATAATGTCAGATAGCCAAGCAGCTATCAAGGCAATAGGGGTTCAGATCATCAAATCTAGAATTGTCTGGGAATGCCTAGACAAACTAAATAGACTGGGCGAATGAAACAAGGTCACCATATACTGGGTACCAGGACACCTGGGGATAGAAGGTAATGAAGAGGCGGACAAACTTGCCAGGAAAGGGGCTGCCACACCATTTGTGGGCCCTGAACCCTTCTGCGGCATAGGGGAACACACAATAAAAGAGGAGCTCCGATCACTGGAGAAGACAAACAGGGCTAAGCTCTGGACAAAAACTCAGGGTCTAAGACAGGCAAAGAAACTGCTGGGTAACTACAACCTGAAGAGATTCGAAGCTTGCATCAACCTTGACAAAAACAAACTCCGCATCCTGACTGCGTTTCTTACTGGGCATTGTAAACTCAGGGGACATCTCAGGAAGCTAGGTCTATCGGATGAAGACTCATGCAGATTTTGCGATGAGTCCAGCGAAACTCCAGAACACATACTGGTGGAATGTGGGGCATTAACCCAGAAAAGATTCAAGTGCTTGGGTAAATACCAAATTACAGCAGAGGATCTACCACTCATAGCACCCAATCTCCTGCTGCGATTTCTCAGGGAAATTGGTCTGGATGAGGTGCTGTGGCCTATGGAATTCTCACCTGGGCTAGGTGTGAGCGAAGCTCTCTCTAACCGATTCCAATAGGAATAATGACGAGAGGAATGTTCCTTCGTCTAGGACTTGTAGGGGGCACAATAGATCTTAAGGTCGCGGTGCATCTCACCCTTCAGTAATAATAATAGTAGTTATTCGTGATAGAAAGGAGGTACATAGTAGGAAGCAATCATTGGTGTTCTACTTTTCAACTTCAATTTTCATTTTTTTTTCTATCTCTCTGTCTGTCTGTCTGTCTGTCTATTTGCCTGTCTGTCCGTCTGTCTATATAATAACATAAACTGTGAATATAAATCATTTTGGTTAATTAATATAGAAGCTGTTAATAACTTGACTCCAGCGCCATCTATCGGATCCAGAATTTATAATTTGCTCTTTTGGCGCTGAACTAACATAAAGGGTGATTTTTTAAGAGGCTGAGAACTTTTTCTAAAAAAAAAACACAAAAAATTCGAAAAAATGAATGAAATATTTATTTGAATCGATAGTTTGAACCTTGCAATTTAATGTTTAAAGATAATTTCATGCAAATGTTGACCGCGGCTGCGTCTCAGGTAGCCCATCCGCTGAGTCCAATTTTGGCATACTCTTTCACACATATCGGCCGGTATCTCACGAATGAATGCATGGATGTTGGCTTCCAGTGCGTCAATCGAAGCGGGCTTGTCCCTATAGACATTAGCCTTGACATACCCCCACAAAAAATAATCTAATGGTGTCAAATCGCACGATCTAGGCGGCTAATTGACCGGCCCGAAACGTGAAATTAACTGTTCACCAAACTCGCCTCGCAATTGCGCCATTGTTTCGCGTGCTGTGTGGCATGTGGCACCGTCTTGTTGAAACCACATATCATGCAAGTCAAGAACTTCCATTTCGGGCAAAAAAAAGTTTGTTATCATCGCTCGGTAGCGTTCACCATTGACAGTAACGCTGCGATTCGCATCATCTTTGAAGAAATATGGCCCAATAATGCCGCCGGCCCATAAACCGCACCAAACAGTGGCTTTTTCGGGATGCATTGGTAGCTGTTGCAATGCTTCTGGCTGATCTTCACTCCAAATGCGGCAATTTTGCTTATTTACGTACCCATTCAACCAAAAATGAGCCTCATGGCTGAACACAATTTTTCGATAAAAAAGCGGATCCTCGGCCAGCTTTCCAAGAGCCCATTCACCAAAAATTCGGCGTTGTGGTAGGTCGGCTGGCTTTAGTTCTTGCACCAGCTGTATCTTAAAAGGATTTACGCCCAAATCCTTCCGCAAAATTTTCCACGTAGTGCTGTAACAAAGGCCTAACTGCTGGGAACGGCGCCGAATCGACATTTCGCGGTCTTCTGTCACACTAGCTGATACGGCCGCAATATTTTCTTCACTACGCACAGTACGTAAACGTGTTGGTGGTTTAATGTCCAACAAAGTAAATTTGGTGCGAAATTTGGTCACAATCTTCCGAATAGACTGCTCAGAAGGTCGAGAATGCCGATCATAAAATGGAAGCAGCGCGCGATGAACATTTCGAACCGAGCACGAATTTTGATAGTAAAATTCAATAATTTGCAAGCGTTGTTCATTTGTAAGACGATCCATGGTTAAATTGCAAACCAAACTGAAGCTGCTTGACAGTGACACAAGGTACTAAACACACGTCAGCTGTCAAAACCAGTGTTGCCAAAACCAAACCAGCTAAAAAATCACCCTTTATATTGTGAATATGAGCCTTTTTGGTCCATAAATATAGAAGTTAGTAATAACTTGACTGCAGCGCCAACTAGCGGGATGAAATATACTTTACAACGTATTCTCATACCTACCAAATGTACACAAAAAATTTAATAAAAATCCGTTGAGCCGTTTCGGAGGAGTGCGACCACAAACACCGCGACATGGGATTTTTATATATTTTTGACATTAATATGTCTAACCGCTGTATGTTTGTACTAAAATCTGTGCACTAAAAAGTGTTACCCGAGAAATATATACCAAATTGGATACGCATATTTTAAAATTAGCAGTAGGTCAGTGTATGAGGTGCCGGCTTCTCGTGTGAGAGGTACCTGGTTCGTTTCCCGGCGAGGTCTTCTTTTTTGCTGTTTTTTTTTTATTTCTCTTTGTTCTATTTGCAATCGTGATGATAGAAAAGAAAGTTGTTTCCTTTGGGTTTCCTTTGTCTCCTTTCTTTTTATTCCTTTGGTTTAGTTATTGTTTTTTGCTTATCTAATATTTTTTAATCGTGACAATAGAACTTACTGTTCTGATAGCAAATATAAAAGTGCGTTTGCAACGGTTCTTATTTCTGTGTCTTTTCTATTTATTCTTTTAGTTTGTTGGTTTTCTTGTTGCTGTTTTTTTTTGGCTAAGCCAACAAAGGATGAATAATACAGACACTGCAGTCTTCACGGACGTGCCTAAACCTGTACACAAAACGGGGTTTGGTATCTTTTGCATGAGCATAGGCATTGAGGCAGAAGGTCTAGCTGTACTTAGGACTGCAGAGGTCCTCATAATGAAACAAATATCCGGCAAGGATACTGCTATTTACATTGACAATCAGGCTGCGCTTATTTTTTGATTATTAATAGTCTAACCGCTTGATGTTTGTGATGAAAAATGTGCGCTAAAAAAGTGTTACCAGAGAAATATATACCAAATTTATTCCTTTGGTTAAGTTGTTGTTTTTGCTTACTTAATATTTTTTAATCGTGGAGATAGGACTTACTGTTCTGATAATAAATATAAAAGTACGTTTGCAACGGTTCTAATTTTTATGTCTTTTCTATTTTTCAATCGTGATGAAAGAAATTTGTTTCCTTTGGTTTTGGTGTTGTTTTTTGTTTCTTTTCTATTTTAACTCGGCTAACAAAATCCTGCACGGGAAGAGTGGACGAATAATAGTAACTCGGCATACAGACACTGCAGTCTTCGCGGACGGATCTAAAACTGTTAAAGAAACGGGACTGGTATATTTTGCATGAACACAGGGCTAAAAGTATCCTTAAGACCCGGATGCCTGCAGTTCTAGCCATACTTAGGACTCCAGTGGTCCTGATAATGCAACGTATAGTCAGGTACTGCCGTATAATGCTAAGGGCATTATGCAGAACCAGGTAAGACTATGATGGGTGCCTGGGTCAGTTTGTTGAAGAAAGCAACGAGTCTGCCGATGAGTTGGCAAGGAAAGTAGGGAAACTGCTGACTCATAGTCACTGAAAAGTACGACACAATAGTAGCCCTGAACATGTTAAGGAACATTAATATGTCATTGTAGTTATTTTTTTAAAATCATTTATTAAAATAATCATAAAAGATTTTGAGAAAAATTGAGATCAGTGCTACTATTGTGTCGTACTTTTCAGTTAGTTTTGGCCATAGTCGGCAGTTTCCCTACTTTCCTTCCCAACTCATCGGCAAACTCGTTGCTTTCTACAACAAACTGACCAGGCACCCAACATAGTCTTACCTGGTTCTGCATAATGCCCTTAGCATTATTCGCCAGTACCTGACTATTCGTTGCATTATCAGGACCACTGGAGTCCTAAGTATGGCTAGAACTTCTGCTTGAAAGAGGCTGAAGGCATCCGGGAGTCATAAGGATACTTTTAGGCCTCTGTTCATGCAAAATATACCAGTCCCCGTTTCTTTAAAAGTTTCAGATCCGTCCGCGAAGACTGCAGTGTCTGATGTATGCCGAGTTGCTATTATTCGTCCACTCTTCCCGTGCAGGGGTTGGCTTTGCCATAGCCGGGTAAAAATAGAAAAGAAACAAAAAACAAGAACATAACCAAAGGAAACAACTTTCTTTTCTGTCATCACGATTGAAAAAAAGAAAAGACATACAAATTAGAACCATTGCAAACTTACTTTTATATGTATTTGTTATCAGAATAGTAAGTCCTATCTCCACGATTACAAATTATTATTTTTAAAACATGGGTATCAAATTTGGTATATATTTCTCTGGTAACACTTTTTTAGCGCACATTTTTCAGTACAAACATCAAGCGGTTAGACATATTAATGTCAAAAATGCAAATGAATGCAAAGAATGCAAATACATTCATTAATTATGACATTCAATTAAATGGCACCTAGAAAAAAAAGAATGCGATCTTTTGAATGCTTAAGAATTGGTGATTGCCAGGGTTTGGATTTTGTTGACCAAAAAAAGCCAAAAAAGGCAAAATAAAACCGCTGAAAAAGGCAAAAAAGGCATTTAATAATAAAGATTTTTATGCATTATTATTAACATTGTAACCCTAAGCATTTTGAAGTTCTCTGGTAACAATCGCCTGCGATTATCTCTCAGGAAAGCCTTGAATGAAATGAAGGACCTTACAACATGGGCAGAGCCTAGTGGAGCCAACATAAGAGATGTCACGTCCATGACTTTAATATTTGAGTCCAATTTAGAGTTCGCAGCGCCATTTTGTTAATTTGCTGAAAAAACCGCGTAACATTTTTTCATCCCATCTTCAGCTACTGGCCCTTTAGCTTGTTGTAATTTCTCCTCGAGTCCATTCAAAGTCTCTAACACCTCTTCTTCTAAATAATACGCATTGCACTAAGATCAAGTGCTCAAATTAAAATACATACAACTACTAGAAGTCACTCTTAAATATATGGTCCTTTGGGTCGACTAAAAATCTTTTTCCAATTTCACCACAAACTTTTGCAGTTGGCTTGAATCTTTACACGGGTCTTGGGGCATTTTCACTTTCAGTGACAAGCAACAAAATATTTTGGGACCATCACGCATTTAAGCAAACGCAATATTCAACAGACTAGCCCATAGTATGACCAGTATATCACAGAATATGAATCTAGATGAAAAGGGGCACAGTTACGAAAAAAATATTTCCCAGATGTCTTACGGTTTTTGTCAGATGAAAAGATTTACCATAAAAATGCGACTAATGACTGAGATTGTACGCAGGGCACAAGAAAAAGCGCATGTATGCTGAGTTGATACAAATCTATATAGGGTTGTATTGGTATGTAGGGATTTTTTTTTTATGCGCGCTCGTATAAACAACGCATGCAGTTACTTATGTGCTTGTTCATACGAGAGAAAAACCTGCTCTCATACGTGTGGACAGTAAAATTTCTTTTGTGTGAGCAAGGATAAATCGTATAGTTAAAAAGAAAGTGCACAGCTACTTTGACAAATAGTACCAAAAAGGCAAAAAAAGGCAATATCAGTAAAAAAGGCAAAAAAGGCAATATGAGTAAAAAAAGGCAAAATAAGGCAAAGTCAACAAAATTCGTTCCCTGGTGATTGCATTCTTGTTATTGAAGTCTCGAAATGCAGTCGATGAATGCATTCCAAAATGAATTTGGACACCCACCCAATGAATAGATACATATGTACATATATAGTTGGTTAAATGGAATTCATATTGCCAACAAGTGGTTCCGGGCAAAATGGACACCCGAGCATATATTCGAGAGTGGGGTTAAATAGACACCCAAACAATTGGATTCCCTTCAATAGCTTAGAAAATTTCTGATGGAAAATACATAATTACTAGTGTTTTGGTGGCAGGATTCTCGCATGTAGAAACCCTATACCCGTTTAAGGTTTACGAATGAAAAAAAGAGAACGTAGGTATAGGTAATGATGTTTTTTCGTAATAAAGGAGACGGGGCACTTTCGGTCCAAGAGCGTACATCAATGATCTCATCAATCTCAAAATAGAGCTGAGCTTCAGTACATTAAAACTGTAAAATTTTATGAAAATCGTATGTGTGGATTTTGAGATTTTTCTGTGTGAAGTTCTTATTGCGGATAGTTCTTCTGATCCGTTTATATGCATATAAAATCATAATATCGGAAGAGCCGTAAGACGCGCATACATGAATTTAATATCAAATGAAAGGTGGGCACCGTAGCGCAAGTGGTTAGTGCGTCGGACTACTGAGCCAGCGGTCTTGGGTTCGAATCCCGCCGCAAACACCTAAAAGTTTTTCACAGTGCCCACCTCTTTCGAATGTCTGACAAGCATCAAAGAGTATCATTTGTCACGATTGAGCTTCTCAACTCGCCGTTCGGAGTCGGCAAAAAAACTGTAGGTCCCTTCCATTCGTGCAAAAAAAAAAATAACACGCACACATAAATGGTTGCGAGAAGCAGGCCCAGGTTCACCTCGAGCTATAGCGCTAACTAAGTAAGTAAGTAAGAAAGGTGATTCTACTTTCTTTCTTATGATCTGAAAATAATGCGTATTAGATGTTCAGTTTTAAAAAAATAAATTAATCTCTTAAGACTTTAAATGTAATTTTTTTTTTTGAAAATCACTAATTTCTGAAAATTTTTCAGCGACAACATACCTTTTTTAACAGTTATGTGAAAGAACATTTTTCAGACTTGAATTTGATGTATAATAATGTAAAATTCAAGACTTTTAAAATCCTACCTGGTGCAAATCAATCACCAATGCTCAATAACCAATCCTCAATGGTGAGTTATTACAGGTTTTTTTTTACAGACACGTGAAAAAAATGTTGTTGTTTTATTTTTAACATATAAAGATATTTATGTAAGAACTATTACAAACATAATATAGAGACAATTCAGAAAAACAAAAACAATAATATTACTTTTTTAACAAAGATGATGATGATCCTGCAGGATACTATTTACAATATAATTTGTCCACCGTTGGGAGCTGCTTTTCGAGACAGTTCGTACCATCCCACTTGGGGTTGGAACATATGAGCGTTGAAGACGTTGCTAAAAGGAATAAATTCATTTCGGATGGATTTTTTGGTAACATTGAAATATCTGAAAATGATAGACTATACCTAGTCATTTTTAACGGCACTTATGTTTATATCCAAAAGAGCTCTAATTACGCATTTTAAAAGCAAACGTTCGGTTTGCATAAATATCAGAACTTGGTTAAACATTTTCTTATAACGTGCTGTAATGGATATATTCTTGAAGTATTCGGTCCGTATGCTACCACTGATTTGGATGCTTCAAAAATGAACAGGCTCTTCGGAAGTGAAAGTGTGGCGATGAGGCAGTTTTTCCGAAGGGTCTTCATTCTCAATAGAGGCTTTAGAGATTGCATTTCAACTCTACAATCGCGCATGGGTATAGAGCGCATAAGCCCGAATCTCTACTGGAAGGACATCGGCAATTAACAACACTACAAGCAAATAAATCGCGATGTATAACGATGCGTAGGTGGGTTGTAGAAGTTGTAAAAAAGGATTTTTAACTGTTCCATCAGGAGTTCTTCAACCTTGCTTCTCCTCACTTGATGGATGATTATAAAATAACTTCAGCAATTTTAAACAAGTTTCACCCACTGATCGAAGACACCGATGATGCTTATGAGCTGTGGCAAATCGCTTTTAGCAGATTAAATGCTCCTAATCACCTAGATGATTTTGTGATAGAAAATAACCTTAATCGAAGGCAGTATTTCAAACCATAAGGGCATATTGCTAACTTAATTAACTTTCCTATACTAAGTTTGCCAGAGTTACTTAAAATATCCCTAAGAAATTATCAAATAAAGAAAGCTGGTTCATACTATGGAGAGCATCTGAAGCCAAATGGAAGCTACCAAATAGAAGTGTGTCCAAATATAGGTACAATAACCACGGGATACCAGGGTTTAAAAGGAAACAATTACTTATTAAAAGGTTGCATAAAATCTCGACTTATGTACATATGTATAAATTCTAGAGTATGTTACACATATGCACATACATACATTCTTGTTAGCAATGAGGAGAATAGTGCTATGATAGAAGCAATTCTATCAATGTATATCATTGCAGTTGTCTGGTTGGATTGAGAGCTGTCGGATGTTGTGCTCACGTTATAAGTGTTTTGTGGTATCTTGGGTGTGCTCATCATCTAACAAATTCAGAAATACCACCTGCACTTTTCTGCATTACATTTTAATAGATGACCAAGATGATGAAGAATATTATAATGGGCCGTAACTTTTTATTTAAATATTTAAACACGATAACTTATACATTCAACAGCCTCTTTGTTAAAAAAGCAGTATTATTTTTTTTCCTTAATTTTCTCTATATTATGTTTGTAATGGTTCTTGCATTAATATATTTATATGTTTAAAACATAACAACAACATTTTTTTCAAGTTTCTGTAAAAAAAAAAACGTAAGAACTCACCATTGGGGACTGGTTACTGAGCATTGGTGATTGATTTGCACCACGTAGGATTTTGAAAGTGTTTTTCTTAGTTAATAATGGCTAAATCTTAAATTATTATACATAAAATTAAAGTTTGCAAAATGCTCTTTCAAATAGCTGTCAACAATGGGGTATGTTGTCGCTGAAGATTTTTCAGAAATTAGTAATTTTCAAAGAAAAAAAACTTTACTTTTGAAGTCTTCAGAGATTAATTGATTATTTTAAAACTGAACACCTAAGCCCCATTATTTTTAGGTTTAGGAAAGATAGTAGAATCACCTTTCATTTCATACAAAATACATATATATGCGCATTACGGTTCTTATGGTATTATAATTTTATATGCATATAAACGGACAAAAATCATCAGAAGATCTATCCGCAATACGAACTTCACACACAAAAATCTCAAAATACCCACATACGATTTTCATAAAACTTTGCAGTTTTAATGTACTGAAGATCAGCTTTATTTTGATACTCATTTCATTGATGTACGCTGTTGGCCCAAGCTCCATATAATTTTGTCCCATCTCATCTCATCTCATCTCATCTTACTTATATGCACTTTTTCAAAATTCTTTATACTGATGAACAAAGTTCAGCTGATAAATTTTTCGATCAGTGTTGGAATCATTGAAATCGGTGCAGAAATAAACTCTCAGGAGGAATCACAAGCTCTTGCGCTAGCGATTTAATTATATAGAAGATAGATAGATGATTATGTTTTTTCAAGGATTTTTTGAGGAGAAAAAACGGATAATATTCTTTGAATATCCAATAAATTTGAAAATTGTATGAATGTCTCTTCCTTTTGACACAAGTCCATTATCATTTGTCCACGATTATACACTTATTGACAAAAGTCTACATACTCCATGGTTTGTAGCAATTCGGTTGCATTTTTCATAAATAAAAATCAGTTTAATTAAAACAAAAATTATATTATTACTTTCAGTAGACTTATTACTAAAGGGTGATTTTTTAAGAGGTTGAGAACTTTTTTTTAAAAAAAAACACAAAAAATTCGAAAAAATGAATGAAATATTTATTTGAATCGATAGTTTGAACCTTGCAATTTAATGTTTAAAGATAATTTCATGCAAATGTTGACCGCGGCTGCGTCTCAGGTAGCCCATCCGCTGAGTCCAATTTTGGCATACTCTTTCACACATATCGGCCGGTATCTCACGAATGAATGCAAGCGGGCTTGTCCCTATAGACATTAGCCTTGACATACCCCCACAAAAAATAATCTAATGGTGTCAAATCGCACGATCTAGGCGGCCAATTGACCGGCCCGAAACGTGAAATTAACTGTTCACCAAACTCGCCTCGCAATTGCGCCATTGTTTCGCGTGCTGTGTGGCATGTGGCACCGTCTTGTTGAAACCACATATCATGCAAGGCAAGAACTTCCATTTCGGGCAAAAAAAAGTTTGTTATCATCGCTCGGTAGCGTTCACCATTGACAGTAACGCTGCGATTCGCATCATCTTTGAAGAAATATGGCCCAATAATGCCGCCGGCCCATAAACCGCACCAAACAGTGGCTTTTTCGGGATGCATTGGTAGCTGTTGCAATGCTTCTGGCTGATCTTCACTCCAAATGCGGCAATTTTGCTTATTTACGTACCCATTCAACCAAAAATGAGCCTCATGGCTGAACACAATTTTTCGATAAAAAAGCGGATCCTCGGCCAGCTTTCCAAGAGCCCATTCACCAAAAATTCGGCGTTGTGGTAGGTCGGCTGGCTTTAGTTCTTGCACCAGCTGTATCTTAAAAGGATTTACGCCCAAATCCTTCCGCAAAATTTTCCACGTAGTGCTGTAACAAAGGCCTAACTGCTGGGAACGGCGCCGAATCGACATTTCGCGGTCTTCTGTCACACTAGCTGATACGGCCGCAATATTTTCTTCACTACGCACAGTACGTAAACGTGTTGGTGGTTTAATGTCCAACAAAGTAAATTTGGTGCGAAATTTGGTCACAATCTTCCGAATAGACTGCTCAGAAGGTCGAGAATGCCGATCATAAAATGGAAGCAGCGCGCGATGAACATTTCGAACCGAGCACGAATTTTGATAGTAAAATTCAATAATTTGCAAGCGTTGTTCATTTGTAAGACGATCCATGGTTAAATTGCAAACCAAACTGAAGCTGCTTGACAGTGACACAAGGTACTAAACACACGTCAGCTGTCAAAACCAGTGTTGCCAAAACCAAACCAGCTAAAAAATCACCCTTTATATTGTGAATATGAGCCTTTTTGGTCCATAAATATAGAAGTTAGTAATAACTTGACTGCAGCGCCAACTAGCGGGATGAAATATACTTTACAACGTATTCTCATACCTACCAAATGTACACAAAAAATTTAATAAAAATCCGTTGAGCCGTTTCGGAGGAGTGCGACCACAAACACCGCGACATGGGATTTTTATATATTTTTGACATTAATATGTCTAACCGCTGTATGTTTGTACTAAAATCTGTGCACTAAAAAGTGTTACCCGAGAAATATATACCAAATTGGATACGCATATTTTAAAATTAGCAGTAGGTCAGTGTATGAGGTGCCGGCTTCTCGTGTGAGAGGTACCTGGTTCGTTTCCCGGCGAGGTCTTCTTTTTTGCTGTTTTTTTTTTATTTCTCTTTGTTCTATTTGCAATCGTGATGATAGAAAAGAAAGTTGTTTCCTTTGGGTTTCCTTTGTCTCCTTTCTTTTTATTCCTTTGGTTTAGTTATTGTTTTTTGCTTATCTAATATTTTTTAATCGTGACAATAGAACTTACTGTTCTGATAGCAAATATAAAAGTGCGTTTGCAACGGTTCTTATTTCTGTGTCTTTTCTATTTATTCTTTTAGTTTGTTGGTTTTCTTGTTGCTGTTTTTTTTTGGCTAAGCCAACAAAGGATGAATAATACAGACACTGCAGTCTTCACGGACGTGCCTAAACCTGTACACAAAACGGGGTTTGGTATCTTTTGCATGAGCATAGGCATTGAGGCAGAAGGTCTAGCTGTACTTAGGACTGCAGAGGTCCTCATAATGAAACAAATATCCGGCAAGGATACTGCTATTTACATTGACAATCAGGCTGCGCTTATTTTTTGATTATTAATAGTCTAACCGCTTGATGTTTGTGATGAAAAATGTGCGCTAAAAAAGTGTTACCAGAGAAATATATACCAAATTTATTCCTTTGGTTAAGTTGTTGTTTTTGCTTACTTAATATTTTTTAATCGTGGAGATAGGACTTACTGTTCTGATAATAAATATAAAAGTACGTTTGCAACGGTTCTAATTTTTATGTCTTTTCTATTTTTCAATCGTGATGAAAGAAATTTGTTTCCTTTGGTTTTGGTGTTGTTTTTTGTTTCTTTTCTATTTTAACTCGGCTAACAAAATCCTGCACGGGAAGAGTGGACGAATAATAGTAACTCGGCATACAGACACTGCAGTCTTCGCGGACGGATCTAAAACTGTTAAAGAAACGGGACTGGTATATTTTGCATGAACACAGGGCTAAAAGTATCCTTAAGACCCGGATGCCTGCAGTTCTAGCCATACTTAGGACTCCAGTGGTCCTGATAATGCAACGTATAGTCAGGTACTGCCGTATAATGCTAAGGGCATTATGCAGAACCAGGTAAGACTATGATGGGTGCCTGGGTCAGTTTGTTGAAGAAAGCAACGAGTCTGCCGATGAGTTGGCAAGGAAAGTAGGGAAACTGCTGACTCATAGTCACTGAAAAGTACGACACAATAGTAGCCCTGAACATGTTAAGGAACATTAATATGTCATTGTAGTTATTTTTTTAAAATCATTTATTAAAATAATCATAAAAGATTTTGAGAAAAATTGAGATCAGTGCTACTATTGTGTCGTACTTTTCAGTTAGTTTTGGCCATAGTCGGCAGTTTCCCTACTTTCCTTCCCAACTCATCGGCAAACTCGTTGCTTTCTACAACAAACTGACCAGGCACCCAACATAGTCTTACCTGGTTCTGCATAATGCCCTTAGCATTATTCGCCAGTACCTGACTATTCGTTGCATTATCAGGACCACTGGAGTCCTAAGTATGGCTAGAACTTCTGCTTGAAAGAGGCTGAAGGCATCCGGGAGTCATAAGGATACTTTTAGGCCTCTGTTCATGCAAAATATACCAGTCCCCGTTTCTTTAAAAGTTTCAGATCCGTCCGCGAAGACTGCAGTGTCTGATGTATGCCGAGTTGCTATTATTCGTCCACTCTTCCCGTGCAGGGGTTGGCTTTGCCATAGCCGGGTAAAAATAGAAAAGAAACAAAAAACAAGAACATAACCAAAGGAAACAACTTTCTTTTCTGTCATCACGATTGAAAAAAAGAAAAGACATACAAATTAGAACCATTGCAAACTTACTTTTATATGTATTTGTTATCAGAATAGTAAGTCCTATCTCCACGATTACAAATTATTATTTTTAAAACATGGGTATCAAATTTGGTATATATTTCTCTGGTAACACTTTTTTAGCGCACATTTTTCAGTACAAACATCAAGCGGTTAGACATATTAATGTCAAAAATGCAAATGAATGCAAAGAATGCAAATACATTCATTAATTATGACATTCAATTAAATGGCACCTAGAAAAAAAAGAATGCGATCTTTTGAATGCTTAAGAATTGGTGATTGCCAGGGTTTGGATTTTGTTGACCAAAAAAAGCCAAAAAAGGCAAAATAAAACCGCTGAAAAAGGCAAAAAAGGCATTTAATAATAAAGATTTTTATGCATTATTATTAACATTGTAACCCTAAGCATTTTGAAGTTCTCTGGTAACAATCGCCTGCGATTATCTCTCAGGAAAGCCTTGAATGAAATGAAGGACCTTACAACATGGGCAGAGCCTAGTGGAGCCAACATAAGAGATGTCACGTCCATGACTTTAATATTTGAGTCCAATTTAGAGTTCGCAGCGCCATTTTGTTAATTTGCTGAAAAAACCGCGTAACATTTTTTCATCCCATCTTCAGCTACTGGCCCTTTAGCTTGTTGTAATTTCTCCTCGAGTCCATTCAAAGTCTCTAACACCTCTTCTTCTAAATAATACGCATTGCACTAAGATCAAGTGCTCAAATTAAAATACATACAACTACTAGAAGTCACTCTTAAATATATGGTCCTTTGGGTCGACTAAAAATCTTTTTCCAATTTCACCACAAACTTTTGCAGTTGGCTTGAATCTTTACACGGGTCTTGGGGCATTTTCACTTTCAGTGACAAGCAACAAAATATTTTGGGACCATCACGCATTTAAGCAAACGCAATATTCAACAGACTAGCCCATAGTATGACCAGTATATCACAGAATATGAATCTAGATGAAAAGGGGCACAGTTACGAAAAAAATATTTCCCAGATGTCTTACGGTTTTTGTCAGATGAAAAGATTTACCATAAAAATGCGACTAATGACTGAGATTGTACGCAGGGCACAAGAAAAAGCGCATGTATGCTGAGTTGATACAAATCTATATAGGGTTGTATTGGTATGTAGGGATTTTTTTTTTATGCGCGCTCGTATAAACAACGCATGCAGTTACTTATGTGCTTGTTCATACGAGAGAAAAACCTGCTCTCATACGTGTGGACAGTAAAATTTCTTTTGTGTGAGCAAGGATAAATCGTATAGTTAAAAAGAAAGTGCACAGCTACTTTGACAAATAGTACCAAAAAGGCAAAAAAAGGCAATATCAGTAAAAAAGGCAAAAAAGGCAATATGAGTAAAAAAAGGCAAAATAAGGCAAAGTCAACAAAATTCGTTCCCTGGTGATTGCATTCTTGTTATTGAAGTCTCGAAATGCAGTCGATGAATGCATTCCAAAATGAATTTGGACACCCACCCAATGAATAGATACATATGTACATATATAGTTGGTTAAATGGAATTCATATTGCCAACAAGTGGTTCCGGGCAAAATGGACACCCGAGCATATATTCGAGAGTGGGGTTAAATAGACACCCAAACAATTGGATTCCCTTCAATAGCTTAGAAAATTTCTGATGGAAAATACATAATTACTAGTGTTTTGGTGGCAGGATTCTCGCATGTAGAAACCCTATACCCGTTTAAGGTTTACGAATGAAAAAAAGAGAACGTAGGTATAGGTAATGATGTTTTTTCGTAATAAAGGAGACGGGGCACTTTCGGTCCAAGAGCGTACATCAATGATCTCATCAATCTCAAAATAGAGCTGAGCTTCAGTACATTAAAACTGTAAAATTTTATGAAAATCGTATGTGTGGATTTTGAGATTTTTCTGTGTGAAGTTCTTATTGCGGATAGTTCTTCTGATCCGTTTATATGCATATAAAATCATAATATCGGAAGAGCCGTAAGACGCGCATACATGAATTTAATATCAAATGAAAGGTGGGCACCGTAGCGCAAGTGGTTAGTGCGTCGGACTACTGAGCCAGCGGTCTTGGGTTCGAATCCCGCCGCAAACACCTAAAAGTTTTTCACAGTGCCCACCTCTTTCGAATGTCTGACAAGCATCAAAGAGTATCATTTGTCACGATTGAGCTTCTCAACTCGCCGTTCGGAGTCGGCAAAAAAACTGTAGGTCCCTTCCATTCGTGCAAAAAAAAAAATAACACGCACACATAAATGGTTGCGAGAAGCAGGCCCAGGTTCACCTCGAGCTATAGCGCTAACTAAGTAAGTAAGTAAGAAAGGTGATTCTACTTTCTTTCTTATGATCTGAAAATAATGCGTATTAGATGTTCAGTTTTAAAAAAATAAATTAATCTCTTAAGACTTTAAATGTAATTTTTTTTTTTGAAAATCACTAATTTCTGAAAATTTTTCAGCGACAACATACCTTTTTTAACAGTTATGTGAAAGAACATTTTTCAGACTTGAATTTGATGTATAATAATGTAAAATTCAAGACTTTTAAAATCCTACCTGGTGCAAATCAATCACCAATGCTCAATAACCAATCCTCAATGGTGAGTTATTACAGGTTTTTTTTTACAGACACGTGAAAAAAATGTTGTTGTTTTATTTTTAACATATAAAGATATTTATGTAAGAACTATTACAAACATAATATAGAGACAATTCAGAAAAACAAAAACAATAATATTACTTTTTTAACAAAGATGATGATGATCCTGCAGGATACTATTTACAATATAATTTGTCCACCGTTGGGAGCTGCTTTTCGAGACAGTTCGTACCATCCCACTTGGGGTTGGAACATATGAGCGTTGAAGACGTTGCTAAAAGGAATAAATTCATTTCGGATGGATTTTTTGGTAACATTGAAATATCTGAAAATGATAGACTATACCTAGTCATTTTTAACGGCACTTATGTTTATATCCAAAAGAGCTCTAATTACGCATTTTAAAAGCAAACGTTCGGTTTGCATAAATATCAGAACTTGGTTAAACATTTTCTTATAACGTGCTGTAATGGATATATTCTTGAAGTATTCGGTCCGTATGCTACCACTGATTTGGATGCTTCAAAAATGAACAGGCTCTTCGGAAGTGAAAGTGTGGCGATGAGGCAGTTTTTCCGAAGGGTCTTCATTCTCAATAGAGGCTTTAGAGATTGCATTTCAACTCTACAATCGCGCATGGGTATAGAGCGCATAAGCCCGAATCTCTACTGGAAGGACATCGGCAATTAACAACACTACAAGCAAATAAATCGCGATGTATAACGATGCGTAGGTGGGTTGTAGAAGTTGTAAAAAAGGATTTTTAACTGTTCCATCAGGAGTTCTTCAACCTTGCTTCTCCTCACTTGATGGATGATTATAAAATAACTTCAGCAATTTTAAACAAGTTTCACCCACTGATCGAAGACACCGATGATGCTTATGAGCTGTGGCAAATCGCTTTTAGCAGATTAAATGCTCCTAATCACCTAGATGATTTTGTGATAGAAAATAACCTTAATCGAAGGCAGTATTTCAAACCATAAGGGCATATTGCTAACTTAATTAACTTTCCTATACTAAGTTTGCCAGAGTTACTTAAAATATCCCTAAGAAATTATCAAATAAAGAAAGCTGGTTCATACTATGGAGAGCATCTGAAGCCAAATGGAAGCTACCAAATAGAAGTGTGTCCAAATATAGGTACAATAACCACGGGATACCAGGGTTTAAAAGGAAACAATTACTTATTAAAAGGTTGCATAAAATCTCGACTTATGTACATATGTATAAATTCTAGAGTATGTTACACATATGCACATACATACATTCTTGTTAGCAATGAGGAGAATAGTGCTATGATAGAAGCAATTCTATCAATGTATATCATTGCAGTTGTCTGGTTGGATTGAGAGCTGTCGGATGTTGTGCTCACGTTATAAGTGTTTTGTGGTATCTTGGGTGTGCTCATCATCTAACAAATTCAGAAATACCACCTGCACTTTTCTGCATTACATTTTAATAGATGACCAAGATGATGAAGAATATTATAATGGGCCGTAACTTTTTATTTAAATATTTAAACACGATAACTTATACATTCAACAGCCTCTTTGTTAAAAAAGCAGTATTATTTTTTTTCCTTAATTTTCTCTATATTATGTTTGTAATGGTTCTTGCATTAATATATTTATATGTTTAAAACATAACAACAACATTTTTTTCAAGTTTCTGTAAAAAAAAAAACGTAAGAACTCACCATTGGGGACTGGTTACTGAGCATTGGTGATTGATTTGCACCACGTAGGATTTTGAAAGTGTTTTTCTTAGTTAATAATGGCTAAATCTTAAATTATTATACATAAAATTAAAGTTTGCAAAATGCTCTTTCAAATAGCTGTCAACAATGGGGTATGTTGTCGCTGAAGATTTTTCAGAAATTAGTAATTTTCAAAGAAAAAAAACTTTACTTTTGAAGTCTTCAGAGATTAATTGATTATTTTAAAACTGAACACCTAAGCCCCATTATTTTTAGGTTTAGGAAAGATAGTAGAATCACCTTTCATTTCATACAAAATACATATATATGCGCATTACGGTTCTTATGGTATTATAATTTTATATGCATATAAACGGACAAAAATCATCAGAAGATCTATCCGCAATACGAACTTCACACACAAAAATCTCAAAATACCCACATACGATTTTCATAAAACTTTGCAGTTTTAATGTACTGAAGATCAGCTTTATTTTGATACTCATTTCATTGATGTACGCTGTTGGCCCAAGCTCCATATAATTTTGTCCCATCTCATCTCATCTCATCTCATCTTACTTATATGCACTTTTTCAAAATTCTTTATACTGATGAACAAAGTTCAGCTGATAAATTTTTCGATCAGTGTTGGAATCATTGAAATCGGTGCAGAAATAAACTCTCAGGAGGAATCACAAGCTCTTGCGCTAGCGATTTAATTATATAGAAGATAGATAGATGATTATGTTTTTTCAAGGATTTTTTGAGGAGAAAAAACGGATAATATTCTTTGAATATCCAATAAATTTGAAAATTGTATGAATGTCTCTTCCTTTTGACACAAGTCCATTATCATTTGTCCACGATTATACACTTATTGACAAAAGTCTACATACTCCATGGTTTGTAGCAATTCGGTTGCATTTTTCATAAATAAAAATCAGTTTAATTAAAACAAAAATTATATTATTACTTTCAGTAGACTTATTACTAAAGGGTGATTTTTTAAGAGGTTGAGAACTTTTTTTTAAAAAAAAACACAAAAAATTCGAAAAAATGAATGAAATATTTATTTGAATCGATAGTTTGAACCTTGCAATTTAATGTTTAAAGATAATTTCATGCAAATGTTGACCGCGGCTGCGTCTCAGGTAGCCCATCCGCTGAGTCCAATTTTGGCATACTCTTTCACACATATCGGCCGGTATCTCACGAATGAATGCAAGCGGGCTTGTCCCTATAGACATTAGCCTTGACATACCCCCACAAAAAATAATCTAATGGTGTCAAATCGCACGATCTAGGCGGCCAATTGACCGGCCCGAAACGTGAAATTAACTGTTCACCAAACTCGCCTCGCAATTGCGCCATTGTTTCGCGTGCTGTGTGGCATGTGGCACCGTCTTGTTGAAACCACATATCATGCAAGTCAAGAACTTCCATTTCGGGCAAAAAAAAGTTTGTTATCAAAGGCTGTAACAAAGGCCTAACTGCTGGGAACGGCGCCGAATCGACATTTCGCGGTCTTCTGTCACACTAGCTGATACGGCCGCAATATTTTCTTCACTACGCACAGTACGTAAACGTGTTGGTGGTTTAATGTCCAACAAAGTAAATTTGGTGCGAAATTTGGTCACAATCTTCCGAATAGACTGCTCAGAAGGTCGAGAATGCCGATCATAAAATGGAAGCAGCGCGCGATGAACATTTCGAACCGAGCACGAATTTTGATAGTAAAATTCAATAATTTGCAAGCGTTGTTCATTTGTAAGACGATCCATGGTTAAATTGCAAACCAAACTGAAGCTGTTTGACAGTGACACAAGGTACTAAACACACGTCAGCTGTCAAAACCAGTGTTGCCAAAACCAAACCAGCTAAAAAATCACCCTTTATAAGCAAAACTGGATTTTTTTTTTTCAAAACAACAACAAAAACTTAAACTAAAACTAACTTATTCATTCAATTAACAAAATAAGGGTGACAAAAGTCTACATACACATCAAGAGAAGAATTATTCGTGCAAAAAATAATGGCTCAATCGGTAAGATGTTGCATTTCCTTTTGAGGCTATGACCGCCTTCATCCTTTTTGGCATGGAGTCGACGAGTTTTCTTGTGATAGAAGGTTGAATCTTGGCCCATTCTTCTTCTAACGCCGTTTTCAGCTCGGTTTTGTTTTTGACGTGTCTGGTCTTGAGTCTTCGTCCAAGTTCATCCCATAGGTGCTCTATAGGGTTCATATCAGGAGACTAGGGTGGTTTTTTCACTGCTTTGTATTATATATCAGCCATTCTTGAACAAGACGTGAGGTATGTTTGGGGTCGTTATCTTGTTGAAATATAAACGACTGTCCCAATCCCAACTTTAAAGCACTATTTTTCAGATTATTTTTAAGAATGTTAAGATAATCAAATCTATCCATAGTTGAATCTATGAAAACCAAGTTTCCGACCCCAGCCTGCGACACACACCACCACACAAGCACATTACCTCCTCCGTGCTTAACTGTACCAACCATATTGGACTTTTCAAGTGCAGTGTTGGGCTTGCGCCATACTTTCGTTCGACCGTCGTTATTGTAAATATTAAATTTACTTTCATCGCTAAATATAACCTTATCCCAGAACTCATTTCCATACTTTACATGGGACTTAGCGAACTCTAACCTCTTCTTTCGATTTTTTTCGCTGACAAAAGTTTTTTTCTGGCTATTCTACTGTGATACCCCTTCCCCTTCAGCACTCTTCGAACTGTATTTGGATCACAGGACTAACCAGTTTCCTAGGGTTACCATACGTCCCCCTTTTTCATACCAAAATGCTGTTTGTCCCCCCTATACAAACCTCTGTCCCCCTTATAAAGTAAAATTCAA
Organism: Brachyopa scutellaris; assembly: GCA_949775065.1. Classification (NCBI taxonomy): domain Eukaryota; kingdom Metazoa; phylum Arthropoda; class Insecta; order Diptera; family Syrphidae; genus Brachyopa; species Brachyopa scutellaris. The sequence continues at coordinate 7,020,104 of OX459116.1, forward strand.
AAAGGGAAAACATTCAATTTAAAACTATTAAAATATTTTCATTAAATATTTTTAAAAAGATTCGCTGTAAACACATCATTGTTTACAAATTATTTACAAATTATTTTCGTTTACGTTTAGTAGTACCTAAAATGTCTGAAAAAGTGAATAAAAAAAGTGTGCGTATATTCAGTGCTGGGAAAAGTGTTTCGAGTGGTTAACAAAAAGCAAAGAAGGTCCTGAATATGCGACATGTTTAATTTGCTTTAACTTTTTTACTTCACTTTTTTTACGCTGTTGTTATATTTTTCAAAAGCATATTTTGTCTCGCAATGTCCCCCTTTTCGTCATTTTCAATCTGGTAACCCTACAGTTTCCTCCAATAACTCGGCTGCTATTTTCGATGCAGTTAATTTAGGATTTTTTTAATCTTTCTCTCAATGGAACCTTCCTCCCGTGGAGTAATTATTTTTGGACGTCCAGCCCGCTGGTTCGAACTTAGGGTTGCATTGCGTTTAAAATTTTTTATTACAGTTTGTACTGTTGCATGACTTTTATTAACGAGCTTTCCAATTTCCCGCAAAGATTTTCCTTCAGATTGGTACTTTACTATTAGCTCTCGTACATCGTTGGAAATTTCTGCTCATTTTCTATTCATTTTTATGAAAATGCACAATTTTTTATAAAAAAAAAAAAAACTTGTTCTGCTATGAACGACTTTTTAAATGCTACTGAGCAAATACAGGCGAATCAAAGCGAACTACAGGGAATTAAGACTCAAATAACGGTCAGACTAAATGCATGTGTGCAGACTTTTGTCACTCGAATTTTGGTATTTCCAAGAAAAATGGATGCTATTTTCTGTTCTGCGGTTCTTAAAACAAAAAAATCCTACTATGTTTGATTTGTTGGATATATTTGAGTATAAAAATATAGTTTTTGTTTGGATAAAATTGAATATTGGTAAAAAAAAAACAATGCAACATCATTTCAAAGCATGGTGAATGTAGACTTTTGTCACTAAGTGTATGTAGTTAAGAAGTTTCACTTCGGTCGCGCGTTTTTCTACACGTACCATTTTTTTTTTCTATTTTTTTTGGCACTTTTCCTTTTTCTTTTTTGTTGTTTTCACTGGGGCACGGGGCTTTTCTTACTTTTTTTTCTTTTCTTTGCACTGGGTGACTTGGGTTCGTGACGGGTTTTTTCACTTTTCTTTCTTTACTATAATTTTGGGCATGGTTGTTATTTTTTTCGCTGGTTGTTTTGCCCTCCCTGGGAAACTGCATTTTTCTTTCTCACGGGTATATGTTTTTTGTCAACTTTCCTTTTATTTTTCAAGCCAATAGCTCCATCCGTAGACCCACTGGAGTTCATCATGATCCCAGTCGATACGGATCTGCGATAACACCATTCAAGAAAAACGATATGCCAGTCGAAGCAATCAGGCAAATCGCACTAAACACCATAAACGATAAATTCCCAAGCAGACAATGGCTTCGTATCTATACGGACGGTTCCCTCGTGGGAGATAGTGTAGGAGCCGGCGCAGGAATATACTGCGAACATTTCAGCCATTACTTCGCACTTCCAGCAAACTCAACGGTATTCGAAGGAGAACTTGCAGCCATCGAATGTGCATTATCGCAACTACTACACAGAAACGAACGCAATATTATCCGCTCTACAATCACTTATAAGTTACAACAGCAAAACAGCAACGCTAATCGCTAGAAATATCTGACGACTATTTACCATGCTTCAGCAGAAAAGACATCGTATAAAATTCCAGTGGGTATCGGCACACGTAAATCTCCTAGGAAACGAAGCCGTCTGCAGCCAAAAAAGGAGCCAACATTATCAACAGAAACCCGGAATCCATCACATGACTAAACAGATTGCACAGAATAAAAACCTCGCTCGCAAACAAAGAATTTCATAAAGAACGCAGAACAATCGAAGGAAAGAGATACGAAAACATCGCTAGTCTCTATTCTAACCTGGCTCAAGCACCTCGGAAAGATGCAGTAGCACTTTTACGATTAAAAACTGTACACAATTGCCTAGCAACGCACCTGAAAAAGATTGGCATTAAAGAATCAGACATCTGCACACTATGCAATAGAAACGAAGTACAAGACGAACAACACCAGATGCCCAGAGCTCCAACATCACACATCTACATATATTGGGTTGCTCGAGGAATGATGACCTAGGCCAGTTTCCTCCATTAGTAAACAACAAACAACAACGTTCAGGAGGATTCGAGATAAACCACTGTCGGGCGTCAACTTTAATATTGGCAAACTAAAGTATACTGTTAGGAGTAATCACTAAAATTGTAAAATTAAAGTATATTCTTGGGAGCTAGTATTAATGTTATTTTTTTTATTTAAGTATACTGTTATGAGTTAATGCATAGTTGTTGCAATAATCTATTTGTATACTAAAGATAGAATCATTGTATTTACTATTACTCTACCTATCTATCTACTAATTCTAAGATATACTACAAATATATTTAAGATAAAATCTATTAAGGTTAACTCCTAAAGATATACTATAAGTATAGTAAAGATGAAATATTTTAATGTTAGCGCCTAAAGCTATACTATAAGTTTAGTAAATATAAAAATCCATTAATGTTAACTCCTAAAGATATACTTCAAGTACTGTAAATATAAAATCTATTAATATTCACGCCTAAAGCTATACTATAAATGTAGTAAAGGTAAAATCTATTCATGTTAACGCCTAAAGCTATACTATAAGTTGAGTAAAGATAAAATCTATTAATTTAAACTCCGAAAGATATACTGCAAGTATAGTAAAGATTAAATGTACTAATGTTATCTCCTAAAAATATACTATAATCAGACTAAAGATAAAATCTCGTAATGTACGCTCTTAAAATTATGTTCTAAAAGTTAAGTACACGATTCCTCTTCGATGATTGCCTACCTTGTCGTGGTGAAGAGGTTTATGTAGTAAGTTGAATTCTTGAAGCTATGATGGCAAGTGCGATGCTCTCCTACAGATGAGTATCCTAAGCTGTTGTACTATAGGAAGAGACTGCTACAACTAAGCGTTAATCACTAGAGGAAAAAACTAGTATAAAAATCGCAAAAAACATGAAAAAAGGCACTGAAGAAAATACGGAAAACGATTGGGGATATACATCCAAAAGTCGGTAGAAGCCACGGCTACCGGCGATGGCTTGGCATTGGAAAGTGTCAAGTTGCGAGTGATTCCTGAAAAAGAAGCGGTAGTCGCTTGCGAAAACCCCATGAGTCCTGACTCGGTGCTTGAACCGTTGGATGTAGCTGAGGTCTCAGATAAACTGGAAACTCCCTCGGCTTGTTTTAGCGGGGAAAGCGAAGTCCAAAAGGTGGGGACTCCAGAAAGGAAGGGTTCGGGTATGGTCAATGTATCCTTGAGCTCTTCCAAACTGAAAGTTCCACCGGGGGATCATGGAAGAGGATCGACGGACAAAAGGGCGAGCAAAAAAGCCCGGAAGTCGGTAGTTACCACGGCTACCGGTGTTAGCTTGGCATTGGATGCGAGTGAGTTTTAAATCTAAGCTCGAACCACCATAGGCTGGACGCTCAACACAAACATGTTCCTTGGTCTATTTTAGTGGGGACAGCAAAAAAAACACATGTTCTGCCATCGAACATGGAGGGTTCGGCTGCCAAATCGGCAGAATTGAGGTCATCAGACCCGGCGACTGAACCTGTAACTGCCGCCACGCCTAGTAATGGAAATGGAAGTGATGGTCACATGCTGAAGCGACCACGGGCTACCCTGTTTAGCACGGAGAGTGACTCATCCCTCCAGACACCCACCAGTTCAAGAAATTGTCGCTTAACGAAGATCGGGTACTACCACCTTACTCTTCTTCCGACTCAGAGGCTTCCGAGTCCGATGCACATTGTGTAGAAGGCAACGTTGAGGTCAAAAGGGCAAAAGAGAAGAGAAAACGGAAGAAGGGGGCATGACGCAAAAAGAAGCGAGCGAGAGACCGTCTTGCTAACAAGGAGGCCAAAGAAGCGGAGCTAACGTTCGGCACGGAGGCTACCAAGTTGGCGGATTCGGTTCCTACGAGCTCAACTCTTGCAGCTCCTAAAGAACCTTCGGCTACTACTGGATCAGTCTTGACTGAGAAGGAAGTTGCTGTGGGAAGGGGTGGTAAGCCATCAGAAACTACATCTCATGTAGTAAAAGGTGGCAAGACAACCGGAACCAGTCAAACGGATATAGATAAGGACTCAGTGGAGGCTCTTGAGAGGCGTAACCTCCAGCCGTACTTCCACCATACCATACCATATTTCTTGGCCAACAGCACTCCATGGCAGCTTCACATCTATTTTGTAGGCGTCTTGGTAAAATGCACACAGGCGTGTACATACAAAAACCTTATGTTTACAAGGGGGCGGTAAGGGGCATCGCTGAGACACCAGTTTCCACTTTCGTCAAACAAGGAACACTGAAACCTCGTACGTGCGTCTTTGTTGCTAAAGGCTATGATGCAAATCTACTGCCTGAATACAATTCCCAAGACTGTACTGTGATCAAGATTAGCTATAAAGGGGGTGGCAACAGCACAGAAGTCCTTATGGCTTCGGTATACTTGCCCTATAACTCCATCTCGCCACCCCCCTCAGCAGAGATGCTGAGGCTTGTTGTATACGCTCGGCAAGCTAACAAATAGTTGATAATCGGTATGGATGTAAATGAACATAACTGCGTTTGGGGAAGTATTGAAATAAACGTGGGAGGAATAACTCTCTTAAACTGCTTCGCAGCTTCCCATCTTGAGATACTTAATCTAGGGACTGATCCTACATTCGTCACTCGACAAATAAGGCAAGTTATCAATCTTACCGTTACCTCGGCAAACGCAGTGGACATGGTTACTCGATGGAGAGTTCTCAAAGAAGAATCGACTTCTGATCATAGATACGTAGCCTTTAATTTGGTTACAGATCAACCGATCAAAGCCACCACCAGAAATGTGCCCCGTACGAACTTTTAAGGGATTCTCCAAATTTCATTTTATTGCTTCCGGGTTAAGTAATGCACATTCCGGAATGTATCGGAATTCATTCTGGCAGTATTTAACAGTGCGTGCAGTTGTATTTCTTAGATAAAAGTGAAAAGTTGATATCGCGATGTCTAAAAGGGTACAGTTGAGTAAAGAAAATAAGCCAGTTATCGTTTCTTTATCCAATCAGAATCAGTCCTTCCGTGAAATTGCTCGACAAATTCGATGCTTCTGCATTATACTGGAGCTGAGCTATGCTCGAAATTGTTCATGAAATGTTCACCAATAATTGTCCATCAGTGGAGACCGCAGACCACAGCCGTGCAGCTGTGGGTGACGTCAATAAGTATGTACCTATAACCAGAAATGTCTTTCGTTCTGTAGTCAATTCTCTTTCTGTGTACATTGCTCACTCAGGTACACTGTTCCGGTGTTTGTCACTTGACGGTATAAGTGATACTTTTCTTAAAATTATATTACAGCAATCGTAAAAAACAATGTTAAAAGAAGACAAAGAGAAAGCAGAATTATTTGCCGATCACTTAGAGGAAACGTTCAAGCCGTTCGATGGGCAACCGTTGATCGAAGATCCGAATGATAATATGGCACCGGACAACTTTAAAGTAAAAACTGTATCCCTGTCCGAACTTCGAATGACAGTAAAAAAACTGAAAAATAACAAGGCTCCGGGATATGATTTAATCACTGACGAAATTTTGAAAGAGCTACCGAAAAAAGTGCTGGTTAAGTTGCTCTACATCATAAATGCTTCTTTAAGACTATTATATGTCCCAAGGCAATGGAAAGTCGCCGAAGTTATTATGGTTCCAAAACCGGGGAAATGTGCAAATGACAAGAAATCATATAGACCCATTTCACTTCTGCCAATAATATCTAAGGTCTTCGAGAAACTTCTGCTGAAACGATTGCAACCAGTAATTGAAGAAAGACACTTGATCCCGGATCATCAATTCGGCTTTCGGGTCAAACATTCCACAATCGATCAGGTGTATCGAATAACGAACGAAATTGAAAAAGCTTTAGAAGGGAAAAAAGTATGCTCTAGCGCTTTTCTCGACGTATCGCAAGCCTTCGACAAGGTATGGCACGAAGGCCTAAAGTATAAGCTAATGGTAATCTTACCGGAAAAGTTGTACAGACTATTGGAATCTTATCTTGAAAACAGACTTTTCCGTGTTAGACACGGGCGTGAATATTCGGATTTCAAAGAAATCTACGCCGGTGTTCCACAAGGAAGTGTTCTCGGCCCAATTCTGTTCCTGCTCTACACAAGAGATATACCACAAGATGAAGGGACCGTTGTAGCAACGTTCCCAGACGACACGGCTATCCTCGTAACGGATGAGTCAGTCGAATCATCAACGGGAAAACTCCAACGAGCTTTGAACAAAGTATTCGAATGGACAAAAACCTGGCGAATAGTCCTCAATGAGACAAAATCAACGCATGTAAATTTCACGCTAAGAAAGATAAACAACTTACCTACATTACATTAACTCGGTGCAAATACCGTACGCAAACGAGGCAAAATATCTAGGAATGACCCTAGATGCAAAACTTAAGTGGAAACCACACGTTAAAAAGAAGCGCGAAGAGCTCGAAATCAGACTTAGAGAAATGTATTGGTTACTCGGGAAATACTCGAAGCTAAGCACATATAACAAACTGCTTCTGTATAAGCAAGTGCTAAAACCGTCTTGGACATATGGTATACAACTTTGGGGTTGTACCAAACCAAGCAATATGGCTCTACTGCAAGCCTTTCAAAACAAAATATTAAGAGCAATCGTGAATGCTCCTTGGTATATAAGGAATAGTGATATTCACAGAGATCTAGGAATTGCTACCGTGAGGGACGAAGTAACAAACTTTGCTCGCAAACTTCGTACCCGTCTTCATGTTCACTGCAATAACGAAATAATCCGTACTATGGACGTGACAATTCTTGAGCGCCGACTACAAAGAACAAGACCTTTCGACCTAGCGCCGTAAGGAAAACCGCATTTAATGACGGTATTAGTAGGTGCTTTCACTGGAAAGCTACCTACCTAACGCGATTAACACTACAGAAGCGTAAGCTACTTGTTAAGGCAACTTAGTCGTAGTCACCACAAAAAAATTAAAAAATTAGAGGGACGAATTTCCTACTACTATGAGTACGCGCAGCCGGTTCTCATAGTGCCTCTCTGGGGGGGGGTGAGGTTTAGCCCGTAGGCATATACTGACTAGCACTGATGGCATTGTCAGATATATGAATCGGGCATAACCAATGGTACGGACCATTGGTATCTTTTGAAGATTCCTGCACCTCCAGGCGCAACCAAAAAAAAAAACAATGTTAAATGAATTTCCTGTTCTGTTTTTAATAAATTTTAAATAACCCAAACATGAAAACTACTTTTTTTTCGCTCGACAGCTAAACGACAGGGTGGGGCAAAAGTAATGTCATAATGTTTTCACAAAAAGTTTATTAAAAGGTGTAAGATTGATGACATTGAAAAAATGATACCGGTTAAATGACCACCTCCTGAGTTGATGCACATTTGTGCTCGTTTTACGGCTGTTCAAATCGCTTAAACGTAAGATCACACGGCCCGAAAATCGGTGATTCAAAATCTTCATCGTCGCCCGAGTTGTGTGAGCTGCTGCTCCATCCTACTGTAACCATCAATGCTTGAGACCCGATTCAGCCACTTGCGGAAAAAAAATCATTTAACATCTGTCTGTAGCGCTCACTAGTTGGTGGTACCGTCGGCGTCCTTAAAAAAATAAGATTCAATCACTTTTTTACTGCAAATGCCACACCAAGCAGTCACTTCGATTGGATGGAATGGATCTTAGTGCATTTCATGTGGATTCCCTCTGCCGCAGAAACCCAATTTTAGCTTGGGCTACGGCGCTCATTATGAATTGGATACGAAATCATTCTGTTCTTGAACCAAGTTAAATAGAGCATTGGTGTGAGTTAACCTCACTTGATGGTCAGCAGGCAGCAATTGGTGAATGGTTTGCACTTAATAAGAAACATTTTTCAGTTTTTTCATAAAAATTCAACGCAACGAACGTCTGCTGATGCCAAATTGTGAGCATCAAAGTCTCGTCGATGTTTGTGGACTCTCTCGAACGTCCGCGGCCACAGCAGTGATATTTTCGATCGAACGACCAATACTGGGCCGGCCACTTCTTGCGACATCTCTAGTGGACCCAGTTTGCACGAGACGCTTAGCCAAATGCTTAATTGTTCGCGCACAAGGTGCAGGACGACAAAGAAAATGAAGACGAATTTCACGCTGCGTTAAGACAACAGACAGGAAACTGGCTATATAAGCAGTAACAATAATTCCGCGTTCTTCAGGTGTGTATCGTTCCATTGCTTATTGTCCACAAATTCTCTATTAGCTTTAAACATAAATCTAAAAGCACAGTGACATTTGACACCGTTTTGCCAAAATTATAGATCCGTTCGCGTACGCTCCCAAAACACCAAAAATCTACGAAAATTTATGAAAAGTCACGATAACCCGTTCGCGTACATAAAAATTCGTAAAAAGAGTGCTCACGAGAGAGTAAGAAATTTCCCCATGCTACGAATTTTAACAGAAGAAATTTCTTTGGGCTAATACATATATGGAAACTGGCAAATCTGTCATATCACATTTATTTTCCATTTTTCGTTCTTCAACGCGTTTTTACTTTTTCGTGGTTTTCCTATCTTTGTGATCATTTCACCCCCACTCTTCAAAGTTTGATAGAAAACACATATTTGGCGCAAAATGTACGGGAACGGACCTTATGGCACATTCACATTATGACAGTATTTTTGCCTCACCCTGTATTAGTGGCCCAAAATACGATGTCTTCTTTCCATGTGGCCCAGGGAATCAAAAAGGCTGGACACCCTTGCTTTAAATGAACATTAAATAATAACAGAATAAATTATGATACAAAGTAGGTACCAGTCAGTTTCCGATTTCCTGGTATGTTAGAAAGTTAAAAACATATTTTTTTGAACACTTCAGCTTCGAAAAATCATTTGGACTTACCACGAAAAGCATTTAAATATGAGGAAATATGTAGGCCAAGTTTTGAAAATCAGAAAAAAACATGGGAGGCGGGCGAAGCAAGGCGAGTACGGGTCAGCTAGTGTATTCTTGTTCTCATTTCGAAGTTTTTTATTGAAATATATTGATTTTTTTTGCTCGATTTTATAGATTTAATCCAACCAGAATCGATTGCAAAAAACCGCATTCAAATCCGTTTAGTAGTTTTTTTTTTTGTTTTTGCGGCACATCCATACATACTTTTTTTAAACTTCCTTTTATAAAAGTAGTGTTATTAGAGAATTAAGAAGTTCTAGAACAAAAGAAAAATACCCAAATTAATTTCAGTTTGTATTTTATTTGGTTTGTTTAAAAATTCGTGATTTTCTCTCCTTAATTATTTTTCCATGTTCGTCTGCCGCCAAGTCAAATCCAAAAAGAAAGCCGCATGGGCCAAACGTCAGCTCGTAGACCTAAAGTTTAATGACATCTGTCATTTGCTGCGGCGTTACCAAATCTGTAGCAACAAGTAGTGAAGTGATTATATTAGTTAGGGTACTAACAATCCTTTCCTGCGGAGTGAGTGGAACCCCTTCGGTAAATGAAAAGGCTCCCCATCTGAATCGTAGATCTAGATATAGGGCTAAGAGTGTCGTTTTTTTTCCTTATGGATTATAAGATGTAACACTTGGCTTTTGCAGACTTACATCTGCAAGGCGGGTGGAAATCTTTAAGCTAGAGCGCTCCGATAGATTCGTTAAGTAAATGTAGCGCTCGATTTACAGTGGTGGAAAAAATAATAGAAACAAATGTTTACATAATGCTTAACAATCAATAACTGCATACCATTTGGTCTTTCTTCGAAACCAATTTCATATTCAAATGCTACCTAACATTTCTTTGAAATGGTACAGTAATTAGCTCTAATTAGTGTTTTGTTTTCGCCTAGCAGGAAAAAATGCGAGCGAAAGGGTTTTTTAGCCTGGAAAAAATAATAGAAACAAACGATTACCACAGTGCGCATCAGTGATTCTGAAGTACAGTCCGTTTTTTTTTTAAACAAAATAGTCATAGATTTGTTTAGCTGGTGTTTAAGTGTTATTTAGAAGAAAAAAATAAACATTTAAATCGAAATTTTGTGAAAATGGGTCGTGGAGTCCACCGTACAAATTCTGAGCGTGAGTTGATAAGGAAGTTGAGAAATGACGGCAAAACGATGGATGAAATAGCTAAGGTCATAAAGTGTTCTAAAAAAAAAGTGTTCACAGCTCTCCATTCAACTTACTTAGTTGGCGCTACAGCTCGAGGTGAACCTGGGCCTGCTTCTCGCAACCATTTGTGTGTGCGTGTTATATTTTTGCACGAATGGAAGGGACCTACAGTTTTTTGCCGACTCCGAACGGCGAGTTGAAAAGCTCAATCGTGACAAATGATACTCTTTGATGCTTGTCAGACATTCGAAAGAGGTGGGCACTGTGAAAAACTTTTAGGTGTTTGCGGCGGGATTCGAACCCAAGACCGCTGGCTCAGTAGTCCGACGCACTAACCACTTGCGCTACGGTGCCCATTCTCCATTCAACTCCCAAAATAGAAACCAGAGGCAGAAAACGACAAACAACTCCACGATTTGACAAACTGCTGGTATGACTGTGTAAGAATAAGCCGTTTTCTTCTTCCACAGAACTCAAAAATGAATTGAATGCACCAGTTACAAGCCGAACGATAAGAAATAGACTAAATGAAGCAGGCCTTCCTGGAAGAAGTCCCAGAAAAGTTCCATACTTGACCAAAAAAAAATATAAAACAGAGATTAATTTTCGCCAACAAACACCTCCACCGTGATAATTGGAATAACGTCTTATGGTCGGATGAAACCAAGATCACTTTGTTCGGTTCCGATGGGAAGACGTACGTTAGACGACCAAAGAACTCCGAATTCGATCCCAAATTTACAAAAAAGACAGTTAAACATGGTGGAGGCAATGTTATGATTTGGGGGTGCTTTTCAGCATCTGGCGTTGGTCCACTTTTCTTGATAAAGGATAAAATGTGTGCTGTAGACTACGTTGAAATCTTAAACACTGTAATGCTGCCATATGCTGAAGAGGACATGCCTATTAAATGGGAGTTTATGCAGGATAATGATCCCAAGCACTCCTCAAAGTTGGCTAAAGAATGGTTTCATCGAAACAAAATTGATGTTATGGAGTGGCCATCACAGTCCCCTGATCTTAACCCGATAGAACACCTATGGGGCGTTCTCAAGCGCAAGATTGGGGACTGCAGAGCCAAAAACAAAGAAGAACTGTGGTCAAATATACAAAATGCATGGCACTCTATACCTCCCGAAACTTGTGCCAAGTTGGTCCATTCCTTGGGACGAAGATGTGAAGCAGTTATTAAAAATAAAGGCGCAACGACCAAATATTAAAAGGATATATGTATGACACCTATACTGTAAATTAATTCTTCATGAAACAAAACGAAAAAAAATAATTTGTTTCTATTTTTTTTTCCAGGTCAAAATCGAGGAAATCCAAAACCAACATTTGTTCACCATTTGTTCTTTTGTTTTTATTAAAAAAAATTTATATTAAATTTCTGCAATACACTGTACCAAATCTGTTAGTACGTGTTTAATTTATGATTTTTCCCGAATACTTCGTATTTTTCCAATAAACGGCGAAGAACCAGCTTGTTTCTATTATTTTTTCCACCAGTGTATATTCTCATAGTTTTAAAATGAACGCACAGGCGGCATTGGTGTTTTAACGAAACCAATGCCATTTGAAGCCACGAAAGATAATAAATTGATAGAAACTTAAACTTATCTCTTTTAGTTTTCTAATTTCTCTCTTTTTTTGGAGCAACGCCTTCGGCAATCCAACACCGGACTTAATTGATACGGATGATGGCGAATTTGTTAAAACAAAAAATCATTTCAATAATGAATACCGAAAGCACTATTTTGGAAAGGACGACTAAAAATTCTATCAGGGGTCTTGAATTTAATGGTTTGAACATTGTTCTACCCCAGAATAATATCATAATGACAATTTGACCAAATAGAACCACTTACCGGAGGAAAGGTAAGCGCAATAAATTGAAATCATGATGGGGTGTTGTCAGCACCCCACCTACCTACTTACGATACTATAACACACCTACCTACTTAAAGGTTAAAGCAGTCAAATGAATGGTTTCAAATGAATAAGCTAAGTTTAAATCCAAGCAAGACAAAATATATGTTTATGAATGGTCAATCAGATAATCTTTATACAGTAGATTCCGCTTTATTGGGACGGCGGATAATCGGGACAGCCTCTTAACTGGGACAAATGGTCAAGAGCAGAACAGAACAGATTGGTTTTTTACCTGATTGTTACATCGCATTATTGGGACAGCTGCTTAATTGGGACAAAATCGGTCTGGACGGAAGTGTCCCAAATAAGCGGAATCCACTGTATATGAAAATCACGTATCACTGTGTACGTACACGCTAATCTCCGAAACTGTCTAACCGATTTCGATGAAATTCGGTGCATGTGTGCGGTTGGTTCCAGCTTAAAAGATAGGATAGTTCTGGACCCGATAGGTGGCGCTGGATCGAGATATTATTAAGAAATTCAATATTTATCGACCAATATGACTCATATTCACAACATAAGTTGGTTTGATGCCAAAAGAGAATTTTACAAAACCTGGACCCGACAGGTGGCGTTGTAGTTAAGTTATGTACAATTGTTTAATGTTTATTGAAAGAAGTGAATGATATTCACAATATCTGCTGGTTTAGTGCCAACGGAGAAAAATACAAACGTCGAACCCGATATGTGGCGCTAGAGTCAAGCTATTACCAAATCCTAAACCAAATCCTAAACTTTTTTGTTTTGTGGAGCGAAAAACTTTATTTGTTTATGTTTTTTTCATTTCGATTTTCTCTTAATGTGTATCATTTTCTATTTTATTTTTATTTTGCTCTACTTTGGACATAAGGTATGTATTGCAGAGAGAAAGACTTTATTTGTTTATCGTTTTTGTGTTCCGATTTTATTTTTATTGTGCTGTGTATCATTTTGTTTGAACTATTATGCCATGATGCCCGCGTTCGATCCCAACCCGGGCCGAATACCTAAAGTTTTTTCACGATGCCACCTCTTTCGAATTTCTGACAAGCATTCAAAGAGTATCATTTGTCACGGGGAGCTTCTCAACTCGCCGTTCGGAGTCGGCAAAAAACTGTAGGTCCCTTCCATTCGTGCAAAAATATAGCACGCACACACAAATGGTTGCGAGAAGTAGGCCCAGGTTCACCTCGAGCTGTAGCGCCAACTAAAGTAAGTAAGCAGACACACTAGTGATCAATGGAGGTCAGCGGTGGGCGCCGTATCGAGTGAAAAGGTAAGAACCATCATTCTATCTTTCTCACCTTACAAATCGCCCGGACCAGACGGTATCTATCCGATACTCCTTCAAAGGGGAATTGATACAATACTACTGTTGCTCACTTGGATCTATCGAGCAAGTATTGTTCTAGGCTATGTCCCTCTATCTTGGAGGAGGGTCAAGGCTGTCCTCATCCCCAAGCCGGGTAAACCAGCCTATGATCTTCCAAAAAGCTTCAGGACTATCAGCCTTTCTTCCTTCCTTCTGAAGGGCCTTGAAAAATTGATTGACGTGCAGCTTAAGATAGGAACGCTAAGCTTAGCGCCAATCCATGATAGCCAGCATGCCTATCAAAGAGGCAAGTCGACGGAAACAACGCTGGTGGAGCTGACAGGCAGAGCGCAACGCGCTCTCGACCAGAAGCACTATAGCCTCGCTGTATTCCTCGATATTGAGGGATCTTTCGATAATCCCACCTTTGAAATGGTTGAATCTGCACTAAAATCAAAAGAAATTGATCCGACACTCATTGGTTGGGATCTAGCGATGCTAGATGCTAAGAGCAGATCAATAACAGCTTCATTAGGTAGTTACTCCAAGACAGTGCAGGCTGTTAAAGGCTTTGCGCAAGGTGGAGTCCTGTTGACCACATTGTGGAACCTCTTAGTTGACTCCTTACTGAGAAGACTTAACGAGGGAGGATATGCAACAATTGGATTCGCTTATGATGAATGCATCATCGTCGGTGGTAGCAATTTACCAGCACTCTGTGAGCGGATGCAATCCGCTCTTAGCATTGTTGGAGCATGGTGTCATGAGCAGTCATTATCGGTCAATCCCTCCATGATCGAGATGATGCTTTTCACAAACAAAAGGAAGTTGCCTCCTATAAGATGGCCTACGTTCCTAGGCACCCAGCTCAAACCTTCTAGTACGGGGAAATATACCGAATAAATGAAAAATTAAATAATAAAATGCGAAAGAACAAAATGCGAAACGACTTAAACGAAACAACAAAAAAAAACGAGATGAAAAAGACGAAACGAAGCACACTTATATTAACTCTAAAAGTAAATCGGGAGGGGTTCCAAATTCTACGTTTTTTAAAAACACTGAATCCACTGATCTAACCTTAATACTCGATTTATTTTCTAAATTCTTTGACTCAGTTTATTCTAACTCAGGGTTAAATAGTTATCCGATAGGCGATATAACAAGCAAGGTTGATATTGGCTCTTTGGAGTTAAGTATTGATGAAGTTCTTTTAGCGCTTAAGCCAAATTCTATTGCTGGGGCTGGTGGTATCCCCGCTATAATTCTTAATTCTTGTCTTTTCTCTTTGTTGCTTTTGTATTTCTTCAAGAGGTAATTTAGTAGCGCACAAAAAGTGTCTAAGATTTGTTTAATTTTATGCAGCCACAAAAAAGCTATAGCTCTCTACTCTCTACTTTTTTACTTAAAATGCATTTTTCTCAAAACTTTTACATAATAATTTTTTATTTTTTTTTCAAAACTTTTATCTTTAACTAATTCTCTAAGAATCATGTGAAAAAACAAGAAAAAGTGCTATTTATTTTTCCAGCTACTTCACTGACTTCAATTACTCGAATGACGACATGTCACCTCTTGGTTTGTTTATTGGGTTGAAAAGTACCGTTATACACGCAGTTATGTTCAATTTGCACACAGATATCAAAAAAATGTTCATAGCTTTAGTTTGAAGAAAATTATATGAGTTTGAATAAATTTGTGTATAAAGGTGCTATTTAGTTTTCTGCCACTGTACGTATTCATTTGGTATTTGTTTCTTTTGGCGTTTGATTCTGTATGGCACAATGGCCTTGTGTATAAGATGTTAAATTTGAATTTCCCATCATTTGTCTGTAGAATTGTCCAAGGTTTTTTGTCCAGTCGTTGTTTTAAAGTGCACGTTAATGGTAGTTTTTCTAGTATTATTGAATTCAACGCTGGCGTACCCCAAGGTTCAGTCCTTGGACCAGTGCTGTATAACGTATATACATCAGATTTTCCAACATAACCACAATGTGAAGCGGCAATGTACGCTGACGACACTGCAATATTGTCGTCGCATGAGTTCAGTCTCAACATTGAGACGAATCTTAAAAATGCGGCCACAATATTATATAATTATTACAAAAAATGGAAAATCAATCTAAATGCTGAAAAAATACAAGCTATCTTTTTCACGCGCAAAAGAAAATCTTGCTTTCTTCCGGCAAACCCTCTAACAATTATGGGATATCAAATAACATGGGAGCCTTCTGTGAGATATTTAGGTATTTTCCTTGACCCAAAACTGACATTTAGAGAACATAACAGGCGAACACTTAGTAAAATAAATATCGCTATTAAAATGATTTATCCGTTTATAAACAGAAAATCTCTTCTGTCTATTGAAAATAAAATTATTATTCATAAAGTTACTTTTCAGTCGATTTTGCTATACGGATGCTAAGTTTGGGGTGATTGCGCTGACTGTTATATTAAAAAGCTGCAAATCTCCAAAAATAAATTATTGAAAATGATGTTGGATCTACCCTGGCATCACTCCGCAGTAGACTTACATTTGAGAGCAGGTGTTGATTTGATCTCCGATAGAATAAGAAAACTCAATAGTACATTCATGACTAGGTGTGAATTGTCCGAAAATACACTAATAAATCAACTAAATGTTCTAGAACACAATATGACATGATGTACCATACTTATGCACTGTCAAACCATTTACAGTCGAGAACGGATAAGCGGAAAACGGATAAGTGGAAAAATCGCATAAGTGCAACGACTTTAGAAAGCCCTAGCCTTTTCACACGATTTCTATACAAATTTGTTCGTATAAGTGCAAAACGTATAAGTGCAAATTTCTCATAAGTGAACAATTTTTCAAATCCCCGAACAAAGTTTTCCATTTTTTTTTAAACGGATAAGTGCACATGCAAATTTTTAATCTTTGCAATTGCAATTCAGGACAAAAATATTAGGGAGCTTATAATTATCAGAAATTGATGATCCAGCATCCAGGCCACCCGGAAGAGGTCGTCATTACTCGCCGAGAAGTTCTACCTTCTCTTGATACTGTACAAAATTATTTGGATAGCAATTTAGTTTGTTTAGTTCGTTAATTCAAACCTAAATTAACCCTCAACGATCCGGGTACCACGGGTACGTTTTGGGCATTCAAACCTAAATATTTTTTTTCCACTGTTCCGATTTTTTTGAGATTCCTAGAAAATCATTTTAACGCAATAAAAACTAAAAGTTGTTGAAAAAAGTGAAAAAAAAAACATGTAGTTTTTTACCATTTTTCAAACCTAGGGCCGAAGTATAGAAACATTTTTTTTTTTGTAATTTCCGTTTATTATAATTTTATTTGAGATATTGATAGTACAATCCAAACATTTAACAGGAGCAGGCAGGTCGTAAACAGTTTTACAACAAATTTGGCAACGTTTCCGACACTTTCTCTTGATTCGGTCACCATTATCGCATTTCTTGCAAATGCCTGGCATCTTCAAACGACAGATGCTATCTCGTTCTTCGATTGGTTGTGGAAGCGAAATAGAAGTGCATACCTGAGATTTTCGAGCGGAGTACGCTCCCCATGGCTGTTTTGGTAAATAGAATCGCGTTGCCAGCGAATCTAAGCTCCGAACTTTAATCGATGGCAATCATATGTCTCGAGCCAGTTATTTCAGGAAAAGTTTGCGAATCTCTTTTCGGACATTTTCTGGATCATGATTTCAATAAGCAACATCAATTATAGTGTAGAATTACGCCAAAAGCCACCGATTAGTTCTACATTCAGATCGAATATGATTTGTGGTTTTATAAATGCAGTTGTCGTATCGATTGCCCATCGTGATGCTGGATATCAAAATGACGGCTTTCTTTTTCTTCGGAACATACGAACACATCGTTGCTTCGGCTCTAAAACTGAACAAAGTTGAATAGATTTCGAGGTCTTTCGATGGCTGCATCGCCATTGGGATATACGGTTCATTTTTCTGAACCGTCCTCAGCAATGTCAATCCATTGCTATTGAGATTATTTAACAGAGATTATAACGTGAAGACGTTCTCTGTGGTGACGTTCCGGTCAAAAAATTGTTACAATTCACAAACTTGTTCCTTCGTCACTTATAGACAATGACCTGACCTTGACTCTCACTCTGTGATCGTTGATCACTGCAAAAATTAAGGAGAGAAAAGCACTCGGACGTTATAATAATTAGTTATTTTCGTTATTATGCACGCTTTCTGCAAACATGATCGAATGATTTCAATGTAAACCGCATCGAAATATACAGTGGTACAACGGTACCACCTATGGGCACTTCAGTGTGTAAATTAATATGAGTCGGTAAGGGTTAAAAATGTTTCTCTTAATTTAAATACATACTTTAAAACTACAAGTACTACTAAATAAGCACGTATTATGTAAGTGCAAAAATGTGCACAGACCGGATAAGTGCACAAAAAATTAATGCCCGGTCGTTGTGCACTTATCCGTTCTCGACTGTATGTGTAAAATATATTATCTTAATTTATTTATTCTATGTATTATTTATTATTATTATGATTATGTTTATTAATTTATTTCATATTTGTTTATTTATTTTTCTTTGTTAATTTATATACTTCATGTTAATTTATTATTTTTATGTTTATCCATTTGTATACATATGTACATATTAACTTAATTCATATTTATTTATTTATTTTATTTTTTTGTTTGTTAATTTACTTAATTTATGTTAATTTATTTATTATATACTTCTGTTAAATTTTAATTTTGAAATCTAGTCATTTAATATTTGTTCCAATTTATTATTTATTTATTTCTTAAGTTATTTATTTATTTATTTATTAATTAATTAATTAATTTATTTATTTATTTATTAATATATTTATTCACTTATAAATCTATTTATTTGTTTGTCATTTATTTATAAATACATATTTATATATTGGTACGCGTACCACACTTAAATTGAGGTTTTTTCTCGTTTTTTTTTTCCTCAAAAACTACATTTTACATCTTTTCTATTAAGATCTTACATAGAATGGTTCAGAAGAAAAATATTATTATGTTAATATTAAATTTCTGTATATATCTGTAAATTGTGCGATAACGTATTATAAATTTTTACAAACGAAATAAAATACAATACAATACAATTCTCATATTTTATTTATATTTTTAAGAAAATTAACCACTGTACGGAGACTTTTTGGCTTTATGCGAGCTCTGAATTTATTATGAATTTTTTTTTTTTTATAAAATATTGTTACTTTGTTAACTAATTATTTCGTCGGATGTGTTTCTTCAAATTCGCGTGGAACTTTCATCTCAGATCACTATGCTTTGATGTTTTATGAGTTGACAAGTAAGAAGTGATACCTGTACGCAGACTTTTTGGACTCAGTGTATTTACTACGTACACACATATGTACATACATATGTTTGAAAGCCCTTAATCGGTTTTCATCCAAATATAGCGATATCTCTTAATTGAATATGCGTACGAGTACTCACACTCATTTGTGCATTAAGTGTGATGAGGCTTTAGGTCGCGTTCGGTGGTGAGGAGGAAATAAAAACGAAATAATAAAACTTAGCACTAGCTATCTTGGAAACCATTAAAGTGCGTGCAAAGAAACATAACTCTGAATAAATTAAATTGAAATAGCACTAGGGAATAAATCGCATCGGATTACCCTTTGTTTACGTATTCACATTCATTTTCATTTTCAGCGGTTAGTCATACCACACAGTGGCAATGCAATTGCGTGAATCAACCTCATTCTCAGATGTTGACGCACACATGTTTGTGTTTTCGTTTATACATACATACATATGTATGTATTTATATGGCACACCAATGTGCACAAGAACCCGATGCGGCCTGGGCGACCCTCAATTACAAAAATGTATTTAAGGTGAGAGTGGTGGTTGAATTATCAACCACCCTTCAAAGTTTATAACGGTATGCAGTACTGTAACCCTTTTACCTGCTACCCATATTACTTCCATATAGTGTTATGATTATTTTCGCATAAATGCCCTTACGACGCACGGTGTAATACCTGGTCTCCGTTGCAGCTATGCCTGACCACCTTCATTTGACTCATCCGCCCGTCCATGCATGTACTTATGTATGTACAAGTACTCTATAGTATGTCCCTCTGAAGGAGGAACTTGGAAATTGGAACTGATCACATGGTCTTCCAACTCATCATGTAAAGTAATACCGTAAGTAATTAAAACAACGTGTTTTTTTTTTTGTTAGGAGATACATACATATGTATGTACATATGTTTACTTTTCAAGTTCTTTTTCATATATTGATGGTGGCTTTCACTTTGGACGGCCGGCGCTCTATTTTTTTTTTTTTTTTTTCTGCATAATCTCTCGTTTAACGTGATGTGTGCGTTAGGAAATAAGGGTACAATTGTTGCGTAGTTGTATGTTCCTGCGTGCATACGTACGGTACTGCGTTATAAGTCAACTTAATACCTGACCGTAAGGCTTTGAAATATTAGAATAAAATCTAAAGACTCGTAATTGTGTTTTCAGCTCAACGCCTACAGTTTTTTTCTAACTATCCTGTTTGTATACACCCCATACGTGCATACAGTGGATCAAAGTCAAAATGGGACAGTCGGTAAAAAAAAGATTTCCACACCGAATAATAAAACTCAGGGCGTATACATTGCACAATAAAAAATACTAGTATCGCCTGTGGTCGGAATTCAACCAATTGTCCGAGAATTGTACCTGATTTTACCGGCTTTAGACACAACATATTGGGAAAACACATATGTACCTACTGCACTGCCCCTCTTCACAACCTTTCAAAAACAAAAAAAAAAAAAAAAAAAAACCGGCCAAGTGCGAATCAGACTCGCGTTCAAAGGGTTCCGTAGTTTCAAAACTATACTCTGTTCCACAAAAATTGTCATCTGTGTCATGGTGTGCTTAATACAAGCAACAACCACAAGCAGCAATTTGCCAAATATAAGAACAAATATACATAATTAGAATTTATGTTCGAGGAACAACATTACGAAATACATTTTTTAGTGTACTCTTGCTAAGATTAAAGTCAAGAATGTTTACATTTAATTTATAGATTTTACTCATGCGGTTAATAGGCTCATGCATCCCGTAATTTGTTCTGTGATGAGGAACATGTAGTAACTCTATACTACGCAGGTAATGCGATCCCCCACGAAAGTTGAATCCTAAACAGGATAATAAGTCAGGTGCATCAATCAGACCTGAGATCAGTTGATGCACAAAAATTATATCATTATTGACCCTTCTTTGAGCCAAAGGCTGCATTTGCAACCGTCTTATCCGATGCAAATATGGGGGGAGGTTGAAAGGATTGTCCCAGGGAAGACCTTTCAATGCGAATCGAATGAAGCGTCGTTTTCTTTCCCAAAATCAATTTAAATAAGGTTTCCGACTTTTTATGAGATATACAGTGTTCCACAAAAGTCTGCGTACAGCGATGAAACTGTGATAAACAACGACGTTATTCAGAAACGGAAAATATTTTATATTTGAAGTGAATGTATTTCAGTGGAACAATATACCACGCATTCATTTCGAACAAAATTTAAATAATTTTATTATTTATTTAAGAAACAAATAACAAAAACAAAAAAAGTCATCGAATTCATTCCACAAAAGTCTTCGTACAGCTGCAGGTGTTCCTTGCTTAAAGGTCTACTAAGAAACGGTTGCATTTTTTTCGTAAGAAATGAACACGCAACGCGGTGGCTTGAATGCAATGCTTATAATAGGGAATAGTTATTTTTAGATTTTCCGCGTAGATCGACGAACTAAATGCTAAATAAACAATTAAGTGTGTCTGAAAGGCAGTTGATTCTTAATTTGTATATAAAACAGCAAAAGTAAAACAACAAATATCCGAATCAATTTTAAGAAGCCGGTCAACGATCCAAAAAACAATAAATCGCTTTAGGGATGATGGTCAAGTCAAGCCAAAGCCAATGTCTTTGAGACCATGGAAGCTTACTCTGAGAGATAAGCGAACAAAACCAAGCGGATTGTGGACCAGGAGCCATTCATAAGCGCTGAAAAGATAAGTTCCTTACTCGGAATACACAATAATACAATTGTGCATCCAGAAACGGTATGAAGAGTCATCCTGGAGAGGGGATTTAAGTCGTGCACACCCAGAAAACAAAACATTTGTCAATGAAAATTATAGACATAAATGTCTTAAATTCGCAAAGAAGTATCTACGTCAAAAAAAACTCCTGACTACTAGGTTCTGGCGCAAGGTTATATTCTCGGACAAGTTAAAACACAAGATTTTTGGCTCCAATGGCCGCTTGAGGGTCTGAAAACGTCAAAACAAAGTGTTAAATCCAAGGTTTACCACCAAGACAGTGAAACAGGAATGTGGAGGTTCGATGGTATGGGGCTGTATATCTACCTCGGGGGTCGGAAAGCTGGAATTTATTGAGGAAATTATGTACCAGTTCATGTACATTTATATTCCCAAACAAAATTAAAAAAAAAACTCAAATGCTGGGAATTTCGGATTATTTTCACTTCCAAGAATATAATGACCCCAAACATACGGCCCATAATGTGCGTTTGTGGCTATTGTGTAACGCTCCCACATAATCTAAACGCCCGCACAGAGTCCAGACCTCAATCCTATTGAGCACCTGTAGGATTAATTAAAACGCAGAATCCGAACGCACGAAAAACGGAATAAAGCGCAACTTGAAAAGGCCTTATTGTCCTGAAAGGGGATTTATAAGTTGTTCCTGTACAGAAAAACTTGTAGCTTCTATGCCAAGTCGTTTCAAAGAGGTTATAAAGTTGAAAGGATATCCGACTAAATATTGACTATAAATGTAAAAGATAAATTTACTTTTTATTTAGTTAAGCTAATTGTTCACCTTTTCCCTTACAGCTGTACGCACACTTTTGTGGAGTGAATTCGACGCCTTTTTTCTGTTTTTGTTAATTTTTTCTTAAATAAATAATAAAAAAATTTAAACTTTGTTCGAAATTAATGCCTTGTATATGGTTCTATTGAAATATTTACATTTAGATCAAAAATATATTATTTTCCGGTTGTGAATATCATCGTTGTTTCTCAGAGTTTCATCGCTGTACGCAGACTTTTGTGGAACTAATTTTACCATTACTAACTGTAACTTATCTAATTTATATCACAAAACACTTTTCCACTTATTAAAATACTTTTTTGCAACTACACTACTGCCAACTGCGAGCCAAAAGAGAATGATAAGAAAATCATCTTTAAGCCTGTTTATGTGTTGGTGCACATTTATCGTACGCACGTAGGTAAGTCATTCGCTGTCTGCTTTTGAAATTAAAGAAAGTGTAGTGAAAGTCCGTAGCTAACCGTATTCTTAAAAACAAATAAAGAAAAACGCATTTCACAGAACACACACTTCAAAAAACCGGCCAAGTGCGAGTCAGACTCGCGCTCAAAGGGTTCCGTATCCGTAGTTTTAAAACTACATAGTTATATTTTGATTAAATAACTGTTTCGTTTCGTTAACACAATAAACTTAAACGACCCACCTCTATATTCACTTTACCAACTTATACTAAGTAATATTACTCACTATGAGAAATTCGATAAACATTAAGAACGCGACTGAGTGTGTAGCGCATCCATTATCCTTTTTGGCGCTGTACTACTGAGTTCAGGGATCCCAGGTTCGTTTCCTGGCAAAATCCGTATTTTTATTTATTTATTTTTTTATTTTTTGAAGTGAATACTTCTTTAGCGACGTATTGTTTTTAAAAACGAGTTACGATAACGAGTTACGATAAATGAGTTACGATAAATGAGTTACGATAAATGCGTTACGATAAATTTCGATAAATGTGTTTCGATAACGGGGAAATGATTCCATACCGGGGTCCATCTGTCTATCTGTCCGTCCGTCTGTCTGTCCGTCTATCTGTCTGTCCGTCCGTCTGTCTGTCTGTCTGTCTATATGTCTGTCCGTCCGTCCGTCCGTATGTCTATCTGTCTTTCCGTCCGTCTGTCCGTTTGTCTGACTGTCTATCCGTCTGTCTGTTCGTCCGTCCGTCTGTCTGTCTGTCCACCTTTTCACACCTAAACCGCTGAACCAATTATAATGTTATTTAGCACAGAGATAGTCTGGGACCTGATGAAGGACATAGGTGGGAAAACCGCTTGCTAGGGGGCGCTGGAGTCAACTTATCAACAAAACCTTTTCACGCCTAAGCCGTTGAACCAATTGTAATGTAATTTGGCAAAGAGATAGTCGGGACCTTAGGAAGGACTTAGGTGGAAGAACTGCTCGCCACGGGGCGCTGGAGTCAAGCTATTAACAAAGCCTTTTCATGCCTAAGCCGCTGAACCAATTATAATTTTATTTAGCAAAGAGATAGTCTGGGACCTGAAGAAGGACATAGACGAAAAAACCGCCCGCTGGGTGGTGCTGGAGTCAAGTTATTAGCAACTTCTCTATTAACTGACCAAAATGATTCATATTGACAATTTATGTTGGTATAGTACCAAAAGAGGAAACTACAAAAACTGGACCCGATGGGTGGCGCTGGAGTCGAGTTATTAGCAAACCCTATATTTACTGAAATTTTGAATAGCTGTTCCTTTCATAATTTGCATTACAAAAATATAGTCAAGTTTGCATTCATATTTACTAAATTTTAATACACATTTTCTATAGATTGTACTAGACAAATTTCTTCTTCTCTTACACATTACACATACACAACTGCTTTGGATTGGATACATCTAGGACCCTGTCGGGTTTTTACATTCGAGATTACTCGCACTGGTCCACTAGTTATTGTTAATCAAATAGTGGTAATTTCTTTAAAACTAGTCGAGTAGTTTACGAGTTCATCGGTTGAGAAATTGAATTTTTCGACGTGAATTTCCCAAAAACTATACAACTTTTGAGATCCGCTATATTTTTTTTTTAATTTTTAGCTAATCATCTACAAACTGTGATTTTTTCATATTTTTGACTTCAATAGTTTCTGAGATGAGGGGCGGTGGTCCTTATGTTATGGTATTTTTGCACAAATTTTTGGCAATAAATGCCAACGTTACTTACGGAAAAAGTTGAGAAAAATATTATTGTAATCTTTGCTTCGATCACACATGATATGTATTTCAGAAATTTTTTTTCCGGTTCACATTTTTCCCATTTGCCCAAACCATATATTGTTTAAATAAATACAAAGAAGAACATAGTGATAAAATTATATTTACAATTTCTTTCAAAATTCGGCTAATTTTTCGTTATTTTTTTAGGTTGTATTTGAGAAGTGATCTTTGTTCGGTTATTCGTTGGGGCCACTGTATATTTTCAACGACTTATGCAAGGTTTCCACTTGTCGATTTGAAATTGATAAGCGACGTATTTTTACGTCAATTAGAAAATTGGCAAGTGGAATTTCGAATGTACCTAACCTAGTGCACTTATTTTACATCAAAAGAATCTTTATATATTTATTTATTGCTTAATACAAGCATACTTAATACTAAATCTAAAACAATCTAAAACTTGAACCTAAATTAAAGATTTTAAGGCTAAAAACTTAATGTAGTAGGAATGCGGTGTAGAGGAGATGGTGTGGTAGTGTAGGGTATTTCTGAGAGTGGATTTGCTGTTTTGTTGTAATATCCATCGAACCGAGTCAATTAAGCGTATACATACATATGTATATCGGTGGGCCAGCTGAATTCGGTTTGAACGTACCCGTTCATAAGCTCGAGTTGTAAAACAGACCAACAAAATGGTTTGTTTTTATGCAAACCGAGTTAACCCGAGCTAAACCGCAACCGAGTCAAACTGAGTTAAACCGAGTTGCAAACTGATTCTTATCTTATTTTGAATTCGTATGCGGTTTCGTTTTAGTTTCTTTGGTGACGGTGACATGTGAGGGATGTTTTTGGTTTCGGTTTTGTTGTATTTTACCAAGCAATTAACTCATTTTTATTACAGCGAAACCTTGGTAAGTTGGACACCTGCGGTGCAAGAATTTGTATCCAACTCATGCAGGTGTCCAACTTATAAGGGTGTGTATTTTTATTTCTTATTTGTTCGAATAATTCGATTGTTCTCCGCTCTGTCTCTGTTATATTTTTCCATATTTTATCCGTTTTTCTTATATTTATTTTTATACTCTGAATGAGTCAAATAAAAGAAAATCGGATTTATTTTCAATTTCAATAAAATGTTCACAAAACATTTTGACAGGCGATACGCGGTCAACGTAGCTTGCTGCGGTACAAAATTGTTAACCACCTCAGTTTGTGCACCTATATTTACGGCAATAGTATTTCATACCATTATACCGCTGCCGCGTGACGCTCCGATGTGTGAGCTCCTTTAGTTGACAGAAGTCGATTGTTTTGGGCGATAGTTCGATTGTAAATGAGGTTATTAAACTTAAATTGAAACTGAAGAAAATCTTTTTATTTTAAATATCAAATTGCATGCGTTCAGATTTCAGATCCAAATTCAAAAGTCACACTGGTACCACGATGAATAAATTGAGACATACATTTCTACAATCGACTAATTAGTATACTCGCCTAGTAAAATAAATTTTCTGAAATACGATTTGATTGTTATTCGATTGTTTTCGGCTAACACCGAATTGTCTTTTTATTCGATTATGAAACTAATTCTCAATCGCCCATCCCGAGTTTTGCCAGCCACTTCAAAATTGACAGCTGAAACCTCTTCAACTCGTTGTAAACGGGTTACTGATGTTTCGGTGAATGTTCATCGAAATCTCGAGGTTTCGGCTCGGTGTAAACGTACTATTAGGCAGATTCTGAATTGGAAATTCACCTTTCACCAGCATTGTCCTACATCTAATGTCCTTTCACCGGATATTTCGCGCGAAACGAATTTTCTGTTATTATTCTCGGATTGGATTTCAATAATATACAAATTAAAATAGCATACAGTAAGAAATGAAAAACCACAATTATTTATTGCATTCAGATTAAAAGTATAAAAAGATAGTTTTCCGGATGCATATTTATATTTGCTTTAGAAAATTTGTAGTTCATTTTATTAATAAATATCATAACACAGTTTTTATTTCCTAATTTAAAAATCTATCTCCTTGTTTTCCATACAATTGTATATGTGCTCTCAATACTTTGTATATCTCTACAACTTCTAAATTTCTCCGCTAGGATTTTGCCTCTTTTGTCAATAAACGACTTACTATGAAAATACGTTTATTTGAAATTGTTTGTGGATTGAATCCAACAGATGCCACTACCGAAATTTCGATTGTGGCGGCTTGAATGAAAACATCCCTGGGAACAAACATCCCTGGGAATAAACATCCATTGGAACAAAAATTCCCTGGGAACAAAACATAAGATAAAAAAATAAGATGATGCAATCGATTAGACTTTCTTGTAATTTTCAAGTGACGACTAGAGAGTAAATATTACAAATTAAATAAGAACAATTTAAAGCATTAAAGAGAGTTAACATAATAAAGGTTCTTTTATTTTCAATTCACATACGTAAAGTGGGCCAACAATAAGAAGCCCACACGATAAAAAAAATTTGAAAATAGCCGTTACTTTTCTTTAGTTACCCACCCATACACTGGATAAATATGGTAAATTTATTTCGAATTAATTTTTTGTGTTGATTAATATTTTGTTTTCTTGCCTGATAATGGAGTACAACTTATTACAATTTATTAAGAAAATACTTTAATTACAAACCTACGGTTTACGCGAATTCAAACACAATGTACAATCAAAGTGAATAGAAATCAACTAGTACAATTTCAATACAATTTTTTTTCAACTTTCAATACATTGCTGAAAGGCCATTTTTCATCCCTGGTATACAATACATATAATATTATTGTAGTAGCTAGATTCAGCCAAAATGAATTTTGGTCAAATTTGGAGGTCTTTCCAAATCGGGCCACCTCCAATTTGTATCGCATTTTGTTTTTTGTCCATTGGAGTGCCCCAATTGGAGATTTTACTGTATTTTATTCATCCCAGTAGGAGCTGCTACTCAGGATTTTGAAAACGTTCTGCTTTCTTCATAAATGGGCTCTCAATTATTTAAAGATTTTTAGAATCACTCAAACGCAGAATGGCGTATATTTATTTATTGAACAAAACTAAACTCAAGTTGTGTGATATTTGTTCAGAACAAATAGCATTAGGGTAGCATAAGTTTGTTAATGCCAAGTAGATAGTATGTAATTGTCTTTGTGTTCATTTCATCCGTTCGCGGTAATTTATTTAATTTTTTTTTTTCTTTTGTGGTTGAGTACAGTACTTCGCTATCGTTTTATTTTAAATTGTTTGGTTTCAATATCGTGGTTGTTCTTTTTCATTGTCGATTTATATTAGTGTTCGTATGAATATATATACATATGTATGTACTTATGCATGTGCGCTATTGTGCGCAACATAATTAGTATCAATTGGTTTCTGTATTTTGAAACGTCCAGGTTTCTTGGTTTATTTTCAGCGTTGTATACAACAAATGTTGCTGTTGTGTATCAACTCCTGTTGTCTTTGGAAGTGTAACCGCCACCTTGGCAGCGTTCATTGTCAACAACAAAATTTGCTTGATTTTTAATGACGTTTAAAATGAAAAAACAAAAAAAGAAAACAAAGAAAGCCCTGGGGAATCGGGATCATCAAACCATAAAGGCCATTTAGAGGATCAAACGAGGGTCGCAGAAATGAATAATTGCAAAACCAGGTTGAGGGGATAAAATATGGATGTACATAACTATGTTATTCCAGAACTCTGAGCAGATGATCTCAATAGTGTTTATTTTCTTTCGCTGTGGCAGTTGTTTACTCCTTAATATATTGATGTGTGGATATTGGGGATGAGGTATTTTTTTTAAGGAGTTCCAATAAAAACTTGAAACCTTAAATGTCTCAATATGTCCATCCATTTGTCTGTATAGACACCTGTAAAGAACATACATATGTACAAATCAACACAAAGAAGCTGAGTATATCTTATTGTAATTATTGGGTCGATTTGGACCAAACTCAACAATTATTGACTCTTCGCAAAGAGAGGTTGTCGCAAGTGTACAGAAAGCATCTCGCATTCCCGTTGTCATGAAAAACGCTCCAAAAGAAGGCGCTTAACTTACTTACGTAAGGCGCCAAAGAGGATGGAAACAGCGCTAATTAATGAGCAGCTGCAAAAGTGCGCACCTCAATCCAAAGCTCTTGTTATTGTTATTCTAGAGAATCAAACGTTTAACCAAGCACCCGCATATACAAGCCACACCACCGCAAAACCACTTAGGGATATGCAAAACACGAACTCTAGTGAAATAACACCAACCGCCACAACATCAACTGCCCCGCAACCAGAGCCAGATGCGGAACCATCGACACGCAATGAAGCATTGTTGCCTATAAACAATTGGCGTTGAGCGAATATCCTAACAGATGATGCATACAGCAGTTCCGATGAATCCGCGCTACGGGTAAAAATTGTGTGTGGCTATTGGTATATTGAGAAGATTCCCACCTCCCTTTCCTGGAATGCAAACGGTTTACTTCAACATATCTCTGAATTTCAGATATTTATTTGATGTTTGCCTGATTTCTGAAACCCACCTCCAACAGGGTACAAAGATTAGAATTCCTTGGTACCTCTGTTACCACTCTCCCCAGCCAGTTGACAGTGTCACGGGAGGCAGTGCTGTAATTGTAAAATGGGTGTTGGAACCTTATGAATTGCCCAAAATAGCAAAACAATCCATGCAAATAGCTACAATAAACAAAGAATTTCAAATAGCTGCCATATACAGTCCACCCAAGCATTCACCTACCAAGGAAGATCTTAATGACCTTTTCCAAACTCTAGGCAACAATTTTATCAATGCTTCAATGCAAAACACACCTGCTGGGGGTCAATATTGATAACGACAAAGGGCAGGAAGCTTTACAAAACAGGGCGAAGCATACTGAAGTACAGATAAGAGTTATATTAATTAAATTATTATTCTGATTAGATTTTTGATTGCATTTAAATCAAAACCAAAAAGCCATTTTTTAACCTCCCGATTAAATGAAAAATAGTTACCAATACACCGTATTTACTTACTTACTTAGTTAGCGCTACAGCTCGAGGTGAGCCTGGGCCTGCTTCTCGCAACCATTTGTGTGTGCGTGTTATATTTTTGCACGAATGGAAGGGACCTACAGTTTTTTGCCGACTCCGAACGGCGAGTTGAGAAGCTCAATCGTGACAAATGATACTCTTTGATGCTTGTCAGACATTCGAAAGAGGTGGGCACTGTGAAAAACTTTTAGGTGTTTGCGGCGGGATTCGAACCCAAGACCGCTGGCTCAGTAGTCCGACGCACTAACCACTTGCGCTACTGTGCCCACACCGTATTTGAGGCGGCAATTTATTGAAAAGTCTTGGTGCCACAGATGTATAGAAGTTTAAGAAGTGGTAAGTGTTATGCGGTGGAACAGTAGCCAAATGACTATATGTACTTCGTAGTGTATATACGTTAGTATCCCTATTGAGGGAATAACCACTTCTCATAAAGAATATTCTCAACACTTTATAAAAATAAAGATGTTTTAGCGAAAGTATCTTCGAGTTACGAAAAAGTACAAAGCTATTTTCCAGGCGACCTTTTTTCCAAATAATTCTAAGAATATGCTTTTGAACAACAAGCAATGGTTGAATTTTGTTGTTATGAGTGCCACCCCAGCAAAGCACACCATATTGCAGCTTCGACTGTACCAGCCCGTAATAAACAGTTTCTAGGAATTTGCGCGAGCAAAACAACCTTAGGTGGTACATTATATTAGTGGTCTTTAATAGGTAATTCCTAAGTAGAGGAGTGTGGGCACTCCAGTTCAGTTTACTATCAAAAACAAGTCCCAAATATTTAAAAACAGTAACCCTTTCAATATCAAAGCATGTAGATGAGCACGTGACGTTAGAATTATATGTTATTGTAGAGCTAGTTTTGCCAAGTGTCTCAGCACTAACTAAAACATGGTTGCACTTAGAACTATGAAACGTCATATAGGGAAAATCGACCACGTCTGTAGATAAGTTAAAAAACATGATTTTGATTTTATCACTGATGACTAGCTTGTGACTACTAAACCAGTGCCTAAGTTTTTCTCATGGTTCATGGTTTATATCAGCAATTAGATCTAAGGCAGAAAGACTAGAATAAGAAACAGCTATATCGCCTGCATACCCCGTTCGTGTTCCTTTTAGGTTAAGGTCAAAGATCGAGTTAATAAATATAAGGAATAGGATGGGACCGATAACGGAACCCTGGGGGACACCTACACAAATCGAATGCCTTTCACTAAATATGTCACCTAGTTTAACCACTTGTTTTCTGTTACCGAGATACGATTTAAACCAAGTGAGCATGAATCCTCTCAGGCCTATTTTTTCTAATTTATTTAGTAATAAATCGTGGTCCACGGTATAAAAAGCCTTTTTGATGTCGATGAAAAGGGCCGCAGTCATTTTTCTATTATTCAGGCTATCGTAACGTAAACTGCAAAATTTCAGAAGAGCATCTTCAGTTGATTTGCCAGCTCTAAGACCGAATTGACTTGTGCTAAAAAAAGAATATTTATCCAAAAATGCTACGATTCTACGTTTGACCACTTTTTCGAAAATTTTTGAAAAAATCGGAAGAAGAGAAATAGGCCTGTAATTGTTAACATTCTTGGTATCACCTTTTTTGAAAATCGGAACGACTTCAGCAATTTTTAGACAATCCGGGAATATACCACAGTATACCCGTGATCCTAACGGTCGACGGGATGTCAAAAGATCAGAAAATAAACGCAAGACCTACCAACAAAACAACGAATTGGCGTAAATTTAAAGAACTACTCCAAGGATTTATTAACCTTAGATCTCCATTGGTTACAACAAACCATATTGACAGTGGTGTGGAGCAATTCATTGCCGATATACAACAGGCAGCAGAAGATAGTACACCGAATGATGTTCCACGTGATATATTTTTCAGATTTTTTGTTGTTAGTTTTTTAAACTTAATTTTTTATTGACAACTTTTTAGTTTCAAACAATACGTAGTGTATGTATAATAGTGTTGGGTAGGATACGAATTTGCTATGAGTTTGTATGAGGTACTCATTTTGAAATATGAGGTGGTACAATGTCCCACCTCAAATGAGCTGTTAGTTTTAATTCTCCTCAAATGAGTAAAGAATCACGATCACCTCAAATGAGGAGGAAGTCATGTCAATGTGTTGATTTATTCTACCCTCAAATGAGTAAAGAATGACGTTCACCTCAATCGCACAAAAAAAGCGGACAATTTTACGTTTTAAAAAAGCTTAGAGATACTCGTTGGTCTTGTCGAGCTGAAGCTACGAAAGCCATTATCGATGGTTATTCTGAAATCGAAGGAAGAGGAAAGATGAGTTGTCTCGAAACCACTCTATTTGCTGTCATTTGGAACAACATCTTGAAGCGATTCGATGCTACAAACAAGATGTTGCAGCGCCCGAAAATGATTCTTGAATCTGCAATGCGTGCATCATCAATCATTGAAATCATTCGTTGAATCCAAAAGAGACGATTTTGATAAATACGAGGAAGCAGCTAAAGAAATATGTCATACTGACCAAAATGTACAATCACGTACCAGAACAAGAAATGTGAGGTTGAATCCACTCGATTACATGAAAGCACAAGGCACAAATCTATCACCAAAAGAGAAATTCAAAGTATCTGGTTCTATCCCAGTGATCGATCAGCTATGATTATGTTTCTCTTACTGAAAGATTGCATGCATATACGATTCCGAAGCTGTACGTTCGTGATTTGGATTTCTCAATCACATAGAGAAGATAGATGCTGCAAATTTGCACGCTGCAGCAGAGGCATTGATTAGAGTGTACAAAGATGATTTAGAGCCTAGTCTTGGTAATGAGTCGGTTCAATTTGTATAGAAAAGACCAGTCTAGCGAGCTATTTTACTGCCATTGTTCACACCAAAACTATCACTTGTCAACAATTCATGGCACCCTGTATTTTGTGCTCAATTATTCACAATGGAGAGGGCACTTTCATAGATTAAAATTGTATGCTTAATGATAAAGTCACTATTTCCGTTTTATCATGCTTTCTCTTCTTTAACTAACCACCATCGAGGTAAGACGTTCTTTGTACATCCAATAAAATTAACAATTATAAATCAACCCATTGATTTTTATTTTATTTTTTCATATCCCAAAACGCGAGATCATAACCGATCCCAAAATTGGTCCTAGTCGAGACGGATATTTTCGAGAAATACAATTAAATCAATATTCTCCAAGCAAAGCGAGTTTCTATGCTTTTCAACAATATTCACTGAACATCGAGCAATATAAAGGGTTTTCCAATAAGAGGTGTTATATTGGTATTCAAAGAAAAATGCCATTTTTTGAGATAAATGATCGGATGTTTATTTCATAATAAAGAGGAAGGTATGCCGTTAATAATGAAAAACAACATCAGCCAAATGGCCACCACGAGCATGCATACAGGACCATATCCTTTTCATGAAATTTTCCATAACCAAATCGCAAGGTGGCTGCCCTATGTCCTCGATAGCCTCACGAATTTTATCTTTGAGGTCTTGAATCGACGCTGGGCTGTTGGCGTAGACCTTATCTTTCACGTGGCCCCAAAGGAAGAAGTCGCAAGGTGTTAAATCACAAGATCTCGGTGGCCAATTGTGATCACCTCTTCGAGAGATAACACGGTCCGGAAACTTTTCCCGTAAAAGATCAATGGTTTCGTTGCTTGTGTGGCACGAAGCGCCGTCTTGTTGAAAGTAAACGTTGTCCAGATCAATACCATCCAACTCCGACCATAAAAAATCATTAATCATCTCTCGATAGCGCAATCCATTCACCGTAACTGTTGATCCAACCTCATTTTCGAAAAAGTAAGGTTTGTACCCCGCCGGACCATAAACCGCACCAAACAGTCACACGTTGAGAATGGAGAGGCTTCTCAACAATAACTCTTGGGTTTTCCGAGCCCCGGATGCGACAATTTTGCTTATTGACGTAGCCACCGAGGTGGAAATGGGCCTCATCAGTCAAGATGGAATTCCGGATCATTTTCATGCATTTCAAGGACCCAATCAGCAAAGACACGACGTTGTTGATGATCGGCCGGCTTGAGTTCTTGTGTTAACTGAACTTTATAAGCCTTAAGACCCAAGTCTTTATGCAAAATACGGTGTATTGACGTTTGTGGGATGCCCACTACCAAAGAACGACGAGGAATGGACAAACCTGGGATTTCTTCAACACTTTGGGCTACAGCAGCAATATTCTCAGTTGTTCTTGAGCGACGTGCATGGGTTTTATTCCTCACATCACTCACTTGTCCCAACAGCTCGAATTTTTCCACCAATTTCTGTATTGCGGTCCGACAAGGTGCTTCACGACGACCAAAAAATGCTTTAGTTTTGCCAACTGTGACTGCAAGATTTTCACCATTTTTGTAGTGAATTTTAATAATTTCAATGTGTTGTTGAAGCGTGTATCGTTCCATTTTTAGTAATGGCGTAGTTTCTACTTGTCAAATGTCTAAGAATAAAAGCTTCAAAGGTGACAGCTACCGAAATAGCGGGCCATTCACAATAACACCTCTCATTGGAAAACCCTATACATACTCGTGATCAAGCATTTTAGTTAATTTCTTTAAATCAGTGGGAAATGGCACAAATGGAAAATTCCATTTTTTGTGCAGATAGTTTAGTAGAGTATTTCGCGAATATTAAAGAGGTTCCCCTCAGTTCTTTATCGTTGATGTCACTGCAAGCTAGAAAAATTGAACTTACGGACTTGTGGTCAGAAGTTAAATGTGCTTACTCAGACTGTGTCCGTAGTAAGACGGAAGAATTGACACAGGATAATTTGGCAGCAGTTAAATCTAAGCATAAACTCTCGACAGAGACATATATATCCTGTTTGGAATTTATTTTGACTGCCTCAAAAGGGTTCAATACGTCTGGTGGTATAGAAAAAGCCCTTGACCAGCAAGAGAACGTGAATTCAGACGATTGCCACCTTCCAAATCCGGAAAAACAGTCCACGAATCAGGAGAAAGTGAGTTCTACTAATGCGTCTTTACTTCCTCCTTGTGATTCCGAAGTTTTCCATGGCGATTACTTATCCTGGCCATCATTTCGTGACATGTTTTCTGCGGTTTACATCAAACATACTCGACTTAATCCGGTTCAAAAGTTGTTTCACCTGCGAGCAAAGACTCGAGGAGATGCTTTTAACATCGTGTCTAAATTCCCGTTAACAGGTACAAACTGTGAACTTGCGTGGGCAGCTCTAAGTGAGCAATACGAGAACAAAAGAACTCTGGTTAGTAGCCAATTTAAAATTTTGTTTAATCTCCCTACCATAACTGTTGAAACAGAGTAAGCTCTCAAGCAGCTGCATCGAGATGCTAGTGATTGTCTTTGTGCTTTAAAATCGCATGGAATCAATACTGATTCATGGGACTCGTTCTTGACATTTTTGGTATTAAATCATCTCCCCGAGAAAATGCTTTCGCTATGGGAACAAGACCTAGAAGAGCCATCAAAGATACCGACTTGGAAAGATATGAGCAATTTCCTTGTCGCAAGGTATAAACTGCTTGACACAGTTAGTGATATACGACATTCCACAAAACCCAAACCGTGCGCTAATAGTAATCCACATCAACAGTATCAACACCCTATCAAAAGGTTCAATACACACCATACCAAAGCAAACAAGTATTCTTGCGTTGTGTGTCATGGTAACCATGCAATACGAACTTCTCCGTCATTTTTACAAATGCCAGCTCAAAGTCGATTCGAAACAGTGCGAAGTCATAATTTGTGTACAAACTGCATAGCTTCCTATCACACTTCAACATCGTGTAAAAGCCAATTTACCAGCAATCACTGCAAAAAACGCCACCACACACTTCTTCATATTCAAGAAACCTCGTAATATACCGTCTTCATCCACTAATTTTCAACCTAATACCAATCCGCAACCACAAATACAGTCCACTCCATCCACTTC
The DNA here is from genome assembly GCA_949775065.1 of Brachyopa scutellaris. NCBI lineage: Eukaryota > Metazoa > Arthropoda > Insecta > Diptera > Syrphidae > Brachyopa > Brachyopa scutellaris. The sequence goes on from OX459116.1 coordinate 7,055,742, forward strand.
ATCGAATTTTAACACTTTCTTTTCGACTTCTTCGAAGCAGATCCTTCTAGCAACCGCTTTAGTTTGTATTCATATTCAGGGCACTAAACACACTCTTCGAGCTTTGATAGACCCTGGATCAGAAGTCACTTTAATATCTAAAGCTGCACAGGTTCGCTTAGGACTAAATTGCACTCCAATCCATGCACAAGTATCAGGTATTAATTCTGCGACATTTATGCCATTTTACAATGCGCTCGGATTTTGCTTCAGTCGTTCAAATTGCTGCTCAGGCTTTAGTCGTTGATAACCCGACCGGAAACCTTCCGTCACAATCGGTTGATTCACTAAACATGACAGAATTAGCTGGCATTAAACTCGCTGATCCTTATTTTCACCAATCCTCTCGAGTAGAACTACTCCACCCTTCATTTGTCAAAATTATACTTCCCTTCATCCTTCCGGTTTTGACTCATGTCTTCAATAGTATAATAACAACTTCCTCATTCCCGGCTTCATGGAAACTAGCAAAAATTATTCCGGTACTGAAAAAGAAGGCATCAGCTAACTCCATGGCTGAGTACAGACCAGTTGCTATTCTTCCTTATCTATCTAAGGTGATGGAGAAACTTAATCATAATCAGTTATCAGCTTTTGACCAACAGAATAAGATTCTCTGCACAAACCAATCTGGTTTCAGGAAAATGCACAGTTGTACAACCGCACTGCTTATGGTCACGGATGATTTGCGAATAGCTTAAGATGAAAATTAAATAACATTTCTCACGCTACTAGACTTTTCCAAGGCCTTCACAGCATATTAGTTTATAAACTCAAGATGTTATATAGTTTTTCAAATTCGGCTGCAAAATTTATTCTCTCTTACCTTCAGGGAAGAAAGCAAGCAGTTTTCTACATTAATGCCTTTTCCGAATTCATTGAAATATTAGCAGGTGTTCCACAAGGTTCAATTCTTGGTCCTCTTCTTTTCATGCTTTTCGTTAATGATCTTCCCACAGTAATTAAACATTCATTAGCACACATGTATGCAGATGATGTTCAACTATACCTCAGCTATAAGCCTGGGTTAATATCTGAATCTATACTCAAGTTGAACGAGGATCTTCGCAGGATTTTGGACTGGTCTCAGGAAAACTTTTTGAAACTGAATCCAATTAAATCGAAGTGCATGGTCATCAGCAGAACTGAATCAGATGTAAGCGGTTTTCCCACCGTATGCCTTGGAGATAATCCAATAGAGTATGTTGGCAAGGCTAAAAACCTTGGCATCTGGTTCAATTCTAAGTTAAGTTGGGATGATCATGTTACTTCGGTAATCGGTAAAATATATGGGTCTCTTAGAAATTTATCAGTTTCTCAAAGCTATACACCACTCAAAACTAGGCTCATGCTAGCTAAATCTCTCCTCGTGCCAATCAAAGCTTATGGATGTGAAATCTGCTGCTGCATCAAAGCAAGTACCAAAAGAAGACTAAATGTTGCGTTTAACAATATTACTCGATATGTTTTTGCCTTAAAACGCTATGATCATATTTCTGCTTATGCCAAAAATATTCTTGGATGCTCATTAGACCAGTACCTGAACTTTTGCACCATTAAATGTCTTCACAGGATTATAACCCGCAAATAGCCTTCATATTTGTTCAATAAACTAGTTTTTGCGCAGTCTAATCGGGCCATAACTCTAGTTCTTCCACGGTATTACTATCTTTGCACTGAGCGTCAATTTTTCGTTCATGCCATTCGTATTTAGAATGCACTTCCTCTCAGCATGAGAAGATCTTGTTACGCGAACTCTTTTGAACTCACTCTCTTTAGGCATATGGCGGATAATTAGTTAAGTACATAATTGAATTATTTTAAAGTATGTAATAAGATCAATTTAAATACAAGCAAATTGTTGTTTTTCATTTGATTTTTATTTATTTTTTTTTAAAGCTTAAAACCTTCTGAACTGTTACTACTTCACATGTAAATTAAATTTTCGTTTTTCTCTTCTTTTCATTTCCGAATTGCATCTTCATTTATAACTTAAAGATTACATTAGTCTACTGTAACTGATGTTAATACTAATTAATAATAAATAAAATAAATAAAATGCTCATAGGAGCCGATCTATACCCGGACATTATTCTTAAAGGTCTCCATCATAATGTGCTGGGGAAATTAATCGCACAAAACACAATTTTCGGTTGGATCATTTTCGGTCCACTGACTAAAACATATCAATCAACCTTTTTATTTATTTATTTATTTATTTATTTATTTATTTCAACGTTTGTTTCATATTCTAAACAAGTGTCACTCGATCATGAAATAAAGCGCTTCTGGGAACTATGTAGAAGAAGTAATAGATTCCAAACCCCTATCTCATGAAGATCGTTATTGTGAGAACTTGTGTACTCAAACTCTACTTATCGAGAAACTAATGGACGATACGTAGTTAAATTACCCTTTAAGACCGAGTTCCATCAAGGTATACGTCTTGGTCTATCGCGCAATATAGCTGAGAATCGTTTTATAGCATCCGAACGTCGCTTAGCCCGTTTTTAGCCATTGGTGCATTTTCGCACCCTAACTTTCCCCCCCCCCCACTACAAAGTCCCCCCACTACAAAGTCATTATTGTAATAAACGTTATTTTGTTCTCATGTCTTTTGAACATTTTTTGCAACAATTCTAGTAGGCGATTCCGTTAAATTAATAAAAATATATGACATTTTTCAACTTTTCCTGTCAAACATTTGAGCCTCAAAATCAATCGCAACAAAGTGAGGCGGTAGTTTTTTTTTTAAAGAACAATAAAAAGAATTGTAGTATCGTTTTAGAAAGTGTATTTATAAAAGAAAACATTTATCTAAATGTAAGTAGACTGAGAATTGCAGTAATTGCAGCAAATTTTGGAAAAATTGTTTGATGGTGCGTTTTCGCACCATTGGCTAATAACAATATAAAATACTTTGGCAGGACAAAAAAAAAATTGCAAAACCATGGAGGAAATCCGGGCCTTATTACAAGGCTTAGATCATGGCGAAGTTGTTATGATGTTGTAATCTTACCACCAGATGAGACAGTAGGGCTAAGCGACAGTGAAGATCACGAAGACAACGCAATGGTGAATGAAAATGAGTGTACTTTTGCTTATAAATTCGGCAAGAATAATAAAGTCATAGGACTCAAATGGAACGATAATGCTGCTGTCTCACTACTTTCAAATTTTAGAAATGAACTGCCCGTACTGCACAACCTCATAGCATCGAAAAACTTGGTTGCAACATTAGAAGACGATGCCGGCAATGCAAGAGTCATACCTATATATTTCAAATGCAACATATGCTCAATAAGCGATGTTGTACCACTGCATTCAAAATGTTCTGCAGAGTACCACAAAAATGTGTAAAGTTTCTTATTTTTTTCTATTTACAGTTAGGTGCAAAACTGTTTCAATAGTACCTGCTAAGAACTATTTTGCACTTGTATTTAAAAATAAATGCAACTTATTTAAACCGAAAATAACATTTTATTAATACATAATTAACTGGATTTATAACATAAAAAAAAATTCACAAAAGTGGGGTTTTTACAGGTTTTGTGTCTTAATATTACTGAAACGGTTTTGCACCAAAAAAATTGTCCGTTGAAAGTCAGAGTTTAATACTTCGTCCACAACCCCTAAGCATTTTTTGTTGCGTTGATGTGGCGTGGTATGCTGCTAGAGAGTGTCTGGCAATAGCTGGCGGTGATTTTAGTCCACTGCTCTTTGACCCTCTCCCACAAAACGGCTAGAGATGACGGTGGGGATGTATACTCCTTATTGAGGGCGGACTTGAGGTATGACCACAGGTTCTCTATGGGATTCAGGTCTGGGCTTTGGGCGGGCCAATCTAAAACGGAGAACGATTGATTTCCAAGCCATTCCTGAACCGTTTTCGCCATATGTTTGGGGTCCCGATCGTGCTGGAAGACTATATCTTCTGGGGGAATTGGCAAAGATCGGACTGTTTTTAAGAGATGTTGTCTTAGGATGTTTTGATACATATTTTTGTCCATAATACCATCTACAAGACACAACTCACCCACACCAGAAGCGGTAAAGCAACCCCACAACATGATAGAACCTCCACCATGTTTCACAGTCTGCTTTACATGACTTGGCTTCAATGATTCTCCATGTCTTCTCCAGGCCCAAGACCTTCCATCCGTGCAATATCGGTTGATTTTTGTCTCATCAGACCAAACTACCTAACTCCATATTTACCAGCTTTCATATTTTTTGACAAAGGATAGTCTTGCCTTTACATTTTTCTTTGAAAGCGCAGGTTTTTTCTTCTTTTCAAATCCTTCAAGTTTCTGCTTATCAAGCGTGCGATAGGCTGTCCATCGGCCTACTCTTTTCCCCGTAGCCTTTTCCAGTTCTTTCGTCTCTTCTGCAGCACTTTTTACGCTTTGGGTTAAGACGTATCTGGAAAGGCATCGCTCATCCTGGTCGGAAAGTTTTTTTGGCCTACCACCCTTTGAGTTTTTTATATTGGAGCACCGTTTCTTTTTCAATCTGCTTACACTTGCTTTGCTAATGTTCAACTCTGTGGCTACAAACCCCATAGTTTTTCCTTCCCTCAATAATTTTTCAGCTTGCAGACGCACATTTAGTGGGAGAGACCTCATTGTATTTACCTGCTACTAAAAGGGTTGTTTTAATTTTGATTATTTTAATTTTTCTATTTTGTTTTTTTGTTTACCTGATTACACAGTGTTTCTAATAGATAAATAATAATAATTGAGTAGTTTGTTCAACGTTCGATTGCTAAGAACGGCTAATTACGAATGAGAGAATGAACGCCTGCAAAATCGGTGCAAAACTGTTTCAATGTAAAAAGTAACTGTAACTCAGACAAGATTCATATGGGTTCTGTAGTATATGTTTCTGAACACTACAAACATCCAGCAATCTAGAAGTGGTGCGCAGTTTGTTTTGATTTATGTAAACAAAAAATTGTGTATATAAATGCAGCTATATCTGCAACATTGAAACAGTTTTGCACCTGTACTGTATGTACCTACTAACTAACTTTTAAACTTTAAATTAAAAAAATTTCTTATATTTTGGAAAAAAAAAAAAATGTTTCCAAACATTTTGATATTGTTTTCAGCCAATGGTGCGTTTTCGCACCAGTCCAAAACACACAAATTTCAAGATTTATAAAAATTTGTTTTATCAAAATATGATACTTGCATCAAAATAGTATGTATTTGAGAAAATCAGGTCCAAGGATACAGAATTTCTTGCACTGGCCAAAAACGGGTTAAGACAAAATCCGTCGTTACAGTCCGAATATAACAAAGTTATACAGTGCTAGGAATAATTTTTCATACAGATCGGGAATAGTTTTCAATGATACTCTTACCTGGACAGATCACGCTGCAACTACAATTGGAAAAGTATATTATGGTCTCCGATTGTTATGGGCCACGCAAAATTCTTTACCGGTTAAAACTAAGATGTTACTTGTTAAGTCCCTTTTATTACCCATTTTGCTATATAGTTGCGAGGTTTTCTGCTTTGTTGACTACAACACTAGGCGTAAATTGAATGTCACTTACAACAATTTAGCAAGATACATCTTTAGTAAACGATATTACGACCACATAACGAGTTACTCTCTGCAAATAATGGGTCTTAGCTTCGACAACCTCATTAAGTTCAGAACGCTAATCCTTTTCCATGGTACTATGCAGACCCAACAGCCTGAATATTTGTACAGCAGATTAAATTTTGCCAGTTCACAAAGAACAGCCATCATGATTCGGCCCAGATTCTATTGCCTGCAATCTGAGCGCTCATTCTTCGTCCACGCCACTCTCCTATGGAACTCACTACCCACAAACACAAGCACTTTTAAAACTTATCTTTTCAAACACTTGGCCAATGATACCTTAATATAAATCTATTTCATTTAGTGTTACATGTTGTTATTGTTATTATTTCGTCTGTTAAATGTTAAATTTGCTTTTGAGCTTCAAATATTTGTAAAGCCCTCACAAACTATAAGATGTTATCTTACTGTGAAACTATTCTTTGAAACAATAAATAAATAAATAAATAAATAAAATATTTAATAAATCAACAGCATTGTTTAACCAAAAAAGAATGTAATTTGTATTTCATATTTAATATTTGATTTAAAGCAACTTTTTCGAAAACAACTGTATGAAAAAAACAAAAGAAAGCAAAAAGTTTAAAAACATACTTCAAATAATTTGATTCTTCTTCAAAAATGAGTGGGAAAAATTTTTCATACAAAGTATAAAATTTATATTAAAATGTTGATTTTAATCTATTAGTACTTAGTATGAAGGCGTTTACTTTCAAATACAGCATTTACAACCTATGTACGTGGCATTGTCTGTGCAAGTTTTTTCCGTTCTGCTTCGGTCCATCTTATTCCACTCTTCGTCGATAGCGTCTTCCAGTTGTAAGTTGATCTGAACATCATGGTTCTCTCTTATTGTTCTATAAAAAATGTTCCTACAGATGCCCAATTGGGTTAAGATCTGGACTTTGAGCTGGAGTCTGAAGAACATGGGGAAAAATACAGGGGTGGCAAACTAATTAGCACACCCATTGAAATTTTTCTTTCTGCCGACAAAATGCATTAAAAAAGTTCATTAACGCATTCCAAATACAAATATTTAGTTTTATTTGAACAAATTATTATATTTTACGAAAAATAAAAAACAAAAATAGAAAATGTAACTATAATTTCGAGAAAAAAAAGACAATGATCAAGATCAATGCTTTATGGACGTGTTATTATGTGAGGCAGTTGCTCTCTAAAATGATACTTAGAGAGTCTGAAAAGTAGTGAGAACAACTTAAAAGTAATTTAAATGTAATTTTGGCTATTCAGATTTACTTAATATTTGGTTGGGTATCCTTTCTGAACAATAACGGCAGTATATCTCCTGCTTAGTGACGTCATTAGGTCAGCAAAAACTTCAGGAGGAATTTTGTACCATTCTTCCCGAAAAGTGGTCCATAACGCGTTTTCGGTGGTTGGTTTTAATGCCATTACATGTCGTTTTAATATAACTCATAAATTTTCTATTGTGTTGATATACGGGCTTTGTGGGGCCAAGTCAGAACGGTAATATCGTTTGCATCAAACCACTCCTTAACTGTGCGGGACGTATGTCATGGGGCATTGTCTTGCTGAAACACAATTTGCCGATGTGTTGCAAGTGGAAAATCATCATAGAAATGTACCAAATTTTTTGGCCAATATGCTCTGGTACATAAGTCCATCCATTTTTCGTTTAACTTGGACTATTGGCCCAACAGTATTCGCGGTAAAGCAGCACCATAACATCACGCTGCCACCTCCATACTTAACCGACTTCGTAGTGCACTTTGGGTCCAAATCCTTGTTGTGAGGATGTCGTACGTAGGTTCTGCCATCGGTTCCATACAGATTAAATTTGGATTCATCACTCCAGATGACAGAATTCGTGAGAAACTGACTTTTGAAGATATGGCATTTTCCGAAATCCAGCCGTTGTCTTCGATTAGACTATGAAACCTTCGGTTTTTTAAGACTCTGGCATCCTCGAAGATTATTTTGCAAAAGCCGAGCTCTAACAGTCCTAGCTGATATATTCACACAGCAATTTTGGTGCATTTGAGCTCTTATTTCCATTGAAGAGGCGAAGGGGCGCCTAAGGGTATGCATGACTATTGGACTATTCTCATGTTTTTAGGTCTTTTTTGACCTGAATTGTTTCTCATTTGCAAAAATCCCACGTTAATGGTAATGCTTAAGTGCATTCTGTACTTTTTTTTGGTGAAAATCCGATTAATCTTGCAATTTCGGATATGTTCTGCTCTTTTTGGTGCAAATTCGGAATCTGATTTCATTCTGCCTTCATTGAACTCTTTTTTTTCCATATTTATTCTCAAATCTTAAAAAAACAATGAACAACTAAGGGAGACTCGAAAAAAAAATAGCTCTGATCACAGAATTGGAACTTTTTCAGTAAAAACTTACTTGAATGCTTGGGTGTGCTAATTAAAATGCCACAGTAAAACACAAACACTTACGGTAAGTATTATATAACACGGAATCGTATTGCAAAATGATATATTTTTTTCTCGATTAAGTTTTGTCATTAATGTACGTATTAAACTCTCAAGCATTTGTTCGCTTATAAGTAAAAGAAATTGCAGAAAAAAACATAAGTTTGAATTTTCATTGGGGTGTGCTAATTAGCTTGCCAGCGCTGTACATATAGTTTTTCAAGAAAGTGTTTTGACAAAGGAAAAAAATGGTAATTTGGACAATTTCTTTACAAAAAAGAGCTTCTTTGATGTTTTAACTTAATTTTTTTAATTCTGTTTATTTTATTTATGTACCTTCTAACAAACAGTATTGAAAAAATAGTACATTTTGAAAAGAATAACAAAAAACAGCAAGAAAAACAAAGACTACACAAAAATTAGTCTGTCAAGAAAGTGTTTTTACATATTTTTTTTTTTAAAGTGAAGGTCAAGAAACAAAATAAGGTAATTAATATTTTGTATGGCCACCATTAGAGTTTATCACGGCCTATAGTCTTCTTTTCAGTGAACAAATAAAATTCTGCACATCATAATCGCCTGGAATTTTATTCCATTGCTCTTGTATTGCAGTTTTCAGCTCTGATCGGCTTTTTGGGTGTCTTCTGGTAACTTTTTTTTTCAAATAGTCCCACAAATATTAAGTCTGGACTCTGGGCAGGCGTATCAAATACTTTGCTGCAATTAAAAAGAAGCCACATCCTCACCATATGCGCCTTATGTTTAGGATCATTATCTTGTGTTTTGTGTAAATTTATTTTGGATAATCTTTATTTTGGTAAGTATTTGTGCATATCTCTCAATAAAATATAGTTCGATTTCCATAAAAAAATTTCTGAATAAGTAAGTAGCTACCAGAGGGGAGATTTGATCCCATTAAAGTAAGGGAGACTTGGTCCCGGGATAAAGTCTCCCAGAATATAGGAATTTAAATTTCGTTTTATATCTTTATAATTTTGTTTTGAATTTTTATTATTATTTACAGATTATGCCGAGAGTCTATAAGCCAAAGGAGGCCGCTAAAAGACATGTCCCAAAAGATGCCGAAAAACTGACGAAACCGTTCAGAGTGTTTTAGAAGGTAAAACAATAAAAGGAACAGCAAAACTCTTCGTAATACCTATCATGACACTGAAAAGATATTATCGCAAACGTCAGAAAGCAAACGACGGAGTTACACCCCTGACTATGCGCAGTCGAAAATACTTTCTGTAAAGGAAGAAGCATTATTTGTTGCATTCCTCGAAAAAGCCAGCAAGTTACACCACGGATTGTCCACACATTCTTTAAGGAAACTTGCTCACGAGTTTGCTGTGGAAAATAATAAGCCCCCGGAGTAATACAGTAAGTGGCAAAATGAAACAGCAAGCTTCGATTGCTTATTACGGATTCATGAGAAGACATTCGACGCTTTCCTTGCGCGTACCTGAGGCCACTAGCTTGAGCAGGGCGACGAGCTTTAACAGGCACAACATTTCAAAGTTTTTTGAAAATTTGAGAACTTTGATGACAAAGTATGACTTTGGTGTAGAGTATTGGAATATTGATGAAACTGTGGGCAAAATAACGTCTGGTGAACGCGGTGAACTGGTTACTGCTTGCTGTGCCATAAACGCAATCGGAAATCATATTCCGCCCTTTATGATATTCCCACGGAAAAATTGGCAGGAGCGCATGCTAAAAGGTGCACCTCCAGGCACAAGTGGAAACACTTTTCCTTCGGGTTGGATGACTGCCTTTAACTTTTTTAATATTTTGAAGCATTTGAAAAAAATTACCAAGTGCTCTTTAGAATCACAATCTTTAATAATTATGGATAATCATGACAGCCATATAAGCATTGAGTCATTAAATTTCGCAAAGGAAAATGGAATTCATCTACTCACCATAGCTCCGCATACTTCCCACAAGACTTTGGACCTCTAAAAGCATACTATAACACCGCATGTGATAACTGGATGATCCAAAATCCTGGTAAGGCTTTGACTATTAATGATATTTCAGAGTGTTTCGGGAATGCTTTCGTACGAGCTTTCACTCCCCAAAATATACAAAGCGGTTTTAGAGTTACGGGTATTTTTCCGTTCAACTGCGAAATTTTCACCAACGATGATTACCTTTCGTCGTATGTTACTGACAGACCTGAACAAGATGGTTTGACTGAAAATATGGAAAGACAACCTTTGAATCAAATCCAACCATTTTCTCCAGAAACTCAGAATGTTCCATTAACTCAAGTAAATGGCGACACAAATCCCGATGAAACACAATTAGCTTTGCATTCGCCCTCTCGAAAATTAACATCTGGAAATCAAATTAATGATGAAATGCCAAGTTCACTGATAGCATCACCTCAGCTGTTAATAACACCTCAGCCGCCAACATCACCTCAGCCCTCAACATCCAGAGCATATATAAGAAGAAATACATCCATTACCACAAAAATCAATAACAGGACTTTTAAATGGCCAATAAAAGAAGATATTTCGGATAAAGCAAGGTACCAAGTCGTTAAAAAAATAAATCCACCTGTTAGGATGCTTTCGGGTAGCTCCTATGTTGCTGCTTAAAAAATAATTGTAATCCTCGCCGATGGGTGAAGCGGGATAAACGTGGGAAATGAAAAATGCAATAAAAGAGAAGTGTTTAGTTTTCTGATAATAGGGTTTCTTTTATTACACTATGCTGTCTTACCTTGACGGGAGTTGGTATTAGAAGAAAGTTGAACATTCATAAGAAATGGAGGATGGGTAGAAAAATGTGATTTTACATTACAGCGCCATCTTACATAAAATATTGAGTTTACTTTAAATATGATAACCTTAATTCTATTACAATATTTAATAGTGATGTGCTTTCACGTGAACATTGCCGGCCGCCTTGCAGCAACCGGTGCAAAAGCAGATGGAAATAATTTAAATAAGTTTACAGAAATCATTAAATTCATAAAGAATGTATTTAGATACAATAGTTTATACCTTATCACCTACGGGGATCCATTTGTTTGCGGAGGGGGTCCACTCACTCCGTTTGGGTAGGAAATGTTAGTAGAGGATAGTAATGTACATGTTTATGTTATACATATTCATAGCTTTGAATAACAATTATAACATTTTTACTTAACTATAGTAGAAACAATTATGTGAAGTTCATTCCTAATCAGTGCAAATAGTAAATATAATATTGGTAGTTACAAATTCAATTGAAAGAAAATTCAAATATGAAAAAAAGAGAAAAAAAATGTTACGTATACGCACGACGCATTTACCTAATCGTTTTGTTCGGGTGATGTTAAAACACAAAGTTTTACAATGGGTCTCGTTAGCACTCCTGATTGTGTTTTAATGTCTGCAACGCGTACTCTTCCATCGGAACCAGAATAAAGTTTTATCACACGACCTAATCGCCATTCGTTCGGGGGGACCCTTTCATCTCTAACGACTACCAAATCATCTAGTGCCACATCTCTTTCAGGATATTTCCATTTATACATCTTATGGAGCTCTTTGAGATACTCTTCCTTCCATCGAATGCAAAATTGATGGTGTAATATCTTTAAGCGTTCCCACCGTTTAACACAGCTTAGAGATCGGTCGTTTAAATCAGGTTCTGGGAAAGCCAAAAGCGGACCACCTCGTAAAAAATGCCCCGGAGTTAGAGGGGGGATGTCATTAGGGTTCTCGGAAATGGGTGAAATAGGTCTTGAGTTGAGACAAGATTCAATCCTAGCTAGAAGAGTTGAAAACTCCTCAAAGGTAAACTTGTGATCTCCGGCGAATTTTTTGAAATGGGACTTGAAACTTTTGACTCCGGCTTCCCAGAGTCCTCCCATATGTGGAGCGCCCGGTGGAATAAACTTCCATTGCAGCCCACAGTCTCTATATTTCTCCATCATATCTGAAGAAAAGGTTTGCAGAAATTGATCGAACTCCTTGACGAGGATTTTACTAGCACCTACAAAGTTCGTCCCGTTGTCAGAGTAGAGGACTTTGGGCAATCCTCGCCTTGAAATGAATCTGCTCAGAGCGGCAAGAAAGGATTCCGTGGTTAAGTCACTTGTTGCCTCCAAATGTATAGCTTTTGTGGCGAAACACACAAAAACGTAAGCATATCCTTTTGAAATTCGACAACTTCGACCAGAGAAATTCTTTATTTCGAACGGACCAGCAAAATCGAGACCTATGTGAATAAAGGGCAAGGAGATAATGGTTCGTTCGAGCGGTAAGGCTGCCATAATTTGAGCTTGAGTCTGTTTTCTATGTATTTGACAAGTCTTGCATAATCGAATGCATTTTTTCACGAGATTTTTAACTCGGGGAATCCAAAACTCACTTCTAATTAATCTTAGGACCAGCTGATTGCCACCGTGCATCGATAGCTGATGAAGAAATGTTACTAAAAGTGTCGATAAATGTGCGTTATATGGCAGGAGAATAGGAAATCATTCACCGTAGGAAAGAGTAGAGGAAGATAATCGTCCATTAGCACGGATGACTCCATCAGTGCCAATCATCGGATTCATATTTAATACAGGGCTTTTAGTAGGAATTCTCTCACCTCGACTTAAACAAAGATATTCTTTTTTGAAATATGAGCTTTGGGTACCTCTTAGAAGGAAAATTTTCGTGTTAGATACCTCAACTTGGGAAAGGACTATGGAGTTATAACTAAACGTACCCTTATGTTTCGGATGGGTTTGGTAAAAGAAGCGCAGGACATAACTCATTACATGAAGGCATTTAGACCAAGATGAATAACGGTTTAAAATTGAATCAATGTTAATGGGTAAAGTTGTCAGATTGGACTTGATAGGCTTTCGTTCTAATTCCTTTTCTTCTGAACTCTGAAATAAAGACTGCGGCCAAGAAGATGAACTCTGGTGGAGCCAAGAAGGACCCGTCCACCATAACTTATTTTTTTTTAGTTCTGTGGGAGTTAAGCCCCTGGTCGCTAAGTCGGCGGGATTATCCGCAGAGCGCACATGACGCCATTTGACATCTGGCAGATTGGTTTGAATGGTGGAAACCCGATTGGCTATAAATGTCTTCCATGTAAATGGAGGTTTATCAAGCCAGGACAGAACGATCGAACTATCTGTACAAAAAACAAGTTCATGTTCAGGGATACTTAATTCCGTAAGAACCTTTTTTATTAATTTGGATAGCAGTACAGCACCACACAGTTCCAGTCGACGCAGAGAAAGTTGCTTAACTGGCGCTACCTTACTTTTAGCGCATAGACGATGTGACGACCAACTGTCTGAGCTTTTTTGTATGCGTACATATAATGTAGCACCGTAAGCCTTCTCGGAGGCATCACAAAAGCCATGCACCTGAATAAAGCAGTCGGGTGCATACTGAACCCAGCGAGGGACCTGAGTTTCTTGAATATCAGGTAATGCGGAAAAAAAAGATGTCCAGCGATGACACGTTAGGGGCATGAGAGGCATGTCCCAGGACGTCCCATCTTGCCAGATTTGTTGTAAAATGATTTTAGCAACGACCAAAATCGGTGCTCACCAGCCAGCTGGATCGAAAAGGCGAGCTATAATGGACAATACAGTTCGCTTAGTAACTCCACTGCTTCGATTTTCCATTTTTAAGAAAAAATAAAACGCATCTGATTTAGCGTTCCACTGTAAACCTAATGTTTTTGCTAGACTTTTGTTTTCGAATTTAAGAAAATTCTCATCATAAAGATGGGATTTAGGAAGGCTTCTAAGAAAATCTAAGCTATTAGAGGTCCACATCCTTAAAGGAAAACCCGCAGAAGCAAGGGCCAATGAGAGTTCTTGTTGCGCTTGAACAGCAGAAGATAGATCATGCTATCCTGAAAGCACGTCATCAACATAAAAATCATTCTTTAAAATGGAGGATGCGATGGGATACTTTTCCTTCACGTCCTCAGCCAGCTGCTTAAGAGTTCGTATCGCCAAATATGGTGCACAGTTAACACCAAAAGTGACTGTTTTCAATTAATAGTCTTGACACTCTTTCTGTTGTGAATCTTGAAATACAATCCTTTGGTATGGAGTATCTTCGGGATGCACCCATATTTGGCGATACATTTTCTCAATGTCTGCGCTGAAAACGTATCGATAAAAACGCCACCTTAAGATGAGTAGCATAAGGTCAGTTTGTAAGACGGGACCAATATGTAGCATGTCATTCAGACTGATGACATTGATCGATGGGCTTGAGGCATTAAATACTACCCGAATTTTGGTTGTGGTGCTCTCCGGCTTAACAACTGCATGATGGGGCAGGTAATATGAAGCTATTTTGTTATCTCGAATGATTTCGAGGGCCGGGACAGACTTCATATGACCGAGAATAGAGTATTCTTCGAGTACTTTAGAATAGTTGGAATGTAGCTCTTCGTTTTTGGATAAAGATCTCTCATTGCGCAAAAGTTGCTTAAGAGCGATGTGTCTGGAATGACCAAGTGCGATTGAGGAATCCTTAAAAGGAAGTCGTACTATATAACGACCAGTTACGTCCTTTGAAGTGGTTTCAGAGTACAATTTTTCACAAAATTCATCACTGATGGAAAGGAGTTTGGAATCGGAAATTTCCTCTACTTCCCAAAATTTAGCTAGCTGCTGATCGATTGAAACCTCGGAATAATAAGAGAGCATAGTTGAGAAAGTCTTTATCCTTTCCTGTGGCAAGGGACCTGAAAGAACCCAACCAAAAACCGTATTTTGCGCCACTAAGGATCCATAGATGTTTTGTCTGGCACCTTCTAAAATTATTAAAGGATATAAATCAGCTCCTATTACCAAATCAATATTAGATCTTTCATAAAAGAAAAGATCAGCAAGATCCAAGTCTAATGGACCGTCTAACTCTTCCACACTGACCATGCAAGAAGGTAAATTACCAGTCAAACCCTTTAAGACAATTGCACTAGCTAGAGTTGTTGTGACGACCGCGCTCATACCAGAAATGTCAGCTTGGATTGGAGTGACTGGAAGATTTAATCTTTGCTGAGCTTCCTCTGATATAAAGCTGGCTTCTGAACCTGGATCCAAAAGGTGGTATACATCGATTAAAGCAGTAGCGAGAAGAATGCGTTTATTTTTTTGGGTAAAAAGCGATTTATTTGGACGTTGTTGATTTGGTGCAGTGGACTGTATTTGCTGAACGGATTGTAAAGTAGTATTACTCGCGCTTGGAACAGGTGTGGTGGAAATGGAAGGTGATGCATGACTTGCTTGTGTTGGAGGGAGTAGATGTAAAAGAGTATGATGCCTTTCTTTGCACATCATACATGTATAGAGACTGCGACAATCTTTCATTAAATGCGTTGAAGCAAGGCAATTCACGCAATATTTTAAAGATCTCACCTTAGAAATCCTATCGGAAATATTTAGTTCCAAAAATTTAGGACAAAGGCGAAGCGGATGGGAGGCTTTACACAATGGACAGCTGAAATTGTTTGCTTTGGTGTGAAATGAACGATGTTGTAGTTGGCTTGATTTGTTTTGAATAGGCTTTGGTTTTCGATCTTTAATATCGGAAACAGTCTCTAACATCGGATACTGGTGCGTAAGGAACGAATCCATAGCAGACCATTCTGGAAGCTCACGAGGTTTTTTGAGTAATTGTTCCCACAACGACAATGTAGCTTGCGGAAGACAACTGGAGCACAAATAGATTAAGATGGGATGCCAAGACTTGGTATCGGCTTTATAGGCATTTAATATTGAAAGGCAATCATTAATATCACGTTGCAATTTTTTAATATTTTTGCCAGATTCAACACTGATCGCGGTTGGATTGAAAAGAACTTTTAATTGACTATTAATTAATATACGTTTGTTTTCGTATTGATCGGATAGGGCTTTCCAGGCTAAATCAAAATTATCTGCGGTAAGAGAAAATTTGCAAACAATATTGTTTGCTTCGCCTTTCGTTTTTGAACGAAGGTGATATAGTTTCTGTACTGCACATAACTTCGGATGGTTAATATAAATGGCGGTAAATAAATCACGTAAGGAAGGCCAAGATAAATAGTCGTCATGAAATGTATCTGTGTCGCAAGGCGGAACCTTAATAGACAACGCGGAATCAATACTTGGACCAGAAAGGCTCTTACTACTTGAAGCACTCGAATCTGAAATGTTATCACTTTTGATTAATTCAAGTTTTCGAACTAAGTCAATAACTTCACATAAACATGTAATATAGATGGCTGATAAGGAGTGGTATCTACATTTTATGGCTTTCAGATCATCTTGGGACGCTTCTTTATTACATTGTAGACAAAAGGAATATGCCTTTTTAATTTCTGTCCATAATTCCTTTAGTTCGACTTTCGATTAATTTAAAGAAGTAGTAGTTTGGTCTACCGAGGGAACTGCATTCAACTTTTCACGAAAATCGGTTAACTGATCTGCGGCAATGATGAAATCGTCTAACCCGATCATATTTGCAGTTATCGTATGTACTCGTAATTTAGGTATATAAAAAATAGCAATGAAATAAAGCGATGGAAAAGAAAGAGGAAAAGTGACTCACCTCAAGGAAATGGAAATTTATTACACTTTTTTCAACACAAAACGGTAGTTACCGCAATTTTGAAAACACCGTTGCTTTTGCAACAAGGAAACTTGTCAATTTTTCGATATGAAAAACACTTTGCAATACAAAACGGTAATCACCTTTAATTAAAATCACCGCTGCTTTTCCACAAAGGAATCTTATAATTTTGATATGGAAAAAGCACACTTTGCAGGCACAAAACGGTAATCGACGCTATATACCTTTGCAGAAAAAAACTTATGTACATACATATGTATGTATTATACGATTTTTATATATATATATATATTTTTTTTTTTTTTATATATATTAGATATGTGCATCATGCGTATACATTTTAACACTCGCGAAGAACTACTTATCAATATGTTATTTATGTATGAAAATTTTATACCTTTTTTCGCAATTTAAATGACAAATATGTATATAGAAATATAATACGCAAATAATTGCACTGCCGCACTGATTAAAAAGAAGTTCACGTACCTGTTAACAAATTGTTACTGATGTTAGTTGTTGACTTAAGCACAAAGCGTGGTCTCTCTTTTGTCAGCTTAGCAGCGCTGATATTAATTACGAATGATGCTGTGGTGTGGGAGTTTTGTCGTCGATTAGCGGTCGTTTTCCAAGCGGTGGATCAAGATCGAGATTATGTGTGTGTGTTGGACGTCAAAGAGCGGATGATCGGATTTGTGAATTGTGACCTCGTCTTTCCAATGATTGATTTGTGAGAAGATTTATTACAAATCTCGCAGTGGACGTCAGGGGAAAATTATGAGTACTGCGGATTGTAATTGGTGAATTTGAATGTGGATGATGATGAATTAGGATAACTTCTTGAAAGATGTAGGGATCTTCAAGAAATCCGTTGTTTAGTTTTCTGAAAATAGGGTTTCTTTTATTACACTATGCTGTCTTACCTTGACGGGAGTTGGTATAAGAAGAAAGTTGAACATTCATAAGAAATGGAGGATGGGTAGAAAAATGTGATTTTGCATTACAGCGCCATCTTACATAAAATATTGAGTTTACTTTAAATATGATAACCTTAATTCTATTACAATATTAAATAGTGATGTGCTTTCACGTGAACAGTATGACTTACCTCCTTTTGGGTCACCGCTAAACGGAGGGTTAAGGAAAGTTTTGAGTTCGTTGCTCTCTTTAAATTAATTACTTAGATATATGAAAACAATTTTATCATTTAATGAAAGCTTGATGTATTGCTATTTGATATAATTAATAACTTTTTAAGTATATAGGACTCAGATTTAATAAATTTAAATAAAGTAGAAAATGAGACAACAACCAGTACCGAGCCCCCTCTGTTCATCATTCGAGCCCTTAGCGTTCCAATGACGAGCCCCCCATATAAATCATAGCATAAAAATAAAATCATCGTTATTTTACTTTTAATTTATTTAAAATTTAAAAAAATAAAATATATTATTACATAAATTTATCACAAAAATTAACAAAAGCAGTCAAAAACATAAAAAAACGAACCAAAAATCATCAATTTTATCATAATTCATTACAAAAAAAACCTCCAAGGGACCAATAAGTTTTTTCGTTATAAAGAAGTTTAAGACATATTTCGCTATAGGGGAACTTTTAAGTCTGGCAGTGATTTTTTCCCATTTTTGTGTCAAGATTGAAGAATTTAATAAATTTAATGACTTTATACAGTCTTATTCTTTACTTTGTTGTAAAAGTCTTCCAATTTATGAAAGTGGGCATAGGCTTCGTCTGGTGTTTCTTCTGTCGTCTCAATGAAGAAGCTCCGTAAGGTATCAAGTGCATTCCTTATATTGGCACTTTCCACAGATCAGCAGTTCTTAATATGGGATAATACATGTGTCGCACGCACTACGAACAAATGCATAATGACACGATTGACCGGTTGGCACAAACTCAAAATTCTATCTACATACTAACATAGTTTACTTTCCAATAAACCAGCAACGAATTTTTGCATAGTAAAAAAACAGGGGAATTACCTAATTACTCGTATATATACGTTTCTAGCAAGCTGCCAAAAGAAGGTTGTGTTCGATTGTGTGTTCGGAGCACGCAATCTCACAATGCGTATATTGTTATTAAAAATTCGTTATAAGGAAACAAATTAGCCGTTATATAGAGAATCATGTATATAGGATTTCTTCAAAGTGAAACGGACAACAACAAATTTCACAATATAGAGAATTTCGTTACAAGGAAGTTCGTAACAAAGAAGTTTGACTGTATTATGTATGTAACTGAATTTTTACGTTATATTTTTCGCGTTATATTTTCTTTTTGCGTCCATTCTTTTATAAAGGGTGATTTTTTAGCTGGTTTGGTTTTGGCAACACTGGTTTTGACAGCTGACGTGTGTTTAGTACCTTGTGTCACTGTCAAACAGCTTCAGTTTGGTTTGCAATTTAACCATGGATCGTCTTACAAATGAACAACGCTTGCAAATTATTGAATTTTACTATCAAAATTCGTGCTCGGTTCGAAATGTTCATCGCGCGCTGCTTCCATTTTATGATCGGCATTCTCGACCTTCTGAGCAGTCTATTCGGAAGATTGTGACCAAATTTCGCACCAAATTTACTTTGTTGGACATTAAACCACCAACACGTTTACGTACTGTGCGTAGTGAAGAAAATATTGCGGCCGTATCAGCTAGTGTGACAGAAGACCGCGAAATGTCGATTCGGCGAATGGTGAACGCTACCGAGCGATGATAACAAACTTTTTTTTGCCCGAAATGGAAGTTCTTGACTTGCATGATATGTGGTTTCAACAAGACGGTGCCACATGCCACACAGCACGCGAAACAATGGCGCAATTGCGAGGCGAGTTTGGTGAACAGTTAATTTCACGTTTCGGGCCGGTCAATTGGCCGCCTAGATCGTGCGATTTGACACCATTAGATTATTTTTTGTGGGGGTATGTCAAGGCTAATGTCTATAGGGACAAGCCCGCTTCGATTGACGCACTGGAAGCCAACATCCATGCATTCATTCGTGAGATACCGGCCGATATGTGTGAAAGAGTATGCCAAAATTGGACTCAGTGGATGGGCTACCTGAGACGCAGCCGCGGTCAACATTTGCATGAAATTATCTTTAAACATTAAATTGCAAGGTTCAAACTATCGATTCAAATAAATATTTCATTCATTTTTTTGAATTTTTTGTGTTTTTTTTTTAAAAAAATAACCAACGGAAGGAATGAAAAAGACTTCGCTCCAAAATATAGCTAATTTTATTTGAAATGATTGTTATAAAAAATATTTATACATACATACATATGTATTTCCACATTAAAAAAGTATAAAGTAACCAAAAAAAAAATGTGTAGCTTTGTAGCCGGTATGTAACAGCATCAACTAGGACAATTCAAATTCGTAAAAATGAAGGTTTTCATACATAAACATCATCAACATCGTGTCCGTTGACGGGTTTTTATAAATATCTAATTTGATCTTGAATCTAGAACGATCAATCTAGGACGGTCGGACAAAAATGGCATTATCTTGGTTATGAAGACTTGTACAGTTCAAAGAGCATTATTGCTATATGTAACAACTTTTATGGGGGGAGGCTCGAATTAGGGTACTTTACCCTAATTGTTGTTACAGAACAGGATGTGATAGTTTATAAGGCCAGTGCCTTTACATACACCCCTATTCTGGAATCCGTCGGCGGGAATCTTCCACCGAAATTCGAAATTTCCTATCATTGAATCCGTTTGAAGGGAATCGTTCACTTGTCGGTAATATGAATGAGATTCACTTGATTATTCAAAACGACCGGATCGAATCTCCCCATACATTTGACATCCGCAACTACTTCAGTGCGGATCTGGTTGTTGTGTGGTATACTGTATACATAAAGGATTAAACTGTGCTGAACAAGGCTCTTAATTTGGATTCATTTTTTTTTTATTGCAAAATGTTTTAAAACAAATGAAGTGTTATTTTGATTTATCTTGTGTTGAATTTTTTTTATAAAATAAAATACAAATGAGTTGGACTGCAATTTTCTCAGGATTTATTCTCGTACATACGAGGGCTGTTTGAAAAGTTCTCGGCCTAACCTAGATTGAGTGACAATATGGAAATAAATTTATATTCCTTCAATAGCTTAATATTTAAGATAGTTGTGTGTCAAGTTTCGTTGTAGTTGGTCGCACAATTATTTTTCTACGATTTTTTGCGTGAACGACTCTGCTTGTATTTAAAAAAAATTGAGAAAACTGAAATCAGAGCCGTGATTAAATATTTTGTCAAAAAGTATATGACGCCAAGTCAAATGAAAGAAGGCTTTGATAGCACATTAGGGGAATCTGCGCCTTCGTATTCCATGGTAAAAAAGTGGGCAGCTTTGTTCAAACATGGCAGAGATAGCGTCGAAGATGATCCGAGGAGCGGTAGCGTTCGACATCCCCCACTTTAGAAAACATCGATAAAATTCATAAAATAGTTTTAGAAGATCAAAGATTAAAAGTACAGAAAATAGTGACACTTTATGGATCTCAACTGAGCGGATGTTCCATATTTTAACTGACAAATTAGGAATGAAAAAAATATCAGCAAGATGGGTGCCGCGTTTGTTGATCGAAGAACAGAAGTTCAGTCGGGTGTTGCCATGGCTAAGCTCCGATTTGGAGTACTGAAACACCCCCCTTGTTCGCCTGATTTGGCATCATCAGACTATTACCTGTTCCCCAATTCAAAAAAGCACTTGGCTGGATGAAAGTTTACAACCAACAAAGAGGTGTGCAGCGTAGCGCAAGCGGTTAGTGCATCGGACTACTGAGCCAGCGGTCTTGGGTTCGAATCCCGCCGCAAACACCTAAAATGTTTTTCACAGTGCCCACCTCTTCCGAATGCCTGACAAGCATTCAAGAGTATCATTTGTCATGTAAAGCTTCCCAACTCGCCGTTTGGAGACGACAGAAAACTGTAAGTCCCTTCCATTCGTGCAAAAATATAACGCGCACACATAAATGGTTGCGGGAAGCTAGGCTTGGTTCTACCTAGGACTGCTGAAGCCAAATATTTATTTATTTTTTAAAGAGGTGATAGCTGACCAGGAGCGGTTTTTTGAGGAGTTGGGGGAATCGGCTTATAAAAAAGGTATAGAAGCCCTGGAACATAGATGGAATAAGTGTATTGAAATAAGAGGAGAATATGTAGAAAAGGAATAAAAAAAAGTTATCAAATTTTCAATGTTCTATTGGTCAGGCCGAGAACTTTTCAAATAGCCCTCGTATGTGTTGTTTTCATTTGTGTTTGTTTGGCTCGAAATTTAGTTCATCCTCAGTGTTTGCTCTTAACTCCACGCGAGTTCTTCTTCTGCTTGCAGACATTTTCTCATTTTGATCAAAAACTACAGCCGCAGTATCAATTTTGGTTAATTTAACCACCTATTATTTTACAAAAAAAAAAGTAACATAAAATTCATGGAATAAAAAATCAACAGAAGTGAAAAGTAAGTACCTACCTGGAACAAGAATAAAAAAATTAAAGCACAAAAAATAAATGTAGATTAACAAGTAGGGTAACTTCGGGCATTATGGCGCAGATGGCATTATGGCGCACCTTGTAAATACCACATTTCCGGTTTACATATCTATAAATATTATAAAACTGTAGAGGTTTTTTTGTTGGTTACCTAATAGCGTGAAAACCGCTGGACAGATTTCGATGAAATTTTTTTTGAAATGCTCCTTAAGTACCCGGGATGATCACAAGCTATGTAATCTTTTGTTCAGGCTACTGGTTTTTACATAATAGTCAAAATAACTGTATATCGGTGAGGAATATTATGATTATACAGCCCTAACTCAATAATGGCTTATCGGATTGAAAAACAAAAAAATAGGTGAAATTAGTAGATTTGTCTCTCAATCATTTGAGATATAAAACATCCCTCTGGGTTGCCCTGAAGCTGAGCAGTTTTCAAAACAATTATTCAAAGCATCGCCCACAATTTTCCTTCAGTGGAGACCACTGCCAGCAGCCGGGCAGCAGCGGGTATCGTTGCAATAGTGTGTGCGTGTGAGTATATGTGCGCGCTCTAACGTGATCATATGGTTTGCACTTCAATGTGCTCTACAACCATTTGCGGCTCTCACACTCAAGCAATCTTAACAAATGAGGTGTCAAAAGAAAGAGAATTTTCCAAAGCAGTCAATTGCATTTTTAGTTTATTAATGTTATTAACAAATTAAAACAAAAAGATCAAAAATAAATATCCTACCCAAAATGCTGTTGCTTTAAGATCTAATTTTGGTTCATATATGTACATACATATACATATCATCATCACATAAATAAATCATCTGGGAAGTATTGGTTGTTCATTGATACGAAACCAAGGTAATATTGCCCTTGGATGTCGCGTCGCGTCGTCCCCGGAATAGTGATAATGTTCGAATTTTCTGTGACTGCTGTCTAATTGTGTGGGACGAATGCACCGTAAGGCAGTGGAAATCGTTAACAGAACCTAACAGGATAAACTTTAGGCACACGTTATCAGTAGTGCCATGAGGCATAAAAGCTAATGAAGTAAATGCCTGTCTGAAAAAGTCAAGTCTCTGGGATCCAATGTTACTCAAATGCACTTGACCGTCAATATGCAGGCACGAATAGGCGGCAATCCCAACGCACAAAATTTTTTCATTTGTTACTTAAAATTGGTGGAAGAATGCTTGCAGAAGAAAATGAAATTTATCCTTTTACGGTTACATATCACAACTAACAAACCGTGAGAATTCTTAGCTTTGTGAGCGAGCTATTTTGTTGCCTCGGAATGATCAAGCTCCAGCAAATGATAGCGAGATATTTTCACGTGTTGATGGTCAAAGTGCAGAATGTATGTAGACCAAGAAGTAACAACCAGCTATCTGGTCGAATTTTTAAATTCTCTATCTGCTCCATCCAGGGCTTCCATCATATAAATTAAATCTAAAAGTGGGTGTACCTACTATTCTTCTAAGAAACTTGAGCCCGCCTAAATTATGTAACGGCAACCGACCTAGAGTTACAATTCTGCAATGACATCTGGTAGAGGCGGAAGTGTTAACGGGCTACGGTTCGGTGCGGTTTTTGAGAACTATGAAATCTGCATTTAGGGCCTGAAAGTTACATATTGAAACGTTTTTGATATTGACGCAGTTAATCAACAAAATTTATTAAACACTTTTGTGGACTTAGACAAATACTTTGATGTTTCTTCGCTCCCACTGCAATTGCATATTAGTATGAATGAGTAAGCCCTTAGAATAGAATGCGAAGCAAGGCGAGCACGGGTTCAACTAGTAGAAAATAAAACGATGGAAAAACTTGAGTCTTCCTTGGTAGAGTGCCATGTTATGTTGTAAAGCTGTTGCGATCTTTTTTGCAAGTGAAAAAAATAATAAATAAAAAATACCCCACATTTGTCATCTGCATATATTTTTGGCTCTTTTTCATTTGCGTGTGGCTCCTTAAGTATAAAACGCACGGGGTTAGTATGCACACAGCGAAGTGAAGTGAATCATATTAGTTTTCATTTGGTGGCATTGATTAGTAAAAGTAAAGGAAAATCCAGCGTTTTTTTTTAAGTTTTGTGCAAATGTGTCTTTTTTGTAATATGGCGCACTTGCCGTAGGGGCATTATGGCGCACTCTAGCCCTTATGGGAGTCGCATATAAAGCATGTAAAAAAAGAATTATGCTAAGACTCTAGAACGATGACGACAGGAAGCATGTTTAGGTACTCCCACATGCCTAGGAGTAGAAAACGAGCAGAAAATTGTGGCTCGGTAAGGAAACTACAAGCGTATGGATTCGCACGTAACAGAAAAGAGCTGTTTTGAATAGGCTTTGAATAGGCTTTGAACAGGCAGACAAATATAGGCCAAGTCACAATTATAATTAGTCGTCGATGGTCCCACGACCCATGTACTTCATTCAAAAACACTTGTGATAGCTGTGACAAATCAAACCGCGATTAGAGCATCACGCCATATTGCCCAAGAGGATGCGCCATATTGCCCTATGCATAGGGCATTATGGTTTTTTGTAAAACATTTTTAACTTAACTTTTTCTTTGTTTAAATCATTGAATTATTATAATTACGTATTTTTGTTCTGATTTTCTTATATTTTCTAACCGTTTTTGTTTTTTAATGAAAAAGCTTTTCATGTTGAAATTATTTGAGAAACAAAAAAAAGTGCGCCATAATGCCCGAAGCTACCCTACCATACATTTTATGATTTGTCTTGATTTGTCTTCATTTCCTTCCAAGACCAACCTACTTTCCTCAATTTCTATCTGCCTTGCTTTCATCTGCTTAGTTTGCCGAATTTCCGCTAATATAGCTTCAGCCACGGAGAGCTTTCTGGCCTCCATTTCCAGAATTTCCCTCCCCGCTTTTTCCACTTTACTTCTTTTCGATGTGGAAGGTGTATCTGCAGGTGAAGAGACACTCGAATGCGGAGACGTTGACGGGGATAGTGACTGCCTTACACTGGAAAGCGGTCGCAGAGTATGAAGCGGTGGTCCCAGAGATTCGGGCGCGAGCGAATTAAATGTGGCGCATTCTTAGACACGAACTTCCGCCTCATAAATACTGCTCATCAGTTCAAAGTTGGGCCACGATATGCGGCCCCTTCCTGTGGATGTTTTCTTATTATTGTCCAAAATTTTATTAAAGCGAATTTTCAGATTTTGCACCTTTTTATCTAAAATCTGTACCCATGTTCTGTAACTCTCGCATCGAGACATTTTTCGACGGAACGCTGTGAATTGAATAAAAATACACTTTCCCGCATTCATCTGTTTCGGTAACTCTCGATGTCGAAAAACTTTTCGCATGAAACAATTTGGAAAAAAATTACTGGAAAGATGCAAGAAAACTTGTTTCTGTAACTTTCACATGCGAAAAGTTTTTTCGATTTTTTGTCAAAATTTCTCACTAAGTGTAAGGCATGCGAGAAAGACAGAATGGCAGAGAATAATAATAATAATGATAATAATAACCCCTTCCGGGATAAGCCTTGCCGCAGTGAGGTGGCTTTGATGTTTATTTCTGCGAAGCTAAGAGTTATGTTGACTCAGGACCACCGATGTCAAAAACATCGAGGTGGAGAAATGACACGTAACTAATTATCCCATAAATAAACATGGAGACACACAATGTTAATAGATTAGAAAGAATGCCGCTCCCGAGGTCGTCGGGCACCACCTGGAGCCAGCCCTCGGGATGACAGCATGAAAGCCGTTGGTGGTCAGATGCCTGTGAGAGCACTGTCAATAGTCATCACCCCAAAAGTGCAAATATGCTTCCTCGGAAATTGGGAGGCAGAGGTATAGTGAACATGGGTCAATTGCATTACCAGCAGCAACTAAATCTGAGAGCCTATTTCCAAAATACACCATTAGACCTATTAAAGGTCATTGCACTGAGCTATAATGAATACGCACCAGTGCAGCTCACCTCAGAAGACTTTCCTTGTCCCAATAATGTAAGAACCACTAGTGAGATTATCACAACTTGGAAATCGAAACCCATACATGGAGGCCACTCTCATGAGCTCCATATGCAATACGTCGACCAACAGCCCTCAAACCTGTGGCTTATCGAAGAAAACTTGTTTTCTGAAACTGAGAGATTCGTCATCGCCATACAAGACAAAGTCATAGCCACTAGAAATTATCGAAAGATTGTGATCAGGGATGAAGTAGAGGACAAGTGCAGACGGTGTGGAGACAACAGCGAAACCATCGAGCACGTCATCTCAGGATGCAGGGCACTTACTAGCCAGAATTACACAAATAGGTACAACGTCGCTCGATTGATAAACCAACAGCTGGCACTGAACAGCGCGTTACTTCAACAGCATACGCCCTACTATAAATACCAGCCCCTTCCTGTGCTAGGAAATAATCTCTACAAGCTTTATTGGGACCGGTCAATAACCACAGACCAGTATATACCCAGCAAACATACAAGACATAGTTCTGTTTCACAAGGCAAAAGTTGACAAAATTCTCCAAAAACTCCGCACTGGCAATAGAACTTAGGGCGATGTATGGCGCAGAGCAAGTGGAAATAACACCTATACTAATTTCAGCCACGGGCCACCACGAATTTTAAAAACACTGCTTAAAAAGATTGCATCCACAAATGCAAAGAGCTGTCTTGTTGAATACCTACTCAACAACAAGAGACCAAATGGCGTAGAACTTGGACTACGCTCCAACAGAGTCTAATTCTTTGGATACATACTCCCGGGATAGGTGTTTCCCAGCCTTTGAGCTGAGAATGAACATACAAATATATAAAAATCTCATGTCACGGTGTTTGTAATCGAACTCCTCCGAAACGGCCTGACCGATTTTTATGAAATATTTTGTGTATATTTGGTATGCATGAAAGTTCTTTGTTAAGTATATTTCATCCCGCCAGGTGGCGCTGGAGTCAAGTTATTAACAACTTCTATATTTATGGACTAAAAATGCTCACATTCAAAATATATGTTGGTTCAGTGCAGAAAGAGAAAATTATAAAATCTGGACCCGATAGGTGGTGCTGGAGTCAAGTTATTAGATCTACATTTATATACCATATAAATTAATGTATATATGTATGTTTGCCTTTTATAGACTCGGAAACTACCCAACCGATTTTGGTTATATTTTTAGCGTACGATTTATTTAATATAGAAAACAACAGCATCAGTGCGGTTACTCAACAACCGGTGGTTTCGGTACCTGTCATACAAAATTTAATTTCAGGTGAAATGTGAATCATTTTGGTCACTTAATATAGACAGACTGACAGATAGATAGATAGATAGATAGATAGATAGATAGATAGATAGATAGACAGAGAGACAGACAGACAGACAGACAGACAGACACGCAGACAGACAGGCAGGCAGACAGACAAACAGACAGAAAGACAGACAGGCAGATAGACATATAGATAGACAGACAGACAGACAGATAGACAGACAGACAGACAGGCAGACAGACAGACAGACAGATAGACAGATAGATAGACAGAAAGGCAGGCAGACAGACAGACAAACAGACAGATAGATAGATAGATAGATAGATAGATAGATGGATAGGTAGATAGATAGATAGATAGATAGATAGACAGACAGACAGACAGATAGAGAAAAAAATGGAAATCGAAGTTGAAAATAGAGCAGCAGTGATTGCTTCCTACTATGTACTTCCTTTCTATTATACCCGAATAACTATGTGCGCGGGCAAATTTTGAAAAGATAGGTGGATCGAAGCGCACCGGGTTACAGCTAGTAATAATATACTATCTGACAGAATTTAAGGAATAAAACTCAATATAATTTTTTTTTTGTTCTATGTCAAATACATTTTTCCATTGGAATACGAAACTATTTTTTCAAGTTTTCGACCTCAGTTACAGAAACACTTTTTTTCCAGAGGCGAGAAACACCGGAATTTTTTGTTTCATGAGTTCTCGATGCGAAAAGTTTTCGCATAAGTTACAGAACATGGGTACTGCTCTGTGAATTTGTATCCTTTTAATTTCATTCGCCGCCGAATCTCTAGGAACACCGTGCGCCGCTTCATTTTTGGGTTCCTCAAATCAGTTCTCTTCTCATTACATTCCTCTAAGAAGAGGAGAACTGTTTTGTGACCCCAACATGATTCCGCTTCTGAAAATACAAATACAAATTTTATCAAAAATAAAAAAAACCTTGTTCTTTTATATTAACCACTCTCAACGCTTGATGCCGAACTACCAACAAGTTATTTAATATTGTTTTTTGTTTAAAGTTACGTTAACCCTTGTGTCTACACCTAATAAAAATTCGTCTTGTCTACACTCGGCACACCCGGGTGTACCATACAAAATGCATGGTCGTATGGAGGTGACTGAAATAGGGCGAAAGTTAACAACGAATATACATGCAAAAAAAAGTATGACACATTTGGCTTTTGTTATTGTTCAATTTCTTTTATTTATTGTAATTATAAATATTATGAAAAATACTAATGAAGTGGAAAAATAAACAGCAAAAAAACAGTCAGTTTAACAGTAAGCGCTGTTGCTGCTAATACTACGCTAGGTTAGGAGGGTCGCTTGCAGTAGATGCAATTTCAGCCAGAGGCCATAAAGGTCCATTGTGAATACCCTAGTTGTGTATATCGAAGCATGCGTTTAACAAAACCATTTCGATCTATTGATAATTTTTTTTAGGTCTGTGAGCGGTATCTTAGCCAGGTCACCCAGGCCGTTCCCGAAGGGCCGGACATTGGCAAAGAAGGTGTGCTACAGATTCTATTTCATCCTCATCCATAGAACTTCTACAGAAGTCATTAGTAAGGATGTCGTATCTTCTGGCCATGTTTCCTATTATACAGTGTCCGGTTATAACACCGACTAGTGAATGGATTTGGCTTATTTTCGTAAGAAGCAAGGATGTTGTTCTCTTCTGGTCGACTGCGGGCCACAGGTTGCGGGTTATGGCGCAATCGCTAGTGTTGCGCCATCGGTCCTCGGCTAAATTAGTGGTGATGCGGTCTATTAGATGTTTAGCTATGTTGAACGCCGGTAAGACCTGTCTGTCAGCTACTGTTATATCCATATCAGAGCCTTTCCTGGCCAGTCGGTCTGCTGTTTCGTTCCCTTCTATACCCGCATGTCCGAGAACCCAAATGAGTAAATGAGTAGAGCTGTGTGGTGCTTTATCGCTTTAAGTGCCTTGAGGCACTCCTTTACGCATTTTGAATTCACGGAAGTGGAGTCCAGTGCTTTAAGTGCGGCTTGGCTGTCCACGCAGATGGTGATTTCCGTTGCTGGTAGTTCCATTGCTATATATTTATCTCTGATTGGAACACGCTGCAATAGTCGGCGCTAGTCGGTAAGACTGATTTATGGAAAGTTCTTCCGAGAAGACTCCTGCGCCGGTACCTTCCTCTGTTTTTGAACCGTCTGTAAAGATGGATGTTCCGATTATGGCCTTGTCGGAGTTGTTCCAGATCTGTCTGTCTGGTAAGGAGATCTTGAAGTATTTGGTGAAATCAAGCTGGGGTTTCTCATAATCTGTACAGGGCATGAGTCCTTTTTGATTAAAAATGTCCAATATGACTGTGTGTCCAGAGGAACGAGGCCTCCAGATTCCATTTTCTCTTAGTCTGAGAGCTCCTTTGGCTTACTACTACGCTACTTCTGCGTAAAAAATGTGTACACCCGGGTGTGCCAAGTGTATATTATAATGAAATCAGGCTTGAACACCCTCTAACTTAAATCTTATTAGCCCAAAACACACGGATGCATGCGCAATATTTTCGAAATATAGTAGCCGAGAGGTACTGAGCTCTACAGCAGGAGGAAATGTGAAGAAGTACATAAATGTATGTTATGATACTCTCTTACACAGAAGGCACACCAGGGGGTGCTGGTGTAGACACAAGGGTTAAATATTGTTAAAAAAAATGATAAACCCTTTGGTTACGTTTTTCTGCTTTAAGTAAAGTGTATTGTCATTTTTTATTTTGTTTATATTAAATGTTATGGTTTTTTGTTTAGTAATGTAGTAATGATAGCTATTGTTCGCTTCGTTTTTGCAAACTTTAAAGTTCAAATCTTTCTTTATTTAATCATCTTTAACAGGTTTAGGAGAAAGTTAGCTAGTGTACGGAGACTTTTTGGGCTCTGTGTATGTAACATAAGTGTAATGTAATGTATTAAATAATGTAAATATGTATGTACATAGAAGAGAAGTAGGCGTAGAGGGGTTCATTGGCCAATGGATAGTATCCATGCTTAAAACCACAATTATTCAGTCATCCCTAGGAAACAGCAATCTAACCAAATTTGTAAGCAGAGGACCGCCTCAGGGTGGTGTTATCTCGCCTCTACTATGCTTAATGTTCATGAACAAGATCTTAGTGCGTCTAGATAACGATGGAGTCAAGGCGGTAGCGTACGCGGATGATGTGATAATTTTGGTATCAGGAAAGTTCTCCTCTGGGATAAGCGAAGTCATGGAGAATGCTTTGAAGAAAGTTACCTCCTGGGCGGCGAGCTGCGGTCTTGGTGTTAATCCAAGCAAAACTGAAATGATACTTTTTACCACAAAAACCAAAGTACAAACGTTTGATCTTCCCAAACTAAACGGTCAGACACTCTCACTGTCCTCCAGTGCTTAGTATTTGGGCATTGGCCTTGACACTAAACTTAGCTGGAAGAACAATATTGAGCTACGGGTCAGGAAAGCATGCATAGCCTTCTACGCCACAAAACATTCGGAAAAAAGTGGGGACTGGAGCCTAAGATGACATTATGGATGTATACAGCCAATTCTCACATACGGTTCTTTAGTGTGGTGGCCCGGCCTAAGCAAAAAGTACAATATCAACCGAATCAGAAGAGTCCAAAGAACGGCAAGCATAGGCATCACAGGTGCGATTAGGTCATGCCCAACTGATGCTCTCTCTGTGCTTTTGCACCTTCTGCCACTCGATCTTCATACAAAAAGCACTGCACTGTGCAGTGCAGTCAGACAAGTGCTTGACTGCTAAGACGTATGGTCACAGTTAAATCCTGGATACACTACCAAATGGCCTAGTTGTGTCTCCTACAGATTATGTTATCCCCAATCTTAATTTCAAGAAACCCTTCGCCGCAAGCTTCCCCAGTAGAGAAGAATGGAAGCGAGGGAGATTGCTCACAGGCTTTGATACAACGGTATTCAACGATGTGTCAAAGATGGACTGCGGTGTGGGTGCGGGAATTTTCTCGGAAAAACTCGGCATATCTAAGTCCTACCGTCTTCCGAATTTCGCTAGCGTTTTCCAAGGGGAAGTACTGGCGATCCTCGAAGCCTGTCGCAACCTAATAAATGACTCAACACCCAAATATAATATCGCTATTATTACGGATAGCCAAGCCGCAATTAAAGCCATAAATTCGGCAACCACCTCTTCGAAACTAGTAGATCGTTGCCAGGAACAGCTCAACCGCCTGTGCAACCAGGCTAGGGCCACGCTTCTCTGGGTTCCAGGACATAGCGCCATTGAGGGTAACGAGAGAGCCGACGAACTTGCCAGGCGAGGATCAGCCCTTAACAGCTCACTAGCGGTAAACGTTCATATTCCTATAGGTGCTGTTAAGGGCAATATACTCTCACACTACTTAAAACTACTTAACTTAAAACTCGCTCTGGCGAGAGCCATGCAAAGCATACTAGGCAAGCTATTCTTCGACGACCTCAAAGAGATATCTGGGAAAAGTGTCGGAGAGCTGAACCTCTTCCTAAATTCCACAGGATAGATGCATGTGCGTCATGCGAAAACCCAAGCGATTTTGTTTTCGTAGTGGATTTAACAGTGTTTTTTTGCAAGGTCAAACCTTTAAAATGTCGTGCACTATTTATTACGCGCCTGACGGTATTAAGACTCGCAATGCCACTGTTTGCTTGGATTTTTGCTACAGAGTCGCTGAAGTTGGAAGCCAATCTAACCCTTAACTTATGTCGTGGGTCGAGTGGACCCATGTTGAAACTTTAACCCTCAACAGAACTAGTATCAATTTTGAAACTATGTATTTCGTGAAAAAATGTTGAATAACTTTTTTGCTCGCCGAGCTTTCGACCCGTGCTTTAGTGACTTTCATTTTGTCGTCGAAATACGTCGTTTTTCACTTTCGGTAGATGACTCGGATGGACGAGGTCGAAATCCTGGACCAATAGTGTTTTTCTGTACAGTAAAGGCCCCATAGTATCAAAAATGACCCTACGCTTAAAATTTCAGTACCAAATGTAAAGAGCATCAAACAAATTGAAACTTTTTTTTGTCTGATATTGGTGCGCATGTTGCTTAGCATAAGCCAAATGCGGGTTGGTGATGAAATACCTCTTTTCAAAATACCTTTCCCAAAATACCTTTTCCCAAAATACCTTTTGGACAAAATACCTTTTTGGAAATGTGGATTATTGAGAGAAGGCGCGCGCCGCCTCCAAAGGGTATTTTAGCCTTCTCTTTATACCACATTTCTAAAAATGTATTCAAGTCTGGATTTGTGCAGAAGTTGCTGACTTCCTCTTTATTAATAGTTTGGGCTTCGCTTCTATTTCTGAGCATAATATTTCATTACCCAAAATATATATAATCATATATAATCAATACCCAAAAAAAAAATCAAAAAAAAACAAAAAAAAAACAAAAAAAACAGATGGAACCGTCAACCCACCACGTCCTCGTCGTGGTTCTGGAATAACAGAAACTGGGTTGGATCTAGTATTGGCGAAATACCTTCAAAATCCCTTTTTTTCGAAAAAAGGTATTTTGTCCAAAAGGTATTTTCGCAAAAAGAATTATGTCCAAAGGTCAGAATATCAAAAAAAGGTATTTTGTCCAAAAGGTATTTTGGAATTAGGTATTTCGTAGGGTTCCCGCCAAATGCATTTTTTTGTGTGTGTGTGAAGTCAGCCGCGCATTTATGTATGTCACGTTAAATTTTTGATTTTTCTTCATTTCGATTTTTTGCCATTTTTTTTTATTCAAATAATCAATTTTCGACTCTCGTAAATTATATTTTTTCTTTTATTATTGACAATACCTATTCAAAAATTGTTCTGATAAAGAATAACAAAGGAACGGCGAACTGCATCATTGGATTTTCTGATATCGTTGTTTGCGTGTCTTCAGAACTTAGATTTTAGCTGCAGGGTAATTTCTGATACTAATCTGGATAAGGAAAAAAAGTTGAGGGTTAATCCTGTGTTAAAAGCGCAACGGTCGCCGCAGCTGTTTCTGCTTTACAGTACCTTGCTACAGTAAGTCGAAGTGGGTCCCAATTAGGGTTGCCAGATTTTTCTCGCAGCTCGACGGGACAAATGGCAAAAATATGAAAAATACGCGGGATTTTAAAATTTCTCCCGGGACAAAATAAAAACTCAAAATATAAGATATCAAAATTGTATATTTTTGAATTTATATACATATATTTTTTTTTATTAAACAATCTCTCGAAATGGACCGAAAAATGTGGATTGGGGGCTAAGCCTCAGAAATGGAACTGGTTCTTTTCACCAGGAAGTCCAAAATTCCTCAGATAGACCCCCTTCTATATACGGTACCAAACTAGTCTTAGCCGACAAAGCAAAGTACCTAGATCTAATCCTGGACCAAAAACTTAGCTGGAAGCTCAATAGCCAGCGAAAAATTAAGAAAGCTACCAGAACCCTCTACTCTTGCAAGAAAGCCATTGGCAGCAAATGGGAATTTCAACACCGCATAACCCATTGGCTCTCTATGTGTCTGTTATCAGACCGATTCTGATGAATGACGTAGTTGTCTGGTGGACCGCCTTAGACAAAGCTATACATCGCGACCGCCTAGGGAAACTAAAAATATTAACGTGTGTGTATTAGTGGAGCCCTAAGATCAGCACCATCTCTCCTTTCGCCTCCCTGATCACTGTAGCCCGTTTCAAGCGGAGATTATGGCGATTTTGGAAGCACTGTCGTGGTCCAAGAGAAATGTAATATCCACTAACGATATTAGAATCTTCTCGGATAGCCAGGCGGTCTTAGAATCTCTGGAATCAGTCTTCTCCACTTCTAAGACTACCTCCAACTGCCGTTCATCTCTTGTAGAGATGGCTAGTAAGTTTAATATTCACATTTGATTTCGGAAGCACTGTCCTGGACCAAGAGGAATGTAATATCCACTAACGATATTAGAATCTTCTCGGATAGCCAGGCGGTCTTGGAATCTCTGGAATCAGTCTTCTCCACTTCTAAGACTACCTCCAACTGCCGTTCATCTCTTGTAGAGATGGCTAGTAAGTTTAATATTCACATTTGATTTCGGAAGCACTGTCCTGGACCAAGAGGAATGTAATATCCACTAACGATATTAGAATCTTCTCGGATAGCCAGGCGGTCTTGGAATCTCTGGAATCAGTCTTCTCCACTTCTAAGACTACCTCCAACTGCCGTTCATCTCTTGTAGAGATGGCTAGTAAGTTTAATATTCACATTTGATTTCGGAAGCACTGTCCTGGACCAAGAGAAATGTAATATCCACTAACGATATTAGAATCTTCTCGGATAGCCAGGCGGTCTTAGAATCTCTGGAATCAGTCTTCTCCACTTCTAAGACTACCTCCAACTGCCGTTCATCTCTTGTAGAGATGGCTAGTAAGTTTAATATTCACATTTGATGGGAGCCGGGGCACAGGGACATTTCAGCGAATTGTCAAGCTGACGAGCTCGCTAAACTAAAAACAACAATACCTATTCTACCCGATAAGAAGAATATAGGTACGCCCCTCGCTACTTAAAAGCTATCAATCAAACTTGACACAGTCAATAAAACCAATGCTAGATGGGAAGGTGGAACTCTGGCTACCTCTTAATGCCTTCTGTGCCTTAAAAGACTTCACGATTATCGGTGTTATTACATTTCACTGTCATATACATTTTTACGTGATAGAATAAAATTCATTAAAAAATATAATTTCATATTAAGTCTCAAATTATTTGTGTTTAATATTTTTTCGCAACTCGGGACAAAAGCTGTCCCGGCGGGACAATCGAAATTATGTCTAAAATCCGGGACGTCCCAGCTGGCAACGCTAGTTCCAATGTCCCAACATGACCAATGTCAAAAATGTTCAAAGAGAATATTTTCAGTTTTTGTTAACATTGTTGTGGGCTCAGACATTGAAGACGACACCGATTTGTTGGTATCGGGATGTGAAGATAATGTAGCGAAAGAGCAGGAAGACATTGTGGTTGTAAGCCAAAAGGAATTTGCTCGCCCAGATGATGCAAATGAATTGCTGAGCGAGAAAGGTTATGTCTTAGAAGACCAGGACCAGGCAAAAATCACTACATTAATTGCAGCGGTATTTGAGGAAGGTGCAGTTACTTTAAATAGTTCAGCAATAGTTCAAATAATCCATAGATTAACACATGCATCTCAGGATGTTACTAACTATACAAGGAAAGAACATATAAAATTGTGAAGAAAACAATTTGTAAGCACTGATTCCATTGGGAAAAAGCGAAGAATTTTTACAAGCTAACGGTATAAGTTCCTATTTGTTCTTCAAATGAAACTTTTTCTGACGAATTATTGGAGTAATTTTCATTTGACACAAGCGTTTGACAATTGACGACTCGGGACACACAAAAATAATGGACGAAACTTTAAGCCCACTGATCCCAACGAAATCAAAAAGTTGTAGTAGGTAGTTTCACATTTTAATTAGCAGTATGAAACTTGCGCGACTTAAACTTTACTGGGATCCTCTCATTGGGCATGGGTTGATCTTCTAGACTAGATCAACATATGTATGTACATATTGCGTAATAAGCTTTTATTTAATCAATGAAATGAACTCTGCACCCAGAGAAAAAATGAGGTAAGACCACTACGCGATATTCAGCTAGACGAAAAGTCGCCACTCACGATAGAAAAAAATGCTACGAGATCCAAAAACAATCGCAAGACTAGCAAAGGAGGTTTTTTGATTTGATTTTTCTTTACAATAATACTATTCATGATTATATTAGTTCTTTGTAAAAATGTCTGCAAATAAATCGAGAAGTTATTTTTTTGTTAATTTGGAGCACGAATTTTGTTTAATTGGAGCGGATTGTCTATTTAAATGTACATTACTAAAACCCATCTTCCAAAATTTTTTTTTAACTGAAAGTCTCAACACATGATATTTGAAGCATTTTATTGATCTAAAAATATCACCCACATAGTTTTAATACGGTCACAATTAATTCCCGTGCCAAAGGGTTAATCATATTTTAAAACAGGTGGACCCAATGGACCCCACGACTATAGAAGCGTTCACTATTTTCAAGGCATCAGTTAACCCACATACTCCGGGTAATATTTTTTTTTTCTATTTCTTAATATTGTCTCTATTTACTTTATCCACTCGGTCGATATCTTATTTTTTATTATATTTAGCAAACACTATCCTGAAAAGTGCAATTTTAAGATGTGACATTATGTCACAGTAGGAATATTGTGTGTTAATTTGACTAAAAAAAATGTTTTCCATGACCAATTAAAGAAGTCAAAAAGATTTATTATAAATATTTTATATTTGAAAATAAACTATTCTTGTATATGAAATTTATAAAAGCAATAATAGTGCAATGCAACATCGCATTGATTTCATTTCGATGGCACACACGGCATCTTTTCCGCATATCTTGCTTTATTATGATGTGATTCATTTGATCATAAAGCATCATTGACAGTAGACTACTTTCCTTGATAGGTATCAACCCAAACCTTCAAGCCATTCACAGTCGCACACACCTTCCCAAAATTTGTATCCCCATCTTATACATATGTAGGTTACTTCTGCATATACTGTTTTGTGCTATAGCGATCAAAGTAAGGCTCCATGGCTTCGTCGACACTATATGCAGCTTTAAGTAACTTATTGTTCAGTACATCAAATCAAAAGCCTTACTTTGGCAAATTTATCACTGCTTTCAAGCATATTAATTTTGCAAACATGTACAAATGCTGACATGATAAAGTTGAATCGACCACGGGACAAAGATTTTGCAGCTCATTTGGAGTAAGTATCTTAAGCTTTCTCCCAATACATTGATCGCCTGGAAAAATCCATTGCAACTGCTAAGCAAAAGAATCTCAACAAAGCTCTTCATTTCCGCGGGAGTTAGATTTCCAATTAAATTCTTCTGAGCAGCGTAAGTGTTGGTATGATGGCTTATCAAATGCCGTACTTCGGTGTATAAAAATTGCGAAATTTTTGGCCAAATCCACATCTACATCATGAATTCTTACTCCACTCTTCGATGCCATTTTTGTATTCCATTTGTATGTTTGCTTCTGATAGGGTTTCTGAATTCTTGAAAGAGACGCATCAGGAATAGCTAGGAGAATATCACTTTCTGATTCCCATTCACTCCCATTGTCGTCATCTGCACAAATATCGCCGGGGCTTCATGATCGGCATCTCCGGAATCTTTATCAGTCATGCTCATGTACTCATTTGCATTATTGGGCGGCAAAATGTAAACATTTTCATTTTCTAACTCACTTTCCTCTTCTAGAAGATCCTGAATTTCGTGAACGTTTAAATATAAAAACACAAAAGAATGATAGTACTCCTACTGATACATTGTGTCACATCAATTTTCCAACCGCAATAATATAAGAAATATTAGCTGCATTGACAAATAAACTTTCAGGATTTAAAGCTGCATTTCTCGTGAATATAAATAATACAAGAAATGATCTGCACATCAATAAGTAAATAATATATTACTTACTTTTTACTGCACATTGTCATCTTTTTTAAAAACTTAAAATTCCGATAGAAAAAACATACACTTACGATCTTAAATTGGCACGAAAAAGACTAAATTCTGGAAGATGGACAACAGAATCAAAGGACTGCAATTTGAAAAAATAAAATAATGCCAACTATGGTCGTTTGCGATTTGATTTATTTTGCTGTTACATAATGTACCGCTAGAAGGATGTGGGTTAAGGGCTAAGAACAATTCTTCTGTCTGCTTCTGATGTGACTCCTGCTTGCCGTTTTTTCATGTTTTTTTCCGAAGTTTTCTTTCTGCTTCAGAAATGACCACACAACTTTAGCGCTTCTTGCAATTTTTTCGGCGATTGTGCGTAAGGGGAATCCAGTTTTCTATTTTTGCCTTTTCTGCAGTTTGCATTTGCGCAGCCAATTTTTGCTCTAAATAAAAAAAAATAAAATTTGCAGTCTGCAGACTGATTACTATTTTTCCTTTTTTTTCATCGTACCTTTTCATAACGAAATGCAGCGACTTCCATTAAGCGAATGTTTTATTATTTATTATTGATTATTTATTATTTATTATTTATAATTTATTATTTATTATTTATTATTTATAATTTATTATTTATTATTTATTATTTATAATTTATTATTTATTATTTATTATTTATTATTTATTATTTATTATTTATTATATATTATATATTATTTATTATTTGTTATTCATACGTAATTTTAAATTCCTATGTGCATGTATAAATGGGTAAATTTTTTTATTTTCACTTTTTTTTTTTTTTTTACTTAAATTTGAGGTTTTTCCGTTATTTCCTCAATATATGTTTTTTTGATTGAAATAATTTTTTTATAAATCTAAAATAAATTCTCCAGTAGAAAGATATAACTATATATCACATCTCTGTATATCAAATTCTGTAAATTGTGCGATAACACATTGTTAATTATAAACGAAATAAAAATCTTGAAAAAAAGTGGGGCAAAAATAAAACACTGTTTTCTATGCAGGAATGAAAAAATGCATAGAATAACAATCTAACATGACTTTTTGCATTATTCTCTGTATGCAGTGTTTTTCGGTATGGATTCCTCTTTTAAAAAATAAAACAATCAGGGTGCTTTTTGAACCTCCCAAAGCACTAAACGGTTTAGCCCATTACCTGCCAAGCATATTAAAAATGAAAATAAATGAAAGATATTTTTTAAGTAGTTCATTTATTGTATTATGTTACCAAAAATGCATTTTTTATAAAAAAAAAGTTGTACTTTGTGGTAGAAGGGGGTGTACTCAAGTGAGTACACTGGCTCTATATGGGTGCAACAAAACTGAAAACTTATCCTACGTATTGTATTGCTTGAAGCATTCTTTCTCAACGCAAAGAGTTGTGCTACACTTCTCACACATCCAACGAACTCGGTTATTGCATATCTTGCATCTTAGCTGATTTGGAACCCGTTTGGGAAAATGTCCTCCCTCGCTGAGTACGACACTTCTTGGAACGTTCGGTTTATTTGGAACTTTTTTCGGAGGAATTGATCGTAGATAAGTCCTTGTTATGGATCTAATGAAAGACAGAAGATCACCGCTTTCACTCGTATTCAAGCAATGAAGACGCCAAGCGTTCACTGCCATAGAGTTTATCATATGAGTAAATAGCGGCCATCACCACTTCTTTCCCCTTACTTGGATACTATAGGTATTCACAAATTGATCA
Source organism: Brachyopa scutellaris (assembly GCA_949775065.1). Lineage (NCBI taxonomy): Eukaryota > Metazoa > Arthropoda > Insecta > Diptera > Syrphidae > Brachyopa > Brachyopa scutellaris. The sequence continues at coordinate 7,095,438 of OX459116.1, forward strand.
TGAAGATCGACTCCTCCCATGCTTTTGTTATAAGCGGCAAGTTGCCTTGGCTGGGGTACATCCACTTTTCGCTTCTCTAATTGTGACCACCTTTTAACTTTTCCATAAAGCTCAAGCTTATCGTAGTTTGTTGCGATTGTAACCACTGCATTGTCTTTCCAACGAACTATCAATATGCCATTATTTTGATTGTATTTATGATGAGAGTAGCCACGTTGGTTTTTGCTCACGCTTTGCAATGATTCCAAAGAACAGTTTTTCGTTCTGTTATCTCTAATAGTACCTGTGGCACGAAATCCCTTGTTGCGAAGGGTAACCAATAGATCGTAGCTCGTGAAATAGTTGTCAAAGAAGACGATGTGGTCACTTGGCTTTGTAACAACTTCCAGTAGATCAAGAGCAACACGTGATCCAAGTGGTATGGTCTTATTTACATTCTGTACATTTTTAGCACCGCAATATGTATCGAAGTTGTAGCAGTATCCATCACTGCTATACAGCGTCCAGTCCTTGAAGCCAAATCGAACTGGTTTTCCACGGATGAACTGCTTGGCCAAGTGATGTCCGAAATACTTTACCATCGCTTCGTCAATCGATAGCATTTCATGGAAGAATCCCCACTGCTGATATTTTTTGCATAGCAAATTCATCAACGGTCTAACCTTGGCCATCTTGTCGCTTCTGTCTATAGTGCTATTGCTAGCCAGATGTAGAAAATGCTCGATTTCTTTGAAGCGATTTCGGGACATTGCATTCGCCACCAGTGGAACACGGGTATCTTCGTCCTACATAGATTCCTGTGGTAAGGAGTGAAAGCCACTAAGAAGCATTATGCCGATAAATTTTTTTAAATCCTCTTTGGAAAATTAAAAATTGTGGCAGTTTTGGTCACAAGCGTAAAGAAGGGTTTGTTCCACAATTAGTTTTGTAACATCGTTGTCAAAGAATTGTTCAAATATTTGAACCGGTCCTTCTAATTTTTCTTCTACGTTGACCAAACTCTTAAAAAAATGATGTGTTACACATAACTCCGGCGTAGACGAAGCATTGTTTGACCAATTTGGTACAACACTTTGAAGCTGGTGGTTTGACGAACTTACATTCAACTCAGCAAGAGGAACACAGTCTTCACTATCAAAACCGTCGTTCAAATCTACTTCAATGGATCCCGGAACATCAGCCGGAAGCTTTTTCTACATCTATATCCTCTTCATCAGTTTGGATGTCCACATCTGGTGGAACAATAACTATATCCACTTGATTTCCATCAACAGGCAAATCATCCAAAGCCATGGATAAACCTGGATATCGTTTGCCATAAAAATTGCGGCAGTTTATTGACTTGAATTCCATGTATCTAACAATTAAAAAAAAAAAAAAATTTAGTGCATTCGCCCACTGTACTCAAACGAGTACACCACATTTCCAAAAGACTTACCAGCTTATTAGTTGACCCTTTCTTTATTTTTGTTTAGCTTTACTAACGAGGGTTTAGCTCGAATTTTTAACAGGTTGTTTTTTATTTGACTGCCGCAGAAGATTTTCTCTAGTATTATACAAAAATTCGTGAATTTAAAATAAATTGAAATCTTTACTATTCACCCAAATTTTGAAAAAGAACATGTACCAAAACAAGGCTTCTGTATAATGTTCATACAGATGACATTGATTGCATTGAGGTCAAATGAATGAAAATGCATCGCCTACTTTCGCAGAAAAACGTAATTAAAAGTTTCAAAAAATATGTACTCAACCGAGTACAATGGCAGGTAATGGGTTTATCTTAAGAAATATCAAATTTCAAATTTATTTATTAGCATCATTATAGCATAGTAAGACTGATTGTCTTTTAAATTAATACAATAGTTATAAAGGGTAATTTTTTAGCTGGTTTGGTTTTGGCAACACTGGTTTTGACAGCTGACGTGTGTTTAGTACCTTGTGTCACTGTCAAACAGCTTCAGTTTGGTTTGCAATTTAACCATGGATCGTCTTACAAATGAACAACGCTTGCAAATTATTGAATTTTACTATCAAAATTCGTGCTCGGTTCGAAATGTTTTTTTCATCGATTTATCGAAAAATTGTGTTCAGCGATGAGGCTCATTTTTGGTTGAATGGGTACGTAAATAAGCAAAATTGCCGCATTTGGAGTGAAGATCAGCCAGAAGCATTGCAACAGCTACCAATGCATCCCGAAAAAGCCACTGTTTGGTGCGGTTTATGGGCCGGCGGCATTATTGGGCCATATTTCTTCAAAGATGATGCGAATCGCAGCGTTACTGTCAATGGTGAACGCTACCGAGCGATGATAACAAACTTTTTTTTGCCCGAAATGGAAGTTCTTGACTTGCATGATATGTGGTTTCAACAAGACGGTGCCACATGCCACACAGCACGCGAAACAATGGCGCAATTGCGAGGCGAGTTTGGTGAACAGTTAATTTCACGTTTCGGGCCGGTCAATTGGCCGCCTAGATCGTGCGATTTGACACCATTAGATTATTTTTTGTGGGGGTATGTCAAGGCTAATGTCTATAGGGACAAGCCCGCTTCGATTGACGCACTGGAAGCCAACATCCATGCATTCATTCGTGAGATACCGGCCGATATGTGTGAAAGAGTATGCCAAAATTGGACTCAGCGGATGGGCTACCTGAGACGCAGCCGCGGTCAACATTTGCATGAAATTATCTTTAAACATTAAATTGCAAGGTTCAAACTATCGATTCAAATAAATATTTCATTCATTTTTTCGAATTTTTTGTGTTTTTTTTTTAAAAAAAGTTCTCAACCTCTTAAAAAATCACAAATGTATGTGCATATAAAACTATAAATCTATTTGTTAAACAAATGTAAATATTTAATATCTAAAAGCTAAGCCTTAAAAACTAATATTTCTTCTTTAAAAAAGCTTTATTTTCAAAATTACATATATGATTTATTTATTGAATGCTAAGTTGCAAAATATCCTTTAACGTCCTTTTCGAAGCTACCCCTACCGTTCAGTCTCCTAACACTGGAGGGAAGTGAGTTCCACAGTCGTGTAGCATAGACAAAAAATAAAAACGGTAGAATAAAAACCCCATTTCTGACCGAATGAGCGCTTTGTAGTCTCTGAAAGAGATATTGGGGACTTGTATTAAATTTCAAGTCGAATAAAAACATAAGGATTTTAAAGTCAAGGTACTTTTCTAATGGCATATTGAAGACACTGACCGTATATTCAGAGACATGATCATATCTACGCTGGTTGTATACAAATCGTACAACGTTGTTGAATGCAACATTAAACTTTCGTTTACTGTCACTATCCAGATCACAGAAAACGGGTTGAGCGTAAAAAAGAATTGGTAGCAAAAGTGATTTTATCAGCATCATTTTAATCTTAGTTGGAAGACACGTCGCTGAAAGATAAAGAGTTCGCAGTCCACCATAGACTTTTCCCACTGTGTACGTAATATGGTCATTCCAGGTAAGTGTTTGAGTAAAAATGACACCTAGGTTTTTAACTGATTTATAGTACAGTACCTCATCACGGGCAACCTGTATTCTAGGGAAATACGATGTGTCGATGACTCTTCTAGACACAACTATTGCTTGACTTTTCTTGCTGTTTAACTTAAGTCCGTTTCTTTTTGACCATTTAGCAATCAGTAATAAATCTTCATTTATACGTTCTGTTGCATCTTCAACCAAACCCAGCGGATAGCTCAGATGAATTTGTACATCGTCAGCATACATCTAAACTGTGCAGTGCTTTAACACTCGGGGCAGGTCACTATTAAATAGGGTGAAAAACAAAGGTCCGAGGATTGATCCTTGAGGAACACCCGCATTGATTGCTTCAAAATTCGAAAATTTTCCACCAACAGACACAGCAGAGCTTCTGTCGACTAGATAATTTTCCACGAGCTTTAAAGCCGTGTCTTCGAAATTGAAAAAGATCTTCATTTTCTTTAAAAGCCGCCTGTGTGGAACTGTATCAAAGGCTTTGGAGAAGTCCAAGAGCACCAGTGATGTAACATAATCTTTATCCATGTTTATACGTAAGTCTTCTACTAAATTTAAAATAGCAGTCGTACAACTGTGCTTTGCTCTAAAGCCTGATTGACAAACCGCGAGCAAGTTGAAATTATTTAGGTGGTTTAACATTTGCCAGCTTATTAATTTTTCAAAGACTTTTGATAAAAATGGTAAAATAGATATCGGGCGATACTCTTTGGTGCTAGTGTTTGTATTTTTTTAAAATTGGGACTATTTTCCATTTTCTCCAGGTCGTCGGATATATCGAAGTAGTGATAATGCTATTAAAAACATGCGAAACATAAGGCAATATATATGAAAAAAAAAAAAACATATGCTCAAAGGCAATCCTGTGTACATCAGGTGTTCCCCAAGGTAGCCATCTGGGTCCGTTACTTTTCATAATTTTTATCAACGATATTCTTTCGGTGATAAATCATTGCGAATGTTTGTTGTATGCTGATGATCTAAAGCTGTTTTTAAAAATAACATGTCTCGAAGATTGTCAATGGATTCAATCTGACGTTGATTCTCTGTCTAATTGGTGTTTTTCAAATGGCCTAAAACTTAATATTAAAAAGTGCAATGTAATTTCTTTCTCAAGAAAAGCATCTTGTTTGTCGTTTGCCTGCAGTATTGAATCTGAGCTTATAAATCGAGTCACTTGTATTAAAGACTTAGGTATAATACTTGACTCCTCATTTTCTTTTAATAGTCATTTCGACTATTTGGTCCCTAAAGCCAACTCATTAGTCGGTTTCATTAAAAGAAACGGAAAGGATTTTAGGGATCCCTACGTCCTACTATCCCTATATTCATCTCTCGTTAGATCGCTCCTGGAGTATGCAGATGTTATTTGGAGTCCTGCAGTTAAACTTCACTCTGACAGGCTTGAAAGGATTCAAAGACGATTCACAAAATATATATTTCAGCAAATGCGATGGGGTTTTTGTCCCGATTACAAAGCTAGATGTCAATTGCTTGGAATAAAATCGCTAGAATCCAGACGTGCTATCCATGGTGTAATGCTGGTGAGGGATTTATTGTGTTACCACATAAAGAGTCCATCGCTTCTTGCGTTGGTACCAATTTATGTACCCGCTAGGTCTCTTAGAGCGAGATTTTACTTATTTCAAAAACCACACAGAACAAATTATGGCTATAATGAACCCTTATCAAGATCTGTTAGGTATTTTAATGAAGTGTCCTTAAATATTGATATGTTATGTTTAACTCGAGAAAAATTTAAATCTGAAATTTTGTACTTATTTTTATTCTAATCCTTATATTGTATATATATACTTAAATTGTTGTAAATCTGTTAGCTGTAATATTGCTTGTAGATAAATAAATAAATAAATAAATAAATAAAATAATACCTTTTAGGAACTTCGGGTGCATAAGATCAAGACCGATTGCATTGGATTTTATTGCGAGAACTGCTTTCCAAACATCAAAGCCATTAATTCTATTAAATCTGAAACTGTTATTGGTGTCTGTCAGTGTGAAAGAATCAGTAGGTGATTCTTCACAATCATCGTTATTACTAATTGCAGACGTAGTAGACGCGGCAGCAAACATTTTGTTTAGATCATTTAAATTAGAATCAATACAATCAGATAACTTTTGTTTAGTTACACCCATTTTCTTAATACATATTACCCCACGTTTTTTTCGTGGATAGATTAGGTTTAAACTTTGCCGCAAAAAATTTAGCCTTTGATTTTTTGATTGCCAAATTGACGGCATTTCGTAATCTTTTAAAGTTTTCGTACAACATAGGCAATCTATATCTTTTCCACCTTTTATATGCAAGATTTCTATTCAAAATGAGGGATTGGATTTTACTACTGAACCATTCGCATTCTCGATTCCGAATTACAATCGTTGTTTCTATTCAAGTGGCGCGTAGTGTATGTAGGTATGAACATATGGACTCGTACACTGTACTCGTATATGATAGGTAAATCAATTTCAATAGCACTAAAATCCCAAAGTTATTGTTTTTTGTTTTAACCGCATTCGAGTATTTTTTGAACAATTTCCGGAAATCCACGACCAGATCCCTATCCCACCCAACCCATCTCAAATTATTATATGTACATTCCCTTATTCGGATCCAGAATGATAATTGCGATCGCCATGAACATCTTCTTATCAACCTATGGGACAGTGACAGCAGTGTATTGCAACATGAGTCATATTATTAAGAGCCAAGAACATAAATGAAAGAATCAAACAAAAAGGAAAAGGTGCCTAGTAGATAATTGCGTCTATTAAAATGTTGACAACATCATTTGTGAAAATGTTGATAAAAAATTTTATTTCGAACGCTGCATTTAGGCAACATTGAAAACTGTATACATGAATATTAAAAAAAAAAAAATCTTATACAGCGTCATCGACTAATATCCGAAGTTAATATTTTTTATTTTTTTTTTTTATTTTTTTTTGTCAGTAAAATTTTTGTTGTTGCAGTATGATGTGTTTTCCTCCTTTTAATATACAATATCCCATTTGTGTTGCAAATGCAAAAAACACTTGGTTTCCGTATCAGTACGACGACGACGACGACGACGACCGACGGGGTTTTTTCTCGCCTTTGATTTTTTACGCTTCTGTAGCTAAGCAGGGCTGCGCTGTTGCTGGTGGCGCGTTCACTGCTGCTAATGTCGTCCACAAATATACCCGGCATGTTAATCTACTCGCATTGCCAGTTGCCTCCGGCATTTCGAAGCGATCGGTTGTGTCCCATACTTTTGTATACATACGATATTTTGCACCCCCTCTCACAGTTTCAGATGCAAAAGCAAATGCTATCAAAACAAATTTAATTAATGAAAACCGACAAAACTTGTAATCCTTCCGCAAAATATTTCTAACCGAAAACTGTGTGCAAACTTTTATGTTTCAAATAATTTAATTCTGCTCTGTAAAACACGTTGCATTAAGGCAAAAAATCATCAAAAAAAAAAAAAAACAACAAAAAAACAAAAAGATATGCGCATACATACATAGGTACATATGTACTTATTTTAAATTTAAATCTGTCGCGCCTTCGAACGGTATCACTTCTTGTGCAAAACAAAACAAAGCTTTAAAAAAAAATACTTTTCAGCTTGTTCAAAATTTGTTCGATGGTATTTTTGCATATTATGAATTTTATAAAATTCATTTATTGCTATGTATAGATAAAGTTGCAGTTACACTGTATGTGTCCGCTTGTCTTCGTTGAAATATAAAACAATGCAATAGCGAAATGTTTTCGTTTTCCAAAATAGCTATCTATCTAAAATGCAAGGTGCCTATATAAAAATAAATACCTAAATCGTTTTGGCAATTAAAGAGTAATAAACGAAATTCTTTGCAAAACAAGGACATTCGGTTTATTTTTCGTTAATTTTTTTTTTTTTTTTGCTGGCTGAAATTTCAGTACTACAATACTATAGTGAAGTGCGCAAAAACGATTTAAACGTTTTTTTTGTTCAAATAATATGTTTCGCTAATGAAACGCCTTAGTCGGGATAGCGAAGTGGTGAGTTTTTTAAATCGCATTTTATCACGTTCTAGCATAATATTGTTTTACTTGATATAAGAAAATATATTCATATGAAAGTTCAAGTATATGTAGTAAATATGTAGATTTTCGTCCCATGTTTTAATTTTTGAGGATAATTTTCGTACACATTTGAGACTTCAGAATTTACATTATCTAAATTTGTTCACCCTAAATGCATGCATGTCAAAACCTTAATCATACAAAACATCAAACAACAGTTAAAGACTTACTTTTTTTTAAAATGAATTCAAATCACAAAATTTTAATTGAAACAGGCACATAAACATAATAGGCATTACCAGTTATTTTTAATTTAAGAAAATAAAAAATACCTATAATAGAATATCTGTGAATACGTTACTCTGTTTATAACTTCTCTGAGATAGCTAATAGCTATCAGTTTAAATAAATTTGAAGGCTCTTTCGTTTCCATCGGTAAAGAGAACCGGGTATCTGGATATTATAAGGAATGGTCATACTATTTTAGGTAAAAAAAACTGTTTCAACAATATAACTTTTCATCTGGTGCAGTAAAGCTACTTTCATCCTACCTAACAAATAGAATGCAAGCGGTTCAGTTAAATGACAATCTGTCTGATTTTCTCCCTACTGTTAGTGGCGTCCCTCAAGGTTCTATACTTGGTCCCCTATTGTTCTCATTGTATGTAAATGAACTTCCATCTATCATAAGAAGCTGTTCGACACACATGCATGCCGATGATGTCCCATTGTATATGAGTTGCTCTCCTGGTCTTATTGAGAACGGAGTCCATGATGTAAATGAAGATCTAGAGGCTATTGCACGTTGGTCTGAACTAAACGGATTTTCATTAAACGCGAAAAAATCGAAATGCCTAGATTAGATCTTTCCTACTTCCCTTCTATTTTATTGAGGGGCTCTCCAATAGAATATGTTGAAACTGCTAAAAACCTTGGGATTATTTTTAACCGCTATCTTACCTGGGATAATCATATCAATGTTGCCGTTGGAAAGGTATATGGTGCACTGCGTAATTTGTGGGTAGCACAGTCTTTCACCCCTATAAGGACGCGGTTTATGTTAGCTAAATCGTTGGTTATTCCTATTCTAATACATGGATGTGAAATATTTTGCAGTTGTAATGCGGTCAGTAAAAGAAAGCTCAATGTTGCCTTTAATAGCACGATAAGATATGTTTTCGGTCTACGTAAATATGATAGGTTAAGTAGGTTTTCCTCGCGTCTGCTCAACAATGTATGCCCTTTGAGAGCTATCTACAGTTTCGCACTTTGACACAGTTATTAAATATTCTGGTAACACCTGAATCATACTACTTATTCGAAAGGACTCGATTCACCTCTTCGCAGCGATCGGGGCAATTAATTCACACTCGTTACTCGTTTCTTACCTCAGAGCGTCAATTTTTCGTTAATGCTGTTGATTGTGGAATTCACTGCCTCGGAACTTAAGAATTATTCAAGGTACAAACATAACAAGACTTAAAAGGGAATTAAGAAATTATTTTTCTAGAAACAGATAAATATAAACTTTTATGAAATTTTTGTATATGTTTAATTAAATAAATAATTTTGTTTTATTCACTTTGTAACATATATTCAATTTGTATAATTTGAAATTGTCTTATTTTGTTTTCTTGTAAAGATGGCATTTGGTATACTCTCTCATTTACTCTTAACTATTGTTCATAGCTAGCTTATCACTATCTTATAAGATATTGTATCTTAATGTGTATAAGCATTAGGGCGGAGTGCAAAAATTAAATTTTGAATATCAAAAACATACACCCCGCAAAAGTTGCATATGCTAATAAAAATATTTTTGAGAACTTTTTTTAATTTTTTTTTTTCACCGCTAGGGGTCGCGCATTGAGATCGTTTTTTTTTTTTAATTTTTTCCTTGATTTTTTTTTCTCAGTGTAGGAGGCATGATAATGATGTACAGGCAAATGAAAGAGGGATGTGTTAGGCATATTATTGATCTGTGTCAATTATACTTCTGATGTCATTTAGAGGTTCTATAAAATAAAATAAAATATAGTCTCGGAAAAACTACGTACAACACAATATTTAAAAATTGAAATCTTATAACGCGTAAGACTATATACTTTTTATATCATTCAGAAATAAGTTTTTGCTAATTATATAGTTGTTTCATCCATTGCTGAAAACATTTTAAAAGTTAATATAAACGCCAGTAGACTTTCATTTTCTGTCGACTAAAAATAAAATCAAAAATGTTTATTCGATTCTGTTCGTGGTTTATGAAGTATCTACGAGAACGTATTTTATAATTTCGATCGAATAGTGTGAATTTTGGTGAATTTTGTGAACTGTTAGAGTGTGTTTGAACACACCGTTCAGCCCGAAACTTATTGATCAGAAGAAAAGACGTACGTAAGGAAATATTATTGCAAGAATTTAACTGATTTGAGAATTTAACTCATTTAAGAATTTCAAACCTAAAATGGACACACGTTCAAACAACAAAGTTTGTCAAATATTTGGACTAGGGAAAGTTATGTCGATGCGTGTCTTACCGACTTACGAGGATATTTGCCGACACCTTACATTTCTCCAGCAAGAAGAGCCATCATTGAACAAAAGAATAACTCTCACAGCTGCAAAATCAATCGAAGTATATGAAGTTGCTTCGATTCCAACAGTTGGTAAGTTTTGTGTGGAGAAACTTATTAAAATATACAACCAGAGAAGAATTGATCTGCTTAAAACACCAAAAACAAGGAGAAATACCCCACTGTATGAACTTCAATTAAATACATTAAAAAAAATGGTCACAACCTTTTAAATATTGCTGCATGTAAGTGCCTTGATTTTAATAGCTGCTCCTGTCCAAAAGAAAGAAAAGTTCCGATAAAAGAACGAACATTTTTGCAAGACCAAAGGTCTGTCAGAAAAATGTACATTGGCTCAGTTGATGTTCCTGAAACAATTAGACAGAGTACCACAAGCCTCCGTCCTTGGACCGTTGCTTTTCTCTCTGTATGTTAATGAATTGCCTACGATTGTTAAACACAGCTCGATACACATGTTTGCTGATGATACTCAAATTCATTTAAGCAGTCCTCTGAGTCTGATGAACGAAGCAACAACGATAATGAATGAAGATTTACAGTGTATCTTTGATTGGTCAACGCGAAATGAGCTACACCTTAATGCACAAAAATCGAAAGCTCTTATAATACATAAAAGGAAGCTAGACCTTTCTATTTTCCCAGCAATACGACTAGACCAAAGTCCCATAGAGTACGTTGACTCCGCCAAAAATCTTGGTTTGATTTCTAATCGGACCCTTTCTTGGTCTACCCACATAAATGCCGCAGTCGGCAAATTATATGGTGGACTCCGTGCTCTTTGGATGACACGGCATTTTGTGCCTATAAAAACAAAGCTCTTGCTAGCGAAAACTCTGCTATTACCAACGATGCTATACTGCTGTGAGGTCTTTTGCTGTCCGGACTATAGCTCCAAACAAAAACTTAACATTGCATATAATAACATCGCACGCTTCATATATAATTTAAAAAGATATGATCATGTCTCTTCTTACTCCAAACAAATCAGTGGATGTTCTTTCAGTAATCTTCTTAAATACAGAGCAATATACCTGCTTCATGGCATAATGCAAACAAAGCAGCCGGGATATTTATTCGATAAGCTACGTTTCCTTCAACCTGGCCTCAACCAACAACCTCTTCCAGTTAGCCGGGTCCTTAGCTAACCGCTTTCAGTTGCGCACTCCAAGTTGGTTGAGGTCTTGTTTTACTTGGTCGCGCCACCTTAGGCGAGGTCGTCCTCTGCTGCGCTGACCCTCCGGGTAAGAGTTGAATATTCTCCGAGCCGGAGCGCTGATGTCCATGCGCTCTACATGTCCTAGCCATCTTAAACGCCCAATGTGCAGTTTTTTGACCAGGCTGATGTCGCTGTACAGCTCGTACAGTTCGTGGTTGAATCTTCTCCTCCAGAACCCGTCAACGCAAACGGGACTGAATATCTTACGAAGGATTTTTCGCTCGAAGCGACCAAGGAGATCTTCATCCGCTTTCGATAAAGTCCATGCTTCAGCTCCATATAGCAAGACGGGGATGATAAGGGTCTTATGTAGAGTCTCCTTAGTCGATCGGGAAAGGACTTTACTGCTCAATTGCCTTCTTAGCCCAAAGAAACAGCGGTTGGCAAGAGTAATCCATCGTTTACCAATGATGTCAATATCGTCGGCGTATGCAAGTAGTTGAACGGACTTTTGAAAGATCGTACCTTGTGTGTTGGCTTGTGAGTTACGAACAATTCTTTCAAGTATGATGTTGAAGAAGTCGCATGACAGCGCGTCACCTTGTCTGAATCCTTTTTTGACATCGAAGGTCTCGGTGAGGTCATTACCAACCTTGATGGAGCAGCGAGCTTTCTCCATCGTCATCCTGAACAGACGGATGAGTTTGGCAGGGATATAAAAACTAGACATGGCTCTTCTATACAGTTCATCCCTCCATATGCTGTCATAGGTGGCCTTGAAATCGATGAGCAGGTGGTGGGTATCGACTTGGACTTCTTGGGTTTTTTCCAGGATCTGCCTGAGTGTGAAAATTTGGTCTATGGTGGACTTTCCTGGCCTGAAACCGCACTGATAGGGGCCAATCAGGTTGTTGACGAAAGGCTTCAAGCGTTCGCACAGTATGGCAGACAGGATCTTGTAGGCGATATTGAGGAGACTCATGCCTCTGCAATTGGAGCAGTTGAGGGAGTCTCCTTTCTTGTGGACCGGGCAGACGATGCTGAGATTCCATTCATCTGGAATACTTTCATCTGACCAAACCTTGGAGATGAGTTGGTGTATGCTCACTACCAAGTCATGTCCAGCTGCTTTAAATAGCTCTGCGGGTAGACCGTCAGGTCCAGCAGCCTTGTTGGACCTTAGCTTGGATATTGCTATCCGCACTTCGTTTTGATCAGGTGGATGGGGGTTTTGGCTATCATCATCTAAATTGAACGGTACATTCTGCCTAACAGCGGAGTATTGGTCTTCGCCACCATTATACAGTCTGCAGAAGTAGTCTTACCATATTCTCAGCACCGACTGTGTTTCCACTACGATATTTCCATCCACGTCTCTACAGGTTTTCTTTTTTAACTTGATTATATACGGATGCTCCTCTCACTACAGTCACTAACTGCTGATGTAAAAAGAGTTACCAAACTGAGCTTAGTTTTCGAGAAAACCACCTGTCCCAAATTACCCGCGTATTCCACAATACCCGAAGTTATTATATGGTATATAGATCGATCTCCCCACAGACTAGACGTTTTACATTGTAATGCGTCTAGGAATGTAAGTATGCGTATTACGTAGTGTGAGGAAGAAGCATATAATGCTTGCACAGATATACATGCATATGTACATACTTTGAGAAAAAAGCAAAATATGCAAAAAAGGCAGAAAAAGGCAACAACGGGGAAAAAGGCAAAAAAATGCAATACTGGTAAAAAAAGGCAAAAAAGGCAAAATAAAATACATATACAGTAAAACCTCCTAATTGCGACACTCCGTAATCGGGACGACCTCCCAATCGGGACAACCCATTTGTCAACCCTAAAAGTTTTCATACAATATACCCTCTGTAATCGGGACACCTCTCAATTGGGACACTCGATTTAACTTTCTTAGAACCTCCACAATTGAGCCAAACCTCCGAATCGGGACCTTTTATTAAAAAAAAGTCAGCAAAAATGACTTCTCTTAGCGGGACAATTCGAATTTAACCTCTCAATTGGGACACTAGACTCGAAAAAAAAGGAAATTGTGACTTCTCTAATCGGGACAGTAAAATTCCATTTACTAAATGTTCGCAGCTGCATCTCATTCTACAAATTCTCAAACCGTTATCTTTTTACAGAAGGGTGACTATATCGGAGACATAAAACAACAGAGCAACGTTTTATTTATTTTCATTAAATATTAGATATTGGTACCGTGCAGTTGCAGATGTTTTTGTATCGATGCAATACATTTTTTAAACTTTTCGTGTGTACGGGTACGCGTTGAATTTCTTTCAGGTTCACACAGGATTTTTAATGATTCTTTGGGGTTTATTGGTTGGCTGGAAAATAGCAGTTTTTTCATAAGTAGTTGTATTTTTCTACATTTTGTATACCAACTTCTATAATTGGAACACCTCCTAATCGGGACAGGAAAGAGTCGGTCCCATCAGTGTCCCAATTAGAGAGGTTTTACTGTATATCCAACTTGATGTGGAAATGGAAAAGAAAATAATGATTGTCAAAAAAATAATTATTTGACATGACAATGAATTCACCACACCGTGGTAACTATTCTTGGGTTTTTTCTTGTGAGGTGCTGGCCAGAATACCAAACAGCTGATCGCTCACAAGAAACCTCACAAGAGAAGCATCACAATTTTCGCATCACTGACATTCGTGAGTTGTGACCACCTCACAGTCAGAATAGGGGCATAAGTTTAAAAAACAAATCTCAAATTTTTTTTTATAGTCATACTTATAGTTTTAGCCGGATTAAGTTTAAGTTTGTTTAACGAAGAGACCACTTTGAGATATTTTCAAGATCTTCATTTATCCTGGCAACACAATCTTCAACCAGACCAATTGGGCGTGTAAAATAAATTGAAACGTCATCAGCATACATCTGAATTTTACAATTTTTAATTATGCTGGGCAGATCATTATTAAATAAGGAAAATAAAAGTGGCCCCAAAACAGACCCCTGAGGGACACCAGTATTAACTTTGGAATAATCAAGCAATACAAAGGTACCTATTTCATTGGAATTCATCGCCAAGCGAAGATTGGGAAAGTGACTTTAATAAGCTCAATGAAGCGCTCTTTAAATTGAAAGCTAACGATCACCTTATGCTCGTTGGAGACTTTAACGGTCGTATAGGTGTCTCGCAAAATAATTTGTAAATGATTTTACGACTCAAACGATACATAGGACTGACTCGTTGTTCAAAGGATGCTATTTGCGATGCAAAAGGGAGCAAGATTCTTGAACTAGCCGACGCATTTAACTGCCTTGTTCTTAATGGTAGTTGTGGAGGTGATCCAGGTGGGGAATATATATACATTCATTCGTGGTACAGCTTGCTCGGTAATAGATTATTGCTTCATTTCTGGAGACTGGCTGCCTCTTCTATCCGACTTCAAAGTATCTGCTAAGACATATTCGGACCACATGCCCCTAGAGATAACGTGTAAAGTAAATGCTCCCCAGCATGAAGAAAGCATGAGACCTCTTAGTTTGTTACCAAAATTAGCCTGGAGACATGATATGCGTTAACTGTATCAGAGTAAGATGAACGCGGAAATTTTAATGTTTGATAACGGCGGACCCTACACATGGTATTGATAATAAGCTTACAGGAATAATTAAAAAATCGATGCCGGGTAAAGCACTGACAAGGCGAAATATGGTTTTCAAACAAAAGTGATTTGACATGGAATGTATGCGTGCTAGAGAAAAATCGTTTGCTTATTTAAAACTCTTCAGAAAGTATAATAGTATCACCTTCAAATCATTCTACAGCGAAGCATTAAAGCACTTCAAATATCTCTGTCGTAGTAAAGAGACAGAGTTTGAAGAAAAGAATATTGAGCTTATCAACAGTTCGAGATCGTCCGCAGAGTTCCGGCATGCAGTGAAAGTAGTAAGCGTCTCAGTTGAAAGACCACTTCTACAGTCTGCTTAACTTACCAGTAATTTCCCCAGGTTTTCATTTCGCTGCACCCCTTATATGCGATGCCTTTTTAGACGCGCCGTTTTCTTTAGCAGAAATACATCAAGTAATTGAGAATGCAAGAAATGGAAAAGCGACAGGAGATGATCGTATTCCTTTTGAATGCTATAAGAACTGTACGAGAGAATTCACAATAGAACTCGCAACCGAATTCAATAGGATTTTTGAAACGGCTAAAGTACCAGATTCGTTCAAGAAATCGATTATCTTTCCATTATATAAAAAAGGCGAATATAGTCGAAGTCTGCCAATCAAAGATACCTGCATTAATGTACACAGATGACATCGTTCTTCTTGCTGATGCTGTCAATGGATTGCAGTTAACAGGCTTTCTGAATACTGCAAAATATGGAATCTGAGCGTACACCTTGAGAAATCCAAGATAATGATTTTTCGGAATGATGGCGGTAGGCAATCACGGAATGAAAAATGGATTTTCCAGGGTGATTATATAGCAGTAGTACGTGAATATAAATATTTAGGAATTTTAATTAGCGCGAATCTCAATATGACAAAACATCTAGAAGTTAAATTGTCAGAAGCCAAACGTGCAATCGCCTCAGTCTGGTGCCGTTGTATAAATAATAAAAGCAAATGCTTTAGTTCGAAGTACAAATTATACTGCGCAACGGCAAAATCTATACTTTTATATGGAGCCCAAGTATGGGGATTCTGCTCTTTCGAAACAGTTGAAAAGTTCCTTCGATATTATTTTAAGCGATTGTTTCGTCTCTCAAGCAACACTCCCAATTATATGCTGCACTTAGAAACCAAAGTGACTAATAAAATGGTTTATATCAATGAAATCAAAATTAAAATACCAATTTTTAACTTGTCTATTATAGAATCTATAGTTTCTGATTGTTCTAATCTCAAGCGGCAATACATTATATAATCTAGGAGCAACAGAGGAGTAGAAGTTAAGAAAGTGAGTGGTGTTGAAACTAGGAATCACAGCTAGAGTGCTATTGAGGCTACGAAGTCTATGATAAGAAGGATTTCTATTAATTAAATAACCACTCCTTACAAAAAATATTTTCAAAACTTTATAAAAATAGAGATGCTTAAGAGGAAGGACTTTGGAGTTGATGAAAAGCTGAAAACTGCTTTCAAGGCGCCCCTTTCTCCAGATGATGCGGATAATATGTTTTTGTACAATAAGTAAAGGATGGAGTTTATTTCTATGGGTACCTCCCGAGCAAACTATACCATACTGCAAATTTGATTGCACTAGTCCATAATATATTATTTCCAAAAGTTTCCTAGAGCAGAATTGCCTTAAATGGTACATAATCTTTGTGGTTTTCAATAAATAAGAACGCAATGTATCCGTATGGTTACTCCAATGCATCTTACGATCTATTTCCAGCCCAAGATATTTGAAAACTTCCGCCCTATCAATATTAAAACATGATACTTCATAGTTATATAAGGTAGTATGAATTGTTGGACAAGTATCAGGACTAAGTAAAAAATGTTGGCAATTAGCACTATGAAAAATCAATGAGGGAACATTTATAACATTTAAAGACAGGTTCAAGAACATTATTTTAGTCTTGTTACTTATGACTAATTTGTGCATGCAACCAATGCCTTAGCTGTTCTAAATCTTAATTTATATCGGCAAATATATCTAAGGGAGAGTTATTAGAATAAGAGCATGCAATATCATCAGCAAAACCTATTCGTATTCCTTTAAATTTTATTGTAAAAATTGAATTTATATAAATTAAAAATAGAGTAGGCCCAAGTACAGAACCTTGCGGTACACCAATTGAAATATCCAAAGATTGGCTAAAACTATCTGCAATCTTAACAACCTGTTTACGGTTATTGAGGTAGGAAAGAAACCATCTGAGCATAAAGCCTCTGAAGCCAGCTTTCTATAGTTTTGATAACAGTATCACATGATCTACGATATCAAAGGCTTTTGTTATATCAATGAAAAGGGCAGCAGTATAATTTTTCATATTCAAACTATCATAGTTAAAGCTGCAAAACTTTAAGAGCGCATCCTCAGTTGACTTTCCGGCTCGAAATCCAAACTGATTCTCGTTGAAAAATGATGATTTCTCAAGAAAATCCATTACTCTAGTTTTTACTACTTTCTCAAAGATTTAAGAAAACACAGGAAGAATAGAAATAGGCCTGTAGTTGTTTAGATCTTTTGTATCGCCATTCTTAAATATAGGTATAACCTCAGCAGTTTTTAAGGCATTTGGAAAAATACCTGCATAAATGCTTTTATTAAAAATATTCGCTAGCACATCGACAATATTTAGAGAAATCTTCTTTATTACATTACTAGACCAACTATCTTTTGTTGAAGAGTAAGATTTTTTAAGTAAATTGATAGTTCGAAACAGTTACAACGACGAAATTGGAACATAATAGAAACTACTGGCTTGACTCCATTCACTGCTGTAGCAATCATCGCTACACTTAATAAAGGAATTATATAAACCAGCATTAGAAAGAGTGTTAGAAGCAACATTAGTAAAGTACTTATTAAACACGTTAGACATAACACTAGTATTTACTATGATGTCCCCCTGAAAGTTAATAGCATTAAGCGTTTTAGATAAAGGCATACTTTTATTAATGATCTCATTGACAATTGTCCATTCCTTTCTTAAGTTATCCCTTGCAAGATGCAGTTTGTTGGCGTAATAATTATCTTTATAAATAGGAACTTCAACAGCAACTTCTTTGCATAATCTATTATAGAGAAGACGTAAGTGAGCATTATTAGGTTTATTTTTGCATTTGATACGTAACTTATTATTCTTTTCAAATTTTTTTTTTATAAAGTCGAAGACATCCATGGCTTAAGTTTTTTAACTTTAGAACGCCTAAGAGTGGCAATCGAACATGAACTAATATGAGCTTTTAAGATATTAGAAAATATATTAAAACAATTTGAGGGATCACTCTCTAAATAGACTTCAGACCAGCATTCTTGAAGTAAAACCTCATTAAGGCGTTTAAAATTGACTGTCATAATTGGTACCCGCGGTGTTACGTTATCGCTGTGTATAATATCGATACCTTTGAAAACCAATCCCACAATACAATGATCAGAGATTTTAAAATCAGTGATATAACTATACCAAAAATATGATCTATACAAGTTTGAGAAGATTGAGTTAGTCTTGCAGGTTCATCTAAGCACGATTTCAAACCATTCGCCGCTAAAACTGACATATAATTAAAAACATTAGAATCATTAACAGCTAGAATATCTAAGTTTATATCTCCAAGAATGAAAAGATTTTTAGACTTTTCGACTGATAACAAAGAATCCAGTTCCTCAACAAATAAATTTTTGCTTATTTAATGTAGCCTATAAAAACACATAAAAGTAACTTTCCTAGACCATATCAGCATTTTTTAAGTTAATGCAGCAATGCTCATATTCCAACTTATCACTTATAAAAGCTGCCACTCCACCAGCCGCATATGAATTATTGCACGTAGGATAGAATCTATAACCCGGTATGCTATAGAGATTAGCTTCAGTTTCAAAGATCCATATTTCGGATAGAAAAATTAAATCAGGCTTATTACTAAATGATTCTAAATGAGTTACAAGTAGATTAAGATTTTTTCGTATACTACGGATATTTTGATGAATGATAGAAAATGTTTTCATTGGATTGTTGCTGCGGTAAAAATTATTGAAAAACTCATTATCAAATTTACAAAATTCGCCATTAACTTCAAAGCTATTTACATGATTTACAATAGAATTAGAATTAGTAGAAGACATTAGAATAGCTATAAGAAGAGCACTTAAGTTTGAGACAAATTATCTATATCTTCAAAAGAACTTATTTTAATAGCTAAATCACCTTCTTGTTTTTTTAATAAAATCAACCCATTACTGACCCACAAGTACGAAAAGTTATTTTCTAATTTAAAATGCTTAGCTTTGTTATAAAGTGCTCGATTATAATTAGTAAGGCTTTCATTTATAAAAATTTGATTATTTACATTTTTATAATCAATCTGATTTGCATTGAGCTTAGTTTTCTTTTTCTTTTTTAGCACTTTTTTTTTCATTTCTAAAGTTTTACATTTTATTCGTAAAACGCTTAAATTTCTGTCACATGTAGATGTTGATTTAGCATTCGGCTTACGTGTAATGTTCTTGACGTAACAGAACTTAATACCATCAGCAATTACGTTCTCACCTAATCCATTAGACAGTAGATTGACAGCAGCATCCAGTCCATTACTATTGTCAACATACGGAACCCCAACGACATCAATGCATTTGTTTAGAGATTTTTGCTGCAGGAAATACACTGAAGTTTGCAGATTGTTGATTTTTTTGCATAAATGTTTTTTTTCGTCTTGAAGATGGGCAATACAGCTCAGTGCATCAGATATCATTTCCTTTAGTGCGGTGATTTCTTTGATAAAAACATCGAGAGTGACAGGAGATGAAGAGCCAGCAATTGCATCAGCAGTTCGGGATGTCAACAAGTTAGAGGGCGACGGCATCATCTCCGCGACAGGTGCTTGAACACCACAGATGGTTTCCACTTGTTTCGCTTTATCAGTAGTAGGTGGTGGTGAGCGTAAAGAATGACGTCTTTGTTTTTCACACGAACCACAATGATAAGGTATGCTATTCTTTTGCTTGAAAGCACTATCACTTTGTTTAAGGTTGACACAGTTCATGTGGTAGTAAACCTTACACAGGGAGCACTGAATTTTAGCGCCAATTCTGTCAACTTTTTGCCCACATTTACAAGGCATTTTCAAACAAATTAGACACGGAGGGTCACTAAAATGAATATGCTTATGAAAAGTCGAAGTTTTTTAGTAATAGTGGCCACGAATTGAGAACTTCAATCAATAAAAACAACCAAAAAATACAAGAAAAGTGGGAGAGTAAAAATGGTAATACTTGTTCACCTCACGCACACCAACGATATGTTAGCGAGGCGAGGAGCTCACAGTATAGAATGTATTATTCTAATTTGAATTACAATCTGGGAGATAACTCGTATTTTATAAACAACAGTCCTATTTTATGCGACCTCTGCGACCTTAAAGTGAGAGAATTCTTCAGGAGCATCGTAGACGTTTTTTCGGGGCAGGCGTACTAGATAAAGAAAGCACGATTAGTATCCTAAATGGAGAGCAAGAATGGAATATTTTGTTCAACTATACAAAAAATGCCCTTACGTACAGAAATCGCATTATTAATGGTGATTTTTAAGTTTTTAAGGTTCTTACGTAAAAAAAGAAAAAAAAAAAACTAAAAGTTAAGATTTATATTCATTAAGACGAATCATAAAAAATGTCAATCTGGTAGACGGCTTAACCGCCAAACCAATTTAGACTGAAGATAAAATATGATGCTGAAATGGATTGTTTTTATCCATAAATATTATAAAACTGTAGAGGACCTCTAGACAGATTTCGATGAAACTTTTTTTTGAAATGCTTCTTAAGTACCCGGGATGATCACAAGCTATGTAATTTTTTGCTCAGCCTACTGGGTCTTACATAGTAGTCAAAATAACTGTATAACGGAGAGGAATATTATCATTATACAGCCCTAACTCAATAATGGCTTATGGGATGGAAAAACAAAAACATAGGTGAAATTAGTAGATTGGTCCCTGATTCATTTGAGACATAAAACATCCTCCTGTGTTCTCTTGAAGCTGAGAAATGTTCAAAACAATTATTCCATGCATCGCCCACAATTTTCCTTCAGCGGAGACCACCGCCAGCAGTCGGGCAGCAGTGGGTATCGTTGCAATAGTGTGTGTCTGAGTATATGAGCGCGCTCTAACATGATCGTATGCTTTGTACTTCAATGTGCTACAATCATTATCACCATTTGCGGCTCTCACACTCAACCAATCTTAACAAATGAGCTGTCAAAAAAAAGAGAATTTTCTAGAGCAGTGAATTGCATTTTCAGTTTATAAATATTATTAATAAATTAAAAAAAAAAAAAACGATCAAAAACAAATATTCTACCCAAAGTGAACTTCTGTTGTTTTAAGAGTTAATTTTGGTTCATATATGTATGCACATATGTATTTGCTATGTGGAAGTCATCTGGGATGTTTGGTTTACAGTGCTATTTTGCCGAGACTTTAGGCAAACGTTATCAGTAGTGCCACGAGGCACATCCGAACGCACAATATTTCTCTGATTTGTTATTTAAAATTGGTGGAGGAACGCTTCCGGAAGAAAATGGAAAAGTAAATTTATCACAAGGTTTAAGATGATATATCATAACTAAAAAAACCGTCAGAGTTCTTAGCTTTGTGAGCGAGCTATTTTGTTGCCTCGGAATGATTAAGCTCCAGCAATTAACAGCGAGATATTTTCACGTGTTGATGGTCAAAGTGCAGAATGTATTTCAATCACCCGGGTTGTGCACCAAGAAGTAACAACCAGATATCTGGTCGAATTTTTAAACTCTCGCTTTCGCTGCCATCACATAAATTAAAACTAAAAGTGGGTGTACCTACTACTCTTCTAAGAAACTTGAGCCCGCCTAAATAATGTAATGGCACCCGACCTAGAGTTACAATTTTGCAATGACATCTGGTAGAGGCGGAAGTGTTGATGGGCTACGATGCGGTGCGGTTTTTGAGAACTATGAAATCTGCAGTTAGGGGCTGAAAGTTACACATTGAAACGTTTTTGATAAAACGCAGTTAATCAACAAAATTTACTAAAAACTTTTGTGGACTTAGACAAATACTTTGACGTTTCTACGCTCCCACTGAAACTGCATATTTGTATGCATAAGAAAGCCCTTAGAATGCGAAGCAAGGCGAGCATGGGTTCAACTAGTATGAAATAAAAGTCACTAAAACTAAAAACTAAACTAAATCGTTCATTCCAGATGGCTTACCACAGCTAACCGAATACAATTTCTCCTCTCCTCTGTTACATCTGGTTAGTTTCATTTCAAATGTATATGCACCGAAGTGGTTTTCGATCGAAACGAAATCGAGTTGAATTAACGGGTCAAATCATTAGCATAAAACTATTGTCCTTTTACGATATCTGCCAGATCACTATAAAAGCTGTTGTAGATCCTGTGATTCAAAGGAATGGATTCTTTGTGCATGATAAATCCTCCATACGCTTAATCACTGGAATAATCACAGGACACTGTGCCATAGGTCACATGACAAGCAAATGGCTACCTGAGTGAGTCCAACGATATCTGTAGAAGCTGCGGAGATGAGGAAGAAAGCGAATCGATCCAACATCTGCTCTGCCACTGTGCCGCCCTCCAAGAACGATGCCTCCGTACTTTAGGGCATAGATTCCTGGAAGGCATAACAGAACTCGGAAATTCTAAGATATCGGATCTTCTACGATTCATCAAGAGTACAAACTGGTTTACGAGTTGGTAAAAAGAGAGTTTACTCCCAAACTATGAGGGGAATCACAGTGGACCTTCGGGTCTCCGAGTGGAAATGATTGCTCGCTCAATCACACACCCCTCTCAACCTAACCTAACCTAACCTTGGGCATGCAGAAAACATTTTACTGGCCATGTTGGCAGACGAACGAAAAGCAATTCAAGTATTAGCTTTGCGAAGGATACTAAAATCTAGGGATTCATCAGATTCTAGTGTGAGAGTTTTCAAAGTACCGAAATTTAACTTCAATGGTAAAGACTATATTGAGATCATTATTTAGAAGGATTTAATAGTTACCCAGCCACCACTGTTGAAAAATTTAAACACTGATGTCACTGAATGTATACAATCGCCGGAAAAAGTTGATTCACAGATTTTGCCCCTTGCAAACTCAAGCTACTGAAAGGTGTGCTTAAATTGTTACGGAGGCATCTGCTGCTGTTCGCGGTCCTACTAGAAGAGATGGATTTATCAGAACACGACCACAATCTCGCAAAATAATGCCTGTTTTCACTTAAAAAAAAGATTATAAAATTAATTAATTTCCATACTTGAGTCTTTGTTCTTGATAAAAATTAGTGTTTAGTTTTTGTTAAAAAGATAATTTTAATCCCATTTGATTTTTTTTGATCTTCTGTGAGTAAATAAATATAAATGTAAACAGAAATGGCGATGACGACCAAAATTCCGCTGTCAGGCAGAATGAACCATTCAATTTAGATGATGATAGCCAAAACTCCCATCCACCTGATCAAAACGAAGTGCGGATAGCAATATCCAAGCTTAAGTCCAACAAGGCTGCTGGATCTGACGGTTTACCCGCAGAGCTATTTAAAGCAGCTGGAGATGACTTGATAGTGAGCATACACCAACTCATCTCTAAGATTTGGTCAGGTGAAAGTATGCCAGATGAATGGAATCTCAGCATCGTTTGCCCGGTCCACAAGAAAGGAGACCCCCTCAACTGCTCCAATTACAGAGGCATGAGTCTCCTCAATATCGCCTACAAGATCCTGTCTGCCATACTGTGCGAACGCTTGAAGCCTTTCGTCAACAACCTGATTGGCCCCTATCAGTGCGGTTTCAGGCCAGGAAAGTCCACCATAGACCAAATTTTCACACTCAGGCAGATCCTGGAAAAAACCCAAGAAGTCCAAGTCGATACCCACCACCTGCTCATCGATTTCAAGGCCACCTATGACAGCATATGGAGGGATGAACTGTATAGAAGAGCCATGTCTAGTTTTGACATCCCTGCCAAACTCATCCGTCTGTGCAGGATGACGATGGAGAAAGCTCGCTGCTCCATCAAGGTCGGTAATGACCTCACCGAGACCTTCGATGTCAAAAAAGGATTCAGACAAGGTGACGCGCTGTCATGCGACTTCTTCAACATCATATTTGAAAGAATTGTTCGTAACTCACAAGCCAACACACAAGGAACGATATTTCAAAAGTCCGTCCAACTACTTGCATACGCCGACGATATTGACATCATTGGTAGAACACAGCGAGCTGTCACCGGCGCGTTCGCGAGTATAGAAATGGAAGCGGCCAAAATGGGTTTAGCGGTAAACGAGGGCAAAACTAAGTATATGTTGTCAACAGAAAGGGACAATCAACATCGACGAATTGGACAGAACGTCACAATAGACAGCTACAACTTTGAGGTAGTAAAGGACTTTATCTACCTCGGCTCTGCCATAACATCAAAAAATGACATCTCGTCGGAAATCAAACGAAGGATTACTCTTGCCAACCGCTGTTTCTTTGGGCTAAGAAGGCAATTGAGCAGTAAAGTCCTTTCCCGATCGACTAAGGAGACTCTATATAAGACCCTTATCATCCCCGTCTTGCTATTTATGTTTTATTTAATTTTTTCCCTATGTAAATTAATAGTATAAAAATGGCCTACATTTAAATATTTGGAGCGCTTGGGGCAGTATAAAATGGAATGTATCGAAAACTTTAAATATACCATTTTGAATGGTTTTAATAGTGACAACTTTCTAGCAATGGCCGAAGTCGATATTGAAAAAAAAATTTTCGATCCACCCTAGCTCAGAACAGTTAAAGAAACCCAAATATAATTTTTATTTTTCCTCACTTACCCCCTAAACCGAGATAATGGCTGTAACCATATGGTCACGCTGGGCACTAGTAATGAAACATGAAATTGTATGTAAAAAAAATTCTAAAATACTTGTTCGTTCCTTTATTAATAAATTTTTGTTTGAAATCTTAGAAAGCATTTACAGCTCAAACATTCTGTCCGTCCGACGGAAGTATCTAAACATATGTAAGTGATTCTTACCATCGTATCGAAGAGTTTATTTGCTTGTGCCTTTCAAGTTTCTGTCACGGCGGCCAACGGCCTTTGGTTTCTCACCAAACTATTTGCTTTAGTATATTGCAATATCTCGTCTGAATTGTAACTGAGACAAGTCGGAATGGGCCGAGCTTGTAGTTGTCATATATTGTGTACCGAGACATTTACTAACCATGTGAAAATACTGTTCCACCATTTCTTACTTTTTATTCCATTTCGGAATAAGCTCCTATTCTGATCCATACAATGGGACTTATTCCATAAGAAGTGAAAGCTAACTACAGAATAATCATATTACTTGGTTAGTGCAATCTTTGTTTCCTTTATTTTGATGGACTTGTTAAATCTTCACAAACCCGACTTTTCGGAACACAATTGAAAAATGTCGCACTACATTTACTTTTCGGGACTCCAAGCCTCCGACAAGAATGGGCAGAGTGCGCACAGCTGAAAATGTGAGTGCAGCTGACGACAATATTGAGGAAGATCATAGCTCATCGATTCGTCATCGGGCGAAAGAACTTAGCCTGTGTTCATCGACTTTGAGGAAAATTTTGCGCAAGGATCTTTACTTCAACTGGTGATAGAATTAAAGACGGGCGACCATTACTTGCATCGTTCAGTAATTGGGCACTTGAACAGTTGGAAGTTGATCCACTTTTTACAGTTAGATTTTGTTCAGTGATGCGGCTCATTTCGGTCTCAGTGGGTTTGGTAATAAGCAAATCGTCATATTTGGAGAGAAGAAAATCCCAAGGATCCATCAATTACAAACACACCCCGAAAAATATATTACACTGTTTGGTGCCGTTTATGGGCTGGCCACCACTAATTCTTTAAAAATGAAAAAAAGCTTAATGTTACTGTTAACTGGTCCCGGTAGCCATGATCAACGACTTTTTATTTTCAAAAGTGCCTGAACATGCCATACTGCCAGAGAAACCATCGAGTAATTGAAGGAAGTGTTTAATGACAACATCATCTTCAGAAATTGACCTGTGCCCTAGCTTCCAAGATGGTGTGGTTTGACGACGCTAGATATTTGAAGTCGTTGGTCTACGCCAACAACAATTCCAGCCTTGGAAGTCAACATCGAGCACACCATTCCTGAGATACGGCCTCAAATGCTCGAAAAATTGGTCGAAAATTGGAGCTCCAGGATGCAGTTTCTGAGACGCCCCCGTGGTAGCGTTATGCCCAAAATTATTTTTCATCAAAGGTCATAAAATTATCTATCGAAATCGAAACTACGGCTCTTTGCTCCAATTTTGTGTTTTATTTCAATTTTAAATCCCGCATCTCTTAAAAAACACCCACATAAGTAAAAAATGCAAGTAACTATACTGTACCTAACCCAGCGTGACCATATGGTCACACCTATAGTCACGGCTAATAAAACCTTCTAATATGTTCTAAACCGCAGAAACTAAATTCAGTTTCTCCAACTGCAGCTTATTAACTAATTAAATATGAGAAAATAAAAAATATTTAATAATAATAAATGTATTCTTACTCTTTGTTGTTATCAATTTTTGCATTATTTCACAATTCTTTTTTCTACTAAATATTCACAGCGTATAACTTTCACAGGTTGAGAATGACTGGTACAAAGCATAGAACAATAGGTTGAAATATATATTAAGAACGGGAAAGTGAAATTTTTTTTAAAAATTGGTTACCTAGAGACCCTTTTTTAAACCATAGAAACCCATGCCCACCTCGTCTGTGACCATAAATGTTCACACTGGGCTGATTCGGGTTAATGAATTGTGTTTTTATACTTTTTAGGTTTGAAAAATGGTAAAAAACTACATGTTTTTTTTCACTTTTTTCAACAACTTTTAGCTTTTATTGCGTAAAAATGATTTTCTAGGAATCTCAAAAAAATCGGAGCAGTAGAAAAAAAATATTTAGGTTTGAATGTCCAAAACGTACCCGTGGTACCCGGATCGTTAAGGGTTAATTTAGGTTTGAATTAACGAACTAAACGAAACTAAATTGTTATCCAAATAATTTTGTACAGTATCAAGAGAAGGTAGAACTTCTCGGCGAGTAATGACGACCTCTTCCGGGTGGCCTGGATGCTGGATCATCAATTTCTGATAATTATAAGCTCCCTAATATTTTTGTCCTGAATTGCAATTGCAAAGATTAAAAACTTGCATGTGCACTTATCCGTTTAAAAAACAATGGAAAACTTTGTTCGGGGATTTGAAAAATTGTTCACTTATAAATGAGAATTTTGCACTTATACGTTTTGCACTTATACGAACAAATTTGTATAGAAATCGTGTGAAAAGGCTAGGGGTTTCTAAAGTCGTTACACTTATGCAATGTTTCCACTTATCCGTTCTCGACTGTACACTTGTAACAAGAAGAGTATCGTTTTCTACAGCCGCAGTTGGAATTGCCTACTAGATGGCGGTGCTAGATGAAAATAGCACAGTAACATAGGCAGTCAATCAGTTCAGTTGCGGTTTGTTATTGTAGGTGAAAGGATGTGTAGCTAAAGAGAATAAGGAGATAATGGATAAGTGGATAAAAGTGACTCTTGAGTTGTGAGTTTGATTTAATTCTTAACACACTTTTTATCCCGGAAAATGGAATGGTTTTCAGAAAATAGTGGAAATACTGCATATTGGGAGGGAAAATTATAGTTATTTAGCCCTAACTCAATAATGGCTTATCGGATTGAAAAACAAAGAAATAGGTGAATTTAGTAAATTTGTCCCTGATTCATTTGAGATATAAAACATCCTCCTGCCTTGTCCTGAAACTGAGCAAT
This sequence comes from Brachyopa scutellaris, assembly GCA_949775065.1. Taxonomy (NCBI): domain Eukaryota; kingdom Metazoa; phylum Arthropoda; class Insecta; order Diptera; family Syrphidae; genus Brachyopa; species Brachyopa scutellaris. The sequence goes on from OX459116.1 coordinate 7,123,333, forward strand.
GTTCAAAAGAATTGTTCAAAGCATCGCCCACAATTTTCTTTCAGTGGTGACCACTGCCAGCAGTCGGGCAGCAGTGGGTATCGTTGCAATAGTGTGTGTACGAGCTCTAACGTGATCATATGTTTTGCACTTCAATGTGCTACAATCGTCATCACACCATTTACGGCCCTCACACTCAACCAATCTTAACAAATGAGGTGTCAAACGAAAGAGGATTTTTTAGAGCAGTGATTTGAATTTTTAGTTTATACATAAATATTATCATTGTATATAAAAGACATAGTAGTATCACTTGAGGAATTCGATACTAGCGCCTCAGACGAGAAGACAGCCGATGACTTTCTGTTTTCTATCATTGACAACAACCACTCAAATTCCTCTCCAAGTGAGAATAAGAATAAAATAACCAAAGAAGAATCGAAGTAAAAATCTCGGTTTCCATTGAAACGAAAACTCACACTTGCACACATGCTCGAATATACCTGTAAATATATGTAGTACAGTACAACCTCGGTTGTTTGAACTATAAGAGACCTACCCTTATTCGAACTACGGAGGTTTTCGAATTACTGGATACTCTTTTCGTGGTTAATATTTTGGTTAAAAAAGCAGTGTGGAGCGGTTGTAAGAAGAAAAATACCAAGACTTGTAGTGCTTTTGAGAACGGTTCATGTTTATCTGGCAAAAATGTTTGAAATGTCACTGAAAAGCGTAATTTATTAAAATAACAAACCAATCACAAAGCCAATCGATATAAAAATGCTAACTACATGCAAACCCTTTCTAGTATACTAATATTTCTAGGAAAATACTTTCAACTCTGTAATTATTGTAAAGGCATTCACAAAAAAACATCGAACAAAATTCGAATTACAGAGTACCAATTTTGACAAGTGTTCGAATTACAAGATACATAACGTAAAAAATAGAGGTTCGAATTACCGAGTGTTCGAATTAGCGAGGTAGTACTGTATTGCTTTTTTCTGTGTTTCAGTCGCAGATTGAAAAGAAAAAAATTTATGATTTTTGAATTTGCGGCTATGAGGAATGAGGACAGCTTGTATTTCAGAGTGAGATGAGAAATCAATATGGATGTAGGTATAGATGCATATATGTACAGTGCAAAAAGTGCCTTGCGTATATGAATGTAGGTATGTATACAAATTTGTGGCAACAAGTAAAAACAGCAAAAGTTCTTTTTTACAATGTTACACGAGAGCAGTGGAAAAATTCGACTTGCGCTTACAAAAAAAAACTACATAATGTACATACATATGTACATATGAATATCCATCGTACCTAGGTATAATAACGTTTTTAAGTTCTGTGTCAAAGATGGGAAGAAAATATTTGTATACAACTACCTACCTACTTCCCAGTCGCGGATATGCTGCATTGCGAACAATGAAATGTTTCAATTATAAAACAATTCATTCATTAATGCAATATACAATACTTCGTCGAACCTAAAGTTAATAGTAAAATGAAAGGCATTAGGTACCAAACTAGTGGAGAGTAATGCAGGATAGGATGGAATTGATCTTTGCTTAAGAAAAGAAAAGGGTATTACCGTACAAATGCGAGGTATTGGGACAAAGAAGGAGTCAACAGTATAGGTACAATATGCTTTTCTGTCAAATTATCTCACTGTATTGTTAATGACTGTCTCCTGCTTGCCGCGTTTAGAATTACGTTTGTTAATTTACCAATGGCAATCATTTCGTTTCAGATTTTAAGTGCGGAAATGCTATGTTTTTGTCTCGGTAATTTGTATGAAGTACCCACTTCTGCAACAACTCCTGGGTATTGCAGAGTGGAAGAGATGGCTTCTGCCTATGAAATTCAATGGTAAATGTAATGCCTGTTTTACATCTGCTGTAATCGAGTTGAGAAGAACAATTTGCGACTCCCCAGAAGGACTTCTAGAATTAGTTCTAGATTCCATGTCATTCGCGACTGGATTAAGCTTGAGAAAGTTTCCTTAACCGCTGAAGAACCATACATCCATTGTGTCAAAAGATGTACCTATAGAAAATCTTTACATGCGGTTTTTCCATATGCATATTTGCAATTTTTTAATTTTGGCATACATACATACTTATGTATGTAAGTCGACTTGGGCTGTTTCTCCTTGTGACCACAAATATAATACATAAATATAATATTCTTTTATTTTATTTATTTTTTATGCAGTAGAAAGCGGTAGGAACAGGCCTTCAGGGGAAACCCGATGAAAAGCCGCATCTAGTATTTTACCCCACTGGGTGATGTGGAAAAAAAAATTTCCTAAAAATAGGTACATAAGTACATAAAGAATCTTTTGACGTAAAATAAGTGCACTAGGTAGGTGCATTCAAAAGACAAAATGTACTTAAATGTATGTATTTTATCCCAAACTTACTTATGTAGGTACCCACAAAACGTAAATAATGACTGAATGAAAACAAACACCTTTTTTACCTGCACCTGCACCTCATCCACATCCGAAATATTGCAACGTTGCAAATCCCTTATGCCCATAGCGAAATGGAATAAATTCAAATGTTGCAACATTGCAAGTTCCTCATGCTCATAGCGAAATGTAAATGTATAGTAAATTTCCAAGAAAAAACTACCGACCTACCCCAACTTATGAATGAAATAAGAAAATCGTATTGTATATCACAGCTGTCCAAGAATGAATGACACATACATACATTATGTACCTTACACGAACACGAACATGATTTCTCACATTCTTTATTTTCCTGTGTTCTTTATGTTTTCATTATTCTTTCCCTTTTTCTCTGAGAGACAATTTCGTTTGGTTTTTAGCAAAAAAAGCGCCACCTGGCGAGAAGACAGCCAGTTAAAAATAACTGCTTGATGATATTACTATAAGTTTCATATACAATGCTAATCAGCGTTGCCACTTTATGACTATTTTTTCGCAGTAGATTCTCTCAAAAATGCAGTAGATTTAATTTTTTCGCAGTAGATTTTTATTTCAACAGAAAACAAGGTATATAAACACAAATTGGCTTGTGTTTTAGTTTCTATTTTATTATTTTGAATTTTGGTTCATTTGAGCTTTTATTTCCCTCAACCGTAGCATCATGTCTGCATCATACGAGGGCTGTTCGATAAGTCAGTGACTTTGATGAAAGATGGCGCTCGGACCGCATTGAGTTTTTTTCCGCCATCTTTGTTTCTTTCTAGGCATAGCAAAAAAAAAATTAGACAGATCCCTCAAACACTGATTTTTTTTTACAGTGATCGGAAGAACTTTGCTTTGTGTTATTTTTTTTGGTCAAAATGGAGAAAAGTGAGTTTTGGCGGCCGAAATAGTCAGGGCCGGTTTTCTGGGGTTCCCACAGTGTAATTTTCATTAACTACTTGCAAATGGTAAAAAGGAATGCTAAATTGATGGAAAAACGACCCCATTTGAAAATTAAAAAAGTGCTAGTTCATCACGTGATCGCTTTCAGATAAGGAATTCAACCTTTTCGAAAAGTTGTGTTGTTAAGTTTTGTGCTAAAAGGGATGTTCTCGATTTTGAAGTCCACAAAAAACATACTAAAAAAATGCAGTAGATTTAATTTTTTGGCAGTAGATTCAAATTTCGAAATAAATGCAGTAGATCTACTGCAATTGCAGTAAAGTGGCAACGCTGATGCTAATATCAAGATCAAGAGAAGAGAATCGAACAAAATTCAACCAAACAAACGTTAACATGCGAAATAAAACAGAATATGAAAAGCAACAAAACATCCACAGGCCACAGCTAACCATCTTCCTCGCTAAAGAAAAGAGTAGAAAATATGTTGTATCGAGCCCGGGTGCGCAGTTTGCTGGAGAACCCAAATTCATGTGTTTGTACAGACGATTGTTGGGATTGGGACTTTGAATGTGGTAGACATTTTTTATATATACATAGATATTTCCTTTGGGTTGGTGCGCTAGTAAGTGGAGAACAACCGGGCGAGTCGACGTCAAACTGAATTTACTAAAAGTTGGTTTGGATAGGTTGCTGGATAGAGGTTTGAAAGTATGTATTTATGACGGTTCAATTTACTTACGAAAAGAGGAGAACATTCAGCGTTGCCACTTCAGAACTATTTTTTCGCAGTAGATTCTCTAAACAATGCAGTAGATTGAATTTTTTCGCAGTAGATTTATATTTCAACAGAAAAACAAAATTTTTAACACAAATTGACTTGTATTTCTGTTTTTATTGTATTATTTTGGCTTTTGGTTCATTTATTTCGCTCAACCGTAGCATCATTTATGTTTCTAAACATGAAGGTATATGTAGAAAATAATAAACATACCTACACAACCAACTGCGTTCAGATAAGAAATTCAACTTTTTCGAAAAGTTTTGTTGTTATGTTTTGTGTTAAAAGAGAATAAAATCTCGATCTTAAGTCATAACAAGCATACTTCAAAAATGCAGTAGATTTAATTTAATGGCAGTAGATTCAAATTTCGAAATAAGTGCAGTAGATTTACTGCAATTGCAGTAAAGTGGCAACGCTGAACATAACTAATGCACAAACGCAACATGTTCCTGCCTACTCTGTTCCTATTTCCTCTGCTGCTGTTGTTGGTGTCCCATTCCTGAGTACGTTTGGCTCTCTTTCTGTCTATTATCAAAATTTGGGAGGAATGAGAACCAAAACAACTGATTTTTTTATTGCTGTAATTGACTGTCTCTATGATGTAATCGCTTTAACTGAGACGTGGCTAAATGACTCCTTCTGCAATTCTGAGCTGTTCCCCAACCAATTCGATGTCTACCGTAAAGATCGTTGCTCGACTCAAACTGGTCTGCATAGAGGTGGAGAACAGCGTTGCCACTTCAGAACTATTTTTTCGCAGTAGATTCTCTAAACAATGCAGTAGATTGAATTTTTTCGCAGTAGATTTTTATTTCGACAGAATTTTTAACACAAATTGACTTGTATTTATGTTTTTATTGTATTATTTTGGTTCATTTAAGCTCAACCCTTTCATCATTTATGCTTCTAAATATGTAGAAAATAATAAACTTTGAAATACATACACAAGCCAACTGCGTTCAGATAAGAAATTCAACTTTTTCGAAAAGTTTGTTATGTTATGTTATGTTTTGTGCTAAAAGGGAACAAATTCTCGATCTTGAAGTCATAACAAGCATATTACAAGAATGCAGTAGATTTAATTTAATGGCAGTAGATTAAAATTTCGAAATAAATGCAGTAGATCTACTGCAATTGCAGCAAAGTGGCAACGCTGAGAACATTTTGTTCGACGTCAATTTATGTTGAATGGTTTATATACACTTTGGTATTGCGATTTTGACTGCGGTGTTTGGTTTGGTTGATTTGGCTATGAACGGTGCGGCACAACAGAGTGAACAAAAGTGGATGTTAAAGCAGTATTTTTAATTGAGTATTTTTGAATTACAACTCAATTAGATATTGTTAGCGCATGTGTTTAAACAAATAATTTTTTCATAAAGATGGATTTCGCTGGGGTGTGCGGAGAACACCTGCGCACCTAAGAATAAACGTCACTACGGGACAGTCTACAATTTTGTGTGGGGTGTCTCACACCCCAGAGTGAGGACGGAAGGTTAAACTTTCGTTTATATTTATTAGCTGGACATCTGTATAAAGATGTTCCTATTGACGTTGTTCTATTTTATTTAAGTTATTATGTGTAAAGTTTATTAAAGTTTAACCTTCAGTCCTCACTCTGGGATGTGAGACACCCCACACAACATTGTAGACTGTCCCGTTACCGTTACAAATGTTTGTTGGCCATGGCATGCCTATATGAATACAGTTTAACATTTTCTGCAGTATATTATGCGGTATAATAATTATGTGTACTTGTTTCTCTTTTCTCTTGTTTTTTTTTTTTTGCTTCTGTTTGCCAAGCTCCACTTATTTATAAGATACTGCATCTTAATGTGTCAGTATACAAATAAATTAAACTAGTGTACCGGTGCTAGGAATCTCGCATGTAGAAACCCTATACCCGTAGGTATTTTTTTTCGTCATAACTTGACTCATATGGACTTTTTCAAAATTGTTTATATTGATGAACAAAGTTCAGTTGATAAGCTTTCGATCAGTGTAAGAATCATTGAAATCGGTGCAGAAATAAATTCTCCGGAGGAATCACAAACTCTTGCGCCAGCGATTTAAGTGATGATGATGATAATAATCGAAGCTTAACTAAATTAATTAGACTGTAATCTATCTATCATGCCAGGTATGTACAAAATTAGTAAGGTGCTTATTATGTATGCATTTTGCCCACCGCAACACTTAAACAGTTTTAATTCATGTCCATACATATGTTCATATACATATGAGTACCAATGTTATGTTAATTATAAAAACAGCAGATGATATTGAAGTTTATTTTGTAGAGGCGGTGAAAACTAGGTCAAGAAGTCTCTCATTAATATTGTTTATTTGATAAAGAACATAAATAGCACACTCATCCGTATATTGAGATGAACCGCTGTTAAATGTTCAATTATTGTTTTTAATGGAGTATATGGCTTTAAATGCATTTGCATTTTGACGTACCCCGACATTTGAATTGAGTGAAATGGGACTTGTTGTCAGTAACTAAAAAAAATAAAAAAAAAAAAATAATCAACAATTTTACAAATTTTACGGAAAATCCGCCCAAGTACCTGAAATCTTACTTACTTAGTTGGCGCTACAGCTCGAGGTGAACCTGGGCCTGCTTCTCGCAACCATTTGTGTGTGCGTGTTATATTTTTGCACGAATGGAAGGGACCTACAGTTTTTTGCCGACTCCGAACGGCGAGTTGAGAAGCTCAATCGTGACAAATGATACTCTTTGATGCTTGTCAGACATTCGAAAGAGGTGGGCACTGTGAAAAACTTTTAGGTGTTTGCGGCGGGATTCGAACCCAAGACCGCTGGCTCAGTAGTCCGACGCACAAACCACTTGCACTACGGACCTGAAATCTATTTGCAATAAAAAGAAACACAGGGCCCCGATTCCGCAAGCGTGAGTTTTGCTGTGTACGTAGGTACACGATAAAATGTGTACACCGCCTTGTTCCGAATCCGCAAGTGTGTGTTTTTTCACAAATATCGTGTACACATGTGAAGAATTTTATTCACTTTATTTAAAAAGGCGAGTGATTAGCGGAAGCTGTAGTTGTTGACCTATGTACATGAAGGAAAATATAGAGTTTTCTCACGATAGGTATGTTTTGCTTAACCAATTTTTTTTGTTTATGTATGTACAGGGTTTTTCAACAGGGACGCTACAAAAGTAGAGACAGGGACAGCAAACGACGCCATATTTCTTGCCGCTCTTTTGACATTTCTCTTCAGTAAGGTTTGCCATTTCAGTAAGGTTTGACATTTTCATGATATACGAGCCAACCACGAGTCGAAATTATTAAAATTTACTACCGAAATTCGGAGTCAGTGGCCTCAACGTTAAGAGCGCTACGTCCAATTTATGGTCGTCATAATCGTCCTAGCAGATAGACAATTGATTTGAATTCACAGGCACAGTACAAAATGTTCCCGTGCCAGTGAGACAAAGAAGTGCCCGTAGTGTCGAGAATATTGCTGCCGCTGAGGCTTCAGTTGAAGAAAGCCCAAATGTGTCTCTCACACGACGTTCTCAAGCGTTGGGCATCTCTGTGACGTCGTTGTGGCGAATTTTGCGAAAAGATCTTGGCCTACATCCTTACAAGATTAAATTGACGCAAGAACTGAAGCCGCTTGACCACCAGAAGCGTCGTATGTTCGTGAATTGGGCTGAGCAACAACTTGAAAATGATTCGGATTTTCATTGAAAAATCATCTTCAGCGATGAGGCTCATTTCTGGCTGAATGGCTATTGGAAACCAAGTTTGGAGAACGTGTTATCTCACGAAATGGTCCAGTCGCTTGGCCGCCTCGGTCGTGCGATTTGACGCCGTTAGACTATTTCCTGTGGGGCTACGTCAAGTCTATGGTCTATGCCAACAAGCCAGCGACGATTGATGAACTTCGTACGAATATCGAACGTGAAATTGTAGCAGTATCGGCCGATTTATGCTTGAAAACCGTCGAAAATTGGGTTCAGCGTCTGGACTTCTGCAAGCGTGCCCGTGGTGGCCATGCAAAAGAAATCGAGTTCCATACATAATGGCATCGAACGTACTTTCACAGGCTTTAAAATACGAGAGGGTGCATAAACGTTTAAGAGTGAAAGTAAAAATGGACAATCAATGTGACTGGTGAGGATATCATGCGCGAAAAGAATTGAGTAATAAACACGTGTCTTACAAAGAGGGTATGTTGGAGTTGCAATATATCTTTCGAAGTGCAATCTTCGTAAACCATTTCTGAACCTTCTCTAAACGAATTGCACTGTTGCGATAGTATGGGCTCCAAACCACGCAGCAATACTCAAGTTCAGACCGCACTAAAGAAGTGTATAGAGCTTTAAGAGTATAAGGATCACGAAAATCTTTAACATTGCGACTTAAAAACCCCATCATGGAGTTAGCTTTAGAAACTATATAGTCGAAGTGTGTCGAGAAATTTAGATGAGTATCGAAAACCACCCCTAGATCCTGAATGCGATGCACTCTTCTAAGATCTGACTGATAAATTGAGTAGTTGAAAACAAGAGGTGACAAACTTCTTGCAAAACTAAGTACAGAGCATTTGTTAATATTGAATTGCAGACTGTTGATATCACACCAACTCGATATTTTATTTAAATCTGCTTGTAATTGATGAGCATCAAATGAAGACTATTGATTTGTAAATCTTTAAATCATCTGCATAAAGTAGGCAACTCGAAGATGAGATAACAGAAGGTAAGTCATTGATGAAAAGTAGAAACAGGAGCGGCCCGAGATGGCTTCCTTGTGGTACACCTGAAAAATTGAGAACTTCTTTTTAAATAGCTCCTCCAATGCTTAAATATTGTCTAAGATTCATCAAATAACTTCCGATCCATTTTAGCAATTTACCGTGAAATCCAAGTTGTTCTAACTTTTTTATCAATACATTATGCTGAACCGGGTCAAATGCTTTTGAAAAATCAGTGTAAATAGTATCGACCTGACGATGTTTTTCCATTTCAAGCAAGCAGTAATTTGAAAATATAACTAAGTTTGTGGTAGTCGACCTACCACTCACAAAGCCATGCTGATATTCTGAAATGTGGTTACATACCTCATTATACAACTTTCTCTTGACAACTGCTTCGAAGATTTTGTGAACCAATTGAAGTTTGGCTATCGGTCTGTAGTTAGTGACCAACGCCGTGGACCCAGCCTTAAAAATCGGTGTTATAAATGAGTGCAGTCCAAAAACTCACTTGTACCTAGAGACATATTAAATATGATGCATAAGGGTTTCGACAACTTAAACATACATTTTTTTATAAGAAGAGGTGGTAAATTATCTGGAGCTGAATTGGCATTTGATTCCAGGGATGTCAACTCAGAAAGAATATCATCTTCGGATAATTGAAGACGACCAAGGTACTGACCGAATCGAATTTATTGGAGGTAAAAGATGTAAGTCAATTGATACATTTACAAAGTTCGATTGAAAGAACTTTGCAAACATGTCGCAAACTTCATCTAAATTGTCACTTGATACTTCTTCGTAAAACATAGTGGAAGGTATTCCGAGTGACTTGCGCTTGGTGTTAAAGAAAGTCCAGAAAGATTTAGAGTTGTTTTTGATACTAGACTCTAGATACTAGATACTAAACATTAGGCGTGTTTTTTTTTAAGCCTATATAGAATAAACATGTTTCAGCAACATGTTTTCAATATAAAATACAACAAAACCTTAGCCTGGATAATTATCGACGCTAAGGTTTTGTTGTATTATGTATTGAAATTTTTTTTTTATTCTATGTAGGCTAAAAAAAAAACACGCCTATTGAGTCAATGACTTCGATTTCAACATCAAAACACACATTAAGAGGAATAATACATTTTTCTGCATCAGACAATATCCACTTAACATTTGGTAAATTAAAATCACCTAGCACATACCACATACGAATTTTCATCTAATGCTAATATAATATTTCTGATATTTTTTACATGAATTGCATATAACGCAAAATTAGAGCTTGGGGTATATAGGAAATAATAAAATATACATGAATAATTTTAGTAGACGACTGAGGAAAATCAATGCATACACACAATTGTTCGATATCACCTGAAGACTCCGTCAAACAGACTTCTCTGCTATTATAACGAGATCGCACCGCCAACAACACTCCTCCACCAGCGTTGCCACTTTGCTGCAATTGCAGTAGATCTACTGCATTTATTTCGAAATTTTAATCTACTGCCATTAAATTAAATCTACTGCATTCTTGTAATATGCTTGTTATGACTTCAAGATCGAGAATTTGTTCCCTTTTAGCACAAAACATAACATAACATAACAAACTTTTCGAAAAAGTTGAATTTCTTATCTGAACGCAGTTGGCTTGTGTATGTATTTCAAAGTTTATTATTTTCTACATATTTAGAAGCATAAATGATGAAAGGGTTGAGCTTAAATGAACCAAAATAATACAATAAAAACATAAATACAAGTCAATTTGTGTTAAAAATTCTGTCGAAATAAAAATCTACTGCGAAAAAATTCAATCTACTGCATTGTTTAGAGAATCTACTGCGAAAAAATAGTTCTGAAGTGGCAACGCTGTTCTCCACCTCTATGCAGACCAGTTTGAGTCGAGCAACGATCTTTACGGTAGACATCGAATTGGTTGGGGAACAGCTCAGAATTGCAGAAGGAGTCATTTAGCCACGTCTCAGTTAAAGCGATTACATCATAGAGACAGTCAATTACAGCAATAAAAAAATCAGTTGTTTTGGTTCTCATTCCTCCCAAATTTTGATAATAGACAGAAAGAGAGCCAAACGTACTCAGGAATGGGACACCAACAACAGCAGCAGAGGAAATAGGAACAGAGTAGGCAGGAACATGTTGCGTTTGTGCATTAGTTATGTTCAGCGTTGCCACTTTACTGCAATTGCAGTAAATCTACTGCACTTATTTCGAAATTTGAATCTACTGCCATTAAATTAAATCTACTGCATTTTTGAAGTATGCTTGTTATGACTTAAGATCGAGATTTTATTCTCTTTTAACACAAAACATAACAACAAAACTTTTCGAAAAAGTTGAATTTCTTATCTGAACGCAGTTGGTTGTGTAGGTATGTTTATTATTTTCTACATATACCTTCATGTTTAGAAACATAAATGATGCTACGGTTGAGCGAAATAAATGAACCAAAAGCCAAAATAATACAATAAAAACAGAAATACAAGTCAATTTGTGTTAAAAATTTTGTTTTTCTGTTGAAATATAAATCTACTGCGAAAAAATTCAATCTACTGCATTTTTTAGAGAATCTACTGCGAAAAAATAGTTCTGAAGTGGCAACGCTGGTTATGTTTGAAAGACAGGTTGGCTCTCGTTGTCGTTTTTTACATGAAACTCGAACGGGCGTACGCGCAGACCGTGTAACCAAACATTAGAATCGAGAAAGGCATCTATCATTTCCTCAGCACACCCAATTTAAAATTTATATGATTTAGAGATGCTAAGTTAGTACCTTCCTTCAGCAGCTGATGACATGAAAGTTATGTTGAACGCTGATGAAACATATTCAATAATCATCGGACAGGTTGTAGATGGTTTGAAAGAAGACAAGTGCAACCATTTAAAGCGATTGAATACTTGCAGCTCCAAGTTGACAACTTTCGTATTAGTCCCAACAATGACGTTTATTTCTTATCCCTTTGGCTTATTTTTTACCATTTGCCATGGATTGGAATCAGTCGGCTTAGATGGACTTATATTCTTCTTAGCAGTAGATACGATCGGAGTATTAAATCCGGTGATGGAAATAGCGGCAGGAACAATATTAGGGGTATTTAAATCAATTTTTTCCAAGCTTGATTGAATGCCCGTTGCTACAGATGTAGCAGATGACGAATAATTGCATGAAACCTTATCAGAAGTCAAAGCATTCGTAACAGCAACAACGTCTGGAGAAGTAATTAGCGGACTATTCAAATTCAACTGTTTAGCCACATTTGAGCGCGTACTTTTTTCACTCAATATCACAGGCGAAGCGGCATTCGGTGCAATGACCTTTGATTGTGAGCGAGTGGTCACTTGAGATTTACCATTTGCTTTGCTATTTGAGCGTGAGAGTAAGATTTTTATCGCGTTTAAATCACTTTGTATTTTATCTAATTTTGATGACAATAGAGCACTGTCAATTAGATTTTGATTGCACGTAGGGCACTGGTTTTTAGCCATTAAAAGCAGATTATACGAACAGAATAGGAGTAAACTAGGCACTAAGCAGATAACACGTCCGATTATATAGATCAACAGATGTCGACTGATTTCTAAGACTATATGAGACTATATGATTGCTATTTTAATATCAACACCGTAGAAGAAACCATTTTTGTTGGTCCTGACATAAGGAAGTTAATGCAGATGCTAACTTTGAAAAGACTATGAATAAGATTGGAAAGCTCGCCTGGAAATCATTTAAAAAGGTCGTATACAATTTTTAAGGGAACAGACAAGCCTTGATTAAAAAAATATAGTTGACAGCATGCTTACTAACCTCAACAAGCCGGGTTGTAATATGAGTAGACAGCTGCATGTTCTTCATTCCCATATTGACTTCTTTCCTGAGAACCTTGATGATGTAAGTGAAGAACATGGGGAGAGATTTCATCAAGACATTAGGGTATGGAGAACAGATATCAAGGCAGGTGGGACGTTAGCATAATGTCTGACTATTGCTGGATGTTGAAGAGAAATGAACCGAAGCACAAGTACAAGAAAAAAATATTGAGAATGAGTTTTGGGGAATGTGGAAAAAAAATTATGAGTCTTTTTGTATACTCTAGTCTCTTGAGACTTGTTTCAAACTAATGCTGATCGTTTTATAACTAAACATTTACTTTTATATTCATTATATTGAAGTTTTTCATAAAACTTGTTCCCAAATCTGTTACAATGGATATATCTTGCATAAAAATAAATATCGATGTGCTATAAAAAAATCATCGCTATATTTTTATTCAACATACCCAAGTTCATAAAGAAGAACATTATTGTTCATAGGGGAAATTAAAAGTTATATTTCGCAGGCCTGTGTAATTAATAATAATAAAACTATGTCGAGACGATAACTTACAATTGGAAATGGAAGCACTTTTGAATGAAAGTGATGGGTGATGATAGTGATATTTTTGTAGACAGCGATGATGAATTTGTGCCAGTTGGACGCCCCACGTTGGGCGCCATTGTTATGAGACAGGATTGGCCACCGGGGCAGCTTAGGTGTAGGCGTGGAGGGCGGAGGCACGCTTGCAGTTGCTCGGCTAAAGCTCGTCGGACGAGGGTAGTTCTTGCCAACCCCACCATACACCACCTGTTCATACACAAAATCTCGTGCCAATATAAAAATATCAGAAGAAAGAGAGAGAGAAAGCTACGTTAATCGGACCACGGACGGACCCTAAAGATAGGATAGAAGAGAGAAATGAAAGAGAAGAAAAATCCAAGAACCTATGCCAATACCATAGAGAAGAGAGGAATTGAACCGCGAAACTAAACCTAGCTAGTCTAACCTAACCTAAACTAAACCGAAATCCTATAAATAAACGCTAAACTAAACCTATGCTAACTTATATCTACCTGCGACTAACCCTAGGTCGAGATCTTCCTTTCCTCAGTGTCTCTACGGTAAAAGTTGGTCAAGAACCCGAGACATGACTGATGTTGTTGGCAAAGGTCTGGCCAACCCACCCTTAATGTCCGAAGACAACCATGGCTACCTCTTTGACCGATGTAGTAGAGGTAGCCCCTTAAATGGACCCTCAGTCACAACCTAAGTCATGTCACGTAGGGGATGTTAATGTCTGTCGTCACTTCCTGTCGTCAATGTTTGTACTTTGTCCTGTTAAGACATTGTCGTCTGGTACTACTGAAGGACGGCCTGTCCCGTTTCTCCACACACCAAAACAGTAGAGTGCCTATTCCATATTTAAATTGGTGACGATGACGTTGACTTACTACTAGGGAAATTATTGAGATTATTGAGATAAGTGAAGCAGATTATCGTCTTGATGACGAATCTTAAAATACCATACGGTACTTATGAATAAGTCACAATAACCGTCAATTAAAATTTTTTACCTAAAGGTGGCTTATCTATGGGAGCAGATAGTCCCATTCGGGTGCAGAGGGAAATTGAAGCTTTGCCCAGTGCTGCAGGTGTATTTGAAGAACTAGTCCGAGATTCCCCAGTACCAAAACGGAGAAGATTGAAGTTTAGTGAGACTGAGGAGACCAGAAATCTCACAAATGGAGAGCTTCAACGCTTGGTAATGATCGAGCGGTTAAAGCTCATACGGATGCAGTAGGAGGAAATAAGAAAAAGGATGGAAACTCCCAATCAAAAAAGTGAAAACTCTACCACTGAAATTTTAAATGGGAGTGAACTAATATAATATAGGGTTTTCCAATGAGAGGTGTTATTGTGAATGGCCCGCAATTTTGGTAACTGTCACTTTTGAAGCTTTTATTCTTTGACATTTGACAAGTAGAAACTACGCCATTACTAAAAATGGAACGACACACACTTCAGCAACGCATTGAAATTATTAAAATTCACTACAAAAATGGTGAAAATCTTGCAGTCACAGTTCGCAAAACTAAAGCATTTTTTGGTCGTCGTGAAGCACCTTGTCGGACCGCAATACAGAAATGGGTGGAAAAAATTCGAGCTGTTGGGACAAGTTAGTGATGTGAAGAATAAACGTCGCTCAAGAACAACTGAGAATATTGCTGCTGTAGCCCAAAGTGTTGAAGAAAACCCAGGTTTGTCCATTCCTCGTCGTTCTTTGGTATTGGGCATGGGCATTCCACAAACGTCATTACACCGTATTTTGCATAAAGACTTGGGTCTTAAGGCTTATAAAGTTCAGTTAACACAAGAACTCAAGCCGGCCGATCATCAACAACGTCATGTCTTTGCTGATTGGGTCCTTGAAATGCATGAAAATGATCCGGAATTCCATCTTGACTGATGAGGCCCATTTCCACCTCGGTGGCTACGTCAACAAGCAAAATTGTCGCATCTGGGGCTCGGAAAACCCAAGAGTTATTGTTGAGAAGCCTCTCCATCCTCAACGTGTAAACGGTCACGGTGCGGTTTATGGTCCGGCGGGGTCATTGGACCTTACTTTTTCGAAAATGAGGTTGGATCAACAGTTACAGTGAATGGATTGGTCGGAGTTGGATGGTATTGATCTGGACAACGTTTACTTTCAACAAGACGGCGCTACGTGCCACACAAGCAACGAAACCATTGAGCTTTTACGGGCAAAGTTTCCGGACCGTGTTATCTCTCGAAGAGGTGATCACAATTGGACACCGAAATCTTGTGATTTAACACCTGGCGACTTCTTCCTTCGGGGCCACGTGAAAGATAAGGTCTACGCCAACAGCCCAGCATCGATTCAAGACCTCAAAGATAAAATTCGTGAGGCTATCGAGGACATAGGGCAGCCACTTTGCGATTTGGTTATGGAAAATTTCATGAAAAGGATATGGTCGCGTATTTGGCTGATGTTGTTTTTCATTATTAACGGCAAACCTTCCTCTTTATTATGAAATAAACATCCGATCATTTATCTCAAAAAATGGCATTTTTCTTTGAATACTAAAATAACACCTCTTATTGGAAAACCCTTTATTTATGAGCACAAAAAAATTATTAGTTTTTGTTGAAATAAAATTTTTATTTTCGAACAGAGTTTTTTTTTATTTTTATTTGTATTTTCCATTTTTTTTTTTGTTTTATAAATATAATAAACTAGCTGACCCGACGGACTTCGTCCCGTCCAATATTTGGTGAAAATGAAATCAAGTACTAATTTTAAGAATTCTAATCTAATTCCAATAGAATGATGATGATGAATTGATGAATGATATACAGTTTAAGGCCGCATGATACACAACATTTTTTTGTTTTCTGATCCGGAGCGTAAATTAAGAGTGAGGATGGTTTCCCGACTCGGGAACATGCCACGCATAGCTGGCCGTGTGAAGAGCATGACATTTCTAGATTTATGCCGCACACTTCCAGCGATTGCCCTTGTGACTTGTTTATGATCATCGCAAACGCATTTTCACTGGGAACCGAATGCGTTTGAACTGGAACGGCAGATCGCTTGAAGTCAAGGGAATTCGTGGAATTAGGCATTCTTCTCCATTGAACGGCCCTTTCGAAATCTCTGCCGCTGTCACATTGTTCAGTAGCTTCGTTACAATCAGTCGGGTTCCATTGCATAGTTTCGGGGCATGAAGATTTCGTAGCATAATGATGACAGATCCAACTTTACGACGCAAATGATAAGGCGGGCATGCCAGGCAAATATCCAAAGATATCAGGAATTCCACTAGATCCGAGTTTCCCAAAGTGTGCTCCGCGGAGCACCAAGTGATCAGAAAAATATCAAAACTTCATCAGAATAATTTCGCGCTTCTGAAACTTGATAGCACTTTGTTAATTTTGTTCATAGCAATCGAATTCGAAATGCTCATTTAACAAATAATCAATACAGAAACAAATAGTAGACTTCAAATTTTTGAAAAGGCAATACTTGTTGGCAATCAGTCGAAAGTCGAAAAGAATCGGGTCGTTGTGTTGTTTTGCAGTTGCTATGAAAGAAATAGAGTTCTACGCTCTACGGTTCTACTGTTGACAATTGTAACCGATAGAGTATTTGTTCAGTCGGTATTGACGTTAAAACGAATCGCAGTGTGGTGTGTAGATTATGTGTAATGCTTTTACTTCCTTACTTTCTTACTCGGACCAAGGCCTTAACCAACAATCTCTTCCAGTTAGCGCACTCCTAGTTGGTTGAGGTATGTTGCTTCTGGTGATTTTCAATTAGTTATCTTGTATACATATTACTCTCACGTTTTGGATCTATCGCCGTGAAAACAAACAATCTGGTTGCTGCTTAGTAATACAGAAATAATACGGATCGCTAGCTAAAGTGTGGATCCTAAAATTGTAATTTAAATGTTTAAACACGTTGCACATTTGAGAATTGGCTTCTATTTTAATTTTTTACTCCATATTTATATCCATATTTTTACGATTTTTGATCCATAATTATTCGAGCGCTGGTCATAAGTAATAAACATAAAATAAGATTTTTCATGTAGCGAGATAAATAAATGCTATCGTAAAAATATTTTCCCCTAATATTTCTAGGAAAATACTTTTAACTCTGTAACTGTAAAAGCAAAGAAATGACAAAATGGAGTTACAGAGTAGGTACCTTGTGTAAAATAATTCGTTCGAATTAGTGGAGCATTCAGAATTCTGGTGTATGTTGAAGCACGAATTCAAAATTTTGTCGGATGAAGCGAAAATAACACTGTGTGCCATTTTTCAGGTCATCATCTCGGGCCTAAGATTTGAGCATTGATCCTGAAAGTACTTACCAAAACTAGAAACTCTGCATCATTCGTTTTGCCAGATTGGCTGCCCAACGTATTTTATAGCCCCATAAATATTTTGGCTAAAACCTTATTTTGAGCACTTTCTCATGGCTATATCTTGGTTAATCGTAGGGATTTTTTTTTCTGTCCTCAGCAAATTCTTGGTATTGATTAGGAGAAAAAAAGTGCAAACCAAACTGACTCAAAAAAACTGCATCCAGGGCCTCAAAATCTGGTCACTGTTGCTTTATAAACTTCTCAAAAATGAAGTAGTGAACAATTCAAAGTACATACACATCTAAGGTTTCGCGCGAATCGTGAGCACCGTGGTGTAGTGGCAAATGCGTTGGACTACTGACAATCATTTGTCAATAAGCTTCTCAACTTGCCATTCGGAGTCGGCAAAAAACTGTACGTCCCTTCCATTCGTGCAAAAATATCACATGCACACACAAATGGTTGTGAGAAGCAGGCCCAGGTTCACCCCGAGCTGTAGCGCCACCTAAAGGAAGATATATGTAAGTCATTAGAATAATTGTGGACTTATATGACTTATAGCCCACTTAAGTTTTCAGATTGTGGAATTATGACCCAAAATTTTATGAACTTTTGACCCACATTCAGTCTGTGAACTTATAACCCTCCCAGGTGTGAATCAGGATTATCTGCCTACGTTGGCACTAAAACAAAATATATGTTAGATCCCGCCTCGATGCAGAGCTAGATCTTCTAACAGGAACCTAGAATAAAGCTTTCGGTCCTATGACATATTTAACTAGACGTCATATTATGTATTTATGAATTGCTTATTTTTTGAGTTAACATGTTATTGTTTTTTCCGTTAAAGTTACTTATTACCAATTTAATAAAATTTAAAAAAAAATTAAAAATTGTTCTTGCCCTGTAACTATTTTTTTTTTAAATATTTTTAAAATATCCTGATTACCAACCCCAAATATTCAGGTTATTTGAGTGTTTTGGTATTACAAAACGGCACCACCTAGTGCTACTTGGGTTCTCAACAGAACCGCCACATCTACCTACATACCCAACTTGTAATAGCGTCGAAAATTGACAAACGGGAAACGAAGTGCTCCGCGAGGAATTTCTCTACTGAAAAGTGCTTCGCGACCAAAAACGTTTGGGAACCGCTGCACTAGATAATTGACGACTTCGTCTTCGTTTTCAACGCGATCGATCGATTTGTATGAACGCAATTCTCCCGGAATTTCATTCTGAATCGTCCAATTCAAGTCATTGACATTAATATTTTTCGCTGCTAAAATTGCGCGTGCGCTTCACCAATCGCAGTTACGATAATTTTGACCAATGTTCGGATACACATAAGTGATGAGTTCATCTTTCGTTGAAGTGAATTGGCAAATCGTAGGTGGAATCGATATTAAACCACGATATCTACCGGAATCTGTCCATTTCCCGATTCTCAGCAGTTCTTTGGAGAAAACTTCTGCGGTTCTATCCTGTTGCAGGAAGACTCGCATATTAATACTCAATGGAATGGTTTTTACGTATCGCCACATATACGATGACTTGAGACACGCGTTTGATTCATCCGCCGCTGTTGATTTCGGAATCACGGAAAGTGTTTGTCTGAAGACGCCCGCCAACAATATCATCTCGCCACCAAAGCGATCGAGTGCTTCTAATGATCATTTGTGCGCCTTCGTGCACTCATTACATATGATCAATTTACAATTTTTCAACACTTTTGCCATGGCTGATTGCTTTGAAATGTTGCAAACCGGATTTTCGTTGATTTACATAGATCATCTCTCAAACGGCCCAAACACATGCTGTATAGAGGGGTGGTGTTCAAGAGCGAATTTGATTGGGATGATAGAGAAACCAAGAAAAGAAAATGCGGTTATGAGTTTTTGTTTACAGAGCTTAATTTATTGGAGTGATGCTTACCATTCGACTGCCTTCTGCAAAGTGAAGTATGGTAGGTATTCTAACATTAGAGAGAGTTAGTGAGTGACTTAAAATTAACGGGTATGGGATGTGGGGCATTGTTTTGTGATGTCGTTGATGTGGACAGTGGGTCAGATTTTCACTTGGCAACATGCATTATTATCATTTGCTTACATCGACGACTTCGATTTGATCGCAATGACACGTCATGACGTGTTGCTACTGTGTCGTTGTTGTACTCGCACGCTCTCGCTCTCATTCTAATTCCTCTTTGATATGATCAATTACATGATATGTATGTATGTATGTATAGAATGCTTTCACTTCTTTACTGCCTTCCACTTCCTATTCAATAGTACTTATTTTTATATATTTTTGTGTGTTGAAATCATTACTATTATATAAGGACGTAACTTCAAAAAACTTTGTCCCGAATGATCTCCGCAAATACTGCACCGATTAACGTGAAATAAATTGTATAGTAATCGTTATTTTCATTCAAACCAGGTTGGCTATGTTTTTTTTTGTTTAAATGTTATTTGTTCCTAAGAAAATGTATTTTTTTTAATATTTGTATACCGATTTTTTTGAGGTTGACCCACATATTAACTCGTAACTTTAAAGTCAATATACTTACATATATACGCAAATTTTAAGACCTTAATCTTTTCTTAACTCTATGTACATGCTGAGAAATAAATAAACTATTTTAAGAACATATAACAATTCATGAAATCATTTCCATCAGTGGAGACCGAAGCCAACAGCCATGCAGCAGTGGGTGACGTCATGGTGTGTGTATGTGGCATATTTGAATTTCTGCGTATTTACTGAAATAGCATTCTATTGATGCATTGTGCCCGGCCTAATACGATAAATATGATTGTAAAAGCAAATTCAAATTTTAAAAAAG
Source organism: Brachyopa scutellaris (assembly GCA_949775065.1). NCBI lineage: Eukaryota > Metazoa > Arthropoda > Insecta > Diptera > Syrphidae > Brachyopa > Brachyopa scutellaris. Next base: position 7,143,736 of record OX459116.1, read on the forward strand.
TGCACGGGCAATGGCGGGCGGGCAACAGCTACTATAGAAATGTATTAGAAGAAAACAATTTGTTTTCTATTAAAAGTTGCAGATGGGCAAAGCAAGGCGAGCACGGGTCAGCTATCTCTATGTATAAAACAGTTCACTGACTGTCTGACAGACAACGCACAGACCAAACCGATGGACCTAAAGGGCTGAAATTTGGACACTACATTGCTATAATAACATAAACATCCACTTAGGGAGGATTGTTTGCTATCCAACCTCTAAGTGGGTGAATTCGGAAAAATAATTGTGCACTCATCTCCAATACAATTTGTTTTGCCTTAACAGGGGCAGAAGGGGCGAATCAACACGAGCTGACCCGTGCTCGCTAGTATAAAATAATAATAAACAAAACTATTTATGTATGTAAACCATTATGTTAAAAGCAAGCTGAAGGCCTTAGTTGCTCTTGCTTTACTCTGAGTTGCAATTATAGATTTATACGTTACATAAATAAATAAATACACTATGTACATACATATGTAGGTATGTACATCGGAAATAAAAAAAAAAGAGTATGCTTATACTTATTAGCGGTAGTGTATCTACACTTAAAGTTTCTGGAAAAAAAAATTTATTTTTGCATTTAATTCTCTCCCATAACGTTTATTTTGTTTGTTTTTTTTTTTTGTAGACACAAACTTGCCGCCATACATATAATTGAACAAATGCGCCAAACTCAACCGTTGAGGTAGGTTATGAGTTCGTGAGTTCAATTACTAGTTCAATTAATGTCTGGGGACGGTCGAAATACAATATAAATAGTCTGTATGTACAACATACAATATGCACATAGGCATATTTAATTTTTTTAACCCTAAAGTTTAGTGTTGATCACCAAAGCAAAATAATTGCATATCGTGATTTTCATAATATAAACCATGAGATCTTAGAAGAGCAAACAAGAGGTATTGATTGGGATCATATTTTTTATACACCCTCATCATATGAACAGTTGCGGTTCTTAACTGAAAATATTAAAACCTTATTCAATAGTCATGTTCCATTAAAAACGAAGGTCATAAATCCGTACAATAAACCATGGTTTACTCATATCATAATATACGTTCATTGATGCTGCAACGCGATAATGCTTACAATTCTTGGAAACGTTACCGTTTAAATGTGTTCAGGCGTATGTATTGTTCTCTTCGAAATAAAGTTGTAGCGGAAATACGTATGGTGAAATCACAAACGTACTCTAATCGGCTTAGTCCCTCCTTAAGTGGGCGTCAATTGTGGAATAATTTACGCAACATAGGAATTGGTAAGTCAAGGGGCAACCGAGCAGATGATGTAGACGGTGATTCTCTAAATAAAAAGTTCGTTTCTTTACCACTGCTTCCTTTGTTGGGTACCGAAACTTCATTTTCGTCTGCAGCTCAGTCGGACCGCCCCGGTTTTGGCTTTCGTGCGGTAGACAGTGTTGATGTTGTTGAAGGTGTGCTTTCCATAAAGTCAAATGCTGTTGGGTTGGATGAAATGCACTCTTCATTTTTAAAAATTATATTGCTAGTTGTATTGTCACACATAACCTTCATATTTAATACAATTTTAATGTCAGATGAGTATCCGTGTTTATGGAAGTTAGCTAAAATCGTACCCCTTCCCAAAAATACAAAAGGCGATGAATTTAGGCCTATTTCCATTCTACCCTTTTTATCCAAAGTGTTTGAACGTATTCTGCAAAAACAAATCGGTTCTTACCTTAACGCGAATAAAATGCTGACGTCAAAACAGTCTGGTTTTCGTGAAAAGTACAGCTGCATTACAGCTTTGCTAAGCGTAACTGACGATATAAGACAAGCGTTGGATGAAGTAACTTTCTTGGTTTTGCTTGACTTTGCGAAGGCTTTTGACACAGTCAATCATGCGAACCTATGTATGTAAAAAGCTTACGGAACAATTTAACTTTTCACCTGATGCTACCAAGTTAATTTATTCTTACTTAACTAATAGAAAGCAAGCAGTCCAAGTCGGGTACAAATTATCTAAATTTCTCCCGAATATTACCGGTGTCCCAGAAGGCTCAATACTTAGTCCGCTTTTGTTTTCAATGTACGTTAATGAACTTCCATCCATTGTCGAAAACTGCTCATCACATAAAAACGTAAAAACGCGTTTTTTACTTGCAAGATCCTTGATAATACCAATATTGATTTACGGCTATGAAATTTTTTGTAAATGCAACTATGCAAGCAAAAGAAGGCTAAATTTCGCTTTTAACAGTACTGTTCGCTATGTCTATGGGCTACGGAGACATGACAGATTGTCTGGTTTGCTTCTCGTCTGCTAAACATGCCTTTTAAAACTTATCTTCAGCTTCGCTGTTTAACTTTGCTCTCTGATATTTTGCTAACACGCCAACCACAATACTGTTTTGATAGAATAAGAATAGCATCCTCGCATAGGTCTCGTCAATTGATTCATCCGCGCTGCTCAGTTTTAACATCCGACTGTCAATTTTATGTCAATGCCATCCGTCTGTGGAATTCTTTACCGCGTCATATTAAAGAGATACAGAACACAACACGCATTAAAAAGGAGTTAAAGAATCACTTTTCTGTAGTAACATGAATATAATTTTTAGTTAAAGATTTGAAATTTAAAATTTTGTACTTTTTTTTTTCTTCTCTGCTTTTCTCATTTTATTTTTTTTTTTTTTTTCTTTTTCATATGAATTTAAATTTGTTAAATTTTTAATATCAGCCTTATTTTGTAAAATTAACTTAAGACTAACTTATAAGATATTGTATCTTACAGTCTCTAACCAATCTCGAGTTAATAAATAAATACTAAATACTAAATACTAGGCGTACGCAGGGGGGACAGTGGGGCACAGCTCCCCTATACTTAAGAACGTTTGATTTTTTTTCCAAGGAAATAATCACATTTTCTTCAATTCTGGAACTAAAATTTGTTCTTAAAAAATCAGATTTAATTATGTTGGTATTAATCAGCTTTATCAAATCGGGGCTAATATGGAATACCATTCCCGTGTATTTTTTGAATTTATTTTGTCCACGCTTTTGTTGCAGATAATGTGGAATGGAATAATGCTCCGGGTACTACGGAACACTATTCTACATTACCCTCTAATTTTCAGAACATCTATTTTCGAGGTGCTCTAAGTTTTCACAAACAATATCTCTCAGAAATAATTCCAGCTACATACCTATTTGCAATTAATTTTAGATGACATTAAATGATGAAGATCAAAATACGCTCCTAATATCCCTGCTTTTTGTGAAACACGATGAACACAACAATATAATAGTATTTTCATTTAAAAATAAAAAATAATAGTAAAATAAAAAAAAAAATAAAATAATAACCAGAAATGTCTTTGCTCTCTCGAGGTAGAATTTGTCTAAATGACAGTGACAGTAGGTTTGTATGATGTCGCCAGCCCCAGGGCGCACTGACTACTGTCAGTGTATTTTCATGGTTGTCAAAAAAACCAGTGCAACCCTCATTTCATCGAACGCAAATAGCTTGCCCTGACCACTGTCGTTGTAGTATTTTCCATTTTCGAACTAAATTACAAATTAAATCATGTTTATATTAAGATTTTAATGAATTTTATAAATATTTACTATTTTGAAATAATTTCCTTTCTTCAATTCAAAAAAAACAACCACAAAAAAAGTTCGCGATATGAAAAAAATAAACGAATAGAATTTTTGACAGTCCTTTTTTTCTTGCACTGAAGAAATACACAGGGCGAATACAGGGCAGAACCAGTGTCGACATAGAACACAGGGCAGCATTTTCAGTGCGTTTTCAGTGTAGCACTGACTGACATCGAACACATCAGTGTGCCCCAGTGCGCCCTGGGGCTGACATCATACAAACCTAGTTACAGTGACACAAAATGTGTTCTGCTGATTCTTCGTCCTCGTTGCACATCGTGCATGTGTTGTCTTGTGCATGAGCGCCCCAAGCATTAATTAATAGTCACATATTGGTGACTCGGAGAAAAAATTATTTTTTACTTTTAAGTTCGTTAAAGCTTGTTTTTAAAATTATTTTGAAGTGAAACTTTTTTAGCCGCGGTAGAGCAAATTTGCCTCCAACTTCAACACGCAGTAAAATAAATTCTAAAAAAAAAAAATACACATTGTAATATTCTTTAACGATTAATGTTTAAAATTATCTTTTTGTCGATACCAGCGCCATCTGCCAATCGATTGTTATACTTTATACTTTGTCGGCAGGGCCTGCCCCAGCCAAACGCCCTTTTTCATATTTGCACACTTTCAATGCGTGTTTTTTTTTATTTAGGCAAAAGAAAAAAATTGTGTTGAAACGAATAGTACATATATTCGGTCTCAGGCCGAATACCGAATATATCCATCCGGTAATACATAAAAAATTAATTTCACGCAGGAAATCCCAATATCTGCTCTGTGAAGGGAGATAAGATGTAGGACAATAGGCGTGTTTTTTTGAAACATAGCTAGCCAGTCGTTCATTAAAACAACTACTGGCTAGCTACGTTTCAAAAAAACACGGCTATTGCTGGTGAAAGGTGAATTCCCAATTCAGAATCTACCTAAGGCGGTAGTCCTTTAAGCGCAGTTAGCCTTTCATCGGTCTTACGGCAATGCGGTTATACGGAAATTGAAAACTATGCATGTTAATAAGATTCTTTCTAAGAATGTACAAGCTCAAGGCATATGGTTAGGTCATTCAGCGGATCAGTGAAATAACTGATAAGCTGTACTTCGCCGAAGTAATTATCTGTAATCACTGTGTTTGATAAACTGATAAACAAGAGAGCAAAGCTAAGGGAGCCTTCCAACGTATTTTGAAAAAACATCAAAAATCCAGCAGAATAAAAAACCTTCTTTACTGCATATATGTATGTATTTTGTAAAATTCTTAATTCATTAAAACAAAAAGAAACCACACACAAGTCAAATTGAAAGCTTGAAAATGCATACTAAGAATAAAAGTTAAGTATTTTCAAGTGAAATAGGGTGATTGCATGTAATCTAGTAGTCGGCCGACGCGTCATATATTGAAGCGTAACAGTAAATGCGTTTGTGGATCACACACGCAGAATTTATTTTCCAATAGCCTAACGTTTCTTCTGTCTGTGTGCAAAGGGTTGGTAAAATACAACAAACGGTTTCTGCACAATAATTGTTACTTTGATTCAAGTTCTTACGAGTGGTAATTTTTGTGAGTTTTACTAAGAAAAAAATGGTGGAAGTGAGTTGCGAAAACTGTTACAATCAGTAAAGTATTCAGGGTAAAGTTCATAATTTGATTTATTTCGGGTTATTTATAGTTTGCTGTTCTTGTTTCTTGCACAAAAATATAATTCAAAACTTTTTTTTAATAAATGCAGATGGGGCCGACATTAGGAGACATTTTTTGTATGATTCTTCTAAGCTCGGCCCCCGGCCGACTACTCAATTTCGAGTTTTCAGTAGTCGGCCTCATGAATGAATGGTGGTCGACTAAGGAGACTGGTGTTTTTGTGTGTGTGTCGGCCTTTTATGTTTTAGATGAAAAAAGGATAGTAGATACCTACAACGGATCCAACGGCTCCTAAGGGCTGGAAATACATCTAGAATCAGTCCTGGAACGATTACCGTTTTGTTTATGGTCAGTGCTCAACGTAAAACGCCATCTCCATTAGTCATTCTTCCATATGTGCCCTTGCGTTAAGCTGTGGTCAAAAGCACCCCAGACAAATGGATTTCAGAAATGCCAAAGAGTGGCTGGATGTGTTTCAAGACGTTTTTTGAGTACGTGGCCAAACGTTCCAATGATTGGCTAACTGAAAATAACATCAAACGGCCAGTATTGTTTCTGGTCGATGGTCATAAGTCGCATCTAATTATGGAACTGAGCGACTTTTTCAGAAATAATGATATATGTAGTTTTATATGAACTTTTGCTAAATACGACTCACATCACCCAACCAGCCGATGTTGGTGTTACTTTAAAGGCCCAAAACAGAATATAAGAACACCGTGTATTCCTGTTATTAGATATCGTTTCTTAACTTTGATCAATAGAACGAAAACATAGAACTAAAAATAAGGGGCCGACTACTGAATACTCAAATGGCCGACTTCTGGAACTGGGGGGCCGACTACTTAAGAAACAGACTTTGATTTGAATTTTTGTAAATAGTTTTTTTTGTGTAGGATATCCACTAAAAATGCTTAGCATTCTCCAATCTACACATTCCAAATATTCAGATAAACTAAATACTCAATTCATTATTTGAATAACGGAATTTTAAAGACCAGTCAAACGTAAAAAAAAAATTAAACGGCCGACTACTGGTGCCGTCACCCTACTACTGTTAAAACAAAAACCAAATCCAATGCATCCAAGATAATGATATTATGTATACAAAAAGGCAAACAGAACAAATCATTGAACTATATTCAGGAATAAAATTAACTTTATATTTTATCTATTGTATCTTTGTAAATTAATTAACTGGTTCCTCTATGAAAATTCATGAGTTTTTTGGCCGGAAACTGATTCTTGTATCGCTCTACGTCTTCGTATTTGTTCCTGCAGAGGGCGTTAATAAACTTTTCCATTCGTCAATTATGGCTGTACAATACAAATTCCTTGTGTATGTACGTGGTCGTACGAACCCATTCGACTATTATAGTTCAGCCTTAAGTCTTGCCTTCATATTGGCTGTGGATAACCTGCAAAGTGGTTGCGTTCAGAAACGCATCGGAAAAGAAATGCGGTTGCTTATTGCACAGAAGTACTGACGTTTACGAATTCGCCCCATACTTCCCTACATACACACTGATGACACATCAACGACTCGGCAAACACAAACACAAAAGCCAAATTAGAATTACCGAGCGGACTGTAGAATTACATATAATATACGTACATACTCGTATGTATGTGTACATACGTACATGTGTCATTAATCTAGCTAGTGGCATATCACTGGCCGAGGTATTTTTGTCTTTACAACTCGGTGCAACATTCTTTTTGTTTCACTCGATATCATCAGGTGCGTATCGCATCGGCGCAAAATTAGAAATCTGCTGCACGGCTCCGGAATTTTCGTTGTGTTTGTTATCATTAAGCGGCGCAAACGGAGCAGTATGATACTTACAGTGGCGGCCAATGAAATCACAGCACCAGTAAAAATGAACTGTTCCCCTTCGCATTACTTCTGAGTGGTACCGTTAGGTTTATTTTGCGTAAGTTATGCTTCTATGTGGAACTTCTATTCATTTCGTGTCCACCTTTTGAAGTATAAGAGAGTTATAAGAGTGAAAAAAGAATTTTAAAAAAAATTGTTTAAAATGTCAAAGTTGACGGCAGAAGAAAAATCGCGGATTGTGGGGCTTTCTGAAGGTGGATTATTGGCGAGGGAAGTTTCCAGGAGAATATGACGCCAAAGTACGACGTTGGACCGGGTTTTAAAGCAAAATGTCGAAAACCCTGGAAATTATGAGCGCAAGAAAGGTTCCGGCTCAAAAAAGAAGACGTCGGCCACACAAGACCGTTATATTTTGAGAATGAGCTTCCGTGACCGTTTTAAAACAGCTACCGAGATTCGAAGAGACCTCGAAGAAAACGCTAATCTAAAAATAAGTGTTGAAACCGTACGTAGTAGGCGTTTAAGAGAAGGAGGTTTGTTTGCCAAGAAACCAGCAAAAAAGCCGTTGCTGACCAAAACAATGAAGGCGGCTCGATTAAATTGGGCAAAAAATCACCGAAGTTGGACTGTGGAGGATTGGAAAAACGTCATCCTTTCTGACGGGAGTAAATTCAACCTCCACGATTCGGACGGTATGATTTACATGCGAAGAAAAGAAGGAGAGCGCTATACTGACCAATGTACCAGAAAAGCGGTTAAGCATCCCGCTGATAAAATGGGTTGGGGATGCTTTTCTTTTTATGTAGTTGGACATTTAGAGATAATAAGTGGAACCTTCAACGCCAAAAAATATATTGACATATTACAGAAAAGTTTAGTTTCATCTCTAGAAAGCCATCTCGCGCAGGCTGATGACGTAATTGGAAGTTATTATTTTTTTTGGATAAGACATTTATTACAGTTAAAAAACTCATTTTACCTTTTCTAAAATGCTTCGTTTAAATTACAGGTAAAGGATTTTTTGGAAAAGGCAGTGGAAAAACGTTAACCTGGCCCGGTAATAGCCCTGATTTAAACCCTACTGAAAACCTTTGGAATTCAATGGGGGTTAAAATATCAAAACTCAACCCTTCATCTAGCAAGCAGCTATATATATTGTTGGAAAACATTTGGTATGAAGAAATTGCATTCGACATTCGAGTTTAGTTGAGTCAATGCCAAGGAGGATTGCCGCGGTCATAGGAGCTAAAGGGGCGTCCACAAAGTATTAAATAAATAAGTAAAATTATTGTTACGCAACATATTTTTAAAAACAAGTTAATTTGGTCTAATAAATTCGTTTGTTTTTATGTGATTTGTCCTTATTAGAATTTTAACAAATAATCTCATTTTATTAAAGAAGGTTCCTTTTTAATGAAATGCCCCTAGGCATTTTTAATACTGCACTTAGACCATATTGTGCTTTGTTTTTGAAAACACAATTATATGCACAAAGTAATCGCAAAAAAATATAACTTTGAAAATGAAAAAAATCATACCGAAAACGATATTTGTTACCGAAAATGAGGGTGCGGCGATTTCATTGACCGTCACTGTAAGTCTGCTCCAGAGCGTGTTGAGAATTTCGTTATTGGCGATGGGTTGAAAGGATCGATTGGATATTTTGTATAAAAAAGCAGAGTTTACTAGTTTGTAGTTGCGTATAGATGAAGTCGCTGCTAACTGATCTGTGATTCCAGACGGGATACACATTAACAAAAAAAAAAAAGAAGATCTGTTTTGTGGATAGTAGATTTTTTAATTTGTTAGTCTCTTGCTTCTAGCGCCTGGCACTACTGGCGCACTTGCTCATATGTAGGGTTAGGCCATGGAATCAGGTATATATGTATGTATATACATATATATTGTTGTTTTCTAAAAATAGTATTCCGAACACGGAAGGTGTCGGGTCAGACTATCTCACGCTGCTGGTTGTTTGGGGTTCGGTGAGATATATGGAATAAACACACACGGTTAAATTTCTAAATTACACTCTTTATTTGTGGAAAGGGTCTTACCTCGTTGCTGGTCGATGGAGAAGTGACCGAGCATAGGCATATATATGCTTACAATAATGGCGGGAAAAAAATGGTTGGCGAAGATGCGGACAATGACACCTAGAGAGCAGAGATGTCACTGGGCGCGTAAACATTGCCGGCCGCCTTAGCTATTATTAGCTGCAAATTCTCAATTACATAGTTTATAAATCTTATACATATGTAATTAACAATACTAATTCATAAAATGGGGGAGTTTTTTTTATTAAAGGAGGGGCTGCACTCACTCCTGCAAAAATTAAATTAAATTAAACGATAGATATTAAATTCATAACTTAAAATTTTTAGATAAAATGCTAGGTTTGTACAAAGCTTAGTAGATTAGAGCAGTTCAGATACATATATACATAGTAACCAAATTCAAAGGAAATCGCGACGAAGATTTTAACCCGAATCCTCCTGAACGTTAATTTTATTAGCGCAATTTTATTAGAGGAAAGATATGTAGACAAACTGCATTATTAGATTTTTCATAAAGGTCCTAGTATTCTTAAAATGTCCTGTTGCCATTTGGCAACACCAGAAGCATTAGGGTACATGATTGTATCCATATAGAAAATCGGGCTTTTCTTCATACCATTTATAAAAGCTATGGCGCAAAATTATAGTCGGATAAAGTGTACTTTAAAATTGTTTTAGCACGTAATAAGACCAAAATTAGTGTTTTGTTAATTAAAGTCGACATAAAATCCACTTTATCGTTATAACCTCACGCTAAATTGAAACTGAGGAAAGTTCATATTCACAGAATTCCGTCGTACTCGGAATTTTGCTACGAACCCCGAAAGAACTATCACAGAATCCGTCGTAGTGGAATCCGAATGTGAATTTCCGCACTTAACAACTTATAACTTTCTACGAAATTCGAAATTCGTAGCAAAATTCCGAGTACGACGGATTCTGTGATAGACGTGATTATCTTTTAGTATTGACTATTTAATATCGGTCATTTCAGTGAAATGTCATGTCAAAAAAAATCTCATTTCAGTAAAGTGTAATTTCAAATATGTTTTCAGAAAATATTTTTGAAGATTTTGATGTTTTTGTTTTATTTATTTTTATTTATTTATTTAACTTATAAACATGTTAACACGTAGATACATACAGTTATCTTTAAATGTGTAACATTATGTAGATTCAAGAAAAATTATTAAAATTATTATTTAGAGAAAATTAACAATAAAAGATTGTAAAAAGGATAATTAATAAGATTGAAATTTTAAATTTAACTTTAACAAGAACTAAATAAAACAATTAAAATAAAACAAAATAAAACAAACCCTAAAACCCTACAACAAAATCAGTTTAATTTTAAAATTTTAATTCTAATTTTTATGTGCAAAAATGTAATTTCAGTTTTCTTTGGAAGTCGTTAGTGTCTGTTGATCTTTTTATATTAACTGGAAGCGAGTTCCACAGTCTTATGGCGTATACAAAAAATTGTTTTTTGGTGACGTTATAATTGTATGTGGGTGCAATAAATGAACCACTTCTAACTGATGACGCGAATTGTAGTCTCTTGAAAAGATAATCCGGGGTTTCATTTACTTTAATATTAAACAGGAAAGTCAGTGTTTTGAGATCCAGGTATTTTTGTAGGTCCATTCCGAAAAATTCCCTAACGCGACCGGAAATGTGATCTCTTCGACTCATATTGTATGCATACCTTACAGTACTATTAATAGCGACTTTAAACTTCCGCGAGCTACTGCTATCAAGGTCACAGAACACTGGATGGGCATATAATAATATCGGTAATAGCAGTGACCTTACTAACATCGCTTTTGTCTTACGTGGGAGGTATTTTCCAACTTGATATAGTGCTCGTAGAGATCCATAGAGACACGGTGGAGACATATGCAAGTGGCGACCCATCAATGAAAAGTTGAGGTAAAGACAGAGTATCTATGGGTGATCGGCTAATAGCAATTGCCTGACTCTTGCTAGAGTTTAACATCAGTCTGTTCTTTCGTGACCACAAGGCCATTGACTTCAAATCCTCAATAAAATGCTCAGTTGCATCCTCCACTAGACCCAAAGGATAGCTAAGGTACAGTTGAACGTCATCCGCGTACATTTGAACCTTGCAATATTTTAACACGGACGGAAGGTCATTGTTAAATAAAGTAAATAATAGAGGCCCCATTATTGATCGTTGTGGGACTCCAGCTTTGGTTTCAATGAAGTTTGATAGCTTTCCATTAGCATATACAGCTTGGGAACGATCTTTTAAGTAGCTCTCTATTAATTTTAGTGCTGTTGAGTCGAAAGTGAAATAATTTTTAAGTTTAAGTATGAGTATATCATGTGGTACTGTATCAAAAGCTTTAGAAAAGTCCAGTAACACAAGCGATGAACGATGATTCTTATTTATTTCTACTCGGAGATCCTCTACAAGATTTACCAGCGTTGTAGTACAGCTATACTTTTGCCTGAAGCCAGATTGAAAGGGAGTAAGAAGATCGAACTCGATGAGGTACGAGTTGATTTGTTGGCTCACTAACTTTTCAAAAACTTTTGATATAAATGGAAGTATTGAGATGGGACGGTATTCTTTATTTTGTTTGGTCGTATTTTTTGGTAAAGGAATTATCTTAGATGACTTCCAGGATCTCGGATACTTAGAATATGTGATAATGTTATTGAAAATAAACGTTAATTCGGGCAGTACTTCAAGAATTATTATCTTCAGGAATTTCGGATGCATGTTATCCAATCCAATTGCATTTGACTTAATTGCTTTTATGGCATTAAGTACATCATTTTCAAAAATTCTTTGAAAACAAAAACTTCTAGATGTACTGGAAGTCCGAGGTGGTACTACGTTAGATGTATCTATGTCATTTTCTTATGTAAAAGAGATATTGGAGGCAGCAGCGAATTTAATGTTTAAATCATAAGGACTTACTTCGCTAATACCAGAGTTAGCTGCCTTCTGCTTACCAATACCTAAATTTTTTACATTTTTCCAAGTACTTGCCATACTCAGATCAGGCCTAAACTTAGACATGAAAAACCGAGTCTTCGCCTTTCTTACTGCTTTTTTCGCATTATTTCTCATTGTTTTGTAGTCATTCTAAAATTCTGGAATTTTGAACCGTTTCCATCTTTTATAGGCTCTGTCCCTGAGTACAAGCATTTGTTCAATGCTAGGATTTAACCACTCACAGATTTTGCTTCCAATGTTAAAGGTTCTTAAAGGAACATGCGATTCAAACAGACTGTTGACGTTTGCGGTAAAGAAATTTACTTGTTCATCGATGGAAGTTATATGACGAAGTCTTAACCAATCAATGCTTATTATGTCTTGTAACAAAGACACTTGATCTATAGCCCTGAAATCTCTATACACAACTGTTTTGACTTCACTATCGATGCTAAAGTCTAAATCAGAAAAAGGATGATAAGGTCGTGTTTTGAAAAACATCTAATTGACCATAATAATTAGTTCGATCTGTCTGGTTAACTATGAATAAATCGAGTAAGGTAGAATTTCTGCTACTAAAATGAGTTGGTTCAGTATCATTTACCGGAAAAAGCTGTAAGGATCGTAAATTATTTACAAACCGATTAACACTTGGATTAGTTCTATCTAAGAGGTTTATGTTTAGATCGCCACAGAGTACTATATGATTGTATCGTACAGATATTCTCTCAACAAGACTGACCAGTGGAGTCCGTGACATTAGGTGGTTTATAGATTACTCCCAACAAGCATTTGTCAAGTCCGCATGCAATTTCAAGAAATAGGTATTCAAAATTTTCGTGTGCATCAAAAACGTCCAGCGGCTTACATTGTATACTGTTCTTAATAAAAATTGCAACACCACCACCTCTTCTACCACTTCTGTCAGCACGATATGTTTTGTAACCACTAATTTCGATGGTATTATTACTAATACTTGGACATAACCACGTTTCAGATAAACAAATAACATCGACTTTCCCTTCACTAAATATTATTTTAAATTCATCCAAGTGTTTAACTAAGCTTTGGGCATTTATGTGACACACCGAAAGACCGGAGTATCTTTTACAGAAAACGTTCAGCATTAACCGAGTTTTGTGGATAGGATATCTGACACTACCACAAGGACTGGAGGAATCGCTTTCAGATTCTATTTGCTCTTCGGTCATCTAAAAGGATATAAAAAACCAAGTGAAACAAGGTGATCAACAAACAGAAAACGACAGCCAAGTAACTTGCACATAAAAACACATAGTTGCACAATGCAGTCATTATTCGGAAAAAATTTAGAAAAGCTAGCTAATGTAAAGAAAAGGGTTTTAGAATTTGTTTTATACCTAATATGATGAGATTTAAGATTGAATTTTAAAAATAAAATTTGAAAAATAAAAATTAAAACATGAAAAATAAAACTTTGAAAAATAAAAGTTTGTGAGACGCTGGAACTAAATGTTGACTTGGGAGCCACTGGTGTTTGTTGACATTTGATATGTTCCATTTCCATTTTGATGTTTAGAGGCGGCGACAACTTCATTAAGCTTGTCAAGACTGTCAATATTCGCGCGGTTTGAAGTTGATGTTGTTTTTATATAAATTAATCCACGCGACGAAAAAGCTGAGAAGATTTGTTTTGTACGTCTATATTTTATTGCTTGTCGCATAAGAACTTGGTTGTGAGGTGTTAGACTTTCATGCAAATAGATGCGTTGATCCGAGTTCAATCCAGCATCACGTAAACAGATTTGCCGCGAGTTATTCTTTTTAAATGTGTTCATAGCTTGCAAAACTGAGATTTTGTCGTATGTAGAGTGAAATTTGACTATAACCACCGAGTCTGATTTTGGTTTCGCTCTAAAAATTCTATTTACAACGATCGGTTGGCAATTCACAGCAGTGCAGATGTTGTTAAAGGTGGCCTTTAAGTTCTCTTCGGGAATAAATGGTATTCCTACCAATACTGCGTCGGTGGCAAGATTTTGTGTGTGCAGTGATTCTATTTGTTTTTTTACTAATGTTTACATCCTATCGAAAACATCGATGTTTTTTTTTTAATATCGATAGTTTTTGAAATAAAAAACGTGTAAGCAGTTGAGCACATTCTCTTTTGCATCGCATTCTCTTTTGCATGCTCATAAGCGGGGAATCCCCGGAAAATATTCTTTGTCTGTTTTGTGCACGTGCCATCCGATTGATTTTTATACTTCTCCGTACGTTCTGTGTTGTGAAGGTTCTGTCTTCTGTGTATATTTTCGGGTTTTGTTCTTGAAATTGAAATAACAACATGAGTAAAAGATCGCTTGTTTGGCAATACAGTAGTGGTCCAATATAACGAATGATATAATGTCCAGTTGCATTCGCTATATCGAAAAATTCGTAATATTGAACACATTTTCCATGTACGAAACATTAAATAAATGTACAAATACTGTTTCTAATTCATAACACTTTATTTAATTTATTCATAAAGTGAACAAAACAAGTTGAAAAGTAGAAAAATAAGTAAAAGAAACTAAAACAAAATTAATTTCTTTCCTTTCCTTTTCCAAAAGGTAATTGCCAATAAGGACATGCTTTTACAAACGTTCAACGCAGAACAAGTTTTTCAGAATTTTTAACGTTGTCCCATTTGGCTGAGTTAATACACTCTCAACGACCTCGAGTGGGCTGATAGGCGTATCTTCTTGAAGAAACATTTCAGTTTTGTTCCAAGATTCCAAATCATCCGCTTAGCTTATCTAAGCGATGGCAAAGAGCTTACCTTCAGTTGCATGTACAACACCCAAATTTTTCCATCGACCGTTTCCTAAACATTTGTATTTCTTAGTCAAATTTGTCTCTTTCTGTTTTTTAAAGCATGTACACAGATATTGTAGCAATATTCGTTATATCGAATATAATTTTTTTGTTCGTTCGCTATATAGAGCCGATAAGGCATTTGAAAAAAGTGTACGTTATATCGATCATTCGTTATATCGGCATTCGTTATACTGGACCACCACTGTATTTTGAAAAAATATTGAATAGTGATTTCGCCAAATGTGTGATATGCAATCACGAATATAAGACCAGTGGACTTACCACAAATATAACCGATCATATAAAGCGAAAGCATAAGCCTGAATGGAAAATATTATCTGGGGAATCTGATAATAGCAATATGCCAGACTGTAGTCCCAGTCCCAGTAAATCAAGAAAGACTATCAAACAATATTTTGATAGAACAAAATATTATGTGGACACTTCAACAGGATAAAAAAATTTAGACGATCTATACGTTCGAATGATTGTGTTGGATATGGACACGTTGCGTTAGGGTGAGCATGAAGGTTTTCGTAAGTTTGTAGCTGGTTTAGATGAGAAATACCAGATTCCCGATACTGCAACACTAAAATCATCTTTGTTGCCAAAATACTATGAAGAGATTAAAATCCAACTTCAGAGTGCCCTCGATTCTACCGAATTTATATCTATTACTACTGACATGTGGACCAACAAAAATAATGAAGGCATACTGGCAATTACAGCTCATTTTTTTCATAAGAACAAATTAATTGCCCCGTTGCTAACAGCTGTTAAAGTAGAAGGAAGACACACGTCTGAAGCAATGGCAGAAGTGAGTTTATTATTTTAATAAATAATAATAGTAATAATTTAATACAAATTATTTAATTTATGTTATTTATATAACTAACTAATGCAAATAGTAAGATCGGTCAGGGGAACGTAGGCAAACAAAAACCACCGGGTTCAGAGCGGAAAAAGTTGGTGACAGGAGAAAAGCCCTCGACTTCTGGCCTTAAGAGAAATGGTAATGAAAAGCCATTAGAAAAGACATCAAGTAATAGCCCTCGGACAGCAGGAGTGCAGACCTACGCCGAGGCTGCAGCATCCGAAAAATCAAAAAACATCGAAATCCCGACGGACCCTGCTTCTCAAGTTTTCTCAATTATTCTCGCGAAACTTGAAGAGCAAAGCAAAATAAATAAAATTATTCTCGATAGGTTGGTTAAGCTCGAGAGTTATTCACGGAAAACGCGTACTTCACCTAGAATATGAATGAAAAAAGAATTTTAAAAATATGTACTTGGAATGCAAACGGACTTTTGCAAAAACTTGACGAATTGGAAATATTCATGCGAGAAAAAGATATTGACATTTGCTTGATTTCTGAAACTCACGTGAAAAAGGAATCGCATTTAAAAATAAAAGGCTATACTGATTACCACGCTTGTCACCCTTCGGGAAAAGCAAGAGGCGGATCTTCCTTGTTTATTAAAGACTGCATTGAACAATGCGAAGACCTAAAGATAGAGCTTGAAACTCTGCAAATGTGCACAATTCGAGTTAAAAATAGTCAGCGTACTATTAATATCTCATCTATTTACTGTCCACCGCGTTCCGCGCTTGAAAAAAGTGATTTTACTAACTTATTTAAATCGCTGAAACCTAATTTCATTATTGGCGGCGATTTTAACGCGAAACATACGTTCTGGGGCTCTAGATACATCTCGCAAAAAGGTAGAATGCTGTATGGGGCAGGTATGGAGTACAGTTGTGATTTCCATTCGACGGGCAAACCGACTTACTGGCCAGCTGATACTTTGAAAATACCTGACCTGATCGATTTCTTCGTGGTGAAAGGAATATCTAACAACCACATAAAAGTTGAAGAAAGCTTTGATCTGTCATCTGATCATTCCCCAGTTATTTTGACATTGAGCGAAAAACTATTATTTAACCGAGAGCCAGCGAAATTAACCGGCAGAAGAACTAACTGGGAAGGCTTTAGGAACGAAATCGAAGTAAATGTTGAACTGAGCGTACCGCTTACGACACCCTATGAACTTGAGGTTGAAGTCGATCGCTTCGTTGAGATAGTACAGCTCGCCTCTTGGAATAATACGCATAATCCAAGAAAAACGCCAGACAAATACGGTCTACGATATCCTGCTGAAATAAAGGAATTAATTAGGGAAAAAAGAAAAGCGCGTAAAAGATGGCAACAAAGTCGTGCTCCACAGCATAGAACCCATCTGAATCGTCTCTGCAATTTGTTAAAGAATAGCATTAAGGATTTTAAAAATCGTGCGATAGGCTCTTACCTTGAAAGTTTAACAGCGAAAAAAGATTCCAATTATTCCCTTTGGAAAGCCGTAAAAGGCACCAAAAGGCCCAAAATCCCCGCGCCGCCACTTAAAATAAATCAAAATGAATGGGCAAGGGAAGATAAAGAAAAAGCGGATATTTTTGCCGCCCATTTGGAAGAAACCTTTAAACCGAACGATGGTCAAGTGGTTCATGACAACATCAACCTCACAAGGATGGTAGTTCCACCATCTGACGATTTAACGCGCAGATCTGCAACGCTTAGAGAACTCGAACGTGAGATCGCGAAACTAAAACCTAAGAAAGCTCCTGGTTATGATTTGATTACCGGAGAAATTCTCAAAGCCTTACCTAGAAGAGCATTTATTAAGCTTCTCCATATTATAAATGCTGCACTCAGATTAAAACACGTGCCGAGCCAATGGAAAGTTGCGGAAGTCATTATGGTTTTAAAACCAGGAAAACCGTCATATGAAGTAAAATCATACAGACCAATCTCGCTTCTTCCAGTCGTATCAAAAATTTTCGAGAGGATATTACTAAGGCGTCTCCAACCGGTTATAGAAGAAAATAATCTAATCCCTGACCACCAGTTTGGGTTCAGAAGTAAGCATTCGACAATTGACCAGGTGCATAGAATTACTAACGTAATCGAAAAAGCACTAGAAGAAAAAAAGATATGCTCAGCCGTATTTCTTGACGTCTCGCAAGCCTTTGATAAGGTGTGGCACGATGGCTTGAAATGCAAATTACGACAAGTACTCCCCGTGTATCTATACGAGATTTTGGATTCATATCTCGGAAATAGACTCTTCCGTGTTAGAAATGGAAACGAATACTCAGAGCTCAAAAAAATTTCGGCCGGCGTACCGCAAGGAAGCGTTCTGGGGCCGCTTCTTTATCTGTTATATACTCGTGATATACCGAAAGAAGATGGCACTATGCTTGCTACGTTTGCCGACGACACCGCTATCCTAGCAGTAGGTAAAACAATCGAGGAAACGACTGCCAAACTGCAAAACGCATTGAATAAAGTAAATGAATGGACGAGGGACTGGCGGATCGCCCTTAACGGAACTAAATCTGTTCACGTGAATTTCACTTATAGAAAAATTAATGACTTGCCAATTTTTATAAATTTGGCCCGAATTCCCATTGCAAATGAAGCCAAATACCTGGGAATGACACTTGACGCAAAGCTGAAGTGGAATTCGCACGTGAAAATGAAACTTAAAGAATTAGAAATCAAATATAGAGAAATGTACTGGCTGATCGGGAAACATTCCCACCTCAGTACCGAGAACAAACTGCTTTTATACAAGCAAGTGCTAAAGCCGGTGTGGTCCTACGGTATACAACTTTGGGGTTGTACCAAGAAAACAAATGCCAATATTTTACAGACCTTTCAAAATAAAGTGCTTAGAGAAATTGTCCAAGCACCGTGGTATGCTAGAAACGACGATATCCACAGGGATCTCGGAATTCCGACAATCGAAGCTGAAACTAGAAGCTTCGCGCGAAAACATAGAAACCGACTAATCGGACATGTTAATAATACAGTCCTACTTATTTTGGATGAGAGCAATTTATTGCGCCGACTACAAAGGACAAAACCTTTCGACTTGGCGAGATAAGGATTAACCGCATCTAAATTGCGGAATATGCAGGATCTTTCATTGGAAAGTAACCTGCCAAACGTTTATATTTCGTGATAGAAAAATTGCTTGATAAGTAGTATAACTTAGTTGCAGTATCTAACAAATTTATATCGAAGGGAGGTGTTTTTGGTCAGTAAGAATCTGACACTACTATGAGCACGCGCTTGCTATTCTCATAGTGTCTATGGAAGATTTTCACCTACCCTCGGGAAAAAAAAAAAAATAAAAATTTATATTTGTTTTAAAGGCTATAAATACCAAGACTATTGCAATCGTCACCGACAACGCCGCTTCTATGATAAAGACTGCTCAACTGCTGCAAATTCGCGATATTCCATGCTTTGCTTACACCTTAAACTTAATAGTTTATGACATTTTTAAATTTGAGCGTTTTGATATTATATTGAAAAAGTGCAAGGATATTGCAACGTATTTTCATAAAAGTGCTGTCGCTTCAGAAAAGTTAAAAGCCATGCAGCGGCAATTGAACAAACCTGAACTCAAGTTGATTCAGGAGTGCCCCACACGTTGGAATAGTGCGTACGCTATGATCAAACGAATCGACGAAACAAGGTAAGAGCTAACGTTAGCAATAAGTGAGTGTGAAAAGTCACCTGCAGCGTTGCTTGCTGAAGACTACAATATGCTTCAGGATATTATTCAATTGCTTGAACCGTTTGATGTGGCCACAAATACAGTATCTGGAGAAAATTATATAACCCTTTCATATGTTATACCACTAATACGAGGAATAATTCTATAACTCTCCAAGCTGGAAAACAGTTTAAAAACTATAACAGGAAAGGAAGTCTATGATGGTTTTCAAAAATCTATTAAGGAAAGGTTAATACCTTATGAAAAAAGAACCCCCATGATGTTATCCACGATTTTGGATCCACGGTTCAAGAAACAGGGCTTTAAAACAGAAGAACATGGAAAAATTGCCGCAGAGTGCTTTCAGAAGGAGTATGCAACATTTCTAAAGAAGCAGGCATCAGACGAATCCGAACAACTTTATGAATGCCGAGCGTCCACATCCGCCAGCATCATTACTTCCGTATCTGAAAATACATCCCTTACCGAAATTGAGGTAAGATTAAAAAAGTCAAAAGAATTGCTATTCTTGTCGGGGGAAAATTCAAAAGGAAGAGCTGCTCACATTTAAAGAACCCCATTAAGTGACGCAATAATTGACATACGACAATTTTTAGAAAAACCGCCAATTGATAGTGATAAGTGTCCCATCGAATATTGGATAAAATCCAGCTCAGAGTTAGTGAAGAAATTTGCACAGTTATATTTGTGCATACCAGCAACTTCAGTTCCCAGCGAACGGATTTTTTTCTAAAGCCGGCTTAATACATAGCGATCTAAGAAATAGATTAAAGGCAAAACGCCTAAACGAGTTACTTTTCCTTAATCAAAATGTGAAGTTATTTGAAAAAACCAATATGTAATATTCTCGTGTTTAAATAAAAATTTTGAAGTACATAGTTCGTTGTTTCATTGAATTTGGTTTAACGATCGATACTATCGATAGTTTATCGATAGTTTAAAGAAAACAATCGATAATATCGAAATACTAAACTATCGATGTTTAACGTACCCTAAAATCCTTGTAACTCTTCATTTCTTTGGGAGAAATGTCCATCAAGGTGATGTCGGTAAGTAAAAGGTAATTTAATTTAAGAGTATATCATAATTTATGGTATTTACAATTTCAGGTGCCTTGCATGGAATTTTGCAGGCAACAGTAGGAAAAATCATAAAGAATATTTCCGAAAAAATTGCTTCTTTACTGCCCCACTTCATCCTTCATCAATTGAAGAATTCAACGAGGCAAAGCAACAGTTTTTTAAAATCGCTAGGTTTGGAGCCATCGATTTCACTCATATTAAAATCAAGCGACCAGCCATAAGTGTAGGACCAGTAATGGCCGGACATTATATAAAACGAAAAGGTAACTGGATAAAAAGCTTTTCAAGAAGAGCATACTACATTCCAAACTTAATTATTTATATTAAAGGTTATTATTCACTGAATGTGCAAATTACAACCGATGCAAACTGCAAAATAATCGACATCGTTGCAAGGTCTCGTGGCTCACTTCATGAGGCCAATATTTGGAACAATTGCCGTTTGAAAGGTATGTTGGAAGCGACCGTTAATGTTCATCAGGGTTTCTTGCTTGGCGACGCAGGATATCCATTATCGAAAATATTATTTACGCCGCGCCGGTCAAAAACCCGTCAAATCGAAAGGAGCAACGATACAATATCAGTCACAAATCTACTAGAAGTAGAATCGAATGCCTTAACGGCCAATTAAAGTAAAAATTTAGATCGCTACTGGAAAGATTACGTGTAGACTTGGACACGGCAAAAACTGTTATTGTTGCGGTAGCCTTGCTTCACAACATAGCCTAAGGAAGAAATGTTGCGTTATTTAAAGATAATCTACCACCGATTCCATCGCAACAGTTAGAGGCTAACAATAATGCTCAGAGTTCTGCAGAAACAACTGGAAGAGCATTCAGGAGTGCATTTATAAATCAGTTCTTTTAATTCTTAGTTTATTTTTTAATTATAACAAAACAAAAATAAATTATACGGGAGTCGGACGGAATCCCGAAAACCAAAATCCCGAAAGTCCAAAATCCCGAAAATCCAAAATCCCGAAAATCCAAAATACCGAAATTCCAAAATTCCAAAATCTCGAAAATCCATAATCCCGAAAATCCAAAATCCCGAACATCCAAAATCCCGAAAGCCCAAAATCCCGAAAGTGAAAATTAAAATTTGTTTGTAGGATAAAAAATTAAAAGAAAACTTATTTAACATATTAAATAAAACTAGTATGGCCTGTGGTCGAAATTAGACCAAATGGTAGAGAAACCTCTTTTTTCCTGACTTAGGCACAGCATTTTTGAAAAAAATTACATATGTACTGCACTGCATGGCTTCATAACCTTTCCAACAAAAAAAAATAAGCGAATGTGATGTGTAAGGCAGTTAAAATGGGGTTGAACTGTTTTGCCTTCGCCTATGTATTTATGAAATGATAACAAACTTCAAATAAATAAAACATAACAGAACAATTCAAGTCTTATTGACAAAGCAATATCTAATACAGGTTCATATCGAACGCAATTCCCATTAAAAACTTATTTCAGAACGCTCGTTACGCTCCGCGTAAATTTTTTTAATTTCGTTTTCCTTAGTAACATAACGTTTTCTTATTCGTTGGTTTTCACCGGAAATTATTTTCGATATACGTGCGTGTTTTCACAAGGATTTACCAATGTGTGAAACTAAAACCTAATCTATCAGCTATCAAACTGAATGAGATCAGCGCAACTGAATGCACATTGCGAATTGTAAAATACTACAACACTAACGCCAACGGGAATGGACAAACATTTGTCAACTTTCTTTTTAAAAAAAAGTCCCGAAAACGGAATCCCGAAAAATTATATAAAATGATAAATTTGCGCAAATTTTGCATTTTATATAATTCTTCGGGATTTTGGCTTTTCGGGAATTTGGATTTTCGGGATTTTGGATTTTCGGGATTTTGGATTTTCAGGATTGTGGATTTTCAGGATTTTGGATTTTCGGGATTTTGGATTTTCAGGATTATGGATTTTCAGGATTTTGGATTTTCGTTATTTTGGATTTTCGGGATTTTGGATTTTCGGGAATTTGGATTTTCGGGATTTTGGATTTTCAGGATTGTGGATTTTCAGGATTTTGGATTTTCGTTATTTTGGATTTTCGGGAATTTGGATTTTCGGGATTTTGGATATTCGGGATTTTGGCTTTTCGGGATTTTGAATTTTCAGGATTGTGGATTTTCAGGATTTTGGATTTTCGGTATTTTGGATTTTCGGGATTTTGGATTTCGGGATTGTGACCCCAACCCAAATTACACATATGCACATATAAATAGGTATCACTTCTTTAATTTTCAAATATCCGCATTCTTTGCTTTCTGGCCGATCATTAAATTCATTTTCAGCATGTGAATTTCTCGAGCATGTGCCGTCGCTTCTTTGGCTTGCAATAATTGTTCTTTTGCGAGTGCAACTTGCAACTTATGCAATTCTTCACGATGCGAAATTCCTTTTCTGATCTGTTATTGCCGTTCACTCATCACTTCGCATTTTGTTGTTGGTTTGCTTGGCACTTTTCTCAGGGCACTTAGCAAGCTCCTCGTTGGAGCTGGAGCCACGGGAATTTTATTTTTTTTGTAATTTTTGCTTATTATTAACAAATAGTATAAGTTCTTAATATTAATACAAAATTTATTTATTCTACGCCCGATGTCGTTCACTTCATCTCGATTTCTCTCCTCTTGCATACTCTGTTCAGTGTATTTATATGTGGTCTGCTTGCCTTTTCCATGTCTGCTGACCATGTGTTTTCTTGTGTGGTTGGCTGCTCTGCATGCATCTTTTCTATGCAGGCAGTCTATTAAAAAACATTGGCGACGCCACCAATGTGTTAACCGTAGAATGGTCAATCCCTTCTTCAGTGGTGGTCTCATATGTAACTCGGGGGTGGGCATGGATGGTTCAGGAGCTGCGGCAGTTGTGTCCATTTCAGCTGGGATATTGGGAATGTTTGTGGATGTAGCAGGACTGAATGAAATAATTTCAATAAAGTTGGCGGTGGGGCTATTCGGTTGGGTATCAGCAGAAGCAGTAGGCGGCAAAACACTATCGCTATCAATGTAAATAGTGTCTTCTACCATCTGGTCGGGTATCATACCTTGCACTAAAAGGTCAGAGGAATCCGTTTGAACATAAACATTGCTCCCCGTTGTTCGTATTGTTTTTCTTGTAGCAGTTTTGGCTTTCTTAGCTGATGCTTTCATTCGTACCCACTGTTGCCTTATTTTTCCAATGCTCCTGTGGTATCCAACTGAATTCATCCCTGAAGCTATTGACTACCTAGACTGCCTTCTTTCGCGATATCATCTTCAGGTCATTGCCCTTATTCTCCACAGCTGTAATATATTTCTCCACGAACTACCGCAGCATTTCCTTTTCATCCCTGTCCCAATTCTACTCCCGGTCCCGGTCTCGTTTTGTCTAGAGAGAAAATATTTGTCACAATATAAAATTCAGTTGTTTTTGAAGTGAATACTTCTTTAGCGACGTATTGTTTTTGAAAACGAGTTACAATAAATGAGTTACGATAAATGCGTTACGATTAATTTCGATAAATGTGTTTCGATAACGGGGAAATGCTTCCATACCGGGGTCCATCTGTCTGTCTGTCTGTCTGTCCGTCTGTCTGTCCGTCCATCTGTCTGTCTGTCTGTCCGTCCATCCGTCCGTCCGTCTGTCTGTCTGTCTCTCTGTCTGCCTGTCTCTCTGTTTGTCTATCTGTCCGTCCGTCCGTTTGTTTGTCTGTCTATCCGTCTGTCTGTCTGTCTATCCGTCCGTCCGTTTGTCTGACTGTCTATCCGTCTGTCGGTCCGTTTGTCGGTCTGTCTGTCTGGCTACCTTTTATCATCTAAACCGCTGAACCAATTGAAATGTAATTTGGCAAAGAGATAGTCTGGGACCTGGGAAAGGACATATGCGGAAAACCCGCTCGCTAGTGGGCGCTGGAGTCAAGTTATTAACAAAACCTTTTCACGCCTAAGCCGCTGAACCAATTGTAATGTAATTTAGCAAAGAAATAGTCTCGGACCTAAGGAAGGACTTAGGTGGAAAAACCGCTCGCTAGGGGGCGCTGGAGTCAAGTTATTAACAAAACCTTTTCACGCCTAAACCGCTGAACCAATAATAATGTTATTTGGCAAAGAGATAGTCTGGGACCTGAGCAGGATATGGGTCAAAAAACCGCCCGCTAGGTGGCGCTGGAGTCAAGTAATTAGCAACTTCTTTATTAACTGACCAAAGTGGTTCATATTGACAATTTATGGTAGCATAGTACCAAAAGAGAAAACTACAAAAACTGGTCCCGATGTGTGCCGCAAGAGTCGAGTTATTAACAAATTCTATATTTAATGAAATTTTGAATAGCTGTTCCTTTCATAATTTGCATTACAAAAATATAGTCAAGTTTGCATTCATATTTACTTAATTTTATTACACATTTCCTATCGATTGTACTAGACAAATTTCTTTTTCTCTTACACATTACAAATACACAACCGCTTTGGATTGGATAAGTATTCACTTCCCCCGTGAGCTTATGCGGATGAGGCTTACACATTTTTTTATTTATGTAGTACCTTTTCTGCTTCCATTATTAAAAACAAATTCTCTTCAAATTCAAGTTCAAATTCAAAAATTCACACAGTCAAATTCAAAGATTGTTTATGTTTTCTGTTATCTGTCAAACTCATGTTTTATTAAAAGTGTATCCCTTAAACTGTGTTTTATTTCTCAAACTGTCTATTTTTAGGTTTGTTTTACTAAAACTCATCGCGGGTACGTTCTAATGTTGATACTAGTTGTAGGTAGGTTAAAATGGGTTTATAATTAAATGCAAAGATAGGACCTGGTTTTAAAGTTAAGGTGATATTACTTAGTGTGTACTTAACCTACCTAATATACGGCGACTATAATTTTGCGCCTATGAGGTTATTGAATAAAACAGAGAGAATTTATGTTATTTTGTTCACATTTTATTATGTACTAGCTGACCTGTGCTCGCCTTGCTTCGCCCCCCGCCACTGTTAAGGCAAAACAAATTGTATTGGAGTTGAGTGCCGAATTATTTTTCCGAATTTACCCACTTAGAGATGGAATTACAAAAAATCCTCTCTCAGTTGATATCTATGTTATTATAGGAATGTACTGTCCAAATGTCTGCCCTTTAGGTCCAGCGGTTTAGCCTGTGCGTTGTCCGTCAATCAGTCAGTGAATTGTTTTGTGTACTCGTATATACCTACAGCTGTAGCCCGCCCGGCGTTCCCCGTACACATTTTTAAAATTTGAATTTGCTTTTACAGTCATATTTATCGTATAAGGCCGGGCACAAAAAATCATAGAGTGCTGTTTCAGCTAATATGCAGAAATTCAAATGTGCCACAACGCTGCTGGCTGTTGGCTTCGGTCTCCACTGATGGAAAATTGCTGGCAATGATTTCATGAATTGTTTTGAGCATAGGTCAGCTCCAGGATAACGCAGAATGATGATTTGTACCTCAAATGAATCTTAAAAGAAATTACTACAACCAATTTTCTTTGCGTCTTAAATCTAATAAGCCATTGTTGAGTTAGGGCTTTATAATGACAGAAAATTTGATCTTCTGCCACTTCGATCTCAAATTCTCAGCTCCTATAAGAAATTGAGTAGTCTGAGTACATTCATTAATTCCGCCAAGAAATGCAGATCATAATAGTGAAAACCGCATTTAAATCCGTTTATCTCGAGATAATCCTGTACATACAGACACACACATTGTGCATGGAAAAAATATTGAAATTTTGCATGATTTGATATAGTGTATTTATGGTTTTATTGACGTCATGGATCTAAGCGGTAGCAGTGACCAACGAATACTTCTGGATTTACTTAAATGCTGTGAAACATCACCAGATTTACCTAAGAAAAGGAAGAAATATCAAAATTTCCGTAATTGAATTTGCTCGCTTAGGCTACGAGCAGACGATATGCAAAAGTCGAATATATATGCGAGTGCTGATGTCACGAAAAAACTCGCAAATTCTATAAAGTATGCGAGGTGTTCACACGATATGCGACACAATTTGCAGATCACATATTTTCAATCATATGCAGATTTGCGAGCATTATTAATCTTTTGACGTTTTGTATTTTCTGTTTGTGACAATTTAAAGTGTGGAAATATAAAGGGTGATTTTTTAAGAGGTTGAGAACTTTTTTTTAAAAAAAAAACACAAAAAATTCGAAAAAATGAATGAAATATTTATTTGAATCGATAGTTTGAACCTTGCAATTTAATGTTTAAAGATAATTTCATGCAAATGTTGACCGCGGCTGCGTCTCAGGTAGCCCATCCGCTGAGTCTAATTTTGGCATACTCTTTCACACATATCGGCCGGTATCTCACGAATGAATGCATGGATGTTGGCTTCCAGTGCGTCAATCGAAGCGGGCTTGTCCCTATAGACATTAGCCTTGACATACCCCCACAAAAAATAATCTAATGGTGTCAAATCGCACGATCTAGGCGGCCAATTGACCGGCCCGAAACGTGAAATTAACTGTTCACCAAACTCGCCTCGCAATTGCGCCATTGTTTCGCGTGCTGTGTGGCATGTGGCACCGTCTTGTTGAAACCACATATCATGCAAGTCAAGAACTTCCATTTCGGGCAAAAAAAAGTTTGTTATCATCGCTCGGTAGCGTTCACCATTGACAGTAACGCTGCGATTCGCATCATCTTTGAAGAAATATGGCCCAATAATGCCGCCGGCCCATAAACCGCACCAAACAGTGGCTTTTTCGGGATGCATTGGTAGCTGTTGCAATGCTTCTGGCTGATCTTCACTCCAAATGCGGCAATTTTGCTTATTTACGTACCCATTCAACCAAAAATGAGCCTCATCGCTGAACACAATAAAATGGAAGCAGCGCGCGATGAACATTTCGAACCGAGCACGAATTTTGATAGTAAAATTCAATAATTTGCAAGCGTTGTTCATTTGTAAGACGATCCATGGTTAAATTGCAAACCAAACTGAAGCTGTTTGACAGTGACACAAGGTACTAAACACACGTCAGCTGTCAAAACCAGTGTTGCCAAAACCAAACCAGCTAAAAAATCACCCTTTATATATTAAAAATGTTAAAAAGAAAATGGGCTGCTATTGCTATTTTGGCAATAGATATGATGGAAAATACTAGGTCTGTTTGGTGTGTGCTATTTTTCGAAATTTCTATGAAATCTTCATAGAATCATGACAGTTTCATGGCTCTCAATTTTTTTTTACTCTCATTTGGCTATCTGCTTGCGATGTATTTTATGCTACATCCTTTTCCTTGTGGTGAGTGTCGTCAACTCTGTTAACCAGCCATCTGACATTTTGTGAAATGTCATAATCTTCATTGTTAGTGGAAAACAAAAACGAATTGAAAGGTTTTATCGAGTGTTGTTTCAAAAGCGCTTGGTAACGTTTGTTCAAGTTTTTTTTATCTTTGAAAAGATTTCTCTCTTTGAGAGGATTTTACTATTTGACAGGTCTCGATTCCTTGTGCAAATAAAGTTACCAAAGAGACCCACTATTTCGACTATAATTATATGGCGACACGTACTCTTTTCGTGTACCGGTAGGTAGCCTACGGACTTGATTGCTTACACAATTACATATTATAATAGGTCTGTTTGGTATCCTTTTTTGTGTACAAGCGAGTAAGGCCTGTCAAAAAGAGAAATCCACTCAAAGACAGACAACTTGCAAAAAAGGAAACAACAACAGTTTTGGTCAAACCTATCAATTTGTTTTTGTTTTCCACTAACAATGAAGATTGTGACATTTCAAAAACTGTCAGATGGCCTGGTTTGACAGCGTTGTCCAGCTCACTACATACTAGGTCTGTTTGGTAACATGCTAGTTTTGGAAAGTTCTACGTAAACTACATAGAATCTGACAGTTTCATAGCTCTCAATTTTTTTTACTCTCATTTGGCTCTCTCTTTGCGATGAATTATCTGCAAGACCAATTCCTCGGGGTGGCCGGAGCCAACTCTGTCAAACCAGCCATCTAACAGTTTGCGAAATGTCATTATCTTCATTGTTAGTGGAAAACAAAAACGATTTGATAGGTTTGACCAAGTGTTGTTTGAAAAGCGTTTGTTTACTTTTGTGCAAGTTTTCTGTCTGTGAGAGGATTTTCTCTCTCTTTGAGAGGATTCTATTATTTGACAGATCTCAATTCCGTGTGCCAAAAAGATACCAAACATGGTGCGTTAAATTTCATCGCTCTTTATTTTTTACACTCTCATTTCGCTCTCTGCTTGCGATGTACTGTGATTTTTTCGAGTTAACAAACACAGATTCATGTGATTCTATGTAAAATGCATTTTATTATGAAAAGTAGCGTGTAACCAATCAGACCTAATAATTATCTACACAATTTAATTGTCACAACTCACAACACAACCCAACCAAAGTAAAATATAAAATAAAAGTAAAAAGAATGTGCCTACACACAGTCCACACCAAATTTTCAAACTTTTGAGATCTTGCATTTTGTCTGTTGACTAGGATTTGTTCGCAAATATGCGGTCATATGCAATGTAAGATTTTCGTCCGGTCGCATATGGTTGGGACGCTTGCAAATGATCGCATTTGCTCGCAAATTGTCACAAATGGTATGCGAATGTGTTCACACGATATGCCGAAAAGTCGCAAATTGGTTTGCGAACTGGGTGTCGCATATTGTCCGCATATGCTTTGCGAGCATATGCGGACTGTCCTAAATAGGTGTTCAGACGATATGCGAGCATCAATCGCATATGATGACGCAAAAATTACGTCAGACTCGCATATATATGCGACTTTTGCATATTGTCTGCTCGTAGCTTTAACCCTATTAATATAATTTAGATGAGCTGGATTATAAAGATTTTCGTGCTTTTGCAAACACAGTCTCTAAGAAAATTGAACAAGCATAGTTAAGCAAGTAATTGGTGAATTATTGTTGGCCCCAGGTAGTTTTTTAGTTTAGCGATAAGCTAGCACATTTTTTTCGGTTTTTTTTTTATATAAGAAATTAGCGCGCCGTCGCTTGGTTCGTCGCGCGTGCCAAAATAATCTTTTAGTAGTCTAAAAAAAGAATTTGTCGCAACGCGCGAAAAAAAAATCAATGTGTGTGAATGAGTTTTTATAATGTTTTTGTTTTTGTTTTTCCATCTGCTGTGTTATCAAATAATACCGATGGACTGCCAACTCGTAAGCATGCAACATGTTGTGTATGCAACAGATGAAACCACCGAATCAACGTTATAAGAATTCATGTATTTAATGATTAATGGGTTATTGTAAAGCTACGAGCAGACGATATGCAAAAGTCGCATATATATGCGAGTCTGACATAATTTTTGCGTCATCATATGCGATTAATGCTCGCATATCGTCTGAACACCAATTTAGGACAGCCCGCATATGCTCGCAAAGCATATGCGGACGATATGCGACACCCAGTTCGCAAACCAATTTGCGACTTTTCCGCATATCGTGTGAACACTTTCGCATATAATTTGTGACAATTTGCGAGCATATGCGATCATTTGCAAGCGTCCCAACCATATGCGAACGGACGAAAACCTTACATTGCATATGACCGCATATTTGCGAACAAATCCGAGATCTCAAAAGTTTGAAAATTTAGTTTGGAGTGTGTGTAGGTACTTTTTTCTGTGAATTGTGACAGTTAAATTGTGAAGATAATTATAAGGTCTGTTTGGTAACACGTTACTTTTCGTAATACTTACTTTCGAAATATAATACTACTAATACTATAATACTACTAATACTACTTTCGAAAAACTAAACATGATACAAAACTAAACAACTTTGTAAAATTACATAGAATCATATGAATCTGTGTTTGTTAACTTGAAAAAATCACGGTACATCGCAACCTGAGAGCAAAATGAGAGCGTAAAAAATAAAGAGCGATGAAATTGTACGCAACATATTTTTCTTGTGATGAGCTGGACAACTCTGTCAAATCAGGTCATCTGACAGTTTATGAAATCTCATAAATCTTCATTGTTAGTGAAAAACAAAAACAAATCGAAAGGTTTGACCAAAACTGTGTTTGTTTACTTTTGTGCAAGTTTCCTGTCTTTGAGTTATGCTCGGTTGTGCACAAAAAAGATACCAAACAGACCTATTATATGTAATTGTGTAAGTAATCAATCCGTAGGCTACCTAGCGGTACGTGTCGCAATTTAATTATAGTCGAAATAGTAGGTCTCTTTGTCTTTTTGCACAAGGAATTGAGACCTGTCAAATAGTAACATCGTCTCAAAGATAGAAAACTTGAACAAAATTTACCAATCGCTTCTGAAACAACACTTGGTAAAAAAAAATTGAGAGCCATGAAACTGTCATGATTCTATGAAAGTTTACATAGTAGGTTCGCGTACTTTTTGCACTTAATATGGGTTTTCTGTCAAATCTCGAAGAGAGTGGGGTTAAAATTCTCTCAAAGACAGAAAAATCACGAAAAAATAATCGAACGCGTCAACTGGAATACAGAAATGGTATTGCAAAGACCAAACATTTTCGTCAGTGGACAAGAAGCGCAGCATCAGCAACAGGCCATCTAACGCGGGAATGCTTAATCGCATGTTCCTGTCCTGGCTTCCATCTTCGTCGTTATTTTCCATCATATCTATTGTCAAAATAGCAATAGCAGCCCATTTTCTTTTTGACATTTTTAATATATTTCCACACTTTAAATTGTCACAAATCACCAACACAATACAGAAAATACCAAATGTCAAAAGATTGATAAATGCTCGCAAATCTGCATATTTTTGAAAATATGTGATCTGCAAATTGTTTCGCATATCGTGTGAACACCTCGCATATAGGCCACAACATTTGCGACCCCATTTGCAAACATATCATATGCGAACATCATGTTCGCAAATGCATTTGCGAGTTTTGGGACAAAAGTCTATGTCAAATGTCTATATTAATTGACCAACTGTCTGTCTCTCTGTCTATATTAATTGACCAAAATGATTCACATTCACATTCCACCTGATATTACGAAATTTTGTGTGACAGGAACTAAAACCACCGGTCGTTGAGTAACCGCACTGATGCTGTTGTATTCTATATTAAGAAAAACGTACTCTGAAAATTTTACCAAAATCGAGTCTATAAAAGACAAGCATACATACATTATATAGATCTAATAACTTGACTCCAGCCCCACCTATCGTGTCCAGATTTCATAGTTTTCTCTTTCGGGACTGAACTAACATATATTGTGAATATGAGCCTTTTTGGTCCATAAATATAGAAGTTAGAAATAACTTGACTCTAGCGCCACCTAGCGGAATAAAATATACCTTATGACGATTTCTCATACCTACCAAATACACACACAAAATTTCATAACAATCGGTCAAGCCGTTTCGGAGGAGTTCGACCACAAACAGTGTGACATGAGATTTTTATATATTAGAAGATTAAGATTAAAGTCAAGAGAGTTTACATTTCAATTATAGAACTTACTCATGCGGTTAATAGGCTCATGCATCCCGTAACTTGTTCTATGATGAGGAACATGCAGTAACTCTATAGTACGCAGGTCTATCTACTTTACTCTTACTTTTCAATCACTTTATTATCTCTCAATCACTTTACTATTCAATCTCTTTTCAATCACTTTCAATCACCATACGCACGTATCACTGCTCAAAATGCAACTTGTGACAGACAAGGCCTCCTATTGCGGTGCTCTATTTATACTCAAACCAATTGCTGTCAAAAATTCTAGGCAAGAACTTTCGAGATGAGCTCCCTACTGGGGAAATTACGCGTCTACAGCAGATACATAAACCTTTATGGATACCAGTACCTTAATTCTCTCCTAGATGGCTGATGGATGATATTTAAAAAAAAAAAACCGGAATGCTTTGCACAACTATAATTTACCTCTTAATATCTAGTATCCTTTTAAGTATAATACATATGTATGTATATGTACATATGTATATATAGATTTTCCAATGAGAGGTGTTATTGTGAATGGCCCGCTTTTTCGGTAGCTGTCACTTTTGAAGCTTTTATTCTTTGACATTTAACAAGTAGAAACTACGACATTACTAAAAATAGAACGATACACGCTTCAAAAACGCATTGAAATTATTAAAATTCACTATAAAAATGGTGAAAATCTTGTAGTTACAGTTCGCAAAACTAAACTAAAGCATTTTTTGGTCGTCGTGAAGCACCTTGTCGGACCGCAATACAGAAATTGGTGGAAAAATTCGAGCTGTTGGGACAAGTTAGTGATGTGAAGAATAAACGTCGCTCAAGAACAACTGAGAATATTGCTGCTGTAGCCGAAAGTGTTGAAGAAAACCCAGGTTTGTCCATTCCTCGTCGTTCTTTGGTATTGGGCATTCCACAAACGTCATTACACCGTATTTTGCATAAAGACTTGGGTCTTAAGGCTTATAAAGTTCAGTTAACACAAGAACTCAAGCCGGCCGATCATCAACAACGTCGTGTCTTTGCTGATTGGGTCCTTGAAATGCATGAAAACGATCCGGAATTCCATCGAAAAATCATCTTGACTGATGAGGCCCATTTCCACCTCGGTGGCTCGGAAAACCCAAGAGTTATTGTTGAGAAGCCTCTCCATCCTCAACGTGTGACTGTTTGGTGCGGTTTATGGTCCGGCGGGGTCATTGGACCTTACTTTATCGAAAATGAGGTTGGATCAACAGTTACGGTGAATAGATTGCGCTATCGAGAGATGATTAATGATTTTTTATGGTCGGAGTTGGATGGTATTGATCTGGACAACGTTTACTTTCAATAAGACGGCGCTACGTGCCACACAAGCAACGAAACCTTTGATCTTATACGCGAAAAGTTTCCGGACCGTGTTATCTCTCGAATTTGGCCACCGAGATCTTGTGATTTAACACCTTGCGACTCCTTCCTTTGGGGCCACGTGAAAGATAAGGTCTACGCCAACAGCCCAGCGTCGATTCAAGACCTCAAAGATAAAATTCGTGAGGCTATCGAGGACACAGGGCAGTCACTTTGCGATTTGGTTGTGGAACATTTCATGAAAAGGATATGGTCCTGTATGCGTGCTCGTGGTGGCCATTTGACTGATGTTGTTTTTCATTTTTAACGGCATACCTTCCTCTTTATTATGAAATAAACATACGATCATTTATTTCAAAAAATGGCATTTTTCTTTGAATACCAAAATAACACTTCTTATTGGAAAACCCTTTATTTGCGTATTCTGTAGTCTAGAACCACGCAAAAATATTGATTACTTGCCCCTCGAGATTTATATAGAATTTGTAAATAACCTGACTCCAGCGCCATATAGCTGGGCGTGCAATATAGCGGGGCATACAACAGCTGATTTCGAATTACATTGGAAGGTTTACCCTCAATTTCGAATTTGTTTCATTTCATGCGAATTCCAGCATATCTTTTGTGATTCCGTTCGATTTTGAATTCGGTTTGGGTTTTCGATCCGGTCAGAACTGATCACATGGGTAATTGAATTATTTCCGTGCTTCCATATAACCTGAACCCCTGTCCGACGTTTCTCGGGCAATATGTGCAACTTTTCTAAATCGCAGTTAGTGATGTACTCGTATGAATCTGATGATTGCCGCGCCACCACAGCGATTTAACTAACAACTTCGCGAAACAATTTTTGACATAAGACGTCGCAAATACGGAACACGAATGTGCTCAAAAATTGTTTCACACAAATGAGATCAGTACAAGTCGCTCAATTTATGCTGAAGAAATAAACACCACGGAAGTTCAAAATTTCTTGAAATGCCGCCCACAGGTAAAGGAGTCTACCTCTACTGGAATTGACGGCATAAGATAAATAGATCTTAAACTGAATTATCACGTCCTAGCACCAGTTATAACGAAACTGATTGATGTGAGCCTAGAACCAAGCGAGGTTCCTTTTCTACTTAAGAAGACAATGGGGTGGGTGATCAATCTACTAATCTGGTAAAAAGAATGTAATCCTTTTGATAAAGTTTTGGAGAAGGTTCCAGCAGAAAGATTGTTGAATACGTCGAAAAGTGCATCTATTTGGGTTCCGGAAAAATAAATGTACCTACTAACCGAATCCGAGGCTCAACATGAGTCTTGAGAGAAACCCTAGTTGTGTAATACTGTTTATCTAATGTAAAGAAGCATTTGACACTTTACACATATGTGTGTACATGTGTCACAAAACTATTCTGAAGCAGATTTTTAACGGAGCTCCCCAGGGACCGAGACTGAGACCCCTTATCTTCACCATTTATGTAAATGACCTCTTATCCGTGCTCAAAAACAGCATGAGATATGCAAACGCAAATGATTCTGCTATTATCGTGAGCAAAAGAGAAAGCAAAGAAGCGGAAGCAATAATGCAAAAATAATTTCACGCAGGCACAGTTTGGTGCCATGGCAATGATCTTGTTATACATATGTATAACATATATGTTATACAAACATAAAAAATAAAAGTCATGCGAATACGCCCACCACATGTACCAAGAAAAATGATAAGAGTGCCTACATGATGCAAGGTCATACTTGAAAGCATGTACATACAGTGTTGCACAAAAGTCTGCGTACAGCTGTAAAGGAAAAGGTGAACAATTAGCTTAGCTAAATAAAAAGTAAATTTATCTTTTTACATTTATAGTCAATATTTAGTCGGATATCCTTTCAACTTTATAACCTCTTTCAAGCGACTTGGCATAGAAGCTACTAGTTTTTCTGTACAGCAACAACTTATAAATCCCCTTTCAGGACAATAAGGCCTTTTCAAGTTGCGCTTTATTCCTTTCGTGCGTTCGGATTCTGCGTTCTAATTAATCCTTCAGGTGCTCAATAGGATTGAGTAATGGACTCTGTGGGGTTTTTAGATTATGTGGGAGCGTTACACAATAGCCACAAACGCACATTATGTGCCGTATGTTTGGGGTCATTATATTATTGGAAGTGAAAATAATCCGAAATTCCCAGCATTTGATTTTTTTTTTTATTTTGTTTGAGAATATAATTGTACATGAACTGGTTCATAATTTCTTCAATAAATTCCAGCTTTCCGACCCCCGATGTAGATATACAGCCCCATACCATCGAAACTCCACATTCCTGTTTCACTCTCTTGGTGGTAAACTTTGGATTTAACGCTTTGTTTTGACGTCTCCAGCCCCTCAAGCGGCCATTGGAGCCAAAAATATTGTGTTTTAACTTGTCCGAGAATATAACCTTGCGCCAGAACCTAGGAGTCTGGAGATTTTTTGACGTAGGTACTTCTATGCGAACTTAAGACGTTTATGTCTATTATTTTCATTGACAATAATGTTTTTTTTCTGGGTGTGCACGACTTAAATCCCCCTTCCAGGATGACTCTTCTTACCGTTTCTGGATGCACTATTGTATTATTGTGTATTTCGAGTTAGGAACTAATATTTTCAGCGCTTATGAATGGCTTCTGGTCCACAATCCGCTTGGTTGTTCGCTTATCTCTCAGAGTAAGCTTCCATGGTCTCAAAGATATTGGCTTTGGCTTGACTTGACCATCATCCCTAAAGCGATTTATTGTTTTTTGGATCGTTGACCGGCTTCTTAAAATTGATTCGGATATTTGTTGTTTTACTTTTGCTGTTTTATACACAAAAATTAGAATCAACTGCCTTTCAGACACACTTAATTGTTTATTTGGCATTTAGTTCGTTGATCTACGCGGAAAATCTAAAAATAACTATTCCCTATTATAAGCATTACATCCAAACTACCACGTTGCGTGTTCATTTCTTACGAAAAAAAAATTAACCGTTTCTTAGAAGACCTTCAAGCAAGGGACATCTTCAGCTGTACGCAGGCTTTCGTGGAATGAATTCGATGACTCTTTTCTGTTTTTTTTTATTTTTTTCTTAAATAAATAATAAGATAGTAGGTATTGGGACGGTTGAGCCTGGGAATTCTGAGCCAGAGCGAGAGGGAAGATGTTTGTGTGAGAGTGAGCGAGAGGGAAGATGTTTGTTTACATTAGGAGGGGTATCGGGTTACATTTTTGTTTACATAAGCGTGGGAACATTTTTAATTGCCCATTAAAGTGTCATGGAATGTGATTGATGTTTGCCGCTTCCGGTTTTTAATTACCCCGGTTTTTTTTTTTTTTTTTTTTGTTTACATTAAGCGTAGATGGGCGAGAGGGAAGATGAACCAGTGGACGGGGGAGAGGGGGAGGGGTGCAGAAGGTTGTTGTTTGTTTACATTAAGAAGGTATTGCCGAAGCCAGGAAGTGACGTCATCAAGAAGCTACAGGGTTACATTTTTGGGTGAAAACAGGGAATTCGGAGCAACTAGTGTGTACTTAGTGTGTACTTAGTGTACTTAGTGTACTAAGTGTGTACTTAGTCTGGGCGAGGGAGAGGGGTGATATGCGAGGGAGAGGGGGAGGGGGAGGGGGAGGAAGGCTGTTGCTTGTTTACATTAAGAAGGTGTCGGGTTACATTTTGTTATGTATGTATATATCTGTCTGTATGTATGTGTGTATGTGTGTATGTACATATGTTTGTTTGTATATGTATGTGTGTATGTGTATATATATTTGCATATGATATGGCGATATATGAGTCATCTTCAAAGTAGTCGCGTGTCATATTATGTATGTACATAATTATGTATATCGATGTTTTTGTTTTGTTTATTGGGCAAAAGGAAGTACAAGGCGTCAGAAGGAGAGGAAAGATATGCGACTGTTTATATTTGCAGGCGGAGGGAAAACAATGATGAGAGGGGATGAGAGGGGGTGAATGGCTTGCAGGGTATGGTTTCCTGGGTCTACTCATTTGGATCAAATTGTTTATTCTGGCTGTTGGCTGAAATGGGTAGTGGGATATTCAAGATCAACATGTCATGGAATGTACTTAGTTTATACATATGTATGTATGTACTTGATGAGTACTTATGCATATGTTTGTTTGTATTTCATAGTATACTTAGTGTGTACTTAGTGTACTTAGTGTGTACTTAATGTGACAGAGCGAGAGGGAAGAAGTATATTTGTAGGCGGATGGGGAACAATGGTGAGAAGGGGGTGAACGGTTTCTCGGGTCTACTCGTTCAGATCAGATTGTTTATTTAAGCTGTTGGCTGAAATAGGTAGCAATGCTGACTATAATGTTTCAAGTAAAATTGTTTTTATTGGACGATGGAAGTAAAAAAAACACTGAGCCAGAAGGAAGAAGTATATTTTTGGGCGGGAGGGAACAATGGTGAGAGGGGGTGAAGCGGGTCTACTCATCCAGAGCAGATTGTTTATGTTCGCTATTGGAGGGGAAACAATGATTAGAGGGGGTGAACGGTTGCTAAGGTCTACTTATACAGTGGGGATATTCATGTTTCGACATTTTTAAAAGTATTGGTCTCTTTGTCTTTCGACCATATATTTTTTATGGAATTTGCTGACGGAGGGGAAACAATGATTAGAGGGGGGTGAACGGTTTTTAAGGTCTATTCATCCAGATCAGATTGTTTATTTTGGTTGTTGACTGAAATGGGTAGCGGGGCCAGTGGGATATTCAAGATCAACAAGTTATTGTTTCGGCTCATAATGTTCAAGCGTATGATCATATGGTATTCAAGGCCATTGTGTATGTATGTATATGTTTCTGCGCTTTCATAAAAAAAAACCGTTTGTATATCAAATAAAAAAAAAAGGAATAGAGCAAGAGGTCGACACATCGCTGGTATCGAATTCAATCCATCCATTCGAATCATCATCATTATCATCAGAGACTAAGAAGAGATAAATAAATATTAAGTACCTATCAGAAGTTCAAAGAAGATAAAAAAAAAATGTTTATTGTGATATCGATATGTAAACAATGTTGGAGTGTTTCTCATTCATTCGTTTGTATGATGAGGATAGAAGATTTGTTGAACGTGTAGATAAAAAAAAAAATAATGGAACTTTTTTAAAAATAATTGTGTTTTATTTAAAATTAATCAAATCAATATATCCATCTTTTTCAGTTATAATTTTAAATTCTTCTTTTATAATTAGTCCAAATCAATAACCCTTCTTTATTGTTAGGCAAGCGAACAAGATATCCCACGCCTGTTGTTCTTAGGACAGTACACTCTAAGCATTTCTCTATTTCCATGATGCTGTTGCTGGTGACTGCGTATTATAATTTTCTGGGGATGAAATCCATTACACTAGAATTTTGTTTAGCTCCATTCTGATCCATTTTGACAAAGACAACTGATGTCAGTCTCCAATCAGGGATCTCTTCAATTTGTATAAAACCAGTTAGCTCATAATTTTTCAAATGCTGCCAGTATTCGTAGTATGAAAGTCGTTTAATCTTGTTCAGCTTATCAATTGCAACTTCTCCCGATGCTAATATATGATATTCGATTCGCGTAGCTCTTCAGCAATTAAATTTATCTCATTCTGGATCTGAAGGTTATTATTTCTAGCTTTTTGAGTTGCGATTAAAAGTCTTAGTCTATTCACGAGCACATTTGGATCATACCAATGAACATAATCGACAGGATTAGTAGAGTATATCATATCAGCTGAATATGCCTTACCAATTTTACTTTTTACTTTCCGCGATAAATTTTGAACTAAAGGTTGGATAATTTGCTTATATTTCTGGCCCTTATTACCTTTAACCTGTGAACTGCCATCATGGTATTTCATGTGTGCATTTGTTTTTTTTTTTGCAGTATTTTCAGATATTGTTCCAAGTCTTCATTAGTGTATCGACCTTTTCGAGGATTTTTGCGTAAAATTAGCTCATGTAGGCCATCAGTTCCAGGGAAGACTTCATCGTCAATAACGAATTCATCTTGTTGGTTTATTTGAAAACTTGATGTACCTAATTTCAACGCATTCGATTGTAAATCAAGGTATGGCCCATAAATCTTGTCACGGTTTGAACTTGATAATAACAAACTGTTAAGTGGAGTACTCTGATCAAGGCTATTTGCAGATCTTCTAAATGGTACATCTCCTTCTTCTTCTTCTGTTTCCAATTGTGTTGATATTGAATCCACTGAGGAATATAAGTCAACGCTGTCTTTTGGAGATTTCATCTATTGAAGCGGTTCCTTCTGACGACTGACTTTTAAATTATAAGCGTCGTTGCGGTCCTCGTTCACTTGTATTCTCATTAATTTGATTAACTATTTCATCATTTTGTGCATTATCCGTTTTGACATTTACAATGATGAGAGAGGAAAAAATGCTGAGAGGGGTGAACCGTTTCCTGGGTATGGTTTTCAGGGTTTTCAGTGCTGACTACAATTTTTCAAGAAAAATTGTTTTTATTGGTCGATGGAAGTAAAAATCGTGTGACTGTAGAAATTCTGAGACATAGGGAGAGGAAAGATGTGCGAGTTTATATTTGTTGACTGAGGGGAAAGAACAATAGTCAGAGGGCGGTGAACGATATTCAAGGTCTTCTCATGCAGATCAGATTGGTTATTTAGGCTGTTGACTGAAATTAATAGAGGGGCTAGAGAGGGTAATACTCATAGAGAACAGATTAATTATTATGACTTGTTGGCTGAAATGGATAGCGGGGTTAGTTATTTCCAAGGTCTACTCATCGATATCGGATTGTTTATTTTGGCTGTTGGCTGAAATGGGTGAAGGGATATTCAAGATCGTTGTGTATATGTTTCTGCGCATGCATAATAAAACTGCGTATCAAATAAAAAATAGAGCAAGAGGTCAATACATCGTTCAATCATCGTCATTTATGCTGACAACAGATCGAACGTAGTTCATCGGAAGTGTGGCTCGTAAAATTTGGAATTATTTATCGGGTCTTCATAAGCCACCTGTTTACTTCCTCCATCCGAATGTTCGGTAGTTTCTTGTTATAAACATACTTTGATGATTCGATTATACCTACTCCTAGCTACGGTCCGTGCGAGGCACTTATGAGGTACTTCTAATGTTCAGTCAGTTTCTTGTTATAAACAAATTTTGCTGATTCTTCAAATGATATGGTTCGTATGGATCCCTCATATGAATGCTTCGAATGATAAGGTTATGGGTATCTTTTGTATACACAAATTTTGCTGATTCGACAATATTCCTAGCTAGCTATGGTCCGTTTGAGTCCGTTATGCGAGTGCTTCGAGTGGTAGGGTTATGGGTATATTTTGTATAAACAAAATTTTGCTGATTCGACTATATTCCTAACTATGTATGGGTCCTCTCATATGAGTGCTTCGAATGATAAGGCTATAGGTATCTTATATATAAACAAATTTCTCCGATTCTCCTAGCTATGCGAGAGCTTCGAATGGTAAGGCTATAGGTATCTTTTGTATAAACACATTTTGCTGATTCGACTATATTCCTAGCTATGATCCGTATGGGTCCCTCTTGCGAGAGCTTCGAATGGTAAGGTTATGGGTATCTTTTGTATAAACAAAATTTTGCTGATTGGACTATATTCCTGGCTACGATCTGTATGGTCCCATATGCGAGTGCTTCGGATGGTATGGAATATTCATGCTTTGACATGTTTGAAAGTCTTGGTTTATTTATCTTTTTGACCATATCGTTTATTGAATTCGTTGTGGATCATATCAAATTTTTGCTGATTCTACTATATTCCTGGTTACGGTCCGTAGTGGTCCCTTATTCGAGTGCATTGAATGGTAAGGTTATGGGTATCTTTGATATAAACAAATTTTGCTGATTCGACTATATTCCTAGCTATGGTCCGTATAGGTCCCTCATATGAGTGCTTCGAATGGTAAGGTTATGCGTATCTTTTGTATAAACATATTTCGTTGATTCTTCTAGCTACGGTCTGTATTGGCCCCTAATACGAGTGCTTCGAAAGGTATGGAATATTAATGCGAAGTGTTGAAAAGTCTTGGTTTATTTATCTTTTTGACCATTTCGTTTATTGAATTCCCTGTGGATCATATTTCTAAATAACTCACACACACACACATTTGACAAAACTTTGCTAATACCAAATTTGTCACATTGAATAACAGTGTCCCATATCCTTATAAATACGGCCCAACCAGCAGACAATTTTTAGTAATACTTAGACATGCTGTTTATCAAAGCACAAATCGAAGATTATCTTCAATTAGCTGAGGCATTCTGCTGGGATTGGGAGTTTAAATTGTTAATAGATGCTATACGAACAATTAACAACGACGGAAACCCTTCCCTCAAAAGGGTCCAGTCAACAATTATGTTGACAATTGTTCTGGCGGATTTATTACACGAGGGCGGTTTCGACATCCATCCAATAAATCCCATATTGACTGATATACTAACCCTTAGGGGTTAAAAATTATTATCCATCGCTCAATTTTTTTTTTTAAAAATATTGTAACAATTATTAATAAAATATTATTTGTGTATACTTAAAAATTAATTTGTTTTCATTTTCATTTCATTTCGCTTTTGTTGTTGCTGATTGTTTATGCACTTTCCTTCAATATCAAAATCACCACTAGGTAATTGCTTAAATCCTTTACCAGGAGGCCCTTGAGGACCATCTTCTGACTTATAAGACCAATTGAAGCTTCTTCCGAACTTATCCACACTCATATTGCTTTTGTTGATGTGCTTACTTAGAACTTGGATTAATATATGATATTCGATTCACATAGCCCTTCAACAATTGAATTTATCTCATTCTGAAGATTATTATTGCTGGCTTGTTGAGATGCGATTAAAATTTGAATCTATCAACGAGATCATTTGAATCATACCAAGGAACATAATCGATGGGATTTTTAGAATAGCTCATATCAGATGAATTATTATTATTGTTGTATGCTTTTCCTATTTTCGCTATCACTATCTGCATGAGTCGTTGAAGTAAAGGTTGAATAATATTTTTAAATTTATGTCCTCTACTACCTTTAACTTGTGAGGTTTTACCATTGTAATTTTTCAAGTGTGCTTATATTTTTTTTAAATCTTAAGATATTCATCCAAGTCTTTATTGTCATATCGATCTTTTTTAGGGATTTTCCGAAAATTAATTCATAGAGCCCATCTGTTCCAATAAAGATTTCTTTATCAATAACGAAATCCTTTTGTTTGTTAATTGCAAAACTTCATTCGTTTCAAATCATTTAGGTTGAATTTAACTGACTGTAAATCAAAGTATGGCCCATAAATCTTGTCACGATTTGAATCTGATGGCGATGGTCGGTTGAATGGTGTACTTTGATCAAAACTATCGGTGTCGAAATTTTCGGGCGTTCTCAATGAAGCATCTTTGTCCAATGGTTGAATGGTTGAGTCTGGAGATGAAAAGTCAAAACTCTCCATTAGAGCAGGTTCTACCTCTTCAAGTGAATTTTCGAATTCCAAGTGTCTTGACTTAAGGAAAAAAGAAATGCAATATTTGACCATTAAGAAGGATTTACGAATGAAAGATCTTCTTCAACGAATCTGACACTTTTTAAAACTACGTAGTGAATCATTACGAACTCGGTAGGCAAACTTAGGATCTTAGGATCTTAGGATTCCATTCTACCTCGCTTAGCTAGTTTTAGCTTAAAGTCCTACTAAGTTGGTAGGGTTCAATATGTTAAAATTGATGATTGTCCTTTTAGAGTAACATCTGGTATTCCTTAAGGAGTCACCTTAAGTCATTATTATTTCTGTTGTTTATCACTAATCTACCACTAGTCGTCAAACATTGTAAGTACCTTTTTTTTTTTTTTTTTTTGTCGATGATCACAAATTATATCACACAATTAAATCTGAAATTATATAAAGATGTTGCCACGGTCATTGACTGATCTGAATGGAATCACCTCTTTTTAAATTTTTTTTTTTTTTTTTTTTTTTTTTTTGAAATATTGATGTTTCAGTTTGTTTAGATCTAGTATATCTATTATATATCAATAACTTATAAATTCGAATCCTCTTACTAGAGTAACCTCTAAGAAAGAACCTATCAGTGCTGAAATAACAACTTATGTAGCTGTAGGTGGTAAAATAACATCTTACCTGTAGGTGCTGAAATAAGGACTAATCTGTGAGTACTTACCAGCCTAGGACATCTCCCATTATGATTATAAAATGGGAGATCGTTCCAAACAGGGCGGTTCCAAACAGGTTGGTTCCAATCAGATCAGTTCCAAACAGGTCGGTTCCAAACAGGTCGGTTCCAAACAGGTCGGTTCCAAACAGGTCGGTTCCAAACAGGTCGGTTCCAAACAGGTCGGTTGCTAACAGGTCGGTTGCAGATAGCGGTTAGCGGATAGCGGTTAGCAGATAGCAGTTAGTGGAGGCGCTCTTCCGACATGGTAGATCACAGATCAAGTTACATACATATCGATGATAGAGCTGACGTAATCGATGCTGAGAGGGGAACGATGGTGAGAGGGGGGTGAATGGTTTCCTGGGTATACTCATCCAGAATAGTTTGTTTATTTTGATTGTTAGCGGGACTAGAGGCTTAAACTCATCCAGATCAGATCGTTTATTGTATTCTTAGTTCTTTTTATCTCTTTTTATTCTTTTTGTCTCTTTTTATTTTCTTTTTTTTATTCTTCTTGCCTCTTAATATCTTTATGTTTTCTTTATAAGTATAAAAAGAAAACCAATGTACACTAAATTAGACCAGTAGGATGATTTAATAAAATATTGACTTCTATTCTGGATGAGTATACCCAGGAAACCATTCACCCCCCTCTCACCATCGTTCCCCTCTCAGCATCGATTACGTCAGCTCTATCATCGATATGTATGTAACTTGATCTGTGATCTACCATGTCGGAAGAGCGCCTCCACTAACTGCTATCTGCTAACCGCTATCCGCTAACCGCTATCTGCAACCGACCTGTTAGCAACCGACCTGTTTGGAACCGACCTGTTTGGAACCGACCTGTTTGGAACCGACCTGTTTGGAACCGACCTGTTTGGA
Organism: Brachyopa scutellaris; assembly: GCA_949775065.1. Taxonomy (NCBI): domain Eukaryota; kingdom Metazoa; phylum Arthropoda; class Insecta; order Diptera; family Syrphidae; genus Brachyopa; species Brachyopa scutellaris. Next base: position 7,188,339 of record OX459116.1, read on the forward strand.
ACCGACCTGTTTGGAACTGATCTGATTGGAACCAACCTGTTTGGAACCGCCCTGTTTGGAACGATCTCCCATTTTATAATCATAATGGGAGATGTCCTAGGCTGGTAAGTACTCACAGATTAGTCCTTATTTCAGCACCTACAGGTAAGATGTTATTTTACCACCTACAGCTACATAAGTTGTTATTTCAGCACTGATAGGTTCTTTCTTAGAGGTTACTCTAGTAAGAGGATTCGAATTTATAAGTTATTGATATATAATAGATATACTAGATCTAAACAAACTGAAACATCAATATTTCAAAAAAAAAAAAAAAAAAAAAAAAAAAATTTAAAAAGAGGTGATTCCATTCAGATCAGTCAATGACCGTGGCAACATCTTTATATAATTTCAGATTTAATTGTGTGATATAATTTGTGATCATCGACAAAAAAAAAAAAAAAAAAAGGTACTTACAATGTTTGACGACTAGTGGTAGATTAGTGATAAACAACAGAAATAATAATGACTTAAGGTGACTCCTTAAGGAATACCAGATGTTACTCTAAAAGGACAATCATCAATTTTAACATATTGAACCCTACCAACTTAGTAGGACTTTAAGCTAAAACTAGCTAAGCGAGGTAGAATGGAATCCTAAGATCCTAAGATCCTAAGTTTGCCTACCGAGTTCGTAATGATTCACTACGTAGTTTTAAAAAGTGTCAGATTCGTTGAAGAAGATCTTTCATTCGTAAATCCTTCTTAATGGTCAAATATTGCATTTCTTTTTTCCTTAAGTCAAGACACTTGGAATTCGAAAATTCACTTGAAGAGGTAGAACCTGCTCTAATGGAGAGTTTTGACTTTTCATCTCCAGACTCAACCATTCAACCATTGGACAAAGATGCTTCATTGAGAACGCCCGAAAATTTCGACACCGATAGTTTTGATCAAAGTACACCATTCAACCGACCATCGCCATCAGATTCAAATCGTGACAAGATTTATGGGCCATACTTTGATTTACAGTCAGTTAAATTCAACCTAAATGATTTGAAACGAATGAAGTTTTGCAATTAACAAACAAAAGGATTTCGTTATTGATAAAGAAATCTTTATTGGAACAGATGGGCTCTATGAATTAATTTTCGGAAAATCCCTAAAAAAGATCGATATGACAATAAAGACTTGGATGAATATCTTAAGATTTAAAAAAAATATAAGCACACTTGAAAAATTACAATGGTAAAACCTCACAAGTTAAAGGTAGTAGAGGACATAAATTTAAAAATATTATTCAACCTTTACTTCAACGACTCATGCAGATAGTGATAGCGAAAATAGGAAAAGCATACAACAATAATAATAATTCATCTGATATGAGCTATTCTAAAAATCCCATCGATTATGTTCCTTGGTATGATTCAAATGATCTCGTTGATAGATTCAAATTTTAATCGCATCTCAACAAGCCAGCAATAATAATCTTCAGAATGAGATAAATTCAATTGTTGAAGGGCTATGTGAATCGAATATCATATATTAATCCAAGTTCTAAGTAAGCACATCAACAAAAGCAATATGAGTGTGGATAAGTTCGGAAGAAGCTTCAATTGGTCTTATAAGTCAGAAGATGGTCCTCAAGGGCCTCCTGGTAAAGGATTTAAGCAATTACCTAGTGGTGATTTTGATATTGAAGGAAAGTGCATAAACAATCAGCAACAACAAAAGCGAAATGAAATGAAAATGAAAACAAATTAATTTTTAAGTATACACAAATAATATTTTATTAATAATTGTTACAATATTTTTAAAAAAAAAAATTGAGCGATGGATAATAATTTTTAACCCCTAAGGGTTAGTATATCAGTCAATATGGGATTTATTGGATGGATGTCGAAACCGCCCTCGTGTAATAAATCCGCCAGAACAATTGTCAACATAATTGTTGACTGGACCCTTTTGAGGGAAGGGTTTCCGTCGTTGTTAATTGTTCGTATAGCATCTATTAACAATTTAAACTCCCAATCCCAGCAGAATGCCTCAGCTAATTGAAGATAATCTTCGATTTGTGCTTTGATAAACAGCATGTCTAAGTATTACTAAAAATTGTCTGCTGGTTGGGCCGTATTTATAAGGATATGGGACACTGTTATTCAATGTGACAAATTTGGTATTAGCAAAGTTTTGTCAAATGTGTGTGTGTGTGAGTTATTTAGAAATATGATCCACAGGGAATTCAATAAACGAAATGGTCAAAAAGATAAATAAACCAAGACTTTTCAACACTTCGCATTAATATTCCATACCTTTCGAAGCACTCGTATTAGGGGCCAATACAGACCGTAGCTAGAAGAATCAACGAAATATGTTTATACAAAAGATACGCATAACCTTACCATTCGAAGCACTCATATGAGGGACCTATACGGACCATAGCTAGGAATATAGTCGAATCAGCAAAATTTGTTTATATCAAAGATACCCATAACCTTACCATTCAATGCACTCGAATAAGGGACCACTACGGACCGTAACCAGGAATATAGTAGAATCAGCAAAAATTTGATATGATCCACAACGAATTCAATAAACGATATGGTCAAAAAGATAAATAAACCAAGACTTTCAAACATGTCAAAGCATGAATATTCCATACCATCCGAAGCACTCGCATATGGGACCATACAGATCGTAGCCAGGAATATAGTCCAATCAGCAAAATTTTGTTTATACAAAAGATACCCATAACCTTACCATTCGAAGCTCTCGCAAGAGGGACCCATACGGATCATAGCTAGGAATATAGTCGAATCAGCAAAATGTGTTTATACAAAAGATACCTATAGCCTTACCATTCGAAGCTCTCGCATAGCTAGGAGAATCGGAGAAATTTGTTTATATATAAGATACCTATAGCCTTATCATTCGAAGCACTCATATGAGAGGACCCATACATAGTTAGGAATATAGTCGAATCAGCAAAATTTTGTTTATACAAAATATACCCATAACCCTACCACTCGAAGCACTCGCATAACGGACTCAAACGGACCATAGCTAGCTAGGAATATTGTCGAATCAGCAAAATTTGTGTATACAAAAGATACCCATAACCTTATCATTCGAAGCATTCATATGAGGGATCCATACGAACCATATCATTTGAAGAATCAGCAAAATTTGTTTATAACAAGAAACTGACTGAACATTAGAAGTACCTCATAAGTGCCTCGCACGGACCGTAGCTAGGAGTAGGTATAATCGAATCATCAAAGTATGTTTATAACAAGAAACTACCGAACATTCGGATGGAGGAAGTAAACAGGTGGCTTATGAAGACCCGATAAATAATTCCAAATTTTACGAGCCACACTTCCGATGAACTACGTTCGATCTGTTGTCAGCATAAATGACGATGATTGAACGATGTATTGACCTCTTGCTCTATTTTTTATTTGATACGCAGTTTTATTATGCATGCGCAGAAACATATACACAACGATCTTGAATATCCCTTCACCCATTTCAGCCAACAGCCAAAATAAACAATCCGATATCGATGAGTAGACCTTGGAAATAACTAACCCCGCTATCCATTTCAGCCAACAAGTCATAATAATTAATCTGTTCTCTATGAGTATTACCCTCTCTAGCCCCTCTATTAATTTCAGTCAACAGCCTAAATAACCAATCTGATCTGCATGAGAAGACCTTGAATATCGTTCACCGCCCTCTGACTATTGTTCTTTCCCCTCAGTCAACAAATATAAACTCGCACATCTTTCCTCTCCCTATGTCTCAGAATTTCTACAGTCACACGATTTTTACTTCCATCGACCAATAAAAACAATTTTTCTTGAAAAATTGTAGTCAGCACTGAAAACCCTGAAAACCATACCCAGGAAACGGTTCACCCCTCTCAGCATTTTTTCCTCTCTCATCATTGTAAATGTCAAAACGGATAATGCACAAAATGATGAAATAGTTAATCAAATTAATGAGAATACAAGTGAACGAGGACCGCAACGACGCTTATAATTTAAAAGTCAGTCGTCAGAAGGAACCGCTTCAATAGATGAAATCTCCAAAAGACAGCGTTGACTTATATTCCTCAGTGGATTCAATATCAACACAATTGGAAACAGAAGAAGAAGAAGGAGATGTACCATTTAGAAGATCTGCAAATAGCCTTGATCAGAGTACTCCACTTAACAGTTTGTTATTATCAAGTTCAAACCGTGACAAGATTTATGGGCCATACCTTGATTTACAATCGAATGCGTTGAAATTAGGTACATCAAGTTTTCAAATAAACCAACAAGATGAATTCGTTATTGACGATGAAGTCTTCCCTGGAACTGATGGCCTACATGAGCTAATTTTACGCAAAAATCCTCGAAAAGGTCGATACACTAATGAAGACTTGGAACAATATCTGAAAATACTGCAAAAAAAAAAACAAATGCACACATGAAATACCATGATGGCAGTTCACAGGTTAAAGGTAATAAGGGCCAGAAATATAAGCAAATTATCCAACCTTTAGTTCAAAATTTATCGCGGAAAGTAAAAAGTAAAATTGGTAAGGCATATTCAGCTGATATGATATACTCTACTAATCCTGTCGATTATGTTCATTGGTATGATCCAAATGTGCTCGTGAATAGACTAAGACTTTTAATCGCAACTCAAAAAGCTAGAAATAATAACCTTCAGATCCAGAATGAGATAAATTTAATTGCTGAAGAGCTACGCGAATCGAATATCATATATTAGCATCGGGAGAAGTTGCAATTGATAAGCTGAACAAGATTAAACGACTTTCATACTACGAATACTGGCAGCATTTGAAAAATTATGAGCTAACTGGTTTTATACAAATTGAAGAGATCCCTGATTGGAGACTGACATCAGTTGTCTTTGTCAAAATGGATCAGAATGGAGCTAAACAAAATTCTAGTGTAATGGATTTCATCCCCAGAAAATTATAATACGCAGTCACCAGCAACAGCATCATGGAAATAGAGAAATGCTTAGAGTGTACTGTCCTAAGAACAACAGGCGTGGGATATCTTGTTCGCTTGCCTAACAATAAAGAAGGGTTATTGATTTGGACTAATTATAAAAGAAGAATTTAAAATTATAACTGAAAAAGATGGATATATTGATTTGATTAATTTTAAATAAAACACAATTATTTTTAAAAAAGTTCCATTATTTTTTTTTTTATCTACACGTTCAACAAATCTTCTATCCTCATCATACAAACGAATGAATGAGAAACACTCCAACATTGTTTACATATCGATATCACAATAAACATTTTTTTTTTATCTTCTTTGAACTTCTGATAGGTACTTAATATTTATTTATCTCTTCTTAGTCTCTGATGATAATGATGATGATTCGAATGGATGGATTGAATTCGATACCAGCGATGTGTCGACCTCTTGCTCTATTCCTTTTTTTTTTATTTGATATACAAACGGTTTTTTTTTATGAAAGCGCAGAAACATATACATACATACACAATGGCCTTGAATACCATATGATCATACGCTTGAACATTATGAGCCGAAACAATAACTTGTTGATCTTGAATATCCCACTGGCCCCGCTACCCATTTCAGTCAACAACCAAAATAAACAATCTGATCTGGATGAATAGACCTTAAAAACCGTTCACCCCCCTCTAATCATTGTTTCCCCTCCGTCAGCAAATTCCATAAAAAATATATGGTCGAAAGACAAAGAGACCAATACTTTTAAAAATGTCGAAACATGAATATCCCCACTGTATAAGTAGACCTTAGCAACCGTTCACCCCCTCTAATCATTGTTTCCCCTCCAATAGCGAACATAAACAATCTGCTCTGGATGAGTAGACCCGCTTCACCCCCTCTCACCATTGTTCCCTCCCGCCCAAAAATATACTTCTTCCTTCTGGCTCAGTGTTTTTTTTACTTCCATCGTCCAATAAAAACAATTTTACTTGAAACATTATAGTCAGCATTGCTACCTATTTCAGCCAACAGCTTAAATAAACAATCTGATCTGAACGAGTAGACCCGAGAAACCGTTCACCCCCTTCTCACCATTGTTCCCCATCCGCCTACAAATATACTTCTTCCCTCTCGCTCTGTCACATTAAGTACACACTAAGTACACTAAGTACACACTAAGTATACTATGAAATACAAACAAACATATGCATAAGTACTCATCAAGTACATACATACATATGTATAAACTAAGTACATTCCATGACATGTTGATCTTGAATATCCCACTACCCATTTCAGCCAACAGCCAGAATAAACAATTTGATCCAAATGAGTAGACCCAGGAAACCATACCCTGCAAGCCATTCACCCCCTCTCATCCCCTCTCATCATTGTTTTCCCTCCGCCTGCAAATATAAACAGTCGCATATCTTTCCTCTCCTTCTGACGCCTTGTACTTCCTTTTGCCCAATAAACAAAACAAAAACATCGATATACATAATTATGTACATACATAATATGACACGCGACTACTTTGAAGATGACTCATATATCGCCATATCATATGCAAATATATATACACATACACACATACATATACAAACAAACATATGTACATACACACATACACACATACATACAGACAGATATATACATACATAACAAAATGTAACCCGACACCTTCTTAATGTAAACAAGCAACAGCCTTCCTCCCCCTCCCCCTCCCCCTCTCCCTCGCATATCACCCCTCTCCCTCGCCCAGACTAAGTACACACTTAGTACACTAAGTACACTAAGTACACACTAAGTACACACTAGTTGCTCCGAATTCCCTGTTTTCACCCAAAAATGTAACCCTGTAGCTTCTTGATGACGTCACTTCCTGGCTTCGGCAATACCTTCTTAATGTAAACAAACAACAACCTTCTGCACCCCTCCCCCTCTCCCCCGTCCACTGGTTCATCTTCCCTCTCGCCCATCTACGCTTAATGTAAACAAAAAAAAAAAAAAAAAAAACCGGGGTAATTAAAAACCGGAAGCGGCAAACATCAATCACATTCCATGACACTTTAATGGGCAATTAAAAATGTTCCCACGCTTATGTAAACAAAAATGTAACCCGATACCCCTCCTAATGTAAACAAACATCTTCCCTCTCGCTCACTCTCACACAAACATCTTCCCTCTCGCTCTGGCTCAGAATTCCCAGGCTCAACCGTCCCAATACCTACTTAAGATTATTTAAATTTTGTTCGAAATGAATGCGTGGTATATTGTTCTACTGAAGTACATTCACTTCAAATATAAAATATTTTCCGTTTATGAATAACGTCGTTGTTTATCAGAGTTTCATCGCTGTACGCAGACTTTTGTGGAACACTGTATGTATAAGAAGAATACGACTGCTCAAAATGCATTGAAAATGTACTTGGGAGTAATCGTGGATCACATACATAAATGGAGAGATTTAACCAAAAAACTGCCTTGTTTGACCTTAGCAACTATACTACCCTCCTGGGGCTCTGCGGTAATACTACTTTGGATTAGTGAAGTCACATCTATCTTCGCTACGGAAAACTGGTATGTGGCAATGGGCACGCGACAACATAAACTCCAAGATACACAAACAAGAATACACAAAATCAAATATCAAATCATGTTTTTTTTTTTTTTTTTTGTTGTTTTTATAATTTACACACGCTAAAGGGGATATTAAAGTTAGCGTCGAATTCATCCCTTGTAATTCCGTTCGATTTCAATCCGGTCGAAATTGATCAGAGGGGTGATTATTTAGTTTTCACCTAAGTAACACTTTTAAATTCATGAAACTATGCAATTATTACCCCCTAATCATAAATGATTACTGAAGCGGGTATTAAGCTTGTATACAGGGGTGGCAAACTAATTAGCACACCCATTGAAATTTTTCTTTCTGCCGACAAAATGCATTTAAAAAGTTCATTAACGCATTCCAAATACAAATATTTAGTTTTATTTGAACAAATTATTATATTTTACGAAAAATAAAAAACAAAAATAGAAAATGTAACTATAGTTTAGAGAAAAAAAAGACAATGATCAAGATCAATGCTTTATGGACGTGTTATTATGTGAGGCAACTGCTCTCTAAAATGATACTTAGAGAGTCTGAAAAGTAGTGAGAACAACTTAAAAGTAATTTAAATGTGATTTTGGCTATTCAGATTTGTAAGATTCTATGTAATTGGCAACCCTAATTCTAATTCTAATACATAATCTTAATAGCTCTTTCCTACTTAGAAACACTATTACCTTATCTTATATTACTCTGTCTAAATCACTTGAATAAACATTGTCATAGCGTGAAGTCGAGTTCTGGTCTTTTACTTTCTTTTGCATCCGCTAACAAGATTTACTTAATATTTGGTTGGGTATCCTTTTTGAACAATAATGGCAGTATATCTCCTGCTTAGTGACGTCATTAGGTCAGCAAAGACTTCAGGAGGAATTTTGTACCATTCTTCCCGAAAAGTGGTCCATAACGCGTTTTCGGTGGTTGGTTTTAATGCCATTACATGTCGTTTTAATATAACTCATAAATTTTCTATTGTGTTGATATACGGGCTTTGTGGGGCCAAGTCAGAACGGTAATATCGTTTGCATCAAACCACTCCTTAACTGTGCGGGACGTATGTCATGGGGCATTGTCTTGCTGAAACACAATTTGCCGATGTGTTGCAAGTGGAAAATCATCATAGAAATGTACCAAATTTTTTGGCCAATATGCTCTGGTACATAAGTCCATCCATTTTTCGTTTAACTTGGACTATTGGCCCAACAGTATTCGCGGTAAAGCAGCACCATAACATCACGCTGCCACCTCCATACTTAACCGACTTCGTAGTGCACTTTGGGTCCAAATCCTTGTTGTGAGGATGTCGTACGTAGGTTCTGCCATCGGTTCCATACAGATTAAATTTGGATTCATCACTCCAGATGACAGAATTCGTGAGAAACTGACTATTGAAGATATGGCATTTTCCGAAATCCAGCCGTTGTCTTCGATTAGACTATGAAACCTTCGGTTTTTTGAGACTCTGGCATCCTCGAAGATTATTTTGCAAAAGCCGAGCTCTAACAGCCCTAGCTGATATATTCACACAGCAATTTTGGTGCATTTGAGCTCGTATTTTCATTGAAGAGGCGAAGGGGTGCCTAAGAGTATGTCTGACTATCGGACTATTCTCATGTTTTTAGGTCTTTTTTGACCTGAATTGTTTCTCATTTGCAAAAATCCCACGTTAATGGTAATGCTTAAGTGCATTCTGTACTTTTTTTTGTGAAAATCCGATTAATCTTGCAATTTCGGATATGGTCTGCTCTTTTTGGTGCAAATTCGGAACCTGATTTCATTCTGCCTTCATCGAACTCTTTTTTTTACCATATTTATTCTCAAATCTTAAAAAAACAATAAACAACTAAGGGAGATTCGAAAAAAAATAGCTCTGATCACAGAATTGGAGTTTTTTCAGTAAAAACTTACTTGAATGCTTGGGTGTGCTAATTAAAATGCCACTGTAAAACACAAACACTTACGGTAAATCTTATATAGCACGGAATCGTATTGCAAAACGATATATTTTTTTTTCGATTAAGTTTTGTCATTGATGTATGTATTAAACTCTTAAGCATTTGTTCGCTTATAAGTAAAAGAAATTGCAGAAAAAAACATAAGTTTGAATTTTCATTGGGGTGTGGTAATTAGCTTGCCAGCGCTGTATTGTGTACATCGAACGAGGCACCATTAAACTAAACGAGCTCAGACGAAATGTTCCTAGTCTGTTCCGACCACTTTCCAGTATATATTACTTTAAATAGTTTAGAACCAGTCACTCACACTAAAACGTTTTACAGATGCTCTGCAGCCAACTGGAAATTGATCAAACCTTTTATTAGCCACAATCTTAAATACACAAAATGTTATTGTTGTTTTATTCATGTTGTTTGCTAAAACAAAACTACGCACAAATAAATACACAAAATTTGTTCAATTTAATCATAATAACCTCAGTTGTAGAAAAATACATACATATATAGCAACTAACTTAGGGTTCAAGGCTACAACATCCGACTCGGGAAAGACAGAGTGAAGTGCAAAATGTGTAAGGAAAGTCTTAAAGAAGGGAATAAGGAGTTCACAAATGTGGTGTGAAGTGCGACTTAAGGCCCCGACCCATAGAATCCGTTGTGCGTTTATTCATCCGTTTTAACGGACATCCCGATAGAATACACGCATTCTTATGGAAGGTGGCCCATAACCAACGCACATAAAAACGCAGATGCAGAAAGTAGGTTTACTTTCTACTTTCACACATTCAACCATTGAAGTGCACACCTTCACATATTATAGTTCATGCATTCACAAATTGAGAGTATGCATTTTAATTGGTGGAAGCATAGAGAAATATAGAGAAACTGTCATCGATGTTGACAATCAGCTAACATCAGCTTGAAAAGAAAACACTTGCAGCCAGTGTTGTCGGTCGTACTACAATAGTTGTTCTGTATAGCCATCTGCAGTCCGTACTACACTTGCCTTATGTCGTTTTTGTTTGGGCTTTGCAGAGTTTGCTCTCAGATCTCAGATTTTTCGTGCTGAATAGAAAACAAATGAGATTGATCTGTTTTTCTGCAATTGTATTAGTTTATCATTTGGCTTTTTTTTTTCGTAAAAGGAAATAAATAAAAAAAGAAAAATAATAAATACAATTTTTAATACAGTTTTTTTCTTTGTATTTTCTAATTTTTTCTGATAATATTTGTGTTAATACTATTTTGATGTGCTGCGTCTAAATTTCGTATAAACTGTTTTGGTATTACTGCAAGTAGGTGTAAATCTCTAGTTGAATCCGAAATTTACAAAAATTGATCTCGAGCAAAAAAAGTGCTTTTTTAGTCGGTTGGAAAATGATAATTGTACTGGAGCGATAAGAACTGCTCGAGATAAAAAAAAGTGATTGCAATGTCAGGTCCTTATACCAAATAATAGAACTCTATTGGTAAGACATTGGTAAGAAAACTCCAAGGGCCATGATAAAATTATGTTTGGATTGAAAAACCAGCCGGCAATCAATAGGAACATACACTGAAAAATTCAAAAAAAGAAAAAAAAATGGAAACTAGTGAGCTTCAGATAATTTTGTTTCTAATTCCAAACAATTTACCATTTTCATAATTTTTCTTATATGTGAATATTGGTACTATGTATATTCATTCGAAAAGTACCACCATGTTATCAAAAATTAAGCACCCAAAAAATTACCGAAACGACAGCTCTGTTTTCAGCAATAGCAAAATGTCATCGGCTGTCATCCCCTCAGCGCTGGTATGCGACGAATTCTATGGGACGGATCTTTCCGTCATGCGCCAACGTCAGCGTCAACGTTAAGCGCAGCGGCATTGACGAATTCTATGGGTCGGGGCCTTTAGTCGTCCTTTTCGCCGCCACCAGAAACTGTAACTTTCTTTTGCAGTTAGCTGTACTCCTCTGTCAAACGGTCGTACTCCCTATTTAAAGATTCTGACTGAGACTTTAGGGCTTCCTTGTCCTTTTTAGGGTTCCGTACCCATATGGTAATACGGAACCATTATAAGTTCGCTCTAACTCAAAAATGTCTGTCACGATAAAAACATCAAGAACCGTTCTTCGTAGAAACTTGAAATTTGGCACACTTATATATTACGGTGGTCCACATACATGGACAACGTATTACTCAAAAATGTTGTGAAACAACTATACAGGGTGGGTAAAATATAATCTAAAAAAAATAATTTCTGAAAAATATATCATGTGGGACATCATTGGAAAGGGCTCGAAACAAAGATTCCAAAAATGTTTTTTTTAATTTTTTCTGTTAGAAAATTTGGGAGTTATTGCCAAAACTGTGTGAAAAATATCATAAAAAAAGCCCCCCACGGTTTTCTCGGAAACTACTGAACTCAGAAATATGAAAAAATCACAGTAGGTAGATGATGAACTATATTTTTAAAGATAACTTAACGAATTTCGTAAGTTGCATAGTTTTTGAGAAATTCACGCCGAAAAATTCAGTTTTGTGTCGAAAAATTCAATTTCTCAACCGATTAACTCGTAAACTACTGGACCAATTTTGAAGAAATTACCACTATTCTATTAACAAAAATTTTGAGAAAATTAAACGCTATCCAAAACTGTGCTGCTATACAAAAAAATGATGCGAATGTATCCAACAGTCCCGAGCTATGTGTAAACATCACGCGGATGGGGTGTGTAGCTCCACTTTATGGGAAAGAAAGTTAATAATAGGCGTGTTTTTTTTTTTCAAACCTATATAGGCTAAACATGTTTCCGCAACATGTTTTCAATGTAAAATACAACAAAACCTTAGCCTGGATAATTATCCAGTCTTATTTTTGTATGGAAAGCTTTTTCGAAATCTATATAGATTTGAAAAAAAACGCGCCTAATAACTAGTCTATGTTCGATTAAATTCAAGCCAATCTCATATATACTTATTGTTATTGCGCTTGACGCAATCCTTTAGTTAAGAAAAATACTTTCAGACTTTGTAGTATATTTAATTTATTGACCTTTTCTCTTTAAAATGAATGTAAAATGTTAGTTATAGATCGTATAATATACTACAAAATTCTTTTATCTTTTCTTTAAAAAAATAACTTTTAGCAAATTTTCAGTCGACCGTTGTTCGTCCCGTTTTAAATATGAATCCTCAATTATGAAGTCATCGTTTGACGTTTCTGGTTTCGGCGGCATTGCCAACACTCCCCCCTGGTATATCGGATGCTCCGTCTGATCTACCATTACGCCGAACATCGAGAATCGCAATTTTTACAGCTGGTCTTTCGTATATCCCGGTATTTGTTTGGATGATCGCCTTACGAACTTGGCCGTCGTTTCCTTTGGTTACATCAACGACTCTTCCCTTTGGCCATAGGTTGCGTGAACTTGTTTCATCAACAATGATGACGATGTCCCCTTTCTCGATTGGTTTTACTTGCTGATACCACTTGGTTCGTCTGGTTAAGTTGGGCAGGTACTCCCGTATCCACCTCTTCCAAAACTGGTTTGCAACTTGCTGAGACCTGAGCCAATTTTTTTTCAGTAGCACATTTCCCTCGCACATTATTCCGTCGGGTTTTTCGCCATTAGATGACCCCAGCAAGAAGTGGTTTGGTGTTAGCGCTTCATCGTTATCGTCATCGAGTGGTAAATACGTCAAGGGTCGGCTGTTAACAGTTCTTTCAGCTTCTAACAGCATGCTGTGAAGTAGTTCATCAGTGGGACTTCGAGTTGGCATAATCTGATGTAATGTCTTCTTTAAGACCATTCGTAGCCGTGATATTGAATACTTTTGCCTTAATTCATTTATCACCGTTTCGTTGTTTTGATGATGAAAGAGATGATGGTAGTAGCAAACTATTAAACGTGTGATGTAATGACTCTTGGGTAGTAAAATTGGACGTTTTACAGAACTCGTCACGCCTATCGCTGCATCGATACGTCCTCGGACTCGCAAGACGCCATGATCGTCGAGGTACGGTGATAGTTTGTACAAAGGACTGGATCTCTCAAAATATCTTTTGCGTTCGATGGGGACTTCTTTGTTGTTATTTAGAATTGCTATTTCATCGCGGTAGTAATCTGCTTGAGCTACTCGATACAAATAATTCTCAGCTGCCAAATATTCGTCTTTATCGATGTATCCTGTTCTTTTTGTAACGCCTTTTTTAGTGGCCGACAAATTCCATATAAATCGATAAACGTTCACTTGAGTACGTACAAGTTTTCTCCAATTTGAAAATCTTTCAAATTTAATGACATCTGGTGTTACTGTCGATATGAGTAGGACATGTGCCCGCAACTCTTCTGTCGTTACTTCGGATTCGAAGATATTCTTGGGCCACGTCTCTTCTGATCCTTTAAGAAAAGTCGGTCCACTAAACCATCGGTTGTCTGACGTAAAGTCGGGTGTTTCAGTCCATTTAGTAGCATCATCTGCTACATTTAACTTTGTTGGCACATACCTCCACTGGTGCATATTTGTCATTTCGAGGATGTCACTTACCCTAAAGGCGACGAATTGCTTATATTTTCGATGGTCTGATTGTATCCAACTGAGGACCGTTTTCGAATCCGACCAAAAAATTTGTTTTGCAATTTTCACGGAGTGACCCTCGACAACACTTTTTGCTAAGCGGGCTCCAAGTCTTGCTGCTTCTAGTTCCAGACGTGGAATTGACACCATCTTTATAGGAGCGACGCGTGTTTTTGAGGCAACTATGCTGCATTCTACTTTGCTGCCATTGGTGACTCTGAGGTATGCAACCGCTGCAAACGCATTTTCGCTTGCATCTACAAACATATGCAGTTGCAACTCATCGTCTTCATCAAACTGAGGGCTTTTTAGATAACACCTAGGAATTTTTATTTGGCTTATATTTTTAAGGTGACTCACCCAGTTGTTCCATCTTTTATAATGTTCATCTTTGATCGGATCATCCCAATCTAACTGAGCCCTCCATATATCTCGCATCAGGATTTTTATGTATATGATAAAGTGAGCGATTAGACCTAGTGGATCGAAAACGGTCATCATCACACGTAGTACTTGTCTTTTCGTAGGGCAAATGTTTGCATTTAAAAGTCTTTGCAGTGATGGTTTTGATGATAGTGTAAAGGTAAATTTGTCCGATGATGTGCACCACCACATGCCCAGTACTCGTTCAGCTGTCTCCACTTCAGAACCGATGTTAAGGTCTATCGCCTCCTGCTGCTTGCCGCCAAGTGTCTCGATAACTTTTGGAGAGTTGGAAATCCAATTACGAATTTCAAATCCGGCTTTTGAATGGATATATTTGACCTCGTTCACCAATTTAACTGCCTCTTCTTCCGTACTGACGCTGTCTAACAAATCATCTACATAATGATTGTATATGATGGATTTGACTGCTCGAGGAAATTGTTTGTCAAACTCTTGCGCATTTTTCTTCATCACATATTGGGCGCAACTAGGTGAGCATGTGGCACCAAAGGTTAAAACTTGCATTATGTAGACGTCTGGCTCTAAGCTCGTAGCATTGTGATACCACAGGAAGCGTTGTGCATGTTGATCCTCTTTTCGCACTTGGACCTGGTGAAACATCTCACGAATATCACCACATACTGCAACTTGTCTCTCACGAAACCGAAACAAAACTGATGGTAGCGAAGTCAGCTGATCAGGACCTTTTGACAGCAAAGAATTGAATGAAATACCGTTGACTTGCGCTGCTGCGTCCCAAACAATACGTACTTTCCCGGGTTTATTAATGTTAGTGACCGGAAATATTGGCAGATACCATACACGTTCATAATCTTTCTTTAAGTCCTCATCAGACAGCTTACGTATATAGTTCCGCGCAAGATAATTCTCCATTGGTCTTTTCAAATGTTCCGCCAGGACAGGATCTTTGAGTAGTTTCTTACGAAGGCATTCAAATCGTCGAAGAGCCATTGGCCAGCTGTTGGGCATTTTAAACTCGTCGTACTTCCAGAGAAGGGCAGTTTCGAATCTATCAGCTTTTCTGATTGTATGTGCCTCTAACATTTGACAAGCACGCTCCTCCTCGGCCGATTTCACAATTTTACCTGGCGGCACTCCAACGCTATCGAGTAAAAAGTACTCCGTCATCATTTTATCAAGCGACTCATCTTTTCTTTCGCATTCGCACATATGAAAGTTGCGGAACTCATGTACTGCTAAATCGTTTCTTCCAAAAACTACCCATCCTAATCGTGTTTTCGTCGCGGCCGGCTCATTCTCATGACCTTCTCTTGCTTTAAGTGGGAAGCCAAGCTTCCAGTTGTCTAGGCCAATCAAAATACGTGGAACCGCACGCTTGTAGGAATCCAGCGGAATATTTCGCAGATGTGAATGTTTAGAAATTAAATCACTTACTTGGACAGACTGCTCTGGTAAATTTAGATTTTTTACTGTTCTTATGTTTCGCAGTGGATACTTAACATGACTGCTTGTAGCGGAGATTTCAGCTGATAAAACTTGTGAGCCATCTTCAACGCGTTGTGTTTGACCCGTCCACTTCAGGCAAATCGGAACTATTGGTCCTTTGAGGTCTAATTCTGCTGCTAGGGAACTATCCATGAGTGTCAACGAAGAGCCCTCATCCAGAAATGCGAAGGTGTTTATGTTCTTGTGGCCGTTATGCATTACAACCGGAACAATTCGAAAGAAAACAGATCTTTGGGCTGACCTATGTGTATTGCAGTTGTGTTCGTCTGTCGACGTTCCAATGGATACTGTTGATGGTGGATTAACTATATCATTTTTTATTTTGTGTAACATTGAGTGGTGCCTGAAGGTGCAGCCGTCAACACCACATTGTTGGTTAGATCTGCATCGTGAATTAATATGTGGCATCAAGCAAGTACGACACAGATGAAGTCGTTTTACAGTATCCCATTTATCACTAAGGCTCATATTGACAAATTTGTTGCAGTTTTCTGTACGGGAACATTCTTCGTTGCAAACTTTGCACTTGCGAGAACTTGCTCTTATGGTGTTATTTGTGTTTGCTTCTCGACTCTCTGCATGTACGTTGATATGTGCTCTATCTTTCGCTAGACGTTTTTCTGGTCGAACATCCATAAAGTATGATGGCGTAAATGTAACGTCGCTTACTGTTTCAGCTAATTCAAACAACCATGTACTAAAGCTGGATAAATTGACCACGCAAAGGGAACGTTTATGAAGAGCCCAATTCAATTTTATCTGTGCTGGTAACTTTTCAACTATTTCCTGCAGAAGTACTGGATTAGCTAGATGACCCTCGAGACCTGACGCTTCCATAGTAGCGCACATATTTTGCACAGCCAAAGCAAACGAAATTATTGTTTCCAGCTTATCTGCTCGTGGCGCAGGCTCATTGCGTACTTTTACCATGAGGGAGTGAATGATGATTTCTGGACGACCATACATCATACGTAGCGTTGACAGAATTCCTGGAACATTAATGGGTAAAAGTAATCTACTTCTTACCAATTCCATTGCTTTTCCCTTTAGACACCTTTGAAGCCGCATGAGATTTTCTTCGTTACTAAACGCACACATTTGAGTTGTGCCTTCGAATGTGCTGATAAATAATGGCCAGTCCTCTGGATTGCCGGTGAATATAGGCAACTCTTTGGCAAACGAATGTCGCGCAGCAATTTGTTGACTATTAAGCGGAGTAAATTCTGCTCTATATGACTCTATCATTGGACTTCTGCCTGCTTGAATTTTGGTATGCACTTGATGATTATAAGTGACATTTGTTTGCTGTACAGGTATTTTTGTTGATGTTGTAGCTTGAGGTGGAACAGTGAGCTCTTCCGGGTGTATCTCGCCCTGTCGGAGTTCTCCTGGATGACCTACTTTTAGTACGTTATTCACTTTCATGTCGTTGGTACTCCGCTGTGTTGCATTTTTTGTTTCTGCCGATGTGTTGGCTATTTTCAACAATTGCTGTTCAGCGCCGGTTTCATGTTCCGACTTGTACAATGACTGACAGTTACTTTCAAAAGATGTATTACATACCTCGTCATCACTCGTGCTTTCTTCCATAAGAAGTTCCATTTTCTTTCTAATATACTCTGCGTCTCTTTTTTCTTGTAAGGTTCTTTCTTCTTCAAGCAATTGTAATTTAATTGATTTGCGTTTAGAAAGCGTCCTACTCTTGGTCGATGAAATTGATTTGTTGGACTTTTCATCGTTGTTTTTCGTGCATTTTTTACAGGACCAGTCGTGGTTAGCGATGTCGGAAGTGGTTCCAGTGCAGATGAAATGAAACCATTCTTTGCACTCATCGCACTGCACCATGTCGTCATTGTCTGGTTCCTGACATAGTTCGCAGCTCCTATTTTCTGCATTAGATGTAGGATCTCCTTTTGCCGCCATCGTGGCGCCGGTTGAACAAACAAATTAAATCGCAAAATAAAAGAATTTTGTAGAAATGTTATTGCGCTTGACGCAATCCTTTAGTTAAGAAAAATACTTTCAGACTTTGTAGTATATTTAATTTATTGACCTTTTCTCTTTAAAATGAATGTAAAATGTTAGTTATAGATCGTATAATATACTACAAAATTCTTTTATCTTTTCTTTAAAAAAATAACTTTTAGCAAATTTTCAGTCGACCGTTGTTCGTCCCGTTTTAAATATGAATCCTCAATTATGAAGTCATCGTTTGACGTTTCTGGTTTCGGCGGCATTGCCAACACTTATCGAATCCACTCCATTCGCAGCAGTTGACGCCAGGAAACGAACTTGGGACCCCTAAACTCAGTTGTATACTGCGTCAAAAGTAGGAAAACCGACGCGCTACACACTCAACCGCCGCGCCCCCCTGCCGCGGTTATAAAAACTTTTCATCCAAGTTCTTACATAAATAATATCAGCTTGTAGGTACATATGTACATAACATATGTACTCTGTTTTGTCATCTCATCACGAATAAGAAAATTAGAAAAGAAAAAAAAAAACCGCCTCATCTATCTTCTATATAATTTATGTATGTAGGTAATTCAATTGCTAGGGCAAGAGTTTGTGATTCCTCCTGAGAGTTTATTTCTGCACCGATTTCAATGATTCTAACACTGATTGAAGGCTACATCGGTATAAATAATTTTGAAAAAAGCATATGAATGAAGTTATTATGGAAAAACATCTCATCAAACATCATCAAAATCACTGCTCTAGAAAATCCTCTTTCTTTTAACGCCTCATTTGTTAAGATTGGTTGAGTGGGAGAGCCGCAAATAGTGATAATGATTGCAGAACATTGAAATGCAAAGCATTATGATTATGTTAGAGCGCGCACATATACGCACACGCACACTATTGCAACGACTGCTGGCAGTGGTCACCACTCACCACTGAAAGAAAATTGTGGGCGATGCTTTGAATAATTGTTTGAGCATTGCTCAGCTTCAGGGCAACGCAGGAGGATGGTTTATATCTCAAATCAATCAGCGACAAATTTACTAAATTCACCTGTTTTTTTGTTTTTCAATCCGATAAGCCATTATTGAGTTAGCAGCCCTAACTCTTAACTTATAACTATAATGTTCCCTCCCAATATGCAGTATTTTCACTGTTTTCTGAAAACCATGCCATTTTCCGGGATAAAAAGTGTATATAAAAGTTGACCAGGAACATAAGCAATCACTATGTCCATATTTCATCGAGCTGCTATGAAAATTGAGTTCCAAATTTCGTAACCGTTCGGAATTCCGTCCCCGAAATCACGGAATTACTCCACTAGATATTTTGGTAACGCGCGCTTAGATGTTTACACATCAAAAAATAAAAAAAAAAATAAATAAAAATACGGATTTTGCCAGGAAACGAACCTGGGACCCCTGAACTCAGTAGTACAGTGCAAAAAAGGTTAATGGATGCGCTACACTCTCAGCCGCGTTCTTAATGTTTATCGAATTTCTCATAGTGAGTAATATTACTTAGTATAAGTTGGTAAAGTGAATATAGAGGTGGGTCGTTTAAGTTTATTGTGTTAACGAAACGAAACAGTTATTTAATCAAAATATAACTATATATGTAGTTTTAAAACTACGGAACCCTTTGAGCGCGAGTCTGACTCGCACTTGGCCGGTTTTTTTTTCCTTATTAAGCGATGCCGTAAGCTCCTGGACACGCTTTCTTAGGTCTGTGATCTCTGCAACTGTATTATCACCCTGGCCGCCCTCCTTAGCCTCCTTGGCCTTCTCGGTCGGCTTAGCGTTCATTAAAGTACGAGCTGCGGCAGAGGCACTTTGTGCTTGCTTCATAGAAGCCTCGCTCTGGGCCAACAGAGTGGCTTGTGTTGAGATCAGTGTTACCAAGCGGCGGATTACCAAAATCAAATATAGAGAATCCAGATATGTAGAAGTTGCGTTGAGCCCGAAATAATCTCATACTCAATCATCGCAAGGAAGCGTGATTTGAAGAATCGTTGCTATCTGTATGGGCTGGCGACTGGTAGAACTAGAAGAAGGATAACTGCAATTTCTCCATAAAGCAAAGTTGCGATCAAAGTCCAGACCAAACTCATTTCTATGCAGTTTTATTATTTTCCAATTAATTCAAAGGGTTTTCCTTTCGATGAGATGTGGTTCTGATGATTCGTACCTGTTTCAACAAGAAACTTTAATTTGAGCGACTGAGAGAGAACACAATTTCTTTGAGTACCAATCTGACTCAGAAAATTATGAAATAAATAAACTTACTTAAACTCACTGATATTACGTTTAACTCTGTCCGGAACCCCGATCACGTGGATATATTGTACAACAACTTCATGTCTGCTAATCTTGCAATACATAAATTTCCTGCTAAGAGTTTAAAGTATTCACTCCCTGACAATCTTTCTAATATAAAAAAATCTCATGTCACACTCTATGTGGTCGAACTCCTCCGAAACGGCTAAACCGACTTTTATGAAATTTTTTGTGTGTATATGGTAGAAACAAGAAATCATCATAAAGTATATTTCATCCCGCTGGATAGCGCTGGAGTCATGTTATTTACAACTTCTATATTTATGGACGAAAAAGGCTCATATTCAAAATATATGTTGGTTCAGTCCCAAAAGAGAAAACTGTAAAATATGGACCCGATAGGTGGCGCTAGAGTCAAGTTATTATATCTCTATATATATATATGTATGTATGTTTGGCTTTTATAGACTCGAAAACTACCCAACCGATTTTGGTAAAATTTTCAAAGTACGTTTTTCCTAATATAGAATACAACATTGCATCAGTGCGGTTACTCAACAACCGGTGGTTTCAGGTGAAATGCGATAATTTGTGTTCTTACCATTTCTAACAAGAAATTGGACAATTCTTACTAACACATAACGAAATCACGATTTTCTACACAAATGTATAGTAGGTTATAGGAACATACAAACACAGTGCGCCCGAAACGACGTACATATAATAAAACGAACTTGTAAAAACACACAGAATTTGAGAATTAGCCTTCAGAATTCGACTTATCGAAGGTGACGCCAAATAATCTCTTTGAGTTATCAAAACATTCGAGGAATAATAGTTCGAGTTATCAAACAAAAATTACATGTAAATTTCAGTCTTGGCGCTTTCGCCAACCAATTTCATTGGAGTTATTGAAGTTCGACTTATCGAAGTGCGACTGTATGTTATCCACTCACTCTGGTTTTCTAATTATTCATTTCTGCGACTTTCGTTTGATCCTCTTAAATGGCCTTAGTGGTTCGATGATCCCAATTCGCCAAGGCTGCCGTTTTTTTTTTATTGTTTTCTTTTGTGTTCTTCATTTTAAACGTCATTAAAAATCAAGCAAATTGTGTTGTTGACAATGAACGCTGTCAAGGTGGCGCTTACACTTCCAAAGACAACAGGAGCAGTAGTAGATAGATACACAAAGCAACACTTGTTGTATTCAACGCTGAAAATAAATCAAGAAACCTGGACGTTTCAAAATACAGAAACCAATTGACACTAATTATGTTGCGCACAAAAGCGCACATGCATAGATACATATATACATACATACGAATATTAATATAAGTCCACAAAGAAAAAGAAAAACTAAGATATTGAAACCAAACAATTTAAAATAAAACGATAGCGAAGTACTGCACTCAACCGCAAAAGAAATAAAAGCAAAAAAAATTAAATAAATTACCACGGACGGATGAAATAAACACACAGGAAAATACTACTTGGTATTAACAAACGTATGCTACCCTATTGTTTTTTTTTTTTTTTTTTTTTTTCTGAACAAGCATTTCACAACTTGAATTTAGTTTTGTTATATGATACTCATGCCGATTACGGAATCCGTCGGATCAGATGCGGCGGGAGCTATCCTTAATTTCTAGCTTTTCGTATTACTGAAAACGTCGCGTCGGTAAGAAAATGAACGGTTGTCCTTACTATAATCAAAATGTAACTTTTTTTCGACTGCAAAGACGTTGTTCCCATTTGTCTTAAAAACTACTGCAAGAAATTAAATCCGGTTTTCACAGTTGGATTGCAAAATGTCTGGAACAGCGTTGCCGATGTGACACGATCGTGCCATTATGGCACTTTTCGATTAAAATGGCACGGTGGCACTTTAAGATTTCATATGGCACCATTTCACATTGATTTTGGTATAAGTAAAATAGGTGGAATCACAAAAATATTCCTTAGAAGAACAATTTTTTTCAAACGCTTTTTGCATTCACTCACAATATTTACATACGCTGCGCTGAAAACATTCATTTTCGATTATCCTCATTGGTGCCAACTCCTTATCTGCCAAATTATTTTTTAGTTTGAATCATTTGAATGTTGTCGGAGAAATGTGTCATAACGTGTTATATTAAGAAGACTGAAAAAATGTGTTTTTCTATCTATTTATGTTGGTGGCACGCAATGGCTCAAAATGGCACCTTATTTTGCCAGTGGTGGCACGGAAAAAAAATTTTCTGCGGCAACGCTGGTCTGGAATGCAGGCATAGGATATTTTTTTTCGTTATCTGCTATCCAGAAGCGGAAATCTAAGCTGATATCTGGGCAGAGATTATTTTTATTAATACCTTCAAGCTCCTAGCTTTAGAATGCCTTGGCCGATGGGAATGGAATTTATTTTATTATAAAGTTCAATTTTGTGTAAACATTTTAAGATATAAACCATCTTCGTACGTTATACAGAAGTTGAACAATAAGCAAATTAGGTTTTTTTTTCTGTTGTTTTTTTTTTTATTTTGGAACTGTTTGAATGCACATAACGCAGAAACTAATGGACGGATTTTGATGAAACTTGACATAGTGATTGCTTATGCTCTTGATCAACATTTTTTATACTTTTTATCCCCCAATATGATCTGGTTTTAGCAAAATATTGCAAAACACTGCATATCTGTAACGAAAATTATAATTATTCAGCCCTAGCTCAACAAAAAAATAGGTGAATTTAGTAAATTTTCCACTGATTCATTTGAGGTATAAATCATCCTTCTGCGTTATACTTGAGCTGAGCTACGCTCAAAATAGTTTATGAAATGTTCGCCAGCAATAGGTCTGTTCCTTTACTTTCTGCTCCAAAAATAGTAAATTATTGAATTTCAAGGAGTGGGAGTAAAATTCTCTCAGAGTAAGGCAAAATTCCGAAAATGTAAAGGAACGCTTCTACTTCAAAAGTAGCAACAAACGAAATATCAAAAACACATGTGAAGCAAAAGTAAACAGAGTGTTGTTGTATGATTTTGGATTTTACAGAAAAGTCCACCCCTGATGATTTCCCAGAACCAATACAGTATGCAATATATTGCGAAATGCAAATTTCAACATTCAGAACGTTCAACTTTCATCTATGTTCCTTTTCTCTCCATTTTTTTACTTTTTGAATTAAAATAAAAAAATTCAAATAATCCAAACAAGTGAAACAGCTGACTTTGACAGATAGTTCACTTTCTACCGGAAGAAATTTGTCCAGTAAGCAATAGTAAGATTTTTTTGTGAGGGGAAATTTTTACTCTCTCGTTGCCTCTCTCTCTTTTACTACTTTTTCGTGTAAAGGAACGCGGTTTGTCTAAATTCAGTAAGAATCAGTAAGAATCAGTAACAATTTTCAAGTAAAGGAACAGACCTAATATTCCATCAGTGGAGACCGCAGACAACAGCCGTGCAGCTGTGGGTGACGTCAATAAGTATGTACCTATATATAGGTATGCCGTATGTATATTAAAAGTAATGTTTGTGTGTTCGACTTTTATGCGTTCGCGTATCGCTCATCAGTTTGCGATCAAACTTGGGGGATGTGCAAAAAAAACATTGTTGCTGTGCGCACCCAGGGGAAGGTTCCTTCTACGTTGGGGAAGGGTTTCCACTTCATTGCAATTCCATTTTTTTTTTTTTTTTTTCCAAAAGCAAACGCATTCATCATGAT
Source organism: Brachyopa scutellaris (assembly GCA_949775065.1). Taxonomy (NCBI): domain Eukaryota; kingdom Metazoa; phylum Arthropoda; class Insecta; order Diptera; family Syrphidae; genus Brachyopa; species Brachyopa scutellaris. Next base: position 7,212,319 of record OX459116.1, read on the forward strand.
CTCGAATCTGCACTCGGTGGAGACAATAATATTATGTACAGTCAAATCCCTTTATGTCGAATTTTCACGGGCGATTAAAATTGGTGCAATTTAGAGGGATTTTTGAAAAAATTCGGGCTAGAACGATTATCCCTTTTTTGTTGAAAACGTATTTATTCATAGATCATAGTCGAAGTTAACAAAAAAAAAAAACAGAATGAAAAAAAACCTTTAAATGAACATTAATTAACCCATTTTTGGCCAAAGGTGCGTAAACGCACCTTTTAATTTCGCTTTGAAATTTCTTTGTATCTGCAAACTGTTTTCAGGATCTCAGCTTCCATAGTGTTATGGTATAGTTTTTGAAGAAATCATAGATTAAATTTCCAATCTATCGGGAAAATCACCAAAATTACCGTTGTTTTAACAGATTGACATTTCTTCATTTTTAAAACGGTAATTTAAAATATTCTTGAATATTTCCAGGAAATTATTGTTATGGGCGAACGTGTTTTTTACGAAAGTTTATAGATCCATAGTCCGTGGTCAAATAAAAAAAAATATATTTTTAAATGTAGTGATAGTTATTGACCATAGAAAATAAAGTTGCGTAACGCACCTTTGGCGTGATATGTAAAAATTTCGTCAGTAGGGCAAAATTTTGTTTGAATAAAATTACGTGTATTTAGTATTTTATATGTCAGCTGTATATAAATTTACTATTAGCTGCTGATGGTATGCTGGAAACATGAATTTTTTTCTGAAGAAATATATGTAATGTACCTATGTATGTATCATGTCTTGGAACATCAAAAAATAACTTAGTCTTCGAAAACTGAAAATATTGTTAGAAGAGGACGATAATATACTAGAAGCTGAGAGTGTAGGCGCTGTATATCTATGTTCCACCATCTGTTGATGAGCTTACCGGTAAAGAAGATTTGGACGAAAATGTCTTGGAAATCGAGGAATTGCCAAGTAATACCTATAACAGGTACTTTTGAAGTTTATTTGCGATAAAAACGCTCAACAGAAGAGGAACCATCATTAAAAAAGCCAAAACATCCAAGAAATATATGTATACCAGATTGAATAAAAGGTGGTTCGATATTTTCAACATTACCAGTTTCAGTAGAAAATGTTCACAGAGAAGCTTTTGAAAATACATAAGTGTGCTGGACAAACTCCATTAGAGTTTCAATGAGCCGTAACTGATTTAGTCAAATAAAGCAAAATTAACATCTTTTTGACAACAATCTATAAAACAAAATTGCAATTTGGTATTTTTTCCCACAACCTCTCTGTAGATTTAGAAATGTTACCGTGTTTTGGTCCGCATTCCACAAAGATGTTTATATCAGGAAAGTCATATGCTGGTGTCTAACCCGAACATTGCCTAATCTGAGACGGTATGGGAGCGTACGTGATTACCGACCTGAGTGTAATTTTGAGTCTCAGTCACCACCAAATTGTCTTCGAAACTTATTTTCTTCCTATAATCTTTTTACTTTGCTGAAAGAGACAAGGTTTTATGCCACGAAAAAAGATAGAGGCTTCTTCGACTTTGCTTTCGACGAAAAGGCTGAAGCTGCTGTTGTCAGATGAATTGATAATTCAGTGGTAACAGTAATAAGTAACCACATCCATATCCACCCTGCCACCGTAAAGGCAAAAAAACAATCAGAAAGCTCATAAATCAACCACTTATGAGAAGTGAGTATAACAAATGATGTGTGACGTTGATTTGTACGACAACGGTGTAGCAAATTATAGAATTCGTGTTCGTGGCAAAAAATGGTAGTAACCATTCTTCCATTATTATCCAATACCTGTGGAATTTACATATTTGCAAATAAAGGGTGATTTTTTAGCTGGTTTGGTTTTGGCAACACTGGTTTTGACAGCTGACGTGTGTTTAGTACCTTGTGTCACTGTCAAACAGCTTCAGTTTGGTTTGCAATTTAACCATGGATCGTCTTACAAATGAACAACGCTTGCAAATTATTGAATTTTACTATCAAAATTCGTGCTCGGTTCGAAATGTTCGAAATGCTTTTTTATCGAAAAATTGTGTTCAGCGATGAGGCTCATTTTTGGTTGAATGGGTACGTAAATAAGCAAAATTGCCGCATTTGGAGTGAAGATCAGCCAGAAGCATTGCAACAGCTACCAATGCATCCCGAAAAAGCCACTGTTTGGTGCGGTTTATGGGCCGGCGGCATTATTGGGCCATATTTCTTCAAAGATGATGCGAATCGCAGCGTTACTGTCAATGGTGAACGCTACCGAGCGATGATAACAAACTTTTTTTTGCCCGAAATGGAAGTTCTTGACTTGCATGATATGTGGTTTCAACAAGACGGTGCCACATGCCACACAGCACGCGAAACAATGGCGCAATTGCGAGGCGAGTTTGGTGAACAGTTAATTTCACGTTTCGGGCCGGTCAATTGGCCGCCTAGATCGTGCGATTTGACACCATTAGATTATTTTTTGTGGGGGTATGTCAAGGCTAATGTCTATAGGGACAAGCCCGCTTCGATTGACGCACTGGAAGCCAACATCCATGCATTCATTCGTGAGATACCGGCCGATATGTGTGAAAGAGTATGCCAAAATTGGACTCAGCGGATGGGCTACCTGAGACGCAGCCGCGGTCAACATTTGCATGAAATTATCTTTAAACATTAAATTGCAAGGTTCAAACTATCGATTCAAATAAATATTTCATTCATTTTTTCGAATTTTTTGTGTTTTTTTTTTAAAAAAAGTTCTCAACCTCTTAAAAAATCACCCTTTATAAAAAAAAAGGAATGGGATGCTTCAATCGCTGTTAATTTACTGTAGTGCAATCATGTTTTTTTTTTGTTTTTTGTTTGGTTTAAGTTCCCCTATTAATAACTATGGACTTATTAGAATGAGACTCGTTTATTTAAGGGGGTATTCTAGTCTAGCGGTACGAATTTTGGGTGTTTTTTAAAACTCGATAAAAAAAAGTAAGTTAATTTTTACCAGCCAATCTTTTATTAGATATTTATTAATAATTTTACTTATTTACTTACTTAGGTGGCGCTACAGTTCGGGGTGAACCAAGGCCTCAACCAACAACCTCTTCCAGCTAGCCCGGTCCTTAGCTAGCCGCTTCCAGTTGCGCACGTCAAGTTGGCTGAGGTCTTGTTCTACTTGTGTGCGCCACCTTAGGCGAGGTCGTCCTCTGCTGCGCTGACCCTCCGGGCAAGAGTTGAATATTCTCCGAGCCGGAGCGTTGATGTCCATACGCTCTACATGTCCTAGCCATCTTACACGCCCAATGTGCAGCTTTTTGACCAGGTTGATGTCGCTGTACAGCTTGTACAGTTCGTGGTTGAATCTTTTCCTCCAGAAACCGTCAACGCAAATGGGACTGAATATCTTACGAAGGATTTTTCTCTCGAAGCGACCAAGGATATCTTCAGCCGCTTTCGATAAAGTCCATGCTTCAGCTCCATATAGCAAGACTGGGATGATAAGGGTCTTATATAGAGTCTCCTTAGTCGATCGAGAAAGGACTTTACTACTCAATTGCCTTCTTAGCCCAAAGAAACAGCGGTTGGCAAGAGTAATCCTTCGTTTGATTTCCGACGAGATGTAATTTTTTGAAGTTATGGCAGAGCCGAGGTAGACAAAGTCCTTTACTACCATTATATAGTCTGCAGAAGTAGTCTTTCCATATTCTCAGCACCGACTGTGTTTCCACTACGATATTTCCATCCGCGTCTCTACAGGTTTCTGTACGGGATTTGTTTTGCTGGCACATTCCTTTTACCCTCTGGTAAAACTTCCGTACATTGTTCCTGGAGTAGCATCTCTCAATATCCTCGAATGCACGCTTCTCGTGCTCTTTCTATTTCCTTCTTAGAAGCGGATGTTCTTCCTGTCTCTTCTGCTCATAGAGCATGCGAGCAGATCTAGTCCTTCTTTGCCGCGCCGCTTTATACGCTTGTTGTTTTACCGCGTTAGCTAGTTTGCACTCTTCATCAAACCAGGGGTTTCGTGCTGGTGGTCGTGTGAAACTCAACACATCATTCGCGGCACTTATGATGGCTTGCTGGCAGTGTTGCCACTGGTCTTCTGTACTAGCTGTTGCTGCGGTAGGACTCGTAGCGAGAGATCGGGATATGCGTTCTCTGTAGGTTCTGGCGGTGTCTTGCGATTGTATCTTTTCGACATTATACTTTCTCACAGTATTTCGTTGTTGTGGCGTTGTGGATATCCGCATTCGTACCTTGGCTACAACAAGGTAGTGGTCCGAGCCAATGTTGGCCTTCCGGAAGGTTCGGACATCCAGGATACTGGAGGCGTGTCGGGTGTTGATCGCAATGTGGTCAATTTGGTTGATGGTTAGTCGATCCGGAGACCGCCATGTCCCCTTATGGATATTGAGATGAGGAAACCGAGTGCTTGCTATACTGACACTTCGCCCCGCAGCAAAATCGATTAGCCTTAGTCCGTTTTCGGACGTGGTGTCGTGTATACGATTTTAACGTCATGCTTAGGGCATTGCTCGTAGGTTTTGTCGAGGAGCTCGTAGAAACTATCTTTGGTAACGTCGTCTTTTTCTTCTGTTGGGGCGTGAGCGCATATTAGGCTTATGTTGGCGAATTTTGCCTTGACACGGATTGTCATAAGACGCTCGCTCACGTGCCGAAAGCTCAAGACTTCTTGCCTAAGTCTACCGCGTATGACAAATCCGCATCCGAATAAGCGTGTAAATACTTATCGACCTGAGCTCCGAATATGTCGAAGTAGCTCAGATAAGGTTTTGTTTCCATTCTGGAAATTTAACGCCACCGTTGGTTCCATCTATGGAATTCGTTCGCTGACGCGTATTATAATGCTGCTATTTTCGCTTGGTCAGCACTCGCGCTTATAAGTTTAGCAAGTCGTGCCGGGTGGGCAGCGACCAGTACCCGATGGCTACCACTTGGAGGTAAAATAAGCACAATTGATGTGTAGCAACAGTTACAACACTGGGCTTCGCCAACTTAAAACCAGTCAGTGCCTACCCTATTTCTACAACATCCAGCCATCCCAACAATCCACGCGCGCGAATTATTAGCATTGTCTCAAAAATTAATATCAATTCTAGATTGATTTGTATAGAAAAGTGTTTGATTCACTGTTCATGCATGCAAATGAGTTTACTCAATACAAAGAGTTTTTCTAAAATCTGATCGATGTGGACATAGTTTTATAAAAAAAAATTGTATTAACTAATAAATTTGCCTTCCTTTGGGTCTGAACAAGCACAACTAAGCTTACCAAGAACACAAAATAAAGTTGATGCTAAAAGTTTTGAGGGGCATTGCCTACAACTAAAGTTTCAAAAATTTGAATAATATCAATGCATTAATAATGTTCATACATTTTTTGAGTAAATACATTTTACACAATGTAATGTGCAGAATTATTCCTTGTATATAGTAAAAACAGTACCTACCTACTACAGTAAATTTGGAAAAAAAAAAACAATTTTTTGCTGCAAAAAGTTTGTTTAATTCTTATTATTTTCAAAAAAGAATTTACATTTTGGACCCGTTTTAATTACTTTTGCAGTAAAATGAGGAGATTTTAAAAATTTTTTTCGAGATTTGCTTTCGAGATATTTGTACTTTCTAGATTTTGTCCATTCGAGATTCCCGTTTTCGAGATTCTCGTTTTCGAGATTCTCGTTTTCGAGATTACGTGGTGATCCCTTCGTCGATATATTCAAAGAAGAATTTGCCCAGGGTTCTATTCTATTTCTGAGTTGACAGAGGATAGGATAGTGACAGAGGAAATGGGTTGTGTCCTCATGTACCTCCTCATCACCGCATCCCCTGCAAATGTCGTCATCACTTATTCGTAGTTTTTTTCATGTGGTGTCTTAGAGCGTTGTGCCCAGTTAGCACTCCTATAAAAATTGACAACGATTTCCTGTCTTTTTGTAGGAGTTTTCTTGTTCTTTTTTCGTTGTAAAGGGTGATTTTTTAGCTGGTTTGGTTTTGGCAACACTGGTTTTGACAGCTGACGTGTGTTTAGTACCTTGTGTCACTGTCAAACAGCTTCAGTTTGGTTTGCAATTTAACCATGGATCGTCTTACAAATGAACAACGCTTGCAAATTATTGAATTTTACTATCAAAATTCGTGCTCGGTTCGAAATGTTCATCGCGCGCTGCTTCCATTTTATGATCGGCATTCTCGACCTTCTGAGCAGTCTATTCGGAAGATTGTGACCAAATTTCGCACCAAATTTACTTTGTTGGACATTAAACCACCAACACGTTTACGTACTGTGCGTAGTAAAGAAAATATTGCGGCCGTATCAGCTAGTGTGACAGAAGACCGCGAAATGTCGATTCGGCGCCGTTCCCAGCAGTTAGGAGCGATGATAACAAACTTTTTTTTGCCCGAAATGGAAGTTCTTGACTTGCATGATATGTGGTTTCAACAAGACGGTGCCACATGCCACACAGCACGCGAAACAATGGCGCAATTGCGAGGCGAGTTTGGTGAACAGTTAATTTCACGTTTCGGGCCGGTCAATTGGCCGCCTAGATCGTGCGATTTGACACCATTAGATTATTTTTTGTGGGGGTATGTCAAGGCTAATGTCTATAGGGACAAGCCCGCTTCGATTGACGCACTGGAAGCCAACATCCATGCATTCATTCGTGAGATACCGGCCGATATGTGTGAAAGAGTATGCCAAAATTGGACTCAGCGGATGGGCTACCTGAGACGCAGCCGCGGTCAACATTTGCATGAAATTATCTTTAAACATTAAATTGCAAGGTTCAAACTATCGATTCAAATAAATATTTCATTCATTTTTTCGAACTTTTTGTGTTTTTTTTTTAAAAAAAGTTCTCAACCTCTTAAAAAATCACCCTTTATTCTGGCCACAATCTTCTTGATGCCTCGCAGGTGGTTAGCTTCAATTGCTGATCTTTGTTCGATTCTGGCCCGAAGGTTACAGAGAGGAGGTTTAACCGTCCCATCTGCTTCTTCTTTATCTAGGGCCGAGTCCTTTCTGGCCAGTTCACCCAGCAGAGCTTTGCATTGTGCTGCGTGCCGAGAACCTTTAGCTCTTCGCGGCAACACTTTACAAGCTTCGATGTTATTTGTGTAGCAGCTATTGCTTTTATGGCTACCTGGCTGTCAATGTAAATATTGATATCCTCTCGTGATACCAATTGGGCGGCCTTTGTCACTGCTAGAACCTCAGCTTGGAAAACGCTACTGTGATCTGGTAGTCGTATGGAGATGCTTATTCCTAGCTCTTCCGAGAAGCACCCCGCTTTGAGCCATTGGTGTAGATGGACTTGGCGTTCTGTGGTATCTCATTTCGCTCCCATTGCTCTCTGCTTGGAAAAGCCCACGAGAAAGGTTTATCAAAGTTCAGTGTAGTCTGAGTTTATTTCACCGTTGAGGTAATTGCCAAGTATTTTGGTGTGTCCATATGCATTCGATCTCCAGTGCTTTGACTGGCTCAACCAGAGGGCGCTCTTTGCTGCAGCCTCCTGCATATAGAGTTACAAGAGGCTTGCAATTGCTTCCAATCCCGCTGTTGGCGTTGTTCAGTGCATGCTATTCTCTGTACTTTAGTCATATCTTTGAGGTTGGTTGTTTTGACGGCAGCTTGCCACCAAACCAATCCTCCATTTGTAAATATGGGTCTTACTATCGCAGAATACATCCATAGTGTTATTTGCTGTCTACATCCCCAGTTTTTCCCGAAGAATCTGCTGCAGGTGTAGAAAGCAATTGATGCTTTTTACAAGCTTTATATTAACTTCACTTTCTGTGAGGGCGGAGGGGTGGGAATCGGTTTTACACCCACTTCCAAATATCCGATCATCCTGAAATTTTCCACACGTATATAGTTCCGGAGACAATGCAATATGTGCTATTTGATGACATTGTAAATCCAATATGGCGGACGCTTTTTTAACTTCAATTTCTGTGAGGGCGGAGTCTGGGATTCGATTTTACACCCACTTCCAGATATCCGATTATGCTGAAATTTTGCGTATCCGGTGACAACTCAATATAGTATATTTCATGATCTTGTAAATCTAATATGGCGGACGCCCCAAGATGGTGGATTACCGTTATCTTCCCGACCACCTAAATATGGGTATCAAATGAAAGGGCTAGGTAAGTAGAATACAATACGCTATAACGTTATTAAAAATTCAATATGGCGGATGCCCACAAGATGGCGGATACCCGTTATCTTTACTACCATCTTAATATGGGTATCAAATGAAAGGGTTTGACAAGTAGAATATGATTAGGTTAGTGATGTGATTCTAAATTCAATACGGTGGATGCCATAAGATGACGGATTAGTTTTTTCTTCACCACCCACATGACATGGATATCAAATAGAAGGGTTTGACGAATAGAATCTCAAACAATATAGTATATTTTATGACATTGTAAATCTAATATCGCGGACGCCATAAGATGGAGGATTGCAGTTATCTTCACGACCTCCTTAATATGGGCATCAACTTAAAGGGATTGACAAGCAGAATTAGACTAGCCAAGTGACGTCATTCTAAATTCAATATGGTGCGTGCCCCAAGATGGCGAATTACCTTTTCTTCACAACCACCATGGCATGGGTATCAAATGAAAGGGCGAGTAGAATCTCAAACATATAGAGTAAACTTTCTCATATCCAACCCACCCAAGCTAATATACATATGTATAGACGTAAACTTGTAAAAAAAGGCTCGAGGTAAAATTTGGCTAAATAACGATGACGAGGTCTAACTAAACAGTAACAGTGACACAAAATGTATTCTGCTAATTCTTCTTCCGTCCTCGTTGCACATCGTGTATGTGTTGTCTTGTGCCTGAGCGCCCCAAACTTTAATTTATAGTCACACATTGGTGACTCGAAAAAAAATTATTTTTTTACTTTTTAGTTCATTAAAGTTCATTAGTTTTTAAAAATCATTTTTTTATCTTTATATTTTAATCCTTTCTTTAATGTTAAGCTTCCAGTTGAGCTTTCTATTTCACTTAGGATAAACACAATGATTCGCAAAAATTCAGCAAAAAAAAAACGTTTGTCTTAAATGGGTTATGTCTCTTTTTATCAGATGATTCATGAAAACCAACGACAACTTCTGCAAAACCCAGATTAAATTATCATAAGTGCTGAGCTCAATTTTGGAATTTCTTATACACATGTATATACATATGTATATATGTATATGTACATATGTACATATGTATGTATTTATGTTTAAAATATTTATTATCACCGATACCGCAGCCCCACTGCCCAGCTCCATGGTAATCTTCTTCCCTTCAATTAGCACTTGTATCCCAATTTTGTCGCAGCTTCCCTCCTTCTCGTTTAATGAATTTACGCATACCATCGGTGTTTCTCTTCTTGGTCATCATAATCTATTGTGGAGCGTGGAGTGTGGAGTGTGTTGTTTTCTTCTTTTGTTCTTTTGAGACATACTCGGACAAGGTGACCTTTAAAGTTGCAGTAACTACACACCATACTCATGTGCGAGTAACTGTTCGCAAAATGTGGTCCGTCGCATCCGAAGCATTTCATTTGTTTTTTTTTTTTTTTCGTTGTTTGCATGCAATTATTGTATTTAGATTTTTATTGTTTGAATTTTTTTCCCATATTTGGCCTGATTTTCTTGAAATTGTTCAGAGGTTCTTTCATTTCATTTTTATTGCATTTTTAGTGTTCTGTCCATACCAAAACGGAACACTAATGGAATCAGTTCGGTGTCTGTCTATCTGTCTGCCACAGGCCTTTTCCTCAGAGACTACTTAACCTTGACTATTGAAATTTGGAACAGTTGTAGCCAGGGCCGGTTTTAACAGTTTTGGCGCCTGGCGCAGGAAAAAAAATAAGCGCCCCAAAAGCAACTTAAAAAATGTTTGATCTTTTCCACATCTCCCGAGGAGAGAGAGTAATTGACGCGTTGACATAAAATTCAACCCTAAATCTCTCTTGATGGTCTAAAATTACCTCTTAGTTCGACTAAAAACTTTTTCATTGAGCACAAAATTTCAACTGCAACAAATTTCACTGTAAGGCAAATACTGCTTTTTGTCTAATATTGTGTACCAAATAACAACACAACAAATAAATTTAAATTCGCTTAGCTTACTACCAAGAGATTGAGGACTTTTTGATCATAATTTATAATAAACAAAAAACATAAACACTGCCCAAGTTTATTGCATCTATTCTGCTTAAGGCTGCGGTTATATAGCAAACGTGTAATACAAGCGCTTGCTCGCGCTTTAAATTAAATGCATTTTATTAGAGCATGGTGGTTGTGTAACAAATTTTCACGAGCGCGAGTAAGCGCGAGCAAGTGCGAGATAAAATGCTCTGATAATTTAAAGCGCTTGTATTACACGCTTGCTACATATATAACCGCAGCCTAAGAGTCAAACTAAAAAGATATTTTTTTTAAAACCGACCATCTGCCTACAGAATTTGAATAGAAAACATAGATACTCTCAACTTTATCGAAGAATGCAACTGCATCAGTAGAGCATTGAACATCATCAAAGCTCTAGGTTCCAAAACCTTAGTTCTCGATTGCATACCACAATGTTTCCCTCTCATATAAGTACCATTATCATACCCTTGTTCTCTACAATTCACTAATAGAATATCCAAATCAGCAAGTTCATTCAAAACTAAATCAGTTAAGCCAGACCCAGTTGTTTTTTCACAACAATCCCAAAAAATATTCTCTAATTTTAAACTTTTTTGGTCCAATATTCTAACTACTAAAGTTAATTGCTCCTTTCTACTTATGTATATCAAGCGTACAATCTACTATATTCGAAGCCAAGGAGAATCAAGGCATTAATAAACGCAGGGAAAATTGAATATATATTACATACTAATTTTCAATATTTTTAAAAATGTGCTATCTACCACTTGAAGTGCTAATGTTCTGAATTGAATAATATCTTTTGTTTTCGTAACCGCAGGTTGCATTTTTTCATGTAGTCTTGTTTTATTATCAATTAAATATTAAATGCACTACATAGAAGGAAATGTTTTTTATTGGTTGAAAACACGACAATGCAAAAGGGATCCAAAAAAAAAAATCAAATGTGCTATCTTTCTGTCGCGATCTGTACATACATAAACAATAAATTTTAATACTTATGACCTGAGTTTGACTCTCTTTCTCTTCAGTCAAATCGAACGTTTTGATATATCGAACAAGGTTGTGAAACCAAATTTGAAATTCGCATCGTTTTAGGTATTCGCATTGCCTTGGCGCGAAATTTGAATCCTGCTCCACAACTTCCGACATGTTTGTTGATTTGTATGGATTTTGGTAGGCGCAAATGGAGCGGTATGATAAGACTGCTCCACAGCATGTTGGCAGTGAAAATTTCGTTTTTGGCAATGGGCTGAAAGGGTCGACTGGATATTTAATATGAAACAACAGAACCTACTATGGTTGCAGCAGAGTCAAATGTTTGTCTCTGGTTGTAGTTGGGTACAGATAAAAATTCTGCTAACTAGTCTGTTATACCAATTAGCAGCTCTGGAGAGAAAGAGAATGAAATGTTGTGGGAACGGGAAGGGATAGAAAAAAAAAACATAATGTGCATATTTATATGGAAATTTGGTGATTTTAATGTGTGTGTATTTTTTAAAGTACAGTGATTGAAATGTGTGTATTGTTATTTGAGAAGTACGGTGAGAAATATTTGTTTGTGAAGAATATAAATAAATACATATTAGCAAACAAGTAGATTTGTTTTTTGGATAGTATTTTTTTTTAGTATTTACGCCTCTTGCTTTCTAGCGCCTGGCGCGGCTGCGCCACTCGCTCCTATGTAAGGTCCGGCCCTGGTTGTAGCAATCAGTGGCCTAAACACAGACCGGAACTTAAAAAGCTGAATTTCGACTTTGGGGGGGTAGTTTCTTAACGATTTTTCACAAAACGTTACAACTTGCTGTCCCGAGCTTTTTCTCCGAAAATATCGCTCAGAAAAATCTGAATAAAATCACAAACATTGAGAATAAAGTGTATATGGAAACATAATTATTACGACTGCCCTACTTCGACCGTTTTTTTTAATTAATTTTTTAATTTCAACTACCCTACTGTTTACATATCCAGAAAAATATCACAACGCCTAAAAGTAGATACGACAGAAATTGAATAATTGATGGCAAAAGTGTTATACCCGCAGCGAATTTTCGTGGCATATTTCTACCGGATAACTATTGACCAAAGACGTAAACCAATGATACATAATATAACACATAAAGGAAGCTTGATGGTTTCCTATTATAATGTAGGTGTCTCTACTTTTACTATATTTGTGGAGGTAAAAATGTTCAATGAATATTATCAATAAATTAAAACTCTACCGTCACATATAATTCCAAATTTTAATATCAAGATAAAATTTCCACTCGTTATTGATTTGCCTGTTTAAACATGAATAATGAAATAAAAGAAAAACGAACATTGGTTTCTAATATTAGTTAGGCTATTCACCGTAGTGGCGCTATGTTCGTGGTGGTTCCCACAGTACTCTCCTCTCAATTGACGTAATCAGCTGATTTAAGTTGTCATATGTCACTTTGAAATTTTATTTTTTTCTTTTTTCGGTTTTGATACGTGCGATTACTTGCATTGGAACTTGGAGTTGATGGAACTGTTGCTGTTGTTTCTTCTGCTGGAATTGAAGAAACTGAATCTTGCGGTTGGTTTTCGTCCAAGTCTGCTGTTGTCTGATGTGCTGGCTTTAGACGTTCCACGGTGACATTGATGTTTTTCGTTCCGATGTTGATGGTGAAAACTCTGTCGTTGATGCGATTAACCACTTTGTATGGACCGGCGTATGGCTGATCTAGTCCAAGTTTTGGAGCATCATGTCTCAAAAATACGTGTGTGCATGTGTATAAGTCCTTGTGATAAAATGTTTTAATTTTGCAGTGGTGATTTGGCGGTGCTGGTTTCAAGTTGCGTATATGGATTCTGAAATCCTCCAGGAAGATGTTCGGGTCTGTTGGTGGCTCTTCATGAGTGAAAAACTCACCAGGAATCCTTAATGTAGTTCCATACAGAAACTCTGCAGCGGATGCTTTCAGGTCTGCCTTGTAACACGATCGTAGTCCAAGAAGAACCGTCGGTAAAACCTCTGTCCAGGCTGTTGTCTGATGGCAGCGGATTGCAGTTTTTAGCGCACGGTGCCAGCGTTCTACCATGCCGTTAGCTGCTGGATGGTAAGCAGTAGTTCGTATGCGTTTGCTTCCAATGAGACGGGTCATAGCCATGAACAATGCGGACTCGAATTGCGAGCCCTGATCCGTTGTAATGATCTTGGGGCAGCCAAACCTTGCCACCCAGTGAATAAAGAATTGTTTGACGATTGTACTCGCGTTGATATCTTTGATGGGTATGGCTTCTGGCCATCTGGAATATCTGTCTACCATGGTAAAGCAGTAGCGGAATCCGTCGACTTCCGGTAGTGGTCCAACGATGTCAATATGCACGTGGTCGAATCGTTCATCAGGTGTTGGAAATGACGAAGGTTGAAGATGAACGTGGCGGCTGATCTTAGATCGTTGGCATGGTATGCAGCTCCGCGACCATGCGATGATATCTTTGCACATTGTTGGCCAGACGTATCTTTGGCATATTAATTTGCTGGTAGCTCTGCCTCCTGGGTGCGACAAGTTGTGGAATGTACCGAAAACGTGTTTTCTGAAACTCGAAGGAACATACGGTCGAATATCATTTTGCGAAACGTCACAATAAACAACTGAGCATCTGCCAGTGCTGATAGGTCGATGGTCTTGTCCAGGCGTATGGTTGTCTCTGCGTTTGTAACATCGATCCTTGAGAATGTATCAGCTACCAAGTTCTCTGTGCCTTTGACTGAAACGATCTTAGTTGAAAATTGGCTGATGAAACTAAGATGACGTACCTGTCGTGGAGAAGCCTTTTCGGATCGCAGTTGAAATGCGTAAATAAGGGGTTTATGATCCGTCCTTATGACGAAATCATATCCTTCGATCCAAGGTCTGAAAAGCTTGATGGCGTAATATATGGCAGCGAGCTCCCGGTCATAGACACTGTAATTGATTTCGGCTGCAGACAACTTTCGAGAAAAGAACCCTAACGGTTGCCAATCGCTGTTCACATACTGCTCTAAAACGGCTCCTATCGCCTTGTCCGAAGCATCAGTTGTTAGTCGTAACTGAGCGTTTGATGATGGGTGTGCTAGCAGTGTGGAATTGGCCAAGTCCTCTTTACATTTTTCAAAAGCTGATAGTGTTTCCGGTGTCCAAGGAAGGGGCCGTTGATCTTTTTTCTTTGAGTTTTTGATTAGCTCGTGGAGAGGTGCTTGAGTTGCCACGGCATTCTTGACATATCGCCGATAAAAATTAATTACTCCAAGGAATTGTCGAAGCTGAGCTAGTGTCTCCGGTTGCTTGTACGCTCTGATGGCCTGAACTCTTTCAGGTAGTGGCTGTGATCCTTCGGTGGAAATAAGATGCCCAAGATATTCAATTTTGGATGCGCCGAACGCACACTTAACTCGGTTGATTGTTAGCCCAAATGTTTGCAGGCGAGTCAACACAGCTTTCAGATGCTCATGATGTTCGGTGGCGTTTGCTGACGCTATCAGTATGTCATCCAAATAGGCGTGGGTGAAGTCGAGACCATGAAGTACTTGCCGGATAAACCTTTGAAAGGTTTGAGCCGCATTGCATAGGCCGAATGGCATAACAACAAATTCAAACAAGCCGAACGGTGTCGTAACCGCTGTTTTAGGAATGTCTTCTGGCCTCACAGGTATCTGGTGGTAAGCTCGGTTGAGGTCGATCTTGGAAAATATCGTAGTACCGTTTAAAATAGATGTGTAGTCGCTGATGTGCGCAACTGGGTAACGATCAGGAATGGTCTTCGCATTAAGCCGACGATAATCACCGCATGGCCTCCAGTCTCCGGATTTTTTTGGAACCATATGAAGAGGGCTAGCCCAAGGGCTGCTTGATGGTCGGCAAAACCCTTGGTCTAGCATCAGCTGAAACTCTTGTTTGGCTTGTCTCAGCAGTTCTGGTGAAAGTCGGCGTGGCTTTTCTGCGACTGGTGGTCCGGTGGTCTCTATGTGGTGCATGACATTGTGTCTGACTTGAGTGCGATGTGTTGAGCAGTTCATGATGTCAGAAAACTGCTTGAGTAAATCTGCGTAGTCGTCGTCCTTGTTAAACCTTGAAATCCCAGTTAGTGACGCTGGACCCAGAGTACCGGCGGCTTGGATCCCTGTTTGTTCATCTGATATTCGACGGCGTTTAACATCTACTACCAGATGATAATGATGCAACAAATCAACTCCTAGAATGCCGTACGGAACATCGGCAATGCGGAATACCCAGCTGATAGGTCTTCTCAAACCCAAGTTCAGTTGAAGGGCTTTCTGGCCGAATGTTGCAATGCGACTTCCGTTTGCAGCGTAGAGTTTGATGTCGGATGTGTGGATCCGTTCGTCGCGGGATGGTGGTACGGTGGATAGGTCGGCGCCAGTGTCTACAAGGAATTTGTGCCCGGTGGTTTTGTCATAAAGGAAAAGTCGGCGTGGGCCCTTTGGTCCACCAACGCACGCCGATAGCATTGGCGGAGAAGTTAGTTTTCCTGCTTGGTGTAGGTGCAAGGGGCCGTACACTTCATTGCCTTCGATCCGAATCTGCGATGGTAATAGCAGTACTTTTGGTCCTTGCGGGAACGTGAGGTTGAACGTGGACGAGAATTGGAACGACGACGTGGGTGTTGAAGCTCCTTACGTAGGCTGTCAACTTGTAATGTCAACAAATGGACTTTCTGTTCCAACTCTGTAGTTGACTGCGCAGTTTGTTCGACTGACATTATTTTATTGCCGTGAGCTCTGGAAATGTCCCAGATGTTGTCTGCCATTTGCGCTAATGCAGTGTTGTCGAGCTGGAGTCCAGGAGTTAATACAACTTGCATCTCCTTGGGTAGATAGTCAAGCCAAAGAGTGCGAACTGATTTGGTGTCAAGCCTGCCCTGGTTGAGTGACAGCATCTCGGCGAGAAGGAACGATGGTTTCTTATCACCCAGTTGCAAACCAGAGATTAGCCTTCGAAACTTCTGTTCCTCTGATAAGGAGAATCGGTTAAGAAGGGCTGATTTTATGGTACTATACTTATCTTGGGTTGGAGGATTCAAAACGACGTCCTTAACCAACATGAGTATATTTTGATCCAGTTTAGAGACTATTGTGTTGAATTTTGTAGTATCTGCCGTTATTTTGTTGATTTGGAATTGGGCTTCCACCGTGACGAACCAAAGTTCAGGCTCCTTGGTCCAGAATGTGGGAATCGTCATTTTGTCCGAACTTTGAATGACCAGCGTCGCATCGCCTTGCGATGTACTTTGCGCCGAACTGTTCGGCGTCGTGCTGTTTTCCGGGGAAGTGCCGTTATCTACTTCGCTCATTGCGGAATATATGTATTATAGTTTATAATAAATTATTATTGTTCTTGCGTGTGCAGTTATTAGGGGTCACCAATTATGTGGAGGTAAAAATGTTCAATGAATATTTCAATAAATTAAAACTCTACCGTCACATATAATTCCAAATTTTATTATCAAGATAAAATTTCCACTCGTTATTGATTTGCCTGTTTAAACATGAATAATGAAATAAAAGAAAAACGAACATTGGTTTCTAATATTAGTTAGGCTATTCACCGTAGTGGCGCTATGTTCGTGGTGGTTCCCACAGTACTCTCCTCTCAATTGACGTAATCAGCTGATTTAAGTTGTCATATGTCACTTTGAAATTTTATTTTTTTCTTTTTTCGGTTTTGATACGTGCGATTACTTGCATTGGAACTTGGAGTTGATGGAACTGTTGCTGTTGTTTCTTCTGCTGGAATTGAAGAAACTGAATCTTGCGGTTGGTTTTCGTCCAAGTCTGCTGTTGCCTGATGTGCTGGCTTTAGACGTTCCACGGTGACATTGATGTTTTTCGTTCCGATGTTGATGGTGAAAACTCTGTCGTTGATGCGATTAACCACTTTGTATGGACCGGCGTATGGCTGATCTAGTCCAAGTTTTGGAGCATCATGTCTCAAAAATACGTGTGTGCATGTGTATAAGTCCTTGTGATAAAATGTTTTAATTTTGCAGTGGTGATTTGGCGGTGCTGGTTTCAAGTTGCGTATATGGATTCTGAAATCCTCCAGGAAGATGTTCGGGTCTGTTGGTGGCTCTTCATGAGTGAAAAACTCACCAGGAATCCTTAATGTAGTTCCATACAGAAACTCTGCAGCGGATGCTTTCAGGTCTGCCTTGTAACACGATCGTAGTCCAAGAAGAACCGTCGGTAAAACCTCTGTCCAGGCTGTTGTCTGATGGCAGCGGATTGCAGTTTTTAGCGCACGGTGCCAGCGTTCTACCATGCCGTTAGCTGCTGGATGGTAAGCAGTAGTTCGTATGCGTTTGCTTCCAATGAGACGGGTCATAGCCATGAACAATGCGGACTCGAATTGCGAGCCCTGATCCGTTGTAATGATCTTGGGGCAGCCAAACCTTGCCACCCAGTGAATAAAGAATTGTTTGACGATTGTACTCGCGTTGATATCTTTGATGGGTATGGCTTCTGGCCATCTGGAATATCTGTCTACCATGGTAAAGCAGTAGCGGAATCCGTCGACTTCCGGTAGTGGTCCAACGATGTCAATATGCACGTGGTCGAATCGTTCATCAGGTGTTGGAAATGACGAAGGTTGAAGATGAACGTGGCGGCTGATCTTAGATCGTTGGCATGGTATGCAGCTCCGCGACCATGCGATGATATCTTTGCACATTGTTGGCCAGACGTATCTTTGGCATATTAATTTGCTGGTAGCTCTGCCTCCTGGGTGCGACAAGTTGTGGAATGTACCGAAAACGTGTTTTCTGAAACTCGAAGGAACATACGGTCGAATATCATTTTGCGAAACGTCACAATAAACAACTGAGCATCTGCCAGTGCTGATAGGTCGATGGTCTTGTCCAGGCGTATGGTTGTCTCTGCGTTTGTAACATCGATCCTTGAGAATGTATCAGCTACCAAGTTCTCTGTGCCTTTGACTGAAACGATCTTAGTTGAAAATTGGCTGATGAAACTAAGATGACGTACCTGTCGTGGAGAAGCCTTTTCGGATCGCAGTTGAAATGCGTAAATAAGGGGTTTATGATCCGTCCTTATGACGAAATCATATCCTTCGATCCAAGGTCTGAAAAGCTTGATGGCGTAATATATGGCAGCGAGCTCCCGGTCATAGACACTGTAATTGATTTCGGCTGCAGACAACTTTCGAGAAAAGAACCCTAACGGTTGCCAATCGCTGTTCACATACTGCTCTAAAACGGCTCCTATCGCCTTGTCCGAAGCATCAGTTGTTAGTCGTAACTGAGCGTTTGATGATGGGTGTGCTAGCAGTGTGGAATTGGCCAAGTCCTCTTTACATTTTTCAAAAGCTGATAGTGTTTCCGGTGTCCAAGGAAGGGGCCGTTGATCTTTTTTCTTTGAGTTTTTGATTAGCTCGTGGAGAGGTGCTTGAGTTGCCACGGCATTCTTGACATATCGCCGATAAAAATTAATTACTCCAAGGAATTGTCGAAGCTGAGCTAGTGTCTCCGGTTGCTTGTACGCTCTGATGGCCTGAACTCTTTCAGGTAGTGGCTGTGATCCTTCGGTGGAAATAAGATGCCCAAGATATTCAATTTTGGATGCGCCGAACGCACACTTAACTCGGTTGATTGTTAGCCCAAATGTTTGCAGGCGAGTCAACACAGCTTTCAGATGCTCATGATGTTCGGTGGCGTTTGCTGACGCTATCAGTATGTCATCCAAATAGGCGTGGGTGAAGTCGAGACCATGAAGTACTTGCCGGATAAACCTTTGAAAGGTTTGAGCCGCATTGCATAGGCCGAATGGCATAACAACAAATTCAAACAAGCCGAACGGTGTCGTAACCGCTGTTTTAGGAATGTCTTCTGGCCTCACAGGTATCTGGTGGTAAGCTCGGTTGAGGTCGATCTTGGAAAATATCGTAGTACCGTTTAAAATAGATGTGTAGTCGCTGATGTGCGCAACTGGGTAACGATCAGGAATGGTCTTCGCATTAAGCCGACGATAATCACCGCATGGCCTCCAGTCTCCGGATTTTTTTGGAACCATATGAAGAGGGCTAGCCCAAGGGCTGCTTGATGGTCGGCAAAACCCTTGGTCTAGCATCAGCTGAAACTCTTGTTTGGCTTGTCTCAGCAGTTCTGGTGAAAGTCGGCGTGGCTTTTCTGCGACTGGTGGTCCGGTGGTCTCTATGTGGTGCATGACATTGTGTCTGACTTGAGTGCGATGTGTTGAGCAGTTCATGATGTCAGAAAACTGCTTGAGTAAATCTGCGTAGTCGTCGTCCTTGTTAAACCTTGAAATCCCAGTTAGTGACGCTGGACCCAGAGTACCGGCGGCTTGGATCCCTGTTTGTTCATCTGATATTCGACGGCGTTTAACATCTACTACCAGATGATAATGATGCAACAAATCAACTCCTAGAATGCCGTACGGAACATCGGCAATGCGGAATACCCAGCTGATAGGTCTTCTCAAACCCAAGTTCAGTTGAAGGGCTTTCTGGCCGAATGTTGCAATGCGACTTCCGTTTGCAGCGTAGAGTTTGATGTCGGATGTGTGGATCCGTTCGTCGCGGGATGGTGGTACGGTGGATAGGTCGGCGCCAGTGTCTACAAGGAATTTGTGCCCGGTGGTTTTGTCATAAAGGAAAAGTCGGCGTGGGCCCTTTGGTCCACCAACGCACGCCGATAGCATTGGCGGAGAAGTTAGTTTTCCTGCTTGGTGTAGGTGCAAGGGGCCGTACACTTCATTGCCTTCGATCCGAATCTGCGATGGTAATAGCAGTACTTTTGGTCCTTGCGGGAACGTGAGGTTGAACGTGGACGAGAATTGGAACGACGACGTGGGTGTTGAAGCTCCTTACGTAGGCTGTCAACTTGTAATGTCAACAAATGGACTTTCTGTTCCAACTCTGTAGTTGACTGCGCAGTTTGTTCGACTGACATTATTTTATTGCCGTGAGCTCTGGAAATGTCCCAGATGTTGTCTGCCATTTGCGCTAATGCAGTGTTGTCGAGCTGGAGTCCAGGAGTTAATACAACTTGCATCTCCTTGGGTAGATAGTCAAGCCAAAGAGTGCGAACTGATTTGGTGTCAAGCCTGCCCTGGTTGAGTGACAGCATCTCGGCGAGAAGGAACGATGGTTTCTTATCACCCAGTTGCAAACCAGAGATTAGCCTTCGAAACTTCTGTTCCTCTGATAAGGAGAATCGGTTAAGAAGGGCTGATTTTATGGTACTATACTTATCTTGGGTTGGAGGATTCAAAACGACGTCCTTAACCAACATGAGTATATTTTGATCCAGTTTAGAGACTATTGTGTTGAATTTTGTAGTATCTGCCGTTATTTTGTTGATTTGGAATTGGGCTTCCACCGTGACGAACCAAAGTTCAGGCTCCTTGGTCCAGAATGTGGGAATCGTCATTTTGTCCGAACTTTGAATGACCAGCGTCGCATCGCCTTGCGATGTACTTTGCGCCGAACTGTTCGGCGTCGTGCTGTTTTCCGGGGAAGTGCCGTTATCTACTTCGCTCATTGCGGAATATATGTATTATAGTTTATAATAAATTATTATTGTTCTTGCGTGTGCAGTTATTAGGGGTCACCAATTATGTGGAGGTAAAAATGTTCAATGAATATTTCAATAAATTAAAACTCTACCGTCACATATAATTCCAAATTTTATTATCAAGATAAAATTTCCACTCGTTATTGATTTGCCTGTTTAAACATGAATAATGAAATAAAAGAAAAACGAACATTGGTTTCTAATATTAGTTAGGCTATTCACCGTAGTGGCGCTATGTTCGTGGTGGTTCCCACAGTACTCTCCTCTCAATTGACGTAATCAGCTGATTTAAGTTGTCATATGTCACTTTGAAATTTTATTTTTTTCTTTTTTCGGTTTTGATACGTGCGATTACTTGCATTGGAACTTGGAGTTGATGGAACTGTTGCTGTTGTTTCTTCTGCTGGAATTGAAGAAACTGAATCTTGCGGTTGGTTTTCGTCCAAGTCTGCTGTTGTCTGATGTGCTGGCTTTAGACGTTCCACGGTGACATTGATGTTTTTCGTTCCGATGTTGATGGTGAAAACTCTGTCGTTGATGCGATTAACCACTTTGTATGGACCGGCGTATGGCTGATCTAGTCCAAGTTTTGGAGCATCATGTCTCAAAAATACGTGTGTGCATGTGTATAAGTCCTTGTGATAAAATGTTTTAATTTTGCAGTGGTGATTTGGCGGTGCTGGTTTCAAGTTGCGTATATGGATTCTGAAATCCTCCAGGAAGATGTTCGGGTCTGTTGGTGGCTCTTCATGAGTGAAAAACTCACCAGGAATCCTTAATGTAGTTCCATACAGAAACTCTGCAGCGGATGCTTTCAGGTCTGCCTTGTAACACGATCGTAGTCCAAGAAGAACCGTCGGTAAAACCTCTGTCCAGGCTGTTGTCTGATGGCAGCGGATTGCAGTTTTTAGCGCACGGTGCCAGCGTTCTACCATGCCGTTAGCTGCTGGATGGTAAGCAGTAGTTCGTATGCGTTTGCTTCCAATGAGACGGGTCATAGCCATGAACAATGCGGACTCGAATTGCGAGCCCTGATCCGTTGTAATGATCTTGGGGCAGCCAAACCTTGCCACCCAGTGAATAAAGAATTGTTTGACGATTGTACTCGCGTTGATATCTTTGATGGGTATGGCTTCTGGCCATCTGGAATATCTGTCTACCATGGTAAAGCAGTAGCGGAATCCGTCGACTTCCGGTAGTGGTCCAACGATGTCAATATGCACGTGGTCGAATCGTTCATCAGGTGTTGGAAATGACGAAGGTTGAAGATGAACGTGGCGGCTGATCTTAGATCGTTGGCATGGTATGCAGCTCCGCGACCATGCGATGATATCTTTGCACATTGTTGGCCAGACGTATCTTTGGCATATTAATTTGCTGGTAGCTCTGCCTCCTGGGTGCGACAAGTTGTGGAATGTACCGAAAACGTGTTTTCTGAAACTCGAAGGAACATACGGTCGAATATCATTTTGCGAAACGTCACAATAAACAACTGAGCATCTGCCAGTGCTGATAGGTCGATGGTCTTGTCCAGGCGTATGGTTGTCTCTGCGTTTGTAACATCGATCCTTGAGAATGTATCAGCTACCAAGTTCTCTGTGCCTTTGACTGAAACGATCTTAGTTGAAAATTGGCTGATGAAACTAAGATGACGTACCTGTCGTGGAGAAGCCTTTTCGGATCGCAGTTGAAATGCGTAAATAAGGGGTTTATGATCCGTCCTTATGACGAAATCATATCCTTCGATCCAAGGTCTGAAAAGCTTGATGGCGTAATATATGGCAGCGAGCTCCCGGTCATAGACACTGTAATTGATTTCGGCTGCAGACAACTTTCGAGAAAAGAACCCTAACGGTTGCCAATCGCTGTTCACATACTGCTCTAAAACGGCTCCTATCGCCTTGTCCGAAGCATCAGTTGTTAGTCGTAACTGAGCGTTTGATGATGGGTGTGCTAGCAGTGTGGAATTGGCCAAGTCCTCTTTACATTTTTCAAAAGCTGATAGTGTTTCCGGTGTCCAAGGAAGGGGCCGTTGATCTTTTTTCTTTGAGTTTTTGATTAGCTCGTGGAGAGGTGCTTGAGTTGCCACGGCATTCTTGACATATCGCCGATAAAAATTAATTACTCCAAGGAATTGTCGAAGCTGAGCTAGTGTCTCCGGTTGCTTGTACGCTCTGATGGCCTGAACTCTTTCAGGTAGTGGCTGTGATCCTTCGGTGGAAATAAGATGCCCAAGATATTCAATTTTGGATGCGCCGAACGCACACTTAACTCGGTTGATTGTTAGCCCAAATGTTTGCAGGCGAGTCAACACAGCTTTCAGATGCTCATGATGTTCGGTGGCGTTTGCTGACGCTATCAGTATGTCATCCAAATAGGCGTGGGTGAAGTCGAGACCATGAAGTACTTGCCGGATAAACCTTTGAAAGGTTTGAGCCGCATTGCATAGGCCGAATGGCATAACAACAAATTCAAACAAGCCGAACGGTGTCGTAACCGCTGTTTTAGGAATGTCTTCTGGCCTCACAGGTATCTGGTGGTAAGCTCGGTTGAGGTCGATCTTGGAAAATATCGTAGTACCGTTTAAAATAGATGTGTAGTCGCTGATGTGCGCAACTGGGTAACGATCAGGAATGGTCTTCGCATTGAGCCGACGATAATCACCGCATGGCCTCCAGTCTCCGGATTTTTTTGGAACCATATGAAGAGGGCTAGCCCAAGGGCTGCTTGATGGTCGGCAAAACCCTTGGTCTAGCATCAGCTGAAACTCTTGTTTGGCTTGTCTCAGCAGTTCTGGTGAAAGTCGGCGTGGCTTTTCTGCGACTGGTGGTCCGGTGGTCTCTATGTGGTGCATGACATTGTGTCTGACTTGAGTGCGATGTGTTGAGCAGTTCATGATGTCAGAAAACTGCTTGAGTAAATCTGCGTAGTCGTCGTCCTTGTTAAACCTTGAAATCCCAGTTAGTGACGCTGGACCCAGAGTACCGGCGGCTTGGATCCCTGTTTGTTCATCTGATATTCGACGGCGTTTAACATCTACTACCAGATGATAATGATGCAACAAATCAACTCCTAGAATGCCGTACGGAACATCGGCAATGCGGAATACCCAGCTGATAGGTCTTCTCAAACCCAAGTTCAGTTGAAGGGCTTTCTGGCCGAATGTTGCAATGCGACTTCCGTTTGCAGCGTAGAGTTTGATGTCGGATGTGTGGATCCGTTCGTCGCGGGATGGTGGTACGGTGGATAGGTCGGCGCCAGTGTCTACAAGGAATTTGTGCCCGGTGGTTTTGTCATAAAGGAAAAGTCGGCGTGGGCCCTTTGGTCCACCAACGCACGCCGATAGCATTGGCGGAGAAGTTAGTTTTCCTGCTTGGTGTAGGTGCAAGGGGCCGTACACTTCATTGCCTTCGATCCGAATCTGCGATGGTAATAGCAGTACTTTTGGTCCTTGCGGGAACGTGAGGTTGAACGTGGACGAGAATTGGAACGACGACGTGGGTGTTGAAGCTCCTTACGTAGGCTGTCAACTTGTAATGTCAACAAATGGACTTTCTGTTCCAACTCTGTAGTTGACTGCGCAGTTTGTTCGACCGAACTGTTCGGCGTCGTGCTGTTTTCCGGGGAAGTGCCGTTATCTACTTCGCTCATTGCGGAATATATGTATTATAGTTTATAATAAATTATTATTGTTCTTGCGTGTGCAGTTATTAGGGGTCACCAATTATGTGGAGGTAAAAATGTTCAATGAATATTATCAATAAATTAAAACTCTACCGTCACATATAATTCCAAATTTTATTATCAAGATAAAATTTCCACTCGTTATTGATTTGCCTGTTTAAACATGAATAATGAAATAAAAGAAAAACGAACATTGGTTTCTGATATTAGTTAAGCTATTCACCGTAGTGGCGCTATGTTCGTGGTGGTTCCCACATATTGGGAAAAATTGAATTTGTGTATATACAGTACAGACACAGAGAGGGAGACAAATCGCAATGCAATTGAACGAATAACGAGACGAAAAATTAAATCTGATGCACAACCGTACATTTCTTGTAAATACATATACATATGTACAGATGTAGGTATATATATATATATATATATATATATATATATAATAATATGCTTTATTTGTTGTTGTTTTTTTTTACTTTGTGTGTGTGTATAACTATTCTTCTGAGCAGATGAGAAAGGACATCGGAGACATATTTACATACATACATGCATGTGTAGGTAATTTGTTCAACTTACTTACATTTGTGTTGGTATACAGTTGCCACACATATTGGCTTGGAAGTACGCTAGCGTACGCTCCCAAACTACGGAAATCTACGAAAAGTTAAGAAAACCCATTTGCTTACGAAAAAATTTCGTAGTTTTTCGTAAAGGAGAGTTAAACCCCATTTAGATGATCAGTTCAGTTTCAGTTTCAGTTGAGCTATCAGTTAAACTGCTGTGTAAATGCAAAAACTGAAACATTCAACTGAAACTGAAACTGAAACTTATGAAATTGCCATCAGTTTTCAGTTCAGTTGTCAGTTAAACTGCTCAGAAGTAAAATAAAAGCTCAACTGAATACCGAACTGAAGTTTAAATGGAGTACGTTTTTTTAACTGAAATCTCAACTGAACTGACAACTGAAACTGAAACTGAAACTGAAACTGATCATCTAAATGGGGCTAAAGAAATCTCCTCAGACTGTGAAATTTAGCACAAGGAATTTCTTTTGGCAGATTACATGAAAACTGTCATATCGCATACATTCTTTGTTGTTCAACGCCTTCGTTTAATTTTTCGTTATTTTCCTATCTTTGAGAGAATTTTACCCTCACTTTTCGATATTTGGTGCAAAAAGTACGCGATTTATTAATTTCACAATTTGAATAAAGCGAAATTAGCCTTTGCTAATTTCCGTGATTTTAATTTTTCTTGGCTATGTATGCTCAACATAAGCACATACAAATGTATTATGTATTTTGGGCTTACGAACTTTGTATCTAACCCCATTTCAAGTTGAATTCAAAATATGAACAGAAGTTTAGGATGAAGTGGCTAGAGGAACCTCTTTTTAAAAATTGGCTCAGTGAAAATCCAGAAAATGTTATCATATTTTTTCGACGAACCTGACAAAAGTGGATTATTATATGATATAAGCTCAACATAAGCACATCTCTGATTAAAAATTGTTTAGATTTATTAGCCTTATTCTAATCAGAAAGCAGCAGGATGAACTTGTGTGCCGTCTCATATATACATATGTTAAAAATTTAGTTATAATTACTTTTCCCGATAAGAGCACAGTCCGCTTATAGTCACAATGTTTGGCTGCCCGGTTGATGTGATTATATCCGGGTTCGACTGTACATTTATGTAGGTACAAATTTGAATTTATTGTTCGCAAATTGTGCTCAATATGTTTGTATTGAAATGTGCTGTGCACCATAAAACTATGTATGTAGGTACATATGTACATATGTACTTACTTGTGTCTGCAGATATACAAGTGCATATGTACATATATGTACCTATATACAGTGTACTCTCTCCATACGGACACCTCTCATAACCGGACACCTCTTATAACCGGAAATAAAACTCGATTTTTCATATAAAAAATTCTCCCATCACCGGACACGGACACCAATTTTCGTAACCGCCATAGAATGTCGCTCTCTCTCTTAACTGGACAAAACACATCTACGTATGGCAAATTGTTTACATACTTTTTTTGTTTTTGTTTTGTTTTCCTCTTCTTAGCACTTTGCAAAGAAACAAAACAAAAATGTAAACTGGTGGAGTGTGCCTTTGCGTTATTATCACGTTCGCGGTCTCGCGGACATATAATTTTCGGTGGAGAACGCTAGAATGACACACGCATATCTCCGACATTTTAAGATATATTTTATATTATTTTATGCGAATTTTGTATAAAGATAAAAATGATTCCGCTGGTCACAGTGAAGTGAAAATTTGTCTCTTGTAGAATAAAATAATGCCGGAATATGGAGGTATAGAAACTGTATTTCTCGTCGGGGTATCCCGTCTTATCCAAACATACCTAAAATTTCTTGACGGCATACGCCATCATGACCCGCTAATTTCCTTAACCAATGTGGGCATATGCCGTCTTGTCCACGAACATCCAAGAACTATGTGCATTTATAAATCCCGTTGCCCTTTTTAAATAGGTTTGTATGATAAGTGTATGTATGTATGTGTAATTTCAAGCTTGATTTCCATACACAGAAATATGAATTTTTCGGTAATTTGTGTTTATCACATAAAAATGAATTCATTTATAAAATAAAACTATTAATAGTGTTTCGTTGATGTCAATATATTTTTTTCCCCTATAACCGAACACCTCTCATAACCGGACACCTCTCATAACCGGACAAATTTCTCGGTACCGTCAGTGTCCGGTTATGAGAGAGTTCACTGTATATATATGTTTTTATGTACGTAAATATATGTGAGTATCGAACAAAGTATTATTGTATCTTTAGTAGAAATCGTATCGTAAAGAAAGGGTTCATATAGATCTATCAGCATAAATCTATGACATACATACCTTTGTACATATATAGTTAAAATAACTGATACATAGTACGGAACACTAATTGCGCAAGTAAAGGGTGATTTTTTAGCTGGTTTGGTTTTGGCAACACTGGTTTTGACAGCTGACGTGTGTTTAGTACCTTGTGTCACTGTCAAACAGCTTCAGTTTGGTTTGCAATTTAACCATGGATCGTCTTACAAATGAACAACGCTTGCAAATTATTGAATTTTACTATCAAAATTCGTGCTCGGTTCGAAATGTTCATCGCGCTTTTTTATCGAAAAATTGTGTTCAGCGATGAGGCTCATTTTTGGTTGAATGGATACGTAAATAAGCAAAATTGCCGCATTTGGAGTGAAGATCAGCCAGAAGCATTGCAACAGCTACCAATGCATCCCGAAAAAGCCACTGTTTGGTGCGGTTTATGGGCCGGCGGCATTATTGGGCCATATTTCTTCAAAGATGATGCGAATCGCAGCGTTACTGTCAATGGTGAACGCTACCGAGCGATGATAACAAACTTTTTTTTGCCCGAAATGGAAGTTCTTGACTTGCATGATATGTGGTTTCAACAAGACGGTGCCACATGCCACACAGCACGCGAAACAATGGCGCAATTGCGAGGCGAGTTTGGTGAACAGTTAATTTCACGTTTCGGGCCGGTCAATTGGCCGCCTAGATCGTGCGATTTGACACCATTAGATTATTTTTTGTGGGGGTATGTCAAGGCTAATGTCTATAGGGACAAGCCCGCTTCGATTGACGCACTGGAAGCCAACATCCATGCATTCATTCGTGAGATACCGGCCGATATGTGCGAAAGAGTATGCCAAAATTGGACTCAGCGGATGGGCTACCTGAGACCCAGCCGCGGTCAACATTTGCATGAAATTATCTTTAAACATTAAATTGCAAGGTTCAAACTATCGATTCAAATAAATATTTCATTCATTTTTTCGAATTTTTTGTGTTTTTTTTTTTAAAAAAAGTTCTCAACCTCTTAAAAAATCACCCTTTATAACTTGCACTTGACCGAATTTTTTATTGGGAATCCAATCGTATTTCTTATAGCTTAGCATATGTAACTAGAATTTCATTCTTCTCAGACGATTGCCGGAAGATACCTCGATGGCCGTGCAAAAAGATACTAAGTGGATATATACCATTCTTCCTCACTTTCTTCCTGATCGTGGCTAGCTTGGTGTTCCACCAACGAGTTGGTTTTGTACCGCCCACCTCTTTTTCAGGACATGATTCGTGTAATGCTGTTATAATACTGCTCTGTAAGGTATCAACCGCTATGTCAAGTGCAGCGCTGTCGTGGATCCGCATTGGAGTCTGCCCCAATTGACCATGCAGCGCTGAAGCATAGGTGTCCCAGTTCGTGGAGCGCACATTTCTGGTGGTGGCTTTGACCGCTTGATCCACAGCTAAATTGAAGGCCACGTGTCTATGATCAGAAGCCGGTTCTTCTTTGAGAACTCTCCATCGAGTAACCATGTCCACCGCATTTCCCGAGGCAATCGGCCTCGATAACTTGACTTCTTTGTCAAGTGACAAAGGTAGGATCGGTCCCTAGATTAAGTATCTCAAGATGGGATGCTGCGAAGTAGTTTAACCCTGGAAAGATAATCCGCGTCTGACTCACTCGCGATCGAAATATACCGCTCTTTTTCCAATTATTATGAATCACGGGGTGGGCGTTCGTGACTTTCCAGCCAGTAGGTATCTAGAACAGAAAGCTCACGTCTCATTGATTTAAGTCTCATCAATTTGAAAATACTCACAACCCTGTGAGTAAGTTTTATACATGAGTGTCATTTTATACATCAAAATTTGATTATCTTTCTAGGGTTAAGAGAATTATTGACATCCCTGCGAAACTAATCCACCTGTGCAGGATGACGACGTAGAAAGCTCGCTGCTCCATCAAGTTCGGTAAGGACCTCATCGAAACCTTCGATGTCAAAAAAGGATTCAGACAAGGTGACGCGCTGTCATGCGACTTCTTTAACACCATACTTGAAAGAATTGTTCGAAACTCACAAGCCAACACACAAGAAACGATCTTTCAAAAGTCCGTTCAACTACTTGCGTACGCCGACGATATTGACGTCATAGCGGCTAAAATTGGTTTAGCGGTAAACGAGGGCAAAACTAAGTATATGCTGTCAACAAAAAGGGCCACCCAACATCGATGAATTGGACAGAATGTCACAATATACAGCTACAACTTCGTGGTAGTAAAGGACTTTGTCGTCCTCGGCTCTGCCATAACTTCAAAAAATGACATCTCGTCGGAAATCAAACGAAGGATTACTCTTGCCAACCGCCGTTTCTTTGGGCTAAGAAGGCAATTGAGTAGTAAAGTCCTTTCTCGATCGACTAAGGAGACTCTATATAAGACCCTTATCATCCCAGTCTTGCTATATGGAGCTGAAGCATGGACTTTATCAAAAGCGGATGAAGATATGCTTGGTGGCTTCGAGAAAAATCCTTCGTAACATATTCAGTCCCGTTTGCGTTGACGGGTTCTGGAGGAGAAGATTCAACCACGGAATGTACGAGCTGTACAGCTACATCAACTTGGTCAAAAAACTGCACTTGAAGTGCGCAACTGGAGGTGATTAGCTAAGGACCGGGCTAGCTGGAAGGGGTTGTTGGTTGAGGCCTTGGTCCACCCCGGACTGTAGCGCCACCTAAGTAAGTAAGCAAGTATTCCTACACATCAGAGTTGTAATAT
This sequence comes from Brachyopa scutellaris, assembly GCA_949775065.1. NCBI lineage: Eukaryota > Metazoa > Arthropoda > Insecta > Diptera > Syrphidae > Brachyopa > Brachyopa scutellaris. The sequence continues at coordinate 7,242,388 of OX459116.1, forward strand.
TTTGTCTTATTTTGTTTAATTTTGCATTATTGTGCAGTTATTGAGTTAATTTTAGTTTATTTGGTACAAAATGTAAGTAAATGTAGGTAGATTAGGTAAAATAAAACAAAATAAGGCAAAACAACAATGCAAAAAATGCAAAGAATGCAAATGCATTCATTAGTTATGGCATTCAATTATACGGTACCTAGAAAAAAAAAGAATGCAATCTTTTGAATGCTTAATGAATGGTGATTGCTTTCATTTTATTGGAGTCTCAAAATGCAGTCGATGAGTGCAATAACAATACTGAATTCATTCGATGATTTTTAACCCTATAGTGCATAGTTATTCATATATGAATCGTTACGTTTCTTCTACGATTTTTCTTAAAATACCGCTTAGAATGGAAAACGGTTTTCAGTTGCTCTTGCAACTGTAAGGTAATTTCCAAATTCTGCATACACACGTTAATTTTCACTTGTAGGAAGTTTAGTGCGTGGCGCATGTGTTGTGAATGAGTGTCCAAATAGGTTTTTTTTAAGTGAAAATTAGTACTAATTAACAACATTAACAAAAGTGAGTAAAAGAAAATATTTTGATATTCGTTTATTTTTTGACCGTTGATTTACGTTCAGTTCTCATAAATCGGAAATAAATTCTTTATATAATACTGTTTTTTTGCAATGATTCATATATGAATCACAATGCATTAGAACTAATATTTTTTTCAAACAATTTCCTTTACGAAAGTAAAGCAACAGTCAAAAATTTCTGTTTTAGTTCTTGATTTCAGTGACAAAAACCGAAATTTTCAGGTGAAATGGAATATGTACAAGGTAAATCGGAAAATAATATCTGAGAATAAAATGCCTGATGAAATCGAAGATGATGTAGAAGATGAAGACGAAGATGACGAAAATGTTGTTGCCAAAATGTTGAAGGAAAATAACTTGGAGTAGTTGCTTGGAACAGATGAAGACAGTGAGCTGTATTTGGAGGACTTGAAGATAATAGTGCTAGGGCCCAGTTCTGAACATACTCCATAAATAAACATAAATGGTCTTCTGCTCAGAGGAACTGCCAATACATATTTCTTCATTCTATTTTATCTTTGACTAGCTGTTTCCATCTCTTGTCCGTCTTTTCCAGGTCGTCTCTCCGCCGTTTTTGTTGTCTGCCAGGTCGCCTCTTGTCGTCCCTTGGTGTCCATTCTGTCGTTCTTAAGGTCCATCTGTTATCTTGCATCCTTGCGACATGACCAGCCCAATTCCATTTTTGTTGTTTAGCTCTTTGAATTGCGTCTGTAAAACCATTTCTTTCTCGTATGGCTACGTTTCGGATTTTCTGCCTTCTTGAAACTTTTAGTAGCTACCTTTCCAGTGCTCTCTGAGCTACTTGTAGCTTGTTTGTCGATTTCGCTGTGAGGCTCCAGGTTTGCGAGCCATACGTCAGGGTTGGTAAGATGGTTGAATCGAATACATACGCTCTTGAAGCCCTGGATAGGTTAGGTTAGGTTAGGTAGCAGTGGCTGCCAGTAACAAGTACCAGCACACTTAGGCCTATAGAGGCCCATTGTGATACCAAGGATCTTGGGGATAATCACCCCGCTACTCAGGTGAACCATTTGGAACTTTGTATAAAACGAAGAAGGCTTCCTACGTCTTTTTGTATGAGATCACTTAGATCATCGAAGAAGTATTCTCCAAGGTGAAGTTTCCTACTACGGGAAAGAGCTGGACACGAGCAGAGGAGATGTGTTGGACTTTCCTCCTCCTCTTCGTCTCTACAGCTTCTGCAGAAGTCATTCGAAATGACGCCAAGTCTAGTAGCGTGTCTGCCTATAAGGCAGTGTCCTGTGATGACACCGATAATCGTACTAATATGCAGTCTTTTTAGTGACAAAAGGTATCTAGAGCGGTTAAGATCCAATCTAGGCCAGATTTGCTTTGTAGCAAGGCAGGTGGTTCCACCTTCCCATCTGGCGTTGGTCTTATTGACTGTGTCAAGTTTGAGTGCTAGCTTGTAAGTAGCGAGTGGCATACCTATATATTTCTTATCGGGTAGAATAGGTATTGTTGTTCCTATTTTAGCGAGCTCGTCAGCTTTGCAATTCCCTGGAATGTCTCTGTGCCCCGGCACCCAGCAAAGGTGAATGTTAAACTGCTTAGCCATCTCTATGAGAGATGAACGGCAGTTGGAGGTGATCTTAGAAGTGGATGAGACTGATTCCAGAGATTTCAACGCCGCCTGACTATCCGAGAAAATGCTAATATCATTAGTGGATATTACATTCCTCTTGATCCAGGACAGTGCTTCCGAAATCGCCATGATCTCCGCTTGAAACACGCTACAGTGATCAGGGAGGCGAAAGGAGAGATTTAGTTTTAATCTGTCTGAGAAAACACCTCCTCCTACACCATCATTGGTTTTAGAGCCATCAGTATAGAAGTGTATCGACTTGTCTGTTACAGCACCTAGGTCATCCCAGAAGGACCTATCTGGGATAGTGACTTTAAAGTTTTTGTCAAAATTGGGCTTGGGTACAGTGTAGTCTATGTTTTCGGGAAGGGTAAGATTGTCTAGTATTATGGAGTGGCCAGTGTAGTTACTTGACCACTGTGAGATTGTTTTGAGTCTTATGGCAGAACTGGTTGCCATTTGCTTACCAATTAAGTCTAGGGGTGGGAGATATAGTAGGATGTCTAGTGCTGCGGAGGGTGTTGATCTTAATGCTCCGCTAATGCACAGACACGCTAATCTTTGTACTTTCCCCAAGCTGTCGCGATGTATAGCTTTATCTAGGGCGGTCCACCAGACCACTACGCCATACATCAGAATCGGTCTGATGATAGATACATAGAGCCAGTGGGCGATGCGGGGTTGAAGACCCCATTTGCTGCCGATGGCTTTCTTGCAGGAGTAGAGTGCTATGGTAGCTTTCTTTACTCTTTCTTGGATATTGAGTTTCCAACTAAGCTTACTATCCAAGATGAGACCTAGGTACTTTGCTTTGTCGGTGAAAACTAACTTGGTACCATATAAAGAAGGGGGGTCTATCTGAGGGATTTTGTATTTCTTAGTAAAAAGAACCAACTCCGTTTTCTGAGGGTTAACTCCCAGTCCACATTTGTCGGTCCATTTCGAGAGCTTATTTAGTGCATTTTGCATGAGTTCATTGATCGTGTGAAGATGCTTGCCGGAAATAGCTATAGCGACGTCATCAGCATATGCGATTACTTTGCATCCCACGCCTTCTAGGAGTAGCAAAAGTTAATTTACTACCAGGTTCCAAAGAAGGGGGGATAGGACACCACCTTGGGGGGTGCCTCTGCTGACAAATCTCCTGGAAGAGGACTCGCCCAGCTTGGTGTTGATAATTCGACTAGTAAGTAGTAAATTAATCAATTTGCGAAGCGAGTGCTCGACCTTGAGTTTTGAAAGGGCATCTACTATAGCCTCCGATTTAATATTATTAAAGGCACCTTCTATGTCTAGGAAGACAACCATTGTGTATTCTTTGCAGTAAATCGTCTTCTCAATGGTGCGTACCAGGGAGTGCAGTGCAGTTTCCACTGATTTACCCTTACAGTAAGCATGTTGGGATTCTGATAGCAGTCGTGCTTCGATGCTACTCCGAAGGTGGGTATCGATCAGTCTTTCTAAGGTTTTTAAGAAGAATGATGATAGGCTAATAGGTCTGAGATCTTTTGGACTAGCGTGAGAGCTCTTACCCGCTTTGGGAATGAAGATTACTTTAACTTCCAACCATAATTTGGGGATGTAAATATTGTTTATACAAAACGTAAGTATAGTTTCCAGCCAGGGCAGAATAATGTCAGTTGCCGACTGGAATTCAGCAGGTATTATGCCGTCAGGTCCCGCAGATTTGTATGGTTGGAAGCTGCGTAGTGCCCAAAGCAGTTTGTCCTTTGTGACCAGACAATTTGTGTTAGTTTGTGTAAGTTGAGTAGGTTGTGTACTGTTAGACGAACTACTAAGTGGAGAAGAGAAGCTACCAGGAAAGTGTGTATCCAGTAGTAGGTCTATTGTTTCTTCGCTTGAAGAGGTCCAAGAGCCATCTGGTTTAATCAGATAGCCAGGAGTACTTGGATTGGTGGAGAGTATTTTTCGTAGCCTTGAGGCTTCCGAGAAGTTCTCAATGTTGTCGCAGAAAAGTCTCCAGGATTTCCGTTTGGCTTTCCTGAGAGTACTTTTGAATACTGCGAGGGCCTCCTTATAAGAGGTCCAGTCTAGGGCACTTTTTGTGAGTTTTGCCCTATTGAATAGCAGTCTGCAGTGTTTTCTTGTGCTGCTAATATCGGAGTTCCACCATGGAGGTTTCGGTTTCCCCTTTGGTCTTATTGTAGGGCATGCCACATCTAATGCTTTATTGCAGGCGGAAGTGAGTTTTCCTACCATGCAGTCAAGCTCTTGTGTGCTGCTCGGAACCGGGGGTATTGAAGAAGGGATTAACCCCTGTAGTGTTTCCCTGTATTTAGCCCAGTCGGTCTTTCGGTAGTTCCGAAACTCTGGTCTGGCTGGGGGATGGTCGTCTAACGAGAATTGGATGTATCGGTGATCTGAGAACGAATGCTCAGCCGAAACTTTCCAGTTGTTGATCGATTGGGAGATATTATCAGATACAAGTGTAATATCTAGAACTTCCTGTCTATTGCAGGTTATAAAAGTTGGTGTGCAACCTTTGTTGCAGTAGGTGAGGTTTGTATTAAGAAAGAAGTCAAAAAGTAACTCACCTCTGTTGTTGGTGTCGGAGCTGCCCCAAATAGAGTGATGCGCGTTAGCGTCACTACCCAGGATTAGTCCATCATTGCGCCTCTCTGCATCCGCGATCGCCTCCCTCAGATTGTTCGGAGGTAGAGGGCCTATATCGTCATGGGCGAGATAGGCCGAGACCAGCCAGATTTTGCCCTTGCCAGTCTCCAGTTTTACCACTACTGTATTTCGATCGCTGTAATTAGAGAGTAGGAATATATTGAGATTACTCTTTGCGAGAATGCAGGCTCTTGGCTTACCTTCATTCCTCTTGTGGTAAAGAGTATAATTAGGAGTCCTGAGTCCAAGTATCGAGTTACCATTAACCCAAGGTTCCTGGATCAGGACGACATCTTCTCCTAGTTGTTGGAGTCGGAGAAGAAGTGAAGCGGATGCCGCTTTGGAGTGGTGGAGGTTAATCTGAACTAATCGCAGCATTGGAGCTACAATCAGGCGGATTTACCTCCACTACTGTAGAGTTTGCCTCTGGGTCTGAGTCCGAAGCTAGAAGCTCGTCCTCACTCAAGCATATGATGGGCTCAATCTCCATATCCGAGAGCGGTTCTTCCAGGGATGGGGGGTGGGATTGGGATGGTGGTGGTGGTAGTGGTGAGGGTACCGTCTTCGAGTCATTTGTCATTGCACCGGATGACATCTGCGAGCATGACGGTAGCTCCGAAGTGGTTGCGAGGTCCTTGGGTGAGGGGTTTGACTCCGCTATTGCCTCGTCTTTTTTGTACACCTTAAGGGTGATAGAGTCAAACCCGTAGCTTATTACGCCGTTGGTTTTGGCGAGAGGAGCCAGGGATTCCTGATTGATAACAATACAGGCACTCCTAAAGAGACCCCTGGCTTCGTCTAACCTGCCAATCTTCCAATTGTGCGTCGGAAGTTGTGGATTGCAGAGTTTGATAACGCTAAGCACATCTGCGGCGAGAGGGGGTTCGGTTGGGATCCAGGCCCGGGTTCTTGGTCTGCTCGGAATATCCTCCTTTGCTACGACCTCCAACCTAGCACCTGGCCATATCTCACCCAATTGGCTTATTGCCAGCTTATAAAGCTGCGCCGATCTATCGTCAGCGCAGGCGACCAACTTCACATGGCCTTGATGCCATCCGTTGTCGCGACATATGGGGGGAGGACCTGGGTGATCCTTGAAGATTCTAAGGAATCCACTGTGCAGCCGGCTGTTGACCAGCAGCCACCTATCAGGGGAGATCCTACCATCTGGATCGCTGCGGTCAATGACTGCAACCACCAAGTGATCCTTAAGAACCTCGCTGAAAGGCCTTGATGTGATGCTGGACGGCTTAGGTGTGGTGTTGTTCACCTTAGTTCTTTTTGAGTCCGGATGGGACTCGTCCAGCGACCTTTGTCTTTTTGACGCGGAGTCTGAAGACGCAGCGGGTGACCTCTTGGTGATTTTCATCGCCCAATCAAGAGAGGCCCTTTGCTGTGCTGATCTGGCCTCTTCTGGAATTTTGCCAATTCTTTCCAGTACATTGGCAGCAGTCTTACGGTCCCTATAAGCCTGCTTGGAGGGGGCGATATACCGTTTCCGGCGTACCGTCCCCGAAGCGTCCGAAGCGGACGACCGTGGGTGATTGGAGGATGCGTTGGGAGACGGGCCAGAAGCTTTCGGTCTTCCCAGCGCATCCAAATGGGTGTTTAGAAGTGGATGCGCGCCTTTGCCAGCAATGCTAGAATCCAGCTTGGGTAGCAGATTCTTTGCTGCTGCTTGGCATCGAGCAACCTCAGCAGAAGACCCTGAGGTCTTGCTGCCGGCCGGGATTGAAGAGGACCCGGTCTTGGAATTGTTGTTTTTGTTATTGTTGTTTTTGTTGTTTGTGTTCATTATAGTTCCCACGAGTAGCGGAGAAAGAAGGTCCACCTGCACAGAGATCCGCAGTATGCAGGTAAGGCTGGCTAATCCGGATGTCGCCAGGTTTCCGGATACTCCGTGCAAGACTGAGCTATTTAAAGGGCCCTCAGCCTGGTCGATTCTCGGCACGGGTCGTATGACACCTTAATCCGGCCCGGGATTGGGAGCGAAGGGATAGAGGATGGGAATGGTGTGACGGGGTCGACTATCCTTTGGTTGAGATCTCCTCTAGGGTTGGTGACCCGAGAGTCTTTGACCTTTTAGGCCCCTACACCACGACGAGGTAGATAGTCAGGTAGGGGATATAGGTTAGAATCTAGGATATTTTTATTCTTCCATAATTGATCCCATCCACTGGCTATCCTATTATCAATTTCTTTGTCTTGTAGGTTTTCGAGTGATATTAGTTGGCCTAGATATATATATTCGCTAACGTATCCGATTTCTTCATTATTTATTATAATAGATTCTTTCCTGTCATTAGACATAAGTTTAGATTTTTCAGCATTCATTCTCAGTCCTATATTCTTACATGCATTTTCCAGTTCATTCAGCATGATCTTCATTTCAGTTGTAGATGAAGCAAAAAGTGTGATGTCATCTGCGAATCTAAGATTATTTAAATACTCTCCATCTATTTTTATGCCATAACTGTCCCAATTTAATGACCTGAATACTTCTTCTAGTACTGCACAAAACAAAGCTGGTGACATAGGATCGCCTTGCCTGACTCCTCTATTTAAATTGAATTTATTTCCTCTGGATTCTAAAGATACTCTTGCGTTACTATTCGTATATAGATTTTTTAGAATTCTTATGAATTTATTTGGAACATTTTGGTTCTTTAGCGCTTTCCATAGCATAACATGCTGGATAGTGTCGAATGCTTTTGTAAGATCAATAAAAGATATTGTTAACTTTTTTTGGTATTCGTTACTTTTTTCTATAATTTGGTTTATAGCTTGAAGGTGGTCTGCAGTCGAAAAACCATTCCTAAAGCCTGCTTGTTCTCTGGGTTGTTGCTCATCTAAGACTCTTTACATTCTTCGAAAAATGCATTAAGCAAAGACTTTATACAATGTTGAAATGATACTTATAGGTCTATAGTTATTTAACCTTCACATGGACAGTATCTACCCGGGTAGATATTTGAATTTTCTTTTCTGTATATCTTTGCTTCTTTTGCACAAAACCTTAAGCCATTTGAACTCAGTGACTAAATTTTAGTTTTATTTCAGGAAATTAAAAAAAAAAACAATTTCAGGATACTTTTTTTAAACCTTTCTTTCCTTTTTTGAATTTGTATACGTTAGTGAACAGTATCTACCCAGGTAGATACATCCTTTTAACATACACTTTGTACGGGATTTTTCGTAATTCTTTGCTTCTATGTTTAAAAAGTAAACATTTTTGTAGATTTAGGCCGGCAATTACCGACAGCTCATAAGTTAAGAGCCTCATAAACCTATTCACCAACCGCTATTAGTGGGTATTTATGAGCGCTCGTAAGACTTATGAGTGGTCCCAACCACTCTTAAGTTACGAGCAATAATATCAGAGACAATTATTATTGTCTCTGCTAATGTCTTAGATAACTTCGAAATAATTCGAAATCAGCTGCCATTTCAACTTTAAATTATTTCTGTTGATTTTTAAAGTGGGTAGAAAAGAAAGAAATGTGTCTTCATCCGGCGAGGAAAATAACATTATAATGAATTTAGTGAACATGTTCCTTATTCCACTATTTAATGCCTAATAAATTTGCAAAAAAAAAAAATGAATCCACCAACATCAATTTCACCATCTACAGCTGTGTTGCATCATCCCTATAATTTACACTGCCAAATGTCACTGACATGTTCGAAAAAGAGCGCCATTGACTCCGAATGTTCGAAAGAGAACGCATTCGGAAATCCGAAAATTGAGATCGCTCAAAGTCGAAGTAGCATAGACAGCATAGACAAAAACCTATTAGTGGTCGGTGAATAGCAACCAGAAATTTTTTCTTATGAGCCTCTTAACTTTAAGAGCGATTTATGAGCGGTCGGTGAATGCCGACCTTAAACGAATTTCTGAAATCGTTTGTAAAACTTAACAGTGAAATTTGACATTAAGTTTAGTTTTATTTACAAGAAAAGTGCAAAAGAGAGAAAAAAAAAATCAAATTAATTTTCCGGTAGCACACCCCGCATGCACAAACACACTAATAAAATTTTTGACTGGAAAATCACAGGCGGACAGAAGAAAACGAAAAATAAAAATTAGAACCGTTAGTTTGAAGGGAATTCCATACAAAATACATGAAATTTGGCTGTATCTACCTGGGTAGATACTGACCACTAACGTACATATAAAAAGCCGTTCATGTGAAGGTTAACTTATCCTTGTCGCCTTTTTTATGGAGCAAACATATGGTCGATTCTTTCCATTGTGATGGTATTTCTTCCGATTCCAGAATTTTATTAAATAAGTTGGTAAGACTTGAAGTTAATTCACTTTTTCCTTATATTAGCATCTCGGCTTTTATTCGTAGAATCTCATCTTTGCTAAGGCTAGGTACACACATGCGATTGCAGTCGCACGACTATTCAGTCGCAAAAAATAGAACACATAGCTTTTAATGTAAGTGCGCGCGCATGATACGTTGCGATTGATAGGTTTCATGTGCGCGAGTTATATGTTGCAGCAACAAGCACAACATATACATACATATACATTTTTATATATGTGCATACATACATTATGTACATAATATGTACCTACATGAATATTAAGTTCACCAGCAGCAACATCCCAATGAATTGGAGACTTGTCGACAAAAAGAAGTGCAGGTGCACTGTTATGTTTTACTGTTGCATATTTGTTGTTTTGATAGATGTTCTAAGTAAGTTAACACGATGCATTTTCATGCCAACGGAAATGCATTGCACACGCCAGCACATTTCCAATGCGCGTGCAGAAACTTGATCGTCTCAAATACCGACTGCGACGCAGCGACGTTTCCCACAGTCGGGTATGCTGACTCTGCACTACCCTTGCACGCGCAGCCCATACGTTAAGTTAGGATTAAGCTATTTGGATTGTTAGTCTTAATTGAGACCTGAAGTAGAACGGATTAGAATAAACCTTGAAAACCTTTAATCGTTGTCGTTTCATTTGTAAGTCGAACAGTTGGGCCAACTCCAAGTTGGCGTTCGCGTTTTTTTTGATGACCCCATAAGGGACATCTTTTACTGGCGCCCGAGCAGGGACCGGCCTACTAATTGATCTGTTTTTTTCATTGGTCGATAGTTACGGGTCCTTTCATACAGGACGAACGAGTTAGTACGCTCTATCTGAGTGCAAGTTACTGTTACCATGGGAACACAGCTAACTACTCTAACTCTGATGTAACAAATTCCGGCATACCCATGGGAACATGCGCGGAGATCGTCCGGATAAACAGATCGATTGTGAAGTAATTCGTGCCGCGAGTAGGTCGCCTACAATCTCAACGTAGGCTTCCAAAAGGGAGAACACGAACCTTCCAAGGCCGGTGCCCTAAAATAAAAAAGTTCGTTTCGGTTCGGTTCGGTTTTATTGAATTCTTTTCGTTTTTTCCAGATCACTAGAATCATCCTCTGAAAATCGAACCAGAATGAACATAAGCGTCCTCCTTTTACTAACGACGGTCGTGCAAGGGTTTAGCATCTTCGAGTATCACTCCCCATTAATATCTATTAAAGAAGGCAAGGGATGGATCGTCGATGGACATTTCAAGCTCGTACACATCATTCGTCTGGAACAATTCGAAGAATTGCTGAAGAAGATGACGGAAGCAGTAAAGGGCGAGATCACGGGAGGAGACAGGAAAACAGTGGCACAACATCACTTGACTCAAGTCTATGAACGCTTCTACTCACTTAAGGGAAGAGCTCAGAGGAAGCCTAGGTCAATCAACTGGATTGGATCCGCCTGGAAATGGTTGGCAGGGAACCCCGATGCAGCCGACTGGGACAAGGTGCTCCGCAACGAGCAAGACCTGATCGAAAATAATAACCAACAGTATCAAAACAACAAGAGGGTCCTGAAAATAGCCGAGAACATCACACAGAAGATCAACTGGGTAATCGGTAATACAGCAAACCAAATTACGTCATCAAACAGAGCGAAGTTCGAACAGGATATCATCAACGAAATCATGGTGATTAAAGAAGAGGTCAACGAAATTGTTCGTGGTTGCCAAATGGCAAGGAGCGGTATAGTCAATACTAATCTTCTAGATCAGGAAGAAATCAACAGAGTCATCAGCGAAGTCGAAACCCTGCCGTACTCAAACATAGTGGAAGCCCTGCAATATGGTACACCGTCCGTATTCACGAATGAGTCCTTGCTGCTGTACGTCCTATCTATGCCAAAGGTTAGCAAATCTGAATACAATCTTCTGCTGACGAGATCATCGATAATCAATGGAAAACAGGTTGATCTGCAGTTCGAAAGGATTTTAGTAAACCACGAGGAAACGTATGGGGTGTCATCACGCTGCCCCATCATGGGCAACATGACGGTGTGCGAAAGGAATTCATTGGAGAAGCTGCAAGAGGACGATTGCATCGCCCGCCTGCTGAAAGGAGGTCACGCTGGTTGCACATTCCGTTCGAACACTGCGGAGGTCGTCGAACTTATCAAAGAAGATACAATATTCGTCACGAACTTCAACGGAGAACTTACCAGCGGAGATAGTTCAAGAAACTTATCTGGCACCTTCCTGATTCACCTTAATAACGAAACAATTCATCTAAACAACAGGACATTTGAAAGTCTCGTCGCAACTTCACTTCAGGCTCTGCCGCCTGTCCTTGCAAACATCACTGCAGTTCGACACAAGATCGACATCGAGTACGTGCACGACATCAGCATGGGCAATATCAAGATCCTTCGAGAACTTACCAACAAGATGAAATCATCAGCGGTTGCTGATGTTACTATTCTCCTTATTGTAGCTGCTGTGGGCTTGACCATCTGGTGCAGGATCAACAGAAAGGTGGACATACCTAGAATTCATCTGCCAGAACCGGGGATACATCCCCAAAATATCGTCCTGCAACATTGAGATCTACGGGACGTAGATTTTCGAGGAGAGGGTAGTTAACACGATGCATTTTCATGCCAACGGAAATGCATTGCACACGCCAGCACATTTCCAATGCGCGTGCAGAAACTTGATCGTCTCAAATACCGACTGCGACGCAGCGACGTTTCCCACAGTCGGGTATGCTGACTCTGCACTACCCTTGCACGCGCAGCCCATACGTTAAGTTAGGATTAAGCTATTTGGATTGTTAGTCTTAATTGAGACCTGAAGTAGAACGGATTAGAATAAACCTTGAAAACCTTTAATCGTTGTCGTTTCATTTGTAAGTCGAACAGTTGGGCCAACTCCAAGTTGGCGTTCGCGTTTTTTTTGATGACCCCATAAGGGACATCTTTTACTAAGTAATATGTAGAGTTTTTGTAATTAGTCTTTGTTTTGTCGTAACGTGTTGTGGATCTCTTGTTGTCTTGTACTCTATCGTTATTAATTATTCGTGTATTACTATGTTTAGTGTTTAATGTATTAATAAAGAAACTTATAATAAAATATAATGTTGTTGTTCATTTGTTTAATCGGTCATAATAAGAAGAATTCGTAACTCGCGCACTTACATTGAAAGCTATGTGTTCTATTTTTTGCGACTGAATAGTCGTGCGACTGCAATCGCATGTGTGTACCTTGCCTAAGAGTGGATGTATACAGGCTTTTGAAGAATTCGGTAGCTGCTTCATTTATTAATTTCCTTTTCTGAATTATTTTGTTGTTTTCCTCTATCTTCGTTATCCATTCTATGCCGAAAGCAAATGTCTTGTTTGCATTTTTAATAGATCCGTTTTCCTCCATTATTTGTTTAACTGGTCGTTCATTAAAATTTTTTATATCCTTTCTAGCCTCTTTTCTACAAAGCTTTTTTAATTCTTTTAAATATACTTTTTCCTGAGTGCTTAACCCTTAAATGCCCAGTGTATCTTTAAAGATACAACCATTCAAAACATGATATCTTCGTTAATATTAGCATTTAAGCTTCGATGTTTATATTTTTGTATTTATTGACTCAAATTATACCTCCAATAAAATATTCAATTTCTTAACTGTCAAATTGCAATTATTATTTAAACAATTACTGGCTGCAATATTTTTTAACAAAACTTAAAAAAATGGAATTTTTTTTTATCAAATATCTTATGAATTCGTAGCACTAAATTGATAAAAAAAATCAAGCGGATGTATTTATATTATGTGAAATGATATAATGTATTCTTAGTAAATAATTTTCAGAACGCGTGTGAGGGGTTTATGCCCAGTGTATCTTTAAAGATACAACCGGTTTTTTTATCAATAACTTGGTATTTTATTTTTTTTCGTCAACTGATTCAGTATTTATGTTTCATTTAACATATAATATAATTTTCCAAACAAATCGGTGTCGTTGGGCATTTAAGGGTTAAGGTTTCTTCATTTTGTCGCAGGGAGTCTCATTTTTCGATTAATTTCTTTGTGTTTTCAGTTATTTTGTTAATTTTATTTGTACTGTTTGTTAATATTGTATTTATTGATGACTCGGTTATACCCTTTACATAGCATTTCTCAATTGCATCGTTACGTGTGAGCTGCATCATTCGATTTTTTGACTTTGTTTTTTATGTTTTTTTTTTTTTTTAATAATCTACACACGCTTAAGGGTATATGAATACCCTTATAATGTTTACACACAGCACGAGCACATGAAGAACAAGAACGAGAGACAGACAGATCGACGTAGTGATGGGAAACTCAGATGTTAGATTTCAACTAACTCTATGGATGGTTTCCAGGATAACTGGAGATTTGTACATTATTGAAAGCTATGCCATTGCTTATGATTCACAGAAGTTTTTTCCAGATGTTTCCTATTATAGTTTGTGCTATCAATTTCTTCAGCCATACCACCATCCTCCATCCTACTGCCAGTGTTGTACCTTCGCAGTTGATATTAGCTTCTGAAACTGATCAACTTGTTCATATATCTCCGGATCTGAGATTTTAGATGCGAGGACATTTCTGAAACTAATCTGGATAAGGAAAAAAAATTCAGGACCCGCTGAGGGTAAAGACTGTTTATCATAGTCTTAACTATGTAAAATATTGTGAAATCACTTGAGTTCAGTTTTATTCCCCGATGTTGACTTCTACTTTGAAGAATTAGCACGATCATTTATAAAGTATTTATGACACTGCTTCTTTATTTATTATTATTATTTCGTACCCTTACTGCAAATCTAGAGACTTTTCTGTAAATATCGTCGATCTTTAAAAACATTCTGGCGAAATATTTTTCATTTATCTTTTTAATTTTTCAGGCGCTACATTAACATCAAAGGGCCACACGTTTAACTGAAAGCAACCAAATGGAATACTGAGGTGAGGTTTTTTGATTTTCCATCTATGTATATATATTAACTGTAACTGCCAAAATTATTCTTTCAAATCAAGAAGGGAGAAATATTTCTTATCTTTCATAATTTTCAACGCAATCTTTAAGGGGTTAGGCCACCCTAGAATTTTCGAGAAATTGTCTTTTTTCTTAAATTGCATCCTAAGACCTCAAAAATGATATCCCAAAAGATTATTGTAGGGAAAAATCTCTAAGTACTCAGTGCAGCCACCACAAATTAAAGGTATTGCAAAATTTCCTTATGATTTTCTACTTATCAAAACTTCAAACGCGTGTATCTCAAAACTGCATTTTTTAAGTTGGCCGGAAACTAAACTCAGACAATTTTCAACCGATTTATTTGAAATTTTGAATACATTTTGCAATATACATTAACTATGGAAGTATGTACGTAGGATTTTTTTTAATATTGAATAATTCATTTGTTATTATATTAACAATTATCTGATGATTTTTTAGGCAAATTTGTCACTTTGTCACTTTGGAAGTGCGCCATTTGGCCAAAAATTAATATAGCGAAAAAATCCTACGTACATATGCACACACATGGGCACCGTAGCGCAAGTGGTTAGTGCGTCGGACTACTGAGCCAGCGGTCCTGGGTTCCAATCCCGCCGCAAACACCTAAAAGTTGTTCACAGTGCCCACCTCTTTCGAATGTCTGACAAGCATCAAAGAGTATCATTTGTCACGATTGAGCTTCTCAACTCGCCGTTCGGAGTCGGCAAAAAACTGTAGGTCCCTTCCATTCGTGCAAAAATATAACACGCACACACAAATGGTTGCGAGAAGCAGGCCCAGGTTCACCTCGAGCTGTAGCGCCAACTAAGTAAGTAAGTAAGTATGTACACACATAGACAATGTATTTTTCAAGGTATATTCAAAATTTCAAGTAAATCCCTTAAAAAAAACGGAGACGTCATCGGAAAACGCTGCACAGCTGCCATTTTGAAATGAAACGCTTCAAAAAAAAATGTGTATACATGTTTGTTTACACTGCGACTAGTTGAATAACTAACGAGCAGTTTGCTTTTCAAAATTAGTAAAGGAGAGCAAGTAGATGGCTAATAATTTACTATTTTTCAAATACATAATAATTTTAAAATGATTGAATGTTTTAATCTTTCAATGACAGTAACAGGAGCATAGATGGGATTTAATCCATCCAAAGCGTTGGAGGTTAAGTTCACTCCGAGCGCCTCATTTCGCTCGTTGTTGTCGCTCTGTTGCTATCTCGTTGCCTGGCAAGGTCCGACGGTCTTCTGCGTTGCAGCCGTCTCACGCCATGTACGTTAAGAAGACTTGTTGCTTCTTGGTTGACATGCTCCTGGAGTCTTTTTTCATGTGATTTGGCCCTGAGGTTTATCTCTTCGAGAACGGTAGGAATTCTTAGATCCCGATGGAGGTCGCTGTTTCTGATGTACCATGGAGCATTCACAATACTTCTGAGGACTTTGTTCTGGAAGCGTTGAATGACTGCAATATTGGTTGGACTGGCACATCCCCAGAGTTGAGCGCCGTAGTTCCAGACTGGCTTTAGTACCTGTTTATAAAGAAGAAGTTTGTTACTAATTGATAAATCTGACTTCCTACCTAAAAGCCATTCCATTTTTCGCCATTTAATGTCTAATTCTATTCTTTTGATTTTGATATGCTCTTTCCAACGAAGCTTGGCATCTAGGGTCATACCTAAGTACTTCGCAGAGTTAGCATATGGTATTACCGTGCCTGATATTACTATTGGAGAATATGAGGCAGACTTATTTGTAAAGTCAATGTGTACAGATTTGCTCGAATTAAGCTTTATTCTCCATCTTTGAGTCCACCTGACTATTTGATCTGTAGCAGATTGTAGTTTCTGCGTCGAGTCTAGCGTAGTGTTTCCCACTGCTAGGATTGCCGTGTCATCGGCAAAGGTTGCAATCTTGGTGTAGGATGATGTTGGTAGATCGTTGGTGTAGAGGAGGTATAGCAGAGGTCCAAGGACACTACCTTGAGGAACTCCAGCTTTGATCTGTACTAGCTTAGAATAACTATTTTCCTGTTTTATACGAAAGTAACGCGAAGTTAAATAGGACTCCATTAGGTGGAAGTATTGTTCTGGCAGGTACACTTTTAGTTTTTTGGGTAGACCTTCATGCCATACCCTGTCGAAATCCCGTGCTACTTCTAAGAAGATTGCAGAGCACACTTTTTTTTCCTCTAAAGCTCTTTCGATTTCTGTTGTTATTCTATGAACTTGTTCTATTGTGGAGTGCTTGCTTCGAAATCCAAACTGGTGACTTGGGATTAGATTTCTTGCTTCAACGATTGTATGTATGTATAATAAAAACTTTTTATTAAAATCTCGATTTTTTTGTGCTATTTCTGAAAAAAAAATCATAAAAAGCCTATTTTTTCGACCTGGGTGGCCTAACCCCTTAAAGGTTTTTATGGCATTTTGCTTGATATCGGAAGACTATCTGGTGCCTAAATGACTTCAGACTGACTGAAATATCAGGGCAGTGCCGTTGATGGGGAAGAATTTCCAATCCCAAATACAAATAGTTTTTTGTACTGTTACACGTGTGATATTGGGTTTAGCATTGCCATGTAATAGTATCGTACCATGCCATTGTCTGCACTTCTTATGTCGATTCCCTCAGAAAATTGTAAGGCGTTTATCATTGCTCGTGGAGTCGTGGTTAATAAAATGAAGAGTCCATCAGACTGTCACCATAAACTTTTCTAGGTGAAGAGTGGAATTAGGGATGTGCTTTAATTTTACATATAGTATGTACATTCAACCAATGCCTAGGTCCATACATACTCCACTTTTCACCGCAGGTTATTATCGTGCTTACCTTATCGGTCTTGCAGTTGAGTATTGGATAAAACTCCTTACTCCAACATGAAAGAAACATGTGCGTTAGATCCGGATTTTTTTTGTTTGTTTTTTTATTTTTCTAAATATAGAATTTATTAATAACTTGACTCCAACGCCCCCTGGCGAACGGTTTTTCCACCCATGTCCTTCCTCAGGTTCCAGACTATCTCTATACCAAATTACATTATGATGGGTTCAGCGGTTTAGGCTTGAAAAAATTTTGTTAATAACTTGACTCCAGCGCCCCCTAGCGAGCGGTTTTTCCGCCTATGTCCTTCCCCAGGTCCCAGAATATCTTCGTACCAAATTACATTATGATTGGTTCAGCGGCTTAGGCGTGAAAAGGTAGTGGACAGACAGACAGACAGACAGACAGACAGACAGAGTTACTTTCGCATTAATAATATTAGTGTGATGTATGTATTGAACTCGGCAGATTACTGCGAAAAGACCAAGCATAAACATACCTACTGTGAAATCATAATTTCCTACACGTTTTGATGAAGTTCTCTTTGGGACCTTTTTTTTCTCTCCATTTTGACAAAATGCAACCTACGCTACTGTGAGTGATTATAGCCCAAATTATTTGTCTTTATATTTGCCGTTTATTTGCATTGATGATAATTTGTTGCTTGATAATCATTTACTAAACTTTCTTGACATTTTAAACGTTATCACTAGAAATGGTGATAACGTTGCAAGCCATGCAATGCATCATTGATCAAAATTGCTTTCAAAACGCTTGTCACCGGCTATCAATATGTATTCTATGTATGTATGCACATGCCATATGATATGTACACTTGGTCAAAAAAGAAGTCGGATACCTACTGTTTCCCTCTTCAAAGCGCAAAATACGTTAAAAAAACACTCATTCAATTTATTTGAATGCATTTTTTGATAGCTTATATTATAGGCTCATAATATATTACAAAACAAATTCAAACCAACTGAACATAAGTTTTTGAAAAATAAATTAAAAAAACTTCATACAATATTACCTCAAAAAAGAAATTGGGCATTTGATTTATATAATCCTTTCCTATCCTATCCTATCCTATCCTATCCTATCCTATCCTATCCTATCCTATCCCATCCTATCCTATCCTATCCTATCATATCCTCTCCTATCCTATCCTATCCTATCCTATCCATTCCTTCCTATAATATATAAATGTGAAAGTTTGGATGTTTGGATGTTTGGATTTTTGGATGTTTGGATGTTTGGATGTTTGTTGCTCAATAACACCTTAACGGTTTAACAGACTTGAATGAAACTTTCGGGAATAGATAGTCTACTTCCTGGATTAGAGATTAGGCTACTTTTTACACAAAACATTCAATTCCTTGATTCCATAATTCGCATTATTCCAATTTTCGCTTTTATTATTTGGCCATTATTTTTGGATAGACCATTGCCATAGATCGTCAGTCTGTGGGGAGAGGGTCCATCACTATCGCTTACTCTTGAATTTTCTTTCTACCCATACGCGCATTGAATGATGGGTAAACGATTGCCATTGATCGTCATTCTGTTGGGAGAGGGTTGTTCGTGTTAATAATTAATGCTTTGTGGGATTGTGGGACAAAGTAGAGGAGGGATGATTTTGCTGATATTTGCCAGAGTATATCTAATAATGAGTAGGGACACTCTCTACACATATGCAACTGCTACTAGTACAAAGCAAAGCCGGAAAAAAATTGCCCAGTAAGTAAAAGCAGCTCAGAAGGATTGATTTCAACCCTTACCTTCGATTGCATATAATGAAAAGAGTCGGCAATACTTTTCAGCAGCACCACCACACGCGGCTACCTATGTAAGATAAATTGCGTGTGGTTTTCCCATAATGCCTTTTTAAACGCGTCCCGAGTTGAAGGCCCATGTGTGAGTATGGCAGACCATGTCATCAAAGATATGGTGTGGCCGAATTTGCTGCTGTGAATTTGGTTTCATTTATGATTTTTTTCATTTGTTTTTTATTAAATAGGATTAGATATGGATGTCTCAGATATATATTTCAATGTCAAATATGAATATTAACATTCGTACATTGCAATAAATCCTCTAGAGCTCATATTAGTCTTATGTTCAACACTTTTCAGAAGCTACATTTGGCATAGCACAGCATAGCATCTTGTCACACTACTTGTGCAGTCACATTGGGGTGGGTTTTGTTTACATTTCTTATACACGTATTTTAAACGCGTCCTGACTTGGGTTTTTATCAGTTGAGCGAAAAGGCAGCAAACAGCATAGAGTAGGGTGACACGGATTACTACATGCATGCGGCAAACAAGTAAAAGGTTTTATGGTCACGTGTAAAAAATAAAATCGCGATCTTTGTTTTCGGGATTTCCTATTAAGATGAATGAAAATGTACAGCTGCGAAATTAGATAGCCATTAGCGTAAGATATTGACTAGGAAATTACAAAATAGATATTTTTTATTGAGAGTATGTTTATGACGTTCGCATAAACTATTGTCGTTTTCTATTGGGCTCTTCAGGTTTTGCTCGCAGATTTCAGATTTTTCGCGCTGAATTGAAATCAGACGAGATTGATCTGTTTTTCTGCATTTGCATTCTTGTGTCATTTTTGATTTTACGAACAAAATGTCAAATGTCAAAAAAAGGAAAAAATAATAAATAAAATTTTAAATACACTTTCTTTATATTTTCTAAATTTTCTATGGAGTTTCTAATAATATTTGTGTTGATTGATAGCATTTTTATGTGCTGAGTTTCAATTTCGTATGAAATGTTTTGGTGTAAGTGTAAGTATGTTTGAATCTGGAGTTGGAATAGAGATTCACGAAAATTGATCTCGAGCAAAAAAAGCTTTTTATAATAATAATAATAATAATATATAATTTAATAATTTTTATAAGTGCTTGGCAGTAGAAAAACTGAAATTCAAGCGTAAAATATTTTAGCGTACCGAAAAATTTTGAGATTTAAGCAAAATTACAAAAAATTAAATAATTGTAATTGTAATGTATGCATACTAGAATTTTATTGTACTTTTCAATTTTGTAGATAAGTGAGAGTTGTTTCACTTTTTTACAAACCCCACTTATTACATAAGCAAATTTCGAAAGATTGAATAGCATTTCTAAAAAAACATGTATTTCAAGTGTTGAAATTATTCGGGTACACCTGATTTGGTAATTTAAGAAAAATAGCTAATATAACAGAAGGTAAAAACGAAGATCGAAAGGCAAAAATGTATACAAATATTTTTTAACAATAATGTATCTCAAATTAAGTTTTTCGGATTTCTTAAAGAACACCCTGTTGCAAATTCTGAAATTATTTTTCTTCTCTTCTATCTCTATTTCACGACAACACTTCTTATTACCGTCTATTTCTCCGTGTCTGTGTGACGAAAAATTTAACTGATAAGAAACACGTGGAGAGTGTCCCTATTACTCTGCTTCACCAGCGCGCGGATCCAGATCGACGGAAAGGGGGAAATGCACAATTTGTTTTACTTTCTTTTTTTTGTCACTTTACAGCGGTATTTGGTTACCATAAGGTTAAGTCGTTAAGTCAGTGGATACCTTAGAATAAAGTTTCACCTTTTATTTCAATTCACAAATACATACATATATTGTAGTAGGGAAAGACAGGCGTTGTTGATTTTTAAAATCAGTAAATAGTTGGTGATTTTAGGCAAACCTTACCAGTTACTCTACGATTAATGTCTACATCAAAGCCTAATATCTTCGGCGTTTACATAATGTTACTTTAACTATGAACATTAAGTACAACTCTTAGATGTAAGAAACCACAAAGTACCATTATTTGATGCTCATAAAATACATATTATGTACATATTTGCGCAGATGTGTTTGTACACAGGTATACTACATTTCCATCAATTTTTTATGCAATCGTTTCATCTATAGGGAACAACCGATTAGTTCAGATTATAATGTATTGACTTCAGAATTCTTTAGAATCTTAATTTGAATAATATCGCTTCCTACTACTTCTTTTCTATCATAAAGGGTTTTTTAAAAAAAAACACAAAAAATTCGAAAAAATGAATGAAATATTTATTTGAATCGATAGTTTGAACCTTGCAATTTAATGTTTAAAGATAATTTCATGCAAATGTTGACCGCGGCTGCGTCTCAGGTAGCCCATCCGCTGAGTCCAATTTTGGCATACTCTTTCACACATATCGGCCGGTATCTCACGAATGAATGCATGGATGTTGGCTTCCAGTGCGTCAATCGAAGCGGGCTTGTCCCTATAGACATTAGCCTTGACATACCCCCACAAAAAATAATCTAATGGTGTCAAATCGCACGATCTAGGCGGCCAATTGACCGGCCCGAAACGTGAAATTAACTGTTCACCAAACTCGCCTCGCAATTGCGCCATTGTTTCGCGTGCTGTGTGGCATGTGGCACCGTCTTGTTGAAACCACATATCATGCAAGTCAAGAACTTCCATTTCGGGCAAAAAAAAGTGCTGTAACAAAGGCCTAACTGCTGGGAACGGCGCCGAATCGACATTTCGCGGTCTTCTGTCACACTAGCTGATACGGCCGCAATATTTTCTTCACTACGCACAGTACGTAAACGTGTTGGTGGTTTAATGTCCAACAAAGTAAATTTGGTGCGAAATTTGGTCACAATCTTCCGAATAGACTGCTCAGAAGGTCGAGAATGCCGATCATAAAATGGAAGCAGCGCGCGATGAACATTTCGAACCGAGCACGAATTTTGATAGTAAAATTCAATAATTTGCAAGCGTTGTTCATTTGTAAGACGATCCATGGTTAAATTGCAAACCAAACTGAAGCTGTTTGACAGTGACACAAGGTACTAAACACACGTCAGCTGTCAAAACCAGTGTTGCCAAAACCAAACCAGCTAAAAAATCACCCTTTATTTACGGTGACCATATTTTAGAAAGCCGAATAATGAACAAAAGAAAATAATACAAAACTTATCTCAATTTTCAATTACATATACATAGGTATATTTTATTTAATTAGATTTATCCAAGAAAAATGTCTTCAAGAGTCAACTTAATATATAATTTATAACATCTTGATGAGACTTTCCTCCTTGTTCATCGCTTACTGAACCATGGTGACATTCTGCATCCTTAGTCTTGATAGGAGTGAAGAAATTCCTATACTAATATTTTATAGTTTTAAGCTTTCCTAGAAGCTTTCACAATAGCGACGAAATAGTTCCATGCTTTTAGTTTTTTTTTTTTTGTTTAATTTTTGGACAATGGTCTTTAATCAATTTCCTTACCTGATGAGCTATAAAACCTCATTCTTTAAGCTTCGCATCGCTTTGTTTGTGAAAAATGTTCTACAAATACTTAAAACCTTCACCATTCTTGTCCATGGCTTTGAGGAGATATTTTACTATCCCCAACTTAATACGCAAAGAGATAAAATAACAGTGTGATTGACAAGAGGCGTGCACTTGACATTAGCACTTCCCAGGTCTATACATATTACATGCTGGAATGTAAGTCCATTACTTGCTCGACTGTCCATAAGTTTAAATAAGTAGACGTGTGATCTGTTGAAGCCTAACAGATAAAAAATACTTCGTTAGGCCGCCATATTTGAATGTTACTGATGACAGAGGTATACAAACAAGCTAACTACAACGAAAAATAGACTTTTTGATTATGTGAGTATCTATTGTTACTAAATTTGTATGCTTGAATTTGTTAACAGTAAGGGGAGTAGAACAAAATATGTGGTCATTGTTGTTGTTGTGTGATCACTGTTCCCTTGTGTTATTATTTGTGTTATTTATTTTCTTTCATAACTAAGGACATCTCCGTCATGCATATTTCCTGGGACATAAGATAGATATTATTATGAACACAGAACAGATAATGAACCAGTTCTAAAATACAGAACATTTTTATGTTTTTGTATGGAAAATAATTCATAATGAACATCGTCTTCAAATACAGAACTGTTCATTATTATAATGAACGGATGGTCACCGTAATCATACTACAATCAAACAACGGGACTGGCTTAAAGCACGGCCAACGCCGGGCAGGCAACAGCTAGTTAAATAAAAATAAAGAAGGGCAGACAAAATACAGTCTACTCTCCCTAAGTCAAATTTTCACGGGATGCCCAGATTTGTTCGAGTTAGAGAGAGTTTTGGAAAAACTCGAATAATAGAGAGAAACACTTATTTTTGTTTTAAAACGTTTGTTTGATAAGAAAAAAGGTTAATGTATGTACTTACAAACAATAAACAAAACTTTTGACCACACAGTTTACTTCGCAATAATCCATGTAAGTTACATTTTTTGTTAATTGATCTAGCTACAAACATGCACATCAGCTCCGTTGAACTGCCTAGAATCAACTGATTTTGAAATTCCAGCTGGAGTCTTACTAAAACAAGTTCTTTTTATATACATATGTACATACGCAGATAGATCCATTGAAAAACCAATTTTGAATGCAACCGACAACAACGTTGCAACTTTTAAAAAACTGTATCTTTGTATGGAGGTACCAAGAATATGAATAGGAAGAATCACGACGAGTTGACGATGATGGCACACGCGGTGCTGCACATATTTAGGATATATAAGTGTGTAGGTACTAGAATGGTTAGTAGTTATATACTCAATTAAGAATTCCGAAGGGGTAATGTATTTTTATTTTGTTTTGTGCTAAACAAAATTCGACTTAAGGGGTGAAAAAAGATGCCAATAATCGAGAGAATGGGTTCGAGTTAGA
Source organism: Brachyopa scutellaris (assembly GCA_949775065.1). Taxonomy (NCBI): domain Eukaryota; kingdom Metazoa; phylum Arthropoda; class Insecta; order Diptera; family Syrphidae; genus Brachyopa; species Brachyopa scutellaris. Next base: position 7,266,147 of record OX459116.1, read on the forward strand.
GAGAGTGACGGCTTAAGGGGAGTTCGACTTGAAGAATGGTTTTTGTATGCGAAATTGAAGGGAATGATAAAATATGGCGAAAAACGTCGAGTTAGAGGGAAATTCGACTAATAGAGAGTTCGACTTAAGGAGAGTCCACTGTATATACTAATATTAAGACGTTATCTTTTTTAGACTTTAATCTTTTTCACCGCATTTAACCTATCCTTCCTAACATGTTTAATTATTATTGCTTCCACTTCTAGCATCGTGTGACCACGTTTTCTGACATTTGTATCGTGCATTTGCCCGCAAGGGCATATTACAGACAAAAAACAACATTGTTTTCCCGTTAAGAATTAAACGATAGTGGAGTATTCCCACGTGTCCGATTTCATTTCAAGCTAAAAATTGAAAGACCTTGTAAAAAAAACAAATTAATTGAAGTTTTCGATACTTAGCTGAGCTGTTGATGTGATGCCTGTGACGATCGAGATCCAAGTGAACGAGAGCACGAACGATCAAGTGGTCGAATCAATTGGGGACTCTCGCTCACGCACAATTCGCGCACAAGAAAATGCAATTGTTGTTGCAAACTTGTGGGTGAAAGCGCTATGCAAAATAAGTAATAAATTAAGAGAACAAAGAATAATGAAATTAATGATTGTATGCAAGAAAATAAGAGAACATTTACAGTAGTGAATGAAAGTATACATACAATAATTTACAATAGTAATTTATAAATGAACATAAGTAGTTTAGTCTCAAACAAGTGCGTTGTCGGATTTTGATGAAACATGGGCATAGTGATTGCTTAAATTCCTCGTCAACATCGTTTATACTTTTTATCGCGGAAAATAGCATGGTTTTCAGAAAATAGTGAAAGAAATGCATATTGGGAAGGAAAATTTTAGTTATACAGCCCTAACAGTAATGGCTTATCGGATGGAAAAACAAAAAAACAGGTGAAATTAGTAGATTTGTCCCTGATTCATTTGAGATATAAAACATCCTCCTGCGCTTCCCTTAACCCTAACAGTACATGCTTATTTTTTTGTACGTAAAGGATATGCTTCGTCGAATCGACGACGGCATTATTCAAAGTAGTTTTACAAATGGCATATGTTACAAAAACTTTGAAAATCGATTGTATTTAGTTATATAGTTCATTGAGCATAAATAAAGGCAACAATGGACATTTTTTCTTATAATATTCACTTAAAAAATCAACTTTTAAATCTGTATGTTATTTGGCATATTTTAAAAAACGTGAAAATGCGTCGTCGACTCGACGAAGCATTTACTTCCAGGGTTAAGCTGAGCAATGTTCAAAACAATTATTCAAATCATCGCCCGCAATTTTCCTTCAGTGGAAACCACTGCCAGCAGTCGGGCAGCAGTGGGTATCGTTGCAATAGTGTGTGTCTGAGTATATGTGCGCGCTCTAACATGATCATCAAATACAAGATTCCTAAATTTAGAGGCATTAAGATGAACAACTTGACCTTACCGTATTCAAACCAGGCTAAATTTCTTGGAGTTATCTTTGACGGAAAACTTAACTGGAAACCTAATATCGAAGAGCGTATTAAAAAGGCCCAAAATGCCTACTACGCTTGCAAGAGAATGTTTGGAACAAAATGGGGATTACAACCTAAAGTACTGGATCTACACTGCCATAGTAAGACCGATCTTACTATACGGAGTTGTGGTATGGTGGAGAGCCCTGGAGAAAACACACATTCTAAAACCACTACAGAGACTTCAACGTCTGATGTGTATTGGAATCACTGGAGCACTTAAAACAACATCAACGATGTCACTAAACACCGTACTGAACTTGTTACCAATAGACCTTTTTGCTAAGAGTATCGTTTTTAAAACAGTGCTAAGGCTAAAAGAGTCTAATGGTTTCAAGTTTAGACTATTTGGACATGGTAACGTAAGCAATATTGATAATATTAGTACAGATGATCTCAAGCCAATAACCCTATTTGACCGAAACTTCTCCATAAAAATTCCCTCTAGAGAATATTGGATACAGCGTACAGCTGATCCAATCGACAGCATTAATATTTACACGGACAGATCGAAGCAGGACGAAGGCGTGGGCGCTGGAGTCTTCAATCCAAAATCTAACTACAAACAAGGCTTCAAACTGCCAGATAGTTGCAGCATCTTTCAGGCTGAACTTTTGGCAATTCAAAAAGCCACAGAGCATCTAATGAACTGCGAAGAAGGATCCTACATTAACATATATGTCGACAGTCAAGCTGCGCTCAAAGCTCTAAAAAGTAATGTGATAAAATCGAAAACAGTTCTAAACTGCTACGCTTTACTTCAGGAACTCAGCAGAAGCAACACAGTCTGCTTATATTGGGTTCCTGGTCATTAAGGTATCATAGGAAACGAAAGAGCGGATGAACAGGCTAAACAGGGAGTTCTACTTAGTTCAGAACCCGAAATCATCGTAGCACCGATCCAGCACTACTTCTCAAAAATTTATGCTAAGTTACAAAGCATAGCTGACAACAAGTGGAATCAATCCACCTCCTGCAGAGTAACGAAAATATTCTGGCCGCACTGCAGTGGCCATAGAACTAAATACATCCTCTCGCTATCAAGAGTGGAATGCAATTTACTACTAGGCATTATCACAGGGCATTGCCTTATAGGTTATCACGCTCGCAGGCTTAAACTAGTCTCATCGGATATATGCAGAAACTGCAATGAACCGGGTATTGTAGAAACATTAGAGCACCTCCTGTGCGCTTGTCCTGCATTGGCAAAAAGAAGGCACAGACTAATGGGAAAATTCTATTTCAACTCACTCCTAGAAGTGGCAGACATTAAACTTCACCTTCTCATTAAATTTGCTCAACAGACAAACTCATTTTATTTAAACAAAGCAGCAGAAATCAACTTATTACTCTGAGGAGTTGTGGTATCACTATGGACCAACACTGGTCTATGTGAGGCTAAGTCGCCACCCCATAACCTAACCTAACCTAACATGATCATATGCTTTGTACTTCAATATGCTACAATCATTACACCATTTGCGGCTCTCACATTAAACCAATATTAACAAATGAGGTGTCCAAAGAAAGAGGATTTTCTAGAGCAGTGAATTAAATTTACAGTTTATAAATGTTATTAACAAATTTGAAAAAAAAAACGCAAAGTGGCTGCCCTATGTCCTCGATAGCCTCACGAATTTTATCTTTGAGGTCTTGAATCGACGCTGGGCTGTTGGCGTAGACCTTATCTTTCACGTGGCCCCAAAGGAAGAAGTCGCAAGGTGTTAAATCACAAGATCTCGGTGGCCAATTGTGATCACCTCTTCGAGAGATAACACGGTCCGGAAACTTTTCCCGTAAAAGAACAATGGTTTCGTTGCTTGTGTGGCACGCAGCGCCATCTTGTTGAAAGTAAACGTTATCCAGATCAATACCATCCAACTCCGACCATAAAAATCATTAATCATCTCTCGATAGCGCAATCCATTCACCGTAACTGTTGATCCAACCTCATTTTCGAAAAAGTAAGGTCCAATGACCCCGCTGGACCATAAACCGCACCAAACAGTCACACGTTGAGGATGGAGAGGCTTCTCAACAATAACTCTTGGGTTTTCCGAGCCCCAGATGCGACAATTTTGCTTGTTGACGTAGCCACCGAGGTGGAAATGGGCCTCATCAGTCAAGATGATTTTTCGATGGAATTCCGGATCATTTGCATGCATTTCAAGGACCTAATCAGCAAAGACACGACGTTGTTGATGATCGGCCGGCTTGAGTTCTTGTGTTAACTGAACTTTATAAGCCTTAAGACCCAAGTCTTTATGCAAAATACGGTGTAATGACGTTTGTGGAATGCCCAATACCAAAGAACGACGAGGAATGGACAAACCTGGGTTTTCTTCAACACTTTGGGCTACAGCAGCAATATTCTCAGTTGTTCTTGAGCGACGTTTATTCTTCACATCACTAACTTGTCCCAACATCTCGAATTTTTCCACCAATTTCTGTATTGCGGTCCGACAAGGTGCTTCACGACGACCAAAAAATGCTTTAGTTTTGCGAACTGTGACTGCAAGATTTTCACCATTTTTGTAGTGAATTTTAATAATTTCAATGCGTTGTTGAAGCGTGTATCGTTCCATTTTTAGTAATGGCGTAGTTTCTACTTGTCAAATGTCAAAGAATAAAAGCTTCAAAAGTGACAGCTACCGAAATAGCGGGCCATTCACAATAACACCTCTCTTTGGAAAACCCTATACAATTGAAATTTTAGGATTTCCAATAAATTTAAAATTTCACAAAGCACTTTGTGCAAAATTACCAAAAATACTGAAAACATAGAGATATACAAATTTTCGTGCAAGAATTTAAACAAAAAAAGAGATAGTTTTAGGGATGTCGGACATTTTTAAACATCTTTGAGGGATTATCTGCCGAGTGTAAGGTGTATGGCTCTGGCTAGTACCGGACATTTACAGAAAAAGTTAAAAAGGCTTGCCTCCGCAGACGCGAGTTGAATGGGATACTTAACCATCGAGTATGGGCTCCGATTGGCCAGTAACCGGTACTTATTGCTATGATTCTGGCGATTTAGACCCGTGATCTGTTGATTGGGATCTGTATGGATCTATTTTTGCTGTAAACGGGCCAAGTCTTCCTTGAAATGAAACAGTTGTTGGCAGTTTGCCATTTAGACTTGGCTTTTAAGAAAGTGTGTTGGGGGATTTTACCCTTCGCAAGTGGAAGAGGATGGTGAACTTCCTTCGCAACGGAGATGTCAGGGGCTTAACCGCGTCTAGCTAATATGTCGGCAAAACTATTGGAAAATGGTTGCAAATGATGCGAAAATAACTGAAACGATTCTTCTCGAGGAAGCCCAAGAGTCCGCCGTACAGTTGGATATCCTGGACTTGCAAGTCCGTTTGGGATGCCTATTTGTGTTTTTTTTTTATAAATAATTTATTGACGTTATAAAGAGTAAGCTTTTATCTTACAAGCTTTATATTAACTTCACTTTTGTGAGGGCCGAATCTGGGAATCGATTTTACACCCACTTCCAGATATCCGATCACCCTGAAATTTTGCACACGTATATAGTTCCGGAGACAATACAATATGGGCTATTTGATGACGTTATAAATCCAATATGGCGGACGCTTTTTTAACTTTTCCATTTCTGTGAGGGCGGAATCTGGGATTCGATTTTGCACCCACTTCCAGATTCTTTGGATTTTAAGAGATTCCTATATCCGTATATTACTGTATTTGTACCACAAACAATCTCAAATTCATGCTTTTGAATCACAAGTATTCAATTTTAGGTTTTGCCCTTAAAGAATAATGAACATAATTCTGATTTACTTCATTGCTTCTTATTCAAATATTTCGTAAATATAAACACGTACATGTACTTTGTATTTAACATTTCTTAGAAAAAAAAAAATACAAAAGCGCACAACTTTATACATAAATAGCCTTATATAGTTAATATAACACAACAAAGTCAGCGATTCATTACGTCAAGTGTAATGCACGACAGATTACTATCTATCATCTCTATGAGTTGTAGAGTAAAAAAAATCTTATTTTTATACTCGGATTTTGAGAAATACGACCTATGCCCTACATATTGCTGTGCATGCTGTAGGTGATTGTAGCCAGAATGCTTTCATCTCATATTAGATTTGTATTAAATTTCCTTGACATTTTGAACTCCAAACGCTAGAAATAGAAATTAGAAAGCAATGCAATGCAATATTGCTTTAGAGATTTTATTTTATTTTGTTATCCAAGTATTGCTTTTCTTTATACATAATACTAAGGGAGCATTTATATTTACAGTCGAGAACGGATAAGTGGAAAAGTCGCATAAGTGCAACGACTCTAGAAACCCCTAGCCTTTTTACACGATTTCTATACAAATTTGTTCGTATAAGTGCAAAACGTATAAGTGCAAATTTCTCATAAGTGAACAATTTTTCAAATCCCCGAACAAAGTTTTCCATTTTTTTTTAAACGGATTGCAATTCAGGACAAAAATATTAGGGAGCTTATAATTATCAGAAATTGATGATCCAGCATCCAGGCCACCCGGACGAAGTCGTCATTACTCGCCGAGAAGTTCTACCTTCTCTTGATACTGTAAAAAATTATTTGGATAACAATTTAGTTTCGTTTAGTTCGTTAATTCAAACCTAAATTAACCCTCAACGACCCATAAGTGGTATCCGGGTACGTTTTGGACATTCAAACCTAAATATTTTTTTTCCATATCTTTCCATGTCATTGATGGCCGTATTAATAGGTCCGTTTGAAATGCAAAGGGTCTTTCAAAAAAATGTGCACATACTCTATGTCGTCCAGTAATATTTTCTAAAAAAATATGTTTTAGACACATGACGTGATTTTCCACTACTGACGCAATTTTTTCTTCTGCGTTTTGGTAGCTGTGTTTGGACATATTTTAGAATAAAGTCTTTCTGTCTGTTATAGTCGGAAAATCCCCAATACGTTTTACAAATTTCTTGTCTGTCGACCTCAGAGAAATAGTTTGAGCATTTGAACTTACAGTTGCCACAATCAATGGGTTTTGGAGCTTTGGCCGGATGGTTATTTTTTTTGGTTGTATAGGCGAGACATTTCGCTCGACAAGATTTTGCTACATTGGCATTCCAGGTTTCTGGGTGATTTTTTCTACGCCTTGTTAACACTTTCTTGTCACTTTCAACCATATTATCTGAAAAATCAGAAATGTCAGAATCTTCTGGGTCTAAATTGGGTTGAAAAGTTGGGTCTTCATTTGAATCTCCACTGAAGTCTTTCTCTTCATCACTAGTGCAATAGTAGTCGACAAGTCGAAGTGAGTTGTTTTCCATCTACAAAAAGTCAAAGGGAGTTTAGGATTCTATGTGATTTGTGCAGCAGAAATTAAAAATATAGTTGTGACTTGCATCTATTTCAATTGGTTCGGTCACCTCATCCTCGTTCATATCACACTGCACTTCATCAGTAGCATGTCTTTCCTTTGAATCTACGCTACGGACCTTAAGAAAGAATGTATAAAGAAATCAACATTGTATAGTTTTTATCATAGAAACCTTGAATTTCGTCTGATTTCAAAATAATAATATAAATCTTGTAAATACACTTACATGGTTTGGATTTAAAGCATCAAAACTACTTGTAGCTCCAGATTGCGATAGCTCACACACGCTATTAGACTTACCATCAAACAAATCTTGTTGGGCAAGAATTTTGGATTTATAGTTCTATAGCAAGGATACTATGGATTATTATCCTTGGTTTTAAATAAATATAAAAAACCAAACAAGACGCCACATAGACACGACATGAAACTTTAGTACTTACGAGATTATCAACAGTTTCGTTATGCCTCTGTTTGTTCATTGCCAATTCGGCCAAGTATCTTCCTCTTGAATTATTCATAATAGAATTACAACATTTCAACCAATATCAATCAATAAACACTTCACAATAAACTTTCACTTTGCAATAAGCTTGTTTCTAAAAGAATTTTTATTTTCGCCTTGCCGTAACCGAACATAAGAATCAAAGCATACTTCGTTTTCAGACGAAAACCGTTATTTTTTTCAAACTGAAGTTCATTAAGTGCGTCTATGGTATACAGTGTCGCCAAGTAAAATTCATTAAGTACGTTCATGATTTTTTCCTGCCGTAAGTAAGAACCTAAAAAATTACAGTTGATGAAATTTAATAATCTGAAACTGGTGTTTCGGATCGTTTAATGAACATAATGACTTTTTCTAGCGATAGATTAACGAAAAATATGGTATTTGGTGATATAAATTCATTTTGGCTCAAATGTGCACTTAGTGAGTTTTACCTGTCAACCGACGAAATAAAAGTATGCGTACATACATATGTACAATGTACATATGTCTGTATATCAGCTAGATATAATGGCTAAGAAATATGAAATTCTAGATGTGGGAGATGGGCAGCTGAGTGCTTATTATCTAGTTTGCATGCCTGGCGATGGTGGATCGTGTTTATTCCGTGTGATTGTGAACTCCGTAGAGTCAGATCGAACATTATGCAGTAGGAGTCGAACACTGGGAAGAGCTCAAGGCTTATAGCTGTGATGAGCACCGTTTAAAAATTATCTAAACTCTGAGGTCTACAGTCACGTCATGCTTCAGGTGGCCATTTATGGTTCAGTATGTTTATTGGTCGCAGCGCTGAATATATTCTTCAACACATTTGAAGCATAATATAGAAGACTAAAAAGTGTTACTTCTAACTGCATCATTGAGGGATACACTTTCCTGTCGAACGGAAATCCTACCTTCACTTAAAGGTTGCATTTTTTGTAGTGGAGAGTGTGGTTAGAAAAAAAAACTTGACTTTAGATGGCACTATAGCTCGGGGTGAACCTGAGCCTGCTTCTCGCAACTATTTGTGTGTGCTTGCTGTATTTTTGCACGAATGGAAGGGACCTACAGTTTTTTGCCGACTCCGAACGGCGAGTTGAGAAGCTGATTGACAAATGATACTCTTTGATTGCTTGTCAGACATTCGAAAGATGTGGCACCGTGAAAAAACTTTTAGGTTTTGGACCCGGACTGGGATTGAACCCGGGCAGCATTGCGTAGTAGTATAACGCACTTACTATTACACCACGGTACTCTGTAAAATAGTTTTCTATTTATTTTGATACATACCCACTTTAAATAAACATACCAAATTCTTGGACAGGGTTTTCATAATTTTTGTTTAGAATCCTGAACTTAATTACTAAACCGCCCATGTGACTTTGAACGTAAACAATATGATACTTAATTTTTTTTTTTATTTCGTTTGATAATTTTGTATGAGTAAAAGGATGGTCTCTTTTAATTACAGAAATTCGCCGCAGTACTGGAGTCTTTAGAGACACCATTCCAAATAATCTCATTTATGAGTCAATAAACGATGTGTATGAGATAGAGAAAGATCCAAGTGCAGCCAACATAAAATGAGAGGCATTGCAGGAGGAAGGATTCAAGATGGTCGTCCTACCAATTTAGAAAGTCAAAGAGCCCAATAACGACAGCTATTATATAATATTGCTTTCAATATTGAAAATAATGAGCCTTGTTCCAAAAAAATTTGTTTGTAAACAATTCCTATTATAAAAAATGTTCAATATCAAAAACTTCGTTTTTTTTCTTTTACACAAAAAACAAAGCACTTGCCTCATAATTGATTAATATTATTTGCTTACGTTTACAAAGTTTACAGTTTTAGCAAAAATTTATTAATTTATTTATCTTACAATAATTGAAACGCTAAATGCACAGCAGAATAGAAATTGATAGAAATAAGTTCGCTTCTTCGCCAGAGAAAAAAAGTGATCAAGAAAGATGTATCGAATGAACTTCTCCATGCATGAATTTTAGAGCCTCATAAACCTATTCACCAAGCGATATTAGTGCGAATATATGAGCGCTCATGTGTTGTCACTAGACTTGCCACCCGTCCTCCTTTGAGGAGGACAGTCCTCCTTTGTAGGGTGATGTCCTCCGTCCTCCACAAAAAGAAAAATGTCCTCCACACACATAGTTACTAAAACAAAATCTAATTCCTTTCACTTCTCAAAGAGTCAATGAGTACGATTTTTATGATGACATCAAGAGCAATAATGAGCTGCTCCAATTATCGAGAGCCAATGACTATGTTTCAAAACATAAATTTCGCTATTATCCTGACGTATGTTTATTTACTCAAGCAATGGGTCGTATCGTATGCTAAAAGATGAGCACGAGCTCGGAGTCAGAGCTGACGAGCTTGAACTCACATGTGAGATCGATTGTGTAAGGCGGAACTCGGACTCAGTTTCATATTATGCCAAAAAAATGAGATCGTTCTCAACAGCTCTGCCTTGATGGCTTTGAGTCAGAGCTCAAAGCTCTCTGTCTTATTTAGTTGTGACAAGAATAGGAAAGATAAAAATGTCTTCTGAGTGTGAAATAGCGTGTGGTTTTCAGCGGTGAATTAATACTTTCATAAATTGTCGTTTAAGAACTGAGGGAAAATAAAATTTTGCTCGAAAAACCACAATTACCAATGTTGAATGCAATGAAGAGGGATGCAGTGCTTCAAATTTTATCTGTTTATAAAAACCAATTTGGTGAAGACATAAATAAAAAAAAAATAAATAAATAAAAAACAGCCAAAAAGAAATATCGTGTAAAAAGCAGAACAGATGTCAAGAAAACCTGAAATAAAAAAATTATTCTCTAAGACTGTAACGAATGGAAGAAAGACAGCGGATGGAGGGGTAAACAAAAAATGTCTGATATAGAATTTATAAAAAAAATGCAGAACCCAAAACCAGGCTAGTGGCAAACAGGCAAAAAAATAAATACGTTCCGTACCCACGCACCACTGTCACATCCGCGTGTCTTTCGCAGCCTTCCCACTCCTATGCTACCCTTAGAACCCAAGACCACAGGACTCCTTGGGCCCGTCCAGGCAGCAGAGAGGAAAGGGGGTTCGACTCTCTGTGGCTGGAGGCATGCTTGCTCCGCCAAAGGCTAGCTCGTCGGAATGGGGGGGGGGGGGTCCTTGCCACAGATCCTCGGGAAAAGGAGTTGCTAAATTTAAATTATTTTAATAACAGATAGAAATATTCAAAAAAATCGAAGAGAATCGCAGCTAACATCATTAATTACAAGGGATTTGAAGAAATCAAAAAATTTGTTTTGCGTTTTTCCATGAAGTACGTTTTTGCATGTAAAAATATAGCAAAACTGCAGAGACTGCGTTCATCTATATAAAGGGTGATTTTTTAAGAGGTTGAGAACTTTTTTTAAAAAAAAAACACAAAAAATTCGAAAAAATGAATGAAATATTTATTTGAATCGATAGTTTGAACCTTGCAATTTAATGATTAAAGATAATTTCATGCAAATGTTGACCGCGGCTGCGTCTCAGGTAGCCCATCCGCTGAGTCCAATTTTGGCATACTCTTTCACACATATCGGCCGGTATCTCACGAATGAATGCATGGATGTTGGCTTCCAGTGCGTCAATCGAAGCGGGCTTGTCCCTATAGACATTTGCCTTGACATACCCCCACAAAAAATAATCTAATGGTGTCAAATCGCACGATCTAGGCGGCCAATTGACCGGCCCGAAACGTGAAATTAACTGTTCACCAAACTCGCCTCGCAATTGCGCCATTGTTTCGCGTGCTGTGTGGCATGTGGCACCGTCTTGTTGAAACCACATATCATGCAAGTCAAGAACTTCCATTTCGGGCAAAAAAAAGTTTGTTATCATCGCTCCTAACTGCTGGGAACGGCGCCGAATCGACATTTCGCGGTCTTCTGTCACACTAGCTGATACGGCCGCAATATTTTCTTTACTACGCACAGTACGTAAACGTGTTGGTGGTTTAATGTCCAACAAAGTAAATTTGGTGCGAAATTTGGTCACAATCTTCCGAATAGACTGCTCAGAAGGTCGAGAATGCCGATCATAAAATGGAAGCAGCGCGCGATGAACATTTCGAACCGAGCACGAATTTTGATAGTAAAATTCAATAATTTGCAAGCGTTGTTCATTTGTAAGATGATCCATGGTTAAATTGCAAACCAAACTGAAGCTGTTTGACAGTGACACAAGGTACTAAACACACGTCAGCTGTCAAAACCAGTGTTGCCAAAACCAAACCAGCTAAAAAATCACCAATTACATATATAAAAATGGTGTGAAAAATGTACAGTAACTCATCAATTGAGAACGGCTAGGCCGATTTGGCTCAAATTTTTCTTTGAGTTGTTCGTAGTTGCCAGGAAAAGGTTTTTACGAAAGAAAATTTCGGGAAAACCCTCCGGAAAAGTTGGAAAATTGGAAAAATCTAAATGTATGGAATTTTGTGTGCAATTGCTCCGGAATGGCTTTTCGAATGGAAAAATATAAAATTTTCCTTAGTGGAAAACTTGGAAATTCCCGGAAAAACGCGAAAAATTTTATCGCATGATTTGATGTAAAGGTGGAAAATTCGTTGTGAAGCTTGGAAAATTTCGGATAATTGTGAAATTCATTGTGATAAAAGACGTCTTGCGTTCATTTTGGGTGGAGAAGTAAAGGAGATAAATAATAGATGGCGCTGTGCTGCGATCAATGCCACAACCCGATAGATGGCGTTATACGGCTGTGCGCAATTTGACAATTTGAGGCAATTTTTTATTGAGCAAATGTGCTATTTTTCTTGCTGCACTTGATGCGAGTTTTGCGTATTATTACAATAATTCCGGATAGTCATATATCGCGCTACACAAACGCAAACGGTACAACCATTACGATCCATTGTTCAATTCAATGCGATATTTATCATTTCGATTATTTTTTTCAGAAAATAATTTAAACGACTTTCTTTGTTTTTTAGAGAGAGCTATTTGCTTGACTAACGCCTCCTATTAGACGATCAAACCTTGGACGACGTACACGAGACGATTTGGTGGGGCTATGATATTTCTCTCCGGAGATTTTAGTCAAACGCTTCCCGTCATCCCGAAATCTACTGCTGCCCATGAACTTAATGCGTGCCTGAAATCGTCGTCTTTGTGGCGGCATGTCAAGAAGTTGAAATTGACCACGAACAAGAGAGCCGCATTGCAGAACGACCTGTCGGCTGCTGAATTCTCGAGACAACTGCTGGCGCCTGGCAATGGCCAAATTCCTCTTGATGTTTCCCCTGGATTGATATCGCTCCCGGCAAATTTTTGCGAGTTCATATCATCGCTGGAGGAACTCATAACCAAAGTATTCCCCGACATTGCACAAAATTATAAAAATCTCGATTGGATTAGTGGACGAACGAAAGATAGATAGACAGACATACAAACAGATAGACAGGCAGACAGACATATAGCCGGACGGACAGACAGACAGATAGACAGACAGATAGATAGAAAGACAGACAGATAGACAGACAGACAGATAGACAGACAAGTAGATAGATAGACAGATAGACAGATAGACAGACAGACAGACAGACAGACAGGCAGACAGACAAACAGATAGATAGATAGACAAACAGAAAGATATGTATATAGATAGACAAACAGACACACAGACATTTCATTTTGATTTTTGTACATTCATGAAATTAATTCATTTTGAGTATTTATTTTCTCACTTACTTAGTTGGCGCTACAGCTCGAGGTGAACCTGGGCCTGCTTCTCGCAACCATTTGTGTGTGCGTGTTATATTTTTGCACGAATGGAAGGGACCTACAGTTTTTTGCCGACTCCGAACGGCGAGTTGAGAAGCTCAATCGTGACAAATGATACTCTTTGATGCTTGTCAGACATTCGAAAGAGGTGGGCCATGTGAAAAACTTTTAGGTGTTTGCGGCGGGATTCGAACCCAAGACCGCTGGCTCAGTAGTCCGACGCACTAACCACTTGCGCTACGGTGCCCAGTATTTATTTTACTTTAGTAAAAAACTGAATTTAATTCAGCTTATAAGTTGACACAACATTTATTAATTTTGAGGCGGTACGAAGTTCGCCGGGTCAGCTAGTTATTGTATAAAAACTGTATTTTTAATATATACGCTTGGTAACATTTGCGTCCAATAACGTAAACTTACAGTCGTACTGCTGTATAAGTTGTAAATGTTTTTATTTGGTTGCGGAAAGTTTACTGATGTGTAAGTTTAGGACTCATGTGAGTATTTTTGATAGATTTAAGTTATTTAACTTAACAAATTTATGAAAATTGTAGAAGATAAAAATTGGCTGTCCGAATTCTTTTTGGTGCAATAATGGGTATATGTGCCCCATCTACACACCCTAAGGCCTAAGACATTAGGAAACAGGTTGTTTCGCAAGTCTGCAAATAGATTCACTGTAGATGTTTGGCCGCTTCTTGAGTCTGATTAAATATTTTCTAATCACAGATAATAATTTCGGAATATGCCTTGAGATTGTATTAAATCTTTTCGAAAACAGTAATCTTTGCCTTCTGCGTATGTATTATAATTTTCCACCTTTCCAGCATTAAGAGCTGATAGTTTAAATTTGGACCATTCAGTAAATTTAAAATTACCCTAAAAATATGTTTTAGCCCCATTTTGAGACACACAGCAAACTCAGAAAAAAGCATCTGTCAAGTTTCTACTCACATTTTTAGAAGGGTATCAGTATAATTACTAATTTATTATAGCCGTGTTTTTTTTAAAGTGAGTACATACTTACCTGTGGATACAGAAAAAAAACGGGTATACTCACTTCTATACTCACTTTTTGTACAGCTGTTTTGTGATTTTTAAATTGTCACATTTCTACAAATTCTTGACATAAGCATGTCAAAATAAATTGTTTATCTATGTTTTCCAACGTTTTGATGGTCCATAGTTTGAAAATATAGATGCATATGTATTTAATTAATATATTAATATCAAATATTCAAATATTTAACATGAGTTTCAAATATTTACATTTTTGACTTTTGTTTTATATTTTTTGCTTGATATCTAAGGAGGCTACGTTCATAAGCACACACCTTTTTTTGTTTTTTGCTTTATAATTCACTCACGATAAATTGGTTAAAGGGATTTATGATTAAAAAAGCTACTACGGAGAACTATTTTGGTGCGCTATAATGTTACCCACAAATTCACCATACAAAGGGATTATAGTTTTGCATGTATAAAGGTATTATTATAATTTTTTTTTAAGCCTTTCAATTCAATACAGCAAGAAAAAATATGTTTTATCAAATGCTATCAATCTGACCATTATTTCCTAACAAAATAAGTTCATATTTATAAAATAAATGTATTTTAACCAATCAGAAAAAAGCACTGCATTTATCAACTTCATTTAAAAAAAAGGAAAACTTATGGACACATCCAATTACAAAGGCCAAAAACAAATTTTCCTCCAACGTTTAACCGATTTCAGCGCCATCGGTATTCAGAGTCTGAAACTGCTGTTTACTTGGAGAATTTTACCTAGTGTTATAGCAAGCAAGCAAGCGAAAAGCGAAAAGTGAGTATGTACTCCCTTAATAAAAAACACGGCTTATATTTGTATTTATCAAGTAATCACTAAAGCATTGTAACTTTGTTTGATGATTTTTTTTTGCATAACATGCTAAGCAAGATCTCAGAAAAGTGAGCAAATAGCTTGAATGCATCTTTTAGCATACGTATATTGGACCACCACTGTATTTGGATGCATCATTTTATATTTAGAAAAATACCTCATATGGTATAATCTTTTTCAGAAATAACAGAAACAACAGCACCGCAATCGATTTCCATTTTCAGCCATATGTATCCCATTAAGTTTCAACTTTCACCTCTATTTTTATCAATTCGATCTGTAATGAAATTAAGCTGAAATTCAGTTGTACATGAACTGAGTACTGCGTTGCCAGACGTCCCGATTTTTAGCCAAAAATTAAATGTCCCGCGCGGGACAGGCACAGTCCCGCTTTCAATAGATTTGTTCATTCCATACACCATCCATCAAGTCAACTGGTATGCTACTGCTTGATATTGAAAAAGCGTTTGATTCTGTATGGCACAGTGGCCTTGTGTATAAGATGTTCAATTTGAATTTCCCATCATTTCTCTGTAGAATTGTCCAAAGTTTTTTGTCCAGTCGTTGTTTTAAAGTGCACGTTAATGGTAGTGTTTCTAGTACTATTGAATTCCACGCTGGCGTACCCCAAGGTTCAGTCCTTGGGCCAGTGCTGTATAACGTATATACATCAGATTTTCCAACATTACCACAATGTGAAGCGGCAATATACGCTGACGACACTGCAATATTGTCGTCGCATGAGTTCAGTCTCAACATTGAGACGAATCTTAAAAATGCGGCCACAATATTATATAATTATTACAAAAAATGGAAAATCAAACTAAATGCTGAAAAAATGCAAGCTATCTTTTTCACGCGCAAAAGAAAATCTTGCTTTCTTCCGGCAAACCCTCTAACAATTATGGGATATCAAATAACATGGGAGCCTTCTGTGAGATATTTGGGTATTTTCCTTGACCCAAAACTGACATTTAGAGAACATAACAGGCGAACACTTAGTAAAATAAATATCGCTATTAAAATGCTTTATCCGTTTATAAACAGAAAATCTCTACTGTCTAATGAAAATAAAATTATTATTCATAAAGTTATTTTTCAGTCGATTTTGCTATACGGGTGCCAAGTTTGGGGTGATTGCGCTGACTGTTATATTAAAAAGCTGCAAATCTCCCAAAATAAATTATTGAAAATGATGTTGGATCTACCCTGGCATCACTCCACAGTAGACTTACATATGAGAGCAGGTGTTGATTTGATCTCCGATAGAATAAGAAAACTCAATAGTACATTCATGACTAGGTGTGAATTGTCCGACAATACACTCATAAATCAACTAAATGTTCTAGAACACAATATGACATGATGTACCATACTTATGCACTGTCAAACCATTTATATGTACAATGTATTATCTTAATTTATTTATTCTATGTATTATTTATTATTATTATGATTATGTTTATTAATTTATTTCATATTTGTTTATTTATTTTTCTTTGTTAATTTATATACTTCATGTTAACTTATTATCTTTATGTTTATCTATTTGTATACATATGTACATATTAACTTAATTTATATTTATTTATTTATTTTATTTTTTTGTTTTTTTATTTACTTAATTTATGTTAATTTATTTATTATATACTTCTGTTAAATTTTAATTTTGAAATCTAGTCATCTAATATTTGATCCAATTTATTATTTGTTTATTTATTTAGTAATATATTTATTTATTTAGTTGTTAAGTTATTTATTTATTTATTTATTTATTAATTAATTTATTTATTTATTTATTTATTTATTTATATATTTATTCACTTATAAATCTATTTATTTATTTATTTATTTATCATTTATTTATAAATACATATTTATATATTGGTACGCGTACCACACTTAAATTGAGGTTTTTTTTCGTTTTTTTTTGTCCTCAAAAACTACATTTAACATCTTTTCCATTAAAATCTTACATAGAATGGTTCAGAAGAAAAATATTATGTTAATATTAAATCTCTGTATATATCTGTAAATTGTGCGATAACGTATTATAAATTTTTCCAAACGAAATAAAATACAATACAATACAATACATACATCACCCTCAGACTAATGTCGAAAAATGAGTAGGGACACTCTGCACACATAAACATATGCACTATTTTATTCTAACACAATGCCACAATGGCAAATAACAAGCAACAGTTTCAGAAAAATTATTCCAAGAATATGTTTAAACTAGTCTCCTTTATATTAAGTGTCCTAACTTCAAACTGCTTTCCCGAACCCGGTTGTTCCCAATTGAATTTAAAATTGTCGGATGCCAGAAATAAATGTTCCGTAAATTTAATGAAAGCTGAATTACTCATCCAATTAAGTCTGGAGCTATCCTGTACAGAGTTCATCGACTATAGCCGTGTTTTTTTTTGAAACGTAGCTAGTCAGTAGTTGCTAGCAAAGTCAAATTTCACACGTAAAACAAATACAACAACCAGCTGGCTACAACTCTTGATTTTATCCGCAGCCAAAAGCAGCTGGCTAGGAATGTTGCGATATCTCATGGCAAGGTGGCGCTTAAAGCGATTTGTAGAACATTTGACAGATTGCCGTGTACGAAAATTATATAATTTCAATTACTAAATGATGTTTCACAGAAATAATCCACTTTATTATGATTTCATATCACTTTATGTAAATTATCCATTAAATAAATTACCGAAATTAATTGTTTTCACAACAAATAACAAAAAATCGATTTGGTTGAATGCCGAATACTTTGACAGTTCACACATAACAGCTGTTCGAAATCACACACACCAACTTGGAGGTAAGTCAGCTGGGTTCGGCTGGCTGGGAATCGTTTTAATGAACGACTGGCTAGCTACGTTTCAAAAAAACACGCCTTATATTTAAGAAAAAAAGGAGACTTTAAAAGAAGTTAAGTCTTCAGAGACATATAAATAAGTAATTATTACTTATTTGTATTCCTCTGAAGTCTTTTTGAGTGAAACACATAAATGGAATAGACGGGTTTTTTTTGGCGGCTCCAGCTATTGAGCTTTAAATACTTTAAACGCCCAATTGTTTTATATTCGACCGCCGTGGTTTGAGAACAGACTTGTTTTTAATCGATTTTGAGAAGTTTCTTATAGTTTTGTTTCTGATTTCGTGTACTAATGGAAAATCTTTTCGGTTGATAATTCATTAAAACTAAAACACTTAGATGGCATGCATCCTAAATTTTTAAAACTAATTTTATTGGAGATACTGCCTCACATAACTTACATATTTAATAATATATTAACATATTCCTCATACCCGCGATCCTGGCAAGCCTCAAAAACTGTCCCAATTCCAAAGTGTTCTGCCACCAGTAACAAAGAGTTCCGTCCGATTTCGTTATTGCCATTCCTATCGAAAGTTTTCGAGAAGGTAATTAGTCAACAGATTCACTTTTACCTCACCGAGTTCAGTCTTTTATCACCTCACCAATCTGGTTTCAGACCACAACACAGTTGCACCACAGCGTTGTTGAATCTAGTGGATGACCTTCGCACAGAAATGGATAAAAAGCACGCTACGACGCTGGTTCTACTTGACTTCTCGAAAGCCTTCGATACTGTGCACCACGATATACTGCTGCACAAACTAGGATACTTTTTCAACTTCCACTTCACGGCAATAAAACTAATCCAAAGCTACCTTAAGGGTCGTACCCAAGCGGTTTTTGCCAACAAAAAACTTTCGAACTTCCTCGAAACAAAAGCTGGAGTTCCACAAGGATCTATAATGGGTCCCTTATTGTTTACACTCTTCAACAATTACATCCCTTCAGTGCTTAAACACTGCAAGATACAAATGTACGCCGATGACGTACAGCTGCATTTAAGCTATCCAATAGGCCTTGTGGAAGATGCTTCACACCGGATTAATGCTGACCTCAGCTCGATAGTTTCATGGTCGCGCAGAAATAGGCTGAAATTGAATCCTGGCAAAAGTCAGGCAATTGCTATAAACCGGACGCCCTTATATGATAGAGAATTGCCACAGCTCGTGATTGATGGGTCAAATCTTAATTATGTCAGCAGAGCAAAGAATTTAGGTGTGACATTCAATAAAAAACGTACGTGGGACGACCATATAATAAATACAGTCCCTAAAATCTACGGATCTTTGCGAGCCCTCTACCAAACAGGAAACTGTCTTCCAGTAAACATCAAGGCGATGCTGGTAAAATCCCTATGCCATAAGACAGTGGAACTCGCTTCCGGTTACCATTAGAAGATCTGCAAACATAAGCGACTTCCAAAGACAACTTAGAGAATTCTACCGCACTTAAATGTTAAATGTTAAATGTAAATATTTAAAATATAAATACTTATAATACGTAGGGTACTAGGGTCTTATCTTTTTATTTATTTGTTTATTTATTCATTTATTCAATTATTATTGTTATTAATTAGTTTTATTATTATTGTAAAATAACCAAATATTTAATGTTGCACATCTAAAAGATTAATATATCTAAGTGTTAGCATATATGAAATAAATACAAATACAAATACAAATAAAGTCTAAAACTTACAGACAGTTATTGTTATTACTATACCTAGTAACGTATTTTTATCAAACAAATTTTTATGTCTTTCATCATTTTTAACTTAGTTTGAATCTCATATAAAGGGATAAGTAATAAAAAAAACTTGTGGGCACCGTAGCACAAGTGGTTAGTGCGTCGGACGTGGGTTCGAATCCCGCCGCAAACACCTAAAATGTTTTTCACAGTGGCCACCTCTTCCGAATGCCTGACAAGCAGTCAAGAGTATCATTTGTCAAGTAAAGCTTCCCAACTCGCCCTTAGGTCCCTTCCATTCGTGCAAAAATATAACGCGCACACACAAATGGTTGTGGGAAGCTAGGCTTGGTTCTACCTAGGACTGCTGAAGCCAAATATAGGGTTTTCCAATGAGAGGTGTTACTGTGAGTGGCCAGCTATTTCGGTAGCTGTCACTTTTGAAGCTTTTATTCTTTGACATTTGACAAGTAGAAACTACGCCATTACTAAAAATGGAACGATACACGCTTCAACAACGCATAGAAATTATTAAAATTCCCTACAAAAATGGTGAAAATCTTGCAATCACAGTTCGCAAAACTAAAGCATTTTTTGGTCGTCGTGAAGCACCTTGTCGGACCGCAATACAGAAATTGGTGGGAAAATTCGAGCTGTTGGGACAAGTTAGTGATGTGACGAATAAAATCCGTGCACATCGCTCAAGAACAACTGAGAATATTGCTGCTGTAGCCCAAAGTGTTGAAGAAAACCCAGGTTTGTCCATTCCTCGTCGTTCTTTGGTATTGGGCATTCAACAAACGTCATTACACCGTATTTTGCATAAAGACTTGGGTCTTAAGGCTTATAAAGTTCAGTTAACACAAGAACTCAAGCCGGCCGATCATCAACAACGTCGTGTCTTTGCTGATTGGGTCCTTGAAATGCATGAAAATGATCCGGAATTCCATCGAAAAATCATCTTGACTGATGAGGCCCATTTCCACCTCGGTGGCTACGTCAACAAGCAAAATTGTCGCATCTGGGGCTCGGAAAACCCAAGAGTTATTGTTGAGAAGCCTCTCCATCCTCAACGTGTGACTGTTTGGTGCGGTCTATGGTCCGGCGGGGTCATTGGACCTTACTTTTTCGAAAATGAGGTTGGATCAACAGTTACGGTGAATGGATTGCGCTATCGAGAGATGCTTAATGATTTTTTATGATCGGAGTTGGATGGCATTGATCTGGACAACGTTTACTTTCAACAAGACGGCGCTACGTGCCACACAAGCAACGAAACCATTGATCTTTTACGGGAAAAGTTTCCGGACCGTGTTATCTCTCGAAGAGGTGATCACAATTGGCCACCGAGATCTTGTGATTTAACACCTTGCGACTTCTTCCTTTGGGGCCACGTGAAAGATAAGGTCTACGCCAACAGCCCAGCGTCGATTCAAGACCTCAAAGATAAAATTCGTGAGGCTATCGAGGACATAGGGCAGCCACCTTGCGATTTGGTTATGGAAAATTTCATGAAAAGGATATGGTCCTGTATGCATGCTCGTGGTGGCCATTTGGCTGATGTTGTTTTTCATTATTAACGGCATACCTTCCTCTTTATTATGAAATAAACATCCGATCATTTATCTCAAAAAATGGCATTTTTCTTTGAATACCAATATAACACCTCTTATTGGAAAACCCTTTATATTGCTCGATGTTCAGTGAATATTGTTGAAAAGCATAGAAACTCGCTTTGCTTGGAGAATATTGATTTAATTGTATTTCTCGAAAATATCCGTCTCGACTAGGACCAATTTTGGGATCGGTTATGATCTCGCGTTTTGGGATGCTAAATAAATACCCACGCTTATGATTTATGAGATCGATCTCAGGCAATCAAGCATTTGCTCATCTTTTTGCATAAGAATCTTCGCGCAAGATTCCTCCTATCTCCATTATGCAGCTTAAACTTAGATTCGTCGGAAAAGATAACATTGTTCCACATGTCTTGAATCCAATTAAGATGTTTCTCAGCCCAAATAAATCGTTTTCTTCTGATTCTTATTGGAAAATCCGGCTCTAGTACTGGCTTGAGTGCTCTAAGTCCACCTTTTACTGAGCCTGCCGAAATTATTGTTTGTCTAGCTCGAAAGAGTTCATTTTTAATATCCACTGAAGTCTTGAACCGATGCCAACAGTTTTAGAGTCCTCTTTTTTGGAGTCCATGAGCCTTTCCTTCTGCTGGTACATAGTCCCGGTCTCAGGATATTTTTTTTAAATTCCATGCCACAGTTCGTTGAGCAGCATTAAATCTTTCAGAAATTTGACGGTTTGTCAATTTCAGACCTGACAGACATAAAGTATAAGATTTGCACTTCGAACTGATTTTTTCAATTTTTTTTGTTGTTTTCTAATTACTTTGGTTCATCTTGGACGGCTATCGCGAGCTAAATGCACCTCTAATTCATAATTCCATCGACTTTTGTGCACTAACTGAACGACATTTTGCTGCATAGTGCAAAAACATCGTAGCTCTCATAAATTCCAAGAAATGCCATCGGAAAGAGTAGGAAAAGGTTTGACCAAAATTTTTCGAACAGCACTGTACCTATATTCAAACTATTTACAGCATAATTAATAAAAATGTTACATCAATTAATTAGAAATTATATTAACGAGAAACTAAAATATTTTTTTTTACAGACAAACAACAAGATG
Source organism: Brachyopa scutellaris (assembly GCA_949775065.1). Taxonomy (NCBI): domain Eukaryota; kingdom Metazoa; phylum Arthropoda; class Insecta; order Diptera; family Syrphidae; genus Brachyopa; species Brachyopa scutellaris. The sequence continues at coordinate 7,288,509 of OX459116.1, forward strand.
CCCCGAATCGGTCCCTATAGACACTAACGTCAGCAGTAGTCCGATAGTAAAAATTAAAGTGTGCCGTAAAAGAATGGCACTGAAGTCGGATAGTACTGACTGTTATCAGCTTATTGACTGCATGTTTAAATGCCAGCGTTTTAAAACAGTAAACAGTAGACACTTCACAAAGCATCATCATCATCATCATCACATTCTTGGATATCAATTTGAACAAGAAATATTAGTACTTGAAGGAGAACACGAATTCCAGCAGCGACGCCGACTATTCAAATACAATAATAAACGGTGTAATTGTAAAATAAAAAAGACACCATGTCATACAGCAAAAAGCAACAGTGGTGTCGATAGTGAAACTAAACGAAATGCCACAAACTCGTCCTGCCACTTTCTTAACATAAATTGTTCCTCTGAAATATGTGCCGCGATGATAGCAGGCGTATGGCGATTTATATCACCACTGACAGTATCAACAACAACAACAACAACAGCAACAACAACAATAACAACAACAACCACATCAGAAAAATCTTACTATCCGAAAGAATGGCCAGCGTTTTGTCCGTCGTCAATGGAAACGTCATTGTCCGCACGATCGCCGCGCTTCCCAGTGCATTATGACAGTTTCGATTGGACCGCAACTGAAACAGAATCCAAATTTTGTGATATTCAAAGTAATTATTTGAAAGAAAATGTGAATAGTAAAATTAAGCTACTAACTTATAAGAAAAAACAGTCAGCACCACAACCACATCGTAAACACGTTCATCCTGAGTCATCGTCTAGTTATTTTTATTTGCTTATGATGTTTGTTATGGTAGTCCAGGGAATCGTTCAGTACATCACCGCTAGTTTAAATCGAATACGACGCAAAACTCACTTTCTACTGCCAATCTTATTGCTGTTGCAACTTCTTATGGCGGCGCCACTTACAAATTGCACTAGTCCTCCAAATCAAACAATAGAGGCGGTCGCATCGCTCACCTCCTCATCCTTCATGTCATCTGTGGCTGCAGGTTCGGGCATAAAAAACTCACCACTCGGCGAAACAATTCCAGTGGCATCAGGCAGAACGTCGGCCTCACCAGCTACATCTAGAGGAGATGATGAAAAAGTACCTGAGCAAAGAGCTCATCAATATCAGGTGTCGGCGGTCTCGCATCATCGATCCGGTGGCAGTAGCATTACTAGTTACATCAGCCATGAGGGTAAAATACGACGTAATCCAAACTTAAGTTTCATCAGCAGCGGCTGTCATTCGTGTCGGATGCGTGAGCAGGTGAAAGCCGATAATCTAGAATCAATTAAGAAGCATATTTTATTGCGGCTTGAGATGAAAAGTTTGCCAAATATCACGGCTCCGCTGGTGCCACATACTATAATTGAAAATTTTTACAAAAACCACAGTCACTTTGGTGGTAATAATAAGTCTCCATCAGACGGCGGCGACAGACCGAATGTGGACAGAAGTAGTTTAGTGTACACGTCACTTTCTATGTCACAATCGAAGGGCTTCGGAAACGACAGATCCAAAGTTAATGAAAATAAAATGCAGGGGGATGATCCAAATACCTACGCAGACGATTACAGTGAAGTTGAAGGAGAAGATGATAAGAAAGATGAACAGCTCTATTCAAATAATTTTGAGAACGAATTCTTCTCTATTGTGAACAGCATGTATGTGTTTCCAACAAGTGAGTATACATATGATAAGATAGATAAATATACATAAATTATTTAATTAAATGTGTAGAAAAGGTTTAAGCTCAAGTACCCTTAACGCTTTTGGCAATATTGTCGTCGCTTTGTTCTCCTCTCTGTTGCCCGGGGAGGACCACAGCAAACGCTAAATGTGCAGAGAAGCAAATTTTGTTGGTTTTAGCCCAAAAACTAGTCTTTCAATCTATCGAACCTGGGTAATTTACCGCAATATAATAGTTGACATGAATTTAAAAATTATACAGTGTTCCACAAAAGTCTGCGTACAGCACGAGCATTTTGGGAAACAAGTCCCGTATTAATACTGTTATGATGCTAAAATTACAAAAAAATGTATATAACATTAATAGAAAGTTTGTTTAATAAGTTTCGATAAAAAAAACTAAATTCTTTATTTTATTTATAAATTACAGCAAAAAAACATAATAAACTTTATAAATTCCTTCCACAAAAGTCTGCGTACACTTGCAAAAGAAATAAGAAAAGTATTAAAAACTGCATCAAAAACTGTGTAAAAGTTTTCATTTTAATGACTGCTTTTAAACGATCTTGCATGGAGCTTACAAGCCTTTCTGTATAAGAACTGTCAATATTGTTCCATTCCGATAATATAACGTCCTTTAACTGCCTCTTATTTCTTATTTCGTGGGTACGAATCCTTTTTCAAATGCATCCCACACATGCTCAATCGAATTTAGATCCGGGCTTTGTGGAGGGGTTACTAAAAGGTGTGGGGTATTAAATGCTAGCCACATTCGCACATTATACGTTGTGTGCTTCGGGTCATTATCTTGCTGGAAGTAAAAATTATCTGGAATGCTAAGCTGTGCTGCGCTTTCTTTGAGTTTATTTTTGAGGACATTTATGTAAACATCGTCCCCTCGATAACTTCCAGCTTACCAATGCCCGAAGCCGACATGCAGCCCCATACCATTAGTCCTCCACCGCCATGCTTTACGGTTTTTATTGTACACTTTGGATTTAGTGATTCTCCTTCCTTTCGCCAAACCCTTACACGACCGTCAGAGCCAAATATGTTATATTTAGACTCGTCGGAAAAAATGACCCTCCGCCAAAATTCTGGAGTCTCATTTAAATATTTTTTTGCGAACCGAAACCGACCAAGAGTATATATGTTTTAACTCCTCATTTAAGAGAAGAGCGAGTTCGTCGAGGTTCCTAAATGGCTTCGCTAAATGTAGTTGGACATCATCTGCATATAAATGTACGGAAGCATATTTGCAGACTGATGGAAGGTCATTGATAAACATACAGAAGAGTATCGGTCCTAAAATTGAGCCCTGCGGCACTCCCTGTTTGAATTCTTTCAGTGAAGAACAACGTTCACCAACGACCACCCTTTGCGATCTACCGGAAAGATAACTACTTATTAGTTTTACTGCCCTTTCACCAAGACCAAAATTGTTCACAAGCTTCCAACAAAGGATTCGATGATCAACTCTGTCAAAAGCCTTCGAGAAGTCTAGTAAACAAAGCAACGAAACATAGCCCATATCATAATCTTGCCTTATCTCCTCAAGTAGGTTCACCATAGCTGTGGAGCAGCTGTGGTTAGATCTAAAACCAGATTGCTGGGCATACAGTAACTTATCGAGCGTTAAATGTTCCGTTATTCGTTTAGCAACTATTCTCTCGAAGACCTTTGACAGACACGGTAGAATGCTTATTGGTCTAAAGTCAGCCGGACAAGTTGAGTTAGCTTTCTTTGCTATAGGCAAGACTCTTGCAGTTTTCCAAATCTGAGGAAAAGTCGATGTAATTATGCACCAGTTAATCACATGGGTGAGATGGGAGACAATATACGGCAATAAAAGTTTGATGAAACGGATTGGTAGGCCATCCTCACCTATAGAATTAGACTTAATAGCTGTCACGCATTGGATAACACTTCGACTTCTGTAGCAACTGCAAAATCTTCTAATGCTGGCACCAAGACAGCAAGGTCTTCTCTCCGATTGAGAACAGAGGAGCTAGTGCTGGGCTCATCAGCAAGGAAAATATTATTTAGTTCATCAGGATCGAGAACACATTTAGAGTCGTAGTTACTGCTGGAGATGCCAATTTTGCGTAAGTTATTCCAAAGTTTCTTCGCAGGGGGGGAGGTGTTCAATTTGGACGCATAAAAGTTTTTCTTAGAGATACGCACAATGGAAGTTGTGTAGTTACGCGCCGCTTTGTACGCAGACCAGTTCGCATTAGATGGTCTACGCTTCCATTTGCTGTATAATTTTTTCCTAATTTTTATGGACCTAACTACCTCAGACGAAAACCAAGGACAAGCTTTGTTTTGTATTTTAACGGTTTTGATTGGTATGTATTGATCATACAATTGTGCTAGGATTGATTGAAAAACTCTTACTATGGCATTCGGGTCAGCATTTAATCGACACTGCTCCCATGGAGCAGAAAATGTGGCAACTTGAAGTGCATTGGCATCGATGGAATTAAAATCTTTAAATGAAAAGGTATCTGGCACAGCAGTTTTACACAGATGGACATCATATGTACAGAAAAGTAGATCATGATCTGATACATCAAATGATAACTGATCAAACAGAAGAACAAGCAACGGATTAGAGACAACAACAAGATCAAGAAGACTAGGTGCATTATTTTTTGCGAAGCGTGTAGGGTAAGTAGTATTTATAATTTCCATTCCTACTGAAGAAACTGAATCCTTCATTTGGAAAGCGAGCGAGTCATTTTTTAATAAGTTGACATTAAAATCACCACAAACAATTATGTGTTCATAACGTGCACAATATTCAGAGATAACTGAGAAGAGAGGCAAGTGGGAGCAGTTTCTGTTATTACTATAAGCGCACGCAACAACACTTTTGGTGTTGCAATCGTGTAATTCGACTAAAATATATTCAATTTCATTGCCACTAGACTTAGCGACAATATCACATTTTATATTAGATTTACAATAAATTGCCACACCGCCACCCATAGTATCAGTTACTCTATCATTCCTAAAAAGGTTGTAGTTTGGGATTTTATAAAGCGAGTCAGGTGAAAATGGCTTAAACCAGGTTTCACTTACACAAATGACATCAACACAGGAACTATTAAACAAGTATTTCAAATAATCCAATTTATGATCGTTTAAACTCCGCGCATTTAAATAACAGACTTTGATTCCCTCGTAACACTTCGATAGAACATTTAGCATAGTGTACGTTGATTTCTCACTCACACTGTATCGATTTCCCAACATTGAGACATCCATTAAAACAAGAACAAAAGTGCATTCCAAATAGCGAAGGTGTAAAAGAATAGAAGAGATGTTAAAAAAAGAGAGGGAAAATGCAAAGGAAACGATAGAAAAAATGCAATAAGAGAATAAGCTTACTTTATAATTATAATACGTAGCCAATATCATTGATTAGTCTCAGCAGCAGCAATCAGATCATCGGTACTTTCAATGAGAAAGCTTTTTCCATTCGCCGACTTCTTAACATACACAAAACCATACTTCGAGTAGACAGCAAAAAATGGAATTGAAAGGGAAAAACTAGTACTAAAGGATACTTTAGCTAAAAATGGCTATAAAAATTTGCTGTTCTCAAAAAATTACTTCAAATTGGCAAAATATTGCCAATATTGACACTTTGAGATGGGTATATCTAAAAATTCTGACGTCCTAGAGCAATTCTGTTGCCAGATTTAGATTCAGCGTCAAATAATCTACAAGAAATGATGTGTCTCATCCTGACACCAAAAAAAAATTAAATTTTGTTCCCCTGTGTTATTGATATATTATATTTAAAATGTTGTAACGCTAATTTTACAGATGACACGCACTCCTCGCAATTCGAAATAATAATAATTATTCAATCTTGATTAAGCCATGTCCCCCAGGTTATCGGAGGATATTGAACACATTCTTTGTGATATTGTCAGGATATTGCTCGTTCTCGAAAGATTTTTTTAGGGAATGACTTCTTTAACACACTGGAAGAAGCTGGCCACAATAAAATCTTAAAATTTTGCAGGAAAATTAAATGTTTTGACGGAAATATTTTGGTTAAGATACCATCATACGATGGTCTCAGGGGATCGCAATGGGCCCATTATGGTGCCTTGTGTTTTGTGATGCCTCAGCCTCATAATCCATTTCAACCTAACCTAATCTAACATAGCCATGCCCCGCGGAACCCAATTGACCATGGAAGGATGGGAAGTTATTGCTATACAAAGAGAGCATGTAAAGCAGTCAATTGCTTCGAAGGTACGTCGATCGGTTTCCGTTGTGTGTGATTTCCTCAATTTGGGTGAAAATTAGGGCTCTGCTAGATGATCCGATCCGGTCGACCAAGCTATTTCACGCAAAGTCAGGCGAATGCCGGTCAGGTAAGGCGCGTGTTGGAACTTCTAGTAGCTGTTAGAAAAGTGCAGCAAGTGTTGAAGTACACTGTCCCGCTGGTTTCAGTTTTTATTGGCGTCATTTGCGAGACAAAAAAGCAGTAAAAATTACCCGGCACTCCGGAAGTGGAAGTGCCATGGTTTGAGATCCCTTTGGGTATCATGGAAAAATCACTTTGATATGGCTACCAGGCAAAATTAATGGTGGGAAATACAGAGAGATGCTCGAATATGCTCTAGACGAATTTGGAAAAATTCCGGCAGGTGAAAACTTTATTTTACCAACAAGATAATTCATACGGCAAAAATAGTCCGCGAATAGTTGGAAGTCAGCGGAACAAGGTGTTTGCCGTGGCCATCATGTAGTCCCGATGTGAAACCAATCGAAAACATGTGGGGGATCATGGCTAGAAAGATTTATATGGGAGGCAGTACAGGAATGTGAAAGAGCTAAAAACACAAATATCCCAGGCATGAATCGAGATCAATGGAGAAGTTCTGTTAAACTTGATAAATTCTATGCATAATAGAATTTTCGAAGTTATGTAGAGCCGATGAGATTGTTCGAAGTACTGAGTTACAGTTTGATAGGTAAAACCCAAGACTTAGTCATGTTAATGCTTTAATTTCTTACTGTTATAGTTTTATACAATAATTTTTTTTTATGTTTTCGAAGTTCATTAACCTAAGAAACTATCCAAGATGATCAAGAGTTTTGTTTTTCAGTTGCTTTGCTATTTATTGAAAAAAGTGAACTTTTTTGAAAAAAAATCTTGAGGCTGCAGTCCAAATAAAACAATTGAGTTTTAGAGTCTTAACAGGCTAATAGTTGTTTTTGATGTTGGATTTGTATCGTTTCTTTTTTGTACTCCCCTTAGACACAAAATACTCCCCTGTAAACGTCTAAAATACTCCCATTCGAATTTTCTAAACGGCAGTCCTGATCTCCAGTCAGGTTTTCGAGCTGGACATAGAAAAACTCAACACCCTTGCAAGATCCTGCACGGTAAATCTGCTCTGGGTACCTGGCCACAACAATATACCACCGGGGAACGAAAGAGCGAATGAACTTGCAAAGACCAGTGGCGAAAGACGTAGAAAACCTCACAGTAAATACTATTGGTACGGCGATACAAGCAGTTAAAACTGCCCATAGCCTGTCTTTTGCAAAACGTCACACACAAATGTGAGTCAGATCCAACCATGCAAGGCTGCCAAAGAGATGGTGGAATTTCCAAATCCATTGCGGGCTAGGAAATTACTGAATTTGGGCAGAGCACAAATCAAACTGTTGATTGGGCTATATACGGGACACATCAACTTAAACAAATATGTTAACCGACTGAGACTACTGCAGCACAGCACCTGCCCGGGTTGCGAAGAAAAAGATGAAAGTTTCAAACACTTCCTCTGCAATTGTCCTGCTTTATGTTCAACTAGCTGACGCGTGCTCGCCTTGCTTCGCCCCCCGGCCGCTGTTAAGGCAAAACAAATTGTATTGGAGATGAGTGCCGAATTATTTTTCACCCACTTAGAGATGGAATTTCAAAAAATCCTCCCTTATCTGATGTCTGTATCGCTATAGGAATGTCCTGTCCAAATTCCAGCCATTTAGATCCAGCGGTTTTGTCTGGGCGTTGTCTGTCAGTCAGTCAGTGAACTGTTTTATATATAGAGATAGGGTAACCAAACGTCCCCCTTTAGGGGGGGGACAGTGCCCCTTTTCATACCAAAATGCTGTTTGTCTCCCCTATACAAACCTCTGTCCCCTTAATAAGTAAAATTCAAAAAGAGAAAACATTCAATTTAAAGCCCTATTATGGTTAGCGAATCGAACATTCGATATGAAGCGAACTCTTATGCGAATCACCCCTATCGTGGTATTATGGTTAGCGAATGTGTCATTCGCCTGTGAAACAACTGCTGCAACAACAAAAAACTAATTAAATGACAGTTGCGAACATAATACCACGATGATTCGCAAAAGAGTTCGCTTCATATCGAACGTTCGATTCGCTAACCATAATAGGGGTATTTACACTGTTAAAATATTTTCATTAAATATTTTTAAAAAGATTCGCTTTAAACACATCCATTTGAAGCCAAAAATCCTTTCAAAGCTGAACCCAACCGCTCAATGACCTACATGTCACTTCACGCGCAAATTTTTTCCTTCAGCTGTCAGTTTATGATTTGTGCTGCTATCTGCCTTTTGTCAGTTTTTGTTTACAAATTATTTACAAATGAGTTCGAGATGGATCGCCAAAGAGTACGAACGCGTTTAAAAACGCGGTAAAATCTTTAAACATTTTTCAAGTTTGCAATTGTCTTTCTCACACGCAGAAAGTTCAAAATATTTAACGTAAATATATAATTAATCATTTTAAGTGACCAGGAGGAATTAGGCCGGCGTAACGCGCCACATTGGCCGATTCCATAGATATAACAGACATCGTGCTTCAGTAACGGATCCGGTCTCCTCGACGCATTGCACGTGGGGACTAATAAAACAACGGGTTGCGAAACAAAAGCGCCCTCATACTTCTACAATTCGCATAAAATTGTGGTAACACAGGAGCTTCAAAGTAAGAGCTCCAGCAACATAGATCTTTCAAGCAAGATTTTTCGTATCACTGACACGGCATGGAAGTCCACACAGATGACCTCCAGCAATCCTTTCTCTATCCCTAAGAAACGGAGATACAGATGTAACAGCAGCTCTCTCGTGCAACAAACGTTTTTCTACACCGCAAGACCTCATTATCAGCGACATGGGGGCAAAATCGCCCACCAACAGCAAAAATGTGGCACCGTCAAACCGTCAAGGACGTATGCAGACATCAACGGCAATAACGGCATCGACAGTAGCAAAGGCACCAATGTTAACAACGGCACCAGCAGCAACAACGGGGAATAAACACCAGTTTATTAAAATGTTTGGATGGACTTTCCTTCTTCCAAATATAGTCGTAAGATTTACGGTATTTTTTGTTTTATTAAAAAAAAAAAAAAACCAAATCACTGTAATATCTTACAAGTTAGTATAACATTTAAGACAGGGAAGGATTATACGCCACGTTACATGGAATCTATCTTTCCCTTTCTTATCGTTTTAAAAAGAAATATTTCTCAAAATTCATCACACTAATATTATAAATGCGAAAGTAACTCTGTCTGTCTGTCTATTACCAAATGTAATGTTATTTGGCAGAGAGATAGTCTGGGACCTGGAGAAGAACATAGGCCGCCCGCTAGGTGGCGCTGGAGTCAAATTATTAACAAAACCTTTTCACGCCTAAACCGCTAAACCAGTTTTAATGGAATTTGGCAGATAGATAGTCTGGGACCTTGGGAAGGGCGGAAAAACCACCCGCTAGGTGGCGCTGGAGTCAAGTTATTAACAAAATCTTTTCACGCCTTTACCGCTGAACCCATTGTAATGTAAGTTGGCAAAAAAATAGTCTGGGACTTAAGGAAGGACATAAGCGAAAAAATTGCCCGCTAGGTGGCGCTGGAGTCAAGTTATTAACAAAATCTTTTCACGCCTAACCCGCTGAACCAATTGTAATGTAATTTGGTATAGAGATATTCTGGGACCTGAGGAAGGACATCGGCAAACAAACTACCCGCTAGGTGGCGCCAGAGTCAAGTTATTAACAGCTTCAATATTAATTGACCAAAATAAGTCTGTCGCGCAGTGGATGCACTCACTTAACGAATTCGTCGAATGCTACCGCCGTTTTCTCCTGTCATACAAAATGCTTGACTAAGAATTTAAAAAGCAACTGAATTAAAGCCGTGATAGGGAAAACTGCGGTAAGCATTAAGTTTTTTCTAATAACCATTTTGTAAGACTTAATAATTCTATATTATAGAAATAAATACGATACAATAAAATACAGACATTTTCACGTAAACTTAAAGGAGGAAGTATTTTATTTCAAGGAAATTTACACGGCGACAAGTTTTATTTCGCAATTCCAAAGCGATAAATCGCATTTTTTTTGATTGGAATTTTGAGACTGGCGAAGCAGCCAAATTTATGTTCGGATGCGCAGAAGCCTGCGCACAATAAAAAGCACCCGAAATACGTGGACTACGTAATGAACGACGTGATGAGTGACGACGAAAGCGAAGAAAGGACGATTGTTCAAGAGACACAGGAGGAGTTCTTAAAGAAGCAACTTGAACGCCTTCAAGTGCAAATTAATCAACTTCAGTTGGAAGCTGCTAGGGCAAACGCTTCAAAGGAATCCGAACGTCTACTTCGTGTGCAGATACAAGAACAGGCGGCTGCCGCCGTAGCTGTTGCTGAAGCATCTGCTTTCGCCGAGAAAATGTTGCGCATCGAATTGCAAACCCAAGCTCCAGATAGTGAAGCTGAATCCACTTTAAGATTGCAACAGCAAGCGGCTGCCGCCATACAACGTGAGGAATCAGTTGAAGTCGAGAGTGTATTTTGCAGACAAAATCAAGAGTTGCTGTCACAGACATTGGAGCCAGCATTTTCAAGGACATCGGTCGATGTACACACGCATAGGCCGGACCAAAACGGGACACAGTCGCCACCGACGTCAATTATGTCGGCAAGGCAGATTCCAAATAATACAGTAGGGGCATCTGCTAATGTTATGCGAACAATTTACGAGGATTGTCAACGAATTCCACCGACAACTGGGTGTAATCAGAATCCCATAAGAGTATCTGCTGATACGTTTTCTGGGACACATTTACAGTATGCGCACTCTGCGCCCATTCACCAAGCAAAGGTTTTTTGTGGCCCGGCCGCTACTTCGACACAGGCAGCGCCGAATTTCGGTCGATATAGGACATACGATGAAAATAAATCACAGTTCGTTGATAGAATTCACGACCAAAACGATTTCTACCGGCCTGTACAACCACATAGCCGCAAAATCTATGATTTGCCGATCTACGATGGCAAGCCAGAGGATTGGCCGATGTTTTCAACGGCGTTTGTGGAGTCGACGAATGTATATCAGTATACAAACTTTGAGAATTGTCTGCGGTTGCAACGTTGCCTTAAAGGAGAGGCCAAAGAGACAGTAGCAGCGCTACTGATTCACCCGGATAACGTGTGGGAAGTCCATGATCAGCTGAAAAATAGATTTGGACATAATGACGTCCTGATAAAAAGCCAGATTCGTCAGGTAAGAGCAATACCATCATTTAATGAAAATAACATCGGCCAGATTGTTTCATTAGCCATCAAGGTCAAGAACTTAGCTACGTTTCTCCAGAGTACTCAAGGTCAAAATCATCTTGCCAATCCTATGCTGATGGAAGAATTGGTAAACAAAATGCCGATGACGCAACGTATTGATTGGGCTCAGCATTCGTATAACATACGGCCGTATGCGACCATCGTTGACTTTAGCGATTGGTTGAGCCAAAGAGCCAACTACATCAGTTTGGTGACAGTTGCACCCAGTCATCAAATTTATGATCGGAAGCAGCTTGATCCAGTCAAGAAGAATTCTCATCGAGTGCAACATGTGTTAGAGACTACCAGTAAAATACTTCAGTGCGTTTTATGTGACAAGTCACATCAGTTAGGAGATTGTTCAGACTTCTTCGGTCGTACTGTTGCTGAACGTTGGAGTATCGCTAAACGCAATCGGTTATGTTTTTGCTGCCTAAAAAAGGGACATAACACTTCGACTTGTCACAATAAGAAGACTTGTACATATAAAGATTGTGACAGGTTTCATAACCCACTGTTGCATGCTGTTGTGGACAGGAGTTCAAACGTCAAGAAGTCACAATTAAATCGCAAGCAAATGTCAACAGCAGCTGAACCGGATACCTCGCCGACACCGAGAGCCAAGAACGAGCTATGCATCGCTCCGTCAGTAGTATCGAAACCAGTGAATTGTGCAAATGAGTACGAGGCCCATGTACTGTTTCGAGTTGTACCGGTTACCTTGTTTGGCCCAAGGAACAAAGTGAATACTTACGCACTGTTGGACGATGGTTCGTCCGTATCGATGGTGGATGAATCGCTGGCTAAGATATTAGGACTTCAGGGAGAATCGACGTCTTTGACGTTACAATGGGTGAAGGAGAATATGCTAACCAAAGAACAGTCAATGAGAGTCGAATTCGAAATCAGCGGTAGAGGCAAAGGGGCGTCGAAGTTTCTTCTTCGTGGTGCACGAACGGTGAAAGGCATAAGCTTACCGTTGCAAACACTCAAGATGTCCGATCTGCACATGAAGTACCATCATTTGAAGCAACTACCAATTCGAGAATACGTCAATGCTAAACCAATGCTGTTGATTGGCTTAGATAATTGCCGTCTTGGATTGGCAAAGAAGACATACGAGTGCCCCAACGATGGTCCAGTAGTCACTAAAACGAAATTGGGATGGGTTGTATTTGGACCCACTAGCACTGATGCTGTTAAGACTTGCGGACATCTCCGAGCTGTCGCTATGCACATAAGGAAACAAAATACGGACGAGTTGGAAAAAATTGTAAGCGAATACTTTACCACCGAGAATTTTGGCGTGAAGGTGATGAAGACACCACTTGAATCTGCTGCAGACACTCGGGCACGTGAAATAATTTCTGCCACCACAACTAGGGTTGCCAACAGGTATCAATGTGGACTCTTGTGGAAGTCGAACGATGTTGAACTACCAGACAGTTTCAATATGTCTAGAAGGAGATTGCTGACCATCGAAAGGAAGATGAACGGGGATCCGGATTTCGCTGCAGCGTACAATCAGCTGATTTCCGAATACATTGAGAAAGGTTACGCCAGGAAGCTGTCAGATGACGAAGTCAACACCGTCAGTCCACGGATTTGGTACCTGCCGCACTTCGGGGTACGAAATCCAAACAAGCCAAAAAAGATACGGATAGTTTTTGATGCTGCAGCTGAGTCGAGTGGTGTGTCACTGAACTCGAAATTACTGAAGGGGCCCGATGAGCAAAAACCATTAACAGCAATTCTTTTTAACTTTCGGAGAAACAACATTGCGGTGTGCGCGGATATAAAAGAAATGTTTCATCAAGTGCTTATCCGCCCAGAAGACCGTTGCTCACAAAGATTCTTGTGGCGTTGGGGAAATCACTCGGAGCCTGTGCAGATTTTCGAGATGGTGGCTATGACATTTGGAGCAACCTGTTCGCCATATAAAGCACAAACAGTCAAAAATACAAACGCGTTGAACTACAGTGAGCAGCACCCCAGAGCAGTAAAGGCGATTCTTCATCACCACTACGTTGATGATTTTGTGGACAGTTTCACAACCGAGGATGAGGCAATCCAAGTTTCTACTGCTGTCAGAGACATCCACAAAGCTGCCGGGTTCGAGTTGAGGCGCTTTGTTTCAAACTCAAGAAAGGTTGTTGAGGCTCTCGAGGGAGCGATTTCATCTGATGAACACTTCGTTGACTTAAACAAGGACATCGACATCGCAGCTGAGAAGATACTTGGAATGTATTGGTGCACATTGGAGGACGTCTTTACCTTCAAGCTGAACTTTCATCGTGTGTCTCCAGATGTGCTTTCTGGAAAGAGGAAGCCCAGTAAACGCGAACTACTCAGCATCGCTATGTCGATATTCGACCCATTCGGCTTGCTTGCTAACATCATGGTTTACATTAAGATAGTTCTACGTGAGGTGTGGAGATGTAGCATAGACTGGGACGAGCCAATTCCTGAGGGACTCTACGAGAGATGGATGCATTGGAAGAACGCAGTGAGTAATGTTTGCACTTTACGCCTTCAGCGCCGTTATTTTGCGTACCCTTCGATTGAGATTCAACTGCATGTGCTTGTCGATGCAAGCGAAGATGCCTTCTCAGCAGTGGCATACTGGAGGTCGACGTCATCTAATGGGCGCATAGAGGTTTCATTTGTAGCAGGGAAAACCAAGTGTGCCCCAACCAAATTACTGTCAATTCCCCGCTTAGAACTACAGTCCGCAGTACTTGGAACAAGATTGCAAAGGGCAATAATAAAACATCACGATCTTCCCATCGCCAGGAGCGTCTTTTGGAGTGATTCCAAAACAACACTTAGTTGGATACGTTCAGAACATCGTCGCTACAAGCCTTTCGTAGCGCACCGGGTCTCCGAAATACTAGAGACGACAAAACCACGGGAATGGCGGTGGGTACCATCTAAGATGAATGTTGCAGATGATGCTACTCGGGGCACACGACCGCTTTCTTTTGACTCGAGGAGCCGTTGGCTGTACGGAGCAGATTTTTTGATGAATAACGAGACATCTTGGCCGGAAGAAACCCAAGTTAAGCTGAATGAAGACTGTCCAGAGGAACTTCGCCCAAAGTTCTTGCTACTTGTGTGCCCTATGAAGGAAGTTATCGACGTGACGAGGTTCTCCAACTACCTTAGGTTAAAACGAGTGGTAGCATACGTTCAAAGATTCATCAACAATTTCGTGGCAAAATACTCCAGGACCATAACTAAAACGATCAGTGGTGAAATCTCAGCGCAAGAAATGGACAAAGCTGAAATCTGGATTTGTAAAATCGTGCAAAGGGACGCCTTTTCTCAAGAGCTGTCAATAATAAAAGATGGTGGATCCATTCCCAAAGGTAACTACTTACACAAATTGTGTCCATATCTCGATGAGTATGACGTCCTGAGAGTATACGGAAGAATTGATGCTGCCACGTCGGTACCCCTGATGACAAGGAGACCAATAATTCTCCCGAAGGTCCATGCCTTAACTAAGTTAATAGCCGCATACTATCACCGAAAGCTGCATCATCAGAATGAAGAAACTATCGTCAACGAGATTCGAAGAAAATTTTGGGTGTCTCATCTGCGACAATTGGTTCGAAATGTTAGACTCTCGTGTGTGCTGTGCAAATTGCGATCTGCGAAACCTCAAACTCCGATGATGGGACAGCTGCCAATCGATCGACTGACACCGTATGTTCGACCGTTTTCGTACTCGGGTGTCGATTATTTCGGACCGCTTCACGTGGCTGTTGGACGTCGTCGTGAAAAGCGATGGGTTGCCATTTTCACGTGCCTGACCATACGCGCGATTCATTTGGAGTTAGCAGCTGACTTGTCAACCGATGCCTTTATTCTGTGCCTTCGTAACTTCGTGAACCGCCGTGGGACTCCTATCAGTATGCGGAGCGACAACGGTACTAACTTTGTCGGTGCTGACGGCGAGCTGCGTGCATTCCCAGATGTTTTTGATCAAACTCGAGTTCAAGGTGAGATGTCGACCAGAGCCATCCAATGGGTATTCAACTGCCCGGCGAATCCAAGCGCAGGCGGCGCATGGGAACGTATGGTCCAAAGTGTAAAACGGGTTTTGAGCCACACACTTAAAGAAGAAGCTCCGAGAGTTCATACTCTGAATAGTTTGCTGATAGAGGCCGAGAATATCATCAATTCTCGCCCTCTAACCCACCTGCCGGTGTCGCCGGAAGATGAAGAACCGTTGACACCAAACCACTTTCTTGTTGAATCGACTAACTCAACACAAACGCCTGGCTCAGACGATATGAAAATTCATTGCCTTCGTAAACAGTGGCGAATCGGACAGCAGCTAAAGAATCGGTTCTGGAAGCGGTGGGTGTCGGAATATCTGCCTACTCTACCTAGACGGTCTAAATGGTGCGAGAAGGTGAGGCCACTGAAAATTGGTGACCTAGTCTTTATATGCGATACTGATATGCCACGATCGAAGTGGTGCCGCGGAAGAATAACCAAGGTCTACATCGGTTCAGACGCCCAAGTACGAAGTGCTGAGGTACAAACGGCAAGTGGGACTTTACATCGACCGACTTCAAAGCTGGCTTTACTGGACATATATGGTGAATCTGTTGAAGATTCACGAGGCCCGGGATGTCGCGCAGTGGATGCACTTACTTAACGAATTCGTCGAATGCTACCGCCGTTTTCTCCTGTCATACAAAATGCTTGACTAAGAATTTAAAAAGCAACTGAATTAAAGCCGTGATAGGGAAAACTGCGGTAAGCATTAAGTTTTTTCTAATAACCATTTTGTAAGACTTAATAATTCTATATTATAGAAATAAATACGATACAATAAAATACAGACATTTTCACGTAAACTTAAAGGAGGAAGTATTTTATTTCAAGGAAATTTACACGGCGACAAAGTCATATTCACAATATATATTTATATGTTGGTATAGTCACTAAAGAGAAAACTGCAAAATCTGGACTCAAAAGGTGGCGCTGGAGTCGAGTTATTAACAACTTTTACATTAATTGACCAAAATGTCTCATATTCACTATATGCGTTGGTACAGTGCCAAACGAAATAATTACAGCATCTGGACCCGATAGGTGGTGCTGGAGTTAAGTTATTAACAACTTCTATATTAATCAAACAAAATGACTCATATTCATAATTTATGTTTGTTTAGTGGCTAAAGTGAAAACTACAAAATCTGGACCCGATAGGTGGCGCTGGAGTCGAGTTATTAACAAATTCAATATTTAGGGAAACAAAAAGCAAACAAAAAAAATTGGATCTAACGGACATGTTTCTTTCATGTTGAATGGTAAATAGTTTTATCAAATTCTCATACAATTTTCTAAGGAAATAGTCATAGGTAGTGCATACAATGGCATGGTACGATACTATTACATGTCAATGCTAAGCCCCATGCCTCACGTGTAACAGTACAAAAGCTCTTATATTCGGGACTGGAAATGTTTCCCCATCCACGGTACTGTTTCAGTCAGTCTGAAGTCATTTAGCCACCAGGAAGTCTTCCAATGCCAAGCAAAAGCCCATAAAATCCTTTGAAGATATGGTTGCGTTATAAATTCAGAAATTCTTAAAAAATTAATATTTGACATTTGACGTCGGTAGAGCGTTGTAGATGCAAATGCCTTATATTATTTTGATTAAAAAAAAAAGTATAAAAAAGTATTATTGGCTTTTAAATGTTTGCTCCTAAATCGAACATTTCATGTGGTACAACCAAATAATAGAAGCCGGGCGGGACAGCTAGTATATTATAAAGAGCATTCGAAATTGAATTCAAATGTACATAGGTACATACTCTTTTCTTGCTATCGTATAATCGATAAAATTTTCACATATACATATATAACTGAAGCAGAAGGCCATACGTGAAAGCCTCTCACTTAACAGCAGTAGTGAACAAACTGTTTACTTTATTTCGACGCTCAGTATAAAACACCAGGAAAAAATCAATTTACGCTATTTTTTATTAATATGTAACAACTTTAAATAACAATTCTAAACTAAGAATTCATTAAATGGTGGACTGTATAAGGTTTTCTGCTCTGATGTCTTCGCTCTGACTGTTACTGCTCCTGACTGTTGATTATTTACGAATGAACCCTCGCTCCTTTTATGCCCATTAACAGTGCGACGAAATCATCGATGCTGGATTTCGGTCGCAACCCCCGTTGCACAGAATATGGTACTTGCTATCGTCACTGCTGCTGTTGCCGAAATCATCGATGCTAGATTTCAGTCGGAACCACCGTTGCACGGCAGATGGTATTTTCCATCGCCGCTGCTGCTGTTGCCGAAATCGTCGTTGCTGCTGTTGGCGAAGGGATATGCTTGCCCTTGTATATCATGGTGACGATGGTGAAGATGTCTTGTAAACAAGCTCTCATCTAACCATGCATAAAGTGCATGATTCTTGGCTTAAGTCAGCAATAGCGGAAAGTGATTCACCACCAACAAGAGTCGACGATAGCTTGTAAACAAGCTCTAATCTCACCCACTGTTGCCGTTTCTCCTGTTATAACAGGAGTCTACTGTTATTTAGCTCCGAAAAAGTGAAATCTACTGTTTCCTGTTCCCAGACAATTTTAAGACCGTTTCTCCTGTTAGTTTACTTTTTTTTATTGAAAACAAAATTCGAAATGGAAGGCTTATATGAAAAAAAGCAACAAATAATCTACGGTAGACCCATAGCAATAACATTCCTGGTTGGTGATTGGCACTACATGTGAGTAGGTCCATTCGCGTACGCTCCCAAAACTGCGAAAATCTATGTATGAAAAGTTACGAAAACCCGTTCGCTTACGCAAAAATGTCGCAGTTTTTCGTAATAGAGAGTACCCACGAAAGAGTAATAACTTTCACCATGCTGCGAATTTTGGCACAAGAAATTTCTTTGGGCAGATTACATGAAAACTGTCAAATCACATACATTTTGCATTTTTTGTTGCTCAACGCGTTCGTTTCCTTTTTTGTAAATTTCCTATCTTTGAGAGAATTTCACCGCCACTCTTCGATATTTGACATAAAACACATCTGATGCAAAAGTACCCGAACGAACCTAGTGACATTGAAATTGACATTTATTTCACAATTTGAATAAAATAAAAGGTGTGTTCCTTTAATAGCAAATTGTTACTTATTCGTAAGTTCGCATTTGTACGAATTCTAGACCAACCGCGTTCCTTTACACAAAAAAGTAGGAAAAGAGAGAATACAAATTTTCCCGCACTAAAAAATCTTACTTAGTTCTTACTCAACAAATTTTTGCGGGTAAAAAGTGAACTATCTTGCAAAGTCAGCTGTTCCGTTTGTTTTGAATTATTTGCATTTTCTTATTTTATGGCAAAAAGTAAAATATTGGAAAGAAAAGGAACATAGATGAAAGTTGAATGTTCTGAACATTGAAATTTGCATTTCGCAATATATTGCATACCGCATTGGTTCTGGGATATCATCAAGAGTGGACTTTTCTGTAGAATCCAAAATCGTACAACAGCACTCTGTTAACTCTTGCTTCACATATATTCATGACAATTCGTTTGTTGTAACTTTTGTGGTTAAACGCGTTCCTTTACTTTTTCGTAATTTTGCATCTGCCTGAGAGAATTTTACCCCCACCCCATGAAATTTAATAACTTACTATTTTTGGAGCAGAAAGTAATGGAACAGACCTAAAGTGTCCGTTATACTACACACGCTAAAGGGGATATGCATACCCTTAGGGCCGTTTTATTCACTATTGTTCAACTTGCCGAAAACTCCCAAGTTGGCTAACTTCGGAGTTGACCTCAACTCGAGAGTTGAACGGCAAGTTGAAAAATGTTTTTTTTCACTATTTCAACTCTCGGTTTGGAAGTTGAAATTCGGAAGTTGGCGGACTTGCTGTTTCGAAAAATTTCCTAGGATATTTGTGAACAGATGACACATAATATGTCAATCTCAACTTTGGATTTGAGAGTTATTATTGACGAGATGACAATTTTACACAAAAACTTTTCGCACATTTCAACAATTGAACAATTGAACGATTTATTACAAATATATACCCCTATCTACATACAAAAAGAATATTTTTGTATGACCTGCAAAGCGGGTACATCAACTAGTTAAATAATATATATTCATTTTTGACATCCACGTCGAAAGCGAACAGTCAACAACTATAGTTAATAAACAGAAATTAAACAAAATCCCAAGTTTGCTAGGATAACTTCTACTATTTCGGGGAGTTGAGAAAATCAAAAGTTGATCAACTTTGAATATCGAAAGTTGAGAGAGTCAACTTTTAGTGAATAAAAGCAATTTCTCAAATTGACAATAAAAATCCCCAAGTTGTGTTCAACTTCGAGTGAATAAAACGGCCCTTAGAATGATAACACACAGCGCGAGTACATGAAGGACAAGAACGGGAGACAGACAGATCGACGTTGCTAATTTTCGTGATTCTAGTTTTTCTTGGCTATGTAAGCTCAACAAAAGCATAATATGTATTATGTATTTATTGTTTACGTACTTTGTATCTAATTCCTTTTCAAGCTAAATTCAGGGAAAAGGCAAAGTATTATGTGAACAGAAGGTTAAAGAGGTTCCTTTTTCAAAGTTGGCTCAGTGAAAATCCAGACAATTTTATGGAATGCAAATGCGTTGTTTGCAACGCAACAAACATTTTTTCTATGAACAAAAGTGGACTTGTATGCGACATGCTGAAGGGAAACGACATATCAATAAAATTAAGTCAGCGCAACAGCAAATTATGTAGTGCCAATGAACCTTTTCCTAATGCAATAGACATTTTACTTAAAAATATCATATTTTATAGGTTTTTGGACGAAATTTTAAGTCTCCTGTTACTTTGGTAAGTCCAATAGAAGATCTCCTGTTTTTTCACATTTTCTCAGCGGCAACACTGATCTCACCATGCATAGAGTGTATGTTTCTCAGCTTGGCTCAGCAACAGCGAATAGCGGATTCACCATCAACACAGCCAACGATGGCTGTATTTCTCTCAGATTTGGAGCAAAAGAGTTTGGGGATTTGGATTCTAAGATTATTCTTGTTCTGACTATCAAATAAAGCGTATGTTATTTAAAGTGAAAAGTTGAATTGAGTCTTTTTTTCTTTCGCTCGGTCATAAAGCTCCACTCGTGCTGAGAGTTAGTTAGTTAATGGAAATTCTTCTAGAATCTTAGGTTTATGGCTGTCAATGATTCATTCTAGGGTTTTTTTTAGCACAAAAGAGGTGAGGCTGATAGGACTGAAATCATTCGCAAATTCATGAGCTCTGCATTTCATCCTCGAATTTCACTGTTGTCCTTCAGATACATACTTTTGAAGCAACAACTGAGTGCAGTGTTAAGTGGATGCAGCATTTTTTATGCATTATTTTTTTTTTTTAAGTGAAACTTCTTTTAGGGCAAATTTGCCTGAATCAGATGAAAATTGAAACACTTCCCCTTCTCAAACTTCAACAGGCAGCAAAATCTATACTTAGAGTAACGTCGGAGCCATCATTCCCCTTCCGTAACAATGGCATTTCCGCCCCCCCCCCCCCCCTTTCACCATAGGACCATATTAAATACGAACTAACGGTTCCCCCCCACTTCCCCTTAACGATCACCAATCATCCCATGTACAGCCAGCGTGACCCATTACACGCGCTGCCCAATCATGCACACGTTTGCATATCCGCCACGAGCGCTACCCGATCCCGCATTCCTGTATGAACATGCATTACAATAGTGATACCTGCAATTCTCATAGGTAGAATGCAGTGTCATTTTTTTTATATATTTTAAAGCAACAGAAAAGTTCAGGAGAATTCAATTATGTTAGAATTAAGCACAGTTGTTTGTAAGCCGTCAAGACTTAGAGAAGTGCAGCCTCGCTTTGGACAGCGGCTTCTCTTTGTTCAAATAATAATAAGTAATAATTAGTAATAATAAAAAGAAAAGAATAAATAAACTAATATCGGAACTTAACCAATGTGTTTTTTTTTTCAACTATTGGTAAAGTAAAACCATCACTATAGTATAGTCCCAAAAATGTGCCTTCCTGTATGAACACGCCAATCTCGAAAACCACTAAACGGAAATCTGCCGAAAATCTGTCATTTTCTGTCATTACACAGCCCTAACTCAACAATAATGGCTTACCTATTGGATTTAAAACAAATTTCACTTCTAACGCGCGAGAGTCTCACGCACATGTTTCAATTTAATTTTTTTAAGGATGGCGTAGTTACTCCAAAGTTTCAGTCTCACTTCCAACTTCGTTTGCAATTAATTCATAGATGCATTTTTTTAATAATAGACATATATAAACCATGCAGCATAACACCCCTTTTGTCTGTGAATAACTATTTTTCTTTATCAATTTCAGTGCCACGTATGCGACATAATCGTAAAACGGAAATTCTCAACTTTAAATTTAAGACAAATGAACACTCAACTGTCTCTCAGGCGGTACTACACATTTATATTCGTGGCCGGGATTGGATACGGGAATATGAACCCGGTGTACTTGAAACAAAGAACAACATTGGCGCTGATCGTCGTGAGATTATAATAACAATTAACAGAGTGGTACGTCGCGTTAATAGTACGATAGCAACGCATACCATTAATGTTACAGAATCACAGCATAAAATTCCAAATGGCCTTGGCCAATGGATATCCATAGATGTTACACAATTAGTACACGGTTGGCTACGTAACACAACCACAAATCAAGGCATTGTGATAAAGGGAACAGAGGGTTGGATGAAACCGTTTATAATTACCGGAGACTCACCGAATAGCAAAGCGTTTGTAAGTATTTCTGGTTCCAAATTAAATTGTTAAGTGCTTATTTTTACTTATGTACGCGTACATATATATGTATAATGCTAGAGGGCACTGGGAGAGATAAAATACTACATGCAAACCAGTTGCGTCTCGTCTCGTGTGCATTGCACACCCCCATCGTACGTATCAAAACCATACTCAACCCATACGAATATTTTTTAAAGGTTTACTCCGCAACAACTCCGACAAAATATATAGAAGCACACATGCAAGCATACATACATGCGTCATACATACATAGTATTAACAACATAACTCTCCTATATGATTAATTCTATTCGTTGAATGAGATCAAACTAAAAACAACCTTTGCTACACACAATAAGTTCATCGAAAAAGTTCGCACTTGATTTCCTTGTGCCGATCTTCACTCGCACGACATAAACATTGAAAAATTTGAGCGTAAGCTCGTGCGAAACTCAACTGTGCACTTTATGTGTTGTAACAGTCCAGATACACAAAAAGTTCGCAACTTGATTTCCTTGTGCCGATCTTCACTCGCACGACATAAACATTGAAAAATTTGAGCGTAAGCTCGTGCGGAACTCAACTATGTACTTTATGTGTTGTAACAGTCCCGATACACAAAAAGTTCATAGAAAAAGTTCGCAACTTGATTTCCTTGTGCCGATCTTCACTCGCACGACATAAACATTGAAAAATTTGAGCGTAAGCTCGTGCGAAACTCAACTGTGCACTTTATGTGTTGTAACAGTCCCGATACACAAAAAGTTCATAGAAAAAGTTCGCAACTTGATTTCCTTGTGCCGATCTTCACTCGCACGACATAAACATTGAACAATTTGAGTGTAAACTCGTACGAAACTCAACTGGATGATTCTCCAGTCTAAGGTTTTGTTGTATTGTACATGGAAAATATGTTGCTGAAACATGTTTATTCTATACAGGCTACAAATAAATCATGGCTATTATATGCATCGTTTTGTTCAGTTTTATATCCTAAGAAAAAAAAAAGGACTTCATGGTTTATTTGAGCACAGACAAGAGAAACATATTTCTCTTGTTTGTGATTTGAGGTACATTGATCGAATTTGAAATTAAAATGTATTTTAACATTTTCACAAATCGCACACTCAGCTAAATATTCCACGCGACGCCACTGATGCAAACGTGTTTCATCGTATTGAAAAATAAATTTCTGGCGATAAAACCAATTAACCAATTGTTTCCCGTCAAACAGCTCAGAACACAACACAAGAGGAACACAAAATAAGATCGCAACTGTCAGCGAATGTTAATTCAATTTAATGAAATTTCCCTTACGACGAACTCGAGACATTGCCACCACATACAGCAAATACTTGACTCTGCAGATTAAGTCCAACTAAATTAAATGTTTGACCTTGACTTTTTTGTTGTCATAAAAAAGGCCAATGTGATTGGAAATTGTCTTCGCTTGAACTTAAATGGTACCTAGGTCAAAATCACCTGCCGTAGTTATATACATAAATCTATTTTTGGCGACTTTTTGGTGCATTTTATGGTTGAAAGCTGAATCGATTTATTTCGTTTTATTTATTTATTTATTTATTTATTTCATATTTTAAAAATGGTTTACATATAAAGCCGTCCTGCGAAGCCTTGTGGCTTATCTGCAGGAGATCGTATGGCAAGTTCTATTTTGAAAAGTTACCTATTGATCATCGTACTTTTTAGTTAGCTTTTCCCGTAGTCGGGTTTTAGTTTTTTAACTTAATTTTTTTATTTACAACTTTCTAGTTTCAGAAAATATGTAGGGTTTATGTAAGATAAGCAATGTCGTGTTCTACTTGTCAAACCCTTTCATTTGATGCCCATATTAAAGAGGTCGTAAAGATAACGGCAATGCGCCATGTTGGGGGGGGGCTTCCGCCAATCCGCCATCTCGTCGCCACCGTGGTGTAGTGATAAATGCGTTTGAAAAACTTCAAATAAGTAAAACATAACAAAAAAGTTCAAGTCTTATTGACAAAAAACATTTAAGAACCGATCTACGACAAAGCAATATCTAATACAAGTTCATATCGAACATAATTCCTATTAAAAAACTTATTTCAGAACGCTTATGTTATGTTATGTTCCGCGTAATTTTTTTTTTTTAATTTTGTTTTTCTTAATAATGTTGCGTTTTCCTATTCTTTGGTTTTCACCGGAAATTATTTTCGATATAAGTACAGTAGAATCCGCTTAAGACGCTCTTCAAGGGACCAACAGAAAATAGCTCTTCAAGGGACCAACAATATTAAGCGGGAAAAAATAAAAAAATAACATCGAGTTACAAAAAAAGTTTTTTTTATGAAAAGAGTTGAAATTATACATACATATTATGCATTATGTGTATTTTATTTGGCCACCGAAGGTTTCGGTAGCGTTGAAGCGCTATTACTGATGAGTTCTTCTAAATTGCGAGGATCAGTTATACTAGGTCATCAACAGAAGCATAATCGGGAAACTCTTGTAACTCTTCAATATTTTCCGATGGGATATCAGAGTCACAGTTTTTGACCACTTCTTGCATTTTTGACGAACTCAAAAACGACACGCTTCATATGGTTTGTTTACGAAAAAAAAAATTCCTATAAGAGCGGCCGTGACCGTCGGCGACGCCGTATATCCCAATGCACTGAATGGTTTTTCTGGGAAAAACACACGTGTATCGTGCCGCTGTGTGAGCGTATTAAGCGGGAAATAGAGCGTATTGACCGGATTTTTTTCATACGAATTCTAGTCAGAATGAAGGGACCGGAGAAAAAGAGCGTTAAAAGCGGGATAGCGTCTTAAGCGTGAGCGTCTTAAACGGATTCTACTGTACATGTTTTCACATTTCATCTAAAAGAGCGATCAGTATATACGCTAAATTAAAATCTAATCTATCAGCTATTACACTGAATGCACATTGCGAATTATAAAATATTACAGCACTTACGCCAACGGGAATGGACAAACATTTGTCTACCCTCATTTTAAGTCCCGAAAACGAGATTCCGAAAAATTATATAAAATGCAAAATTTGCGCAAATTTTGAATTTTTGGCTTTTCGGGATTTTTGATTTTCGGGATTTTGGATTTTCGGGTTTTCGGGATTTTGGTTTTCAGGATTGTGACCCCAACCCATAAAAAAAGGATACATTTAAATTTTAAATGATTTAGCCTGGGTTGGGCATGAAATCCCGCCTTACAAAATCCCGACCACACAATGCCGACTGCCAAATTCCCGACTGACAAAATCCATAGGATAGGATGGGATAGGATAGGATAGGATAGGATAGGATAGGATAGGATAGGATAGGATAGGATAGGATAGGATAGGATAGGATAGGATGGGATAGGATAGGATAGGATAGGATAGGATAGGATAAGATAGGATAGGATAGGATAGGAAAGGATAGGATAGGATAGGATGAGGGTTAAATATCTTTTAAATTAGTGTAAGACTTATTAAATTTAATCAGTAGTTACTTTATGTAATTCAACTGTTATTGATAAGAAAAAAAAAAGTGTGTGTGTCAGTCACACGCGGTAGAAGTGAAACTTTTTTTTAAAAATGGTGTATATATTATTTGTATTGGTCATATAATTTTACGAATGAGATAAATACAGAGAGATAGAGATTGCAAGAAAGCGAAGAGCGAAATTGACGGTCAGACAGAAGAAAGATATCATAATCATACATATACCTACATACATCAACATAATTCAACACGGACAACTGAATTTAACAACTTATTTATTTTGATTCACCAAAATTTACAAAAAGTTTGAATATCTATAACCTGCGCAATGTTGACTTTTGTTTTGGCTTATTCACTGTATCTCATATGGTTTCATTCAAATTCATACTCGTAAGTCGTAAGCTCGTAAGTAGTAAAAGTCAAATCCCATATTTTAGCTCTAAACTCAATCTCATTCATTATTTTCATTCCTCACACTCTCAATATTTCAATTCGAAAAGAGCTTGATGAGAGTGGTTTCTCATACAAGATACAATGCTTTTATGTATGAGCGCGCTAGCACTGTATACCACCCGAAACCCCACTTACACTGCGTGAGCGGCCGCCCGACTAAGCTGGGCTGTGAACAAAGCTGAGACTGAGTGTAGAGTGTATCTCATTCTAACGCGTGCTAATACGTTGGGTTCTGAAAGAGATGCAATGTTTTTCGTGACGAATTTTCGTTACACGATATTGGATTCACACCGCGAGCTAAGAAGTTTCACTTCAAAAAAGTGTTTAAATTATGTTGTAATAAAGTTATAACAACAAGAAGTAGCAAAAGTTTTAATATTACACCCGAAATAATTTGGCTCGCCTAGATTGCCAAAATTGCACACTGTGGACCGATTAGACTGCGCAAAAACTAGGTTATTGAACAAATATGAAGGCTGTTTGGAGGTTATAATGCTGTGAAGACATTTAATAGTGCAAAAGTTCAGGTATACTGGTCTAATGAGCATCCAAGAATATTTTTGGCGTAACCAGAAATGTGGTCATAGCGTATTAGGGCAAAAACATATCGAGTAATATTGTTGAACACAACATTTAGTCTTCTTTTGGTACTTGCTTTGACGCAGCAGCAGATTTCACATCCATAAGCTATGATTGGAACGAGGAGAGATTTAGCTAGCATGAGCCTAGTTTTGAGTGGTGTGTAGCTTTGAGAAACCGATAAATTTCTAAGAGCACCATACCTTTTCCCGATTATCGAAGTAACATGATCATCGCAGCTTAACCTAGAACTGAACCAGATGCCAAGGTTTTTAGCCTTGCCAACATACTCTATTGGATTATCTCCAAGGCATATGGTAGGAAAACGGCTTACATCTGACTTAGTACTGCTGAAGACCATGCATTTCGATTTAATGGGATTCGGTTTCAAAAAGTTTTCCTGTGACCAATCCAAAATCCTGCGAAGATCCTCGTTCAACTTGAGTAAAGCTTCAGATATTAGCCCAGGCTTACAGCTGAGGTATAATTGAACATCGTCTGCATACATATGTGCTAATGAATGTTTAATTACTGTGGGAAGATCATTAACGAAAAGCATGAAAAGAAGAGGACCAAGAATTTAACTTTGTGGAACACCTGCTAATATTTCAATGAATTCGGAAAAGGCATTTTTGTAGAAAACTGCTTGCTTTCTTCCGTGAAGGTAGAAGAGAGTACATTTTGGAGCCGAATTAGAAAAACCATGTAACATCTTGAGTTTATTAATTAATATGCTGTGATTGACTGTGTCGAAGGCCTTGGAGAAGTCTAGTAGCGTGAGAAATGTTATTCGATTTTCATCTAAAGCTATTCGCAAATCATCCATGACCTTAAGCAGTGCGGCTGTTCATTTTTTTGAAACCAGATTGACTTGTGCAGAGAATCTTATTCTGGTGGACAAAAGCTAATAACTTAATAGGAATAAATTTCTCCAGCACCTTTGATAGATAAGGAAGAATAGCAACTGTACTCAGCCATGAAGTTAACGGATAATTTTTCGGGCAGGAGTGAAAGAGTGACATAATGACGTTTAAATGCTTAACAATACCATAACAAACCCTGTCATCGAGTATGATTTATTCACAATGTGTTTAGGGCGAACTTAAATACGCCAAAAGAAAGAATGAATTCATCGAATTACTTGAACACTCGGTATATTTTTAAAGTGAAAATTCTTAGCGCGCGGTATGAACTGAAAATCCTGTAATGAAAAAAAAAAACAGTGTGCAGGCGGGAGTACCTGGTTTTCATTGCGCAGACACCTCATGTCCTAATGTCCACGTTCCCCATTTTTCACAGCAGTTGTACTCGGCATCCTAAGCTATGTACATATGTATGCCCAGCATGCTTATACGCTTACGCTAGATGCGTGCACCTGCGCGTTTTTGTCGTGTCGTATTGATCGTCGTGCTAATAATTCTGCTTTGAGAATATGCTGGAGTAAAAATGCCTGCAACTATTAAATTATACATATTTGTAGGGCAAAAAATCACAACCTGTGAATTAAAAATTCACAGTCGCAGTCTGTGAACGACTTGAAAATAAACTGTGAATGGCTAAAACGTGAATGAGGAGTTAATTTTCACGTCACAGTTTGTAATTCGCAACTAACGATTTCACAACAAACGTCGCGATCGTGATTGTGAACGTAAGGCCCGAGGCAGCGAATGCTAAAAATAGAACAAATCAAAACGTGATGAACGAGATTGTGTATACAGCATACGTATATTGTATATTTGCTACCTTGCGTACGCAAACTTGTATGCATAGTATGTTATGCATGTCTATTGT
Source organism: Brachyopa scutellaris (assembly GCA_949775065.1). NCBI lineage: Eukaryota > Metazoa > Arthropoda > Insecta > Diptera > Syrphidae > Brachyopa > Brachyopa scutellaris. Next base: position 7,316,994 of record OX459116.1, read on the forward strand.
TCGCTAGGTTGCATTGAGGGTCGCCGCTGAAAAAAGGGATGAAGATTGAACCACAAAATAAAGGGTTGGAGCAAAATGAGGTATGAAAAAGATGTGTGTATGTATACCGAAGTCACAACTCACTGAAGGATGGTTGACTCGCACGGCCATGCATCTCAAAATTATTTGAAACCAATCTATTAGATCGATGCAACAATTGGTTGTGACTTACGAGTAATTGTTGTCGTTTAAAATGCGGTAATTTTTTTTTACTCTGCGTGCAATATCTATGTAACTACATACAACGTGGCCGTGGTGGTTAGTGCGTTGGACTACTACGCATGCTACTCGGGTTCAATCCCAGCCCGGGTCAAACACCTAAAATAGTTTTACACGGTTGCCACCTCTGTCGAATGTCTGGCAAGCATCAAAGAGTATCATTTGTCACGATTGAGCTTCTCAACTCGCCGTTCGGAGTCGGCAAAAAAAACTGTAGGTCCCTTCCATTCGTGCAAAAATATGACACGGACACACAAATTGTTGCGAGAAGCAGGCAGGCCCAAGTTCACCCCGAGCTGTAGCGCCAACTAAGTAAGTAAGTAAGTTTGGGTCATTTTAAATTTCGAGCCGGCTATAAGTGACTATGAATAGCAATAAGTATATTTTAGGTTATGTAGGTGAATAAATTCTTTTATCGTCGGCTCTATCTGACTATGAATTTGCGCCATTGTGTATTAAACTAAAGTAGTGTTTTTGTTTGTAAGATTTGAGATGTGTTCAGTGAGGAAAAATTAGAACAGAAACTCACAGATTCGTGAAAAATGTCAGATCAAAGTTAACACAGAAAAGTACAGCCCATATGTTAGTTGTCAAAAATGACGATTTCATTGTCGATTATTTTACTTATGTTTTCCAAAATTTGTAGCATTTTCCAATAACTCGTTTCCCTTTTTCGGATTGAATTTCGATAATTATTATTATTTCGATAATTTTATTAGATAAACTCTGATTTTGTGAACAGACATTTTGTTATGAAGTTATTTATGTTAATGTATTGTTAGTTATGTTTTTGAAAATTAAATATTTTGAGTCCACTTTATGTTTTTCATGCGGAGAATAGTTTTCAATACAATTGGCTCCACTTCAGTACAATCTTAAAACAGTTTTAAGTACAATTGAAAAATATCATTTTTCATCCCTGATCGACGGATGCAAAAAGTAGAAAGTAGACCTACTTTATCCGTCGAAGTTCATGCATCCGTATGATATCTTTTCCCTGTCTATCCTTTTCCACTTCGCTCTCTTGTAATCTGTTTCTCTCCGTATTTATCACATTATTTTGTTAAATTGTATGACCAATGTATATACAGTGGCTCACAGTGAAAAATTCCACGAACTCAAGAAAAATAAAAATTGAAAATTTTCAGGTTCAATTGACTTTTATATTCTTTTTTCATAACACCAAAAACTTTAAACATTCAATTACAAATACATCAAAATAATAGGAAAAAGCAAATAAGAAATCAAATTTTATCTCACAGTGAAAATGGCCCAGTAACATTTAAGTTCTAAGACTTGTCAAAAAAGCGTAAATATTTTAATATTTAGTACTGTTTTGGGCAAACTATTTGTTTTGTAACTGATTTAAGATGATTTGGAACTAGTTCTACAAGTTTGTTGGTATAATCGGGACTAATTTTCACCATTCCTCCAATGACACTCTCTTAAGGTAAATTTCATCGAAAATTTCATATTTTCGAATTTCAATTTCCAATTTTTGCCATATATGTTTAATTATAATAAAATACGGTGATTGCGGTGGGGTCTTGATCACTCTTAGACAATGGTACGACATCTAGTCCCTAATACTTCCAGCCGGGTGCTTCGGATCATTGTCTTGATTGAGCTGAAAAGTATCTTTAATTCCATCAATCTATCTTTAATTTTCAGGATATTATTTTAAATTGTTTTGCAAATATCTAAATATTGATATTTATCCATATTCCCTTCAATTAAATGTAAGCTACCAGCCCAAGTTGCTGATCCTCCACCCCAGACCATAGGGTGACCACTGTCGACTTAACTGTGGGACGCATATGCTTAGGATTCATCTCTTTATTCGTCTTTCATCAAACGTTTACTCTTCCATCTGATTCAAAATGGTTATGTTTTCTCTCATCCGTAGTTAAAACGCTCTCCCAAAACAAAAAGTCGTTCATTATGTGGTTCTGAGCGAACTCCAATTGAGCCCCTTTATTCGTCTGGCTAATGAATGGCTTCTTCCTTGCAGTTCTACCATTTGATCCAGATCTACATAGATATGTCCGAACATTTTCAACATTGCAATTAATCTTTAAATGCTTTTCCACCATATCTCTTAGTTTTGGTGCGCTCAGCATTGGATTTTCTTCGGATTAGTTGACAATTCACCGTTCATCATGATTAGAAAACATCTTCTTGGGGCTGATTTTGGCTTGTTTATAACTCTATTATCGTTCCTGGACATTCTACTAATATTTTTTATCGTATCTCGAGATATTTTTACAATTTTAGAGATTTTTCTCTGGCGTTTTCCACTCATAAAATGCTTAATAATTCATTTTCGTAGCTCTATTGGATTTTTGTAACTCTATGAGGTCGCATTTTGCAAAAGTTAACTAAACGAATAAATTACATGGGCGTCAACGACTTCTGGCACTTGCGTTCTAATGTGGAATAGTAATACGAAGATAAAAAAAATTACAGTTCTAAAAGTTAAAAAAAAACAGTTATTTGAGAAGCTTTTGCTATCTGGTCTGGGCCATTTTCACTGTGAGATGAATTTCGTTCTCTTCTCCCTCATTTCCTCTTATTTCGTTGCTTTTATTATTAAATGTTTACATTTTTCGTTGGTTTTGAAACAAGAATATAGCAGTCAATTAAAGTTGACCATTTTCGCTATTAATTTCGATGGATTTCCTAGAATTTTTTTCAGAAAATGTATTTAGTTTGTGGTGGGCCATCTTCACTGTGAGCCACTGTATATACCATTTTTGAAAAAGTTTCATTTCTACGGCGTATGACACACACACTGTTTTTCAATCATCGAGTGTTTTCCAAGCGACGGGAAACGCTTCAAATTATGGAGATGCAATTTATCGAGTGTCAAATTATCGAGACTCGACTGTATTTATCGAGCTTTGTGAAACTTGAGTTCTGACCATTTTTTCAGCACTAAGCGTACCTCTTATTTACAATTTATTTTAATAAATTACTGTAACAATAAACTAATACAATAATCTTTACCTCTCTTTAGACCGTTTACATAGAGATATTGACAAAGGATAATCGAAAGCGGCGTACGAAACGAAATACATCAATGAACTGTTCCGAAAGTGATAATGAGGAGCGATGTTGCCGGTATCCACTTGTTGTGAATTTCATTGAATTCGACTGGACATGGGTTGTTGCACCAACATCCTTTAATGCATACTTCTGCAATGGCGAATGTAAATTGGGGTTTTTGGAAAAATATCCTCACACACATATAATGCAATTAAGCACAGCCCCACAGCCCTGCTGTTCACCAACAAAAATGAGTCCATTGCGATTGCTGTATTTTAATACCGAAAATAACCTAGTTATGAGCACAATACCAAATATGGCAGTAGAGAAATGTAGTTGTTCATAGTTTATGCAACTAATGTTTGTATATCGATTTAATATTGTATAAGAGTTAATATAAACTAAGTTATAGATTAAAAATACTAAATAATAAGTACATAAATACATTAGCTTATAATACGTTTGTTTTTAAATATATATGTTTATATACGAGTATGTACATACATATGTATGCACTTTTATATAATAAGTATAATATACATATAGTACATATACCTATTGTAACATTTTTGTAACCTTTTTATTAAATGATAAAATATGTTTTGTAAATAGATAAAAATAAGTAGTGATAGAATTTAAGATACTCAAAAATCGGAAGATTAAAATATTTCATCGTTTTAACTATTAACACATGTTTTCATCATAATAGGTCCGTTCGCGTACCCTCCCAAAACAACGAAAATCCACGAAAAATAACGAAAAACAACGAAAACCCGTTCGCGTACGCAAAAATTTCGTAGTTTTTCGTAGAAGAGAGTGCTCACGAGAGAGTAAGAAATTTCCCCATGCTACGAATTTTAGTCCAAGGAATTTCTTTGGGGTGTATTATGAAATCTGTCAAATCTGTCAAATCACATACATTCTTCATTTGTTGGTGCGTAATGCGTTCGATTGCTTTTTCGTGATTTTTCTGTCTTTGAGAGAATTTTACCTCCACTCTTCGAGATTTGACAGAAAACCCATATTTAGTGCAAAAAGTACGCGAACGGACCTAATATGTAATATTGTCCATTATATTGCTCCTTCCGTGTATCGTTACACATACACATGTAGATAGTTAAGTCTCAAACTATAGCCTTACTAAAATTTTGTTACCGTAAATGATAGAAACATAAATAAAATAGTGTTAAACGGTTTTTAATGTTAATGAATTGACTAAATGAAAAACACTTAACTCATTTTAAAAAAAAACATATAATTTAATGGATGTTGGTAATGCTGCTGTCTCAAAATATAGCCTTAGCAGGTAATTTGTTAATTTTTTTAGGATTAGATTACTTGAAATTGACCTTTAATACTTTGTTGAGGCTCCTTTGTTTTGGATAACATCAAAAATTCCGGTTGGTAGACTTTCGTAAAGTTCATATATCTTTTAGTAGTTTGACATCTTTATGGCCTCACAAAGCAAATCCAGGTAAGGGTTGGTCGGACTTCTTTCCATCTAACGTACTATTTGCTTTTATAGGTTTCTCTGATGAAGATATTGTTGAGGCGCTTCTCAATAAAATCGAATGCAACAGATGCGGAACTGCTGACGGGGTTGATCCTAGATTTATTAAAGCACTGCTCCCTTACATACTTCCGTTTCATACTCACATTTTCAATAAAATTATAACTACTACTGAATACCCGGCCCATTGAAAAAAGGCAAAAATAATTCCAATCCCAAAAAAAAAAAACAAAATGGTAGTGAAACGAAGCTCAGGCGTTCATTATTCCGGAGTTACATAATTAACTGAAAACAAGCTTCTAAGCACTTGCAAGTCCGGCTTTCGACCCGAGCGCAGCTGTAAGACCGCGCTGCTCTCGGTAATTGATGACATAAGAAAGTCTTTGTATAAGAAAAATATGTCTCTCTTAACGTTATAAGATCTCTCCAAAGCGTCAACCATAACATACGTAGGCTGTTCGATAAGTCAGTGACTTTGAAACTAAAAACTCGTTTTTTTTGTCTCAAAATTTAATTTATTTTTCAACATAGTCTTCTTTTAGTGCGATACGCTTTTCCCAACGATTTTCCAACTTTGTTAGCCCTTTAAAAAAAATTATTTCTCGAACCCTATAAAACAGCCATTTGTTGCATCGATAATCTCATCATTCGATGAAAATCGTTTTCCGCCGACCAATTTTTTCAAATTAGGAAACAAGAAATAATCAATAAGAGCCAAATCTAGAGAATAGGGTGGATGTGGATGTAAAAGCAGTTCATAGCGCAATTCAGCAAATTTTACTGTTGCTACTGCGGTGAATGTGTCGGTGCATTATCGTGATGAAAGAGCACTTTTTTCTTTTTGAAATGAAGCCGTTTTTCCATCAATTCTGCATAAAATTTATCCAATAAATTGGTATAGTACTGTCCGGTAATCGTTTTTCCCTTTTCCAAGTAGTTAATGAAGAGTACGCCGTGGGAATCCCAGAAAACCTACTAAACCTAAAACCTACTAGCCTACCCTACTTTTCCGGCCGACGAACCGACGTTTTTGCCTTTTTGGTGCACGTTCGCCTGAAGAAGGCAACTGTTTTTATCGTTCTTTCATTCCTGGCATGTAGTGGTGTATCCAGAATGCTTCAACTGTTTCGAACCGCCGTAAAAATTCACTTGAATTACGCTTGAAGAGTTCCAAATTCTGCTTTGAAAACTTCACCCGAATCCGTTTTATATCAATCGTCAGCAAACGCGGCAACCATCTTGCTGATAATTTTTTCATACCCAAATGATCATGCAGGATTCGAATGACGCTATTATTTGAAATGGCTACTGTCTTAGCTATCTGACGAACCTTGACTTGCAATCGTCCAACATAATATCGTGGATTTTTTGACCATTTCTTCCATTGTGGCGTCATTTGGACGTCCTGGGCGCTCAGTGTCTTTTAAGCTCGTGCGAAATTCGGTGAACTACTTTTGTACCATCCCATGCGAGGGAACAAAGACCCCATAATATTTTTTAAGTCTATCTTCAGTCTCCTTAATGGTTTTACCGCGCAAAAAGTAGTGTCTTAACAAAAAAAAGAAACTTACTTTTTCCATTTTGAGCAAATAAAACAAACCAAAGTTCTTTCGATCACTGTAATGATCGTCTATTTTTTTTTTCTATACCTAGAAAGAAACAAAGATGGCGGAAAAAAAAGCTCAATGCGATCCGAGACACTAATAAATGAGGATTTGCTTGCTATTCTCTTCTGGTCATCATTGTCATTCACCGGAAAATGCCAGATTTATCCATTTGTCCCCAAATCAGACTCATCCAAGCCATCATACCCTACATTGCCACTGTCAGAAACTTAGGAATGGTATTTAACAGTGCTTTCACTTGGACTGATCATAGCAGTGTTACACTTGCCAAAATATATAGTGGCCTTAGAGCACTTTGAACTACGCAAAAGCTTACACCAACACCGGTTAGGATTTTGTTTTCAAAACACTTCTCTTGCGAATTTTGGTCTACGGGTGTACAATTTTTTGTAAGTCTGGGGACTTAGCCGGTAAAAGAGTCCAATTCTTCTTGGAAAACCAACTGCTCGAGACGAGTGAAAATCCTGCTAAAAAACTTAACTTGCAGCAGAGAAAGCACATTTTGGAATTTTGACGACCGTTGATCGAATAGATAGATCTATTACACCATCGATGCAAGCTGCACCCAAAATCATGAGTGATCCACCCCCATTTGCCTTCGGCTTATTAAGATCGGTTCCTTCCTTAAGTCATGGTAATAGAAACGATATCCATCAGGACTTTCTTTTCGTGACGGTAATACGGCCCCAGATTTGACTATTGGAAACGAAACAGGCTATATTTTGAGACGCGCTGTACCATACATTTTTTTGACCGTGTATCTTTTTTATTTTTATTTTTATTTTGTATACATTCCCCCGTACTTGTGCTAATAAATAATTATATATATCTGCATTATGCAATATGACAAAACTACCATATTTATCTCGTACATATGTAAATAAGATCTTCGCAAGATTGAAGAAAAACCGTTGATCGATCTTACCAATTTTATACACTCTGGAATAGATTCATAAGATATGCTTATTTATTATTAACTTTGTCAGTTTACAAAATGTGCGCATTTAATAAGCACGTACAATGTATATTTGTCAAACGTATTTAAGTATTTATTTCTTGTCATAATATTGTAAACTTTGTAAAAAAAAAAATTGTGAAAAAAAAATTTCACAGCCTTAACAGACAAATGTGAAATTATTTTAACAAATCGAAATGGCCATAAATGTTGCCTGCTAATATAATTAAAAGAAACCTGGTTAACAGATCAACTATATGTATGTAAATAAATGCGTACCAAATTATATAAATATATGTACTAAGAAACTATCTTTATTAAATTTTTGTATATTTTAATTATCAGGAGAAGACCTAAATTTTTCATTTGATTCGCATTATTTAGAGTTAGTAAATAAAATAAATAATAAAATAAACAAAATCAATATACATAACTACATACTCGTGTACGTACCTAGTTTTTTCCTGAGGAGATTATATAAAACTAGCTGGCCCGGCCGCGTAAGGCCAAACCGTTGGCCGTTCAACTCAGAGCACACGTGAGCTGTAGTGCACTGGGGTTTGTTTTTCGCTATTTTCATTCCAATACAACAAATGCCAATATGGTTCAGAGCACTCTGTTCTGAATTCGCTTTAAGTTTGCTCAGCCCAGAGAGTATTAGAGCGAGTGCACTGTTAGTGGCGTTGAGAGTGCGTAGAAGAGCAACGAAAGAAAACTAATGTTTTGTAATTCGTATTTGAATGCACTTTTGTTTAAGCTTGAATGTCTGAAATAACACTGACGTTCAATATTGCGGGGAAAATAAAACTAACTTTTCCAATGAATGATTCTAAGTGCGAACTTTTTTATTTTAATTTTTACTTGTTGTGGTTTCTTCCAGTTTGTCAATTCAGATATCTACCAATGATGAATGTTCATATTAAATGAACACCAACTGGATATCTTTAAGGCGATTACACATGCTTATCGATATGAATTTAGAAAATTATATTCCTGTCAACATTCCCAAACTAATAAAGTGCCCTCGCGTATAAGGCCGTCTTGCAAAGTAAAGCATCGAAATTGTAACGCTCTCATCGATTTAAAGCTCCAAAAACATTACAAGAAATATAATTAAAAATGATGAGTTGTTAAAACAAGGAACTAACAGAATTATAAAAATCAATTTCATACATTCACATAAAGTTAATGTAACCGAAGTATTTGGATATTTACGCGTTGGCCAGATAACAAGTTTTCGAATCATACTTCATTTCAGGAATGTCTCCATCGGCTGCTCGAATTTACCATGAAATGAAAACTATTGAGTCTGATGAGATGCAACAACTACCAAGTACAAGAATCGCATGCAACCTTGCTAATGCTAGAGAAATCCCACTGAAAGAAAAATTAAATACTTATACAATAAATGGCGTCAAATTCAGTATGGTAGCCGTGAAGAGAGTAGTATGAATATGATATTAGGATCTGTTCTGAAGGCGAATTAAGATTTCTTAATTTTTTTAATCAGATGTTCTTGCTAATTTTATGCAGCTTCTCTGTGACGTCACAAACACATTCTTATTTGCCAATTCGTTACTATAACAAGGCTAATCTCTGTGTTATACAGAACAGATACACACCAGGTACAGGTACACTGATCTCATCACTGAGTTTGAGCTTAGCAAATTCTGAGCGAATTCAAAACAGAGAGTGCTCTGATCCATACTGGCATTTGTTATATTGGAATGAAAATAACGAAAAACAAACTCCAGTGCACTACAGCGCACGTGTGCTCTGAGTTGAACGGGTGTTTGGCTTTACGCGGCCCGGCCGACCGACGCGACGCACAGTGGGACGAATGGTGTAAAAATCGCGACATGGGTCGAAATTGCATGTATCTAGTATGGCTTTCCAAAGTATATACAGCTGTTATATAGACACTGGTGGACATGTCAATTAAATTTTGGCACCCACGGTCCCGTTTTTCCACACGTTTTTTCAATAAACAACCTCAAAAACGAGTATAAAAATATGCCATTTTAACGAAAATTCGTGATAAATTGGGTTTCGTTTATCGCAATATAATCAAGTCGGGAAGAATGTTTGAGTCTTTTTTTTTTTAATAGGCGTGTTTTTTTTCAAATCTAATATATAGGCTTAGCGGAAAATGAGAAAAAAAAACGCTGAACAGTGACTTGGCAGGACTATGCTAATTGACGTTTGACATTTTCACATCGGCATTGTTTTCATTGAAAGTAAGGCCGGTGTTTATCAAGCGCTCATTAATAAGTTGGTGGATAGAATTTTTTTTCGTCAAATTTAATTCAATTAAATAGTAATAAGGAACATATGCACGTAATTCATTATAATTTTCTTTTCCTTGTCGGATAAATTCGTATTTCTTTCTTTTCCACCCATTTTAAAATGAACAGTTTAGTAGCACATTTTTCTATCCAGGCTAAGGACCTAAGACTGGATAATTGTCCAGGGGCCGAATTACCGCATCCGTTAACGAGTTACTCGTTATCGAAATGTGACGATTTGGGATTACCGCTCTCGATATCGAGCACTCGGTATCAACCGAACTCTGCTGTCATTTCAAATTTAAATTATTTCTGTTCATTTTAAAATGGGTAGAAAAGAAAGAAATACGAATCTATCCGACACGGAAAAGAAAATTATAATGAATTAAGTGAACTTGTTCCTTATTTTACTATTTAATTGAATTGAATTTGACGAAAAAAAATTCTATCCACCAACTGATTAATGAGCGCTTGATAACTACCGGCCTTACTTTCAATGAAAACAATGCCGATGTGAAAATGTCAAACGTCAATTAGCATAGTCCTGCCAAGTCACTGTTCAGCGTTTTTTTTTTTTCTCATTTTCCGCTAAGCCTATATAGATTTGAAAAAAAACACGCCTATTTTCACAAAGGCAGCTATTTTGCCGCACACATTCAATTAAAATATGAACAAGTTCGTATTTGCCATTGTTTTATCTTATTTCATTTAATATTTTTTTTTGAAATGCATACAACTGCAATTCATACAATTGCATATGCGTGGAGCGAATGAAATCGCTCTCTCTTTAGGGGGGTACACACGATACGAGCAATTTTCATTTCTGAAATGTGTTTCAAGCGGTGTGGTTGTTAGCGGAGAATTAATGATGGCTGTGTATGGAAATTTTGAATTTTGGGGAAAAAAAATGGAAATATAAAAAATTCTGATAATCGTCTGGAGAATTCAATATTGTAATATTATGTTAATAAATTAATATAAAAAAAAATTTCTTAGCTTTTTCATCCATTCCTGTACCCAAATTCGGTTCCTTTTTCTTTCTTTTCTCTCTTAAATTTTTTTCTTCAAAAATTTTATCAATCATAAGCGCTGCTTTCAGTACGTCCGACGATTTTCAAATCCACTTGCAAAGTGAGGTCGGACAACATGTCGGACAATGTGTACGCTAACGACATCGGTCTGTCAGACATCCATCCGACCAAGTCCGTCAGATCGGTCGTATCGTGTGTACCCCCCTTTTAGATGCTCGGTATAATGTGACGTCACTACGTGAACATCCGAAGAAAATGGCGGATGGAGAGTGTTCACTTGGCATACCTCACCATTCTGGGGGCACATTCCTGTACACGAGTCGAGTAAAGCCAGAACTACATCGGAACAAAAATGATAAAAAGTACAACGAAGTCAAAACAATAGGTTGTACTCTTCCATCGCAGGCACATCTGTATCATTTCCTCTCAAATGAATAAAACTCACCGCGGCTAAAGCTAGAGCATACCCTAGCTTTCGCCGCGGTGATGTTGCACAAAAGCTTTCCAGTAGTTCTTCCAACCAAATACAAAAACCAATTCAAGTAGTTATAATTGGATTTCGTATACAATGCTCGAAAATAGATGGCGCTTATTCACTTTTTTGCATACCAGCTGATTTCCGATGAAATTGAAAGATGATTTTAGACGTATATTCACGAAAGCAAATACCGATTTTATTATTCCCGTACATTTTTTTTGAATTTTAGGCTTGAAACCAATTTTCCTTTTTATTATTCATCCACTATTAACGAATAAATGTGCATGGTTGCGGAGAAATAGATTTCCTGGAGCTTTCAAATGTCACACAAATAATAATTTCATCCGTTAATGGCGCTGTTGGTCAGTTGGAATTGAGTGAGCTTTCAGTGTGTGCACACTTCTACTTTTTATCACTTTTGTTCCGATGTAGTTCTGGCTTAAGACGGTCAAAAGTGAGCTCACAGTCGAGTCGAATACGTTTTGGTATTCCTGGACTCGATCGACTGTCTCTCATTGGAATGCAGTTTGAACACAATTTTAAACCATACCCAGCTTCACTTTATGCCGGTTTGACATTTCATATCAGCATTTATATTTGAAAAAATGAAATTGTTGTGTTAAAGTTTAGTTCTATTTTGTGAATCTAATAATATTATTTTATAAATTATTAATTAACTGATGACCGTGATAAAGAGGACGACCGCACTTTAAAAAGGATAATGGATCCGTCAAATCCTTTTTAACTACCGAGTAACACTTATGTAAATATATTACGACAAAAACAAATAAATTTATGTTATTAATGTGATATTTTATATTTTACAGATTTCAGATTACAGAGCCAAGATATTTTCCATTATTTACTCAAAATAATGACAGCATGCTTTAAGCCGCAGCAGATCATCTTCAGTGGAGTGTTTGTTTCATTTTCAAAATATTTTTGTAATTGCACCAAATCTATAAATACAATACAATAATTATCAACAAATATATATAATGTCTTAATGTGTGTAATATTAGCGTATCATATACATAATTAAATTTTTCCAGCCACTCACGCATCTTACAGGTGGTCCTTTAATTACATCCACAACTCGGCCTATTGCAAAGATTGGTTTTTTTTTTAAATCTACCAAAACTTCTTTCTATTTTTACCCTAAGATAAATACAAATATTAAATAATTTCACCAAACAACAAAATAGTTCAACAGTGCAATAAAATGTAAGAATCACTTCACACGATAGCGACACTCGACAACTATTCTTAAACGAGCAATTTGTCACAAGAAAACAGTCATTATCGTCTCCAGGAATACGTGTGAAATTTGACGTTTGAGTTCGAGTCAGGAATACCAAAATTGAGTGACTCGTGTTCAGGAATACCATTTCGTCACTGTCACATGAAAGTTACTCTCACCGTGTGCAAGAATAGGCCCCTTGTTTTTCCTGCAACTGTCAAAATGTTAATAACTGTCAAAATTGCATACGCGTGGAGCGAATGAAATCGCTCTCTCTGATGTTTGCGAGAGTGGACGAAAGGTTAACGAATCTGAGCTGGGAGCGATTATGGGCACAGTAGAACGTTTCTCTGTTTCCGCATATTTTCTTATGCGTGCATATGCACACTAATGTCTATTATGTTTCCCTCTTAGGCCGTGTGCCAATTGCGTTAAAATATTATCACCTGGCTAATTTTGGACACTAGTGTGGTGAATATAGACTTCAAAAAATTAGCCGGCTCTGGAGCTGCATAAAAAATTATCCTGCGGCTAATGTTTGACATTTGCATATACCCATGAAGGGATGAAAGAGACGGCGAGAGCTCTTTTGTTTGTTTCGGTTTTCTCAATCGATTGCCGGTGTACAAATGTAGTGCACTAGTGTTCACATACGATGGGAGAACTACCCTTCGTGAAAATATATTAAAACCAGTTCAAAAATGTTTTATAAAGAAATGTAAATCATATGAGCAATATCGTGCAAAGACAAGTAAAATTGATTGTTTGAAAAATGTTGATTGGTCAATTTTTTTTCTTTGTATTTTTCATTAACAAATTACGAACTTTGTTCTTCAATCATTTACACAAATAACATATAATTTACAAACAAAAGCGTTAACACCGAAAATAATTATAAGTTATGTTATTTTTTTATGTAAAATTGGGAAATCAGTTTGTTAATTTTAGTTATAATAATATTTAACAAAAGGGAACATTTACAATTCTAATGGGGAATTAATGAAATAAATTGTACAAAAAAATCCCATTTAATCGAATCGACAAAGCAAAAAGCTAAAATTGTATCCACTTCTGTACAAACGTCAAAGATTAGCCAGGGGATACAATTTTAACGCAATTGGCACACGGCCTTAAGACTGGATAATTATCCAGTTTTCGTAAGACTATATAGGCTAAGTTGTTAGTGTAATTAACATGGAAAAAAATTGCTAAGCCTGTATAGTTTTGAAAAAAAAACACGCCTAGTATTATTTGCAGTGCGAGTTTGCAAGTTTTGCACATTTTTTTCTTATTTTTATTTTAAAGGGGCTCGCTAAGTTGTTTTATGTGCTCAAGGGGGTCGTTTTTCTGAAAAGATTGAAAAACACTGGTCTAAGTGAATCCTACCGATTACGGTGGATAGCCACTCAACCTAACCTAACCTAAATATGAAAATTAACATTCGTACATTGCAATAAATTCTCTGAAGTTTCTATGAGTCTTATATTCAACATTTTTGAGAAGCTACATTCAGCATAGCACTGCAAAGCATCTTGTCACACTACCTGCGTAGTCACATGGGTGGGTTTTGTCTACCTTCTTTATGTACGTATTTCTAAAGGCTTGGGTTTTTATCAGTTGAGCGAAAGACAACAAACATGAAAAAAAGGGTGACACGTTTGAGTTTGAGTTAGGTACATGCATGCGGTAAATGGTTTTATGGTCAGGCATAAAAAAATAAAATCGCGATCTTTGTTTTCGGGATTTCCTATTATGATGAATGAAAATGCACAGCTCCGAAATAAGGTAGCCATTAGCGTAAGATATTGAATAGGAAATTACAAAATAGATATTTTTTTATTGAGAGTATGTTTATCACGTTTGAATAAACTACTGTCGTTTTATATTGGGCTCTTCAGATTTTGCTCTCAGATTTCAGATTTTTTAAGGTGAATGAAAAACGAGATTGATCTGTTTTACTGCAATCGTATTCGTGTGTCATTTGACATCTTGTTCGTAAAATTAAAACAAAGGAAATAATTAAGAAAAGAAAAATAATAAATACAATTTCAAATATATTTTCTTTATAATTTCTAAATTTTGTATAGAGTTTCTGTTATGAGTGATAGCATTTTGAAGTTCTAAGTTTCAGTTTCATAAAACGCACATTAGATCTATTTTTAGTTGTTATATCTCAACCTTACCAACAGATGATATTTTTCAAGTTTTTATGTTTTGAAATTCTTTTTTATAAAAAATAACTACTACTTGTTGTTGAGGTTGATGGAACCAAATAAAAAATATCAATTTGGTTATCGTTTGACGTGTTGTTTTTTATTCTGTCATTTTAAAATACAAAGGTTAGTGAATTTACATTGGATTATTTAATTTATAATAGCTTACCGATTGGACCCCTGTCCTCAACTTCGTTAACAATTCATTAATAATGCCATTTTAAAAAGGAAAACAAAACTTTGGCTTGATCAGGGATACCAATCTTACAAAATAAATAAAAGTACCAGAAGAAAAAAATTATTTTAACAGTTCTGTTTGCTTTGAAGTTATTTCTTGCTCAGGTAATTTTTTGGTCTTCGACATTCCACCCCCCGTGAAACCCTTTATTATTAGGATTCACCGCAATTTGCCTCGACGTCCAAAACTGCCAATCGAGATACGGGACGACGTAGTTTGGTATCATTTGCCGTCATGATTTCCACTGTTCTTATGACTCTGAGGCGACGTGCGACACAAATACGCAATAGAATATCAAGAAGTCAACAGCACAAACATACATAAATCAACACAGGATCTACAGATGCAAAGATCATCTAGCAGCATACCCAAACAAATACATGTTTTCATCACAGCACGCACAGCCGACTTATATTCGCAGTACAAATACACCAACGCCAACACAATTCAATGGCTGGTCGCCATTCGCCAGCAACCCTTAAGGACAAACATTCAATATTCGTTCACGACACGGAGCAGTCATAATTTTGAACTTACAATTTACTAAAGCGCATATTAATAAAACCCAAATAAAATCCGTTGTTTGTTTAATTTTTGTAGAATAATTCTAGTGCGGAGAAATAGAAGTACATTCTATCACATTGATGACCAAAAGACGTGATTCAAATATGCAACACTTTACAAGTTTTTGCAAAAAAAAATTAGTAGTGTAGTGTAGTATAGTGAATCGTTAAATCCAACATGAACAACAACGACGCAATAATGGCCGGACACGAACGTCTCAACGGACAACCTCCACCAAACAACAACAATGAGTGCCGGCCGAATTTCAGTTGCATCGAGTTCCCAAAACTCACAGATACACAAAGTGTCGAGTATTGGTTCATCCGTCTCGAATAGCGGTTCCGACTGCAAAACACTTCCGATGAGGCCGTTAGATTCGAAACAGTTGTTGCATCACTTACGCCGACATTATTTGATCAAGTGGACCACCAGTGGCAAGTAAACCCCGTCGCTTGACACCCGAAAAATACACCGCTGCAAAGGATGAATTTGAGTATCTAATGAAACTCGGAGTTTGCCAGCCGTCTAGAAGCAATTACTCATCGCCACTTCATATGGTTCTCAAATCGAACGGACAATACCGCCCATGTGGAGACTACCGGTTAATCAACCGTCAAACCAAACCGGACAAATATCCACTGCCACATTTGCAGGATTTCACCTACATCCTCCATGGGAAAACGATCTTCAGCACCGTTGACTTGAATAGAGACAACAATTACGACGCCATTTGGGCTCTATGAATTCAAGTACATAACATTCTGGCTATGTAACGCCGCACAAACCTTCCAGCGAGATATCAACGAAGTGCTACGCGGTCTCGATTTTGTCTACGCATACATTGACGATATTTGCATCGCATCTGCAAGTATTGAAGAACACATTCGCCATATCGAAATAATATTTCAACGGTTGCGTCAACACGGCCTCACCATCAATTTGGCCAAATGCAATTTCGGTCAGGATTCTGTCAAATTTTTGGGTCACACAGTTGACAAGGATGGAATTCGTCCGCATGAAGATAAAGTCGAAGTCATTCGTAACTACAAGTTACCTTCGACCGCGAAAGACCTTCGTCAATTCATTGCGATGTGCAATTTCTACCGTCGATTCATGCCCCACTCAGCACAACATCAGGCACCCATACAGGCACTCATTATCGGGAACAAGAGGAACGACAAGTCACCTGTTAGTTAGTTAGTTATAGGTGTACTTTATTTAATTCTAATTTAAAATACAAAATTACATAAAAAGTACAATTTAAGCAATGGCATTGCCGTCTGCCATAGATTGACAATAATTTATTTCTAAAATTTCAAAATACAAACAAATATATGTAAATATTTAACACTCTAAAGTTTTATTAGAAAACAGTTTACTTAAAAGCTTTCATTTAAAATGGCATTTCTATAATTGAGTGCTACGTGGCAGTATGCTGCTAGGTTACTCCAACAACCTCCGTTCAATATCATTATGACTTCATTTGCGCCTAGGAGATCTGTTCCAAAATAAGCATTTCCTTCAAAACAGGGCAGGTGCCTTTGAAGTGTGTCGTATCTTCTTTTTCGCCGGTGTTGCATAAGCTACATCTTAATGGGAGATCGTTGCGGTGTGGCATATAATTCAATTTAAGTAGCTCTCCTCTCGCTCGAACAATCATTGAGATTTGTGCAATACAAAGATTTGAATTCACGTAGTTGTGCTCGTATGTTAGTCTTTTGTATACTAATCGCGAGCTTGAGTTTGTTGCCGACGCTATCCAATCCCTCTTGATCTCTTTTTCGACATCCGAAATGAATCTAAAGCAAGAACGTGTCCATTCAGGGATATTTGATTCCGCTAAATCCAGCCTAATGTTGTACTTATTTGCCGTATCTACCCAATCTTTGGAGAACTGCGATTTACATCTCAAAGATCTTTTCATTAGAATCTTGGTTAACCTAGTATCATCGCCGCTCAACACCTTCAAGACATACTTCATATTCATCTTTAGGGTGAATATATATATAGTGGTGACATACCGCTTTCCAGTTGTAATATATAGTTTGGTGTATTCGAAGGCAAACGTGGCAATTTTTTCAGGAAAAATCTAAGCGGTTTTTCGACTTCATCATCCAATTCGCTTCCCCAAAAAACCTGTTAATTGGACACCAGAAGCGAAGGCAGCTTTCAACCAATGCAAGCAGGACTTGATGGATGCAACGTGTTTGACTCATCCGGCACCACAAGCCGAGCTGACACTCACTACTGACGCTAGCCACACTGCCGTTGGTGCCGTTCTACAACAAAACACCAATGGACACCTACAACCGTTGGGTTTCTTCAGCAAACGTCTCACCGACGCGCAAAGAAAGTACAGCACATACGACAGAGAAATGCTTGCAATTTTCCTCGCCATCAAACATTTTCGCTTCTTGGTCGAGGGAAGAACTTTCCAAATTCACACCGATCATAAACCGCTGATATTTGCGTTCAACAAAAAAAAGGATCCGTCGTCGCCACGTCAGACTCGTCAGCTCGACTTCATCAGCCAGTTTTCAACCGACATCAGACACGTCACAGGCAACCAAAACACTCCAGCTGATTGCCTTTCACGCATCGATATCATCCGCACACAAGTAATTGACTACGAGGGGCTGGCAAAAGAGCAAGAGAGTTGCAACGCATTGGTCCAAAGTGTTAAACGAGTTCTGAACCACACGCTAAAGGAAGAAGCTCCCAGAGTGGATATGTTGTATAGTCTGCTATAGAGAATATCGTTAACTCTCGACCGTTAACTCAGCGGCCGGTGTCACCAAGAGATGAAGAGCCGTTGACACCAAATCACTTCCTTCTTAGAACGACAAACCCGACGCAAATGACCGGTCCAGATAATATAAAGTTCCATTGCCTTTGAAAACAGCGGCGAATTCGGGAACAGTTGAAGAATCGGTTCTGGAAGCGGTGGGTGTCAGAATATTTTCCTACTCTAACCAGAAGACCAAAGTGGTGTGACAAAGTGAGGCCACTAAAAATTGGTGACCTAGTCTTCATATGTGATGTTGACGTACCACGATTTTAGTTTTGCCAAGGAAGAATAATCAAAGTTTACATCGGCTCAGACGCCCAAGTACGAAGTGCTGAAGTACGAACTGCAAATGGAATATTACATCGACCGACTTCGAAGTTGGCCCTACCAGGTGGTGAGCCTGTAGAAAATTCACGAGGCCCAGAATATCGAGCAGTGGATGCAGTTATTTGAGAGAACAAGTTTGTTGAATGCTGCCGTCGTTTTTCCTGTCAAATAAAATGCTTGTCTCTAAATTGAAGAATTACTTACTTACTTACTTATTTACTTAACGGGCTCCCAACCCGTAAAAAGTATCTGCCTGAGACACTGCAGCCTTCCACTCACTTCGATCCCGGAAACGCTGCTTCCAGTTGTCTAGATCAAGGACATCCGCTGTAGCTTGGTCCTTAAATCGGAGGTTCGGTCTTCCTTGTCGTCTCGAACCTGGGGGCTGTGATTCGTACATCCTCTTTGCTGAAGCATTGTTGTCCATTCGCTCGATGTGGCCGAACCTGTGTAGTCGACGTGTTTTGGTTTTTCGGACTACATCCACATCTTGGTACAGCTCATAGAGTTCGCGGTTATATCTTTTCCTCTATTCGCCCTCCTCGCATACGGTACCGAATATCCGACGTAGAATTTTTCTCTCTGCTTTACTTTCCTGTTTATCGCCCAACACTCGGCTCCATACAGCAGAACGGGCAGGATCAAAGTTTTGTAGATCATGCACTTCCGAGTTTTGAACCCATTTGTTTTGCCAAACCGAAGTAGCAGCGGTTTCCTAGGGTAAGTCTTCGTCAAATCTCCACTAAGGTGTCATTCGTGGAGTTGATATTTATTCCGAGGTAGGTAAACTCCTTAACGACTTCGACTTTAGTGTTGCCAACAGTGACGTTTTGTCCTAGGTGGTGGACAAATGTATCTTTGTTTGTTGACAACATGTTCTTGGTTTTGTCCTCATTCACTTCAAGGCTTACTCGTTTCGCTTGTTCTTCAATTTCCGTAAAAGCCCCTAACAAGGCGCGCTGGGAGCAACCGATGAAGTCGATGTCATCCGCGTGTCCCAGTAGCTGGACAGATTTGTGAAAGATATTGCCTTCCGTGTTTACACCTGTTCTATACATCTGTTCCAGCACAAGATTGAAGAAGTCACATTACAGCGCATCTCCTTGCCGAAATCCGGTGCATGTTTGGAATAGTTCGGAGGAACTGTTTCCAAATTGCACGTTGCACCGCGTGTTTTCCAGCGTCACGAGGCATAGCTGGATTAGTTTAGCCGGGATACCGAATTCGGCCATCACCTTGTAGAGCGCAAGGCGATGAATGCTATCCGGACAGGCTCCGTAGGCTCCGTCCACGAGGTCATGAAACTCGTCCTTGATAGAGTCTTCAGCTTGGTCGGTAGGGGCGTGTGCACATATTATGCTGATGTTTTGGAATGTTGCCTTGATGCGGATCACAGCCAGGTCAGTTATCATTGAGCGTAGCCGATTTCCCACGACGAATCCGCATCCTAACATGTGCAGTCTTTTGTGACAGCTGTAATAAATGTAAAATGTTATTTTTTGTTTTTAAACAAATTATCGTGCTACAAAAAACACACAATAAAAAAAATTGCTTTTTAGGAGGTTTGTCGGTTATACGGCTACAGCAGAGTTTTCCGATGCTTGGAAAAAAATAGTGTCATCAGCATTGACTTACGGGCTTTTCAATAATAGCGATGAAGATAAGTTTAGGAGAGTAACTTGACAGACTTGGCAAAATAAACTATTATTGTAAGCAGCTGGAATGTCGTGAAATATCTCCACCATCTTCATCTTCCAAATTATAATCATCCGATAAAATAACTTAGTTTTATTTTACCATTCTTTCTCAAATGCTACTTTATTCCACAATATTTCTGGTAGTTTTCGATAGATTTTTGCTAAAAGTAGTTGAACCCTAACAACGAAAATGTCAAAATCATACATTTTATACGACAAAAAAAAATTATCGTAAGCAAAACACTTCCAATGAAATCTATGAAGCAGAAAGTTGTATGTGCTGTATGATATACGTTATGTATGATGAAAATGTATGTGTTCGTTGCTTTAGACTCTAGAGCACAGGAGTTGGTTTTTCTTTGTATTTTTGTTCGGTTGCTTGTAATAAAAGAGGAATGTCAAATTTAAGTCAAAAGACTTAAGTCTGAAATGTGAAAGTGCGAGACTCATGAAAGAAAATGGGTACGTTCCGGATTTCAGATGGAACGCAAAACTTGCCTAACTTTTTAGTTGACAGTTGACATTCCACAAACGTCATTGTACTTTTTATTTTCACTTTGAGCGGTTTGAGAATTGTGATTTGCAAGGTATTGGCACAATAAAGCAAAGAAAATAAGAAAATAATATAAAAAAGATAAAGAAAATAAGACAAGGTTATATCTATGGGAGAATTCGAGGATGAAATTTTATCTAAGTAACATAAGTTACACATGTGTTTGGAATATAAATTATTTATTTCATTAGTCAAGTTACATTATTTGCTGAGTTCATATTTTGTTCTACAAAATCCAACATAAGCCGTGTTTTTTTTGAAACGTAGTTAGCCAGTAGTTGCTAGCAAAGTCAAATTTCACACGTAAAACTAATACAACAACCAGCTGGCTACAACTCTTGATTTTATCCACAGCCAAAAGCAGCTGGACAGGAATGTTGCGATATCTCATGGCAAGGTGGCGCTTAAAGCGATTTGTAGAACATTTGACAGATTGCCGTGTACGAAAATTATATAATTTCAATTACTAAATGATGTTTCACAGAAATAATCCACTTTATTATGATTTCATATCACTTTATGTAAATTATCCATTAAATAAATTACCGAAATTAATTGTTTTCACAACAAATAACAAAAAATCGATTTGGTTGAATGCCGAGTACTTTGACAGTTCACACTTAACAGCTGGTCGAAATCACACACATATGACCGAAATCACACACACACCAGTTGACAGTTGACATTCCACAAACGTCATTGTACTTTTTATTTTCACTTTGAGCGGTTTGAGAATTGTGATTTGCAAGGTATTGGCACAATAAAGCAAAGAAAATAAGAAAATAATATAAAAAAGATAAAGAAAATAAGACAAGGTTATATCTATGGGAGAATTCGAGGATGAAATTTTATCTAAGTAACATAAGTTACACATGTGTTTGGAATATAAATTATTTATTTCATTAGTCAAGTTACATTATTTGCTGAGTTCATATTTTGTTCTACAAAATCCAACATAAGCCGTGTTTTTTTTGAAACGTAGTTAGCCAGTAGTTGCTAGCAAAGTCAAATTTCACACGTAAAACTAATACAACAACCAGCTGGCTACAACTCTTGATTTTATCCACAGCCAAAAGCAGCTGGACAGGAATGTTGCGATATCTCATGGCAAGGTGGCGCTTAAAGCGATTTGTAGAACATTTGACAGATTGCCGTGTACGAAAATTATATAATTTCAATTACTAAATGATGTTTCACAGAAATAATCCACTTTATTATGATTTCATATCACTTTATGTAAATTATCCATTAAATAAATTACCGAAATTAATTGTTTTCACAACAAATAACAAAAAATCGATTTGGTTGAATGCCGAGTACTTTGACAGTTCACACTTAACAGCTGGTCGAAATCACACACATATGACCGAAATCACACACACACCAGTTGACAGTTGACATTCCACAAACGTCATTGTACTTTTTATTTTCACTTTGAGCGGTTTGAGAATTGTGATTTGCAAGGTATTGGCACAATAAAGCAAAGAAAATAAGAAAATAATATAAAAAAGATAAAGAAAATAAGACAAGGTTATATCTATGGGAGAATTCGAGGATGAAATTTTATCTAAGTAACATAAGTTACACATGTGTTTGGAATATAAATTATTTATTTCATTAGTCAAGTTACATTATTTGCTGAGTTCATATTTTGTTCTACAAAATCCAACATAAGCCGTGTTTTTTTGAAACGTAGTTAGCCAGTAGTTGCTAGCAAAGTCAAATTTCACACGTAAAACAAATACAACAACCAGCTGGCTACAACTCTTGATTTTATCCACAGCCAAAAGCAGCTGGACAGGAATGTTGCGATATCTCATGGCAAGGTGGCGCTTAAAGCGATTTGTAGAACATTTGACAGATTGCCGTGTACGAAAATTATATAATTTCAATTGTTACGTCCACCTGCAAACAAAATAAAAATAATTAATAAATGTTTTTGCAAATAAACAAACCCAAACGATTTCGAAACAGCTGGTTGAGCTGTCATTTCAGTCTGTGGTAAAATTCCAGAAAATCCATCTAGTGGTTGGTAGCTGCAGTATGCGATATTTCTGTTCCCAATCCAAGGACAGAACCCAGGCTAAAGAATAAAGATTGACCATTATTAAGAGAAAATCTGTGCAGAATCGGGTGATCTGGGCAAAAGAGAGTAGGTAGTGGTTTTTTTTGTTGGTAGTTTTTTTTTGACAAAAGAAACGCAATGCATTTTTAATTGCAATACAGTGGGTGGTGAGACTGCATGTCTCTAGTGGTGTGGTGCAGTTTTTTTTTGTATAAAGCCCTATAAGATAGGCAGTTTATTTGGACTTTGTTTTACATTTTATTAAACTAAGTTAATTTAACTGTGTTGTTATTCCACTGAAGTTATCCGAAGCGGGATCGTCGTCAGACCTTTAAACAGTAGGATTTATATTATAAAAGCAGCTAATTTTAAGGTGCATTTAGGCGGCCACAAGTTGAATCTGTATCGTGGCCGCCACATTTTATTTAGTAAGAATAACTACTACCCATTTGAGGTGCATATGTACACACACATATATACATATTTGCATCCTGATACATATGTACGTCTACATATGAGTACATACGTGTAAATACATGCAATAGGAACTCCAAGGTCAGGCAATTGACAGTTCATCATTGAAATACTGACCGATATTCTTGAATACTGCCATATACCACACACGCAAAGACATCGTAATTAAGTTTTATTCTTCGGTAATTGGAAATAATTCCTGTAATAATTAATTAATTGTTGTAACATACCTCGAGGCGTGGGGTATTTAAAATTTTTGGTTTTTTTTTATTGTTTACCTTTTTGTTGAAAATTTGTGAGTGTAAAATTTCGTTTCCTCCGTCGCGTTTATTCGGTCGCGTATAATTTTTTTTTTTGCAATATTTAATTTCTTTAGTGTACCACCTAAACCGAGCTCGTTCTAGGTAGGATTGTCGTGTCGTGCATAGTCGCTCGCGAGTACATAAAGGTACTGTATTGGGAGGGAATGTTTTTTCGTATTAATATTTGTTTTGCCCTGGATTTGTTAAATTACATTGTTTATTTATTAAGCTTAATCAAAATAAAATTTATACAAATTTTATACGCCATGGAAAAAAAAGGGGTAAAGTTTTTTTTTGTGTTTAAGAGCGATATGAGTCGCTAAGTTCAAAGTTTCAGGGGGGTGTGGAAGAAGCGCGAAACTTCCGGCTGATGGCTTGAGCTGAGGCATCTGTGCGAGTTTGGGGAAGTCCAAGATGGCCACCGGACTTCCAGGTTGGGTAGGGTAATGGAAATGGCCGCGCTGATCACCACCAACAGCGCCCCTCAGTGTGTTATATCCGTCCGTCCGATGTAAGTATAAAAAGTAGTAGAATATTTGGCACGATTTATGTTTTGTTTGTGTAGGTTAGTTGTTTACGGGGGCAAGAACCACCCCATTTCCGGCGAGCGGAGCCGCGCATCGCAAGCGTGCCGCGCTCCCCGTGGACAACCATCTTTCCTTTTCCCGTCACATCCTATCCTTAGGTCCCATCCACATCCTCATTTCCTGTCAACTTTCAAATCCCTAACTCCTCCCACTCCACTCCTGCATATAACACAATTACTAAATGATGTTTCACAGAATTAATCCACTTTATTATGATTTCATATCACTTTATGTAAATTATCCATTAAATAAATTACCGAAATTAATTGTTTTCACAACAAATAACAAACAATCGATTTGGTTGAATGCCGAGTACTTTGACAGTTCACACTTAACAGCTGGTCGAAATCACACACGTATGACCGAAATCACACACACCAACTTGAAGGTAAGTCAGCTGGGTTCGGCTGGCTGGGAATCGTTTTAATGAACGACTGGCTAGCTACGTTTCAAAAAAACACGCCTATTATATAGACTGCGACAATATTATGAATGCAATAATATTATTAATAATGCGATATATTCATAATGCGATAATATTAAATTCCATAATTCAATTGAATACTTATTGAAATCACAAATTCACTTACAAAAATTAAAAAGAACCGCGCGGGAAGATCTTACATCAAATCGGCTGTTTTTGACATTTCTCAAACAGCCTAGTTTAGGGAGAATTTTCTTGCCTAAAAGTCCAGTCCACGACATCACAAAAAGTTGCCTAAACGTCTAGTCAATTTTGGGTCCATCTACCAATCAGAGGCCGTTAACTAACGAAATCTAAAATCCGGTACGCGCTCAATAACAAAAGGTCTGTTCAGTAAAAAAAAGTCAGATCAGATCAGCACAGATTTGTGGGAAATAGCAGATCCAGTCAGCACAGACACAAAAATACAGCCATATGCAATTACAGCTGATTTTGACATTTCTCACAAATCTGTTCTACCTCGAGAGTAGGTGCAGAAAAGTTGTCCAGCACAGAGTTACTGAACACAAAAAGGATCAGTCTCGGACAGAAACTTTGTTTTACTGAACACCAAAACGTGTACTTTTCTGTACATTTCTGTCCAGCACAGAGTTACTGAACAGACCTAAAGAGAAATTCGAAAAAAGTCCAGCCTCAAAAGTCTAAAGTGTAAAAGCAGACTATGATATAGGAAAGCCCCTGGAAGCCGGATTTCATTTCAGCGTAAACGTACTGGGTTAGTGCTTACTTTCACCTCATTCGCTCCTTAGCGCTAGTAAATTGCGCTGAGCCATGACCTATCGCTATCATACAGATAGATACAAAATGGCGTTAACCAATTGGTACATTTGATTCTGTTCTTGTTGCTGCTCTTGAACAAACCGAGCCAATATATTTTTAATATTTCTCTGTACTGTACTGAAAAATTTTAATTTAAAGTTGACAAAAAGTAGAAATAGGGAATAGTAAATAATAATTATAATATATGTAATATAAATTATATATATTAGGAAAAAAAATCATACCAAAAACCAAAAACTAATCTTATCGAACAAAACTGTACATGCGAGTGTTGTCGACCGACGAAAAAAACGAAAAAAAAGCAATACAAGTGAAGAAACCGGAAAAAGTTAAAGTGATGGTCAATTCTTACAAATACGTAATTTCCAGTAAATGAAAACGAATTAAATTCATATAACTATTTCCATTATAAATGAAAACAAATCCTGGTGTCCAACACCATCAAGTTGATTTGGACTTTTTCGCCGGACCAGAGATCGTTTCGTGCCCAGGGGTTCATGTTTGTTTATGTGTTACAGAAAATTCAGAAAAAAACTCGAAAATATTTTTCAAGAACTAGGTTTTTGAAACAAATAAGTACAAGAAAGCCAACTTCATAGGCATGGAGTGATTGTGTTTGTGTATATATCAAATGTGGATACAGAAAGGTTAAACAAAATGCATATTACAAGTACACTGCGATGTAAAAGTAATCAACTCTTAACCACAATACCATCTTTTAATAAAACAAAACTTGTGGTTATGGGTCTTGTAATTATTTAATTTGTTAATTAAACCAGTGAGATCACGAAATAATAAAATATTCCGAAAAAAGTGATTTTGATATCAAAATCTTTAAATGTACATAAATCCTTCTGTCGGTTCTTGCTAATATACTCACAACTATTGTGATATTAATATACATAGATTTTGGATAATAGCAGCAGTGTTCATGTCTAAACAGTTCTAAAACTTTTATAGTAAGTTAGAATTGCAACGAATAGCGGAACTCGCAAATAACTAATTGCCAGAAGTTTATATATTTGTTTTTGATTAAATTCTGATAAGGTATACTTCTATGTATACATACATATGTATATCTCTATATGTAAATTGTATGTATACGTATTAGTATTGTACTAAAAATCATTACAAAAATATATGTGACGAAATATATTTTCACCTAGAAATATTATTGGATTCTAATGATTGCCTAGGATTACAAAATATAAGTCTTATAAAAAGTGTTCTATAGAAAATTAACGTTCAAAAAAAGGAAAGCAAGAAACCAAATGCACACACGTATGTACATCATGTATGTCATAGGAATAAATGATTCGTCAATTTAACTGATACGTAAGTACAAAAAATATACAGTGAGTTTCACTTCAAATCGTACTTCATACATAACATTAAAAATAAATAGAAAAAAGTATTTACTAAGGTTATTTTATTTGTATAAGAAAAGAAGAATGTTTCACATGTCGGGTATTTAAAAAAAGTATTGGTAACAAATGTTTACATTCTGTCGCACCGGTGTTTAAAATGTCAAGGGCTATATCATATTATCAGTTGTTTTCGGTTGAATGGGGTAAATATGTATCGGCAAAACTACGATTTGTTTTTTTTTTTTTACTTTTAACGCATCAAAATTCGTATAAATTTGTACAAGTTGCCGAAAAAATTGTAATAAGGTAGAGACCGATTTTGAACTACACAAATTTCTATGGGTAGGTAAGGTAGTGTACAAAATGTTAAAACACCGAGCTGTCAGTGAAATTTCGTTCGTAATAAAACTACTAAACATTTATTTTTTTCGTAATAAAACTGATCTGCTTTGTGTTCAATGACTCTGTGCTGGACAATTTTTCTGCACCTACTCCTGAGGTAGAACAAATTTGTGAGAAATGTCAAAATCAGCTGTCTTGCAAATTGTTTTTTTTTATTTGAAGTGAAAAGTGTTTCGACGAGATTTATGCTTACCAAATTGTAGAAATGGAAATTCAATCGCAAAAAGGACAATCAGTTATTGTAAAATGCTATAAGCAATTTGGAAAACATTAATGTCGATTTCGATTAGGCAAATAAGCACTTTTTTTTATCGAGCAATTTGTAGCGCTCTAGTACAATTTTCATTTTCCAGCCGATCAAAAAAGCACTTTTTATCTAGATCAATTTTCGTGAACCTCGGATTGAACTCGAAATCTATGCCTGAAATACATGTACAGATAATCTACGCGGCGCCGCGTCCACGTCTGCATCTGAAATATATATGCCGAGTTTTCTGTCAGTTATTCCATTGAGTTGGCTGGCCCAAACAAAGCAAACAAATGGCAGATGAAAACAAAATATGTAATGCCAAATAATAAAAATTGTAATATTTTCGCGGTCTAGTACTGGCGCTGCGCGGCAAAATTAGAAATGGAGACTTATGCCTGAAATAAATGTGCAGATAGTCTGAACGCGGCGCCGCGTCCATATCTGCATCTGAAATAGATGTGCAGAGTTTTCTGACAATTCTTCCACTGAGTTGGCTGTCGCAAACAAAGCAAAAAAATGTCAGATGAAAAAAAAAACAAATGCCAAATTGTACTACTTTTGCGATCTAGTACCAGCGCTGCGCGGCAAATTTAGAAATAGGGAATTCATGCAGCGCTGTGGCGCATGCAGAATTAACATCGCTCCCATATAAACGTGTATTCTAATTTCACTGCATGCTAAATTCTGCACATGTATTTCATGTATATCTATAATTGTGTTTATTATTATTTTTTTTTTATTTATGTCCTTTTACGAACAAGATGTCAAATGACACACTAATACAATTGCAGAAAAACAGATCAATCTCGTTTGTTTTCCATCCAGTACAAAAAATCTGAAATCTGAGAGTGAAATCTGAAAAGCCCCTCCGAAAATGATATAAGTAAAACAATCATCAATGCAGTTTTAATTTTTGACAACAAACATATGGCTGTAATTTTCTGTGCTGACTTGATCTGACTTTTTCACAAATCTGTGCTGTTCTAATCTGCCTTTTTTTCATCAAACAAAGCTAATATGTACAGTATACTCTCTGCTTACGGACACCTCTTATAACCGGGAAGTTTTCAAATAACGGAAATAAATACACGATTTTTCATATAAAAAATGTTCCCATAACCGGACTCTCATCACCGGACACGGACACCAATTTTCGTAACCGCAATAGAATGTCGCTATCTTAAATGGACATAACACATCTGCGTATGGCAAACTTTTCACATACTTTATTTTGTTTTTGTTGTGTTCTCTTCTTTACACTTTGAAAAGAAACGAAACAAAAATGTAAACTGTGGAGTGTGCTTTTGCGTTACTATCACGTTCGCGGACACATGATTTTCGGTGGGGAATACTAGAATGACACACGCATGTCTCCGGCATTTTGAGAGATAGGGTGAGTTCATAATTGTAAAAAAAAATGCTGTAAATTTACAGCAGCAAAATAAAATAAGCTGCAAATTTGCGCAACAAAAGCGGTAATTTGACATTTATGAACTCAAGTAATGCCGGAAAGTTTGCAATGGAAGCAGTCATGATTTAAGTCACTAAATATCTAGATATTCTGGAATCGTGAATGCTCTTTTTGACTAGCTATCTAGTCGACAGTTCAAACTTCAAAAACGTAATTTACTTTCTATTTTCGCTTGGACTATTGGTCTATTTAACACTAGATTCAGCATGTGTTTGGAATGTAAATTAGTTATTTCATAGGCCAAGTTGCATTATTTGCTGTGAACGATTTGCTGAGTTTGTCGATTGTTCTACATAATCCAACAGTATATGAACTGCATGAAAAATAAAAATAAATAGAAACACTCCTTCATAATCTACTTGGATTTTCTTTATGTAACAAGCAACAACAGCAACGCAGTATAACCAAACCAATCAGTCAGTTCATTTTGACGTTTAATTTAAACGTTTTCTTGATTAAAATCCAGTCCCCGACCTCAAAAAAAGTTGACTAGCTGTTCTGTAAATTTTCGGGCTCTCGACCAATCAGAGCCCGTTGACTAACTCATCTAAAATCCTGAATGCCCCCAATGGTAATGCAGTTTTTCCACATTTGTAAACGCAATATCTGCATTGCTGCGGTTTTTTTTACAATTGTGAACTCATCCATATTTTATATTATTTTGTGTGAATTTTGTATTCCGCTGATGTGCAAATTTGTCTCTGGTAGGACAAATAATACCGGAACATAAAAGTATACTGTATTTCTCGTCAGGGTACCCCACCTTGTCCTAACATACCTAAAATTGCCATGACTCGCTAATGTCCTCAACTAGGGATGTTACGGATGTGGTTTTATGGGAGTCAGAGTCCGAGTCGGAAGTCTCATACCGAACTCCGCGGAGAAAGAGTTGAATCGGAGTCAGAGTTGAATCGGAGTCGGAGGCGGAGGTCGCAGACTCAACTTGTTAAAAGATAAAATTTGGAGAAATCAATTTTTATTAGAAAAACAAGATAAAAAATACAAAATTGTATTGTCACTTCACAATAATGGCGCAAATTCATAGTCAGCCCATGAATAGTGCCTATAGCCGACTTTAGTTATAGCCGGCAATAAATAAAAAGCCGGCTATAACTTTTCGTTATTCATAAACACATTTTTGCCTGTGTATTAGTTAGTATCGACTTTGGTACGTTTTTGTAAAGTGATTTTAACGAACAAACCCATCGTCAAAATATTATATGAGGAATTTAGAGCCGACTTTAACTATTTAAAGTAACGTTTGGCTTATTCTAAATTTCGAACCGGCTATACGTTTAAAGTAGAATATAAGGTGACTATGAATAGCAAAAATTATATTCTAGGTTGTTTTTTAGCTTATTCTTATGGAGTTTTTGAGAAACTTTCAGTATAAGTATAACTTAATTTTTGCTTTTCTCAAGTTTCAAAAGATGTTCATATTAATCAGAATGCAGCGATTTCAAATGCCACCCTTCCTGGAGTATTTTTTTTCACAAACATTGCACTTCGCCGCATCCAAATCAATTTCACTAAATTGGTTCCATATTGTATTATACTTGTTTTAGGCTTCATAGTTAAAAGGGTCTAGTTAATAAATGGCAAGTTCTCCGTTTACTTAACCATCAAGCCAATCACTAACTTTCGCGTTTCATGCACGCACTCTCAGCTTCAATGCAAATATATTAATAAAGGGTGATTTTTTAGCTGGTTTGGTTTTGGCAACACTGGTTTTGACAGCTGACGTGTGTTTAGTACCTTGTGTCACTGTCAAACAGCTTCAGTTTGGTTTGCAATTTAACCATGGATCGTCTTACAAATGAACAACGCTTGCAAATTATTGAATTTTACTATCAAAATTCGTGCTCGGTTCGAAATGTTCATCCGCTTTTTTATCGAAAAATTGTGTTCAGCGATGAGGCTCATTTTTGGTTGAATGGGTACGTAAATAAGCAAAATTGCCGCATTTGGAGTGAAGATCAGCCTTGCAACAGCATGATCAGCATTGCAACAGCTACCAATGCATCCCGAAAAAGCCACTGTTTGGTGCGGTTTATGGGCCGGCGGCATTATTGGGCCATATTTCTTCAAAGATGATGCGAATCGCAGCGTTACTATCAATGGTGAACGCTACCGAGCGATGATAACAAACTTTTTTTTGCCCGAAATGGAAGTTCTTGACTTGCATGATATGTGGTTTCAACAAGACGGTGCCACATGCCACACAGCACGCGAAACAATGGCGCAATTGCGAGGCGAGTTTGGTGAACATTTAATTTCACGTTTCGGGCCGGTCAATTGGCCGCCTAGATCGTGCGATTTGACACCATTAGATTATTTTTTGTGGGGGTATGTCAAGGCTAATGTCTATAGGGACAAGCCCGCTTCGATTGACGCACTGGAAGCCAACATCCATGCATTCATTCGTGAGATACCGGCCGATATGTGTGAAAGAGTATGCCAAAATTGGACTCAGCGGATGGGCTACCTGAGACGCAGCCGCGGTCAACACTTGCATGAAATTATCATTAAATTGCATTAAATTGCAAGGTTCAAACTATCGATTCAAATAAATATTTCATTCATTTTTTCGAATTTTTTGTGTTTTTTTTTTAAAAAAAGTTCTCAACCTCTTAAAAAATCACCCTTTACTACTGATGTAAACAAATAAAAGAGTCTTATCGTAACATGTCGCAACTCGATCATTCTTTGTCATTGGTGTTCGTCGGTCGTCATCGAGGGTTGTTCCGAAAAACCTCCGTTGTGATTATATCGGAACCGGAGCCGGATTCGGAGGGGCAATGTAAACCGGAGGTTCCGACATATCGGATTCGGAGTCGAAGCTTCGTATCATCCCTATCCTCAACCATTGGCGGTATATGCTTTCTTATCCGCGAACGTGTTATCCGTTTTTAGATCTCGTTGCATTTTTTAAATAGATTTGTATGTTAAGTGTATGTATGTACAGTCGAACCTCGATAACTCTAATATTTAATAACTCCAATGAAATTGGTTGGCAATAGCCCCAAGACTGAAATTTACATGTAATTTTTATTTTATAACTCGAACGTCTTGATAACTCGAAGAGATTATTTGATGTCACCTTCGATAAGTCGAATTCTGAAGGGGAATTCCCATATTCTGCGTGTTTTTACATGTTTTATAATGCATCGCTTTTGGATGCACTGTGTTTGTATGTTCCTATGACCAAGTATACATACTTGTAGAAAATCGTGATTTCGTTACCTATGTGTGAGTAAGAATTGTCAAATTCCTTTCTAGAGGGGGTTAGAATACATACAAACTCAAAGCTGTTTTTATTTTTGAAAAAAAAATAGTAGGCGCCTAAAAAAAACTCAAAGAAGAAAAGCGTACGTTAAAAATGTTATTTCTTGATAAAAAATTACATATTCATACATACACTTCGCTTCAACTGAATAAACACAAACATTTTCTAAAGTACGTTCTCCACTGTTTCCAAACATTGTGCGTTAATGTATCATTTGTTGATGCTTACTGTTTGGTTATGACGTTGAGAAAAGAAAACAGAAACAAAAATTCAAAAAGTACCGATATTATTTCTCTGATTCTCTTGCAAAGCGTTCCATATGAAAAAATGCAGTTTTTTTTTTGCGTCAACTGAATAGAGACAAGGTCATT
This sequence comes from Brachyopa scutellaris, assembly GCA_949775065.1. NCBI lineage: Eukaryota > Metazoa > Arthropoda > Insecta > Diptera > Syrphidae > Brachyopa > Brachyopa scutellaris. The sequence goes on from OX459116.1 coordinate 7,349,640, forward strand.
ATCTTCATTGTTTATGAGCGTTCTGAGGAGATTGACACATTAGAACAACAGTTGAAGTGTTTTAAGTGAAATTTAAACTTTAATTGAGATACAAAGAAAAATGGGTAAATCAAAATCTCTGAATAGTATTGAAAGAGCTAAAATCGATTTACTAAGAGAACAAGGATTAACCGGGCGTGCTATAGCTAACAAAATTTAACGAAGTTTTAGTGTGAACTATTTCTACTTAAGAAATAAAGATTCTTACGGAAAACACATGAAAGGAGGTAAAAAAACGGCAACAACAACAGCTGATCCAAGAGTAATTTTAAGATGTGCTTCCAATTCCTCTGACTGCGGCAAAAATAAAACAGAAAGCCGGTGTAAGTGCAAGCGTTTCAATAGTCCTAAGAGTGATCAACAGTGCCAATCATCTAAAATGAATGAAACTTCAAAAGAAACCACCGCTTAGCGAGAAACTGAAAGGTATGCGTTTAGACTCCATATGACTTCGAAAAATGAATGGCGTCATGTGGTTTTTTCGGATGAGAAGAAGTATAATTTTGATGGCCTTGATGGGTTTAACTATTACTTCCACGATGTGAGGAAACAAGAATGATTTTTATCGCGGCATCATAGTCGAGAAGGTGGTGGTATGCTATGGGGAGCAGTTAGCTACTATGGCACTGTTGAGCTTGAGTTCCAAACCTCAAAAATGACGGCAATAAGTTAGAGAGGAACCTTGGAAAGAAATTTTCCTCAATTTTCGAACATTTTTGGACCCATAAACTGGACTTTTCAGCAGGACAACGCCCCATCCACACGGCACGCATAGTCAAAAATTGGATAGAGGAGCAGAATGTGGAATTGCTTCAATGGCCGCCTTACTTCACCCGACCTGAACCTTATTGAAAATGTTTGGGGATGGTTAGCACGAAAAGTTCATGAGTCTGGCCGTCAGTTTGGGGACAGAGAATCCCTTATTTCAGCCATTAAATTAACCTGGGGTGAAATTTCGCTGAACTACTTAAAGAGGCTGTACGATTCCATGCTGGACCGAATTTAGTCATTATGAATAAAGGCGGTAGTACCCACTACTAAAATTAACAAAGTAAAATCTATTTTAAGAAAAATTTGTTTCATTTCAATCCATTAACTTTTATTTCCAATTTCAATATTTGGCTAGTTAAGAACAGAATTGATCCAAGTAACATTTTTAGAAAAACTGAGCTAAGTATGTCTTTGGACTTCTAAGACATTCATTTAGTTAGTGCAAAAGAGATCTAAGTGCTATCGAATACTTCTTCTAACAAAGTTTACTTTTTGACATTTCTGTATTGCGTTAAAAATTCAAATTATTAGTGCAGATGTGATCTAAGTTACTTAAATGTTACTTGGATCATTCCACTGTTGATTTTAATTAAGTGCAGAAATAATCCAAATCGGTTGTTGTCACTAAGATCAGTTTTTATTTAAGAAAAATATACTGCTTTAGGTTATCTAAAGCTACACCAGTCACTTAGATCAATATTTTGTTCAGTTTTGTTTATTTCAGAAAAGATAAAACCGTAATTGGAATCTGCTTTTCTTGATGATTTACATGGATGGCCATAATTCGTAACTGTAGAAAGAAGAAACCACTTGTTGTGACGGATATTGGGAAATTCATTGATTTTATGGGTTTGGAGAAAATGATGAACAAAAAAGGGAAAAGTGCTAAAGGGAATCGGATCCTAATTTCCAAAATGAGAAAAATAAAATTGTTTAAAGGAGATAGTAGAATCTATTTCAATGAAGACCTAAATACTTACTTAGGTGGCGCTACAGTCCGGGGTGGACCAAGGCCTCAACCAACAACGTCTTTCCGTTAGCCCGGTCCTTAGCTAACCGCCTCCAGTTGAGCACTTCAAGTTGGCTGAGGTATTGTTCTACTTGTGCGCGCCACCTTAGGCGAGGTCGTCCTCTGCTGCGCTCCGGGTAAGAGTCGAATATTCTTCGAGCCGGAGCGTTGATGTCCATACGCTCTACATATCCTGGCCATCTTAAACGCCCAATGTGCATTTTTTTGACCAGGTTGATGTCGCTATACAGCTCGTATAGTTCGTGATTGAATTCAGAATTCAGAACCCGTCAACGCAAACGAGATCGAATATCTTACGAAGGATTTTTCTCTCGAAGCGACCACGAATATCTTCATCCGCTTTCGATAAAGTCCATGCTTCAGCTCCATATAGCAAGACTGGGATGATACGGGTCTTATTTAGAGTCTCCTTAGTCGATCGAGTAAGGACTTTACTACTAAATTGTCTTCTTAGCCCAAAGGTATAGCGATTGGCAAGAGTCATTTGTTGATGTTATGGCAGAGCCGATGTAAACAAAGTCCTTTACTACCCAGAAGTTGTAGCTGTCTATTGTTTTGTCCAATTCGTCGATGTTGGGTGTCCCTTTTTGTTGAAAGCATATACTTTGTTTTACCCTCGTATACCGCTAAACCTATTTTAGCCGCTTCCATTTCTATACTCGAGGTGAGGAAACCGCGTGCTTGCTATACTGACACTTCGCCCCGTAGCAAAGTCAATCAGCCTTAGTCCGGTTTCGGACTTGGTGTCGTGTAGACTGTGCCTTCCAAACGTCCTTCCAAAGATGTCCTCTCTTCTTATCTTGGCGTTAAAATCACCCAATACGATTTTAACATCATGTTTAGGGCATTGCTCGTAGGTTTTTCGAGGAGCTCGTAGAAACTATCTTTGGTAGCGTCAACAAAGCCACTCACCCACCGAAAAATGCAGGACTTAAAGAAAATGCTACACTATGTGCCACCCTGTCATCATCAATTTTATTTAAACTTAACACACCTAAGTAGAAGGAGCCATGCAGCAGCAAATGAGGGAGATGTGCTTCCAAATGTAGAGAGCGATGAAAGTGAATAATTGTCATTGTTATTCTTATTAATAAAAAATAGATTTTCGGATAAAAACTCGTTTACTACATTTTTGTTCCGCAGTTTATAATTTTTTAATAAAAGCAGAAGTGATCCAAGTTCATAAAAGTGTCAAGAATTTCGTCAATATTGGATGTGTCAAAAAAAAAATTATGGAAAAGACTAAGTTACGTTAATATCTATCATAAAAAAAACATGTTGTAATTAACTTATTACACACAATTGTAATAATAAAGAAAACGCGTTTTGCTCATTATCTCAATAATCACAAAATGTTTCTTGGATCAATTCTGTTCTTAACTAGCCATTTGTGTCTATTCAGTTGACGCAAAAAAAAAATGGCATTTTTCCATATGGAACGCTTTGCAAGAGAACCAGAGAAAAAAATAGCGGTACTTTTTGAATTTTTCTTTCTGATCTCTTTTCTCAACATCATAAGCAAACAGTTAGCATCATCAAATGATGATAATACATTAACGGACAATGTTTGGGAAAAATAGGCAACGTACTTTAGAAAATGTTTGTGCTTATTCAGTTGAAGCGCAGTGTATTTATATCAATTTTGTATTATATTTAATAACTCGAAGTCTTGATAACTCGAATTTTTTTGTGGGAAGTGATGGTTCGAGTTCTCGAAGATCGACTGTATGTGTAATTTACGCTTTATTGTATAGACAGAAATTAGTTTTTTTTTTTTTTTGTAATTTGTGTTTATCACATTAAAACTAATTCCTCTATAAAATAAACTTAATACCATATATCTATTGCGTTTCCTTTTTAAAGAATGTCAATTTATTTTTTTCTTCCATAACCGGACAAATTTCTCGGTACCGTCAGTGTCCGGTTATGAGAGAGAGTGCACTGTATTTGGTCTGTTTGGTAACTTTTTGTATTCCAGAGAGTACAACCTGTCAAATAATAAATTATTTTAAGGCCGTGTGCCAATTGCGTTAAATTTTTATCACCTGGCAAATTTTTGACAGGAGGTGGATAAAATTTAACCTTTTTTCTGTGTCGATTGGATTAAATGGGATCTTATTATTACGCTATTATGAAAATATTGTATACTGAAAAGTACTAAATGGTAGATCTTCTTACTTCTCTGTCATTTTGGCGTCTGCTTTTTCTAGTAAAATTATTGTTATATCGTTTTTTCTGGTTCCGTACGCATATATGTATACGGAACTATTATTTTGTTGTGCTTTGAATTATGTCTGAAATATTCACTCCTTGTCGTTTTGGGTTGACTTTTTCCTTGTGGTTTCCGAAAAAAAAACACTTTTATCTCGAGCTTATTTTATTGCTCTAGTAAAATTTTCATTTCCCAATGGTAAAAATCACTTTTTGTTGCTCTAGATCAATTTTAAGTAATCTCGCTTTTAGCTCTAGATTCGCACCTATTTGTACTTACATTTAATACGATATTTAAACGCAGCACATCAAAATGGCATTAATCGACATAAATATTTATCAGAAACTCAATTCAAAATTTAGAAAATATAGAGAAAGTTTATTTAAAATAGTATTTATTATTTTCCTTTTTTTTATTTATTTCCTTTTATTTTAATTCTACGAACAAGTTGTCAAATGACACACTAATATTAACCCGAATTGCGCCAGCGTGACCGTACGGTCACACACAAAAAACCATAAAATAATGTCATATGTGTTAAAACCATACAGTTGAGATCAATAACGGGACATTCAAAAAAAATAATTACAGCACTATTCGGGTTAAAGCAGAAAACCAAATCCATTTCACTTGTTTTTCATTCAGCACGAACAATCTGGGACCAAATTACCGCATCCGTTAACGAGTGAGTGAGTAGGACTCGTTATCGAACGATCGAGTAACCTCATTGGGATGACGGCACTCGATAGCTAACGTATCGAATAAAAATAAAATTGTACCAGAAAAATTCTGCTACAACTAATAAAGTGACGATTCTCTGGTTGATTCAAATATAGAAAAATATTATTTTGGTGAAATCCAAGATATATTTGAAAGGAAAAAATGGATTTACTTTACTATATATCTTCTAATTCCGATGATAATGATCTGGAACGCATTGTACGGCGACGCTTAAGGCTTAGAAGCAATCCGCTTTCACTGTCCAATACTGTGTAAGTATAAAAAAACAGCAATTTAAACGTAAACAACACTTTAATTTTGCGGTGGCCGGTTTTCATCCTGGATTGTTTGTTGAAGGACAATTTGTTTTTGACGATATATTTCTGATCAGCGAATGTCTCCCAAAAAAGAATTTATTAGTTTATATAAATAAATAATAACTCAAAACGATTACCTTTCTCCAACCCTTTTCGTCCTTAACTGGTGGCCCTTCTACATTCATCCCGTCAGCTGCTGCCACAGTCTGACCGACGTTGCTTTGCCTTGTCGGCATTTAGGCAAAATATTCTTGGCCAAATCTGAAAGTCTGGCCATAAATTCAGACAGACAATTTATTTCGATTGTGTTGGTTTTCTTGAGATTGGCCCTAATTAAATAATTACATATTAGTTTATTCCAAAAACCACAAAAAATCAATTCTAAACTATTCACATAATTTTTTTTTTGTTCGCACTCGACAGCCAGATTGCTTTCGAATAAAATGACACTCGTTAACGTATGCTGTCATCTCAAATTTTGATACCAAGTGCTCGATATCGAGAGCGGTATTGCCAAATCGTCACATTTCGATAACGAGTTACTCGTTAACGGATGCGGCAATTTGGCCCCTGTAATCTGAAGTGCCCAATGGAAAACGACATTTGTTATGTCGTGCTTAAATTCTCAGCTCGAATTACCACATCAATTTCTCGGGCCATACGTACTGGTTAATGTTGATTTGGTATGAGTGGTTGCGAGATCGAAATTTGAAGTTTTCATACGATAGCGATCTTTGTGTGGGTGCATATTAGGAAAGACAATAGCCGTATTTTATTATGCCCGTGATCTGATCCGGATGCGTATTGCCATACTGCTTATCATCACAGACATCGGTCGCTTTGCCATAGTCTGTGCTGAGCTTCATATTGCTCCTCGAATTTCAGAAAATCTAAAGCAAAATATATGCTACCACGGACTGCTCTGTGATCATATGCGGTTTGCTTTTTTAATTAATGAAAAAGCTGAGGCAAACCATGTGCTACTACAGATTGCTCTGCGATCATACGTGATTTCCCTGTAGATAACTATGTGAGTGATTAACAGAGTTTTCAGAAAATTAAAAACGGAATGAATTTACGGCAGCTATTAGATTATTTGTTTGTAATTATTTCGCCTTAAATAAATTTCTGCGTTCACTATTTCGCTTTATTTTATTTGGCAAAATATTAAATAATCTGTATTTTTAATTTGTTTGGCGCGAAATTTTTTACATGTGATAAAATGCAAGCCAAACAAATTAAGAATAAAAAATTATATAATATTTTGCCAAATAAAATAAAGCGAAGTAGTGAACGCAGAAATTTATTTAAGGCGAAATAATTAAAAACAAATAAAATTACCGCAGGTACTTTGCTCTTAAATTTCAGAGCAGAATATCAACTCAGATAAATAGCGTTTGCTCTGATATAGAATATAGTCTGCTTTGCACTTGAATAAACATACTATAATCTATTGCAGAGCGACCGATGTCGCAATGTGCGATCCGGATCAGATCAGACTAATAAAACAAACTGACTCAATAGTAATTTTTACTATTGAGGTGTGGCATTACTGAAAGCACATTTGACAGTAGCTGAAAAGTTTTCTGCGAGAAATGGAGTACACTTTTTTTTATTAAATCGTCCACTAAATTTTGTAAGCCACTTTATTTGTCATTTTCGCGTTTCGCTTTTGACGTGAAGTTAAAAAAACACGGAATTACCGTTTGTCAGTTTGCAAATCTTCAAAAAATATTTTTTTTAATATACTTAATGATATTAAGTATCGTACACTCCTCGCCACTTGAATAGGACACCCCTTAGGTCTGCTTTCGATCGCCCATTGCTCCCAAACCAAGCATGCTAAAGTCTTACATTTTTTTTAGATTTAAGTTCATTTCACTGTTGTAATTTGACCACAAGGAAAATTTATTGCTAAAGATTTAAGTATTAACAAAAAATTATTAACCAAAAACCGGCAAGAAAAGGGACCCAATTTTGCGCTTGAAAGGACACTGTTACGAAAAACGCATTTTAGAGAATTCTGATTCCTTTTAATACAAACATTACTCACATTTGTGGTAATTGGAGTATTTTAGATTAAAAAAAAATGGTTTTAATAGTGTGTTGAGCCACCTTTCTGCTTCAAAACTTCACACATCCGATTTGGAAGGGATGTATACAGATTGCCCAAATAATTTAGCGAAATCGAGCTCCAAGCTAATTCGATGGCTTGGGTTAGTTCAGGTATACTCGAATATTGTTTTCCTGATCCATACACTTGACGTGTTAACCATCCCCAAACATTTTCGATGATATTCAAATCCGGTGAGTAGGGTGACCAGGTTAATAGCTCCACAGATTGGCTTTTAACAAGCCGGGATTGTATGTATTGGCGCATTATCATATTGATAAATCCACTGCAGTGGTCCAAAAAGGTTATGAAAGTATGGAAAGGCCTCTTTCAATACACCATTGTAAGACAACGCATTGATTGTTGTTGACAAAAATTTTAATTTGCAGGTGCTATAATATGAAATGGCCCCCCACACCATCACAACTCCAACTTTGCTATGCAGCCGGTTCAAATGATGGGTTTCCTTGCAAAGGTCATAGAAATAGTAGCTATACCTATCGGGGCCTTCCAAATTGATTTTTTTTTTTCGTCTGAGAAGACCACGCGATGCCAGTCACATGTGCGCGACAAAAATTTAAGCGTTGCGCTTTTCGAACCGCGTGAAGGGGTGGCTTTTTTTTTTTTCTTTTTAGTCTTTTTATGTGCTTGGCATTCGAAATAACACGACGCATAGTTGTTACACTTGCCTTGACACCACATTTTTCCCTGATTGTTGACAAAGAGTCGGGAGAATTCGACGCTTTTCTTAATATAAGTCGCATTTACGCATAAGTAAGCACACTGTGTGTGCGGCCTTTCATGTTTTTTTCATGTTTAGACTCATTACTTAAAAATACGGATAAAACATGTCAGCTCCTCTCGATTTTCTTAGCTATTTTAGCAATAGATAAGCCAATGTCCTTGTGAGCCTTGATTTGTCCTTTTTCCTCCTCTTTTGAGGCTTTACGTCGACCCATTTTACTTTTTTTTAAATTAAATAGTCAAATTTAACAAAAAAGTTCGATCAACAAAAAATATGACTCCGCGTGCCAAAGATAACGATGAAACTAAATGCATGTTCTATTCAAGTGGCGCAGAAATGTCTGCTAACATAAAGTGGAAAAAAACATATAACGGCATTTTTCCAGAACTTGCAATTTATCACAGAGAAAGAAGAAGATTTGCACAAAGAGAACGTGCAAAAATACCGTTTTTTTTTACCATACCGCTTTCCAGTTATGAGCAATTGCAAAGAGAGTGTGCAGAGTGTTCTATTCAAGTGGCGAGGAGTGTATATTTTACTAAAAATATGCAAAATTAAAACTATTAATCACATCAGTAGCTTAATCACGACTATTAACGATACACAGAAAACACAGCTTGGATAAACTAGCCGTGTTTTTTTGAAACGCAGCTAGGCAGTAGTTTCTAGCAAAGTCAAATTTTACACGTAAAACAAATACAACAACCAGCTGGCTACAACTCTTGATTTTCTCCCCAGCCAGAAGCAGCTGGCTAGCAGTTTTGCGATATCTCATGGCAAGGTGGCGCTGAAAGCGATTTGTAGAACATTTGACAGACTGCTGTGTACGAAAATTACAGGAAAAAGAGAACAATAAGGTATGTCAACTGAACGTTCTCAATCTGGCATTTTCTTTGGATGCTGATGTCACATTATACCGAGATCTGAAAAGGAGAGTTGTGTTTTTGTGTATTTTTTTTTCGGATATTAATTGTGTTTTTTATACAAATTCTGTATAAATTCAGCTGTAAAAATGCCATAAGAAGATGTATGTCCCTGTATGTCCCTTGAGAAAATTTTATCAGCAAATGCCTTGGAATGTTCTGATTTTATAAAAGTCGTTAATGCTTGGTTAGACGTATTTAATTCAAAATGTCCGTACGGCGACTCAAGAGCAAGGGTCAAGACGTTTGGATTGGCTCCAGAAGTACAACGCAATGAGTGAAATACATAAAACATAATTTGGGATCACCTACTCGACGTTCACCACTTCCTTTTCAAAAAGGAGTTCATCCTCTTTTAGTAGCTACACTTGGGTTCATGAGCTATCCGAAGGTGGGTTTAAGAAACTAAACCAACAGTTTCTGGAAGAGATAAGAAGCAGAATCAGTAGGTACCTCTAGACATAAAAGCAAAAAAAATTTTCAAATGTAGAATGTATTTTAGAAGTAAGCATTCGAATAAGCCCTGTTTAATCCATACAAATGTAAAAGACCGAAAGTTAATTAAAACCATTTCATGAAATTAAAAAAGAAACTTTTTCTTCCATTCCTGAAATCGGTATATCGTGACGTCGCATATCAAACGTCAAAAGTAAGTTGTCATACCTTATATATCTGGTTATCTTGCGACAATTATATAATTTCAATTACTAAATGATATTTCACAAACATAATTAAATATATTATGATTTCGTTCCACTTTTTGTAAGTTATCCATTGAATAAATAACCGAAATTAGTTGTTTTCACAACAAATAACAAAATATCAATTTGGTTGAATGCCGAATACTTTGACAGTTCACACTTAACAGCTGATTTAATGTGACCGAAATCACAGACACAAACTTGGAGGTAAATCAGCTGGGTTCGGATGACTGGGAATCGTTTCAATGAACGACTGGCCAGCTACGTTTAAAAAAAACACGGCTAATAATAATCATGTGTTATATTGTTAGCATTGTTAATAACAATGTGTTAATATAAGTGGGCTTAGTAATTATTATTATGTTTTGTTGCATTTTACTAGTTTTTACATCATATGCAACAATTTATAAACTGATAAAACTATACAAAGCATTTTGCGTTGTATTGTTATTTTAATTTCTGATCGGCAATATTCATGTTTAACAAATCCCTTGATAACCTACAAACCCTCACAGACAAAACTGAAACCTAGCTGTAAATAGCGTGAACTAAAAACCAGATCATGAAAAGAGATCTTCTTTTGTTTTTGTAATGCGTGTAAAAAGATGATCCAGATCAGATCACGTGGATAATAAAACACTTCTAATGTAAGAATTGTTTTATTTGTTGTTATTTTTGTGTTCTTTTCAATTTACTGCTGGTCGATCCTAAAAAATTACTTTCGCTCCATGTCGTCATCAATTTACTACTTTCACTCAATTGAAATGGTAATTTTGAGTATTTTGAGGTAAGAATCTCGAAAACTTGAATTTTGTTTTGCCTTTTGATGTGTAAACGTCTTAGCTCTCTAGGGATGGGCAAATTTTTCGCCGTCGTCCGTCACGCGTAATCAAACTTAGTGTTAATGCGTTTTTGTATATGATTCTCTTATGCCCGTTTTCACAGCGTGAGCTTAACCCTCTAACAGGCAAAATTAAAATAATGACGGAAGGTAAACCAGAATTTTTGTTTAGGCTAGATATTGGTTAAAGCACGAATTTAGTGATAAAGAAAAAAAAACTTTTAATTTAGCCACCGGATAAATAAATGGGAAGGCCGACTCAGGGCAGCCTTGTAAAAAAAATTGGAATTAGAACAGCACAAATGGAGATCGCATTTCGAGAAAATGCAATGTGTTTGCGATATTTTACAAAGTTTGCATTTTATCTCCATCTTTGTCAAGCCATATTGAAAAGTGGTCGTTATTGTCATACCTAATGATACCAAATCTTGCTAGATGAAATCTAGTATATTTAGTATAAATACTACTTCAACTATTTTTTTATTACTTCATTAAAAAAAGCACAAGAACACTTTTTTATTAATCTGAGTCTGTGCTCAATTTAGCGAACTGCATTCACATCAGACCAACATCAGCTGACTGCGGCTCTGTTTTTAACGATTTAAAGATTTTTATTGAACAAAATATACATACAATTGTCTTAAGATAAACTTACAGCTATAAGATACATTGATAATGCAAATTTGTTGGCACACTGGGGGCCTAACCTTATACATTGACTTAAAATTAAAAGTCGGTTGAGTTAGATGTCCTCGGGGTGTTCCGTCCCGGTTGTTAGTGGCGAGTTTGGTGTGGGTTGTGAAGGGGGTTGGCATTTAGCCACGGCGGTGGGCTGACCCTGTGTCAGCGTAGAATACAACTGCTCCCTCGTTGTCGATTGGGGTGATGTCTTCATCCAGGGTGTCCAGGGCGCTGAGGTACCACGGCTGGGGTAGTCGCTGTTGGGTTGTCATCCTTCTTATTAGCTGGTTCGGGTGGTTGGCTGCGCCTCCTACTAGCTTCTTAGCCAAAAGTAGTAGGTACTTGTCGATTGGTATTATCTTTGCTTCTGAATATAGATGGTCATTCCTGCAGTATTTTTGACGCTGTCGGTCGAAGAATAGTCTGGTGCAGATCCTTAGTATCTTCCTTTCAAAAACTTGGATTTGTCTCATGGCTGTCTTCGAGATGGAGAACCAGACGGGAAAGCTGCATCCGATGACTGGTCTCAGGAGTTGCTTGTACATCAAGGTCTTGGTTTGCTGGCTAAGTCGGGTTCTTTTCTTCATCAGTGGGTGGAGTCGATGGAAGGCCCAGTTGGCTTTCTTTAGGACGTTCCTTGCGTGAGGGTTGAACCTTAACAGCTCATGAAAGTGGATCCACAGGTACTTCACGCTGCGTTTGGTTGTCAGTGTTGTTCCAGGAGTTTCAGGGTTATGCTTTTGCACTTCGCTGCTCGTCGGCTGCGTCCTGAGGTGGTCGTTGGTCTCCGATTTTGAGTTCCGATTTTGAGGCGTTGACTCTGATTCCCCACTTTCGGTAGTACTCAATAAGCCTGTGGATGTGGGCTTCAACTTTCCGGACAGCTATCAATGTTGACATCGAGATGGCATAAGTTATGGAGTCATCGGTCCAGAGTAGGTTCTCACAGTTGTCTGGGATGGGCTGGTCAGAGGTCAATATACTGTACAGGAACGGTCCGAGTTTAGAGCCTCGGGCAACTCCAGCTCTGATGTTTTTCATTGTTGATGTGCATTTCTCCAGTTGTACAAAGAATTTCCTGGAAGAAAGAAAAGAAAAAATAATTTTAATTAGTGCTAAGGGAAAGCCTAGTAAATTAAGTTTATGGATGAGTCCTTCAATTTATACGCGGTCAAATTATGAAACTACATATTTACCAAAAAGCTGTAAGCTACGATTGAGCGCGGAGTGTTTTTTGATTAAAATTAAATGTTTATGTTGTGTCGATCCTGTAAAAAAATCACAACGAATTGCGTTTTCACAGTGCGGGTTTAACGATAAAATCAAATTAAAAACTGGTTTAAGTTAAGCCACCGATTTCCGTGATTTCCGTGACAATCCAGAGAGAGCATAGTTGCCGTATGTATACTAAAATAATATGAACCCCAAAATACATTACAGAAAACCTACCCAAACAATGAAATAAAGTGAAATATATGCGACCACAGCTGTACTCTGAAAATCATTGTTTCGATTCATCTTGTTTCGTACTTTTTAGTTGGTTTTTCGCGTAGTCGGGTTTTAGTTTTTTAAACTAAATTTTTTATTCACAATAATCTATTCCTCTATCGATTGAGTTACACAATACCAAAGTCGGAATCAATCGACAATCGTTGATCGACACTGATAATAAGGCACTAGGTCTTCGCTCATGAAAGTCACTGATGGGCCTTCATCGTACAACGCATAAGTCTGCAGTTCCATGACACTATTATAGATTCTAACTGGCAGTACCCGGTAAAGAATCTTCAATGCTTCATCATCGTTGCAATTTAAAATTGACTTTTGGATCTCTGCCCTCCCATTGTAGACGTTTGCTGATTTTTACTGCTGCAAGAACTCGGTTTCATGAACCATCGGTGATCCATCGTACTGTAGTTCTAGACTCTGCATGACTTCCGCATTCTGCAAGATTATATGCTGTGACAGTGTTTCAAACAGCAAAAATATATTCGGCCCCGCTTCACAAGATTCGCTATACTGTAGATACTAGCCGTGTTTCTTTGCACGCGTATATAAAATTGCACAAAAAAACGCCTATCTCCGCTCCGAACTCATCACAAAAAATTGGCAGTACGGACATATTTATGACAGATAATGACACTTGTGGTGTCAGTTGTTGACAAAATTGGAAAAAAATATTCGAAAGAGGTGGCACCGTGAAGGTGTTAGACCCGACCAGGAATTGAACCCGGGCAGCATTGCGTGGTAGTCCAACGCACTAACCACCACGGCCACGGCGACCACAATCAATCCAATCCAATACCAATCATCGTCAAAGAATAAATAAGAGGTGGAAGAAATATTTTCGATTTTGTTTACGTTTGGGTTTCTCCGGTTGTCAAATGAATGAATTTTTTTTTTAAAGTTTTCATAATTTGGATTTCTTATCACTGTTTTTATATGTGTCTATTAGAATCAAACGTAACTTTTACTACTTCCGAGACATTTAGTGAAAACGTTTTTTGAGCTGTTGCCTTAAAAATATTAGGAACTAGTTTGTTTTTATATCAAAACATAGATATTTGAACTTTATTAAAAGTAATGACGCCTTGGAAATATTTAACAATGCACTTTGGAATAAAGTTATTTTGAAAGTCTGTATCTGGAATAGAGTAGGTTTTGAAAGTTACACATTTGGAATAGATGCTTTTTGAAATTTTCCATTTGGAATAGACTGCTTTTGAGGGTAAGTTTAATTTATTATTATTTTATTTGTTTCAATTATGTTTTATACTAACAAATAAACGAACTAAAATTAAAGACTACTAATGGAGTTCATAAATTGTTATAATAATAATAGCAAAAAAACAACTGAAACAGATGTGCAGTTTTTTTTTGACAATTATTCCATTAAATTAGCTGGCGCACAAAATGTCAGATGAAAAGAAAATAACGCCAAATTGTAAAAATTGTACTATTTTCGCGATTTCTAGTACAATGATACATAAATGATACATAAAATGATACTCGATAACGTGAGAGTTAATGCCAAATCGTCACATTTCGATAACGAATAAAGCCTCAAACAGATGTGCAGAATTTAGCATGCAGCGCATTTAGAATACACAGGTTTATATGGGAGCGATTACATGTGTATTCTGCACCCGGCGTTGCGCTCCACGAAGTCTCTATTTCTAAATTGGCTGTGCAGCCTCGGTAATAGATCGCGAAATTAGTACAATTTTGATCATTTGGCACTATTTTTTTTTTCATATGACATTTTTTTACTTTGTTTGCGACAGCCAACTCAATGGAAGAATTGTCAGAAAACTCTGCACATCTGTTTCAGGTGCAGATTAAGACGCAGCGCCGCGTGCAGCCTGTCTGCACATCTGTTTCAGGCATAAAGCTGGAAATACACGATACAATCGTTGTACAACCGTTGTAAGTAGGACACACACTATACAATCTGCGTGCGATTTCCATACAACGGCGCATGTAACCGCAGGTTTTCGAATCAAAGCGTACAACCGTGCGATATCGGTACAACCGTCGTAAGCTAGCTAACACACGATACAATCGTCGCATACAACCGCAAATCACATACAACCGTTGTACAACGATTGTATCGTGTATTTGCTGCTTAACTCGTTAACGGATGCGGTAATTCGGCCCCTGTATTATAATTTCGCTGCATGCAGAATTCTGCACATGTGTTTCTGGCATTAGGATTAAAGGGGCCCCACCATTTGGCGCATTCCGTTTCTTAGTCAACCGCCTCTGATTGGTCGATAGACCTCAAATTGACTAACCATTTAGTCAATTCTTTTGAGGTCGTAAACTGGATTTTTAGTCAAGAAATTTTTGACTAAATAGTCAGTTTGAGAAATGTCAAAAACAGCTGAATGATTGTTTTGGTGTTAACTGCTTGGCTGTTGTTCCAAGTAAATTTTGACGGGATGTTTTCATTGTTTTTTATTTTTCATGCAGTACTATGTAGTATACTATCTTCAATGGCAAATCATTTACAGCAATTAATGCAACTTAACCTATGAATACATATAAGTCATCCTCTAAGTCTTCCATATATTAAGTCTTCTTATATTAAGCTTGTTTTAGCACTTCTTTTCTTTAAAAATAACTTTGTTGTCTAGATACATATCTTGCAATCACAATTCGCAAACAACTACATTTGTGACATGTGAACTGTCAACTAACTGGCTAGCTAAGTTTCGCATTACGTTTTTTAGAATTGATTAAATATTTTGCCACTAAAATATGAAATGGTTGCGCTTGATTTGATAAAATGTAATAAGCGTGTTTTTTTTTCTTTTCAAAACTATACAGGCTTAGAAACTTTTTTCCATGTTAATTACACTAACAACTAAGCCTATATAGGCTTACGAAAACTGGATAGTCTTAGGTCCTTAGCCTGGATAGGAAAATGTGCTACCAAACTATTTTCGTCGATAGTTATCGAAAATTTATAACACGGAAATGAGAAAGAAATATTAAGGCCGGTAGTTATTAACCGAACTCTGCTGTCACATCAAATTTAAATTATTTCTGTTGATTTTTAAAATGGGTAGAAAAGAAAGAAATATGAATTTATCCGACAAGGAAAAGAAAATTATAATGAATTAAGTGAACATGTTCCTTCTTTTACTATTTAATTGAATTGAATTTGACGAAAAAAATTCTATCCACCAACATCAATTTCACCATTTCAGCTGTGTTGCATCATCCCCGATTGCCATGTCACTGACATCCTCGAAAGAGCGCCAAAAATGTAAACTTAAAAGCGATTTATGAGGGCTTGATAACTACCGGCCTTACTTTCAATGAAAACAATGCCGATGTGGAACTGTCAAACGACAATCAGCATAGTCCTGCCAAGTCACTGACGAGCGTTTTTTTTTCTCACTGTTAAGTTAAGCCTATATAGATTTGTAGAAAAAAACGCCTTATGTCGTTTTCCATCTAGTGAAAAAAAAACACTGCTAAACATGTTTCATTGGCTCTTCGGACTGGTGTTTTGAGAGATTTCATTTGGAGGTGCACTAACGCATCTTAAATCGGACTTTTTGTCAAAGTCATATGGAACAAAATGCATGCAAAACACGTAGTCTAGCTCTCTATCAAGATTATTTTTGAACGATCCAGAACAAAATGAAAATTAACATTCCTTCTTAAATGGGTGCTTACACTTTTTTTAATCCAAAACATAAGTTCCAAACTGAAAGTTTCCCTAATTTATCCACGCGTTCGGTTGAAATAAAAATATTTACAAAAGTGCGAAAAAATAACAGCTAAAATTTGTATTAAGATATTAAACTTATTGTATACAATCTTACGGTTAGTATTATTTTTCTGACTTCAGAAAACGTACCCATACAGGGGCCGAATTACCGCATCCGTTAACGAGTGAGCGAGTAGGACTCGATATCGAATGATCGAGTAAATTGTATGTAAAGTGAGGTACATACCATCATACAAGAATGTCAGCTTGAAATGGTAACACGCAAAACTGGGCGCTCATCACGTAAGACAGTCGTCATCGTTTTCGACATCGTTAACGATAGCGATGCTTCCCGTTAGCATAAGAATGCTCGCTCGTTCAAACGACGAGCGACCGATCGTCTTCACGAGATTTCACGTAACACGAAAATCTGTCAAGTACAATCGACTCGGCGAGCATGACAGCACGATAGCTATTTAGCTGTCGTCCTCCTGTGTTTAATGCAATTTCGGTGCGTTTTCAATTTAAATTCGTTTTTATGGAAATTCAATTTTGTTTCTTTGTCAAAAATACGAATTTCATTTGTAAAATAACGAATATAATTTCCAAAAAACGAATTTTAAGTGAAAATGCATAGTCTCCTTTCTGTCTACTGTCATTTTTCATTAAAAAAGAGATTTCATTACTCTATTGTAAATGATCTTAATATTAATTAATAATAAATATGAAATATGAAAATGCCGCCAAAACCACAAATGCCAAATTATGACTTCATCAGCAAATGTCAAATCGCTTATAAATGTTGTTTTCTGTGGTTCTCAAACTGGAAAACGACGAAGGTGATGGACGACACGAGACTGGGAGTGTTTCGCGAAGCATCGTTTCGTCGACGTCGTTTGGTGCAGTCTGTGAGCGACGATCGTCGGCGAAATTACGTGATAAGCGCCCTGATAATGTGTACGCTCAAAACTCGGGTTGACACTCAAAAATGATGCTCACGAAATTGTTTACTCCTGAGTGACACTCAGCGGCCATCTTTGTTTTTCTTCAATTGTGTGTATACAAATTTTGTCATCCAAAAAGCAAACACAAGTAGAGAGGGTCGAAAAAAACAACGATGATTTGGGTGTCATAGAAAACTTATAGTGTGTACGCTCGTTTCATAATGCAAAAATTATGAGTTTTAAGTGACACTCTTGTATGATGATGTGTACCTCGCTTAAAATGATACTCGATATGCGGTAATGCCAAATCGTTACCTTTCGGTAACGAGTAACTCGTGAACGGATGCGGTAATTTGGTCACAGGATTAAAAAAAAGAAATGAAATTTCCCCATTCTGCGAATTTAGGCACAAGAAATTTCTTCGAGAGGATATATGAAAACTGTCAAATAGCATCTTTTTTGTTGTTCGTTTACGTTTTCGTAATTTTCCTGTCTCTAAGTGAATTTCACATCCACACCTCGAAATAACAAGAATTATTGAGTTCATTTACAAAACGTTTTTACAATAATAAAAAATCATATTTCTTGCTTTTCGCAAAAAGCATGGTTTTTATTTTTACCTGTCCTTCCCTGCGAATTGGCTTATAATTTGCGAAGGTGTTTTTCGCAGTTCATTTTGACATCATATAAAATATATTACATATTTGTAGTTTGTTTGTTGACAGATGCATCAATTTCTCAGGACCTACATAAACGCTCATAGTTTACAAAATTGCAATTTCAAAAAGTACTAGTGTGAACGCAATCTGAGTACGTTTTTCTCGATTGCTGGTTATTAAAATGAAAAATGGGAACACTAGAATCGCAGCCATCATGTTAAAGAACAGCACCATAAAGACACCAAAATCCAGAGACAAAAAGAGACAACAGGATTACGAAAAACCAACAAAGCAGTCAGTTAGTAAAACCGCCAGGAATGGCCCACGACGACTATGTAGAAACGAAAAAGTTATACATTCATTTCTCGGATTGGTGTTTAACGCGCCTGGTCGCTCTGAAGTCGTATTGTAAGATATCTGCGTTCGTGTGTCGAGTTTGACGGAGTGCTTTTTTATTCAATTGTGTGAATTTTTATTTCTAACTCGTGTGTTCCATTTTTTTACTCTTAAAAACCAAGTACAATGTGTCTACTACTATCAATAAAAGTCACTAATCGTTTCTTTGGTTGAAAAAATAAATAAATAGTAAATTGCCCACTTAACTTAATCACTAATACGAATATATGTCTTGACAAATCTAGTGTGCGAACAAGCAAGAAATAGTTACAAAAAAATAAGTAAAAAAGTGTAACTAGACAGAGGCAAAAGAGAGTACAAAAAAATGGGAAAATAATACATTCTTCGCAGCAAAAGGAATACTAATTATTCTTTAAAGCAAAGAAAGGTTCCTGTCTGTTGTGCATCAGAAATAATAAATTTATAAAGTGTGGTTCTGTGAGCTGTGTGTGTATTAGACATTTGTATCTACTGGTGTAAATAACTGCATTGGTATACCAAAAGAGAGAGGGCGATAGAGCTAGCAAAGAATCAGTAGGTTTACTTTCTCTAATTTTTATTTTTAAATAAGTTTTTTTTCTGATACACTAATAATTATTTAGTTTTGTGTTGTTTTTATGAGCAGAAGTTTATATGATATTTTTAAGAGAGTGAAACCGGCATTTCGAATCTTATCGTAATTTTGGTTCTTATAATAATAACATCATTAGTAGGTACCAGCGGAACTAGCTATGTAAATGAATTATTCCAGAGCAATAATATTCGATAGAAAATTAAATCCATTAGGACAAGTTGTTGCCTCTTTGAACATATACACAGAATTTCAAAATGTTTAGACCTAATTTTTATTGCGGGCATTATGATGTACATATTATTGAAAAAAAAATGGTTGCATGTACCTATTATTATTGCTTTCTTTCACCATTTAAATATAAAAAACGAAGATGAAGAAGTGTAGCACATACTAAAATACCTTCAATTATCGAATGGTGGTGGAATGTGTATATCTCTAATGGGAAAAATACAAAATGCTGTGAAGTTTAAATTGGCGTTGTTTTAGGACGCTTATCACTGTTTTTTTTTTTGTTTAAGTGACGATTTATTTTGTGAACCATGCATTTTGAGGATGTGGAAGGCAGTCTCATGTCAAGGGCGCGGTGTTCCCAATTGCCGTCCCCGTTGAAAGAGACATAAAAGGTGGGTCCACCCACCGTCAAACATCTGAATGCAACTAAATTTGTATTTTTGGTGTAAAAAAAAACCAAGAAAATATAATATATACACATTTAAATTCGAAAACAAACATGCGTATGAGCTTATCTGTTAAACTTTGCGGGCACGATTAAAATAATAACCATGGCGCATAAAAAAAAACAAAAAAAAATTATTTTTTAACGTGTTCAAATGATGCAAAACTAAATTAATCCATTTTAAATATTGCTTTGAATGATTTTTAAAATATTTTTGGTCCACTATTGGCCTTATTTTGCAAAAATCCTTCGCAATCCAGAAGTTTGCATCTAATTTTGTGTCGTTTTCTTGTTTACAAACTGACTGAAAATCGTGCGTTCAGTACCGATAACAATGCAGGTCGGTGCCATGTAATAAAGTGCATTCCTTAACCCATTATTGCCTATAAAGTAGTTAAATACCCGTAGGAGATACTGCGTTAATTCTTTTTCCATCAACTAGAAGAAAGATGGGGCTGTGGACAATTCTTGAAAAAGAAGCTAGTATTTTCTGTTTATTTGCCGTTTTTGACAGCCGAACGTCATGAATTACACAAAAACGAACATTTTACATAAAATTTGATTTGGAAAATGAATACATAGAAAAACCAAATAAATCTTTCAGAAGTAGTTAATCTGTTCGGATACTTTTTGCACCAATTATTCGTAGTGTGTCAAATTTCGAAGAGTTGGGTGCGAAATACTCATAGAGAGGAAGATTACGAAAAAGTAACCCGAAAACGGAAGCGTTAAACAACCAAATACGAAAAATGTATGAGATTTAAAAGATTTCTTGACTATCGACTCGAACAGGATTTCGTCTAAATTCGTAGCTTTTCGTAAAATTTCGGTGTTTTGGGAGAGTACGCGGAACAGACGCGATCTAGTAAATAGAAATCACCATTATATGGTCAATCATGTCAAATAGTGTTTTAATCTGTGGCAGCTTCACTGTTGCTCATGGATGAATGTAATGTCGGAAGCCAATTGATTGCAACGGTTTCTAACTAAGTCTATAACAGGCTGTATTCTCCATAAATTGTTTATCGTATTGGGCTTGCTGGTATCAATCAAGTGAATAATATTCCGCAGTCCTTGACATAGAGTTGGCTATTACCTCGATTCGATAGTCCTCAGTCCAATAGAATCTCATGTTTGGAAAGCCCGAGCAGCTCATTTCTTCCCAGTTCTTTATTTCAGTTTCATCTAGGCGTGGAACTAAATACGTTTTGACAATACGTTCATTTAGGTTATTTGATGGCATCTTCCAAGTGAGCTTTTGGAGAAATATATGAAAAAATAATCCATTGGTCTACCAATTTCTACTGTTAGAGTCTTGTGATGTGTACAATCCATTTTTCTCCACACATCATTTCTTTGATTTCTCACTGAAGATATTGAAGCACCACATGTATGGGTTGGGTACGATTGACTGCATTTTAAAATCTTGTTTTCAAAATCTCGCATAAGAAAATCTTGCATTATCATAATCTCGAATTATCGGAATCTCGCAATTACAAATTCTCGTATATCGAAAATTCGCATTATCAAAGTCTCGAAAACTAGAATCTCGCGCGTATTAATAAATATTTTATTTCGCGAGATTCTTAATCTATGTTATATAAGCTATGTAGGTACCTACTCCAAACTCAAATAATTGCATTATATTGTACTAGTGTGCTCGTGCGAGAACTCTCGCAAGAGAAAATCCGACTCCCACAGTCCAAACTTCCTACTTTTTTAATTTGTTAAAACTTATAAAGTGAAAGTGCAATTCGTTAGTGCTCCAGGAAATTCTCTTTCTTTTGACACCTCATTTGTTAAAATTGGTTAAGTGTGAGAGCCGCAAATAGTACCTATACTACAGAAATAATACATATGACTAGCTTAGCTGTTACCCGCCCGGCGTTGCCCGCGTCCAAAAACAGTCGCTTTAATTATAGTATGATAGAAAGGAAGTACATATGCAAATACGTGGGGGTCCGATAAGTACTAAGCCTTCAAAAGAAAAACAAACATTTTGGAAAAGTGGCGATTTATTTCTCAACATAGACTGCTTTTAGCTCGATACAGTTGATCCAGCGATGTTCAAACTTCTTGAACCCATCCAAATAATGGGTTTTCTCGAGGTCTGCAAAGTAGGCCTCCGTGGCGGCGATGACCTCCTCATTCGAAAATTCGCGGACAAGCTGGCTTCCACACGTGGTCAAAACAAAACTACGAGTACTTTGGTGAAGTACCACCCCATTCGCTGGATTAGCGATTTGTTGCTGAGCTATATATCGATCTAAATCTGCCCGTCGCTTTCGCAAAGCGAAGCAGTAGGGCAAGATTGAGCTCCAGTAAATCAACGTCCCGTAGGACGTAGTTTCCTAGAGCGGCCTTTCTGATCCGAGCAAATGCCGGACACTCGCTAATGAAGTGCTCAGCTGTCTCTTCTTCTTCCAGGCACATCTCGCAAAGGCCCGAGCTTCTGATTCCAATTTTGTTCAGGTGCTCGTTTAAGGGCGTGAACCCAGTGACCAGTCCCGTGAGGATTTTGAGGTAATTTCTACTAAGGTGTAAAAGAAACTTAGTTCTGTTTGCTCTAGATCCAGCTCTGGCTAGAGCATCAGCTTTATCGTTTCCCGCGATATCACAATATCCCAGGACCCAGACCAGTATGATCTTACTACATCGCTCGAGCTGGCTCAGTTTATTGACAGCTTCCTCAATAATTTTCGAGGCAAGGCAAGAAGGATCTCAATCGCGGCGGTGCGTGGGTTCATAAGCCCATAAGTATAGAAGTTGTTAATAACTTGGCTCCAGCGCTACCTAGTGCGATAATTTTTATCCTATCATCTTCGATGGTATGCGCACAAGAGCTTACCAAAGTCTCATCACAATCGGATGAGCGATGCATATGGTACGAACATACATACATACACACATTAATTTATATGTATATATAATAGACTAGCTGACCCGTGCTCACTTTGCTTCGCCCCCTGCCAATGTTAAGGCAAAACAAATTGTATTGAAGATTAGTGCCGAAGGGCATAATTTCAACACAAACAGTCCTCTCTCAACAGACTCATGATCAATGACAATGGTTGACCGATTAAAATTCGATTTAAGGAATTTTATTTTTCCGAATTCACCCACCTAGAGACGGAATTTCAATAAAATCCTTCCCGCCCCAGCGGACGCCTATGTCATTATAGAAGTGTACTGTCCAAATTTCAGCCTTTAGTATCCAACGGTTTGGTTGTCCGTTAGTCACACTGTTTTATATGTATGGAATTAGGATTTTTCCGAATTCACACACTCAGAGAAGAAATTTGAAAAAAATCCACTCCTATCGGATGTCTGCGTCACTATAGGCATGTCCTGTCCAAATTTCAGCTCTTTAACTCCAGCGGTTTGGTCTGGGAGTCTGTCAGTCAGCCAACATAAATGTTAGGGATTTCTTTGCTTCCTTTTAAATATTAAACTCGCAGTTATGCTTTCGACTCAATATTTTATTCGTATTCTGCCTTTAGAAATACAATAGAATCCGCTTAAGACGCTATCCCGCTTTTAACACTCTTTTTCTCCGGTCCCGGTATTTGGATAAGAATTCGTATGAAAAAAAATCCTTTTAATAGATAGATAGATAGATATCTCCTGTGTGCGCCTTACGTATGTACATACAGGTGATGTCAGTAGACTGCGTACAATGGATGAAAGGAAAACTAGCATAATACATGTATAATTTAAACTAATTTTATAAAATAACCCTTTTAAAACACAGTTTAAAACTGGATGTAATTTTTTAGTTTTTCCCGCTTAAGACGCTATTTTCTGCCGGTCCCTTGAAGAGCGTCTTAACCACTACTACTGTATTTAAAATTAAAATCACTGTGAGTGTATTTCAAAAAAAAACTTGCAAAGGTTTTGCACAATACTGTATGTACATGCGAGGTTTATTATCTACTCTCTACCTGACCTTTGTACCATTAGGTCGATCTGCCTGCTCCTCTGTTTGTTTGTTCTTCATGTGCTCACGCTGTATGGTATGTTGCATATTAAGGGTAGTTATAACCTCTTGATCGCGAATGAATTATAAACAAAATTTGACAATCGGAGCGACATCATTGAATTTTTCAACGCGATCAGTCTTGCTGATTATTTAAGATAATCTTAATAGTGCTAGTAAATTTTTTATTTTTTATTTCTTTAATTGCAAAATATTTAAAACTTTACAAATGTCATAATCTACTATGAAGCCCGTTGTTTGGGCAACCTCTTAAATCCTAAATACATAAGATCTGACTGACAACTAACCGTTGAAGATATTTTTAACCAACAAAGCAATAATGTTTGTGCTATGTCATCTTAAGTACTGCTTACTTACTTGCTTAGGTGGCGATACAGTCCAGTGTGGACCAAGGCCTCATCCAACGACCACTTCCAGTTAGCCCGATCCTTAGCTAACTGCCTTCAGTTGCGCACTCCAAGTTGGTTCAGGTCTTGGTTTACTTGTGCGCGCCAGCTTAGGCGAGGTCGTCCTCTGCTGCGCTGACCATCCGGGCTGGAATTAAATACTCTGCCGCCCGGAGCGTTGTGCTTACATGTCCTAGCCATCTTAAACGCCCAATAATCGGTTTTTTGACCAGGTCGATGTCGCTGTACAGCTCGTGTACTTCGTGGTTGAGTCTTCTCCTCCAAAACCCATCAACGCAAACGGGACCGAATATCTTACGGAGGATTTTTCTCTCGAAGCGACCAAGGATATCTTCATCCGCTTTCGATAAAGTCCATGCTTCAGCTCCATATAGCAAGGCTGGGATGATAAGTGTCTTCAATAGAGTCTCCTTAGTCGAACGGGAAAGGGCTTTACTGCTCAATTGTCTTCTTCGCCCATCGCTATTGGCAAGAGTAATCCTTCGTTTGATTTCCGACGAGATGTCATTTTTTGATGTTATAGCAGACCCGAGGTATACTAAGTTACCAACTACTCTACCTCAAAGTTGAAACTGTCTATTGTGACGTTCTGTTCAATTCGTCGATGTTAAATGTCCCTTTTCGTTGATAGCATATATTTTGTTTTGCCCTCGTTTATCGCTAAACCCATTTTAGCCGCTTCCATTTCTATACTCGCGGTGACAGCTCGCTGTATTCTACCAATGATGTCAATATCGTCAGCGCGGCCTGTGTATGCAAGAAGTTGAACGGTCTTTTGAAGGTTGGTCCTTGTATGTTGGCTTGTGAGTTTCGAACAATTCTTTCAAGTATTATATTGAAGAAGTCGCATGACAGTGCGAGCAGCGAGCTTTCTCCATCGTCACCCTGCACAGACGGATGAGTTTGGCTGGGATGTCAAAACTAGACATGACTATACAGTTCATCTCTCTCCAGATGCTGTCATAGGTGGTCTTAAAATCTATGAACAGGTGGTGGGTTTCGATTTGGACTTCTTGTCGTCTTAAGTACATATATGTAGCTCTTTAACGTGTCACATATCTCCTTTTGGGCGTAAAGTTGTAAAATGGGCCAAAGTGTATGAAATATGTGTCGCAGAGGGCACTGTGAAGACCTTAGCCCATACATTTTTCAATGCAAACGGATGGGCTTTGCAGCAGGATTCTATTCGTTCACACAAAACTAAAATTATCAGGACTGTCTCAAAAGCAATTTATCATTTTGTATTGCCTTGGCTTGAATTTGTATCCACTAGGAGTATTACATAAAGAAAGGAAAACAATCAAAGGTCAGTATGGATGCAATCATTTATTTATTCTAATCTTGTACAGTACTTTAAAGTAATTGATTAATCGCTATAATATTAAAACAAGCACTCGTACAGTTGATCAAACTACCACAATGCAAGTGGCAGATAATGAGTGCCTGGTCGTAGTGGTTTATTGCGTTTAATCACTACACGATGTTGCCCGATATCAATCCTAGGTAACACCAAAAAGATTTTCACGGTGCCGCCTCTTCCGAATGTCTGAAAAACATTCAATACTCAAGAGTATCATTTGTGTTGAGTTCATTGACTCGCCGTTCGGAGACGCGGAACACTGTATGTTCGTTCCATATGTGTGCAAAATATAATCAGAAATAATATTTAGCTAGTGTGCCTGTGCGAGAACTCTCGCAAGAGAAAATCCAACCCCAAAATGCAAACTTTCCATATGATTTCCATCTGTCAACTTGTTTATTCTTTTGGGAGTTCATTTTGGGTAGCATATTTGTTTTGATCGGTTTTTTATTTTGTTAAAATTTATAAACTGAAAGTGCAATTCGTCAGTGCTCCTGGAAATTCTCTTTCTTTTGACACCTCATTTGTTAAGATTGGTTAAGTGTGAGAGTCGCAAATGGTACCTATACTACAGAAATAATGTAAATGATAATATTTAAATGTAAACTCTTTGGCAACATTTCGAAACGATAGGTGGCGCTGAGGTGCAGATATTTACGAAAATGTAGTTAACCCCGAACATAATGTTCATATAAACAATAATAAATTTGTAGTTTGGTGTAGACACAGAAACTTTCCACAGGTGGCGTTGGCAGTTATCTGTCATGTGAATAACGCGACTGTTTGTGTACACGGGCGAGGCCGGGC
The DNA here is from genome assembly GCA_949775065.1 of Brachyopa scutellaris. Classification (NCBI taxonomy): domain Eukaryota; kingdom Metazoa; phylum Arthropoda; class Insecta; order Diptera; family Syrphidae; genus Brachyopa; species Brachyopa scutellaris. The sequence goes on from OX459116.1 coordinate 7,375,774, forward strand.
AGATCAGCTATACTCTGTTCCACAAAAATTGTCAGTACATGCCTTATGGGGGAGCTTTTTTTTCAAACACTGGTGCCTGTACATGTCTTCACGGCACTCAATTAGAGAAATCGCCACTGAAATAAAAACCAAAGCACTGACTTACACAGCTTTTGTTTTTCTAATTTACCACAAATTCGCATACATCCCACCAGCATGACCAGCCAGTTCCACAGTCGGTGGCTGAATGACTATGGTTGGCTGCCAATCGCTGTGTATATAGAAAACGTCAACATCAAAACAGTGCTACCGTTATTAAGTTAAAGCTAATCGTTAATGTTTTTTCTGTAGTTTTTGTCAAAGAGCTTTGGGCTTTTGTGCTTTGAGAACCAATAAAATTAATTTGAGTATTTGAGGGTACTGCCACATGACTTTTGTTTTTTCAACTTTCTTGTTTTTTCTGGTGAAACCGTTAAAATGAAGTTGAACGCTTTTTCGATTTTTGTGATTTATAATGAAGGTTATTTGCGCGAGATGAGTTTTGGATGTGGAAACGAATCGTGACTTTTTTTTGTTTTTAGCCTATATCTCGTAAGCTAAACGTTTCCGATATATACCATTGATACACCAAAATACTCGAAGACATGCCCTTTACAACATACCAAAATTTCATCAAAATCGATGCGGTGTCCACTTTGTACACAATTATCTCTTTTTCGTTCAACAAATTGTGTTGTTTTCAAATCAGCATATGGTAGCCCTGTTGGTATTGCTCTCCGATCTGCGGCGATTTTTCATGCATACTATGGTAACCCAGTGAGAGCTTAAAAGAGGGACAAATTTATGAAAGCTGTTGCAACTAGAATGAGAGGCAAACGTCCTATCTTCCCTGTACTGACAATTTTTGTGGAACAGAGTATAGTTCTTTATATACATACAGTGGTGACAAAATAAATAGCACATGTAGGTTTATTTGTTTCATTTGTAAAATTTGCTTATTTATTAAATAAATTTTATATAATAAGACACTCTGTTGCAGTATTAACTAGTATAAAACAAGCAAGAAAAAACTATCCGACTTATTTTCTTCCATTATTTTTAAAAGTAGTCTTAGAGGGTTAAGCCGACAAATTATAATAAATCGGTATGTAGTTGAAAACATTTAATGTGTTTAATTTAGTTTCAGCCAAATACACCTTCTTTTCTTGCAACCAACAAAAAATGCACAGGGGAAAAGCACTGCCTATGAACGAGAGACTAGGAATCCCAAATTTTCAAAGAAATGCCTTCACCGTTAGACAAATAGCGGAGGAAATACGTAGGAATAAAAACAGTGTATACAACTTCTTAAAGGATCCTGGTAATTGAAAGAAAGTTGATGAAAGAGTTAAAAGGCAAATTAAACGCTTAGCCGTTAATAAGCAAATCAGTCCTTCCTAAATAAGGCTCCAGTTGTGTCTTCTAGTAACAACAAGAAGAGTCCAATAACTTTTAAAGGAGGATAAATCCATTATATATCATAAGCGCTTGCTGACACCTAATCTTCTCTTACGGCATAAGGAGGCAAGGTTATGTTTTGCTTAGAAACATCAGTTTTGTATTACAAAATGGCAATCTGTAATCTTCAGTGATGAAAAGCAATTTAATAGGGATGGTCCTGATAGAGGACACAAGTATTGGGGAGATATACACCGAGATCGTGAAACTCAGCACTCGAGGAACTTTCAAGGATGGCTGGTAGTATGGGCTGGGTTTGGGTACAGAGGAACGACTCCAATTTGTTTTGATTCCCGTAAAATAATTTTGGAGAAATATGTGGAATTGCTGGGCAATGTTCTTATTGATCTTGGTGCAAATTTGTGGGGAGAAGAATGGACGTTCCAACACGATAACGCTGCCATACATGCATCGGCTTATGCAAACAACTACTTTAAGTTGCATAACATCCCCACTCTTTGTTGGCCTATAGTAAATTCTGACTTGAATCCCATAGAGAAATCATGGGCCATACTGTCGAAGCGGGTTTACTAAGGTGTAGGCCAGTTCGAGTCACTTTTGCAGCTAAAAACCGCTATCCAGGAAGAATGGCTACAAATTGGCATATCCACACTACAAAATTTACTCGATTCAATGCCTCGACGCTTAGTAGTAGTTTTAACCAAAAAAGGAGGAAGAACAAAATATTTAAATATTATTTTCAAAATATTTTACATAAATTTTTACAGCAGAACTGACTTTTAAGATCTCGTCTGTTATACTTATTTCGTTCGAAGTTATACAAAATATACCTTCTGTTTTTCTAATTTATGAACAACTTCAATTTGTTTCATGGATTTCTTCCTAGTTTTATACCTATAATCTAAAAAAAAAAAGTGTGAGCCTCATTCGCATAAGCTCACGGGGGAAGTGAATACTTATCCAATCCAAAGCAGTTGTGTATGTGCAATGTGTAAGAGAAGAAATTTGTCTAGTACAATCGATGGAAAATGTGTAATAAAATTTAGTAAATATGAATGTAAACTTGACTATATTTTTGTAATACAAATTATGAAAGGAGCAGCGTGAAAAGGTTTTGTTAATAACTCGACTCCAGCGCCCCCTAGCGAGCGGTTTTTCCACCTAAGTGTTTCCTTACGTCCCAGACTATCTATCTGCCAAATTACATTATAATTGGTTCAGCAGTTTAGATGTTAAAAGGTAGACAGACAGACAGACGGACGGATAGACAGACACACAGACAGACAGACAGACGGCCAGAAAGACGGACGGACAGACAGACAGACAGACGGACGGACAGACAGATAGACGGACAGACGGACAGACAGATAGACGGACAGACAGATATACAGACAGCTGATGTTTTCTGTATACATATTTTCCCTGTATGGAATCATTTCCACGTTATCGAAATACAGTTATCGAAATCTATCGTGATGCAGTTATCGTCACTCGTTTTCAAAAACAAATACGTCGCTAAAGAAGTATTCACTTCAAAAATATAGTCCTTAAAATAATAATAAAATAAATATGTTTTTTTAAGCTTTTTGCTTGTCCGATATAGTTATTTCGCGCAGTGTATCTAGAGCTCTTTTTGCAGCACCTCTTTTAGGGTTAACCTTTGCCGTTCGCGCGTTTAATATTTTTTTGCGACCTCTTTCTGGAGCAACATCAAAACTTTTTTTATAGTAATTTTCAAAGACATTCTGAACAGTTGAACGTGGTCTCCCAATAATTTTTGATATTTCCGCCTAAATTGTTCACTCTTTTTTCAGTTTAAACATCGGTTTTTTAAGCTCAATGGGAACGATTATATCTGATGCCGCCATTTACTTTGAACAGAACAAAATACCAAAATAAACTGAGCTGGAACTTCTCAAAGTCAGAATATTCAGATTGCACCATAAAATAATTACCGTTACCTCCATTCAGTTAAGGGAAACGGCTTTGTACGTGTAATTGTTTGATGTACGTGCAATTTTTTGACATTTACCTTTAAATTTTTTGCTTAAAATATTAGAAATTTTGGATGATAAACTTAAAATGTCGGTGATTATTTCTTGTATATACAGGTGTTAATAATAATTAATTTAAAAAAGGCTGAAAAGTATACGGGTTGGTACGTATAGTAGAAATGCATACCATTTTCCTTAACAGTGATGCAGTGTACCATGTATAGTTCCGGAGACAATACAATATGGGTTATTTGATGACGTTGTAAATTCAATATGGCGGACGCTTTTTTAACTTCAATTACTGTGACGGCGGGATCTGGGATTCGATTTTACACCCACTTCCAGATATCCGATTATGCTGATATTTTGCGTATCCGGTGACAACTCAATATAGTATATTTCATAATCTTGTAAATCTAATATGGTGGACGCCCAAAGATGGTGGATTACCATTATCTTCACGACCTCCAAAGTATGGGTATCAAATGAAAGGATTTGACAAGTAGAATACGATAAGCTAAGTGACGTGATTTTAAATTCAATATGGTGGATGCCATAAGAAGGCGGATCACTTTTTTCGTCGTTATTGGAGGGCGGGGCAGTAGCAGAGTAGATGTTGGATCAGTTCGCTTTCTTCCTCATCTCCGTATCCCCTACATATATCTCAGGTAGCCATTTGCTTGTGGGCACCGTAGCGCAAGTGGTTAGTGCGTCGGACTACTGAGCCAGCGGTCTTGGGTTCGAGTCCCGCCGCAAACACCTAAGAGTTTTTCACAGTGCCCACCTCTTTGGAATGTCTGACAAGCATCAAATAGTATCATTTGTCACGATTGAGCTTCTCAACTCGCCGTTCGGAGTCGGCAAAAAACTGTAGGTCCGTTCCATTCGTGCAAAAATATAACATGCACACACAAATGGTTGCGAGAAGCAGGCCCAGGTTCACCTCGAGCTGTAGCGCCAACTAAAGTAAGTAAGCCATTTGCTTGTCATGTGACCTATGGCACAGTGTCCTGTGATTATTCCGGTGATTGAGCGTATGGAGGATTTATCCAGATGTAGCATAGTCTTTGTCCTATTAAGATCAAGTTTCGGCCATAAAGAAAGAGGTGTGACGCAGCCGGTTCGTGTGAGCCGCAGAGTGTTGGTCTCTTTTTCATAGTGAGGAGTAATGTAGTCTGAAGTCTTGGTTAGAATTTCAGGATTGGATCTCCTCAGTTGCTGTATTTCCCCTATATCTATATCTATATCTCTATATGCGGTTTGTCTTAGCAAATCGGATTCTCTTAGCCTGAAGGCTCCCTTTGCTGCTGCTCCTTTGATGAACATGTCGAGGAGAAGGTAATGATGAATCATATCCAATTCCGCTTGTGGTGTAGTTCTTATTGTTCCTGTCACGCCGAGTGCCGCTAATCTTTGCACTTTGGCAAATTTGCTTATGTAGCTTTTTACTTTTGTAACAGTCCACCATACAGTGGATCTATAAGTGATGATGGGCTTCATGATTGCAGTGTACATACAGTTAATTTTGTAGGGTTGCAGTGCTCATCTTTTCCCGAAGGTCTTTTTACAGGCGTAGAATGCATTTAATTCTTTCTTCATTCTCATTTCAATATTTTGTCTCCAGGATAGCTTGGAGTCTAAAATAATTCCTAAGTATTTCGCCTACTTTGAGAGGTGGATTGTTGTTCCTTCGAGTTGTAGCAGGGGAAAGTCTGTGATCTTGTTTCTTCTGGTGAAGAGTAAAAGATCGGTCTTTTGAGGATTCACGTTTAGACGATACCGAAAGCAGATCGTTGGCATGAATTTGCCTGACTTCTGTTTTTCTAATTTAACTTTTGTTCCTTTTTCTGAGAAAGCCGTGAGGATTTTTTTTACCGATGAGGACCTACAGTAGGGGTGAGAGTACTCCTCCCTGAGGTGTCCCTCTGGTGGTCGTTTTCCCTAATTGGCCAGTTTCCGTTTCCCGAGTTGATGATTCTGCTATTCAGCGTACCGATAACTTTGATATGATAATATTTACCAGTAAACCACTGTCATCTACATTAAGCACTCTATTTCTATTTAAATGTTCTACAATTTCAAAATAAATACACAAATATTAAACTTCTGTTTTCTTTCTTGTCTTTGCAGATTGTCCAAAGTGCATATATCTAAACTTAATGTGATTCCTTCGTACTGCAACACTTAGTTCTATTGTATTTTCAAGTATTTATTAACACCTATCAACACTTAGCTTAAGAGTTATGCATCGATTTTGGTCAACGAATTCAAAATTCCTATTTATTTGAGTGGTAAATTTATTATTTTAATTATTTTTATTTTATTTGTTAAATTTTAGATTGAAAATTGATTACTTTAATTTACGTTAGTTGTGAAAAAAACAAGTTGTGTATTAGGTCTACCTAGAAGATGTCGGTCTGAGACAGAGCGCCTCTTTTCATCCGCTTCAATCCCGGGCAATCTGTTTCCTTTTTTTCAAGCGCCCTGGCATCCACAATAGCATGATCTTTAAGTCTGAGGTTCAGTTTACTTGATATCTCTAATCTGGGGGCTGTAATTTGATAATCCTTTTAGTTAGAGATTTATGGTATCCATTCGCTCGATGTGACCGAGTTAGTGTCTTCGACATTTTTTGGTTTTTTTGCAATAAATGCTGATATCCACTGTTCATAGAGTAAGCGATTGTGTCTTCTCCATTCGCCGCGCCGTGAGGACGTACACATAATTAACGAATATGTACATTTTTTTTTAACTGCTCAATATAAGTTCTGCTTTCCTGCTTATCGTCCAGTTCTCGGCATCATATAGTAGAACAAGCAGGGTGAATATTTATATAGCATCCAATAACTTGAACAAACAGTTTTTAAGACTCGATACCTGGGCAGTCGTCGCGTAACTTTTAAGGCGATCATCTCTTAAAGATTGTATTAACCGACGTCGTCAAAACTTTTGCTTCGTGTTACATCACAATCCGGTCGTCCGGTCGTGTCGTCCATCGTTTAAGATATAGACAGTTTAAAAACTAAATATTTGTTTTGCACCGATTTATTTTTTTAAATTAAAATTCAAAAGCAAAGTACATATTCAATTATAAAATTATGCGAAAAGCGATTATTTTATTGAGTTTCTAATTCTTTCTGCCAGAGCAGAGCTCCTTCATATGGTTGTTAGAAATCTCTGTATTTGCAGTTTCATTTTCTAACTTATGGTCATCATTGGATTCGGATTCCACAAAATGGTTGTCCGTATTGTAGTAAATACAGATGTTATGCAATGCAGCGCGAACATTAGCAACAGTCAAAAATACATGTAGGGAGACAACAGTTATTGGTTATCTATATAATCTATGTTATTTTAGCAGCAATGAAGCGGTATGGCGAATTTTTTCATTTCCAATACAGGATAGGTATCCAGCTGTTGTTCATTTAGCAAATCATCTTGAAAAATGACAACGTGTTTATTTCACACCTGAAAAGCAAGGCAACGCAGGCGAAAACGCAAGGCACAAGAACCACTGAAAACAACACTAACTGCCTTTTTTGAATTGTGTAGAACTGATACTTTTGCAAAAACGTTGCTATATTCAGAAGTACCAAAGTACATATTTGAATGGAACAATTCATGAAAGTCTATACAAACGCGCAAACAAGGGAAGGTAGTTGATGGCCATTCAGATGTTTTGGGACGAGTTGACACAGTTCATCCAAAACAAGATGAATATTTTTATTTGCATTTGCTATTGATTAACGTTCGCGGACCGACATCTTTGAATGCTTTGAATTCAATTCCAATTTGCAAATTAATCCAATTAATTGCAATTAATAATTGACATTTGTATGTCAATTGCAAATAAAACATTATCTCAGTTGGGAATGATAGCACCTAAGTTAAGCACCTAATCGTTCGGCGCAGGATTTATTCAACAGTGAAATGCAGCGTGAATTAAATTATGATTGTGTCGAATAGGATGCATTTGTTCCGTCAAATATTCCAAAATTAATTATTGAACAGACATGTGTATATGATACAATTATATATGCTGTTCGTAATTATGAAAGGTGTGGAATGTTTTTTTTTTTAGACGCACCTGGTGGAACTGGAAAAATATTTTTGATTTCATTACTTCAAGCGGCCATGCGATCAGTAACCTAAATTGGATTGCCCCTTCTGGAATTGCAGCGACTTTATTGGAAGGTGGCCAAACTGCACATTCTGCACAAATTGCTATTGAACATGTATGCTACTGAAACACCTACATGTAAAATTTCTAAAAGTTCAGGCAAGGCAAAAGTTTTGTAGAAATCTAGCATAATCGTTTGGGATGAATGTACGATTGCTCATTAAAAGTCTTTGGAAGCGTTGGATAGTACATTGCAAGATTTACGTTGGAATCAACGGATTTTCGGTGGTGCCTTGATATTGTTAACTGGTGATTTTCGCCAAACATTGCCTGTTATACCTCGAATAAGTTGAATTTTCGAAACAGTTATTAGATATTGGAAATGGCAAATTACAAGTTGATAATTCAACTGGCTTAGTAAGACTACCAACCAATGACTTAATCAAAACAAGAATTGATTGATAGTGCATTCCCAAATATAGCACAACAATTCAATAATCATGATTGGTTGAGTGAACGAGTAATTTTGGCTGGAAAAAGCAAAAACGTAAACGGTATCAATGCAGACATTTTGAATAAAATACCAACTCAATTTTTTCCATACAAATCGATCGACACAGCTATTCATAGCTGATCATGCTGATGTCGTGAATTATTCCACTGAATTTTTGAATTGTTTTGATTTGCCTGGTTTGCCAACACATTATTATCTACCCTTGAAAGTTGGCGTGCCGATAATTATGCTACGCAATATTGATCAACCTCGGCTTTGCAATGGTACCAGACTTGCAGTTTTTAAACAATTTTAAAAGGGAAATGCAAAGGTGAAGAATGATTCCACCACATTTATCCTTCGATTTCAAACTGTTTCAGTTTCCGATACGACTTGCTTTTGCCATTACAATTAGGAAGGCACAATGCCAATCTTTAGGAATATGCGGTATCAACTTGGAGGTTCCAGTATTTGCGCATGGGCAACTGTATGTTGCATGTTTACGTGAAGGCAAACCATCTGCCTTAATAATTTTGACCGATGGAAAAACGAAAAAATGAATAAAATTTATTAAATTCTAAACACAATATACATTCAATATTGCATTTCAGCTAGTACCTTTATTAATTCCACTACACCTTTCAATTAAATTTCTGGCCTTAGAATGAATTTCATTAAAATGTATCTTAGCTGGTTCGTTGTCTCTGAAAGAGTTCTTTGTGTCAATAGAAATGTCAATGTCGTTACGAGTCAACCATTGCTAGGACTTGATTGAAAATAGTCTCCAATATCTTCACTTGGAAGTGAAAGAGGATTGGATGCATCTCTAAACGTCCTTCGCATTCTCGCTATTTCAAGAACTATTGTCCGACGGAATTTTAATTTTCTTCGACATTGGAAAATAACACATTTGTTACACTTCCCTTTCGTCCCGTACATAAACAGCTATCATCGAATATAACCAATTGAGAAATAGAAATAGACAAATATTGCCTAAAATACAATTTAAATAATCTCGCTAGTCTTTTAAAAACTCAACAAAACGAAGTGCGATCCCATCAAAATCATTACTGTGAAAACGGCCAAGTTCCTACTAAAAATGTAGGCCATAAGTGGTAAGATAACAGCAGCCAAGTTCTTGCAGAACTTTATTTTAGAAGTAAAGATGATTAAGTTGAGCTTTAAGGCTAGCATTGATTAATGGTATTTATAGTAACTTTAAACGGCCAGGTTTGAAGTTTGTATACATACTCTCTTTTTCCTTTTATGCTTCTGTGCTGGGTCCTCTTCGTCGGTATTTTCTTGCTTGTCCTCTCGCAACAGGTATCATAGTTAAAAAAAATAGCCAGGAATCACTACCGGAAAAAGACCGCTATTTGCACATTTACCGTCCTGTCACCTGCTTGAGTTCCATATCAATTTAATTGTTTTTTTCCGACCATAGGTCTATTGACTTAAATTCCACAATTAATTGCTCAGTTGAATCCTCCATTAGTTCCCAATGATAGCTTAGAAACAATTGAACAATAAGCGGATGCATCACATTGCAAACCGAAATATGGAGACTGTTTCAACTTATCCAGAAGCTGTTCTTGTACATCATCCGACATTTTGTCAATTCGCGACTCGACAGTGTTATTCGAAAGAAGAATTTCCAAAATTTTTCGCTTAGCATCGTCATTTAAAATAACCTCAGCTACTTTCAGCAAACATGACTTTATCAATGCCTCACCAATTGAATTTGGTTTTCTTGATTGATGCAGACAATGTTTTTTCCGCAGATTCAAATCCTAGCTTCATTTTCTTCAATTTTTTTTTTTTTATTTCGATTCGAAGAACTTTTTTGGTTTATCGTCAAATTTTGGATGAACACTCTTCAAATGTCGTTCCAATTTCGATTGTTTCATTGATGAGAACGAGTTCTCATGATGCTAATTGTGGCTTTGATTCACCATGGACTTCGATTTCAGTAAAACCATATTTGATGTAACATTCATCATATTTCCTTATTTTCGATTCCATATCCTATAAGTGCAGTTAGAATTTTGGGAAAAATTTAAGTAAATCATTTGCACATTTAATATTACTTACTGCAAAAAGATTGAAAGTAGGGCTCACAATATGGGCTTGCTTATCAAGTTGTGTCTTGAGGAAGACATATCTGTCTCAACTGCAGCTTCAGTGATTCACCGTAAGTCACTTTACCTGAATAGTTTACCGTTTCTAACGCGTGCGAATGATTCGGTAATGAAATAAATGGCAAATAATGTATTTCACATTAAAAAAAAAAAAACTGATTTAGCGGTAAATTCGAATTCATTTTGCTTAAGGATTTCTATGGTTGTATTTGAAAGTCTTAAAAGCATACTATTTCCTGATATATTTCGAACTAAATCCTATGATTTCAACTGGTGTTTTAACTGGCGTATGCCGTGGAACTCCTCATTCACATTACCGACAATAGGCGTTTTTAGTTCAGAGTTCAGCTGTCAAAAAAAAATGTTTGTGTTTTTTTTTTATAAGCTCAGAGTGTTCAGAGTGTGGAACACAGTGGAACGTGTGTTTCTTTATTCGATCAGAGCGTGCTCAGAGCGCACTCTATGCGCTCAGAATCAATTGACTAGGTATTCTGAGTAGAATGCTGAGCGTAGCCAAAGACACATTTGGCAGATAGGAAAAAATGGAAAAAACATTAAAATGGCGAACGAGGCTTTTTGTTATGGCGTAGAAGTTGGTTAATACAATTTAATAATTGCATCAATTCATATTAATAGTTAGTTTAATTATGCATAAACTTAGTTTTAGGTCATAAATGAGTGAAAAACATGGTTGAAAAAATATGATTGATAAATCATATGACAGCTAAGTGCTTAAGTGTGTTTCAAAAATAAGTCAGAGCGCTCAGTTTCAGACTACGCTCAGACCACACTCAGTTCAGAGCGTGCTCGACTCGCTCAGGCTCTGTTCAGAGCTCTTCTCTGAACTATGGAATGATTCATTTCGGCGGATTCAACGGTAACGAAGCTCAAATTACAGTGAATCTTCCCCCCCAGCGAATTCCACGACAGAGGTGATAGTTTCAAATATCTGCTTGAAAATGTTTTAAACTTCAATTTAGTAAATAACATATGTATTTTAGCTTAGTGTCTATTTCCAATTGGAACAAAAGCCTTACTAACTAGTTCATTCTATTTTCTATTTTTTTTCTAGGGGAAAAAATCCATGCTAAAGTAATCCTAACTAATGTGACAACTACACCAAAAAGCTTTCAGTTTTAAAACGAATGCAAAATTAACTCCAACATACTATATCGATACATATGTTTAAAAAGCAACTCAAATCAAATATAAGTGAACGAAGTGTGAGAAAAAAAAACTCCTATTATTTAATTTATTCTAAGTAAATCAAATGATAAAAATTAAAGACGTAATTTAATAATTCTACATACATAGAAATAGTGGTATATATATATATATATATATATATACATATATAATATTTTTCAAAGATGTGTTACTAAATAATAATTCACCCAAATTAAATAAATCCGAAACACGAAAGCCATTAAAAATTAATATTTGTGATAACGATATCAATAATTCTGAGTGCTTAAATAATTATAAGCTAATTTTTATTAAACAAATAAAAAACAAACAAAGACAAATAATAATAATAAAACTTCATTCAACACAACAAAATTAATAGATAAAAAAATAAACTAATATACGGGAAGTATTCAAAATAGTAAAACAAATATTTTAATTAGTGCGATCTTTTTCGAAAACCAATACTGATAGTTGTAATAATAAGTGGTCCAGCAACAAATTAGAAGTTAAAAAAAAAAAATTGTAAAAAGTGAAATTAAGTAGTAAATAAGACTATACCAATCAACCTTAATAAAATACAAAACGTAATTAATAAATGCAGCTTTAAACTTAAATCGTCTTGACATATAAATATATGAGTAATATAAGGATACTTATATTTGCATGCACATAGTATTAACTCTTAAGGAAAAAAAAGAATACTGAAGTGACTATCTTAGCCAATGTAGAAAGCTGCATTATTTTAATATTTATTCAATATTAAAAGGCACGTTTTACTGTTATAATTTTTTTTTTATTTGAAAATACTGCACATGAGTGGGCCAGCAGACGTGTATGTGAATATAAACTATAAACATATTTCTGAAAGACTTCATAATATAATTGTTATACGCTTTAATTTGTTGTAATTTTATTTAACGATAATATATATCTCATCGGGTTAATTTGGTATTCACATTTTTTTTTTTTTGTTTTAAATTTAAAACTACAATAGTAATCACAATAAGTAGATACAAATTTATTCTTTCTATTTTGTTTTTTGCAATTGAAAGAATAATAAGAAAAAGAAAAAAAGTAATAGATACGCGAATCAATAGTTTCACTTTGATAACTCGGTATGGTTAGTGGTGAACAACTGCAACTGCAACAAAACCAATCTCAAATACATGAACGGGATCAACTTCAACACGAATTTAGTAATATTCCAAGTCAACATCCACGGTCAGTAGCTGGACAATCGGACCCTAATGAAAACAATGTAAATATTATGTATTATGATTGAGTTTAAATTTATATATTATTATTATATTTTTAATTTTTTTTGATTTTACTGCTTTTTTTTAACGCTGCATGCAATTTAAATATAGAATTAATACAGAAGTTACTAGTATTTCAAATGTGATTGTGTGATTTTTAAGGTTCTCAATTTGCAAGAACTTATACTATCGTTCTCTAATAATATATACAGTGAAGGAAATATTAATAGCCTCAATGAAGTTTTGTTGTAAAAATGAGAAATTATTTTTCTGCTTAATCCGGATTGTCCCAGAGATTTTTTTTGTATCTTATGAAGTGTAATGTTTAGACTTACATTCACTAATAAAAATATAAAAAAAAATGTATCTTATACCAAACCGTGGGGACGAGGTGTATCCTATGTGGTACAGTGGGATGATGCGCTAAAAAAACAACTTTTTTTTTTAAGTCAACATTTTATTTTTATTTGAAGTATGTGTACGTACTAATATGGATACAAAATTAAGGAGAATAGTTTTAGCGGGTAGCGTTTTTAAACTTTTCTAGAGCCAATAGTCTCCGCAGCTAGGCTCATTCATTTTAAGATTATCATGTAATTTTAATTATTAGATAATAAAATATAATAATAATAATAATAAACTTTTGAATGGAGAGCCTTTCAAGAATATTGTGTGAAATTTTGAGATGAATCGGGCTAAAACTAACAAAGATACAGCGGTTTAAGCAACCGCGCCTCATACATGACTCAGCGTGAGCTTAAAACTTTAAAGCGTTGTTTTTCCCACAACTCACGTTTTCAAAGTCGGTGCCCCTCATAACTTCAAAACTCCTGCACCGATCCTTTTGAAATTTTGAACACTATTTCTGCACATAATTTACGAGAGAGAGAGGGTTTTTTTCAATACAGTAACAAATAAGCAGATTTTTTTTTCGCAAAAATCGCGTTTTCCACAAAGTGTTTCCAAAAAGTGAAAAATTAAATTTTTTAAAAACCCTCCCGGCGTTACCTGGGGAAAGCAATTATCTAACAAAAGAACTCTGATTTTTTGAATTCAGATGATCCAGTTATGAGGGGTACCTTAATTGTATTTTTTTCCGAGACCCTTTCGAATAATTGCTGTCATTGCCTTATTTTTTAATATTTGAACATTTTACACGATGTTTTTCGAATGTTATACTTTAATGTGCATTGCTTTCAATGAATAAATTTTAACTGTGTCGTCAAAAAAATTCACAAAAATGTTCATTTTTTTGCCCGTATTAACGTTATCCCACCCTTAAAACACCGAGCAAGTAGTGCAACATTGCATTTCTCACAGCGATTGGGTATGGCCAATTCTGCATCTTGTTCTTTTATTTTGTTACACAATCATATGAAGGATTTGATCGTATCTGATCTCTGGATTTTCTGCACTTGAGGGCTTAAATTTCTTGGTCCGTTATTTTTTTCATACATTCGCATCGAGCCTCGTGCAATTCTTCGACGATATTCTAGATTGTCCAAATTGAAATTGAAATTGGCACATCGATGCAATGAGCAAAAAGCGAAAATACCAACAATGCGATAAAGTCTAATGTTTTGCTCCGACTTATCGACATCTCCCATGTTTTTGTTGTAAATTTTCTCGAATTTGGGCTGTATAACAGACCCTTCCTTTTGTTCAGCACAAGAAATACGCCTCACAGCATTTGTTGGGTGGACTGGTACACAGTTTGAATTCAAATTCACAATGCTGTTATCGTGCCATTTACAAATGATGCTATTTAGTTCTGATAGCTCAAAGCTGTATGCACCACGACCATTTTTCTTCTTGAGTTGTCCCAAAATGTACAGTCCCATCTGATTGGCTTCCCTCTTCTGAATTATTTTGTAGGATAACGTCCGAAGTAGGGCACCATGCCCTCGTCGACACCGTAATTCTGAACAACTGGAGCAAACAACAAGAACTTTTACAATAGCATATTGAGATTCAATTGCATATTGTCACAGCAATGAAGCACTCACAAAATGTGATCAAATCGGTTTCTTGTACATCCTACGCCGCAAGGCATTAGTGTAACCGGTCAAAATCAGAACCAAAATGAAGACTTTCATTTTAGAAAATTGTTTATCAACTATGAGATTGTGTTGCGCATACTTCTTTGAACGTGATAAAAAAAAGTACATAAATAAATAAACGCTAAACAAAAAAAAAAAAGGTAGAAAAGATCCAACGGTGCCAAAGATGGATCCCAGCGCAATTTTCTTACTTGAAATCAGCAAAGCTTTCCTACAAATCTGTTTTTTCCCGTTCGAGGTTTTTGGTAAATGGGGAAAGTGGTGGCATCTCACCTTCTTCATCAACATTTTGTGGTCGCACTAAAACCTTCGCAACTAACTGATTACGTGGCAAATTGTCTACACTGTTACATCTCCTTCTTCTTTTGACGGCAAAATAGGAGTTTCTCCATCAAACTCTTCCTCGCATTAGATTATACAGTTGATGATCTCATTTATTGTAAGGCCAAATTTTTTTTTAGATAGTAGTAGTTATCCCACTGTACCGTTATGGTACACAGAAGAAGATATCCACTAATTCTCAAAAAAAAAAAATTGATTTTGTAAATAATATGCAATCGCCCGACAATATTGTTGACTATTCAACCATCTAAATCCAAGGTTTGTTTACTGTTGATAGTATAATAATATGATTTCACCTACTCTTGTTTAGACATATTTTTTAATGAAAAAGTAAATACAACTTAACTACTTACACATAACACAAATACAAATACATTTGAAAACTAACAGGGTAATTGCATACCATACTTTATTTAATCAGAACCTAACTGCTAAAAAAAATTATTAATTCAAATAATGAGTTTAAGGCCCCTATTATGGTTAGCGAATCGAACGTTCGATATGAAGCGAACTCTTTTGCGAATCACCCGTATCGTGGTATTATGGTTAGCGAATGTTTTCATTCGCCTGTGAAACTGCTGCCACAACAAAAAAAAATAAATTAAATGACAGTAGCGAACGTCAAAAGGAAATTTGGATTGGTTTATTCATGTTATTGTATTCTAGATCTAGAGTATTTTCATTTAAAAGGATTTAATAGTGAATTTATTAAAAATATAGTGAACATATATGATAAGCTATTATATGATATTCGGGATAAATCTAATCCATGGTTCGGTACGACTTGGCAATTGTTTTCTTATAAAGGAGAAGTGTCCACGCTTGCGCCTAAACAACTATCAGAAGTTTTGACTTCATTTTGAAGACTGGGCAGTTCATCCACAGCCCAGCTCCATAGGTGGCAAAGAAACCTGCATACACGGCCCTGTTCCGGTTCCTACTTTGCGAACGTCAAAAGCAAATTCGTTTTGGTTTATTTGTGTAGTGTAATTGTATTCTAGAGTATATTCATTTAGAATGGGATTTAATAGTGAATTTTTAAGTATTGAAAAATACACTGAAAATATATATAATATGCTGCTTGATTTATTTTGTGATGAACACGTTGAGCATTATGGACAAGCACAATGCGTAGACTACGAAGAATAATTCGGTATAATTCTAATCCATGGTCTGGTACGACTTGGCAAGTGAGTTTCACGATGATATGAATTTTGTTGTTGCAGATCCTCTTCAATTTCTTATAAATGAGAAGTGTTCACGCTTGCGCCAAAACAATACCAAGTACTGACTGCATTTTGAAGACTAGGTAGCTCATCCACAGCCCAGCTCTAAAGGTGGCAAAGAGACGCATACACGGCCGTGCTCCGTTTGCCACTTCTGTATTCTTTTCAAATTTCCAAGTTATTTTTAATTTTTGAAGTGATTTATATGTTACTAGCTGGCCCGTGCTCGCTTTGCTTCGCCTGCCCTACCACATTTATGGGATGTGGTTGATGGAATTTTGATTTACTTTGCTGTCTTAATAGACCAAGAGCCCGCAGTAATTTTCGGTTGTAAATAGTAACCAAAAGAGTCACTGTTACTCTTATCACGATTCCTCCGATAAATCCGAACATGAAGAGGAATATAGGGTGCCCCAGTTTAGAGGTAGATATAATCCATTAACTGTAAATTCCTGCAGATTAGCGAACAAAAAATCGTATGACAGTGGGGTATATTTTCAGCCCGTCGAAGTAAGGGACATCCGATTCGGTGGTAGGACCACTTTAAATGATATTACTTCTGATCTACTACAGAAACAAAAACAATTTCTTAAATTTTGGAGAGGCAATTAGAAGCGCATACGAAATGTTGAAGACTTTATGTACATCTATGCAGTCATAAAAAAGTGATGGCCCCTTAAACTCAAAATTTTGAAAATTGGTTGTTCCAATTTCTTACCTTAAATGCATTTTTCTCAAAGGTTTTTCTTCATAAAAAGCAATTTTTTTACTACACTTTTATCTTTGGCGAATTCTCTTAAAATTATGTTAAACAACTTTTTCATGTACGGCTAACAGAGGTGGTAGTAAAAGCCATTTTTCGTCAGATAAAAATGATAAAAAAAACCATGCCAAACAATACATATTTCATATTGAAAGCCGGAATTTTTTCTTTCGGGTTCTTGGCAGCGAAATATTCTCATGTGGACCATTTTGCTGGCCACTTGCTGTATCAATTTGATGTAATCGAGCATTTCATTTTAATTTTGCATTTCGACTTATTCGCCCAATATCAGGCCGATTTGATCGCTAACTAATTTTCGCTGAAAAATTTACTATATTCCGCTTTGAAATATAATTGCCAATGCCAACTAAATGATAAAAGATAAAACAGAACAGATAAAGAAGAAGAACCCTGCAAAAAAAGATTAAAACTCAATTCAAATCCAACTCAATAACCTTAAAATTGCACTCAAGTATAACACACGAAATACAATTGCACGAATACGACACACCCCTTTACAAAACTTTACCAGCTGCATACCTGCATTACTCAACTAACTTGTGTAGTGTATACACACATACATGAACATAATGTAAACAAAACAGAAAGAAAAAAAATACGCACCAATAAAACCTTTGCGCTTGAGCGCTCACGCTGAGCAGAGCAGACACATACACAAATCCATTCCACTCAGATTTAACGCGTATTCATAGGAAACATGAGAAATACAAATTACGAAGAGAGATCGAAAGGAAACCAAAAGAAGAAAACACCACTGAGATTGGTTTCAGAACAGTGATTAATTAACAAATTAATTAAAAAAGGCAGTTTGCAAAGATGTTATTAATATTGCTCAGCTTGTAGAGCATGTAGAAATATAATTTTGGACTTAAAAGACGCGTATTTTAAAGCTCTTAAAACTGATCTGAATTTCTATAAAATAGACGAAGGAGAAGTTTTCTTTTTTTAGGTTCAAAGTCTAATTATTGATTTTCTTGGTTTTTGCACTTAAAATCAGATATCGAATCTGCTCCTTATCAAAACCTAATCAACACAAAAAAAATTATCAAAATCCGTTTAGCCGTTTGCTGTGTAGGTCCATGCAAAGGAATTTTCACTTTGTTTTATATTATTAGGGATGTTTATAATTTTGTATGTATGTATTTACCTTTGCCGCTCACATATTTGGCAGCAACACCAGGCAAAAATTAGAAAAAAAATAAACAAAAAACAATAATAACAAACAGTTATTCGATATCACCGATTATTTTCATTCGCTCGAATTGACATACGAAATGATAAGTTTAGCGAATATTCGCTAACCATAATAAGGTGATATCTCAGTTCGCTTAATTTTTGACGTTTGAAGCGAATGTAATTTGATCGATTCGCTAACCATAATGCCAAACTATCACATTCGCTAACTTTTTCGTTCGATTCGCTAACCATAATAGGGCTGTAAGAGAAACGTTTTTTTTTTTATAAAATATACCGTATAGGGTGGTACAGTGGGATAATTCGGATTAAATTATTTATTTTATTTAGTGATTTGGAATTTATTAAATTTATTTAAAAAATAGGAAAACAAAAAGTTGGAACAGCTCATTTCATAGTTATATGCGATAAAGTGCAGCAAAACTAAAAATTAAACGGAAATACGGTTAGCCTTACTGTTAAAAATAAGGAAATTCTCTTACTTGTAAGATAAGTAATGTTAATTTTAATGTTTGTCATTGTTTTTTAGTATGTGGTGTGGTTTCCTTTGTTAGAGATAACTTGAAAAATTCGGTCATTCATGGAATTGACCAATTTGTACAATGTTTCGCATAAAATTTCATTCCAGGAGCCTCTAATTTTTTTCTTTTAACTTAGGCATCGTTTGAAACTGTCTGCCATTGTGGTAAACTTTCCGGGGTATAATTCCCCATAAGTTTTCTATGGGGTTTTAGTCGGGACTACATGCCGCCGGCCACTAAAGTAATTCTATATTTTTCTCTTGAACCCACTCCCTTGTTATTTTTGCTGTATGTATGGCAGCATTATCTGCTGAAAATGATCTCCCTCATTAAAGTCTCAGCATGTTCGATTAGACTTCAGCAAACAAATGTGATTTTCCGAGTTCATTCGGGGTGTAATCCAAGCTAATGGCAGTTTACCCTTAAAGGAAAAGCGGCTCATATCACGAATGTTTCAGTTACGAAATTGCGGCTAAGTCTGGCTTCTGGTCCTTTTTTCATATCATGCCTATAACTTTAAAAACCATCCGGCCCATCCAGATTGAACTTCTTCTCGTCCCTAAAAAGGACATTTCGCCATTCGTGATTCCACGCCATGTACTTTCGGGCGAAGTCGAGACGCTTTGTTAGCTTGGGCTTCAGTGCTTTTTTTCGCCTTTCTGTTTGAGGATACTTTTGCAGAATTTGTCGAGCACGTCTGAAAGTTACTGGCAACTCAAGACTTGCCTTAATTTCGGAGGCTATCATGTATTTGTTCACGGCGCTACTAAGAATACGAAAAATCATTCGGATGTTGATTTGCATATTTCCTCCCGTTACCCAGTTTTTACCGTAACTTTGTTCAAATTTGTTAATAACTTTAGGAGGACCTTCCAATTTTTTGGGCAACTAGGCGGTTGGAAGGCTTACATTCCCTGTAAGCCTTAATTGAATTCTTCAGGGGTTACAGATTTTCCACGTCCCATTTTTAAAATAAAAGTGAAACCAAAAACAAAATACACATAAATAAAAAACAAATATTTTTTTGTAAATTACCTGATCAATTTTTGGTCAGTTAGTAAATAAAAACTGGTGAGCCAATGTTTGATCTTCTGATCGGTGGCAAAATGTCTTTCGAACACTGAAAGTACAATGTCGAAAAATTCGAATTTTTATCGTCGAAGCAATATTATCTGATTCGCAAATGCACCAAAAACATTAGAAACGTTGAATGTTTTCAATTAACTCACGGGCATCACTGCAATTTACACTTCAATCACCGGCAAAATAACCAAACATGAACGGACGACTGAACTATCATCAAGGTTACGCTGAACTTCACTTATTGAAATGATGTTCACAAACGATTTTGCCACAAATTGCATATTCAAAATATGATAATGCTCAAAAAGTAAATTTCATGCAGCATGCATGCAGCAAATGCACAGACTACCTTATATAGACGACAAACTTGCATGTCCCCTCTGCCCTCGCATTGTCAAAAATAGACTGACATCAACTGTCTAAAAGCGTAGCGTGTTGTTTCTTGCATTCCCTTTGAACACAACTTTTTGGGCAGCCCCTGTCATTTCCTTAACAACAACAAAATTTACAATAATGATCTAAACCAAATTGCTGCGCCAATCTTCCACCTACTTGTAAGAGTGTGTGCGTGAGGCTCCTATTAAAAGAGCTATAAAAAAGCATATACATGTACTTGAAAGACGAAATAAAAAAATAAATAAATATTTGATTTTGCTGGAACGTCAGAATTCATTCAAGCTTCTAGGTGGAAATGGACCAATTTTAGCTATGGTGAAAAGCAAAAAGGACACCTGTCAGGTTGTGCAATGTCAAGTGGACTAACTTGTCTTATTGATCTTGCAGCAAAAAATTAATGCATACCAATGTGTGGGCAATGTTTTTGCATGTGAATGTGTAGGAAAAGGATTTTTCCGATTAAAAATTTTCGAAATTTGGAGCAACTTGCAGCCATTTTCGTCGAAAAATTTATTTGATTTCGCAGGTGCAGTTTCTTTCGGTAGAACATTGACGTAATTTTGCTCGCAGAATTCCACACTTTTTTTTTGCATAACCAAAACAATACAGCCTTTTCATGAGCTTGATAAAGCTTTGATAGCCTCTTTTGTTAACACCCATTAATGTAGATATCACTATTTATTGTACCGTGCGTTATGAACATTTCGTTTTTTTCTACCAAATGAGCAGATAGCCTGCAAAATCATTATTAGGCGTGTTTTTTTTTGTAACCTATACAGACTTCGAAAAAGCTTTCAGTGCAAAAATAAGACTCGATAATTATCCAGGCTGAGGTTTTGTTGTATTTTACATGGGTAAACATGCTGTTGAAACATGTTTAGCCTATACAGGTTACAAAACAAAACACGCCTATTATACAGACCAAACATGTTTCAGGAACATGTTTTCAATGTAAAATGCAACAAAACCTTAAACTGGATGTTTAGTAATTGTGTCCTCATAACTCCAAAATGACAAAAATAATTTTCCGTCGCGAATGGGATATCAAAAACATTTCAGAACATTACTGAAATGTTCCATCAGCGTCCACACCGAAAGAAACATTTCGTTTGGTCTGGACACACCTTGATTACTTCTTAGAAACATTAAACTTTTTCTTTACTTATAAAAAATGTTTTTCCTTTTTTCTTTTGTCATTCAATATGTATTGTATGATAGAAAACATAAAGGCATACACGTATTCATTATATCGACAATACCATGTTGCCGAATTGAACTACGATGACCACTTCTCTATGCCTGATATAATAATTGAAATCCTACTTCAGTACGTCACTGTCTGAGACGTAGGGAAGTAGCATTTCTGCGTGCTTTCCGGCTGAAAATGCTAATTGAGCTCATTACCACCTGACGGGACGTATTGAAATAGGTTTTCAATATACCCATTCCGGACACAGCCGAAACTTTATGTGTCCGGACAGGCGAGGCTGTACTGTATTATGTATTCGGTTGCATTAATTTAATAACAGTTAAGTTGAAAACTGTATAAAACCTTCATTTAAAAAAAAAACAAATAAGAGCAGACAAATTATCCTACTGGCCTTAATTTCTTTAACAGGTCTGTATGTACATATGTGCATACTTTTTTTTTGTGTCATCTTACTAGATATATGGTATGTAACTAATGTATGTATGAAACTGAATTTATTAATTTTTTGAAATATACAATATTTTCTTAATAGGGGGAGGTACACACGATCCGACATATCTGACAGACTTGGTTGGATGGATGTCTGACAGACCGATGTCGTTGGCGTTCACATTGTCCAACATGTCGTCCGACTTCACTTTGCAAGTGAATCCGAAAGATGTTAGACGTATTGAGAGCAGCACTTATGATTGATAAAATTTCAGAAGAATTTGGGAACAGGAATGGATTTAAGAAAAGGGCAAAATTTTTCTTATGTTAGTTTGCTAACAGAATTACAATATTGAATACTCCAGGCGATTATCAGAATTTTTTATATTTCCATAAATTCTTTCCGAAATTCCAAATTTCGATATACAACCATTTTTAATTCTCCGACAACAACCACACAGCTTGAAATACATTTCAGCAATGAATTTTGCTCTAGGTCGGATAGACAATCGTACACATTCACTCCTATTGCGAAGATCAACTATCAACCGATTGACGGTTTATCAATTCATATAAAAATCGGTATTGAGAAAATGAATTGATAAAATATTGTGCTATTGTGAATGCCTTCAAAATATTTCTTTTATTGTGAATGGAAATGTGCGTCTGGCAGATGGTTTTTTTTTACAACGTACAAAGAAAATAATTAATCAGAAAATAAATAATTAAAAACAAAATACAAAATGACTTCAACTAAACAATTTTTGGATGAAGATGAGGAGTTGAATTATCCTGTTATCCTGCTAGAATGCGAAAAAGTTTGAGGGATGCATCCAATCCTTTGGAATTGGAAAGCCAAACGTCAGTCGATTTTCAGATAAATATTAATTAATCTGTACGTGCTCTACGCCGTTAGTTTTTTAGTTAGTTTTTTTTAAAAAAAAATTCCAGCTTTCGAACAAAATCCCTTGGAGAGTTCCACGTTCTCTTCCATCAACAGGACCAATCTACATAGCTGTTTTTTGTTAATTACTACATTTTTAAGACCTTTGGAAATAAAAACATTAAGAATTTTAATTTAATTTAATTCGAAACGCACATTTTTTAGTTATTTTTTTTTTTAGCTAGCACGAACTTATCGACTGCAAATTTACGATTGAAAGAAAATTTAACAGCTGACAAGAAAATCGATGAAAATTGTTGTTCATACATAATACCAATTTTTTCATTCAGAATAGATTTAAAAAAATTCACAATATATGAACAATATTGACAGTTGACAGTCACAGTACCATTTAATAAAATTGATTGATAAATTTCATTTATTAATTGATAGTTGATCTTCGCAATAAGGGTGACTATCAGATACATATGTCCGTCCGACCACCAACAAATCAAACGAATTTGAAAATTTGTCCGACCGTCGTTTCTCGCGTACACATTGTCAAATTTGGTCGGAACGTGTGTATCATCCTAATCAGGTTATTTTGAAGTGTAAAGTTCCGGTTATGTGAACGCTCCTTAAATCCAAAAGGCCTTGCTTTAATTAATTGACATTATCGAGGTACTACTGTATATCTATGTACATATGTACATATATACAACTACATATACATATATTCTATGTGTGAACATGTGTACATGTATGCATACATACGTATATGTATATGTGTTACATATGTATACATGTATGTATGTATAAAAAAACATATGCACATTATGTACATACAGTGGTTTGCAAAATAATAGGTGTGTGCCTTAAAAAACCTCTGAATAGTTTGCTAAAGCTGCAATGATGAGCACAGAATCTACATTTTAATTTGTTTATAAAAGCTCTTTTTTAATACAGAACAAAAACTTTAAACTAAAAGAATAAATAACAAATTATTGTGTTTTGGGCTGTGCAAAAAAAATAGGTGCATTATCGTGATCCCTAAAAAATATGAGGAAACGTTTTTTTTTATAAATAGTAACAGTATGTGCTTAATAAAGAATAAGGATACATTGCCAAGCTGCTTGTGATGATTCTTCCTTAATTCGGTTCTTAGAATGGCAAAGCGCCATCTTGATATCATCCCAAAGATTTTCAATGATGAAAGCTAACATTTTGATGCATAAAACGTATCTTACCGGTCTTGGAAGTGTTTTTAGGGTCATTATCTTCCTGATACGTCCACCAGAGTGGCATTTCTTCCTCGGAAAATGTCAACATCACATTTTCGAAGATATAAATGAAGCCTACGGCGTTCATAGTCTCCTTGATCCAATATATGGGACCTACTCCAAACCATGAAAAGCAACCCCAAACCATCATGCTTAATGGTCTTTGTTGTGTAACACGATGAAAGTTCTGTACCTTTAAGTTTTCTTACGTAAGTATTATTGCTATCTATTCCAAATAAATTGATCGTCGGACCACAAAACATCTCTCCATTTTTCGATAAGCATGTCCTGGACAAATTGCTTTCACCTTGGTCGGTGCCCTGTGGTTTGCAGTGGGCATTTGCTATCCCAGTGTCTTCTTCTTATGGTCGAGGTATGCAAGTTTAGTCACAGCTCTTTTTTTATTTGGGTAGAAGTAGGTACCAAACAGATCCTTTTTAACTATACTGACAATCTGGCGATCGGCTGTCTTCGTTGTCTTGACTGAACTGCCTTGATTTTATTGCATTGGTGACAATATTCTGAGAGTAGCCAACCGTTTCAGCAAAAAATCTATAAGTCTAACCGCTTGATGTTTGTACTGAGATTTGTGCATTGCAAAACTGTTACCAGAAAAACATATGCCAAATTGGATGATCATTTATTATGTTGGGCGGTTGCTCAGTGTATGGCGTTGTTGGCTTCGGGAGCCCCACAATTGACCGCAAACCAAAATCTCTAATAACGAAATCTCGCATTTTTTAAATTGCGAGATTGATTGATGATTTGCGAGATTTTGATATTGCGAGTTTTCGGTATACGAGATATTGTAATTTCGAGATTCCGAAATTGCGAGATTATGATAATGCAAGATTTTGTTATGCGAGATTTTGAAATGCGGTCAATCGTACCCAACCCGTTGGCTTCTCGTGGTTCGTTTCTTGGCGGGGTCGCATATTTTTGTTTTGGTTTTGCTGTTTTTTTCTCTTTTCTATTTTTCAATCGTGATGATGATGACAGAACAGATAATGGTTTCCTTTGGTTTTGTTGTTGTTTTTTTTTTTTTTTTTTTTTTGCAATGCCAACAAAACCCTGTACGGGAAGAGTGGACGAATAATACAGACACTGCAGTCTTCACGGACGCGTCTAAAACTGTAAACAAAATTAGGCCTGGTATCTTTTGCATGAACATAGAGCTAAAAGTATCCCTAAGACTGCCTGTAGCCTCTTTCAGGCAGAAGTTCTAGCCGTACTTAGGGCTTCAGAGGTCCTGATAATGAAACAAATATCCGGCAAGGATACTGTAATTACATTGACAATCAGGCTGCGCTTAAGGCGCTAGAATCGTTAACTACCAAATCGGCACTAGTCAGGAGCTGCCGAATAATGCTAAGGGCAATATGCAGAACCAGGTAAGACTATGTTGGGTGCCTGGACAGTCTGTTGTAGAAGGCAACGAGTTTGCCTATGGGTTGGCAAAGAAAGTAGGGGAACTGCTGACTACGGGAAAAACTGACTGAAAAGTACGACACAAGATGAAATTAAACGATGATGTTGAGAGTATAGCCCCGCTCTAAATTTTTCTCAAAATCTTTTACCAGTATTTTTTTAAAAATAACTGCAAAGATATATTAATGTTCCTTATGCACTTCCGTGCAGCGGAGGTCTTTGTCTTTTTTTTTTTTTTTTTTTTTATTAAAGCCCGGCTACCCGGTACAATGTTTCTAAATTGTCAATTTGTTTCTTTTTTATTCGTTCTGTCATATAATTAATAAATTTTTGGTTTTCAAAGTAAAACAATTGAATTTTAATAATGAAAACATTACATAATTAACTCAAACAAAAACGTCTACAAAGTATGACAATCTCAAGTGTTTCGGATTTACGAGGCGAGTGCGAACGAATTGGATTTGAACGTTTAAGCTTGTGACGTCGAATCACTCGTTTCATCATCCTCTTTCTGATTGGTTGCTTTCAGGCGGCTTCTATTATGACGTTTCGCAGATGCAGTGATGCCAGGGTTGTTTCACTAAAAAATCTTAAGCACCCGCCACATATATTTTAAGTAGATCGTAATGAGAAAATACAAATTTAATACAAAAACACACATCTTTTATTGACAATAAACACGAAATAAAGCATATTTAATGTAACGCACCTATTTTAATTGCAAACCGAAAATGGCTACTACCGCACAACAAATCAAGAAAACCAACAAAGGCGGTTACTAAAGTCTTCTTTAACTATATTAAAAGACAAATAATGAACAGTTAAGTGATTTAACTGTTTATTTTTACATTATTTTTACACACCTATTATTTTGCACACCACTGTATGTACATTTTTTTCATTACCTATTAATAGTTTTTTTTTATATACACACATATGTATACTTATTAAGCGATTATCTTACTAATTTAATTAATCTATGGTGCTCTCGAATCTCTGTTTTTCTGACTTACAGTGTTAGAGTTTAAGCAATTATACATTTGCAATTAATTTTGCAAAAGAAAAGGAAAGAATTCAAAGATTAATTATCAAAGAACAGAAGAATCTAATAAAAAAAAACATCATCAATCTCTTCTTCATGGATTTTAATTGATCTCGTACGGACTTGGCCGAAATTTGCAAAATGCTAGCTGCTAATTTGCCAGTATGCCAATATGTTGGAATGGTAAGACATCTATAGAAAAAAGCTTTCATTTTTGTTAACTTTTAAAGAAAAGGACAGAATTAAAAACAATAATTTTTTTTTTTGTATATTTTATATAAATATGTATTTTTATTTTTATATATATATATATATATGCACATATATAACCGCAGCCTTTTGGTTATCAAACGCATTGACTAATTGCATGACGTAGTCCGTTTTATAAACTATTACAAATTAAAATAAATTAAAAGAGGCAAAGTAAGGTTTACTGTATAGACCTTAGAATATATATATGTATATAAGTATATATTTTTTTTAATTCCAAGTGTTTTTATTTTTTTAATTTTTTCTCTTATTTATAACTAACTAGCTGACCCGCCCGGCTTCGCCCGTGCATGCAAAAAGTCGCGTCACTCACGTAGCACATCTATGTATGTATGTATACTATTATAGATGACCCGGTGAACATTGTTCCTCCTAAAATTGATTAAATTATTAATGTGCCTTTCGGAAGTCGAGCCTCTCTATCAAAAGAATGCAGCTTTTTTGTAATTAAATTGAATTCAATGCATTTTATTTACACGGAAAATGGATTTCACACATTTCAGGTCACTCCAACCCAACTCTTTGTTATAAACAACGTTGTTTTGTGGAATGGAATGGAATGGGACAATTGATCCACATTGGATATAATTATGGGAAGGTTCATCTGACGACATTACCTTAAAGGTGGGGTTTATCGCCGCGTTCTTGGATAACAGCGGCTCCATGTTATCCATTCGTAAACGGGCTTGTTCATTGTGATGTGCAAGCTGTTCATCCGTCTCATTCGCATGTAGATTAGCCACCCGTCTCATTTTTTTTATTGCGAGCACCAATGTTTGATCGTCTTATCGGTGGCATTATTACACTAAACCGTCAGTGAATTGCATTTTCCGGGAAAGTTTACCACATTTTGAACTTCTGCAACCATTTGAACTATAATATTACGATCAAAAAGAAAAAAAAAGAAAATTCCCCATATGGAAAATCGATTTTTCTGAATTTTCCAATTTTCCAATTTTCGGCTCCGTTGTGTGATTACCTGGTTCAATACAAATCCAACAAAAAAATCCTCATGCAAATAGGATAATGTTCAGTCGAGTTATGCTTGTACAAACAAATACAAATTAATTTTTGTATACAGGGTGGTCCGGTTTGAGTTATAGATATTTTGGGAATTGATCCATTGGTTCATGTTATAAAAAAAATTGTATGGGAGGGGGGAGTCTATCTTCAACTCCCACTAAGCTACAGGGTGTTTAAAAAAGATCCTTTGGAAAACTTGGTACCAACAGTTATTCAATTATAATTTCTAGTGTATGACACTTGGAGCAACCAAGGTAGGCTCTCGACAATTGAATAGTGTTTATAACAATTAAAAACTATAACCATCCGTACTTCCATTTTTGAGATATTGGTCTTCAAACACTGATTTGCTTGGATTTTCTTTTTAACCAATTTTTGTGAAAATCGCATTTATCTCGGGAGCGGTCTTTGTAATTAAATTAACCTTATATGTACATACCTGCAAAACTGATAGCCCCAGGTAAAAACTTTGTAAGGTGAATTTGAAGGTGGCTTATATCCTTTTTCTAAATTATTTAATGATATTATAAAACACAAAACTAAACGAAAATGTAATTTTTAGGACTTAGACGCGGACTTAGACGCGTTTTTCCTAAGGGATTTTCCAATAAGAGGTGTTATTTTGGTATTCAAAGAAAAATGCCATTTTTTGAGATAAATGATCGGATGTTTATTTCATAATAAAGAGGAAGGCATGCCGTTAATAGTGAAACACAACATCAGCCAAATGGCCACCACGAGCACGCATACAGGACCATATCCTTTTCATGAAATTTTCCATAACCAAATCGCAAAGTGGCTGCCCTATGTACTAGATAGCCTCACGAATGTTATCTTTGAGGTCGATCGACGCTGGGCTGTTGGCGTGGACCTTATCTTTCACGTGGCCCCAAAGGAAGAAGTCGCAAGGTGTTAAATCACAAGATCTCGGTGGCCAATTGTGATCACCTCTTCGGGAGATAACACGGCCCGGAAACTTTTCCCGTAAAAGATCAATGGTTTCGTTGCTTGTGTGGCACGTAGCGCCGTCTTGTTGAAAGTAAACGTTGTCCAGATCAATACCATCCAACTCCGACCATAAAAAATCATTAATCATCTCTCGATAGCGCAATCCATTCACCGTAACTGTTGATCCAACCTCATTTTCGAAAAAGTAAGGTTTGTACCCCGCCGGACCATAAACGGCACCAAACAGTCACACGTTGTGGATGGATAGGCTTCTCAACAATAACTCTTGAGTTTTCCGAGCCGAGTTGACGTGGCCACCGAGGTGGAAATGGGCCTCCATCAGTCAAGATGATTTTTCGATGGAATTCCAATCAGGACCCAATCAGCAAAGACACGACGTTGTTGATGATCGGCCGGCTTGAGTTCTTGTGTTAACTGAACTTTATAAGCCTTAAGACCCAAGACTTCATGCAAAATACGGTGTAATGACGTTTGTGGAATGCCCAATACCAAAGAACGACGAGGAATGGACAAACCTGGGTTTTCTTCAACACTTTGGGCTACAGCAGCAATATTCTCAGTTGTTCTTGAGCGACGTGCACGGATTTTATTCGTCACATCACTAACTTGTCCCAACACCTCGAATTTTTCCACCAATTTCTGTATTGCGGTCCGACAAGGTGCTTCACGACGACCAAAAAATGCTTTAGTTTTGCGAACTGTGACTGCAAGATTTTCACCATTTTTGTAGTGAATTTTAATAATTTCAATGCGTTGTTGAAGCGTGTATCGTTCCATTTTTAGTAATGGCGTAGTTTTTACTTGCAAATGTCAAAGAATAAAAGCTTCAAAAGTGACAGCTACCGAAATAGTGGGCCATTCACAACAACACCTCTCATTGGAAAACCCTATAGTAAGGATTATTATTTCATTGAAGTAGGTTTTTTCTTTTGGTTTTGTTGTTTTGTTGTTTTTTTCTATTTTCTATTTTTTTCTTATTCGTGATGACGGAACAGAGTAGCTACAAGATGATATTATTTACGTATTATGTATGAACTTGGATGATGGTTTGTTTTTGTAACCGCGGTGGCCGAATGTGTAGCGCGTCAGTTTTTCTCCTTTTGGCCCAGTGTTACTGAGTTTAGGGGTCTCAGGTTCGTTTCCTGGCGAAATCCGTACTGTTTTGATTTTTTTATTTGAATTTTATGTGAATTTCTCAAAAACTATATAGCTTATCAGATTTGCTATAGTTATTTCTAGATATTTAGCTACACATATACAAATTAGGATTTTTTCATATTTTTGACTTCAGTAGTTTTGGGGATGGGGGGGTTGGTATTTTTGGAAAAAAATGAAAAAAATATTTTTAGAATCTTTGCTTTGGGCCCTTTCGAATGGATATTCCACATGATATATTTTGCAGAACTTTTTTTTTTCGAGTTCACATTTTGCCCACCCTGTATAGTTGTTTCACAATATTTTTGAGTGATTAGTTTTCTCATATATGTGGACCACCGGAATATATAAGTGTGCCAAATTTCAAGTTTCTAGCTGGAACGGTTCTTGATGTTTTTATCTTGACAGACACTTTTGAGTTAGAGCGAACTTATAATGGTTCCGTATTACCATATGGGTACGGAACACTAAAAACTAGATCTAAAGTGCATTATGTCATC
This sequence comes from Brachyopa scutellaris, assembly GCA_949775065.1. Taxonomy (NCBI): domain Eukaryota; kingdom Metazoa; phylum Arthropoda; class Insecta; order Diptera; family Syrphidae; genus Brachyopa; species Brachyopa scutellaris. The sequence goes on from OX459116.1 coordinate 7,406,195, forward strand.
TAAGTGCTTGAAAAAAATGGTTTCTTACATAGACCTGGTGGTCGTGAACGTCCAAAACAAATTTCGACTCCTCAAAAAGAACGAAACATATTTCGATTAGTCGTTAACGATCCCTAAATTTCTGCGGTAGACATTGCTAAAGACCTACAGGGAAATGCAATAGAAGGGGTGCACCCACAGACTTAGAAACCATCCCCTTTTTGTCTGCAAGACATATTAAGAAACACCTGGAATATGCCCAAATGTATGTCCATCAAGCTTTAGAGTTCTGGAACACGGTAATTTTCAGCGACGAGACAAAATTCAACATATTTGGGTGTGATAATTGGCGATTTGTTTGGAGGAAACAAGGTACAGCCTTAAATCCGGCGTATGTAAATGCCACTGTTAAACATTGTGGAGGCAGTCTAGACTACCTTAAGGGGTTACATGGGTTTCGTCGGGTAAAAAACAGCTTATTTTTTACAATTTTTTTTTTATATAAAAAATTAAATATTTCATTGAAACTTTTTATGGCACATATGTACATAACACATAATATACACATTTGACAAGCCATTGCGACGTCATTTCCGGTGATCCTTAGGAAAAAATGTGCTAGCGCGTTGACAGCAGAACTCGTGTCAGAATCAACTGAAGTCAAAAAAGAAAATACGTATTTTATTTCTGTGGCAACAAGAAAAAACAGCATAAGTCGATTTTTACAACTTTTCAGGAGAGCAGTTGAAAGGTTTGACGTTATCTTACAGAAAACTATGCATCGTATATGAAAGCTGTTGATATAGAAATAAAGATGAGAAAAAAAATATTTTTATACAATTACTTATGGTTGCGTTACTTTCGTTAGCTATTCGAGCATAAGAACATATGTCAAAATCTTCCGGAAAATCTTTACTTATGCTGTTTTTCTATAAGAACATTTGCGGGAAAATTACACATGTTGTTTTTTGGTGGTCTATAACTCAGCAACCGCTAGAGATAAAAATAAGAAAAAAATATGGCAGATAGAATTGAAAATTGCGCATCCGTTGGTGTAAAAAACTCAATTTCGACATAAGTCGACTTATGTCGTTTTTCCTTGTGGCCACAGATATAATACCTTAAACTAGAACTTGAACGAAGGAAGTGAAAATTGGATTTTCGGCACACATTTTTACAAAAAATTGAAAAATTTCGGTAAAATTCCTTGTCAAAAATATTTCATCAAGATCGGTTCAGTAGTTTTCGAGGGTGCAGGGAAATAACTTCACCTCTAGTGGGAAATGCACATTTTTGATGTGAAGTTATTTCTCATTGAAGGTAGGCAATAGCTTCACTTTTTTGTGGGAAATAATTTCTCTAATTTGTGAAGTTATTTCTCACCGAAGGTGGGCAATAACTTCACATTTAATGATTATTTAAAAATTCGCGTGAATTTTTTACTTTTACTCTATCTCATGCTCAAAAACTAAAGATTCCATTTAAAAATTAAACTTTGTCTTGGCCATGCAAGCTAGAAAATAAAATATCTAATTTTGAAATGGAATCTTTAGTTTTTGAGCATAATAGTAAAAAACTCGCGCATTTGGCCTTATTTCCATTTTAAAATAGAGATAATGCCAATTCAGCCTTATTTCGGTCGGCTTTATTCCACGGTACCCCTGTGTTTTTCGAAAAAACCATAAGTGGGAAATAATTTCACAAAATCTCTGGTTAAATTATTGCCCACCTTCAGTGAGAAATAACTTCATATCAAAAATGTGCATTTATTTCCCACTCGAGTTGAAGTTATTTCCCATGTGAAGTTATTGCCCGTGAAGTTATTTCCCTGCAGCGTTTTCGAGAAATCTTGACAACCGAGTCGAGAAAAACGCATTTTAAATTTTGAGTGACAATAAAACTGAGCCCTTCTGACGTTGAGCGCGCAACCTTCCAATTCTCTATCTGGTTTATTTCGGATTTTCGTCCGTTACTTACATAATGATACCTGGAGCACATGGCTTGCCAACATTAGCCCTGTATTAACGCACGCCATATTCTTTGTACGATTGTCATCGGAACATCACGTGTACGTCTCTTTACTGTCTGTAGACAACATTTATGTCAAATAGTTACAAAGTATCGAATAGTTTTGTTCTCTCGTAAAGCTATATACAACTTAATGTTTTCTAGTTACATATGTGTGTGTATATGTATAGTTTAGAGTTTCTTATTTCGCAAATTACTGAATAATACATCCACGAGTTGCCCAAATGATAAGCTGTTACAACCACTTTCGTACAGTACATTTAATGTATCCACTTGCTCACATTTGTTACATGAAAAGATACACAGTGTTGGCCAAAACTAAAGCAACTTTTACAAAAACACAAAACTCTGTGGTAAAATTAGTTAAATTTAAATATATTTCATTATGTGTTTTTTTTTATAAAATAAGTAAATGTTCAAGAACCAAAAACTAAAAACAAATTATTATTTTATAAGCAAACAAAAGAAAAATTTAAAACTGTAAACGTGTCGATTTTTAGCTGGTCAAAACTAAAGCAACTTCAAAATAAATTGACATTGTATTGGAAACATCACATCTCAGCCTCAATATTTGGTAGCGAAAACTTTGTTTTTGATAACTGCTCTAAACCTTCTTGGCATACTCTCAAGCAGATTGAAAATTATAGAACTCGGGATGTTTTTTCAGGCTTTCTTTACTTGAATGTAAAGCTAGTCTCTAGTTTTGCACTTCTCCGTAACTATTCGCCGATCTAAAATTTCCCATAGCTTTTCTATGGGGTTGTGCTGGCCACTCCATAACATCGATCCTTAAATCACTTTAACAATTTTAGAGGTATGCCCTCGGATCATTATCCTGCTGAAATATCCATTTCAGATGTAATTTCTCCTCAACATGTGGCGGCATATTGTTTTCAAGGATGTCCTTATAAATAAACGAGTCCTTAGTTTTATTTATTTTATTTATTTCTTCAAATGTTTATGCACATTAAGACAAATTGTCTTATAATTTTGTGATAAGCTACAATTTAATACATTAAAATATGATGCTAAGGTTAGACAGTTTCGATCGTTCAATATTCAAAGATATCAAAAATAATTTAAATATAGTCCATACAGTAAAAATCCAGAAGGGAAACGAAAGAGAAAAATGAGAGAAGAGGAAAAAGTATCCATATTATTGGGAAAAATATAGTTTAATTTTGTTCCTAAATCTTGCGGCATCGTCTATTTCTCTTAAGTAGCGCGGCAAAGAGTTCCATAAGCGGAGCGAATGTATAAAAAATTGACGCTCGGATGTTAGGGAAGTGTGGCGCGTTTGAATTAGCATTCGTGACCTTAAGGAAGACGCCATACGAATCTTTTCATAGAGGTACTGGGGCTGATGACTGACGAGGATGTTTGAGAGCAAGGTTAGGACACGGCATTTGAGGAAGTTTTCAAAGGTTAGTTACGTCGATTTTATGTATGAGGCCAACTCCAGGTCCAGAAAAGCATCTCCAAACCATTGCGTTGCCTCCTCCACGCTTCACAGTGCCCTTTGAAAATCCATCAGTTCTCTTGAGATTAAATTTCTATTCGTCGGAGAATAGTTCGGTTTTATTAAAATGCTGTCCAATTAATGTGGCCACTTGCAAATTTCAATCTTGCTTTTCTGTTTTTTTGCCGAAATAAATGCCTTCTTTACAACTCTGAATGATAAAAGACCACCAATAACAGCTCTCCGACGCAGAGTCCTGGAGCTTGCTTTTGTATTGAGGTTATTTTTTATTTCCCACGATGACATTAAGGGATTTGTATCCCCCCTGTACGTGGAAGCTCTTCGTCTGCCAACGCGGTGAATCGTTTTTACGGAGTTTTGTATGTTATCTATCCATCTATCTATCTATATAATTAGATCGCTAGCGCGAGAGCTTGTGATTCCTCCTCAGCGTTTATTTCTGCGCCGATTTCAATGATTCTAACACTGATGGAAAGCTTGTCAACTTAACTTTGTTCATCAGCATAAATAATTTTGAAAAAGTAGAAAAAAGTAAAGATGTTACGAAAAAAACATTATTTCCATGTATGTATGTACATACAGTCATGTGCAAAATAATAGGGACAGCAATTGGCATATTGGAGAACGCGAAAAACTAAGAACCTCTTTGGTTTCATGGTAAACTATTATTTTATACTAGTTGGCCCGGGGGCAGACGTTGTCCTGCCCTTTCCTGTATGTTGCGCGATGAGTTACATATATATGTTGTGAATATGAGTCATTTTGGTCAATAAATATGGAATTTGCTAATAACTTGACTACAGCGCCACCTATAGGGTCCAGATTTTGTGGTTTTCTCTCTTAGCACCAAACCAACATATGTTCTGAATATGAGTCCATTGGGTCAATAAATATAGAATTTGTTAATAACTTGACTTCAGCGCCACCTATCGAATTTTTCTCTCCGTTAGGACCTCACTCGGACTATATCGAACATTTGAAAGAAAAAATGACCCAAATCGGTCTAGCCGTTCTCAAGATATGCGCTTACCAACGATCATCATTTCATTTTTATTATATAGATTCATTTTTAGAATATATTATATATTCATTTTTATTATATAGATAGATTGGTTAGAATGTCTATAGTATGAAAATAAACACTTTGGCCCAAGATTTATACATAAATAAACAGTAAAAATAAAAAAAAGTGCAAGTCCTGCTAAATTGACTGTGAAAAAAAAAATAGGGACAGTTATCAATTTTTGAAGCTATTTACTACGAATGCAAACTAAGACAAAAACAATTAATGTTATTAAGATAATAAATAAACCATTTTATCAAATAGCTACTTCAGTATGTCGTTCAATAGTCCATGTTATTTAAAACAGCCAAGGAACGTTGCGATATCGAATCAACCAGCTTTGCCAAGTCCTAGGTGGAATAGCTTCACACGCAGCCTTGACAGATGTACACAAAAATTATTGTTACTATCTGCATTTACGACCTCTCGCCACAGGTTTTCAATCGGGTTAAAGTCTGGCGATTGAGAAGGCCAGCTTAAAACATTGAGGTTGCTTTTAAGAAACCATTCTTTTGCTCGCTTAGGTGGGTGTTTAGGATCATTATTCTATTGGAACACCTATTTATTAGGCTTATTGTTCTCCGCATAGGGAAGCATGGTTTTTCTTATAATGTCCACGTAGGACACTGCTGTCATATTGCCCTCAATCCTATGAATGGGACCTACACCCTGGTAGGAAAAACTCCCCATACCATTGGTGTGTTTGTTGACTTTTATTGACACAAATGGCACATCTGTCAAATAGTAAAAGTGGGGGAAAATCCTATCCTCTCTTCTTCTTTTTTAACTATAGCATATTTTCACGAAAAACGAATTTTCTTTTATTTTTCTAACAAATAGTGATTTACACTTCACCAATTGTCAGATGGCTGTTTGAGGGATGTGCCTCGGTGACTCCATGAAAAAGATGTAGCAACGATTTCGCGAAAGGGGACATTTTTTGACACTGTCATTTGCCCCTCTCTTCTCTTGATTTTTTCCTTAATGTCATTGGAGTACTTGTTTCTGGCCATTTAAGATTACATTTAAGGAACACTTTTCAATATCTTGCTGCAGTAGACTGATACACGCAAATAAGTCAGTTCTCTTCTGTTTGCATTTTGACATATCATATTGGAGTAGTAAATTCCAAGGTAAAGGTTTTTCTGATTCCTTTAATAAAAAAAAATGTTAACAACCAAGATAGAAAATTGAGTTGCTTTTGTTTTGGCAGTTGAAAAGTAATGTGAATTCAATTCGACCCCAATTCCCAATGTCGTACTTCGACCCGTATTCATAGTCGTATTGAGAGTCGAATCGCATTCAAATAGGTTTTCCTGAAGTCGAATGCGATGTACACGACAACCCATCGCATGGAATGCATTCCAACGCACATTTGAAATGTCAAATACCAAGTGTCAAGTATGAAATTTCAATAAAGAAAATTTTGTGGAGTGTTTGGTTTCTTTTTAAACGATAATTTTGTATTTAAATAAATTATAAAGTATGAATTCAGTGGATTTAATTTTCGACAGTGAAAAAGGAAAAAGAGGACATTGCGGATAATTTAACAATTTGTCATCGGCTCGCAGAACAATTCTTGATAGTTTCAATTCATTAGAGCTACTGAATTCCTAGTATGTTTTGAAAATTAAACAACTAAAGTGCAAGTGTTGTGACATGCTTTTTTAATACTTGAACTTTAAAAAAACATTTGAGCTTTCTAAAGAAGCATTTAAATTAGTTTTGGATTAAACTAGTCCAAGTGCGGAGACGTATTGTAAGACATCCTGAATCGTTCATATGGACGAATTGGGACAAAAAGCCGTTCCTTGAACAACGATCTAGGGAACGAGAAACAAATACTTGTATACTAGCACTAGGTAAAATTCATGTAAAAGCAACAACATAAATTAATCAGTCAATGCGGACATTTCAGGCGATTCAGGATACTCCATTTGGCCACGATTCTTCACTTTCTGGAAAATATATGTAGACATAAAACAGTTCATAAAAATCTTTAATAAATATTTATTAGTTCGGAATAAATGCGATAAATGTAAAATTATTCATTTGTCTACTTACATTTGTTTTTCTCCATTTTTTTAACCCTAGTACAGGGTCTGGGGTAAAATGTTGCCCCAACGCTATTTTAAAATCGGACAAATTTTTTTCTGCCAAGTTTTGAAACTACTTAGTTGGCGCTACAGCTCGAGGTGAACCTGGGCCTGCTTCTCGCAACCATTTGTGTGTGCGTGTTATATTTTTGCACGAATGGAAGGGACCTACAGTTTTTTGCCAACTCCGAACGGCGAGTTGAGAAGCTCAATCGTGACAAATGATACTATTTGATGCTTGTCAGACATTCCAAAGAGGTGGGCACTGTGAAAAACTCTTAGGTGTTTGCGGCGGGACTCGAACCCAAGACCTCTGGCTCAGTAGTCCGACGCACTAACCACTTGCGCTACGGTGCCCACTATACATTTGTCTATTACAGTAAAACTTGTGAACAATGGAATGCTTCGGTTCACATTTTTTTTCTACTATTCGCAATTTTTAGCACTATCGGCAACCTAATTTCTTATATTATTTTTCGATCAGTTTTGATATCGGATTCCCGAACGTGTACTTGTTGAATGTAGCCGCTAGCAGAATGAGACACACACGAAAAGAAACAATTGAAATGTCAAAATTCTGGGAAAAGGAAACAAAGCCGAAAAAATGAATGAATGAATTTTGGCGCATTCATATCTTGATTGTGCTATTAAAGAGTGAATTTGCATGAGGAAAAAACAAAATTTATTGATAAATTTTCCAGTATTCTGATTTCGCAGGTTTCCACTATATAAGAGTGTTTGTTCGTACCGTATGCGAGGGCGCATCGCTCATCCGATTGTGATGAAACTTTGATAAGTTGTTGTGCCCATGCCATCGAAAATAATAGGATTAAAAGTCCACTCGCCAGGTGGCGCTGAAGTAAAGTTATTAACAACTTCAATATTTATGGACCAAAAAGGTGGCGCTGGGGTCAAGCTATTATTTAATCTATAAAAATGAATGTATGTATGAATGTTTGTCTTTTATAGACTCGGAAACTACCCAACCGATTTTGGTAAAATTTTCAGAATACGTTTTTCTTAATATAGAATACAACATAGCAGAAAGACAGGCTGACCGATATACAGACAGACAGACGGACAGTAATACAGACAGACAGACAGACAAACAGACAGACAGACTGATAGAAAAATAACTAACGGGCAAATTTTGAAAAGATAGGTGAAGCACCGGGTTACGGCTAGTTACTTATAAAAAAAAATACCTGTGTAAGTAACTTTATCTAGACAACTATTAACAGTTGAAAGCTCAGAAGTTTATTTTTAGTTTGGTTACTCTTTCAGTTATTCTTATAACAATGTGACTTAAATTGGATCGACTCTTTGGCCTTAAACTTAATTTTATATATAGCTAAGAATACAACTTACATATTTTGTTTGAATTTATTTCATGTATGTAGATCACACTTATGTAGTTCTTTTACGGACAAAAAAAAAATTGTTTGACACTGATTACATACTATAGATACGCTACCGCTCAAAGGTGTTCCCCACCGTATTAACTGAGTATAACTACCGTAAAAAAACACAAGATACAAAATTCAGATTTAACTTAAAATTGTAAACAAAAAAGTACTTACAAATATTACATTTATTAGATGTTTGACTTATCAGTGTGTTCCTTAATAATTTGTAATGACAGGTTGAAAAAATGTTTGCATATTCTGTTTCAAGGTTTCCACTGAAATACATTTTATCCTCTCCAATCCGATTGCAAAATATTCCACATACTTCTATGTTCAATGGATGTGAGGCAAACTTTCCTGATGTCCCAGATCCCAGCCCACCTCATCCCTAGCGACTACTTAAGGTCATATCGTGCTAAAAGATGAATCCCTGGCTAAGAATGCCTAGACCAGATGGCACCAATATCATTTACAAGGGCTTCTCGGTACATCGTCGCCCTCATTATTTCGATGAATCTAGAGATGCCGATTGCATCTTCATCAAATCAGTACACATAATTACAGAACCGCCACCATGTTTAATAGAAGGCACCAACATCGCATCGGTCAGATTCTACCTGTGGACGAAGACTGTTCGCCTTAAAATGAAAACTTCGAACTCTGACTCTGCACTCCACAGAACTTTTTTTCAGTCTTTTAGTTGATGGGAGCAATTCATTCTTTTTATTTGCAGTGCGTAATAATGGCTTTCTCACAGCCACTCGACCATGAAGGTTTGCTTTTTTGGACATTTAGTGAAAACAATGACGGTTTTTAACCCTCCACATTCACTAGTGGTGCTATTTCTGGTGCAGTAAGGCGTCTGTTACGTTTGCTGGTTATGGCCATCCTCTTATCTCCAGCTGTTGCGTAGCTCCTGGGTCGTTCAGCAGGTTTTTTTTTTTTTTTTTTGCTGTTTACAGCTTAATCTACTCCATTTTTTGTTTTCTTTTGCAGTCAACAATTCTTCGTGCTATATGTTTTTAGTTCAGTTGAAATTTGTCGATTACTTTTGCCGTTTCGGTGATAACCAATTATTGATAAACTCGTTTCAAAAGACATTGCTTCCGTCTTCACGATATTTATTTTTAAAATTGTTAAACTTTCAAATAAGTACACGTCAAAAAAAAGTGCGATGTTTTCTTGACATCTTGACAGTATATAAAAAAAACAGTGCTGTCACAATTGAAGTACATTCCCAATACCCGTAGCAAACAAAACAAAAAATTAAATAGCAGGTTACCTTATTTACGAAAATTTTCCAGATAGGAAAAGCATTGAGTTTTTTCCGGCTTTATTGAATTTTCAGAAAATTCCATATTTCTTTCACTACCATCATAAAATAATAATACTTACTTGGCATATCATACACAAGCAATTCAAAAATTATCTCACATTAGAAATTTTGCTATGTACACCGGAAATTATAAAACCTATGAGCGGTAGTGTACCTATCAATGAGGTTTTAGACTTTTAAGTATCATTCATACTATGACGGCTATTACACGTCGCGTGTTTTGAGAGAATCAAATAAGGAGTGCCATCGAAAAAAATACATTTGCCCAGTGCATGCTTCTTTGTTTTTGCTTCATTATTTCTTTGGCTTTTGTTATGAGCACAACATTTGAATACGGCGGATAAGTTCAAGCCAACTTATTTTAGTCATTTCTGCAGAGCCCAATAAATTGTTTACTTACTTAAAATCACCAAAACATGCGCGTCAAATTCACGCGCCGTGTAATAGCCGTCTATGCAAACACTGCTGACCCTTTTCATACTTTTCTATTTTTTTTTTTTACCCTCTGGGTTGTTTTTTGGTTATCTGATTTTTAAAATCATTTTAATTTGAAACAGTAATACAGTGGAACCCGGTTATTTGAAACTCGGTTGATTAAAAAACCCGCTCATATGAAAAATTCATTCTCTTCCCGTGTACTTTTTTCACAAATTTCATACTAACTAATCCGCTTTAGTGAAAGAGGTTCTTAACTCTGTTAACTGAAGAAAAAAATCTTAAACATTTATAACTTTTCATAGAAAAGACTCTGAATGCTTTGAAAGGCTTTGAATGCATCCATTTATTTTGTCATTTGCCATGTGTACCTTCGTCACTGAAGTTCACTTCTCATAGTGACAGCTATCAGTGCTGACAGAACATTTCCGGCTTCCTTCATTTTAAACGATTAAATGGATTAATTTTGTTTCGTTAACACGGATTCTACTTGTTCGTATTTACTGACAAAATATTCAAGGTTTGTTAAAATGAATTTTTTTTTTTTTAGTTATCCGAAGTCCGATTAAATGAAAAACCCGGTTAATTAACAAAACCTTATTTCATTCAAACGGGTTCGACTGTAAAAAAAAAATTGAAACTAAGCTTACTAAAAATTCAATAATACTCAGTTTTGTATTGTTTTTGTTTAATTGTTATTTTTTCTATTTTATATTTGTTAAGTTTTAATCCGCACATATCACAATAAGCAAATGCATTTTTGTATTTATATTAACATGTTTGGCATTTTATTTTATTTTTTGCTTTTTGTTACCTTTACTTTCATTTCATAATTTAGCAGCCAGGACAAAATAATAACAACAATAGTAACTCCGGTAATGGGAGTAACAGTGGTGCTGCCGGTGGTGGCCTTGTAGGAGGTGGCACATCAGCTGCAGCTGCTAAGAATCAACTGGAACAATTAAACACAATGCGTGAGGCTCTTTTTTCTCAGGATGGCTGGGGATGCCAACACGTTAATCAAGATACGAATTGGGAGGTGCCCAGTTCGCCTGAGCCAACAAATAAAGACCCAACAGGTGGGCCGCCTATATGGAAACCGAATATTAATAATGGTACCGATTTGTGGGAGTCAAATTTACGTAATGGTGGCCAACCCCCACCACAACCAGTGCAAAAGACTCCATGGGGTCATACACCGTCAACAAATTTGGGTGGTACCTGGGGGGAAGATGATGATGGTACTGATACAAGCAATGTATGGACTGGTGCACCTGCAAATCCAACTGGACCGCAATGGGGGCAAAGTAGTGGAGGTCCTGGCGCCGGAGGTGAGTCCGTATACTTTTTTTTTTAGTCCATAGTTTTCTTTTGAATTGTGGGATCCTTTTGTGCTGACTTATTATATCGTAAATAAAGTAAACACCTGTCACATGCAATAATTAGAAATTCTGATTTCTGATTTCATGTACACTTTTGAGTATATGTACTTTACCGCCTTCAAATGCCGTAACCATGCTAAAAAAGACATTCTTCTTTAAGCTATGCCAGAACGTAATTGCAACTTGGGATATCGGTTTTGCAGGTCATTCCAGGATAAAAAGTCAATAGTCCCTAGGTGAAGACAAAAGACAAACGGTTGACCTAAGGAAAATAGACCCTAGTATAGTCCGTGCCAAATCACGGTGGACAAGAAAATGTGCGCAGAGAGAGCAAAAAAATATTTGCACTCATTTTTTGCCCGGAAATGGCAATCACGAAATGCCTGAACTTTCTCCATTGCCTCTCATATTTTATCCTATGGATTTTTACTTACACGTCATACACATCAATTTCCTATGGTAAAACCATTCTTTTCTTTCCATTCTCTCTTTTTCAATGTCACAACTGAAAAGTAAACACTTTAAATGAAATTGCCATTACCATGTTCACTGAAAAAAATAATAATCCATACTCAGGCATTCTCGCTACACTGTCACAATCACATTCAAGTAGGCGTTGACGATCGTCGGTTTTTTTTGTGTACACATGAGAGGATTACTAGCAAAGTGAAAACATGCGCAAAAAAATCCCCCGTGATTTGGAACGGACTATAAGTTATTCTGATAGAATGACAATGGAGATAAGGTTTGATCTGGGCTTTTGCTACTTAACTTAAAGTAGGTACAGGTGTGTTGCACAATACTAACTGCAAACTTGATGTCTACATAAGATACTCAGTACTTGGTACATCTAAATCGGTTTACCTTTTGTGAAAGAATTGAAAGGCTACTGCAAAATGATCTTCAAATGATAAACTAGTTTTTCCAGTCTTTATAAATTTTGTATGTTGTTTGCATTTAGAATTGGTCTTAGCATTCTTATTAATTTAAAAGTGAAATTTAATGTATCTGCGCTCATCTCTGTATAATTTTTTTATATTTGTTCTTCCAGGCAGTGGTAATGCAGGAGCTACAGCTGTCAATGCTTGGGGCGATCCACGTGATATGCGACCGTGCCCAATTGACATTCGCAACGTTGATCCAAGAGAGTTGCGCACACCTAGTAGTGATCCGCGTGATATGCGCGGAATGATTGATCCGCGTGATCCTATACGTGGGGATCCACGTGGAATATCGGGACGTTTAAATGGAACATCAGAAATGTGGGGACAACATCATCCAATAGCAGCTCACGGTCAGATACCGCTTGATAAAATGGCTGGAACGGCAGTAGCAGCAGTAGCTGCAGTTGCTACTGGTGCCGGCACAAATACCCAATGGGGGGCAGCACAATCAGTAGTAGGACCAAAGGATATGACTGCCGTCATGGGTGCGGGTGCTGGAAGTGCCGGTATAGTCAGTGGCCCAGTTGGCGGCAGCAAACAGACGACTGGGTGGGAGGAACCATCGCCTCCACCTCAGCGTCGGAACTTACAAAATTATGACAATGGTACATCTTTATGGGGACAACAGTCTCGTGTACCAGGAGGCGGCTCACACTGGAAGGATATGTCTGATCCAATGTCACGTAGTCATCTCATTCGTGGTGCCATTGGAAATCCCAATGTCGGTGGTGGTAATGCTTCGGTCGGCAATGCTGGTGTTAGTGCTTCTGTGGGAGTTGGCGGGCCTGTTAGTGGCAACCCTGGCAGCACAAATTCAGTGCCAATGGTTGGTCCACAGGGTCGTCTGGGTGGCGGTCCAGCAGTAGGTGGTCAGTTGAAGCCAGACAATCCCACCATGTGGGTGCATCCAGCAGCGGCGGCGGCTGCCGCAGCAGCAGTGGCGGCAGCTTCAGGAGTTACTGCAACTCGTAACAATGGCGCGTGGGGTGATGATCATAACACAGGTTCCGGTGCTAATTGGGGCGATGAAAAAGCTGCTGGTATGACCAATTTAACTGGCCCCGGCAATGGTGGTGGGTCGTGGAATGACAGTACAGCAGCCGCTGCGTGGAATAAGAGTCAGGGTAAAATCTCAGTTCCCAGCGGTGGTGTTGGCCAGGGTGGATGGGGTGATGCAAGCGATTTAACTAATGAATGGGGAGCACATAATATAACGAAACCACAAGCAAAACTTGTTAGTCTCAATAGCGATATGATCAAAGGTAGCAAACAGTACCGCATGTTGGTGGAAAGTGGATTCAAGAAAGAGGATGTCGAACGTGCATTAATTGCAACGAATCTGAATGTAGAGGAAGCTGCTGAAATATTGAACTCACGTGCTAACGCAATAGAATCATGGCGACGACATGATGAATCAATTGCTACGCTCGGCGGTTTTGATCATTCGAATGCTGGTGGCTTCCCAGGACGTTTTCCTTCCGCTAATGCGCAACCCTCAATGCCATTCCCGCCTGTGAGGGTAATAACAGCTTTTTTATTTATGCATATTTCCTTCTTGTATTGACTTATCTTTCCCTAGGGTAATAATATATTGAATAATATGAGTGGTAACAATGTTGGAGGTAATCCAGGTCTTGCCGCTCTTAACAATATCCAGCCGCTGCAGGTGCAGAAATACTTAAACCAGGGTGGACCGCATAATGTAGCCGGGGTACAATCAGCAGCTGCAGTAGCTGCATTTGGTCCGAGTGCAGCAGCAGCAGCGGCAGCGGCTGCAGTAAATGCAGCTTCGCATAATTCTGGTCAACCAACAGCACAGCAATTGCGAATGCTAGTACAACAGATTCAGTTAGCCGTTCAAAGTGGCTATTTATCCAGTCAAATTTTAAATCAACCTCTGGCTCCTGCAACTTTAGTATTATTGAATCAATTACTAAGCAATATTAAGGTCAGTCTATTGTTTATGTTTAGTTCGTTCATTTTGCGTCTTAGTACTATAAAATATTAGGTGAATTATGAAAAGGATAAAAGCTAGTTTGTAAGCAGACCGATAGCAACAGAGAAATAAGCATAAAATAATATGTTGCTTCTTTACCATTATCTAAAAGACCAGATCTATAAAGTACTGGACACTATAATATACATTTTCATATTCCAGCATCTCCAGGGGGCACAATCATCATTAGCACGAAACAACAATGCGAATACTATGCAAATTAATTTAACAGTTTCAAAATATAAGCAGCAAATAGCAAACCTGCAAAGCCAAATAAATGCACAACAAGCGGTCTATGTTAAACAACAACAACCACAGCAGCAATCACAACAGCATCAGCAACAACAACAACAGCAGCAGCAGCAACAACAACAGCAGCAGCAGCAACAACACCAACAACAACACCAACAACAACAACACCAACAACAACAGCAGCAACAACACCACCAACAGCAACAGCAGCAGCAACAACAACAACAACAGCAGCAGCATCAACAACAACATCAACAACAACAACAGCAGCAACAGCCACATCCAGTAGCTAGCCATGTTACTAGTGCGAATGTAGAGTATCTAAGGGGACAACATGATGCTATTAATGCTCTCCAAGGAAATTTTGCCGAAATCAATTTAAATAAGGTTAATATTTTCCTCTTTTTTATTATTAAAGACTCAATGCTTTATTTTTATTTTTTATTATAATAGCCTGGAGCATATCAAGGTGCTCCCAACCAGCAGTCCAGATTGAACCAATGGAAACTTCCAGTATTAGATAAAGATGGCACTTCGGATAGTACTGATTTTTCCCGTGCACCTGGTGCTACTACTAAGCCAAGTCTCTCATCGTCAGCTGCGAATAACATGGGAGCTCTTGGATTACAGGGAGATGGGTAAGCTGAGCAATAGACTAAAAACTCGTTAGAATACAAATATATATATTTTTATTATTATTACAGAACCTGGTCAACCGGGCGAAATATCGGTGATGGATGGCCTGATTCGACAAACGATAATGAGAATAAAGACTGGCCAGTTGCTCAGCCTTCAACTGCAACTGCTTTTACTGATTTAGTTCCAGAGTTTGAACCCGGAAAGCCGTGGAAGGTAAACAACACTACTGCATGAAGGAGTAGATCTTATATAAAAGAGACTGCCGTCCGTGTGTGCACTCATAACTCGAAAACGGATCGTTCGATTACCACGATCTTGGGCTCCAGGAAGATCCGATTTTTAGTACATTTACATTTGTTCTATCAAACTATAAGCAAGTAACGCGACTGTTTTAGTGCACGGGCAACACCTGGTGAACAACTGCTAGTTTATTTAAGTAACTAAGCTAATAATTTCAACTGATATCACTTCTAATATTGATATGTATTTACCTTCTCTCAACGATTGGGATCTGAAAATCCATCCATGTAGTTCAAAGCGTCAAGTTTGGTCAAACTGATGTATTATGTATATTAGAGAATAGTGCCTTTGACCTGCACGTGTATGTACCTATACATTTACACTTAAAGTTATGCCTCACTTGTTTGTTCCATTGCATATGTGAAGTACATAACATAATATGTATCTTTAAGTGTTCTTTCGGTCCACATCATGTAGATTGTGGATGCCAAGTAACTTGGCCTAAGGAAACAACTGAGCGACGAGTCACCAGGCTTGAGTTACTAGCTGGCATAATATATAGCGCTTCAGTTTGGTGGATATCTGGTACTCAACTAACAAGCGAACTCGATCTTTAGCCTGTTTCTGCGCTGTTTCTCGGCGGTAGATTTCAAGATTTTCCGGGCCGGGCATTGGTATCCACCCGGTCTACGACCCAGTTACTTTAGTCGTTGGGTTTCCACTCTTCTGGCTATGCAGAACAGTTCATCGTTCATTTTCCACTCTCTCAAACAACTTTTGACACGCCCCTGCCTCTGCACATTTTTTTTTTTTTTAATAATCTACATACGATGAAGTGGATATGAATACCCTTATAATGTTTACACACAGCGCGAGCACACGGAGAACAAGAACGAGAGACAAACAGATCGTGCTTTTCTATTCAATCGCCATCTTAGTCCAAAGAAGCATCGACTGGTGTGATCGTTCTTTTGATCTGTTGTCGTTGTCTGAAATAATAGTTGAGCACAAGTAGACAAAACCCAAAGCGTTGCATGAACCTTTTTGCACGAGCGAGCAATGGCATGACATTCACAAAGGATATGCTCGACATTCTCCGCTGAACCCAAGTCATTGCAGTATCTTTATTCGTCCGTCCGTACTAATATATGTAGAATAATACATTCTTCTAGTATGCTTTCTCAGTAGACAGTGCCTGGAAAATATTCCTATTTAAGTTCTTAACTTTAGCCTATCTCGGGTGGGGCAAAGAGACACAGACACCACACCCTATGTCCCTCTATTCCTAACCATCTATTGCCCGCCATACTATTGATAGTATTTATTATTTTCGCCCTGATGCCGCATGAGGGTGGTACTAAGTTCACCATCTCGGTTATAGTCAATGCCCGCCCTTTCTTGCTAGCTCTTTCGCGAGCCCATTTCCTTCTACACCAGAGTGTCCTGGCATCCAAAATAGTTTAAACCAGTTGTGTGTGCTCAAGGTTTTGAGCGCAGAGGGACAACCTTCTACAAATGCCGATTCAGCGATATACGATTTTATTGCTCTAAGCGCCGCCTGACTGTCGATGTAGATGATGATATCATTATCTGATATCAGCCTCATCACTTACAGCTCCGCCGCTCTCTGTACTGCCTGAAAGACACTACAGTCGGCCGGAAGTCTAAAATACGTATTTGACTCCGGTTCTCTTGAATAAATTCCAGAACCGGTACCATTGTCGGTTTTGGACCCATCCGTGTGTTTTTGCCGTGTAGGCGCAATGTTGCCCCAACCTTCTCTCTCCGGGTACAGCGTTTCATACGGTGTATCGAAGTCCGGAAGTGGGAGAATGACACCCGTTCTATTGAGATTGTCAATTTTAAGTTCATTAAGAGTAGCTTCTATTCTTGAAGCAACCTAAGTTAGCAGGTCTGATCGCACTCCTGCTTCCAGGTGCATTATGTGCAGATCAAGTGGCATGAGATACAGAAAAGTGTCCAGTGCTGCCGTGGTGTACGCAGGGCTCCCGTTATGGCCACACTTGCTGTTCTCTGTACCTCCGTTAATCTTCCCAATATGTTTTTCTTGAGAGCTGTCAGCCGGTGCAACATTGTCGGTGGTTTGAGCCCCCAGGTTTTCCGCGCTGTTCTTTTGCCGATGAAGAGTGCATATACGCCTTTCTGATTCTACCCTGTGAACTAAGGTTCCAATTTAGCTTTCTGTCGAGAATAATACCAAGATATTTCACATGATCTGAAAGGCAGAGATCAGCGCCGTCTAGCTTAGGAAGCTTGAATGTTGGTATCTTGTATTTTCGGGTAAAAAGAACTACGTAGTTCCGTTTTGGAAAGGTTGCACATCCCCTCGCCCATTGGCTGATAGTTGGCAACGCGAATAGGAATTCTAATTACTAAATCAAATAAAATCTTTGCTATATATCTTTAATATATACTACAGACATTCCCTTAATATCTCCTAATAAAGACTTGTACAGTTAAAATATTTTTTATGACATAACTTTATATACTTTCAATATAGGGCTCGCAAATAAAAAGTATAGAAGACGACCCAAGTATAACTCCTGGTAGTGTAGCTAGATCTCCATTATCTATTAATCCGACGCCAAAAGAAGCTGATATTTTTGCAAATACAAGCAAAAATTCCCCGACTGATTTACCACCATTAAGTTTATCATCATCAACATGGAGTTTTAATCCTTCAACTAGTAATCAAAATTTTCCCAGGTTGGTTATTATTTTATTTTTTTTTTTTATATTAAATAATTTATCTTATTCAATTTTTTCATATTTAAGTTGGTCAGATAATGTACCACAACAATGCACCACATCATCAGAACTATGGGCTGCACCAATAAATAAAACGTCACGTGGTCCACCGCCAGGCTTAGGTACAAATAAGGCTACAGGAGGTGGAGTTAATGTATCTGTTGCCTCTGTAACAAATCCTTCCGTTGTAACTGGTAGCTCAAATGGTTGGATAGGTAGCGGCCTTACTGGTCGTGTTCCAAGTGCAAATACAAACTGGTCCACTACAAATTCCAGTTGGAACTCAAATTGGCTGCTCTTAAAAAATCTTACAACGCAGGTAAGTAATATTTTTTTTTAATTAAGAAACTTGTTGATTTTATAACAGGAGGGGACACTGGGTTTTACTAAAGGAAACTTAAGATAAAATACATTTTTCTTCTTTTTTGGTTTTCCGTGCCAAAATTGCACTTTTCTCCTACGAACCTCGTAAAGACTGAGAACTGAAGAAAAACTCGAATGTGTTTATAAATACTTATTCAATATTTTCATTATTAACTTAGATACATAATTCATTAACAATTTTTATCGTAACATCACAATTCAGTTTTTTGCCAACTCCAAACGGCTGTTTTTTTTTTTTTTTTTTTATTGCGAAGCTCATTGACAAATGATACTCTTTGATTGCTTGTCAGACATTCGAAAGAGGTGTCTTCAAGCAAAAAAACGAAACGTGAAACGGAATGACAAGCTTCTTGAATGGACGTCTATAATTGGGCGAATTTTCCAATGCTTTGTCAGCATCATTCCACAGAGTCACAATGGGGCTTAGGTCTGGACTCTGTGATGGCCAACTTAAAACGTCAACGTGGTTATCCTGAAGTCAAGCTTGCACTATTGTGGCTATATGCGTCGGGTAATTAACATGGACAAATCTCCAAGCTAAAGCCAAATTTTCGGATGCATTAGGCTGATATTCATCCTTCCTGCCAGATACTCATGGTATAGGACCAACATCATGTTATGCAAATGCTGCCCAGACCATAACGCACCCGACACCATCTTGACCGTGTTCATCGTGTACTTCGGATTAATGTCTGGATCTTGGCGGTGGCTAACGTATATCTCACGTATACCTCAGATCCAAGTCTATTGAGCTTTGATTCGTTGCTTCACAAAACATTTTTCTAAAATTGAAGAGGTTTATTCAAATGCGGTGGCTTTCTTCTTGCAATGCGTCTATGCAGACCTACCTCGCTTAGGCGGTAGCTAAGAAGTCTTGACGTAATATTAAAACCCTGTTCTTCTTCAATTTAACTCCTAATTTTAATTGAGGTCTAAAATGAGTCTCTTCGACTTGCCGCTACCATTGCTCTGTCCATGACTTTTGTCGTTTTTCTGCCCGTTATTTTAATGCCCTAGCTGCCTTAACATGTTTTATAGCATTACAAAACTACTTAGATTGTTATGATACAAATTAAAATTTCTTATTAATATTAGCAATGAAGAGCACTAGCAGCAAAAGACTATCGACTCTTAAGTAAAAGTGTGTTATTATAACTTAATTCTTAGTATGTTTAGTATTTTGTTTATGATTTCTATGTTGGCCACGGTAGGTTCCTTTAATATTTCTATGATGTTGAGGCTTTATTTGAAATGGTGTGGTACTTGGTCTGATAAGAGGAGGCAGGGTCCAAGCAGGTGGCTAAATGTGAGGTTGCTATGGCAGTTGGGGCAACTCGGTGGTGGTTCTTTTTTGAAGAGGTGTCAATGCCTGCGAAGTAATTCTCCAAATTAACAGCCAAATCCAATCCTTGGTTTATACTTTAACCTTGGTTTTTGTTTTAACCTTAGTCTATGTTTTATGTTAATAGGTACATGTCTACCAGACACGAAAAAGCGGCAAATATAAACGAAACCAGACGGGTATTTCAGTGAGCCAACACTGAAAGAAATGTTCATGTCATACTGAACAACTCAACAACCTACGGAACATGTGAATGTGTTAAAAGAGAATTCCCCGAAATACAGGAATTCGGCACATTTTTCGAGTTAGAGAAGACTGAGAACCCCTTATAGCGAAACCGCGTAGTAGAAGTACCGCGTTATAGGAGGGTTTGCCCAAATTCCTAAATCGCATTGTGAAAGTACCGCGTTATACGCGGTTGACTATATTTACATCATAACTTTGCTATATGATTAATTCTATTCGTTGAATGAGATCAAACCAAAAACAACCCTGGCTACACACAATAAGTTCATCGAAAAATTTGATTTTCTTGTGCTGATCTTCACTCGCACGAGATAAACATTGAAAAATTTGTACGTAAGCTCGTGCGAAACTAAACTGTGCACTTCATGTGTTGTATGTATTCGTCCAATACACAAAAAGTTCATAGGCGTGTTTTTTTGTTTACAATTGTTACGTTCATAACAAAAAATAATAAAACGGTGTAGTTATTACGCATTTTTTGTAGAAAAGCGACCGGAAAGTCGTATGGGCAAGATTTAGGATATTAACTTAAAAACAAAATATCTGGAAAGCAAAAAAAGGTATCCAATTTATTAATGCAGTTAAAAAGGGTGCTAAATAAGTTTCTGTAGTAAGTATTTGCGGAGATATTAAAGTTAGTATGGGTCAAGGTACACCAAAGCAGGTGTTTTCTTAAATTCTCGATAAATGATCTCCAAATTGGAGATAGACCCTTGCTGTAGAACGATTTTTTCTTAGAATAAACCCAAGAATCAGTTGCCAAAGTCTTGACATTTAACTTGGAAACACCCTGTATAATCTACATATGTAGATAGTTGTTGTTAAGATATGGATTGAGTTGCTTGAACTGCGTAAATTATGTTTAATATTTTTCCCTACTTAAACTAAGACTACAAACGATTTTTTTTGTTCTTAATTTATTTACAGATTGATGGTTCGACACTACGTACCTTGTGCATGCAACATGGTCCACTTATAAATTTTCATTTGTATTTGAATCAAGGAATAGCATTGTGTAAATATGCAACTAGAGAAGAAGCTAACAAAGCACAAATGACATTAACTAATTGTGTTCTTGGCAATACAACAATATGCGCCGAATCCCCCAATGAAACCGAAGTTCAAAGTATTCTTCAACATTTGCCGCCATCTGCTGGTCCAAGCAATGGTCCAGTGGGTGGTCCTCCCAGCGGCGGTGGTGTAAATCTTGGAATTGTTGGTGGTGGTAATGGTGTTTCCTCAAATGTTGCGAGTGGTGGAGGTCCCGGCAATAATGGCGGTCCAAATGGGCCAGGTATTAATAATAGCAATAACCCTGGCATTGGCGGTAATGGGGCACCTGGCATTGGTACCAATAATGGTCAAAACTCAGGAAACGCGGGTGGAGCAGGTGGGTCTGTCGGAGGAAATGCTGTGAGTTCTGCATGGCGACAACAAAATTCACAGAATCAATCTAGGCCGACAGGTAGGGAAACCGATTTCGAGTACATAAAGAATTACGTGCGTTCTATTGTTGAAGACTGAGTTTTTCTAAATAAAAAAAATAATTTAAATCAAAAAAAAAAAACTCAATGAACAACACAGAACAAGAAATAAATCTATGTGCAACCTGACTTTTTTTTATATACACATACTACATACATATACATATGTATGTATATGTACATATATGGATATAAATTCAGGCAAAAAATTCATTCGAACCTTTCTCCAGTGGTCTAAACTACATATTTACCAGAAAAATCAAACCCGAAGTAAAACGAATAAAGCTTTAATTATAAATAAAGTGCATATTAAACCTCCTACCTTGAATGCATAATATACCAGTTTTAATATTTAACAGATTATAAGGGTGGACATTATTGATTTCTTTATTTAGTTTATATTTAAACGCAATGATTATACATAATTGACTTAATTTAATTTTTGTTTCTTCCAATTTTAAATTGTTAATATATATTATTTCATTTAAGTAAAAATTCACGAAACTGACTTTTTAGAAAAACCATTCAATTTAGCAATTTTAAAATTTAAACACATTACAATTTTGTTTCGTTATTATTTTTTTTCTCTTTTTTAATATTCAGTCTGTAATAATTTTAAATCTAGATCGCCATGAATGGAAGCAAGAATATATTATTAGAATTGTTAAAATATAAGGCTGTTTTCTCTTATTATTTTCAGCAAAATTAAATCAATAAAAATGAAGTGTGAATACTTTGAAACATTCTGTTATTATTATGATTCAAATTGAAACGCACTTTAAAGCCTATGTATGTATGTATATAAAATTAAATTTATTATTGCTCTTTACGTTTTGTAAAGAAGTACCCAACAACATACTTTGTAAGACAAAGAGAAACAGGCTTTCTAAAATTAGGTATTTTCACTTGCCTTTTCTTATTTGTTTTCTTTTTTTTTATATATATGTATGTATATGTATTATATGATTTTTTAAAAAGAGTTTATAATATTGCGATTACCCCTTCCGAATTTTTAAATTTATTTTTTTTGTTTACATATTTTCATAAATTGGTTGCAATTGTATTCAAATAAATGTACATGTACACATGTTCATTGCTCATTATTCGCACGAGACCTTTTATGGGGAAGAAGCAAAACTTAACCACTTTCTTGGATAAAAAAATTTGCTACTTCAGAAACGATTTGGACTTTTATTAATATGTACTTAAAAAGTCAAAGCAAAACATTCAATTTCTAAAACTAAAAAAAAGTTTATAAAAAACTAGCTTCAATATAATGTGACACAAAATTATTCGCTCAAAACCAAATAGAAAGACAAAATAACAAACCTCAAGGGATGCTCAGCATATCAATAATTTGTTGCGCCTTATTTACAGCTTGTAAGCGTGTTGGCATACTATATACAAGTTTTATTTCAGTAGAATTTGGGCTTATGAGCTTCCATTAAGGGCTTCTTGAAAAGAAGCCCAATCTCTAATATTTTTTTTTAAACTTCGCTTAGAGGTATTCGATGGTATTAATATCAGGTGATTGTGGGGGTGTTTTTTTAGTTGCAAGGACACACTAAAAGCAGCCACATTTTAATGTTCTCGGCAGTATGTTACGAGTCATTGTACTTTGTTGGAGATTTCTTTTTACGATATTCAGGTATTCATATTGGTCCATTCTATAATCAATAAACTCCATTTGTTCTACTTCGCTTGCAGACATACACCCCCACATCATGATGTTACCACCACCGTTAGCTACTTTAGCTCTATGTATATCTGCCCTTCGCTTCTCATCATTGCCAAACAAATCACCTTACTCTCGTCACTGAAAATAACAGTACTCCAAAACACTCAGCCGAACTTTCCTCATGCCATAACTTGCCAAGAATATCTCTAACCACGGTGTAAGACCGTCTACCGGTATGTCTTTCCTGGGCAAACCTCCCTAAGGATAAGTTTCGTTCTTCCAAAGATGTTTCCAATTTTTTCCTACCATATCGCTTTTTCTCGATTTTTTTCCACTTTATATTTTGGCAAAATATTCTACATTCAATGCCTGTGTTATGCCTTTTAACAGAATGAGCACAACTTACAAATCATACTCTGTGCTTGTGCGGATATACAGTATAAACAGTATACAAAAAAATCTACATTAAAAACTAACAAAACTGTCGCATATATGACTAAAAAGTACTTGTGCGAATAATAATGTGTATCGCCATTATGCTTTCAGTTTTTAAATGACTGATTTTTAGTTTCCTGAATTTAACTTCATAACCCAAGAAATTACGACACGATAAACGGCTTTTAAAACAACGTTTTTTCTTGTCGTTCGTAAATTTGCTACCGACAGGGAAGGCCAGGCGTTCAATCCGATTGCTGCAATCAGAATGTGATATTGTTTGATTTAAATTAGAATAATACTTGTTTAATATTTACGAAGAAGAAGTCAAATGGAAAATGATGGACATTCATACCCCTCTCACGGTTAGCGAATAGAACGATCGACTTGAGTCGAACTCCCGGGCGAACTGCTGTCGTGGCATTACGGTTAGGGAACGTTTTCATTCCGGTAAGGAATCAGGAGTGCCAGCACGTAACTTCATGCTATCGAGTTTAATCTATACAGTTGAGCATTTGCAACACCTATTTTGATTCAATTGATTGCCCTCGATTGTATCGTCATAGGTGGCAGCACACAAACTTGAAAAGTACGTTTGAAACGAAACTTCACACTCTTCACTTAGATAATAGCTATCGCGACGTTCAGATAATAGTTATAGCGAGAACAAATATTTAATAAAAACGGAGCTTAAGCAAAATATAGAAATTAATAGAAAACAGACCGAAGTAATTTTTATGATTTATGTTTATTTTATACGACATAGTGTACAATTATAAAAACAAAAATTCAAGTGCTAGTTTCACCTATGAACTCTAGCATTTGCATTAAAAAGTTTTAATTCATTGCTGCTATTCCAAAAAAGCCGAGTCATGTGCTGTAAAACTGGCGGAACTGATCTGGTTCTTATGTTATCTGGGAGATTTAGTGAGTTGAGTTTTATACAAAAACACTCCTTATTCTCTAAGCTGCCTCACAAAACTAAGCAAAAAAAGTCACTTTTAAAATGTTGGTATAATATGTATGTACATATATACTTTTCTTTCTGAATATTTACTCAGGTTCTATCAACTCTAACAGATTGCTTTTATCTCTCAAACACCTTCTTTCAACTCTAGCACTAGCCGCTTCCGCATCCTTACTTTCGGAATCAAATAAATATAATTTTTGGAATACCCATTCGACATTTCACTTTTTAGTTCACAATGACGATGAAATGTTGCGTTTAAACCAACTAGCGAATGGCACCGGAAACCCCCGTTTTATAAAATAAAAGTAATTTAGATTTTCCAATTTGTTCTCCGTTCATGGTGGTACTTATCCATTAGGACAAAAATATAGGCTTCGATAACGTTTATCATTTGCGTAACATGTTTGCTAATTGTTGTCACAGATTAAAATCAGTTACAGCACCGTATTGTTATTTTTCTTATACAAGAAACTTTAAAGTTGAGGCTTGCCTTAATACAGACGGCACTGATGACGAACGAAATGCATCTAGAATGTTGAATTCCTAACGTAAACATTTGAAACCGACAAGAGCCCCTTCAGATAAAGGCCACAGTATGCTGGTTTTGGTTTTGTTAAACTTTTTTAGCTCGTAATCAATTTGTAACACTTCTGCTTATGAATATTTATGATATTATTTTTTAAACCAAATTTTAATTGATTCGTTTCCAGTCGAAGAATGCTTCAGATTACTGACATGTACTTTCAAAGCCATGCATATCAATCAATACTTACAATGAACAACTAATTTAACACTATCATCACCTCACGGGTATATGTACATATATCTGAAAACTATTAAATGCTATATTTGCTTTTAGGATATTTGAATTTCTGATCAGGAAGTATTCGTATTGATTCAAGCTTTATGTATGTATTGCCTAGTATCCTGCTCGTGCTAAATTTTAGCTACCCCAGTCTCCATGAGCAAGAGCAGTCCAACCAATCTTTAAATGACAGCCATGTGGCATTCTAAATTTTCATAACAGAAAGAGCAGGCAATATTTTACAGCCGCAGTTTTACTTAGATCTCTAAATGACATGTACACTCTCTTGTAATATTGACTTAAGTCTCAATATAGAATTTGAATTTGGAGACTTTTTCACGTGCGAACAGAATACTGCTTTGCTATACTCCCAAACTAATTTCCATCTTTGTAGGCGAGCTAAAACTTAGTGTGAGGATGAAAGTAGTAGACTTCGATATAAATAAATAGTATTCTTGTTCTACTATCGAAATTTGTCTTTAATGATTTTCTGCGAAACATTTTGAAATGAAATACATATGTTTATAATTATATAAAAATAAATTGCCGATTGCTTACACTTTTACATGAAATAACTAAAACTTAACATGGTGTATACTTTCTTTTCGTAATATTTCCGATACGCTGCTCCAAACCAAACAATTTGCTATATCCGATAAATATATATAACATTTGGCGACTCGTGTTCTGCTGTACTATATCAAATATTCGACACTATCCACCAATCGACCGAATAAAATGGAAAACAAAATCATTTGTTAAAAACACACATTTATTGGTTTGTGCAACTGCTGCTGCTGCGATCGCCCTTTAAATTTAACATGAATGGGAGCAGATGCCTGGGGTTCTGCATCTGTATGGCAAACAACTAACACAACAGCAAACCTATGGACATCTCTAGACGGAACGACTGAACGTGGCACACCCTCGAATTTAAAATCATATTTACCAGAAAATCTGCTCGAGTTAAACTGAGCCGCATATAAAAGACATAGAAGAAAATACAACGGAGAATAATATTGAATTGCATTTTCCTTATATTTTCTTTAAACTGATTTACAGTAATATTTGACCGCAGAAGTAATTTAAAAAAAAAAATGTAAAAAGAACAAAAATGTTATTCCAAAGAGATAATCTGCCTTTGGCTTTTGAAATTCAAACGGTAATGCATTTGTTAAAAATAATTCTCGCGATTGTTTTCAAATCTGATTATGGGTACTTCCAAAGTACTCGTAATACAGACGAATGTCTGCTTTCCATGAAATTGATTAAGCTGTTTTTTATATAACAACGCATTAGATTTTCCTGTATTTAAGTTCCTTTTTATTTTATTTTTTCATAAACAATATATGTATGTGTGGCAAAAATAGATAACAGCATTTGTTAATCTTGAGATTATGATATTAAAAGGTTCCGCGTTATTAATATTTTATGCTACAGGGAACACTATGCCATCTGAGTGTATACACGGGTGGCCAAACTTTTAATCTATGCGTTCGACTTTTTGCTGAAATTGATTACGCGTGCTACCTACCCATTATTTTTACTAGGAAGAAAATATAAATACATACGTATATACACCAACTATTCAGTATCAGTTGCAATATTTTATCTTAGTTTTATTATAACAATAGTTAACAAAACAAGTAATAAAACAAAGTTTTTGGAACTAGAATTTCTAAATCAAGTTTAAATTATATGCTGGGCAAAAGTTTATATGCGAGTCTGACGTCATTTTTGCGTCATAATATGCGATTATTGCTCGCATATCGTCTGAACACCTAGTTGGGACAGTCCGCATATGCTCGCAGAGTATATGCGGACTATATGTGACACCCAGTTCGCAAACTAATTTGCGACTTTTTCGCATATCGTGTAAACACTTTCGCATATCATTTGTGACAATTTGCGAGCATTTGCAAGCGTCCCAACCATATGCGACCGGACGAAAACCTTACATTGCATATGCCGGCATATTTGCGAACAAATTCCTAGTCTAAAGGTAAAATAAAACTGAACAAGCGAGACTTCAAATATTTGAAAAAAAAAAAAAACGCCAAAAAAAAATCCAGCTGCGGTGGAGAAGAGTACCGGGCTTTGGGATGCCGGCTCGGCACATTAAGCTTTCCAAACTTAAGCCCCAAAGCAAAATGGGGCTCTCTTCGCGTGACATTTAAAAACAATTTTTCGAAACTTCAGTCTCGCGAAGTCGTATCCAATCTTTGACCCATATACGACGAATCCCTTGCATTTGCTGCACACTCGCTTCTTCGTAGCTTCCATCTTCGTCGTCGTTATCTATCATATCTATTGCCAAAATAGAAATAGCAGCCCACTTTCTTTTTGACATTTTTAATAAATTTCCGCACTTTAAATAGTCATAAATCACCAACACAATACAAAAAATACAAAATGTCAAAAGATTTGTAGTGTTCGCAAATCTGCATATGATTGAAACTATGTGACTTGCAAATTGTGTCACATATCGTGTGAACACCTCGCATATAGGCCACAACATTTGCGAGCATATTTGCGAGTTTTGGGACAAAAGTCGCATATCGTGCGAAAACGTCTATATGCGAGTTTGCGAGCAATGCCTACTTTATAGAATTTGCGATAAATTTGCGAGTTTTTTCATGACGTCAGCACTCGCATATATATGCGACTTTTGCATATTGTCTGCTCGTAGCTTAAGGCTCTGTTATACATATGCACATATGTACTCATTTCAGCTGAAAAAATACTGTTCTCTATTTGACATAGGGTAGGCACTCGTATACAAGGGGAAGAAGGGCATTGCATTTTTTTCTTTGCTGTATACATGTGCATTTTGTTACATTTTCATTTTTTTATTAATGATACTCATACATTGCATATTTGTTATAATGTATCAATTTATAGCACATGGGTTGGGGTCGACTGTAAATGCCTTCTACGGTTTGGCCACTCATGGTGTATACTCTAGTATCGATTTACACAAATGTTTGTTTTACGACTAAGGATCTACCGTTTTTCAACCATCGACAGTTAATTCACATTTTTCAATTCTACTCGATTTCGTTGCAAAGTTCAAGCTCTTCTAATTAAAATTGAAATTGCAGCATTATTGTCATATTTAGTCCTATGCCGTTTTGTAAAAAATAGCCTTTAACTCACAGAGACCTTTGGGGGAGCATATGTATAAATTTAAAGATCAAATAAATCTAGAGAATTTATATGAAAACTAACTGACTTCGCCCGTATACTAAAACAGTGGCGTTTTATGTATATATAAAAACTGTTTTTAGTAAAAAAAAAAACACTTCATCTATTGATGTTCATACAGACATGTATTTGTATTTATTTTTTCATCTACAGTAGTAGGTTAAAAGTACCCCATCAGTCCTATCGCGAATAAATTATTTTTGTACACGCCGCACCTAACGTGTTATCTCTTAATAAGTTTTTATCAAATAAACCGGCAACGGAGTGATGTATCGACAGACAAGTATTTTGTGTTTTAAATATCTACATATTAAGAGTAAGAATACCGCGAATAAACATGACAAACGTTTTGCATCGCGTCTGAAACTGGCAAATCAACAAATTTGTAGATTCTGTCAAAATCAGGAAGCCTCACCAAACATATATAATTTATAGAAGTATATAATTTTGTTAAATCTTTCGAATCTTTACTTTTACTTGTTACAGGAAAGAGAAATATCATAACTTGAGTGTTCCAAAATTATTTACACATGCTGTACAAATTTAAAAACAGATCTTTACTTATGTTGCTATGCATTTTTGCCACAGATACTTCGTTTGTTTTACTTAGTCAATTTTTTCTGGTTTCGCGAGAGCTTTTACAGTCTCTGCGGATTTGAATAACTTTCAATCTTTATGTATAAATATTTACAATGAACGAATGTAATAAACTGATACTCGGCAGTTTTTCAACTCCTATATTCAATGCAGTGCACGGATGAATCATTGATATCGTTTCTTTGTGTAAAACAGCCTCACCACATAGCTGTAAAGCTTACAAAATACGTATTTTAACAGCTATGTAGTACCCATTAATATAAGGATTGTTTCGGTGAGACGTCGCTTCTAAGTAGACTGAAATCTAAGACATTGTACCTTTATCTGCAGTCAAAAGTGAGTTGCAATGATTCCGTTCCGTTTTGTTTTTACGACACAACCCTCATATCAAAAAAGCTATAAAACCAGATTGACTATGAATCATTTTGGTGAGAAGCTCTTAGGTTTAGGTTGGGTGGCTATCCTCCGTACTCGGTGGGATTCACTTAGACCAAAGTAGGTCCATTGTGTTACCACATGGAGCCGGTTATCGAAACTCCCCTACTCCTACTCCTATGTCAACAACACGCGGTGTTTCAAAGTGATCACCCATCTAAGTACTAACCGCGCGTGGCGTGGTCGTTGACTGAGAAGCTCTTACTTTGCTTTAAACAATTTTCACCAAAACATACCTATAGTATTAATCATAAAAGAAAAACAAAAAAACTGGCAGCGCATGTAATTTTGAAAAACAATGGCAATTTTCTGCTGCTATTACTGTAAATTTATTAAAAAAAATATGCGATATGCAAGACAATGTTCTCAGAACTTTTATATTAAATAAGAAATAAGAAGAATTATATATTAAAATATCTTATTAAAAAGAAATAAAAACAATAAAAGAAAATACTTAAACTTAAGAGCATCAATGAAAAGGTAATACTTACAAAACTTTACGAATATTGAAACTATATTTATATCTAAAAATTAAATACGTATATGTATGTATGACTATATATTTCATGACAATATGCATGGAAGTATATATATTATGTGTTTAGTATACAAAAGAAAAAATTTATTTTATTATGTAAAACAAACAAACAAAAATTAATGAGATTTTGTGTGTCAGTCATTAAATAAAGAAACAAGCAAAAAATAATAATAATTATGGAATTAAAGGCATAAAAATAATTTGTTGGTGCAAAAAGTAATAAATATTGTAATTAGTATAAGTCTAGGACTAAGAGAAAATGATGAAGTAATAGATATATGATTAAGCGTAATTACAAACCACAGAACTATTTTGTTTATCACAAAGATAATGTTTCAATGGAATCTTTTACCAACCAAGTAACAATGTTATTGTGAACTCAACTATGAATTTAGTTATAAATTATATATATTTAACTATTCAACAGAAATTGTATCAACTAGAATTGTAAAAAAAGTGTAATAATTGTGTGAAAAAAATACACAATAAAGTTTTATATATTTTAAAATTAAAATAAAAAAAACTTAGTAAATATGACGACAAAGCATAGATTAGGTAAGGAAATAGAAAACACCCTCCTAGAAATTATTAAGAAAAATTAATTCAAATAAAAATATAAAAAAAAGTTTAATATATCACTCCTCCACACATTGTAGACAATTATTGCGTATATACAGAAAAAGAGGAATAGCATTATTTAAAACAAAACTGAAAATGTGTACTTGAATTCAATTCAATAATAAATTAATTAAACTTATATCGTACCGTAACAATGTTTTTTTTTATAATTTGCGCGTGCAAAAGGGATTGTTAGCACCCTTATAATGTATAACACAGCACGGGCTTTAAGGAAATGGGGAACTAGATAAGAGGAGAAACCGATGCACATTGGTCTTAAATGTCTGCAAACTATAATGGTCAGGAAAAACAGAGTGCGGTAGGGCATTCCACATTCGTGTTGTGCGGCAAAAGAAAGAATCTTTATATTTCACAGTACGGCCGAAAACAGGCTTTAGGGTGGTGAACTGATGGGCATTCCTGGCATAGCGGGTATTGCGGCTGAAATGTTCCAGGGGGGAATGCAACTGGCTATCATTTGGGCACTTATGTTAGAAATAGCGATAAAACAATGTAAGACAGGATACATTACGGCGGTGGCTAAGGGGGACAAGCGATTTCGAGATGTCACGATTGCTGTTTCTTATATCTGGCCCCTATTTTGAGTGTCGATCAACGATCGTCACGACAATTGTCGATTGCGTCGATTGATTTTGGCTTTGCTATTGTGTAACTCAATCGACGAAAGAATAGATTATTGTGAATAAAATGTGAATATTGTGAATACATCATACTTTTGACAGTTGTTTGGCTATTGGGCTATTGTTTTCATAATTATTTGTTTCCCATTGCATTAGAAGTAATTTATTTAAATAAATGAGTTGCATTAAGTTGTGGCTTAACGATGATCGACGAATAGTGAAAAAGTGCATTCAGCAAATTACGAAGAAGACATTCTTTGCAGACGACAAAGCGGTAGAAATCGGGACCAATATTCTTGAATCCATGCCAATATGCATAGTTTTGAAAATAAAAACAAATTAAAATTACTTGAAATTGCAATTTATTTCAGTTTATTTCATGATAATGTGGTATCAAAGTAAAGAGAATAAAATAAATAATAATTATTAATTATCTTTTTCCATCGCCTATTTGCTTGGGTTTTTGCACGAACTCCCATCGCGATATCAGGATTTGTTTCCATAAATACCAACTCCAATTGCTTTTTGTTTGTAACCTGCTTCGCACTGGATTCGAATTAATAATTCATTTTTTTAACATATCATTTTTATTAAAATTACTACCATTTCATACGCACAAAACTCTTTTTCAGATTTCTCAAAAAAAAAGCATCGACCAGAAATTTGTAATCGACTACAAGCGACTGTCAAATCGACAACTATCGATCACAATCACAATAGACAATACCGAATCCTGCAATCGACGATCGATGATCGTTAGTTGTCGATTATCGATCATCAATCGACACTCACAATAAGAGCCTCTATCTGCATTGAAAATTACGTATTGTGTAGTCTACAGTTTGGTGGGTGGGGAGGCGTGTGCGGGGCTTGAGACAAAATGTTGCCCCCACTTCGTAAATAGAATATTTTTTTGAGTTAAATAACAAAAAAACAATGGCGCAAATTCATAGTCAGACAAAGCCGACGAATAGAATATATAGAATAGAATAGATTTTTATTGTTTTCTTATCATACAATTCATAATATAGGTTTACAAAAATTGCTTAAGCATGGCTATGCCGTCTGCCCGATTGACATTTTGTTTTTGCACTTTGTGTTTTTATTATAAATCAATAAATTAATAAGAGAAAATTGAAAATTCAACAGTTTTTTATAGTAATAGTTAATAATTAGTAGATATTCTTAAAAAGCTTCGTTTAAAATCTGGTTTCTGTATGATAATGCAGCCCTATAGAAATTATACAGCAATTTTAAATCTCCTTCACAGTTAAGGATCTGCAATACTTCCGCCTCAGTTTTCAAATCACTGCCGAAGAAAGCTCTCCGTATCTCTTTCAGGATCGGACATTTCCCAATAAAATGAACGACATCTTCCCTCACAGACAGATTACAAAGACTGCAGTAGATACTTAAATCCTCACGATGTGGTATGAAGTTCAATTCTACTAACTCACCCCTCATTCTGAATATAGCAGAAATTACCTTTTGACTATTTTTGCTGTGAAAATAGTTCCGTTCACATAGATTATGCTGCAGATGGCTGTAAATTGCTCTATGCACTGAAGATTTAGCGGTGCTAATGCAGTCTAATCTATACTTCTCATCTACAAAGCCGACGATAAAAGAATTAATTCAGCTACATAACCTAAAATATACTTTTTGCTATTCATACATATAACCCCCTCTTCTGCATTCCACTTTTAGTGAATTTAACCACCAAAAGTGGAATTGGGTGTTCTGCATTCCGAACGAAACTATGAATTGTGGATTGTCAGCCAGGTTCTGAATTTCACTTTCACGCGATATCGAAATTGAGATCGACCAAAATCGATTTTTGGAGTTCCACGTTTCACGGCTATCGAATTCAATTTCACTTTTTTCGAAGTGAATTCAAATCAAGTTACCGGGTTCTAGATTTCGATTTTACTGTTTTGGTGTCGAATTGAAATCGCCAGAAAGAAAAGGTGTGAAATCGACCAACTGAAATAATTATTTGTGTTTGCCTTTGGATTTTGAAACAAAAATGCAAGTTAATTGCTGAAAATTAGTTTAAAATTATTTATTTATTGTGAATTGTGATTAATTTGTGAATTTTGCCAGGTCCATCGTCTATCAAAGATCTTTTTTCAACGAATTGGGTTTGCACTGCAGAGATTGAGGCTTCAATATATTTTATAATGAATTACGTTGCACAATAAAATCACTAAAATAATTCCACTAATTTTCACTTAACACGTTCGCGGACAAGACGGCATATGCCGTCAATGGTTGAGGAAAGTAGCGGGTCATGGCGGCATATCCCGTCGAATAATTTTAGGTGTTTTAGGACAAGACGGGATATTCTGAGGAGAATTACAGTATATTTCCATATTCCAGCATTATTATCCTACCGGAGACAAATTTTAACTTCACTGTGACCTGTGGAATCATTTTTATCCTTATACAATATTCGCACAAAATAATCTAAAATATCTCTCAAAATTCTAGCGTTCCCAGCCGAAAATCATGTATCCGCGAACATGTTAAAAAACAAATTTGGAAAAAATAAATAAATGTACAATTTCACAATTACACAGAATGACAGAAATCAGCTGATTCGAAATCGTTTCGAAGACAATTTAGAACTCATCAAATCGATCGAAATACAGAACACGAAAATCAATTTCACTCGATTTGAAAATTCATATCGATTTGAATTCACTCGAATTCTGGAACCTGCCTGTGTATGTTCGAAAGCGAATATTTTGGTATTCTGCATTCCACTCAAGATGACAGCTGTAAATTCGTGTTCTGCATTCCGAAAATCCTGTGATTTTAGTGAATTCAGTTTTCTTGAGATTCTTGACGTGAATTGAATTCACATGCCGTTGTTAAGTGAATTAATTAATTAGTTTGATGATCAGAATCATTTTGAAAAATATGAGTAGAATAATAAGACTTTCCATTAGTGTATTAAAATAATTCCTTTGTTTAATATAGTACAGCACAAAAATTAGAGGAAAGAGAGTATTCTCTTGAATTACATGAAATAAAATCAAGATTTTCCAAGATCAAGATTTCTCTGACTCCACTTCTCGCAGGATATCAACAAATATTTTCTTACTCACCCTAAAACTGTTTTTAAAAATGCAAAAATCAATAAATAAATTATTTTTCTTCAGCTGTCTAACTTCGGGAAGGTCCAGAATATTAGATTTATCTCGGAAAATCTTCCTGCGAACTCTCTCCATTCGGTTTTCTTCGCGGTTTTCACCAATCATTTAAATATGTTGTTTTCCATTTTTTCCATTTTTTTAATAAAACATATTTTTTCTTAAATGTTTAATTCACTTGCACAGAACAAAAATCAAGAACTGAAAATCTCCAATGATTTTGAAATGATTTGACAGCTGTGTTTGACATTTCAAACAAATGAATTCGAAGTGGATTCCAAAAATTCGAAATCACTCGGAATGCAGAACACTGAATTCCATTCCGAGTGAATTTCAATTTCGGTTTCAATCCACTTTCACTCGAAATGCAGAACAGGGGGGATAAACATATAGCCAGCTCGAAATTTAAAATGACCCAAACGCAACTTTAAATAATTATAGTCGGCTCTAAATTTCTCATATAGTATTTTGACGTTTGGGTTTGTTCGTTCAAATCACTTCACAAAAACATGCCAAATCCGATACTAACTAATGCACAGGCAAAAATGTGTTTATGAATAACAAAAAGTTATAGCCGTCTTTTTTATTTAGTGCCGGCTGTAACTATAGTCGGCTATAGGCAGTGACTATGAATTTGCGCCATTAGTTTCACATTCCACACTGAAAATGACATAGATTGTTCGATTTGTGACATTCACTCTTATAGGCTAGAGCAAAAAAGCTAATTTCGTTGCGAATTTCCAAATTCGGTTCGAAATTACATAATTTCCTATACGAATTATATCGAAATTATAAAATTTTAACAAGATTCCGTTGAAATTGGTTCCAAATTATGTGAAATTTGAATGATTCTGAATGAAAATTACCAAGCAAGTTAATAAGGGGATATTTAGATATCTGTTGCGCAAAGATTCAACGACGGATTATTATTGATCTCGGTGATCAAAACACAAAATAAAAATTATTCAGTAATAAATACCGCTAATTTAGGGGATATTTAGTGTTAAGTGGTTATTTCCGGAAATAATGCCCCTATTACAGTACACAGTGGGCGCCGTAGCGGAAGTGTTTAGTGCGTCGGACTACTGAGCCAGCGGTCTTGGGTTCGAGTCCCGCCGCAAACACCTAAAAGCTTTTCAAAGTGCCCACCCCTTTCGAATGTCTGACAAGCATCATTGAGACAACTGAACTTTTGAGATAACCGAACTAACTTACGGTATTACGGAACACAACTATTTTGTTGCTGCTCGGGAGGAAAGGAGAGATTAAGTTTTAGTCTGTCTGAGAAAACTCTCTCCTCCGACACCGTCATTGGTTTTGGATCCATCAGTGTAGAAGTGTAACGACTCATCTGTTGTAGCACCTAGGGCATCCCAGAAGGATCTATTGGGAATAGTGACCTAAAAGTTTTTGTCAAAATTGGGCTTGGGTACAGTATAGTCTATGTTTTCGAGAAGAGTTAGATTGTCTAATATTATTGAGTGGCCAGTTACTTGACCACTGTGAGATGGTTTAGAGTCTTATCGCAGAACTAGTTGCCATTTGCTTACCGATTATATCTAGGGGTAGGAGATATATGTTAATAGGATGTCTAATGCTGCGGAGGGTGTTGATCTTAGTGCTCCACTAATGCACAGACATGCTAATCTTTATACTTTCTCCAAGCTGTCGCGATGTATAGCTACGCCATACATCAGAATTGGTCTTATGACAGATACATAGAGCCAGTGGGCCAGGAGTTGAGCCCGGGCAGCATTGCGTAGTGGTCCAACGTAGTAACCACCACGGCCACGGCGAAATCCGGATGTCGCTAAGTTTCCGGATACTCCGTGCAAGACTGAGCTATTCTTTCAGCCTGATCGATTCTCGGCACGGGTCGTATGATACCTTAATCTGCCCCGGGATTGGGAGCGTATGGATGGAGGATGGCAATGGTGTGACGGGGTCGACTATCCTTTGGTTCAGATCTCCTCTATGGTTGGTAACCCGAGAGTCTTTTACCTTTTAGGCCCCTACATAACGACGAGGTAGAAAGTCAGGTAGGGGAATGATTTCTGTTGATCAGCCAAAGAATGTTCAAGAACTAGTTATCTTTTTGAATTTGTATTTACCGCCGTTTTTCCCCTTTAAGTGCTGATTGCGACATCTAGGCGCGGTGTTAGTAACTCTGCAGCTGCCACGTGACTGGTAAGCATAGCGACATCTACGTGACAGCAACAGAAGTTTTGTTATTTAGGCTAACTGGCATCACTGAACTTTTGAGTTCTAACCTTGAAAAAAGGCGTGTTTTTTTTCAAATCGATATAGGCTTAGCGGAAAATGAGAAAAAAAACGCTGAACAGTGACTTGGCAGGACTATGCTAATTGACGTTTGACAGTTTCACATCGGCATTGTTTTCATTGAAAGTAAGGCCGGTAGTTATCAAGTGCTCATAAATAAGTTGGTGGATAGAATTTTTTTTCGTCAAATTTAATTCAATTAAATAGTAAAATAAGGAACATATTCACGTTATTCATTATAATTTTCTTTTCCTTGTCGGATAAATTCGTATTTCTTTCCTTTCTACCCATATTAAAAGTCAACAGAAATTATTTAAATTTGAAATGAAGCAGCAAATACAAGATACAATCGTTGTACAACCACGGGTTGTGCCGATATCGGTACAATCGTTGTATGTAGCACACACACTATACAATTTGCGTGCAATTTCCATATAACCAGAATTTTGTTTCATTCATTCTTCAGCTGTCGTTGAGTGATTATGTAAAAAAAAATCGTTTACTATGTAAAAATATTATATTTTAATTTATCAACAGACGGGATCAGCTCCGAACTTAATTACTTACTTAGTTGGCGCTACAGCTCGAGGTGAACCTGGGCCTGCTTATCGCAACCATTTGTGTGTGCGTGTTATCTTTTTGCACGAATGGAAGGGACGTACAGTTTTTTGCCGACTCCGAACGGCGAGTTGAGAAGCTCAATCGTGACAAATGATACTCTTTGATGTTTGTCAGACATTCGAAAGAGGTGGACACTGTGAAAAACTTTTTTTTTAGGTGTTTTTGGCGGGTGGGCACCGTAGCACAAGTGGTTAGTGCGTCGGACTACTGAGCCAGCGGTCATCAGCTCCGAACACTTTTCCTTTAATTTTTCCACGGCATCTTCTCGTAAACATTTGTTACTATACTCATTGCTGTCGACATCCCACACACATTCAACGACATAATCACAAACGAAGTGGAATTTATACCACGGTTGTACACACACGATAAAATTTCCATACAATCGGTCGCATGCGACCGCAGGTTTTCGATTCCAAGCGCACGACCGTGCGATATCGGTACAACCGTCGTAAGCTAGCTAACACACGATACAATCATCGCATACAACCGCAAATTGCATAGAACTGCTGTACAACGATTGTATCGTATATTTGCTACTTGACAGCAGAGTCCGGTTGATAACTACCGGCCTTAATATTTCTCCCTCACTTCCATGTCATATTTGACATTTCGATAAAATGTTCGATAACTATCGACGTAAAGTAGTTTGGTAGCACATTTTTCTATCCAGGCTAAGGACCTAAGACTGGATAATTATCTGGCGTTAGGCAATAACGCCCAAGGAAATAACGCCCAAATCGATTTGGAAATAGCGCCCAAAAATAAACAAGAAGATGGAAATAAAGCCCAAAAAGACATTGCCTAACGCCCAAAACTCAATATCACCCATATCACAGTTATAAAAAGGAAATATCGCCCAAAAAATTTTAATGAGAATTGTTTTTGTAAAAATTGGGCGATATTTCCAGATTTTTGGGCGTTATTTCCAATTCATATTAGTAGCTGCGAGGTTGGGTATATGTTAAGTTTCTTTATATGCATGCGGAAACATGCGAAACAGGGATAAAAAGAAATGCATATCTTCTATCTTCTATACATATATAACTTTTTCGGCGTGAAACTCGATGACGTTATAACTCGATAACCGGTACTGGGCCGACTTTCATGATTCTTTTTTTGTTTTTTTCTTATTGTTGTATTTCCGGATTAGGCAGAAAGAAAATTGCGTTTTGCTCGATAGTTAACGAGACTATTTTAGTACACGGGCACAGCCGGGCGGGACAGCTAGTATACCCAAAAAAAACTTTGCAACCAATTCAAATGTTATTCTCAAATTAGTGAATAATGAAGAACGTGGCGGGGGGGGGGGGCTTCTGGGCGCGGGTGTCCCGTCTGTGTCACGGTGCGCTGCGCGGCCGCGTATCTCTCGCGTCACACGCCGATATGGAGCGCCTCGCCACGGGAATCATTTAGTCTTATTGTTTGATTTAAAAAAGCAATCAAACTAAGTGTGAAGTCCAGTTTATTCAAAACTGCGAAAAGGCTTGCAATATCTGTAATCGAACTTTGAGTGGGTTGACATTCCACATTCTCAGTAGAAATTACTCAACAATATTGCCATTTGGGCAATTCTTAGTTTTATTTGGGCGTTATTTAATTTTGTCTTAATTGTTTTGGGTGATATTTCCTTTTCGGGCATTATTTCCTTTTCAAATATTTCGACTTGTTATTTTGGGCGTTACTGCCTATTATAAAATGAACCCTGTCTAGGAAATTACACCCAAAATTACTAAAAAAAAATTACAACAACAAATTGTTCGAGATTTTTTTGGGCGTTATTTCCTTGGACGTTATTGCCTAACGTCGTTTTTGCCCATTTTTAAATTTTGCAATATATTGACATACGTTTCTTGTTATTGTGTAACTTATTACAGTGTTGCTACCCTTTATTTTTTGACCTTTATCTCAGTGGCGATTCCTGGTCTTTAGCCTTGGGTTGGCTACTTGCTCTGGAGAAACTAAAAATCGTTATTTTTTAAAATTTATTAATTAGGTACAAATTATGTATACAAGTGTATACAAATTGCCAATTTATCGAAACATAAATCGGCTTAAGACATCTCTTCTCAACTTACCACGTCACAAGTAAGCACGCACGCACTGCATTTTTGTAACAACTACATATACGCATACGCACCTACGAAACTAAAACAAAAAAGACAAAATTCTTCGCTGCACGGAAGTGCGTAAGGAACATTAATATTTCCTTGTAGTTATTATTTTATAAATCATTATTAAAATAATCGTAAAAGATTTTGAGAGAAGTTGAGACCAGGGCTAAGCTCTCAACATCATCGTTTCATTTCATCATGTGCCGTACTTTTCAGTTTTTCCCGTAGTCGGCAGCTTTCCTTGCCAGCTCATATGCAAACTCGTTGCCTTCTAAGTACAACAGACTGACCAGCGATTCATCTACCCGTAGTTCCCATGACGAATTGTTATCGAACCAATTAAGTAAACTGAAAGTCGACATCAAATCCTATATAAGAGCCCTCACTCAACCTAACCTCGATGATCAAATCTTGAGTGTCATCAAATCACTGCAATCGGAGCAAGTGACTCTGTTCCGGAAGCAACCTAGGTGCGAAAAATCTGATCCTGCACTGATTGACCTGACGCAAAGAATAAACGAAATCAGTAACGAAGTACTTGCTACTCGGCTTACATTATGCGACTTCACCGAGGATTTCAGGAGAACTCAGGAAAAGATTGATGACATACCCGTTGTTAGCCACCAAGAACTTAGCTGTACCTACAACACAACCAGTTTAGCGGAACTAAATGCAATCGCTGTCGCTACAACTCCGCTCACCCGTTCCCTAGCTGAGCTTCCCTCATCATCCAAGTCTACCTCAAGACCACCAACCAATCACCCACCGCCAATATTTATAAATAATTTTGGAGCCACATGGAGCCCTTCCGAATGGAAGAAGAGGCTGGAAAAGTTAAACATCGGCAATGCAGACCCAAAAATAGTACCCAAAATTCAAGCTGCTTCAAGTTCAGCATTCCATCTAAATACCAATGGCTTTTTTGGTCATCCCCTGGCAACGTCTTCAGGTTGGGCAAAATGCGTATGTCCAAATGGATCCCCAAAGATAATATAAAACAGGTTAAAAATATTTCTCAATTTAATTCTAGAAACTCTAGCTTAAAACCTCAAATGAAACCTAGATCTAATCCTTATTCTAATAATTCTAGCTTAAGACCTAGTTCTAAGTCCCCCGTACCCAACTCAGACTCTAACTGGAGTTTCAAAACCGGAGTTATTCCATATTTCTCTCCACATCATCTCAATACCCGTGTGTCTTTCAATCTGTCACCCGATTCCTGTTATCTGCCAAGCCATAGTTTGACCTCTAATAAAACTCCCCCCCCCCCCCCCCCGTCAATTACCCGAACTTTTTTCACTCCCACACTCTCAATCCTTCTCCGTCCTCTTCGTCAACCTTCCTCAGTTCATCTGAACCCTATCTTAACACTTTCGCCCTCATCCTCGGCCACTGCCCCTATTTTCGACCCTTTGCTTCTTCCTCCCATCGTTAAACACACGTCCAAATTAGCTAAACCCACTTTAGTGAACAATGACCTCGATGTCGCTCATTCTCACTCTGCCGGAATTACTCCACAGATTCTATCCCTGTACTATCAGAATGTCAGAGGACTTCGCACCAAAACCTCGATGGTGTACGTGAACTCGCAGTCACTTCCCTATGATATTTTTGCCCTAACCGAAACCAACCTATGTCCGAATTTTCTTAGCAATGAATTATTTACTTCTGATTTCGTAGTTTTTCGCGCTGACGGCCAGGATAAGGATGGCTTCCACTCCGGCCGCAGTGTTCTTTTAGCCATACGTAGTCTGGATGCAACCCTTCTTAATTTCTCAAGCGATACTTCATTCGAATTCGTATGTGCTAAAATATCTGTACCCAGGTGGAGTGTATACATTTTCTGTTGTTATATTCGCTCCGCCCTAGTATACTGACTGGCTGTTGATGCAATTGACTCTCTGTCTGATGCAGCAGATCCTGGTGACGATTTTATAATTGTCGGCGACTTTAATCTTCCGCTTTTATAATGGGTCCCATCAGAGGACGAATTATCTTTTGTTCCAACCAATTCCTCCTCAGAAAAGGAAACACTCCTTACTGATTGCCTTTTCGACTCCGGCCTCTTTCAGATTAGCGGCATCACTAACAATCTTGGTAGGCAGCTCGACCTCATTTTCTCATCCGAAGCCAATAATTCCCTCGAGCAACCATCTTCTCTACACTCTACCACCCACCTCTCGCTCTTACTTTCTCGTATGAGCACGACAACATTATCGTTGATTTCGAGAATTCCCTTTCCTTCAACTTTCGTAAAGCTGACTTCGTTAAACTCAACAACCTAGTCAATAGCATAAAATTCAATCTATTTCTGAACAACACCCCCATTGACATTGCTCTCAAATTCTTCTACACAAATTCAAAACACTCCACATGCGGAACCAGGGAATTAAAAGAAGAAAGAAAAAAAAATAAAAAAAAACTTGCGATTTTTTTAGTTTAATTTTGTCAAATTCTGAAATCCTCTAACTAAAATTTTATAAATCTCTTTTCTCAAATTCTTAAATAGACATTATGTAAAAACCAAAATGATCTGATTCATTAATCATGCGTACATAGCTAGATTATTCAACAAATTTAATATTTATTTTTTAAAAGTTTTCATCTATAATGCATTTTCTGTAGCGAAGTGCGGTTATTGCATAGTTGTACAATTTATCCCAGCCTCGGTCGCCGTTTAAAATGGTCTTCGTTTCTTTAACTGTTAGCACCTGCGCACCAAAGAAGGTGCAGCGGAATTCTTTTAGGATGGGGCATATGGCAATGAAATGGAATACTCTCTCCAAGGTTACAGAGGCTACACAAAACTGGGAGCTCTGGGCGGTGCGGTATATAGTTTAGACTTATCAGTTCACCTTCAGCCAGGCGGCCATAAAAGCATTAGCTGCTACGCAAATCACATCTAAGCTTGTGAAATGTTGCCGCGAAGAGCTTAAGGTTCTTGGCACGCAGCACAACGTAAAACTCTGCTGGGTCCCTGGCCACAGCGGGATACCAGGCAACGAAGCCGCGGATGAATTGGCCAGAAAGGGCTCAGCCCTGGATATAGAGCAAGCTGATTACACGATTAAGCCTCCACTGTGCAACCTCAAGGCCAAAATCGAACAAAAAACACTATCTGAAGCTAATAGCAGGTGGAAATCACTAACTACCTGTGAAATATCAAGAAGGATGTGGCCAGAGTACGATAAAAGCAAAACCAAAAAACTTCTACAGGAAGATCCCTGTCAATACTGATAGGAGTGTTAACTGGCCACAATATGCTAAGATATCACACGAAAAAATTACGACTCAACGATGATGACTTATGCAGAGGATGCGGTGACGAAGGGGTTCACGAGGACACAACCCATTTCCTCTGTCACTGCCCTAGCCTCTGCCAACTAAGAAATAGAACCCCAGGAAATTTTTTCTTCGAACACATCGACGAGCTATCTGACCGTTCACCGTCAGGTCTGCTCAAGTTTGCCAGGAGATCCGGATGGTTGGAATCAAGCCACTGATATCACGGGTGGGAGAACACTATGGGTATCACAATGGGTTCACAAGAACCTAAGTGTGATGAGGATCTAACTATCCTCATCAGCCTGCTTACCTAACCTAACCCTATCAGTTCACCTCTTATTTTGAAAATATTGCCTATCATGTCGGTTGAGTGACTCTCCAGAAAATAAGTTCTATCCTGCAGCTGATGGTTAAATTTGCTGTAATATGCTCTGTGTTGCGATGACTGAGCTTCATTTACAAATTGTTCGTAGATCCTCTGTCCCGTTTTTTCCAGTCATGCGTGGAACTTATGCTTTAGGGGGATCCGCTGGGCATCAGATGCAACTAATAGATTGAAGCCATATTGCGATGCTAGGTTTTTCCACCCTTCGACACACTCTCCTCCGTTAAGCAGCATTTGGGTTAGCACTATTTTCTGTAGCCTTTCTTGCTTCATCCCCATGTTTTTTACGATCGTAATAGTCCCAGCAATTTGCTGTACATACATCAACGAATTTATTGATTTTATTAATAATTTATTTAATTTATTGATTTATTATTATTTAGAAACGCTGAACGTTTATTTATTATTTTTTATACATATGATTTATAATATTAATTTATTCTTAATTCATTTATTATTATTTATATCGAATTATCCATTTTCGATATTCAGCGAACGAAAGCCAAATGCACACTGAAGTCGTTTTGCTGGTTGTCCCGTGTGTGGTGAAGTCTGACAGACCGTTGCACACTGGGACCATTTCATACAAAGCAGTGCTCAAAATTATGCATCTTGTTGGAACTTAAAAAACTTAAAAATTCACCTGAAGAAGGACCAAAAGGAGATATATAGATACATATACATATATATATAAATTATATACATATACACATAGAACGAATAAATACATAGTTTTCACATGTTTTTTTAGAAAATGAGTGATGCATTTTATGTAAACAAAACAGTGCATTTTTTTTTAGATTAATCGGAGATTCAAACAGCGTTTCACTTTTCTCTTCGGATTTATAACAACAAAGATTTATGATTTCATACTGTATAATTAGATTTAAAAGCGCTTTGCGCAGATTTAAAAAAAAAAACTGTTCCAAACATTTTGTTATATGGGAACGAAAGCCTTTTTAATTCACTCACTATATATATCAAATAGAACTATCGACACAAAAATAAAAAATTAAAACGTAATCTACATACCGTGATCAGCAAACGACAAATTGGTATTTTTTTTAATTCAACCAAATTTCACCTTTAGTGGGCAGCATAGCGCAAGTGGTTAGTGCGTCGGACTACTGTGCCAGCGGTCTTGGGTTCGAATCCCGCCGCAAACACCTTAAAGTTTTTCACAGTGCCCACCTCTTTCGAATGTCTGACAAGCATCAAAGAGTATCATTTGTCACGATTGAGCTTCTCAACTCGCCGTTCGGAGTCGGCAAAAAACTGTAGGTCCCTTCCGTTCGTGCAAAAATATAACACGCACACACAAATGGTTGCGAGAAGCAGGCCCAGGTTCAC
This sequence comes from Brachyopa scutellaris, assembly GCA_949775065.1. Taxonomy (NCBI): domain Eukaryota; kingdom Metazoa; phylum Arthropoda; class Insecta; order Diptera; family Syrphidae; genus Brachyopa; species Brachyopa scutellaris. Next base: position 7,450,807 of record OX459116.1, read on the forward strand.
CTCGAGCTGTAGCGCCAACTAAGTAAGTAAATTTCACCTTTAAAAATTAAAAAAACGAAGCGCAAATTCTCAACTATCAATTAAGTAAAGCGAAAACAAGTACCAACTTTACCGCACCATATCTCAGTGACTAGACCAAGTAAGAACTTAATACTTACGTATGACAAGTGCAATACAGTTAGCATTAATTTCGCATTTTCTTTTTTTTTGGAATTCGTAAAACTGAAAAACGGTATTTTTAGCACTGCTTTGTATGAAAAGGTCCCAGTGTGCGTTGGATCGTGTGTGGGCAAATAGATATACGGTCGGCAGGCCGATCTGACCGTGTATGCCCTACTTTAGGCAAGGGCTGTAAATTTACAGTTTCTTGTCTCCATGATGCTTTAATTTATTGCTCCTGTTTCTTAATTTTTATAATCCATTGAGTCATATGGCATGTAATCGCCAGATTTTTTCCTGCGCAAGTAATTGTGTAACAGCATTTTAGCATGATTTTTTTTAACTTTTGTTGGTAAAATAAGAGACGGTCTGTCAAAAGCGCCAAACCTTGAAGCCAGGGGCCAAATTACCGCATCCGTTAACGAGTATCTCATTATCGAAATGTGACGATTTGGCATTACCGCTCTCGATATCGAGCACTTGGTATCGAAATTTGAGATGCCAGCACACGTTAACGAGTGTCAATTTATTCGAAAGCAATCTGGCTGTCGAGTGCGAACAAAAAAAAACTATGGGAGTATTTTAGAATTGATTTTTTGTGGTTTTTGGAATAAAGTAATATGTAATTATTTAACTAGGGCCAATCTCAACAAAATCAACACAATTCAAAAAAAAAATTGTCTGGCTGAATTTATGGCAAAACATCCAGATTTGGCCAAGAATATTTTGACTAATTGCCGAAAAGGCAAAACAGCGTCGGTCAGACTGTGGCAGCAGCTGACGGGAATGCTGAATGCAGATAAGGATGAAAAGGGTTGGAGAAAGGAAATCGTTTTGAATTACACATTTATTTGTATAAACTAATAAATTCTTTTTTGGTAGACATTCGCTGATCAGAAATATATCGTCAAAAACAAATTGTCCCTCAGCAAACAGTCTAGGATGAAAACCGGCGGTGGCCCCTTTGATAAATCTATGGGAAAATATAAATAGGCGTGTTTTTTTTCAAATCTATATAGGCTTAGCGGAAAATGAGAAAAAAAAACGCTGAACAGTGACTTGGCAGGACTATGCTAATTGACGTTTGACAGTTTCACAATTCATTGAAAGTAAGGCCGGTAGTTATCAAGCGCTCAATAATAAGTTGGTGGATACAATTTTTTTTTCGTCAAATTAAAATTAATTAAATAGTAAAATAAGGAACATATTCGCTTAATTCATTATAATTTTCTTTTCCTTTTCGGATAAATTTGTATTTCTTTCTTTTCTACCGATTTTAAAATGAACAGAAATAATTTAAATTTGAAATGACAGCAGAGTTCGGTTGATAGCTACCGACCTTCATATTTCTCCCTCACTTTCATGTCATATTTGACATTTCGATAAAAATTTCGATAACTATCGACGAAAACAGTTTGGTAGCACATATTTCTATCCAGGCTAAGCACCTAAGACTAATTATCCAGGTTTCGTAAGCCTATATAGGCTTAGTTGTTAGTGTAATTAACATGGAAAACATTTTCTAAGCCTAAATAGTTTTGAAAAAAAACGCGCCTAATATTGGGTTTTATTTCCATACATAATTGGAATTAAGACCCACAGCTTTTGTTGCCACTTCAAAAGAGAAATAAGGCCCGCGGGTTTCATTTACTTTTTTTTTTGGGAAATAAGACCCGCGGGCCTTAATTTCGCGGGGGTTATTGCACTGCACCGTTATTTACGTTTTAATTACTGTTTTTTTTATACTTACACAAAGATAGCGGATTGCTTCTATACCTTAAGCGCCGCCGTACAATGCGTTCCAGATCATTATCATCGGAATCAGAAGATATATAGTAAAAAAAATCAATTTTTTCCTTTCAAATATTTTCTTGGATTTCACTAAAATAATATTTTTCTATATTTTAATCAACCGGAGAAACGTCACTTTATTAGTTGTAGTCGAATTTTTCTAGTACAATTTTATTTTTATTCGATACGTTAGCTATCGAGTGCCGTCATCCCAATGAGGTTACTCGATCATTCCATAACGAGTCCTACTCACTCACTCGTTAACGGATGTGGTAATTTGGCCCCAGTATTCCGAATTACATTTTCAACTATTCGACGAAATCTGCTTAAGCGTTGGTTGAAAAATCGTTTTTCTGCTGTTAAATTTCCTCCAGTGTATGGTTTCAACAAATTTTCTGACATTGAAAATGCATCATCGGCAACGATAACATAAGGAAGTTATTTTCGTAATTATGTAAGGCTTCTTTATCCGGAATAAGAAGGCGATTTTAAGCTAACATTTTCCAAATTGTGAACACCCCCCCATCGGAAACTCGGCCGTTGATCACATCAGACATTATAATAATAATTTTTAATAATTTAATAATTAATTTAATATTTTTTTTTTGTTTAGGAAACTCGAAAAACTTCAAGCACTCAATAATGATTTTACACACCTAGATCAAAAAAAAGGAATATACAAGCGAATCAAAATCAATTTCTTCAACTGACTTGCGACCGGCTCCGCGCACCTCATGATGACTTTAATCAACTAGGAACAACTTGGGCAAATGATTTGAAAAAAAATGGATCTCGGGCAGCAAGTTTTCGCAAAAAAGCTTTCCAACGATATATTGATTTATTGTTTGAAGGGCAAATGGGTGTATTGCATAGGAACTCAGTACAAACTAATGAACCCTTACAGGAAACAATATCTCCTTATTAAGGCTCAGACCCATAGAACCCGTCAGCCTCGTTCCGTTGTACTTTGAAGTTGAAGTTAAAGTATTGTATATTGCTGTAAAACGATTTTTTTCTTAGAATAAACCCAAGAATCAGTTGCCAAAGTCTTGACATTTAACTTGGAAACACCCTGTATAACATTGATATACTAAAATACTCGAAAACATGCCCTTTACAACATACCAAAATTTCATCAAAATTGAGGCGGTGTCCACTTTGTAAACAGTTATCTTTTTTTAGTTCAACAAATTGTGTTGTTTTCAAATCAGCAGATGGTAGCCCTATTGGTATTGCTCTCCGATTTGCGGTGATTTTTCATGCATACTATGGTAACCCAGTGAGAGCTTAAAAGAGGGACAGATTTATGAAAGCTGTTGCAACCAGAATGAGAGGCAAACGTCCAATCTTCTCTGTACTTGTATTGTATTTTTGTGGAACAGAGTATAGTTAGATCCACGTTAACGTGTCCACTGTATCACTGAATCCGTCGGATGAACTGTCCCACCGACACGTCGGTTTATTCTTTCGAACACAGCTGTTTTGCATTGTTGCCACGAATTTTTTTTTTATTTCTAAAATAATAGGTTAAATTAACCAAAATTGATACTGTGGCTCTATTGTTTGATCAAAATGAGAAAATTTCTGCAAGCAGAAGTACTCGTGTGAATTTAAGATCACAGAGGATGAACTGAATTTCGAGCCGAACAAACAGAAATGAGAACAACACATACGAGAATAAATCATGAGAACTTTGTATTCCAACATCCAACTTATTTGTTTTTTTATTTTATAAAAAAAAATCTACAAATAAATAAATAAAAATAACCCCCCTGTTCTGCATTCCACTTTTAGTGAATTCAACCACCAAAAGTGGAATTGGGTGTTCTGCATTCCGAACGAAACTATGAATTGTGGATTGTATGTTCGAAAGTGAATATTTTGGTGTTCTGCATTCCACTCAAGATGACAGCTGTAAATTCGTGTTCTGCATTCCGAAAATCCTGTGATTTTAGTGAATTGAATTCACTTGAGATTCTTGACGTGAATTGAATTCACATGCCGTTGTAAAGTGAATTAACTAATTAATTTGTTGATCAGAATCATTTTGAAAAATATGAGTAGAATAATAAGACTTTCCATTAGTGTATTAAAATAATTCCTTTGTTTAATATAGTACAACACAAAAATTAGAGGCAAGAGAGTATTCTCTTGAATTAAATGAAAGAAAATCAAGATTTTCCAAGATCAAGATTTCTCTGACTCCACTTCTTGCAGGATATCAACAAATATTTTCTTATCATTAAATAAATTATTTTTCTTCAGTTGTCTAACTTCTGCTTACAATGCTTCGGGAAGATCCAAAATGTTACGATTTATCTCGGAAAATCTTCCTGCGAACTCTCTCCATTCGGTTTTCTTCGCGGTTTTCACTAATCATTTTGTTTTCCATTTTTTTAATTCAATATATTTTTTATTAAATGTTTAATTCACTTGCACAAAGCAAAAACCAAGAACTGAAAATCTCCAATGATTTTGAAATGATTTGACAGCAGTGTTTGAGATTTCAAACAAATGAATTCGAAATGGATTCCAAAAATTCGAAATCACTCGGAATGCAGAACACTGAATTCCATTCCAAGTGAATTTCAATTTCGGTTTCAATCCACTTTCACTCGAAATGCAGAACAGGGGGGTAACACTTCATTTGTTTTAAAATATTTTACAATAATAAAAAAAAAATATGAATAAAAATATAAGGAAAATGGATAAAATATGGAATAATATAGTACAGGTGTTAAAAAAAGACTGAGTGATTTCAGTGTTAAAAAAAAGAAAAGTTTAAATTCTGTAAATACCGCTTTTATGTGCAGGCACAGGCGGTATACGGCTGCCGCGTCTCTACCGGTACCGCTACCGCATACCGCTTATATATACGGCTGCCGCGTCTCAACCGGTACCGCTACCGCATACCGCTCCTGTGTGTGAGCTCCTCAAGTTTGCCAAATAAAAAGTGCAGAAAAAAACAAACAAAATGCGAGTTGTTGATATGCGAAATAATAAAATGCGAGAAAAAAACCGCGAGTTATACCCATTTAGGTGGGTTACTCTTCAGCCCAGATACAATTTCGCTCATTGACGTAGCCATTAAGCCAGAAATGGCCTCATCGCTGAACAAAATTTTGGTCGAACACACAAGCTCTTCAAAAGTCCAAAAACAGAAACGGTGACGGTACGTGAAAAACGCCAAGTTGTTGCATGCGACAAGTCAAGTTGCTGAGAACGGTGCCGAATCGTTCAGCTGGATGTGGTCTATTTGGTCGCGTATTATCCGATAATGAAAGTTACGTTTCAAATTTTTCAATGGTATAGCGAATCGTGCGTCCGGTAGGCCAATTATGTGGATTATGTTGCTCTAAGCGCATTCCTCTTAAAACACTGATTTTGGCTATGCAGCTGGATTATTTGTACACGCTGTGCGTTATATACTCGAACATTAGACTTAGACTGGGCCACATAAATATCACGTACAAATATCTATTCAACAAGGAATCACCTGTATCATATCATCTTTGCGAAGAAGAACCCACGCTTACCATGTGATTTATTTACACTTTAATAATAAATCATAATTATACAATGATTTGCTAAAAACGGTAATTTTTTATATTCGAACGACATCCATTAGAAAGGTGCATATTAAGGGATATTTTTCTATACTAAGAAAATAAGGTAAAGATGCACGTCTAGTCTTTAACAAACTCTGTGAGCGTGATAAATGCGGTCATTAAATATAAAAAAAAATACTTATACAAATTTCTCAAACATTAAAATATACATTATTTAAAACAACATACATTTTTTGCTTACTTGACTATATATTAACAGTTTTATGGACCCCTTGTCACCTCCCCCCCTTATTATTTCTGTATTTTAATTATAATTTATATTTTTCTTCTTGTTACGCTTCCGCTTGCGATCACCACCATGCATACCACGTTTCTTAGCAATGCAGACACGACAATACCAGTCCTCATTGTCATTTGGTGCAACAAATATTCCAACGCATACCCTGTGAAAGAAAGAAAAGGAGATTTATATTTTATGCCAAAATTAAACAGTACAGCGTTCAAATTTACATATTGATTTGTATACAGTGGGGTGTTTTTTTTACTATAACCTACATTCTTTTACATTAGATTTAGATTTATGCCCCTATTCCGTAAGACAACTTTTGTTAAGTTGAGTTGAAATTTGAAATTCGGTATTACTGAACACAACTCTGAGAAAAAGAGTTGCCTGTCAACATAAAACCAAGATGGCGAATCCTCTCTAGAGTTGTGTCGGAATTTTTCTGGTATTATGGTAGACAACGCAGTTATGTTTTGGTTGCTAGAGCTGTCAAAAACTAACAACTGGGTTTAAGCAGTTGTTTGAGAGTAAATGTTGAGATACGAAAGATGGAAAATGGACAAAAAGACGTATATCGGACAAATGAAATAATGCAATATTATTAATAACGTCATTAAAAAATGTGTGCAGCTTAAAAGCATATAGTCCACATCAGTTGGAGAAAATAGTTTTACATCTTCAGCACTCGGAACTGGTAGTGGTATTGCAATTGCAATCAAGCGTCCATGCAATTTTAACAAATCTTTGGTTTCGATTTGAACGAAGCACAATGCTTCTGTGATCAGTACAAAAACACTTGTAAATATTTAAAAATAACAGAAGTAATTTACACATTGCAAATGCATATTCTTTACTTAGCATTTTTTCTAGTTGGAATTGGAATATGTCACGGATAGATTTTCATATGCGCACAACAATAACAATATTATCTTCATCATTATTATCATTAAAAAAAACAAATCAAAACTTCTTTTCATTCTGTTTTTATTGAATATTGAGTTTCTGTTGGGAAAATTATTTTCTACTTCGACCACCAGAGGTCAGATTTACGTTAAATAGTCAATTTGTAGTTGTTATTCGCATCTAAATGTATGCAATTTTTTTTACAATCACAACTGAAAAATGTTGTTTTATGTAATATGAAAAATTCGTTGAGTTGCGCAAAAGTGGAGTTGAATGACAGCCAACTCGAATAAATTGAGTTGTGTTATGGAATAGGGGCATTAGATTAGATTGTATTGATAGGTAGCTTTAAGGTGGCACTACAAGACTATGATCTTACACTGAAAGTCATACAGTACTATTACATCTCTTTATTATGTACATATGTACATATATACAAAGATAAAGACAGATTTTAACTTAGAAATGACAAATAATAAAATAAGACCAGCTTATAAAAAATAAACTTAATTCAATTACGAAATACAAAGATATGGCAAAATATGCTCTCCTAGTACCAGGGACGTGGCGTGATGTTCTAAGCAGGGTGTTCTACTTTTTTTTTGTTGAATAATAACGTACATATGTATATACTCAGTTTTCTCCAGGACCACGACGAGGATGTTAAGTAAACAAGGCCAACAAAATAATTTACTAAGAACGGGGCAACCACACAACCAAAATTTTCTTTCATAGTTAGGAATCTAAAAATGTCTAGTAAAAGCTTTACTAGGTAAACCTTACAAATCAAATCCGGAAGAGACGGTGTTGGCCTTCCAAAACTAATTATTTCCAGTCTTTCTTCCGAATTTAATTGAGAAAATGGTTTCTTCAATAAATTTTCAATAGCGCATCGACAGGTCATTTTTCTCTTATACGATTTGGCTTAAAAGAACGACATGCATATCTAACTATTGCCAAAATGCGAATGATCAATGATGATGTAAGAATAAACATGTTTCCGCAACATGTTTTCAATGCAAATATTTGAAAAAAAAAAACACGCCTATTGTTGTGTTGCTTTTTGCTTTCGCTTCAGTCGATTATGTTCTACAAATATAGAGCACATCGAAATCGAACAAATAACTAATATCAGGAGAAGAGAATCGAACAAAATTCAACCAAACAAACGTTAACATGCGAAACAAAACAGAATATGAGAAGCAACATAATACCCACAGCTAACATCTTCCTCGCTAAAGAAAAGGGTTGTATCGAGCCTCAGTGCGCAGTTTGCTGGAGAACTCAAGTTGATGCGGAATAAAACAGAATATGAGAAGCAATATAATACCCACAACTAACATCTTCATCGCTAAAGAAAATGTGTTGTATCGAGCCCGGGTGCGCAGTTTGCTGGAGAACCCAAATTCATGTTATTGTACAGGCGATTGTTGGGACTTTGAATGTGGTAGAACGTTTTTTTTATATGGATATTTCCTTTGGGTTGGTGCGCTAGTAAGTGGAGAACAACCGGGCGAGTCGACGTCGAACTGAATTTAATAAAGAGTTGGTTTGGATAGGTTGCTGGATAGAGGTTTGAAAGTATGTATGTATGACGGCGCGCACCGTTCAATTTACTTACGAAAAGAGGAAAACATTTTGTTCAACGTCAATTTGTGTTGAATGGTTTATATACATTTTGGTATTGCGATTTTGACTGCGGTGTTTGATTTGGTTGATTTGGCTATGGAAGGTGCGGCATAACAGAGTGAACAAAAGTGGATGTTTAAGCATTATTTTTAATTAAGTATTTTTGAATTGTAACTCAATTAGATATTGTTAGCGCATGTATATAAACAAATAAATTTTTCATAAAGGATGGATTTCGTTGGGGTGTGCGGAGAACACCTGCGCACCTTAGAGTAAACGTCACTGCCTAGTACATAAGACACATCAAAATGAAACTCATACATACTGATTCAAATATCAATAATAAATATTAATAATAAAAAAAAACTTATATAGTGTTTTCCAATGAGAGGTGTTATTATGAATGGCCCGCTATTTCGGTAGCTGTCACCTTTGAAGCTTTTATTCTTAGACATTTGACAAGTAGAAACTACGCCATTACTAAAAATGGAACGATACACGCTTCAACAACGCATTGAAATTATTAAAATTCACTACAAAAATGGTGAAAATCTTGCAGTCACAGTTCGCAAAACTAAAGCATTTTTTGGTCGTCGTGAAGCACCTTGTGCACTACAGAAATTGGTGGGAAATTCGAGCTGTTGGGACAAGTTAGCGATGTGAAGAATAAAACCCGTGCACGTCGCTCAAGAACAACTGAGAATATTGCTGCTGTAGCCCAAAGTGTTGAAGAAAACCCAGGTTTGTCCATTCCTCGTCGTTCTTTGGTATTGGGCATTCCACAAACGTCATTACACCGTATTTTGCATAAACACTTGGGTCTTAAGGCTTTTAAAGTTCAGTTAACACAAGAACTCAAGCCGGCCGATCATCAACAACGTCGTGTCTTTGCTGATTGGGTCCTTGAAATGCATGAAAATGATCCGGAATTCCATCGAAAAATCATCTTGACTGATGAGGCCCATTTCCACCTCGGTGGCTACGTCAACAGGCAAAATTGTCGCTCGGAAAACCCAAGAGTTATTGTTGAGAAGCCTCTCCATCCGCAACGTGTGACTGTTTGGTGCGGTTTATGGCCCGGCGGGGTCATTGGACCTTACTTTTTCGAAAATGTGGTTGGATCAATAGTTACGGTGAATGGATTGCGCTTTTTTATGGTCGGAGTTGGATGGTATTGATCTGGACAACGTTTACTTTCAACAAGACGGCGCTACGTGCCACACAAGCAACGAAACCATTGATCTTTTACGGGAAAAGTTTTCGGACCGTGTTATCTCTCGAAGAGGTGATCACAATTGGCCACCGAGATCTTGTGATTTAACACCTTGCGATTTCTTCCTTTGGGGCTACGTGAAAGATAAGGTCTACGCCAACAGCCCAGCGTCGATGCAAGACCTCAACGATAAAATTCGTGAAGCTATCGAGGACATAGGGCAGCCACTTTGCGATTTGGTTATGGAAAATTTCATGAAAAGGATATGGTCCTGTATGCGTGCTCGAGGTGGCCATTTGGCTGATGTTGTTTTTCATTATTAACGGCATACCTTCCTCTTTATTATGAAATAAACATCCGATCATTTATCTCAAAAAATGGAATTTTTCTTTGAATACCAAAATAACACCTCTTATTGGAAAACCCTTTATTAAAATTTTGTAGGATAGCCTTTCGATTTTTTTATAGCTTTTAAACGATTTGGCATAGATGTTACCATTTTTTTACGAAAATCTTGAGAGATATCTACCCATTCCCATTGCAAGGCATTTAATAATTTCGGTTGGATATTGTTTGATTTCTTATTCCAATTTCCAGCTGGATCCATAAATTTTCAATAATATATAAGTCCCGAGATTGTGGCGGTGTTCCGAGCACTTTTGAACAGTTAAACAGTAACCGCGTCCACGCTTTATGAGCTTTATACTATGGATCATGATCCTGGTAGTACTTCAAATTTGAAAGAATCCCAAGCTATTCGGCACGAGATCTTGAATTTTGTTTTAAAATGTCTAGGTAAACGGTTTGGTTTTTTAATGAAAAAATCAATATATTGTTAGGAAGGTGTGATGCTGACAAAGGAAAAATTTTCATACAACAAACGAAATTGTTGACATAGAAAATTTTGCGGATGTTCACACAGAAAACGTACGATGAAATTCCTCAGTGAGGTATCGTATCACATTACGCAGACGACGAAAAACAACCAACGCACGTGGAGTATACAAAAAAAAATAAAGAATTTAACATTAACGCATAGGTCAGTTAAAGTAGTTGATATGTATGAGTGCATAAGAAATTTTTGAGGAGTTTAATTTGAAAAGCGAGAACAATAAAATTTCATTTATTATTTAACTTAGTTCGATTCGACAGTTCAATTTGTTTCGGTTTCTTTAATACTTAAAAGAAAGACTGGATGCGAATTCCCAGCTAAAAAACAATCCAGCCCGCGTGTGATTCTATTCTCTTTATTAACTTTTATTTGTGAAGCGCTTCAGGCGTAACACAAAAGTTGGTGGCAACGGTGGGATACCGAGTTATCTCTATAAAAACCGGCCAAGTGCGAGACAGACTCGCGCTCAAAGGGTTCCGTAGTTTTAAGACTAGTTACATACATATATTTTGCTTAAATAACTGTATCGTTTCGTTAACACAAAAAACGAAAACGACCCACCTCTATATTCACTTTACAAACTTATAATCAGTAATATTATTCACTATGAGAAATTGGTAACATTAAGAATGCGGCTGAGTGTGTAGCTGAGTTCAGGGGTCTCAGGTTCTTTTCCTGGCAAAATCCGTATTTTTATTAACTTTTTTTTAATATTTTTTGTATGGCAGCCCAATTTTGGATAGCCTTTAATTTTTCCAAAATTATTGTTAATCGAATAGTGATAATTTCAGTGAAATGGGTCCAGTAGTTTACGAGTTAATCGTAAACGTTAATCGTTAAAATTGAATTTTTCGACGTGAATTTCTCAAAAACTATACAACTTACGAGACTCGTTATATTTTTCTTCAAAAATATGGTTAATCACCTACGAACTATGATTTTTTCATATTTTTGACTTAAGTAGTTTCCGAGAAAAAGTTCTGGTGCTTTTTGTATGATATTTTTCACATATTTTTGACAATAACTCCCAAAGTTTCTAACAGGAAAAAACTGAGCAAAATATTTTTGGAATCTTCGTTTGGAGCCCTTTCAAATGATATCCCACATGATATATTTTTCAGAAATTTATTTTTTTTGGCTCACATTTTAACTCCGAAACGGCTCGACCGATTTTTACGAAATTTTTTCTATACATATATTTGGTAGGCTTGAGTATTCTTTGTTAAGTATATTTCATCCCGCTAGGAGGCGCTGGAGTCAAGTTATTAAAAACTTCTACATTTATGGACCGAACATGCTCATATTCTAATATATAAAAATCTGCTCCTCGACCGATTTTTACGGTACAGTGCCGTCACCCGATAGGTGACGCTGGAGTAAAGTTATTAGATCTATATATATATATATATATATATATATATATATATAAATGAATGCATGGATGCATGTATATTCGTCTTTTATATACTCAGAAACTAAGCAACCGATTTTGGTACAATTTTCAGAGTACGTTTTTCTTAATGTAGAATACAACATAGCATCAGCGCGGTTACATAGCATTACGCGGTTTATGGACCTGTCATACAAAATTTCGTAATTTCAGGCGAAATGTGAATATGAAACATTTTGGTCAATTAATATAGACAGACAGACGGACAGACAGACAGACAGACAGACAGACAGACAGACAGACAGCCATAAAGATAGATAGATAGATGGACAGGCAAACAGATAGACAGACAGACAGAGCGTCCGATACTTCGAACTAAATGACAATGTACATATGTATTGTAAGTTACACTATATTTCTTCGACTCGGGCGAAGCCGGACGGGACAGCTAGTAATATTATAGTTTTGCATTAGAATGCGATGAATTGGCTGACGATACCGCTGCCATTGTCTTTTTAATGCATTTCTAATGCGTATGTATTCAAGAATCTGATCCGGAATTTTCATACAGAAATTTTTCTTTAAGACCTTTGGTACGCATGACTCTACTGAATTTAGAATGCTCTCTGAGAAGCTTTGAACGTTATGATCTATTTCGTCTTTAGATGACACACTTTTTCGAGGTCCGTTGATATGCTTCTTAACTTTTGTTTCATATCTGACCGATAAGATACCCAATTTGCGTTCTTATAATCGTTTAAATATTGCTCTCTTTTTTCACAAGACCTAAAAAGCTTACACAGGACAGGACTGATTGTGACAACTGATTGTGATACTGAGAAAGGCGTATTTGTAACAAAAATATCTAGGACGGACGGATAACCACGTGAACTAGGCGGAATGTATGAAGGAATTAAAGGAAACAATACAGAAAACGGAAACAGACTTGAAAGTAAGGATATCTTCTATATAATTAAAGCAAGGATATCTTCTATATAATTAAATCGCTAGCGCAAGAGCTTGTGATTCGTCCTGAGAGTTTATTTCTGCACTGATTTCAATGATTCTAACACTGATCGAAAGCTTATAAACTAAGCTTTGTTCATCATTATAAAGAATTTTGAAAATTTGATGGCGCAACAATTATATGGAGCTTGGGCCAACAGGGTACATCAATGAAATTGGTATCAAAATAGAGCTGAGCTAAAACTGTAAAATTTTATGAAAATCGTATGTGAGGATTTTGAGATTTTTGTGTGTGGAGCTCGTATTGCGGATAGATCTTCTGATGAATTTTGTCCGTTTATATGCGCATAAAATCATAATATCAGAAGAACCGTAAGTCGCAAATACATGAATTGAGTATCAAAAAAAAGGTGATTCTACTATTTTTCTTATGACCTTAAAATAATGGGTCTAAGATTTCGGTTTTAAAATAATCAATTAACCTTTTAAGACTTTTAAAGTAAAGTATTTTTTTTTTAAATCACTACTTTCTGAAAAATCTTTAGCGACAATATACCTTTATTAACAGTTATGTAAAAGAGCATTTTTCGAACTTTAGTTTGATGTATAATAATGTAAGATTCAGCCATTATTAACTAAGAAAAACACTTTCAAAATCCCCCCTGGATAAATCCTAAATCCTATTGAGAACCTCTGAGCTGATGTGAATAGAGGTTTAGGGCCAAAAAAGTCGACAAACTCCGCGGAACTTTTTAGAAATATTGAGAAAGTATGGAAGAGTATCCTTCTTTAAAGATGTCAGACTTGGTAGCTAGCTTACCGAAACCTACCCCACCAAGAACTAGCTCTTCTCGTAAAATAAAAAGAAAATATTAAGATACAAATTTTAGTATATTTAATGCGGTTTTATGAGTTTCAATAGAAAGAAACATTTTTGTTTCTAATTATATTTTTTTATATAATTACTAGCTGACCCGACGGACTTCGTCCCGTCCAATATTTGGTGAAAATAGAATAAAATCAAGTACTAATTTTAAAAATTCTAAGCGTTTTATTAAAATCTAAAAAAAAGAATAGATCGATGATGAATTGATGAATGATATTCAATTTAAGGCTGCATGATATACAACATTTTTTTGTTTTCTGATCCGGAGTGTATATAAAGAGTGAGGATGGTTTCCCAACGCGGGAACATGCCACGTATAGCTGGCCGTGTGAAAAGCATGACATTTCTAGATTTATGCCGCGATTGCCCTTGTTTTTGGTCATCGCAAGCGCGTGTTTCATTGGGAACTGAATGCATTTGAACTGGAACGGCAAATCGCTTGAAGTCAAGGGAATTCGCGGAATTAGGCATTCTTCTCCCTTGAACGGCCCTTTCAAAATCATTGCCACTATGACATTGTTCAGTAGCTTCATTACAATCAGACGGGGCATGAAGATTTCGTAGCATAATGATGACAGATCCAACTTTAAGACGCAAATGATGAGGCGGCATGCCAGGCAAATCCAAAGAGTTCAGTAATTCCACTGGATAATTGACGACTTCGTCTTCGATCGATCGATTTGTATGAACGCAATTCTCCCAAAATTTGATTCTGAATCGTCCAATTCAAGTCATTGACATTAATATTTTCGCTGCTAGAGTTGCGCGTGCGCTCAACCAATCGTAGTTACGATAATTTTGACCAATATTCGGATACACATAAGTGATGAGTTCATCTTTCGTTGAAGGGAATTGGCAAATGGTAGGTGGAATCGACATCAAACCACTAGAAGTATCTACCGGAATTTGTCCATTTCCGATTCTCAGCAGTTCTTTGGAGAAAACTTCTGCGGTTATATCCTGTTGCAGGAACACTCGCATATTAATACTCATTGAAATGGTTTGAACGTATCGCCACATATACGATGACTTGAGACAGGCGTTTAATTCATCCGCCGCTGTTGATTTCGGAATCACGGGAAGTGTTTGTTCTTCCACCTTCCAACAGTGTTGCAGCAATTTCTGTAGCTGCGAGAGCTAACGCAATTCCACTTTGAGCACGTATTGCTGCTAATATCATCGACAACCTTAATCAGTTGATCATACTCTTTTGCTGTTCATGCAACATTGGAATATTTCTTTGTACTTGTTGTTGCAAAGTTGTCGTGTCGAAGGCACGCTCGCGTTTTCATATACGATTCAATACATCTATAGTTTGACGATTTGACGATGTCATATGAATTTCAGTCAATAGTCTGCCAATCACAAGCAAACACAAATCTTCAATCAGCACTAACGCTTCATTGTAGATGTCAAAAAGAATACAAAAGAATACCTTTCCAACAAAAAAAGAATCATAAAATTCGGTGTTGCCAAACTCGAGATATATATTTGTTTGTCTGTTTGTCTATTTGTCTATCTATCTATCTGTCTGTCTATCTGTATATCTGTCTATCTGTCTGTCTGTCTATCTATCTATCTGCCTATCGGTCTGTGTATCAGTCTATCTGTCTGTCCGTCTATCTATCTGTCTATCTGTCTCTACCTATCAGTCTGTCTGTATATCTGTCTATCTATCTGTCTGCCTGTCTATCTGTCTGTCTGTCCGGCTGTTTGTCTGTCTGTCTATCCATCTATCTGTCTGTTTGTCTGCCTGTCTACATATCTGTCTGTCTATCTGTCAACTTTTTTTATGACTTTTATTTCAATACATAAAAAAAATAAAAATTCAAAATTCCCATAGAAAACCCAAATTTCAATTTATTCGATTTTTCCGCTTTTCCTTTTGGGTTTTCCAAATTTTCTTTATTCCTAAGCCTTCGCGTAGCAATTACGAACAAATTATTTTATTCAGTTTGGTTTTTACTATTACAATTCATTAAATAAATGAATACCTATATTTTAAATACATATAGGTAGGTATAAAGGTAATTTTTACAAAACTAAACTAACAGATTTTCAAATCTTCTTAAAATACATAATATTATATCAAGAGGTAGTTAGTTCATTAAACAATTTTAATCCAAGGTATGAGATCATGTATTGGGTGCTTGAGTCTCAATAAAAGTTGGAACCAGATCTTAATTCATAAGGCTGACAGTCCCTTGTGTATCGCAGACTTGTTGTTAAATATTCAGGAGTCATACCATGCTTCATTTTAAACACGAGCACTAAAATATCAAAGATCCGCTGATTAATGTTCATTCACTTCAGGCATGATATTATTTTTATTTTTTTATTTTATTATTTTTTATTCTATACAATGAATTCAAATAACATGTATGAGTTAAATAATTTAAAATTAACGTTTCAATTTAAGTACAACAACTTGTAAGAAGAACTTCATACTTGACACATTGCGGAACATTAAAGATGCATAATTGAGTTACCAGAACTAGTGGCGGATGTATCGAGTGAAAGAATGACAAGAACGGGTGGTTTAGTGAATTATAATCTACACTTCTATTATAAAGAGGAAAAGATTGTATGTAAAGGGTAATCTCTGGAACTACTGAATCGATTTGAAAAATGCTTGATTAATAGAAAGCTACACTATCCCGAAGGGCTATAGGCTTATACTTATTTATCTATCCTTTTTTATGGAGTTTGACCTAAACATTCACTCGAATTATACGAATTATTGCAAATAAGAAAATTTTTTGCATGAAGTCAATTTACTTACGCAAATTTTAAGCCTTTCCATTTCAACATCATTCGGCGTCACTCACACGCTCTCTCGCTCCCATTCTAATTTTTACTTGGTATGATCAACATTTTATTGGCTCTTTTTCACTTTTTTACTGCCTTCATACACTTAAAATGATTTGCATAGCGCGAGTCAATGAGAACATTAAGAAGGAAGAAAGAGGAGATACCAAATCGCATTCGCATTGGCCATGAATGCTTGTACAATTTAATTTTTTCAAAGTATTTGTATTTAGCGGTAAGAACTAATCTTTATATTTCACTTTACGTCCAATATTGGGCTTGAGGTGTGATGACCATTCCTTGCAATGCAACTGGCTATCTAGAAGGTGCAGCGATTTTTTTTGGGAGCACCCGACCATATATGTATGTATCTCGAGCTTGAGGCGAGTATATATTGTAGAGGTGTTTCCATCAAAACAGAAGACACACATTTTAAAAAGGAATTATAATAATAACATAAGAAGTAACTTTAAACAAAAAAAAATAAAAAATAAAAAATAATTTTTAAAAACAAGAACTAAAAAGTAAAAAATGATTTCATTCCCGAGTGACCGCTCGGGTTTTTTTTTTGTGCCTTATGTGTTTTCCTCTATTTATACATATGTAACCTATATGTAGCTCCGTCATGATAACAGATAGACCAGCAATGTTTTTGAGGAGCGAGCTGACAGAAAGGTATATCCTCTGTCTCACGGTAGAATTTATTTAAATAACGGTGACGTATTCTGCTCATTCCTCGTCCTCGGTGCACATCGTACATGTGTTGTCTTGTGCCTGAGCGCCCCCAGCTCTAATTAATAGTCACATATTGGGCACTCGGAAAAAAAAATATTTTTTACTTTTTAGTTCATTAAAGCTTGTTTTTAAAAATTTTTGAAACGTAAATTTCAGTTGATGTGCGAAATTTAGTCATAAAATATAGAAAATATAACAAATCATTCGGTGAAATATCAAAACTGTTAAATTTGAGTAAGGCAACAGTCCAAACTATATTCAACAACTTCAAAAACAATGGTACCGTTGAAAATAAACCGCGCAGTGGTCGTCCAAAGAAATTAAGTCGGAGGGATATCAGTTTCATCATAAAAGAAGTAGACAAAAATCCGAAAGTGAATGCCACAGCGTTGTCCGAAGAGCTAGCAATAAGATCAGATACAGTTGTGCATCCACGAACAATTCAAAAAACATTGAATAATAATGGTTTCCACAGCAGAACTCCACGCAAAAAACCCCTAATAAGTGAAAAAAACCGAAAACTTCGCTTGGAGTTGGCTTGGCGTGCCGTCGCTGCTTCTGGAGTAGGAAATCTGGTATTCATTGAGGGTAATATGGATCGTTATCAGTATAAAGCTATTTTGGAACAAAATTTGAAAGCATCCGTCGACAAATTAAATCTTGGTGAGAGCTGGATCTTCCAACAAGATAACGATCCAAAACATACCGCTCATATCGTCAAAGATTGGCTACTTTATTATGCCCCACGACAATTGTACACACCAACACCACCTCAAAGCCCGGACTTAAATGTCATTGAACACGTGTGGGAGATTCTGGAACGTTAAATCAGAAAGTATGCTGTCACTAGTGCTTCAATGCTGAGAGAGAAGCTAAAAGAAGAATGGGAAGGTATAACGTCCACCGAATTGAAAAAATTTCATTGCTCGCAATGCGGCCTAATTATATGTTCAGTACTTATGTACTTTTCGAAGTAATTCCAGGGGTAAGGCCTAGCATATCGCTGACTGGGAAGCAGGTAGTTGTATAAAAATTAGTGTTGAAACAAATAGTATACCGAATATTCGGCCATGAGCGTGGCCAAATAGGCGAATATTCGACCAAACTATTCGGCCACATTAAAAAGCCCTGAAAAAATACGAACATACAGTGGCTCACAGTGAAAATGGCCCACCTCAAACTAAATACATTTTCTGAGAAAAATTCTAGGAAATTCATCGAAATTAATAGCGAGAATGGTCGACTTTAATTGACTGCTATATTCTTGTTTCAAAAGCAATGAAAAATTTAAACATTTAATAATAAAAAACGAAATAAGAGGAATAAGAGAACGAAATTCATCTCACAGTGAAAATGGCCCAGATAGCAAAAGCTTCTCAAATAACTGTTTTTTTTTTTAAACTTTTATAACTGTAATTTTTTTTATCTCCGTATTACTATTTCACATTAGAACGTAAGTGCAGAAGTCGTTGACGCCCATGTAATTTATTCGTTTAGTTAACTTTTGCAAAGTGCGACCTCATAGAGTGACACAAATCCAATAGAGCTACGAAAATGAATTATTAAGCATTTTATGATTGAAAAAAGCCAGAGAGAAATCTCTAAAATTGTAAAAATATCTCGAGAAACGATAAAAAATATTAGTAGAATGTCCAGGAACGATAATAGAGTTATAAACAAGCCAAAATCAGCCCCAAGAAGATGTTTTCTAATCATGATGAACGGTGGATTGTCAACTAATCCGAAGAAAATCCAATGCTGAGCGCACCAAAACTAAGAGATATGGTGGAAAAGCATTTAAAGATTAATTGCAATGCTGAAACTGTTCGGACATATCTAGGTAGATCTGGATCAAATAGTAGAATTGCAAGGAAGAAGCCATTCATTAGCCAGACGAACAAAGGGGTTCAATTGGAGTTCGCTCAGAACCACATTATGAACGACTTTTTGTTTTGGAAAAGCGTTTTAACTACGGATGAGAGCAAACATAACCATTTTGGATCAGATGGAAGGGTAAACGTTTGAAGAAAGCCGAATAAAGAGATGAATCCCAAGCATATGCGTCGCAGAGTTAAGTCGACAGTGGTCATCCTATGGTCTGGGGTGGAGGATCAGCATCTTGGGCTGGTAGCTTACATTTTATTGAAGGGAATATGGATAATATTAAGATATTTGCAGAACAATTTAAATCAATATCCTGAAAATTAAAGATACATAGATTGATGGAATTAAAGATACTTTTCAGCTCAATCAAGACAATGATCCGAAGCACCCGTCTTGAAGTATTAGGGACTAGATGTCGTACCATTGTCTAAGAGTGATCAAAACTCCACCGCAATCACCGTATTTTATTATAATTGAACATTTATGGCAAAAAATTGGAAATTGAAATCCGAAAACATGAAATTTCCAATGAAACTTACATAAAGAAAGTGTTATTGGAGGAATGGTAAAAATTAGTCCCGACTATACCAACAAACTTGTAGAACTAGTTCCAAATCGACTTAAATCAGTTAAAAAACAAATAGTTTGCCCAAAACAGTACTAAATATTGAAATATTTAGGTTTTTTTTGACAAGTATTAGAACTTAAACATTGCTGGGCCATTTTCACTGTGAGATGAAATTTGATTTCTTATTTGTTTTTTCCTATTATTTTGATATATTTGTAATTGAATGTGTAAATTTTTTGGTGTTTTGAAAGAAGAATATAAGAGTCAATTGAACCTGAACATTTTCAATTTTTATTTTTCTTGAGTTCGTGGAATTTTTCGATGAAGATAAGGTTGGTTCGAGGTGGGCCATTTTCACTGTGAGCCACTGTAGTTTAGGTTCGTATTTTTGGTACTTAACACGATTCTCATCGCTCCATTTGGCTCGCGTTCTTCCACGAAAAATTCATTTTCACTCGGACATCAAGCAGAGTTAACAAGTCCAGAACGAACGTGAAGAGCGACTTTGTTAGATCCCAGGTTTAAGACGAGTTTCTTCATCACTCAACTGCAAAAATAAAGAGTCCGGAAGTACCTCCTGCTTGAAGCTTTAGTTTCAGAAAATGACACCAGCAGCGATTAAAGCACAAGTTCTTCTCCATTGCAGGCTAAACGTAAGGGAACCGACAAACCTGGGCAAAGCATCCATACATCTTTCTGTGAGTGTAATGACGAAGTAGTTACTGAGAACCTTACTTATGATGACAACGGAAATAGCATCGAAACACCTTCGACGTCAAAAAACCCCATATGAAGTGACCTTGATAAATACTTGGCCATAAAAACTGATAGTCCCTTTGTCTGGTAGTCTGCACATAAAGCTGAATTTTCCCAATGTTTTGTCAAACTCGCTGCTAAGTATTTATCTGCTCCTGAGAGCAGTGTCTGCTCGGAGAGGCTTTTTAGTGAAGCAGGACTTGTCTATGAAGAAAAAAGAAACCGACTTCTTCCTAAAAATGCAGAAAAGTTGATATTTCTGCACCACAACTTACCTCTTATAAACTTTTATTATGATTAGTATTTTTGTACTAAACAAAACATGTTACTGAATTTTAATTTTCAATGTTTTATTTTATATCTTTTTATTATTATTAGCTTAAAAGAAGAAAATACCTCATTTGTTTTTGCTCTAAAAATAAAGAAATTATTAAAAGTTACTTTGCAATATTCATTGCTATTTTCTACTCCTATTTTTAGTTATTCGGTATTTGGCCGAATAGTAACTCAATATTCAGTATACCGAATGGGAACCGAGTATTCGTTTCAACACTAATAAAAATCTCTGCGAACTGCGACTGAACACAGAAAAAAGCAATACTACATATATTTACAGGTATATACGAGTATGTGTGTAAGTGTGAGTTTTCGTTTCTATGGAAACCGAGATTTTTACTTCGATTCTTCTTTGGTTATTTTATTCTTATTCTCACTAGAGGAATTTGAGTGGTTGTTGTCAATGATAGAAAACAGAAAATCATCGGCTGTCTTCTCGTCTGTGGCGCTAGTATCGAATTCCTCAAGTGATACTCTTTTGACATTTCTCTTCAGTAAGGTTTGCCATTTCATGATGGAAAGATATACGAGCTATACGATATACGAGTCGAAATTATTAAAATTTACTACCGAAATTCGGAGTCAGTGAACTCAACGTTGAGAGCGCTACGTCCAATTTATGGTCGTCATAATCATCCTATCAGATCAACAATTGAGCGTCTAGTGGAAAAATTTGAATCCACAGGCACAGTACGAAATGTTCCCGTGCCAGTGCCACAAAGAAGTGCCCGTAGTGTCGAGAATATTGCTGCCGCTGAGGCTTCAGTTGAAGAAAGCCCAAATGTGTCTCTCACACGTCGTTCTCAAGCGTTGGGCATCTCTGTGACGTCGTTGTGGCGAATTTTGCGAAAAGATCTTGGCCTACATCCTTACAAGATTAAATTGACGCAAGAACTGAAGCCGCTTGACCACCAGAAGCGTCGTATGTTCGTGAATTGGGCTGAGCAACAACTTGAAAATGATTCGGATTTTCATCGAAAAATCATCTTCAGCGATGAGGCTCATTTCTGGCTGAATGGCTTCGTCAATAAACAAAATATGCGGTATTGGTCAGGCAGCAATCCACACGTACTCCATGAGTCATCATTGCATCCCGAAAAAATTACGGTTTGGTGTGGTCTATGGGCCGGCGGCGTCATTGGGCCGTACTTCTTCCGTGATGCTCAAGACCGGCACGTTAATGTGAATGGGAATCGCTACCGTTCAATGATAACCGATTGAATGATATGTACTTGGAGGACATGTGGTTCCAACAGGACGGCGCCACAAGCCACACAGCGAATGTCACAATCAATTTATTGGAAACCAAGTTTGGAGAACGTGTTATCTCACGAAATGGTCCAGTCGCTTGGCCGCCTCGGTCGTGCGATTTGACGCCGTTAGAATATTTCCTGTGGGGCTACGTCAAGTCAAGTGGTGGCCATACAAAAGAAATCGAGTTCCATACATAATGGCATCGAACGTACTTTCACAGGAATCAAGAATTTAATTGATATCCAAAACCGTTTTTGTTTTATTTAAAAACTTTTGTAGCGCTCTTATTGAAAAACCCTTTACAATGGTATTATGTATGAACTTGGATGAAGGTTTTTTTTTGTAATCGCGGTGGCCGAGTGTGTAGCGCGTCGGTTTTTCTCCTTTGAGCCACTATTACTGAGTTTGGGGGTCCCAGTCTCGTTTCCTGGCGAAATCCGTACTTTTTTAATTTTTTTATTTGAATTTTATGTGAATTTCTCAAAAACTATACAACTTATGAGATTCCCTATAGTTATTTCTATATATTTAGCTACACATATACAAACTATTATTTTTTCATATTTTTGACTTTAGATGTTTCTTAGATGGGGTGGGGGATATGGTATTTTTGCACACATTTTCAGTAATAACTCCCAAAGTTTCCAACGGAAAAAATTGAAAAAAATATTTTTGGAATCTTTGCTTTGGGCCCTTCGAATGATATTCAACATGAGATATTTTGCAGAATTTTTTTTTCGAGTTCACATTTTGCCCACCCTATATAGTTGTTTCACAATATTTTTGAGTGATTAGTTGTCTCATGTATGTGGACCACCGGAATGGATAAGTGTTCCAAAATTAAAGTTTCTAGCTGGAACGGTTCTTGATGTTTTTATCGTGACAGACATTTTTGGGTTAGAGCGAACCTATAATGGTTCCGTATTACCATATGGGTACGGAACCCTAAAAAACAATAATAAATCATTATCTAAAACCAATAAGCGTGGACTCCACGCACATACTTTTTTTTTAAAAATTGAATGAAGGGCTATGCATCATAAATCTCGTTATATTTCAAGTACTGTGTTACTTACCAATGATACCAAGCATCACACCCATCGCAACCGATCATTGCCGATCCATCATCTACTTTACCGCATGCTGGACATATCCAGACGCGATTGCCTTCAGCATCCTTTGTGGACGTATTCAAATGAGAAAAAGAAAAAAACAAGTTAAACATTTTATTAACACTATGTTAAATAAAGAGAGGACAACGACAGACATTTCTATTCTTTTTATTGGATTTTTTTTTTTTTGCAGAAGAATAAATGCTTATGCAAATACAGTTAAAATGATACTAATTAAATTCCCGATGCTTATCAGCTACATAAACACAACCAAATATTATATCTGTTTCCTTTTTTGTAAAAATTAAAATTTCAAATGAAAAATAAACTTTTAAAAAATCACATGCATGCATACTCACAATATAAGAAGATGGTCGATTCGCTTCCGAGATTATTGGTGAAGCTACTTTGCTCGATGGCAAATGTTGATGCTGTGTTTGCTGCTGACTATGTTGAATGCTTTCGCTTTGTACAGAAGCGGCTACCGCACTGCTGATGGTGCTACAAGTTACCATAGCATTGCTAGCGGGTGATTTGCTACTTGCCGGATTCATACCCAATCCTAAAATCGTTGCTGATGCTGGTAACATGGATGTGATTGCTCCACCACTGCTGCTGTCAACATCGATAACTGAATCAACAACAATGTTGAGGGATGCGGACAGAACTGGAGTTTGATGTGAAGTAGATAGTGTTTGAGCGGTTCCAGATGAGCTACTCGCTGTTGCCGAGCTTATATTACCCATACTGCTGGAGCTTACTACGTCGTCGACTTCAAGAAAAAGAAAAAAAAACAATTTTTATTAAATTAAGTTGAAATTTTTATTCACCGATTCGATTTTCAAGTAAATATCATATTATATCATATCATATCACAAATTAATACACTTAATGGTATTTTTTTAATTATTGGGCAATCTATATACAAACATATATATCCACAAAATTGTTGATTGTACTTGTAATTGGAATAAGTGACATTTCGCAACAAAGTGGTAGTCGATAGTGTGATTTTATTTTCTGTTTTTTTAATTTTTTTATAAGCAGAAGCTGAATCACAGCACTAAGTGGCAATCGTGTGGAGTCGATGATGATGATTTTTTTTTCAAATTCTCTCATTGCACTAATTTTCGTATTTCTAGCAAGCATACGCGTAGTGGGTTTTTGATTTTTTTTTCAAAGCATACTGAGTGAGTTTTATGTGTATCACAGCACTCAGTGGCAATCGTGTTCGTGTGGAGTTGATGATGATTTTTTTTTGTAATCCCGTTAGTTTAACGGGTTGTTAAGCATGAATTTAAAATTTAAAGTTGTTGGTGAAACCGGGTATAATTGTTTTAAGTTGTTTGTTTTTTTTGTTTTTTTGTCTTTTAAATCGTTTTTCTTTTTAAATAAACTATTGTGGAAAAATTTATTACTAACTACGTTGTCTTAAATGTCTATCAGCCCTATCGTGGAATCCGGCGGGGGGGGGGGGATTCACTGTAATTTGAGCATCGGTATCGTTGAATCCGACGAAGTGAATAAATTCCCTTGTCGGTAATGAGAATGAGTTTCACGGCATATTGTGGAAAACGTTCGAATCGGATCTCTCTATACAAAATATGACATTTCCCATCCGCAGCTCAAACGTTGCGGATCTCATACTGTTGATTTGTTTTACTTGATAACTTGATAATGTAAACAAACAGACTTTACAAAAAATGTATTTTGCACTAAATAAAAGACTAATATTTGATTAAATTAGTGCTTTAACACCTTAAATATGTTTATTTCCCAACAACATATTGGTGATTTCCCTCAGAAAAAATCGTATGCAAGCTGCTAGTTTCACTTTGGGAGAATTTGCAAATGAGCTGCGAGTTAGATCCAATTGCACATTATTATGAAAAATTCGATTTATTAAGTTGCACATTTTTAATAAACCGGCAAGATTAAACTGTTTTTAAACAAATTTAAAAGAACAAATGTATGTGAAAACACGTTTATTGGTAGTTAAATTGTCCCACTGCTCCACCTACGCATGCGCGTATTATTTCTGAAGATTGTTCTGCAGCTGACGAATCCAGAAATAGAGCTACTATACTATCTATTTTACTATTTTTTATTTGTATTTCTTTTGTATTGCAAAAACCAAAGGACAATTATTCCAAAACATAGATTCACTTTGTTGTCATAAATTCTACTTGACAGAGATTCGAAAAAGGTGGCACCGTGAAAATTTTTGCTTGGATTGCCCCCGGGCAGCATTGCGTAGTAGTACAACGCACTTACCACAACACCACTCTTATGATTAAAGACTGCATAAGCATTTTTTCTTTCGAATGTCTAGAGAGGTGAAAAACTCATATTTGATAGGGGTGTAAATTCCAAATTTAGTATTTAAATACCAACTAGGCAAAGTAAGCGAAATAGTTTTATAAAAAATATTAAATGAAATAGTTAGTAAATTATTTTTGAACAATCTAGTACATACTTGCTGACTTCTGTTTTGGCGGGCGTGTCACTAATGGTGATATTCGTGCCAACTCCGGTGATTGCTCCCTTCCGGAAGAAGTACATATGATCGGACCTCCAGGCTTTCCTCCTCCAGTACTACTTGTTGATGCTTGAGATGATTTTTGACTAATTTTACGCGAGTCATACGACTCGAGAATCGATGGAGATTGAACAGATTGGCCCAACTTTAATGTCAGTTTTGGAACCACAGTTGATACATCTGTAGCAGAACCAGTTCCTTCTCCAGAGGATGTATATTTAACCGCTGTTACTTCCATAACGGTGCGCTAAAATAATTGAAATGTATAAATGTGTAAATGAAATGTATGTATTATTGAAAATAAAGTTTTATTTTTACCTGCTTCTCTTTTTTCTTGTCCTTTTTTAGTTTCTTCAATTTATCCTTATCTTTCTTTTCTTCCTTTCGCTTTTCAGACTTTTCGCCCTTGACCATTTTATCACTGCGGTCCTTATTTTTATTCTTCTCCTTTTTATCCTTTTTTTTCTTGAGTTTGCCCTCCTTAAGAAGCTTTTTCATCTTCTTATGATCCTTTCGTCGCTCCGGAGAAATTTCATATTCAAATGGTGTATGACTTGACGAGTTTGCTGATTCATCATTCTTTTTGCTTGTTTCCGGAGTAATATTCATTAACAGGGGAGATGCATCATCATTTAAATCACCACTGACACCAGAACCAGATTCTACTCTACTGGGATTCTTGAACTCAGATGATCCAGTCAAATTTGCCATCTGCTTTTTACACTGTTTACCGAGTTTCTTAAACTTTTTATGTTCTTTGTTTCGACGCTCTGTCTGAGGAGTGTCTGAATCCTCAACAATATTTAAGTCATCGTTCATAGTAAAATCATGACTTGAGTGTGACTGGCGACATAATCCCGATGTTGAAGATACCACTGTTGATGGTAAGGGAGTACGATGCATCACAGACGATTGTTTAATACATGTCTCACCTGAAACGGAATCATCTGAAGATACTTCGATAGTCACATCAAAATTCTTTAAATTGCTACCAGAGGAGGAGGAAACCACTGTTGATGAATTTTGCTCATCGTTTTTCTTTCGGTAATCAGCAAAATGTATAGTGTTGCCCGAAATTGATGGTATCGATGGCCCAATACTGGATTCTGGTGTGAAAGCTTGACAGGAAGGTGATAAATGTGCAGTTTTCGACGAAGTTGTGGAGCTAATAGTCGAAGTTTTGGGCTTAGATCCAGACGCTCCCGGACTGGATGCAAGAGCACGGCTTGTTACTGGGAGCTCTAGCTTCATAGAATCGGGAACTAGTGGAGCCACCTTACTGTAATTCCAATCGCCGGCTTGGGGAAGTGGTGGTGGTGGTGTTAGTTCTTTTTCATCTTTCAAAAAAGACCGAATTGGTGGGTTAAGTGGTCGAAAGCCCATGAGTGATGGCATGAACAAAGCATTATTTTGCATGTTTGAAAGCTGGGAGAAAAGATTATGAGATGGAATCAAACCCGGACGAGCGGGAAACGGGTAGTATGGAAACATTGGTAGATTGGCAGGTAGATTAGGGAAATTCGGAGCAGTGTATGGTGACGGACTCTTTCGGCCTGTACCCATACTTGTAGGTGCTTTATTGATGTGCACGGTGCTCGCTAAGGGTTGTGTCTCTTGTTGCAATGCTTGCTTTTGATCTTTAACTTGTTTCTTGTTTTTTCTTTCTTTTTTCACCTTTGCTGCGGGTTCTACATCCATCGGGAATGAGCCAACGGCCCCCAAAGATGGTGAATCAGAGCGGCCAGCTTTAATTGTCGACAGTGAATGTGTGCCAAATGGTAGTGGTGGAGCGGGCTGTAAGACTGTATCCATCATCTTGAGTTTTTGATTGATCGAAGCAAATTCCTCTTTCGTTGGGGCCAGATTTCTAGGTAATTTTCCGGTACCACGAATGAGATTCGTATCTTTTCCCAATTTTGCCTTTTTCCGTTCTTTCTTTTGCTTCAAAGCAGCTTCGGGATCAATGGGGAATGTACTTGCTATACCTAATGGAATATTGGCTATATTCGCTATAGAGCTATGTGACAGATTTAATGGTTCTATCAGATTTGAAGTGGAATGGTGGCCTAAAAACGCTTTCTTTAGCTTTTTGGCTTTTTTCGCAGTTATTCCGCCTACTTTTGGTTGATTTTTACTTCCTGGCTTTCGTCCTCGTTTCTTTGGTTTGTGGATCATAAGATCGCCACGCTGCATGAGCACTGCACTTCCTTCAGGTATGCTGCCATCATCATCGACAGAAATAACTGAATCGAAAACGCCAGGTTGCGTTGCTGGGGGAGGAGCATATACATGTCGACCAGAACCTGAAGGAGGAGCAGGAGTAATCGTTGTACCTGATGGCAAACTAATCACCTGGTCATCACCTAATATAGTTGTGTTTGAAGAAGACGCCGGTACAACGTCCGTATTCGATGTAAGTGGAATTGCTCCCGTCGATGGTATTGGATGTGTCGATGCTGTGGCAGAATCAGAGCGTTCCTTTCGTCCGGACGATATCTTCTTAAAAATATTTAACTTATTGCGATCTGGTTCATTACTAAGCTTGCCCTCGTCATATTTTGATGGTGTATGTGCGACCTGGGCTATTGATGGATTCATTTTGATGCCTTGTGACCCAGACAATTGGTGATGATACATCCCCTTAGAAACTTGAAAAGGTAATGGCGCTAAGAAAGAGCTGGAAAGGTCAGATTCTGCTGCCGGCAATTGTTCTGTTAATGGTGCTGGAACAACAAAATAATCTTTTTTGGACTTACTATTACTGCCTATTTCACCCGATTGTCCTGTGGTTCCCCTGCTAGAGCTGGACATATTAGTAGTTTCAATTGGCACAGCTTCCATTGGCTTTTGAACATTTTGTTGTCGCATATATTTTTGCTTTAATTTGTACTGCTTTTTGAGAAATTTTTCTTGTGCGACTTGATTCACAGCGTTGCCTTTTTTAGTTTTATATGTTCCATGAGTTGTGTTTGGGCCACTCTTTGCCATCGATTTTTGAAGCATTTTAATTCTTTTACGCTGTGCTTTATCATTAAGAACAGGTGGAGACGCACCAGTTATATTCGGTGGGGCCATTGCTGTCATTGATTTTTTTTTAACTTTCTTAAGCAGTTTTTTATCAACTGCTTGCGATATTTTAAGTTCTGTGGATGAAACATTTGGATCTTCATTTTTGTTTGAAGAACGCGATGAAGCTGGATTTGCAATTGATGAAGATGATACCACCGTCGTTTTTCCAGTTGGTGCAGGCATTTGAGAAGTGACGGCTACAGATGGTGTAGCTGCAGGCGGAGCATCTAGGCCGAAGTATTTCTCTAAGGAAAATGAAATTCAAAAGATGATTATGTGGATGGTTGAGTAAAATATAAAATAATTAGTATATGTACATGTTTGAAACTGAAGTAAGAAAGTATTAAAAAATATCTTTGGCCGAGCACATTCTATACAGGATGTATTTGGTATTTAGCAGTGGCGTGGAGTCACAGATTTAAGATGGGAATCCGAAGCAAATAAAAAATAAAAACATGTAAAAAATCTGTTTTTCAAACATTTCAGAAACAGTTTTATGTAAGAATCAAGACATGAGCATAACATGGCAAGAATTTT
Organism: Brachyopa scutellaris; assembly: GCA_949775065.1. Classification (NCBI taxonomy): domain Eukaryota; kingdom Metazoa; phylum Arthropoda; class Insecta; order Diptera; family Syrphidae; genus Brachyopa; species Brachyopa scutellaris. The sequence goes on from OX459116.1 coordinate 7,480,086, forward strand.
GCCACTGTACAAGCATCACAGACCACCAGACATCAATGCGGCACAATCATATATTATCTCAAGAGCATTAATAACATGATTGGTCAAATAAGTTGCATTACGACTTGAACTAACGTCGAAAAAGCCAAGAAATCTCTCTTCTATTTTATCTTGTAAGATGTACCGTAACACTGCACTTAGTTGTCCTTCGTGATTCACATTTGGTGTTGCGTCCATGCGAGCTTGACTAATTTCCGATTTACTTTGATGTCTAATCACTGCAACAATACAATGTATTAAATCATTTTGGATATCATTCGAGAGCCCCGAGGAAACAGGATTTTGTACACTTGCACATTGATCTAAATGCGAGTCCATCTGAGTGATTAAATACAAGAGATTCTGTACATAATTGCCCTGAATATCCGAGCTGGGTCTTTCATCGTGACTCCGGAATGCTAACTCTTGTTTACCTAAAAGAATCACCGTGTCTACGAAACACTTCAACGTTTGGATGTGCTTCTTTGAAGAGCTCACTTCACTATTTGTATCTGCGACTTTACCGTGCCGTTTTTTCTGTTTATTTCCCTCAAAAAAGAACATTAGACAATGAAATTCAGCATTTTGAATTAATTGCTGGACCCAGCAAAAATTCGTAAGTAAGTGATTTGTTTAGAATTAACTAGCTTTTGTATTGGCAAGAGTATCGGTCTTTGGCGGGAGCGTATCGGAGTTCCGCTATTTAAAATCCCGTTTTTCAAAAATCCCGAGAAAAAAAGTTTTAAAATACCGTCTTCTAGGATCGCGTTTTCTTAAAATACCGCGTCTCAAAATCCCGTTTTTTAAAATCCCGTTTAATCCCAATTTTGTATTTCAACAAATTCATCTTTCAAAATTTAATATTGCTTGTTCCATTTTCTAGGAAAGAAATAAGAACATTTCCTTTAAACGAAAAAATAAACGGAAAATTATGAAAAACATATTATCCAAATCAGGTTTTATGCATCGTATCGCCCGCAATATACAATTGAACTAATTACATAAAAAAAATTTGGTTGCTCCATTAATATTTCAATGTATGTTAATATTTAATATACAACTTCTGAGTTTCATTTCATCTTTTTTTTTTACTTTTAAATGAATTTATTTGAATATTCGTTGAATTGTTATACATATTTGTTATTATATTACATTTATTGTTTGTTGCAAATAATACGAGTTATTAATAAAAGGTAAGTGAATACCAAATTTTGCGCGAAATTTGTTTAACATGCAATTGATTTGCAAGGCATTTTTTTAAAATAAAACAAATAGTTCTGATTGCAAAAACGAGATTATAAGAAACGGGATTATAAGAAGCAGGATTACAAAAAAGCGGGATTATAAAAGGCGGGATTTTAAAGTCGGGATATTAAGGTCGGGATTTTAAAAAACGGGATTATAAAAAGCGGGATATCGTACCCAACCCGGTCTTGGCTTGTGTTTTCAAGGTTTTTATTTTCTATATTTGAAAGCATAAATAACGCTGCGGTTGAGGGAAATAAAAGCTTAAATGAATCAAAACCCAAAATAATAAAATAGAAACAGAAATACAAGCCATTTTGTGTTAAAATACAGTGGTGGTCCAGTATAACGAATATCGATATAACGAATGATCGATATAACGTACACTTTTTTCAAACGCATTAGTGTCTCTATATAGCGAGCGAAAAAAAAAATTGATATTCGATATAACTGCACAGCTGCGATACCGATGCGCAACCCAGCTGATGCTGATGCCATGCTGATGCAAATTTTTTGTTGACGTTTGAGAATTTTTTCTAAAAAAAGTTTTAATATTGATAATATGACCCGTAAAATCGATAATTGTTCGTTGAAAATGTATGAATTCAAGAGAATGCACACTAAAACAAGATATTCGTTATTAAGAAAAAAAAAAGAAAAACGAAATATTCCAACAATTATCAAATAGTTTTCTATTTTATTAATTAAAAAATGTAATTCATTTACTTTTCCCTTGCACACGCATCAAAATCGTCGGAAGCATTTGCGATTTTCTTGATCCTTTTTTCGTTGACGTTTGCGCATCAGTTTACTCAGCTGTGCAATAATGAACGCTATGTTATTTCACTGATGCCAAAAATGTGCTTTAATGAACGTGTGGCAGTGCTGATCGAGCATCAACTATGTAGTGATGCGTTTCCGAACTCACCCATTATGCTGTTGAACGTTTGGTGTGATTCAACATGGTTTGTCGGAACCAGAACCACATTACTGTATTGGAGCAGCATTTTGCCTAATAAGTAAAGCGCCTCTTTTAGTACGCGGGCGAAGCCAGGCGGGACAGCTAGTATCCTATATATGAAATATAACTTAATTCGATTGCAGACAAAATACTCCTAAAGCGATATTTTCCGGCTTATGTGGACCATAAGAGTGTTAGACAGAGAATAACCAACCCGAAAAACACGAAGGAAAAAAAGGGAAAACACTAAAAACTTGCCTGCACTCAATAAACTCCACTGCAGTACATTAAGCCGGAATATTTCGACTTATCATGGAGTAATTTTTCTACAATCAAATTTGGTTTTTTTTTTAATGTGTGCTCATTTTCTAGGGTTCCGTACCCATATAGTAATAAGGAACAATTATAAGTTCGCTCTGACTCTAAAAACATCAAGAACCACTTTTCCTAAAAAGTTGAAATTTGGCACAGTTATACATTCCGATGGTCCACATATTTGAGACAACTTATCACTCAAAAATATTGTGAAACAAGCATACAGGGTTGGCAAAATGTAAACTCGAAAAAAAATTCTGAATATATCATGTGGGATATCATTCCAAAGGTCATATTAGCCAAGATCCCGAAAATATTTTTCTCAACTTTTTCCGTTAGAAACTTTGGGAGTCATTGCCAAAAATGTGTGACAAAAATACTATACCAAAAGTACCCCCACCTCATCTCCGAAACTCCTGAGGTCAAAATTATGAAAAAATGTAAGCCCAACCTCAGTGGTTCTGTGCATGTTTTTGGCAGTAATTTAGAAAACTAGAACATAGTCTACAAATCTGTTCCCAAAAAATGTAATGCATGTACATATGTATGTATGTATGCGAAGTAATACCTTACGACAGTTCCGCGGGGAGAATGGTTGAAGTGTGCTAGGTGTGGATTAGTACGTAGGCGTACTCCCGACATCGAATATTTGGGTGTACAAATCGCGCATGCTTATAGCCCGGGCTACTAGCATCTTTGGAAGATTTACACATCCATTGGCACAACCAAAGAAAAAAAAACATACAGCTGTGTTCGATAAAATAGGAGTGTGTTTTAAAAATCTCTGGACTATATATTTGAAGTCGTGCCTGCTTTGGTTTTAGAAATCAATATTTCACAAAATGATTCAATTTCGTATCACTTTTCCAATGTAAATAAATTATCGAACTTTTAAACGTCTAAAGAAGCAGCTGTTCTTTAAAATGTGAATGTAACGTTATTCGTTGTGATTTTTTAAATAATAAGAAAACAAATAGATTATTTTAGTCGCAAAAATGGGTCCAGAAGAAACGTCTTCAAAATGGGACCCGATTCTGAAGATTACCACAAAAATTGACAGTTACGTCTATAAAGCCAATATCGCGGACAACATGATCCTATTTGCTGAGCACAATATGCCACTGGTATGGCATTTCATGCATGGCAACGATCATAAGCGCACCTTCCACCTTGCATAGTGCTGCCTAATTGATCAAAATATAAACGTTTTAGGGTGGCCAGCACAATTTCCTGATCCGAACTCGATCGAGAACCTACGGAACGATGTCCGAAAACACAAGGAAGCAGTCACACCATGAAATGCTGCAGAATTGTTGTAACAAATACAAGTCGCCGGGAGGTATATCCCAAAAACACTTTGTGATTTATCGAAAAAATACTAGCTTTCAGGCGTTGTCCATAAAGGTGAATTTCATATCTTTGGCGTAACGAAACATAATATCCTATTTATATGATAAAAACCCATAAGCCAACACACGAGGAACGATCTTTCAAAAGTCCGTTCAACTACTTGCATACACCGATGACATTGACATTATTGGTAGAACACAGCGAGCTGCCACCGGTGCGTTCGCGAGTATAGAAATGGAAGCGGCTAAAATGGGTTTAGCGGTAAATGAGGGCAAAACAAAATATATGCTGACAACAAAAAGGGACACCCAACATCGACGAATTGGACAGAACGTCACAATAGACAGATACAACTTCGAGGTAGTAAAGGACGTTGTCTACCTCGGCTCTGCCATATCATCAAAAAATTACATCTCGTCGGAAATCAAACGAAGGATTACTCTTGCCAACCGTTGTTTCTTTGGGCAAAGAAGGCAGTTGAGTAGTAGAATCCTTTCTCGATCGACTAAGGAGACTCTATATAAGACCCTTACCATCCCAGTCTTGCTATATGGAGCTGAAGCATAGACTTTATCGAAAGCGGATGAAGATATCCTTGGTCGCATCGAGAGAAAAATCCTTCGTAAGATATTCGGTCTCGCTTGCGTTGACGGGTTCTAGAGAAGAAGATTCAACCACGAACTGTACGAGCTGTACAGCGACATCAACCTGGTCAAAAAACTACACATTAGGCGTTTCAATGACATGTAGAACGAATGGACATCAACGCTCTGACCAACAGAGTATTCAATTCCACTTAATTATATCCCGCACCGCCCAGAAATTTCCATCCTGTGTAATCTATGCAACTGGAAAGAGTGCGAGGACGTATACCACTTGTTATGAAATGAATAGTATTATTTAAAATTAACGTAACTTGGAATTAACGTAATTTTGAATTGCATATAATCAATATTTCATCTTGCTCAACTTAACTTACATATACATATTGAATTTACCATATGTTAGTTGTCTTTTTTCGGTTTTGTTAAGAGCAAAGATGTTCACTTTTTCGGTTTGCCTTTGTGACGTATGTACATGTTTACGCACATTTAGATTATTGCCCACGGTAAACGCACTCTGCTTATGCAATGCAAAAGCTAGCAGGTTCGCAGCTGAGTTCGTTTCGCTGCCTATGCAATGCATTTTTGTTGTTTTGCACTTGTGCTGTGTGCTGTGGGAGTAATACGGGACTTTCTTTTGGGGGATCGACTTGACTTGCAAGTGACGATTCACTCTCTTTCGATAGCAACCGCCGCGCCTTAAACATCTTTGCTCTAGTCCCTTTTGGTCTTGATGAGATTTTTAATTTGTAATTGAAATAAACTAAATATATTTTGAGTTCGAGTTTATTCTTTTAATTTTTCGTTTGGTAAAATCTCTATCACCACTAATGCCGCAGCAGTATCCCCCATTTTTAGGGAACTCCGTTTAGGTATATTTGGAGTACATATACTCGAGTTGGAGGAAGCGATGCATACTCAATGGAGACAGAGGCTGGGGTAAATAATATACAGTGTTACACAAAAGTCTGCGTACAGCGATGAGACTCTGAGAAACAACGATGTTATTCACAAATTCGAAATAATATATTTTTGATCTAAATGTATCTCAATAGAACAATATACAAGGCATTCATTTCGAACAAAGTTTAATTTTTTTTTAGTATCTATTTAAGAAAAAATTAACAAAAACAGAAAAGAGTCGTCGGATTCACTCCACAAAAGTCTGCCTACAGCTGTAAAGGAAAAGGTGAACAATTAGCTTAACTAAATAAAAAGTAAATTTATCTTTTTACATTTATAGTCGGATATGTAAATATTTAGTAGGATATCATTTCAACTTTATAACCTCTTTCAAACGACTTGGCATAGAAGCTTCTAGTTTTTCTGTACAGGAACAACTTATAAATCTCCTTTCAGACAATAAGGCCTTTTTAAGTTACGCTTTATTCCGTTTTTCGTGCGTTCGGATTCTGCGTTCTAATTAATCCTACAGGTGCTAAATAGGATTGAGGTCTGGACTCATTGGGTGCGTTTAGATTATGTGGGAGCGTTAAGCAATAGCCACAAACGCACATTATGGGCCGTATGTTTGGGGCCATTATATTCTTGGAAGTGAGAATAATCCGAAATTCCCAGCATTTGATTTTTTTTCCATTTTGTTGTACATGATAATTTCTTCAATAAATTCCGGCTTTCCGACCCCCGAGGTAGATATACAGCCCCATACCATCAAACCTCCACCTTCATGTTTCACTGTCTTGGTGGTAAACTTTAGATTTAACGCTTGGTTTTGACGTCTCCAGACCCTCAAGCGGCTATTGAAGCCAAAAATATTGTGTTTCGACTTGTCCGAGAATATAACCTTGCGCCAGAACCTAGAAGTATGAAGATTTTTGACGTAGGTACTTCTTTGCGAACTTAAGACGTTTATGTCTATTATTTTCATTGACAAATGTTTTTTTTTCTGGGTGTGCACGACTTAAATCCCCTCTCCAGGATGACTCTTCTTACCGTCTCTGGATGCACTATTGTATTATTGTGTACCCCGAGTTAGGAACTTATCTTTTCAGCACTTATGAATGGCTCCTGGTCCACAATCTGCTTGGTTGTTCGCTTCTCTCGCAGAGTAAGCTTTCATGGTCTCAAAGATCTTGGCTTTGGTTTGACCTGACCATCATCCCTAAAGCGATTTATTGTTCTTTGGATCGTTGACTGGCTTCTTGAAGTTGATTCGGATATTTTTTGTTTTACTTTTGTTATTTTATATACAAATTAAGAATCAACTGCCTTTCAGACACACTTAATTGTTTATTTGGCATTTAGTTCGTTGATCTACGCGGAATAATATAACTATTACATCCAAACCATCACGTTGCGCGTTCATTTCTTACGAAAAAAAGTTCACCGTTTCTTAGAAGACATTCAAGCGTCGTTGTTTATCAGAGTTTCATCGCTGTACGCAGACTTTTGTGGAACACTGTAATTATACATCGAATGCCCTACGATACCTGCATAAGCGAAGAAAATTTTTAAAAATAAATCTAAACTTTATTAATAGGTATAAATATTTACTTTATAAATTTCAAAATGTTAATCTGGTAAAGGGCCTTCAGCCAAACCATAAGGACTGATAAATTGTTTTAACATTGTAAAAATTATATTTATGCATGTACATATGTATATGTTTTTTATGAATAATGTCCACCACTGTATGTACTGCAGGCGTTTCGCAGGGCTCCGTTCTCGGGTGTGAAAATGTTTTGTTAATAACTTGACTCCAGCGCCCTCTAGCGAACGGGTTTTTCACCAATGTCCTCAGAGCCCAGACTATCTCTATACCATATTACATTACAATTGGTTCAGCAGTTTAGGCATGAAAAAGTTTTGTTGATAACTTGACGCCAGCGCCACCTTGCGAACGGGTTTTTCACCAATGTCCTTCCTCAGGTTCCAGACTATCTCTATACCAAATTACATTACAATTGGTTCAGCGGTTTAAGCGTGAGAAGATTTTGTTAATAACTTGATTCCAGCGCCACTCAGCGGGCGGCTTTTTCGCCTATGTTGTTCCCCAGGTCCTGACTATCTCTCTGCCAAATCACATTACAATTGGTTCAGCGGTTTAGGCGTGAAAAGGTTTTGTTAATAACTTGACGTCAGCGCTCCCTAGCAGGCGGTTTTCCTACCTATGTCCTTCCTCAGATCCCAGACTATCTCTTTGCCAAATAACATTACAATTGGTTCAATAGTTTAGGCGTGAAAAAGTTTTGTTAATAACTTGACGCCAGCGCCCCATAGCGGGCGGTTTTTCCATCTATATCCTTCCTCAGGTCCCAGACTATCTCTATACCAAATTACATTACAATTGGTTCAGCGGTTTAAGCGTGAGAAGATTTTGTTAATAACTTGACTCCAGCGCCACCTAGCGGGCGGCTTTTTCACCTATGTTCTTTCCCAGGTCCCTGGCTATCTCTCTGCCAAATTACATTACAATTGGTTGGCGTGAAAAGGTTATAGACAGACAGACAGAGTTACTTTCGCATTTATTATATTAGTGTGATTGCATAGAACTATTAAAATAAATTTTGTGCGTAGGTAATCATCTAAATGAGCAAACAAGAAGACGTCTCAATTTGGAATTCTTGTGGAAATACAAAGGATACTTGAGAACCCCGGAGGCTAGACGAAAATCCGCACAGCAAATGCAAAAAGGCATCTTGAAAGTTGAACATTTTTTTATTAAACTAAAATGAAATCATTTGATTACAAATGTTTTGATTATAAAATGCATTCTAAAAAAACACTTTTTCACTCAGTTTCATAATATTTGATTTATCTGGAATTCGTCTTCGCTGAATTTGACCACTGCGATCCTGATTTTCTTCGCTTAGAAATCAAAATGCGACACGCACACCATGTTAATATATTATGTTTTTCATTTCCTTGTTTCACAAATCACAATAAATAATAAATTATTTTATTTTTCGTTTATCTGTCAAACACAATGCGAGACTCGTTCGAAATTCGGAAATTTAGTGGGAAAAAGTTGGCATTACTAACGTTCGATTCTAATATCATATGTAGTTCAGTTTGAAAATAGAATCGAATAGTTTGAATAGAATCAAAAGTAGAATCAAGTTACATAGTTGAGCCACTGGGCGGATGCGTTGCGCATTAAGAAAAACCGATCGCTGATGAATAGGGTCTGTAGATTGAATGCAATAAGAGTTATAAGTGCTTATAGAAAAATTTCAAACGAGGCAGCGTGCGTTATCGCAGGCATGATCCCTATAGATATATGTACTACCTGAGGATGCGAAACGAATTCGAGATGGTAGAGTCCAAAACACCGAAGCAGAGAACATGAGAAGGCAAGAAAGGGCAATGTCGTTGAGAAAGTGTCAACAGTGATGGGATATCTCAGGAAAAGGCAAATTGACGTACAAACTCATTTCGAAGATAGAACTATAGATAAGCAGAAGTCATGCATGAAGAAGTAAACTACCAACTGACACAATTTCTGTCAGGTCATGGCGGCTGTCGCCGTTACCTTTATCGTTTCAAACTCGACGACTCGTCAGAATACCCTGCATGTCCTGGATACGACGAAGACCCGGAGCATCTAGTGTTCAATTGCTGAAGGTTTCTTGAAGAAAAAAAATAATTTTACAAAATGAATTAAGTACTGCACTTAATACAGAGAATGTAATAGCGAAGATGCTAAGATCGGAAATCAGTTGGAATGCGATAACAACATTTTTAGTATGCAAACAAAAAGAGCTCAGACGGGAGGAGAGCCATAAAAGAACTGAACAGGCGCAAACAAGAACGGCCGTTTAAACATGGAAAAACCGCCCCGCGAAGTAATACCTGACGGTTGTCCCGCGGTTTAGTAAGTAAGAATCTCACACTACCGTATAACATGGAGGTTCCCCCTTCGCTTACCAATAAAATAGCTACTAAGTTATTAAACATAAAATTTACTTATTTTCATTGACTGAGACACATACCCCCCTGTTCTGCATTTCGAGTGAAAGTGGATTGAAACCGAAATTGAAATTCACTCGGAATGGAATTCAGTGTTCTGCATTCCGAGTGATTTCGAATTTTTGGAATCCACTTCGAATTTATTTGTTTGAAATGTCAAACACTGCTGTCAAATCATTTCAAAATCATTGGAGATTTTCAGTTCTTGGTTTTTGCTTTGTGCAAGTGAATTAAACATTTAATAAAAAATATATTGAATTAAAAAAATGGAAAACAAAATGATTAGTGAAAACCGCGAAGAAAACCGAATGGAGAGAGTTCGCAGGAAGATTTTCCGAGATAAATCGTAACATTTTGGATCTTCCCGAAGCATTGTAAGCAGAAGTTAGACAACTGAAGAAAAATAATTTATTTAATGATAAAAAAATATTTGTTGATATCCTACAAGAAGTGGACTCAGAGAAATCTTGATCTTGGAAAATCTTGATTTTCTTTCATTTAATTCAAGAGAATACTCTCTTGCCTCTATTTTTTGTGTTGTACTATATTAAACAAAGGAATTATTTTAATACACTAATGGAAAGTCTTATTATTCTACTCATATTTTTCAAAATGATTCTGATCAACAAATTAATTAGTTAATTCACTTTACAACGGTATGTGAATTCAATTCACGTCAAGAATCTCAAGTGAATTCAATTCACTAAAATCACAGGATTTTCGGAATGCAGAACACGAATTTACAGCTGTCATCTTGAGTGGAATGCAGAACACCAAAATATTCACTTTCGAACATACAATCCACAATTCATAGTTTCGTTCGGAATGCAGAACACCCAATTCCACTTTTGGTGGTTGAATTCACTAAAAGTGGAATGCAGAACAGGGGGGATAATCGTTACCAAATGAAAACCTTATAGATGTTTTGAAAGGAAAATTTTTCGAATTATTTATTCTTTGCAGTATCTTCATCAAACATTAAAAGTAAAGTAATGAATTTCCTTCAGTTTCAAAATGTATGTTCAATGGCAAACCATTTAATTATATCAAACTTACCAACAACATCAGGAATGAGGCATTCTGGCATTCTACCCTCGATTGCCGGTGATATGAATCCCCCCGATGTCATCATGACACTACTAATCTCTCGTGTCGCACTGCTGGGAACTGTCAAAGTTGATGGAACTACCGTTGGGTCTAATCCAGATTTTCGTCTTATGTCTAATGATTGGTGTGCGGTGGTGTTATTATTTTCAACAGCGACGATTCCAGTGTTACTTTTATCAATTAAATCAGTAAATTGCTGTCCTGATAATTTACCCCCAAGATCTTCACCAATTTCATTGGGGCTGTTGGTACCATTATTTAGATTAGCTGTACTTGAACAAGGTGGTGATATTATTGCGATGTTCAAATTGTCATCAATCCCACCGCTCTCACGTAATATGGGTGGCAAATGTTCATAAATATGAACCGGTCGAGTTAGGACCTCTTTACTACCAGGTTTAAGAAAATTCAAATTCGAAGATTTTTGTGCTGGTAATTCGGGGATTTCAATGTTGCAAGCCACTGGCTGGACGTGATTAATGTATTCCATAAGATCGTTAACACTGATATTAAGGCTGTCCAAAGAAAGTGCGGCATCGTCCAAGTTAGGTTCTGTCCGATTAACTGTAAATAAATAAGTATAAAACAATTAGGACAGCGCAAAGCTGAACAGAAAAGCGTTATTCCGGTAAAAGCCGAGTTAACAAAGTGGTTAACTCTTAAGCTTTCAAGTTAACACCGGAAATTGATAACGGACGTATTAACTTCAAGTCAATTAACTACAAAGTATGTTACATTTAGGCTTGCCACCTTCTAGAAAATCTCGTGGAGGACTTAAAAAAATACAACTATTTTTAAAACCTAAAATGCGTATATTGCCCAGCTATTACAAAATAAATAATAATTACATAACAATTCAATGCGCCGACGGCTACCGCCGTTCTTATAGGGATTTCTTTGTTTTTCGAAAACAAACCATATGAAGCGTGTCGTTTTTGTGGTCGTTACTTTTGTCAGTTTTGTTTCATTTCTTGTGTGCGCATTACGTACAAACAGATAGTGTCAGTGCATTAGAATTTGATTACGTACAATGGTTTGTACAAGGGAGGAAAGGAAAACTAGCATAATACATGTATAATTTCAACTAAATAATCATATTTTTAACTGGATGTAATTTTTTAGGTTTTCCCGCTTAATACGCTATCCCGCTTAAGACGCTATTTTCTGTCGGTCCCTTGAAGAGCGTCTTAAGCGGATTCTACTGTAGTTATATTTTGTTTAAATAACTGTTTGGTTTCGTTAACACAAAAAACGAAAACGAGCCACTAAGAGAAATCGGATAAACATTAAGAACGCGGTTGAGTGTAGCGCGTCCATTAACCCTTTTCGCGCTATACTACTCAGTTCAGGGGTCTTAGGTACGTTTCCTGGCAAAATCCGTATTTTTATTTATTTATTTTTATTTTTATTATATGGCAGCACAATTTCGGATAGCCTTTCATTTTCCCAAAATTATTGTTTACAAGTTAATCGTTTGAGAAATTGAATTTTTCGACATGAAATTGGAGTTTTCGACGTGAATATCTTAAAAGCTATTACGAGATTCGTTAAGTTATCTTTAAAAATATACATAGTTAATTATCTACGAACTACGATTTTTTTCATATTTTTGACTTCAATAGTTTCCGAGAAAACAGTAGGGGGCTTTTTGGTATGATATTTCTCACACATTTTTGGCAATAACTTCCAAAGTTTCTTACAGAAAAAATTGAGAAACATTTTTGGAATCTTTATTTCGAGCCCTTTAGAATTATACCTATATTTTTCAGATTTTTTTTTTTTAGATTACATTTTACCCGCCCTGTATAGTTGTTTCACAATATTTTTGAGTAATATGTTGTCCATGTATGTGGACCACTGTAATGTACATATAGTGTGCCAAATTTCAAGTTTCTAGGAAAAACGGTTCTTGATGTTTTTATCGTGTCCGGCATTTTTGAGTTAGAGCGAACTTATAATGGTTCCGTATTACTAGAACAATCAAAAATGCGGTGTTGCCAAATTTGTAAAATAGAATCGTACCCTTTGAATCTTTGAGAAGTGAAAGGAATTAAGGCCCCGACCCATAGAATCCGTTGCTCCTTCATTTTCAAGTGACGGCTCGATAGAATGCACACATTCTTATGGGAGATGGCCCATAACCAACGGATGCATGAACTTCGAAGGATGAAGTAGGTCTACTTTCTACTTTTTGCATCCGACCGTCGATACTTTGTCAGTACACACATTCACATATTGAAGTTCAGGCATTCACAAATTGAGAGTATGCATTTTCATTGGTGGAAGCATTAGAGAAAATGTAGAGAAACTGTCATCGCCGTTGACATTCGTTTGACAACAGGTTTGATTGATGTCAGCATTTGGACGCACTAGGGTGCACTGGAAATGCACTGAATATGCTGCCCTGCATTCGTTGTCGGCACTGGTTCTTCACTGGATTCACCCCGAGTATTTCGTCAGTGCAAGAAAAAGGGCTGTCAAAACATTAAATCAGCTGATCTGTCATTTGGTTATTTTTCATTGCGTTGGGCTTCCTCATTCTGCTTGTTTTTTTGTGTTCAGATAAGTTGCTTAATAAAGCAACGAACTAAACAAGTGCAAAAATATACGAAAATTAACCAAATTTGATTAATTTTAAATTTTCAAAGAATGCCAGTTGGCAGGGCGAGGTATTTTTATTCGATGAAACGGGTGTTGCACTGGGTTTTTCGACAACCACGAAAATAATTGAAACTAGTCAGTGCACCCTATAGCTGGCGACATCAAACAAACCTAACGATTTTGTTCTGCTGTTAGTACACACATTCACAGACTGAAGTTCACACATTCGCAAATTGAGATTATGCATTTTCATTGGTGGAAGCATAGAGAGAATGAAGAGAATCGTTGACATTTCTACGTAGATATGTGAATGGGACTGCTCTATCCGCCAATACTTCAACTTCAACTTCAAAGTACAACGGAACCTTTAGATTTTGTTTTAGTAATTATGTGTGTGGAGGACATTTTTATTTTTGTGGAGGACGGAGGACATCACCTTACAAAGGAGGACTGTCCTCCTCAAAGGAGGACGGGTGGCAAGCCTAGTTACATTCCTAAAGGACAGTAACTGTATTCACTTATTTACTTATTTATTTATTATCTATCTATCCATCTATCTACACAGGCCGACAAAATTCATCGTACGATGTACAAAGTTCTAATATTATCGGGTTATATGGATATGATTAAATTTAATTATTATTTTTATTTCTTATAGCTAGTGACAGTTTTATTACCCATACGCTTTCTCCCATTCCATCCCTTTTACTTAAGTTATTAATTAAAAACAATTAAATATTTTCCAGTCCAAACGACACAATTCATCGTACGGTGACTGATCCCGTTAGTATTTCAGTTTGCCATTACAATTTCAGCAACAATTACATCACTCTGTATTCAGTGCTCAGTTAGTTTACGCATTTTGCAAAAAAAAAAATTCATTTCAGTTTAACGACGGGGAAAAGAAATGACCCAAGACTTCCGCCAAGTGGTAGTAAAGGTAAAACGTTAACAGAAAGTGCACGCACGGTAGGAAAAGGCAAATCAACTGTACAACACATCATAGAAACGTGGGAAGAACAGATCGTCCACGCAAATTAAATGAAAGGTATGAAAGGGTCATTCTAAACACTACCCGAAAAAACCCAAAAACTAGTTGCCCTATCATCAAACAAATATATCCGGATACATGCAGCACATGTGTCAGTACGCATACGATCGAAAGCACTCTCAACAGATATGGATATTTTTCAAGAACAACAAGAAAAAAGCAGCCCATTATAGACGCGAATAAGAAAAAGACGCTAATGTCTTTTTGGAAAAAAGTTGTGTTTACCGACGAGAGCAAGCACAACATTTTGGGGCACGACTGTCCCTTAAGAGTATGGCGAAAGAACTGAAATGGAAGTTCAAGGTCTTCGAAAAAGAGTGAAGCACAAGCGGAGGTAGTGTTATGTTGTGGGGGAGCATTGGCTTGGCCGGCGTGGGAAAGCTGGTATTTATTGAAGGTAACATGGACCACTTCATGTATCCCGACATACTAAATGAAAATTTACGTCCATGAGTAGGGAAATTGAGTCTGGATCTCGGCTGGATATTTCAGCAAGTTAACGACCTTAAACACACCGCTCGAAAAAGTGCAGGAATGGTGGTTATACTATTCTCCAAAACAGTTGAATTTTCTTCACAGAGCATTTGTAGGACTACTTGGAAAAACAGCTCCATAAACACCGAATTTCGTCAAAACCAACGCTGAGGGAAGCTCTCCAAGTAGAATGGGATCGCGTACCCAAAGTTTTACGCAAAACCTATGCCACATCGACTACAAACTGTCCTTAAATCTGAGGGAGCAGCAACAAGATACTGACAACCCGATATCTTCAAAATATCAAAGTTGAAACTTATGCATTAATCCTCTTTGCTTGAGTTATCCTACTAATATATAAATGTGAAAGTTTGGATGTTTGTTGCTCAATAACACTTTAACGGTTGAACAGATTTGAATGAAACTTTCGGGAATAGATAATCTACTTCCCGGATTAGAGATTAGGTTACAAAAAATACAATTCCTTGATTCCATAATTCACATAATTCCAATTTTCGCTTTCATTATTTGCTCATTATTTTTGGGTAAACCATTGCCATTGTCGTCATTCTGTTGAGAGAGGGTTGTTTCTGTAGATGTTATGCTCTTCTCTTCGCCACAAATCTATCGCTCTCGCTTATTCTTTAGTTTTCTTTCTACCCATACGCGCATTGAATGATGGGAAACCATTGCCATTAATCGTCATTCTGTTGAGAGAGGGTTGTTCGTTATCTTTGTGGGACAAAGTAGAAGAGGGATGATTTTGCTGATATTTGCTACCGACTTTAGTTAGTTGTGTTGCTGCTTCGTCAGCGTTCGGGTCTAGATCGACGGAGCAGGGGGAAATGTATGATCCTTTTTCCTTTTTTTTTTGCCACTTTACAGCGGTATTTGGTTACCTTAGTCCTTAAGGTTAAGTCAGAAGTAACCTAAGAATAAAGTTTCACCTTTTATTTCAATTCACAAATACATATATTGTAGTAGAGGTAGGCAGGCGATGTTGAGTCTTAAAATCAGTAAATAGTTGGTGATTTCAGACAAACCTCACCAGTTACTCCACGATTATATACCTTGTTTTTCTGTTGAAATAAAAATTTACTGCGAAAAAATTCAATCTACTGCATTTTTCAGAAAATCTACTGCAAAAAAATAGTCCTAAAGTGGCAACGCTGGTCATTGATGGTCAGTCTATGGGGAGAGGGTTGTTTTAGTAGATGTTATGCTCTTCTCTTCGCCACAAATCCATCGCTATCGCTTACTCTTTAATTTTCTTTCTACCCATACGCGCATTGAATGATGGGAAACCATTGCCTTGCCGTTGCCATTGATCGTCATTCGGTTGAGAGAGGGCTGTTCGTGTTAATAATTAATGCTTTGTGGGATTGTGGCACAAAGTAGAGGAGAGATGATTTTGCTGATATATGCTACCGACTTTAGTAAGTTGTGTTTCTGCTTCATCAGCGTGGGGATCTACATAGATCGACGGAAAGGGGGAAATGCACTATTTGTTTTACTGTCTTTTTTTTGTCACTTTACAGCGATATTCGGTTACCATAAGGTTAAGTCATTAAGTCAGTGGATATCTTAGAATAAAGTTTAACCTTTTATTTCAATTCACAAATACATACATACATATATTGTAGTAGGGGTAGACAGGCGTTGTTGATTTTTAAAATCAGTAAATAGTTGGTGATTTCAGGCAAACCTTACCAGTTACTCCACGATTTATGCTTACATCAAAGCCTAATATCTTCGGCGTTTACATAATGTTACTTTAACTATGAACATTAAGTACAACTCCTAGATATAAGAGACCAGAAAGTACCATTATTTGATGATCATAAAATACATATTATGTACATATGTGCGTAGATGTGTTTGTACACAGGTATACTACATTTCTATCAATTTTTTATGCAATCGTTTCATCTATAGGGAACAACCACTAAGTTCAGATTATAATGTATTGCCTTCAGAATTCTTTAGAAACATAATTTAAATAATATCGCTTCCTACTATTTCCTTTCTATTATACTATATTCAAACAACGCGACTGATTCAAAGCACGGGCAACGCCGGGCAGGCAACAGCTAGTTAGAAAATAAAAAGAATTTTAATTTAATCTTATATCTAAATACTCTTTGTTTTTTGTTCTGATTCTTAAATCTTGGTCCTTTTTTGAGTGAACTGCCTAGGTACCGAACAACAGCATTTATGTGTGTCGTACGATGAATTATGTCGGCATATCTATCTATCTATTTATTTGACCTTCTTTATATCTATATATGTATCAGTCAGCTATCTTCATAAATGATTGTTTAGGTGTTTGAAGGTAGTGTTACTAAATATATGTAAGTGGTATGGAGTCACATATACATACATATGGACAGCCTTGGCCAAATGTAAAAGGGAAACGATTAAAAGAAATCAAAGTAAGCAAATAAAATAAACATTTTTATTAAATATAATTAATATTTGGTTGGGCCGCCTTTGCACTTAATAACTGCAGCGACTCTCTTAGGTATATGGTATACTGTGACCGTCAAAAGAAAGTTAGCACTTCGGCTAATCATATTAACAGTTTTTACATTTTTACAATGAAATAATTACGAAAAAATAAAAAGGAAGTATAGTGAATTCAAGAATTATTAAATAAGAGCCGAACTCAATTTAAACATTTTACACAAGTAACATACAACCAAAAAGAATTCACTTAAATTAAAAGAAAGACTAGGATTCATGCGTCAAAACCCGACGAGTTTTGTTACATCAGAAGAAATTTTGCTCCATTCTTCGCTTAGAGCCTTCTTTAGGTCCTCCTTGCTTGAAATGGCCCTTGATCTTATTTTTCTGTCAAGGTGTTCCCACAGATGCTCGATCATGTTAAGGTCTGGGGACTGCGGCGGATAATCAAGTGTCTTAGGAGTTAAATACAGTAGGGTAGCCCACTGTGGTCACAATGGGGGGATAACATGTAGTAACCTAGGTTGCACATGCCGTAACTATTGTTGACTTCAAAATGTTTTCAACTCAGTGACTGCTAAAAATTGAATGCATTAATCACTGACTACAAAAGAATGGTGATTTAAGATTTTTTAAAATCCCAATCTTTTTTGAATTCGATTGCATTAATCAAAGATTTGAAGTTTTTTTTTGTTTAATTCCGCGAATGCATTCTTTAACTAGTCTGCCACTGAAGCTAAACGGTGATGTTTACATCTTGCTTGTTTTGTTGACATAAATACTGCAATGTCTGGAATGTTTTCTTAGAATTTCGTTAAGCGAAGACTAGTGTGGTATAATATCCAAGAAATTAGCTCAAAATATGCAGAATAAATAATATAAAGTTTAATTGAAAGAACTATATAACTTTAATTAAATAAACGATTCACAACTAAATGAAAACTTCTGATACATAAAAAAAAACTTGTTTTGATGTAGGTATACATATAAAAAACATACATGCTTAGATTGTTTTGTTCCGATGCTATTAAAACAGAAGTAGGTTTATACAAATTGCAGTCATTATGCGTGTATATATTCAGAATTTTTAAAAATTGAAAACAATTTTACATTTTACATTAAGGTAATCACAATTCTAAAACAAACATTTGCCCACTTTAAAATATATTAATTTTGCATTTATTATGAATTTTCAAATAAGTAAACAACAGTATTTAAGTGTAGTTATGAGCTAATTTACATTGCTAGACTTACACAGCTCGACATGCCGATGGAGATCTCTTGCGAATTCTTGCAGAAATTTATGAAAGCTATCTATTAGCAGCTCCAAGGGTATTGACTGTATGGAATTATAACCAATTGTTTGGCAAATTTGTGCCACTGACACACGCAGGATTTTTCGTATATAGAGATCCATAGTTTCGTTTTGCTCTTTTTTACCACTTTAAAAGGACCATGTAACGAGCACTTCTCAGACTTTGTTCACATAACTTAAATAATAATAATCACGGCAATTGATTAAAAAGAAATCAGCACTCTACTCACACCCCCGAAAAATTAAGAAATGTAATAAATTGTAATTGAATGAACTTCAAGAGCTGACTTTCTTTAACAAGTTCAAGTTCCACCCGCGTTTCCAGTACCGATGGAACTATTATTTTCCATTGAGAAAAAATCATCCAACGAAAAGGAACTGAATGTCACGACTGGTGTTCAGTGCAGTGGGAAAGAAGTGCGTGCAGTTCGTTTAGCTTTGTTCAATGGGGGCGTTCAGTATTCTAGTGACTAGTGGTCAATGGGCGCGTTCCGATTTTTAGTCAGCCGCTTCTGATTGGTTGAGAGCCCGAAAATTGACTACCCATTTAGTCAGCTTTTTTGAGATCGGGGACTGGATTTTCAGTCAAGACGATCACCCCAATTCCCAATGTCGTACTTCGACCCGTATTCATAGTCGCATTGAGAGTCGAATCGCATTCAAATAGGTATTCCTGAAGTCGAATGCGATGTACACGACAACCCATCGCATGGAATGCATTCCAACTCGCTTTCCAACGCACGTTTGAAATGTCACATACCAAGTGTCAAGTATGAAATTTCAATAAAGAAAATTTCGTGAAGTGTTTGGTTTCTTCTTAAATGATAATTTTGTATTTAAATAAATTATAAAGTATGAATTCAGTGGTTTTAATTTTCGACAGTGAAAAGAGGACATCACGGATGTCTCGCTCGCAGAATAATTTTTGATAGTTTCAATTCATTAGAGCTACTGAATTCCTTATATGTTCTCAAAATTTAATAACTAAAGTGCAAGTGTTGTGACATGCTTTTTTAATACTTAAATTTTGAAAAAAAAACATTTGAGCTTTCTAAAGAAGCATTTAAATTTGTTTTGGACTAAACTAGTCCAAGTGCGGAGACGTATTGCAAGACGTCCTGGATCGTTCATATGGACGAATTGGACACAAAAAGCCGTCCTTGAACAACGATCTAGGGAAGGAGAAACAAATACCTGTATACTGGAAACTCATGTGAAAGCAACAAAATAAATTAACCAGTCAATGCGTACATTTCAGGCGATTCAAAATACTCAATTTGGCCACGATTCTTCACTTTCTGGAAAATATATGTAGACATAAAATAGTGCATAAAAATCTTTAATAAATATTTATTAGTTCGGAATAAATGCAAAAAAACACATTTTCAAATGTAAAATTATCCGTTTGTCTACTTACATTTGTTTTTTTCCGTCAAATGAGCTCTCGACTATAATACGCCATAAATACGAGCGAAATACGAGATTGGGAATTCCAAAAATTTCGTGAGAAGAATGCGATGCTTTGCTTTTGACAGAAGGCAATAGCAATTAGACATGCGAGTATGTTCGCAGAATACGACTTTGGGAATAAGAAGGTTCGACTGAAGTCGAATTCGAGTAGGAAATACGTCATTGGGAATGGGGGTGAAGGGACGATTCACGATTCTAGTGACTACGTAGATAATACTGAAATCGCGAATGCTCTTTGTGACTACATATCTAGTCAACAGTCGATCAATATAAACGAACCTGATTCAGCTGTTTTTGACGTTCAGGCAAGTTTTTCTTGACTTAAGCAGCCCATACACAATTCAATTCAATTGTCAATTGAGTTTATATATAAATTGATATTCGGCCACACACTGTACCAACTGAGTTGAAAGACTCACATGCAATTCACACACACTTTCGCAGATTTCACAAGCCTAGTACAAATTCCCCTCAATTTGACAGCAAATCAAATGAATTCCCCATACACAGCTCAACTGAGTTGAAATCAACTTCCAAAAATTAAAATCTTTTAATTTTACCCCAACCAACTCGTCAACCGTCAAATCGATCACTTGACAGCGCCACACACGGGTTGATTTCACCATGAACCGACTAAGTTGCTGGTTGAGTTGAATGGTGTATGGTCAGCATAAGAACCCAGTCCGCGACCTCAAGAAAAGTTGACTAGCTTTTCTGTAAATTTTCGGGCTCTCGACCAATCAGACTATCAGAGGCCGTTGACAGACTGTCATCTAAAATCCTGAATGCGCCCAGTGAGATGCGATGCTATGGATGACGTTCAATACTTTGGTGTTCATTGACGATGTGGATTTGTCGGATTCAGTACTGTCAGCAGCAATCTTAGCTCTCGGACTGTAAGCGGGGTTCACATTGAACGATTTGTTTGACACACTTGTTGGTCGACCAAATTAGGGTAGCGTTCGAATTGAACGATATGTTTGACACACATCATTTCTGATAAGATGTTGAACTGTGAACATGGGGCGGGTATTTTGTTTACTTCTTCAATTGCGGCATTATCGTCTTTAAATTCTAAATCAATAGTAAATAATCCTTCCATATCTGTTTCCTGTTTTTTTTGGATTTTTAAATCTTTGAAATACTAAAAATTTTAAAACATTTAGTCCGCGCTCGACACCATATTTTCGATGTTTACTCATTGAATACACAAAAAAAAATAAAAAAAATGACCTGAAGTTTGACAACAAGCGTTCGCATTGAACGATGTGTGTGTCAAGCATGGCAAAAAGTTGAAAAATTTGAAAAACCATACGATAAGTTGGACGACTTGTTTGAACGCCGTTCGAATTGAACGATATGGTGGGTCGTCAAACAAGTATGTCAAACAAATCGTTCAATGTGGACCCCGCTGTACGGGCAAATTTTTCGCCGTCGTCAGTCTTGATGAAATGTCAAAATTTGCTTCACATCTGTTTCAGGCTTAAAGTACTCCGAAAATGTTACTCAGAAGACCAATGAAACATGTTCCCTACACTCAGAGTGCCCAATGGAATACGAAATAACCATCTGTTAAAATAGCTGATGACCCATTGCAGGCAGATATGATAAGAAATAAATCCAGCGTAGAGACTTATGCCTAATAGTACGTGTTACCAACACACCACTTCGACTTTTTATTGTAAACTCAGTTGGTCTCCGAATGCTGCCGCATTACTCATAAAATAGCTCTGTGTACTGTCAATTTCATTTCTATTTAAAATACACCTTAAACACGCTCATTTCATTTCAAATCTGACAGAAGAAGAAAACGGCAGCAACGGCAGACCAAAGTGAGTAAAATTAAAAATTATAATAATTTATGAATTCTAAAACGTTTCTTTTTTTTTAAAAATAAAGTTTTTTAAAGCATTCTCCAAGTGGAACAAAACAGATGTTTCATTTTTCATTTGGATGCTACAATAAGTTGGAAACCCGACCAACATTTCTTTAAAAAATTTGTTGGCAAGCGTTGCTGATTTCAGAAGAGTCCCTGGAAACTTCCACAACTGCGCATTACTCATTTTCAACGCGGATGCAACGAGCAATAATGAGTCAAGCAACAAGTGGTACTGGGGTTGAAGATCCAACCAAGGGAAGTTGCCGAATATGTAAAAAGGAAGATACTATGCGAATGGTTCAGTGCGACAGATGTGATGGGTGGTTTCACTTCGAGTGCGTCCATGTCGACGACGAGATTTCAAAGCAGGACTTTATTTGCGACATGTGTTCCGCTTCAACATCGACAGCAAAACAGAACAAACAGCGATCTACAGCGACAGACGGCGGTAACTTTCAGTCACCAAATGGGGTGACCTCGCAAGAAGGACAAAAGGTACGTACAGAAAATTTGTCTAATTCATCAAATACAAATATGTGCGGCGCCTCCAAACAACGACGTAGTATGAAATTAGAACTAATGCGTCTGGAGGAAGAAAGAAAAATAAACATGCAATACTTAGAGCAAAAGTATTCGGCTATGCAAATGTATAAGGATTCCGATGAATCCGACGAAGATATTGAGATTGATTTGGGGGAGCAGCAGCTTCAGCGAGGCATACATTGGGCGGATGGCAATGGTTCCACGCTGGGTAAGGTAGGCAAGGGTGAAAAAGGTGCTAGGGTTAGTTACGGTTGTCACGAAAACGTACAGGGCATTCAGACAAATAAATTACCAACGTCATTAAATATGAGCGGAGTGCAATCAGGGTCAACTGCTCGAACATTAAATGCAGATCAGGCTTGTGCGCGTCAGGTCGTTCCAAGAGAGCTTCCAGTTTTTAGTGGCAAACCAGAGGAATGGCCACTTTTCATAAGTAGTTTTGAAAATTCAACAAGACTGTGTGGATTCAGTAATGATGAGAATCTACTTCGGCTACAACATGCACTGAAAGGAAAGGCTCTTGAATATGTAGGTAGTAGACTTATGATACCGGCACTAGTACCTGAGATAATTTCTACTTTGCGTATGGTATTTGGAAGGCCAGAACACATTATATATAATTTACTGGCAAAGCTACGTGCGTCACCAGGTGTAAATGCAAACAAGTTAGAAACTCTGGTGAACTTTTCTTTGGAAGTAAAAAATATTACAGCTACTATGGAGGCAGCTGAACTTGAAGCACATTTAAATAATCCTTTGCTTATTCAAGAGCTTCTCGAGAAACTTCCAGCACAGATGCGGCTCAGTTGGGCGATTTTTGCCCAAACAGTTCATGTTGAGAATTTAACAACTTTCAGTAATTGGCTATTTGAACTAGCGGAAGCTGCAAGTAGTGTGATCTCTATCCCGATTACCAAATCTAGTCAACCAGACTTTGAGAAACGTAAAACACATCGTGTCGGTTTTCACGAAGAGGAGGGACAGTCCACGAGAAAAAGAATGGATCACAAGAGCACAGAGGCACTAAGGTGCTTTGCATGCTATGAAGCACATTTAATAGTAAAATGCGAAAAGTTTAAAGGGTTAGAATATGGCGAAAAGTGGAACGTGGTGCACAAGAACAAACTATGCCGCACATGTTTAAAGCGTCACGAGGCCAACTATTGTCCAGATCGCAAAGAATGTGGAATCAATCACTGCACCGCTAAGCACCATCCTCTACTCCACAAATCCCATATCAACAATGATAAAGACAAGCCAGATGTAGTCGCAGTACACCATGTAGAGACCTCCAAAGTATTATACCGAATTGTACCAATTACTGTTTATGGAAAGAAATCATCCATCGATGTATATGCGTTTCTCGACGACGGGTCTGGTCCCACTCTTATCGAGAAAGATATCCTTGCGCAATTAGAAATTCAGGGCTCAAAGTCAGATCTGTGTCTAAAATGGACTGATGGGTCAGTACGTGTAGAGAAGAGTTCGGATAGTCTTGATTTAAAAATATCGCCTAAAGGTAACATCGGAAAAATATATTCATTACGAAACGTGCGGTCAGTAAGTGCACTTGATCTACCTTCGCAGACACTAATGGTATCGGAACTTACTGAAAGATATAAACATCTCAAAGGTCTTCCAGTGGAGTCATATCGAAATGTTGTCCCGAAAGTGATCATTGGTATAAACAACAAAAGCGTAGCCATGCCATTAAAATTCCGAGAAGGAAAGGTAGATGAACCTGCGGCTACTAAAACGCGCCTAGGCTGGACAATATACGGTGAACTGGATCGAGACGCCACAGGAACAAAAGGAAATACGAGTGAGGTCCATAGGCAATTACATGTATGTGAATGCGATGACGATGTGGCTCTGCAGCACCTAATGACAGAGAATATGAGAATTGAAAACGAACTGTCGGGTGCACAGCCAAAGGATAAGTTGGATGCAAGTGAAAATAAAAAACTACGAGAGCACGTAAGGCGAGATGGTGATTGTTTTGTTGCAAGATTGCTGTGGAACTCAAGCAATATAACTATGCCCGACAACTATACAATGGCTATCCGAAGACTAAGCTGTTTCGAAAAGAAGTTAAATAAGGACCCAAATTTAAAGATACTGGTCAACGACCATATTAAAAGCATGGAAATTAAGGGCTATATTCGCAAGTTAAGTGCTGCTGAGATAAATACAGATTTCCCGCGAAAATGGTACCTGCCGATATTTACAGTCAGGAATCCAAACAAACCACATAAGATAAGAGTGGTATGGGATGCCGCCGCGGAATGCAATGGCATATCCCTAAATGGATGCCTTGAGAAGGGCCCAGATCTGCTGACATCGTTAACTGGAGTCCTATTCAATTTTCGAATAGGAAAAATAGGAATATGCGGCGATATTTGTGAAATGTTTCACAGGGTAGCCATCGATGAAGAGGACCAGCAATCACAGCGTTTTATGTGGCGAGACGGGGATTCCAGTCGGCCTCCGGATATCTTCGTGCTTAGAGTTATGAGTTTTGGTGCAACTTGCTCACCGTCGCTTGCACAGTTTGTTAAAAACGAAAACGCCAATGAGTGTATAAAGGACTATCCAAGAGCAGTCAAATCTATTGTCGAGAGGCATTATGTAGACGATATGCTAGACAGTATAAATTCCGTTCAAGAGGCTATTGAGCTTGCAAAGGGTGTCAGAGAAGTCCACAAGCGCGCGAATTTTCATATTCGAAACTGGTTATCAAATTCTATCGAGGTCACCAATGCTCTAGGAGAAATAGGTACTGCGGATAAGTTTTGCCGGGCAGGAAAAGTAGTAGAACAAATCGTAGAAGCAGACAAGGTATTAGGACTGTGGTGGCAAACAGCTAGTGACACATTCACATTCAATTTAAAATTTACAAAGGCCAGTCAGGAAATTCTGCGCGGAGAAAAATTACCGACCAAGAGGGAGCTTCTTAGACTGCTCATGTCCATTTTTGATCCATTAGGATTTCTATCATTTTTTACAATTTATATGAAAATATTGCTCCAAGATGTCTGGCGCAGTGCAATAGGTTGGGACGAAACCATACCGGATGACTTGGCAACTGCATGGAAAAGATGGCTGTCATTTCTCAAGAGAGTGCAAGATGTTCAGGTGCCAAGATGCTACTTTGGCCTATCCGTTAGCAACGAGAGTAAGATGGAATTACATGTATTCGTGGACGCCAGCGAGACCGCATATGCCGCAGTAGCGTACTTGAGAATCCTAAGCGCGAAAGGAATAGAGGTGTCCCTGGTGTGCTCGAAAACGAAGGTGGCCCCATTACGTCCTATCTCTATACCTCGCATGGAACTTCTCGCCGCAGTCATGGGCGCCCGCCTCGGAAATACAGTCATCAAAGCCCACGATTTCAAGATTGAAACAACCATGTATTGGTCGGACTCAAAAACCGTTTTGTTGTGGTTACGTTCCGATCCAAGAAGCTACAAGCAGTTCGTCATGCTACGCATAGGTGAAATTCAAGAAACGACGGAAATAGCGAATTGGTACTATGTCCCAACGAAGCAGAACGTAGCAGATTTAGGCACTAAGTGGAGCCAACAACCAGACTTCGATCCAAGCGGGCCATGGTTTACGGGGCCCGCATTTTTGAAACAAAAAATAGACCGATGGCCCAAGTATCAAATAAACTTCGAAAGCAAATGTGACATAGAACTACGACAATCTTCGGAGCCGCAGCAATTAGCAGTTCAAGTCCATGAACCAATGCCTGTTGTATGTTACAATCGTTTCTCTAGATGGGAACGTCTGCTAAGATGTCTAGCGTATGTTAAGCGTTTTATAACATGTCTGAAAACAACAAAAACCGTAAAAAAGGCTTCAAAGATCGATCCAAGAATAAGTAACATAACTAACTTCACTGCTGACGAATTGCTCTGGAGTCAAGAGTTTTTACTTCGCCTTGCCCAAACCCAAACCTTTAGCCATGAGACCTGCCTGTTGCTAAAGAATCCTGATTGCCTGCTCCCCAAATCAAGTCCACTACGTTGTATGTCGCCCTTTATTGACAAAAATAAGATAATTAAAATGCGAGGTCGCCTTGAGAACGCCAAGGTGATAGGTGACGCAACTAAGAACCCTATCCTTTTACCGAAAGATCATTATATTACGAGGCTGCTGGTAGATTGGTACCATCGCAAGTTTAAGCATGTTAACCACGAATCAGTAATCAACGAGATCTTTCAGAGGTACCACATTCCAAAAGTACGATCACTTCTCAGAACTGTTCGCAGTAACTGCCAGCTATGTAAAATCCGAAGAGCACATCCTAATCCACCAGAGATGGGACCTCTACCAGAAGCGCGTTTGTCGGCTTATACAAGACCTTTTTCGTACGTTGGGCTTGACTTTTTTGGCCCATTTTTGGTCACAGTCGGGAGACGCCAGGAAAAGCGATACGGTGTCGTCTTCACATGCCTAACATGCCGTGCTGTTCATATAGAGGTGGCACATAGCTTATCAACGGATTCGTGTGTGATGGTAATTCGGAACTTCATCGGTCGTAGAGGGACACCGCTTCATATCTTCAGCGACAATGGCACCAACCTAAGAGGGGCAGAAAAGGAGCTTCGAGAAGCCCACCAAATGATCGATTTTAACGCAATCCAAGCTAAATTTACAAGTCCGGACAGCAAGTGGACCTTTATCCCTCCTGCTAGTCCTCATATGGGGGGTGCCTGGGAACGTATGGTTCGTTCAATAAAAACCGTATTGTACCAAATCATCACACGCGACACCAAACTGACCGACGAGACGCTTTGTAATGTGCTGGTGGAGGTCGAAAGTATAATTAATAATCGACCACTGACCTATCTATCCTTGGACACCGCCGAAGAGGAAGCTCTAACTCCTAACCACTATCTTTTGGGCTCATCATCCGGCTGTAAGCCTACAGGCAAATTCGAAGACACCGACAAATACGCAAGAATGTCATGGCGTCATTCGCAGCTCCTCGCTGACAAGTTCTGGAAGAGATGGGTGGCTGAAGTCTTGCCAACGTTAACTCGGCGAACATCGTGGTTCCAGAAAATTAAGCCCATTGAAGTTGGGGATGTGGTAATTATCGTCGACCCTAATCTGCCCCGGCATTGTTGGCCGAAAGGAGTTGTGACGAGCACGAACGAAGCAAAGGACGGACAAGTAAGGAGCGCAACCGTACGTACCATACATGGTGAATATCTCCGGCCAGCTACCAAGATTGCTGTCTTAGATGTGAAAAAAGATGGTGGCAGTGTTGTTCAATAGTGTAAGGTATGCACTTACGATGATCGTGATACCGGGGGGGAGAATGTTACCAACACACCACTTCGACTTTTTATTGTAAACTCAGTTGGTCTCCGAATGCTGCCGCATTACTCATAAAATAGCTCTGTGTACTGTCAATTTCATTTCTATTTAAAATACACCTTAAACACGCTCATTTCATTTCAAATCTGACAGAAGAAGAAAACGGCAGCAACGGCAGACCAAAGTGAGTAAAATTAAAAATTATAATAATTTATGAATTCTAAAACGTTTCTTTTTTTTTAAAAATAAAGTTTTTTAAAGCATTCTCCAAGTGGAACAAAACAGATGTTTCATTTTTCATTTGGATGCTACAATAAGTTGGAAACCCGACCAACAGTACGTTTACACCGAGCCGAAACCTCGAGATTTCGATGAACATTCACCGAAACATCAGTAACCCGGTTACACCGAGTTGAAGAGGTTTCAAATTTCAATAGCTGCCAATTTTGAAGTGACTGCCAAAACTAGCGATGGGCGATTGAAAATTAGTTTCACAATCGAATAAATAGACGATTCGGTGTTAGCAATGAGTCAAATAAAAGAAAATTGAATTTATTTTCAATTTCAATAAATGTAGCTTGCTGCGGTACAAAATTGTGAACCGTCGCAGTGTAGCACCTATATTTACCGCAATAGGATTTCATACCATTACACCGCTACCGCGAACTGCTCCGATGTGGTAGCTCCTTTAGTTGACAGGAGTCGACTGCTCTGGCGCGATTGTTTTGGGCGATAGTTCGATTGTAAATCAGGTTATTAAACTTAAATTGATATTAGGCGTGTTTTTTTGAAACGTAGCTAGCCAGTCGTTCATTAAAACGATTCTCAGCCAGCCGAACCCAGCTGACTTACCTCCAAGTTGGTGTGTGTGATTTCGATCAGCTGTTAAGTGTGAACTGTCAAAGTATTCGGCATTCAACCAAATCGATTTTTTGTTATTTGTTGTGAAAACAATTAATTTCGGTAATTTATTCAATGGATAATTTACATAAAGTGATATGAAATCATAATATAGTGGATTATTTCTGTGAAGTATCATTTAGTAATTGAAATTATATAATTTTCGTACACGACAGTCTGTCAAATGTTCTACAAATCGCTTTAAGCGCCACCTTGCCATGAGATATCGCAACATTCCTATCCAGCTGCTTTTGGCTGCGGATAAAATGAAGAGTTGTAGCCAGCTGGTTGTTGTATTTGTTTTACGTGTGAAATTTGACTTTGCTAGCAACTACTGGCTAGCTACGTTTCAAAAAAAACACGGCTAATGAAGAAAATCTTTTTATTTTAAATATCAATGGTTGCATGCGTTCAAGTCACACTGATACCACGATGAATAAATTGAGACATACATTTCTACAAAAGACCGTTAGTATACTCGCCTACTAAAATAAATTTTCTGAAATACGATTTGATAGTTATTCGATTGTTTTCGGCTAACATCGAATTGTCTTTTTATTTGATTATGAAACTAATTCTCAATCGCCCATCCCTAGTTTTGCCAGCCACTTCAAAATTCTCCTAATAGGGGGGTACACACGATACGACCGATCTGACGGACTTGGTCGGATGGATGTCTGACAGACCGATGTCGTTAGCGTACACATTGTCCGACATGTTGTCCGACCTCACTTTGCAAGTGGATTTGAAAGTCGTCGGACGTACTGAAAGCAGCGCTTATGATTGATACAATTTTTGAAGAAAAAAATTGAAGAGAGAAAAGAAAGAAAAAGGAATCGAATTTGGGTACAGGAATGGATAAAAAAAGCTTTTTTTTTTTATATTAATTTATTAACAGAATATTACAATATTGAATTCTCCAGACGATTATCAGAATTTTTTATATTTCCATTTTTTTTTCCCCAAAATTCAAAATTTCCATACACAGCCATCATTAATTCTCCGCTAACAACCACACCGCTTGAAATACATTTCAGAAATGAAAATTGCTCTAGGTCGGACGGACAAGTGTACACATTATCAGATATGTCCGTCCGACCACCAAAATATCAAAAAAATTTGAAAACCATCCGACATGTCCGTCCGGCCGTCATTTCGAGCGTACACACACGTCAGACCTGGCCGGACAGACCAAGTCCGTCAGATCGGTCGTATCGTGTGTACCCCCCTAATAGGAGTGTTTTTTTCAAATCTATATAGGCTTAGCGGAAATTGAGAAAAAAAACGCTGAACAGTGACTTGGCAGGACTATGCTAATTGAAGTTTGACAGTTTCACATCGGCATTGTTTTCATTGAAAGTAAGGCCGGTAGTTATCAAGCGCTCATTAATAAGTTGCTGGATAGAATTGTTTTTCGTCAAATTTAATTCAATTAAATAGTAAAATAAGGAACATGTTCACCTAATTCATTATAATTTTCTTTTCCTTGTCGGATAAATTCGTATTTCTTTCTTTTCTACCGATTTTAAAATGAACAGAAATAATTTAAATTTGAAATGACAGCAGAGTTCGGCTGATAGCTACCGGCCTTCATATTTCTCCCTCACTTTCATGTCATATTTGACATTTCGATAAAATTTTCGATAACTATCAACGAAAAACAGTTTGGTAGCACATTTTTCTATTCAGGCTAAGCACCTAAGACTGGATAATTATCCAGGTTTCGTAAGCCTATATAGGCCTAGTTGTTAGTGTAATTAACATGGAAAACATTTTCTAAGCCTTTATAGTTTTGAAAAAAAACACGCCTATTGTCAGCTGAAACCTCTTCAACTCGGTGTTAGCGGGTTACTGATGTTTCGGTGTAAACGTACTATTAAATATTTTTCATGTGCATGCAGCGAAATTATAATCCACATGCACAATTAAGCCTGATTCTTTTATAGATCACATTATATAATAAAAAAAATATTTTATAGACAAATGTTCGATCGAGATCGAATCTGCGTAGAT
The DNA here is from genome assembly GCA_949775065.1 of Brachyopa scutellaris. Classification (NCBI taxonomy): domain Eukaryota; kingdom Metazoa; phylum Arthropoda; class Insecta; order Diptera; family Syrphidae; genus Brachyopa; species Brachyopa scutellaris. The sequence goes on from OX459116.1 coordinate 7,510,650, forward strand.
TAGACATCTACATATAAAAGTATACAATATTTTCACAATAGGTCAGTTTTTCGTAGAAGAGAGTACTCACGAGAGAGTAAGAAATTTCTCCATGCTACGAATTTTAGTCCAAGAAATTTCTTTCGGGTATATTATGAAAACTGTCAAATCTGTCATATCACATACATTCTTCATTTTTTGGTGCTTAATGCGTTCGAGATTTGACAGAAAATCCATATTTAGTGCAAAAAGTACGCGAACGGACCTAATAGCAATAGTCAAATACGGTTCCTTTTAAGTATAAATGGTAAAAAAATCAAATTTCAGACCTGAAATACAATTTTACTTTTCACAAGTATAACTTTACCACGAAATGGACGAAACGGCATAAAAAAGACACAGCAAAAAGCTAAAATTTTATCCACCTCTGGTAGAGACGTCAAAAATTAGCCAGAGGATGATATTTCAACGCAATTGGCACACGGCCTTATATGATAAAATAAATATCGAGTTCCGTTAGAATCAATTTTATGTAAACCGCTTTTTAAGTAATCCAAGCAACGAATATTCATTTCACATTTGACAGTAGCGAATGCGACGAAATGTCAAAAAACTCTGCACATATATTTCAGATGCAGATATGGACGAGGCGCCGCGTGCAGATTGTCCGCACATGTATTTCAGGCATCATAGTCTCCGTACTACCATTACATTGTGAATAGCAACATTTATTTCTAGGCAGAAATGTCTATTTATGTGGTTCTGGAAAAGGAACGCACATCTCGGTAGTAGTGGCGTGGCAGCACTTGATGCGTTTGTTTTTTTGACAGCGCTTACTTGTAGGTATCTATTTTCTTGCAGTTAAATCGCAATATCTGCACTTGTATTTAGAAGTGAAGTGAATCGGGGTTAATATAAATTTCCACTGAATTGTGTGTAATTATTCGAAAACGGAAAATTGTGAAATTATGTGTATTTGGAGCTGATTCTGTGCTTTTTTGTATATTCCTTTGTATTGTGATATTGTTTGAAACTCAAAATATTAGTTCGCAATAAGTACCAAGCGAGAGAAAGTTCCTAAGAAAATAAGCATATTATTTAAAATTGGAATATGAATGGTGAGTTGAAATCTATCTATTTTTTATGTTTACAATATATTGACGGAATGATGTTTGAGAAATAATTTAATAATGTGTGCAAACCACCACTTCTTGGCATTGATTATTTTTTCATCTTAAGTCTAAAGGGAAAGTAGTCATTGTTCGTGTGCACATTTTGTTTTATAAGCAGTTTGATAAATCAGCGATCTATCAAACTTGTTCTAATAACTATTATTTTCTTTATTTTTTTTTTCATTTCAAAGTGGGTAGAAGCACTTTCTACTGATGGCGCTTTGTCTCAGTAGGCTATGGATTTAAAAAAAAAAAAATGCACAGCAGTAATTCTATATATAGCTATCAAATTATTGAATAAATTAATTTAAAATACCAAGATAAGCTTGGGCATTTTAATGCATTTTAATCCATTATTATGAACGCTAAAAACACCAAAAATAAGATGCTGCTAAAAACATGAAATTAGTGACTGTTTGAAAGTTGAAAAATGTTGTCCAGTTCCGAAATGATCCGCAGTGAAATATTGACAATAATATTGTTACTTGAGCTTGTGTTTTTAAAAATATTAGTGAAAATAGCAAAACTAAATCGATAGTAAATTTTAATATGTCCAATAGAACTTCGATTTAAAAAAGGAACATACAAATATAATTTAATCGAAAATCCTTTTGTATTTTTATTCGAAAGATCAATTCATTCATGGCGTTATAATATTTAAAATATATTTCGGGTGCATGGCCCCGCGGCTGGTCTTGATCATCTGTCTCACCGTCACCTTTAAGAGTAATGGTGGCTGTTTTTTACGAATACAAAGGATAATGCATACTTTCAGTGTCCTAGTGACTAGCTTGTCACCCGCCTCTGATTGCCTGAGAGATTGCTGCTTCGACTTGCAAAATGGCGAGCTTTATGTGAGGAAGTGGTGGACTAGAAATTCAAGAAATTCTGTTTGAAATGCTGGTCATAAGGGTATTCGTATGCCCTTTAGCGTCTGTAGACTATAAAACAGAATATGGAAAACTGACATTGGGAGCTAATACTTGTGTGCTTCACTGGTGGGCTTAAGTGTTTTTTGTCAAATCTAAACACTTTCGTTTAGGTGGCGCTACAGCTCGATGTGAACCAGGTCCTGCTTCTCGCAACCGTTTGTGTTTGCGTGTTATATTTTTTGCACGAATGGAAGGGACCTACAATTTTTTGCCGACTCCGAACGGCGAGTTGAGAAGATCATTGACAAATGATACTCTTTGATGGCTTGTCAGACATTCGAATTTAATTTTAATTAATTTAATTTTAGTGGGGCGAAAGTCTCCATTCATTCGGCTTATTACAGGCTAAACATAATTTGAAAACTAAACTTAAGAACTAAAATTTAAAATCTAGGGTTGAGGGGGATGAAGGAGATTTGATTTAATGTGGGAAGAGCTACGGTTGAAGTCGAAAACAGAAAAGTTCGAGTTGACATTCCGCAACATACGGGAGATTGGTTCATTGGATCCGTATGAGGTGCGGTGAGTGGGCATATAGAAGAAACGAGGGCAACGTACATTGTTACCATATGCTCACGCTGGTAGTGTTCCACTTACCGACACTTTTCAACCAGTTGTAAAAGAATGTCACCACGCGCTAGTCTTTATGCAACTGATTATGCTTCGACCTTTCTCTTGAGCTACGATCTGATACATTTGCACGTCACTAAGCCATAGTACCAGGTCCCAAAAATTTGTATTTTTTAAGAAGTGTTAAAAAAGGTAAAATGGAGCGTCGCTTCACGTAAAAATATCCATACGAGTCAAAATAACAGTTTTGATTGCGATTCGTGACTTTGGTCATTTGCTCAGAACATCAGAATATAAGAAAACTTATTTTATATCTTTTGTTGTTGAGTCGGATTTATTGGTATCCTGGTTTGAATGTAGCTGTTACCATATGGTCACAGTCGTACACACCGCATGTAAATAAAAATTGATTCAGCAATTTGTTTTAAATATATTATCTTATAGTTTGCTGGTATTAAAAAAGTTATTGTCTTTATTTGATAAATTATAATACAGTGTAAGTTATAATTCTTAATAGATAAAACTACCGATGGAGCTCTAAAATATTTGAAGGAGATGGTGAAATCGGTTGATGAAAAGGATGTTTTTATGAGCAAACGCTTTATAGAGATGCCAGATTCGGGCGCATTGTATGGAAAAGATGAATCTGAAGGAAGATGAGGCGGGTGCCGATGATGATCATCATCGTACACTGCTATCACAGCCATGCGAACTTCGCATAGAAAATGAGAAATGCGAAGATGATGATGACATCTTGAACCTTAGTGCTTATGGAGATATCTCCGATTTCAAACGTGCAACCGATTTCTTACTGTAAATTGAAACTCCTTATATGATATTAAAAATCACTTGTTCTGAAGGTTGAGGTGCTAGAGAACATGGTCGTGTTGGAAGCTCCTCAAGCCAAGCGTAAGACGGGTTGCGTCGGTCTCAGGGGAGCCTGACACTTGGGTAATGCATTTAAAAGGAGCTACTAGACCTATCAACCCTGTTTTGCAGACCAAATGTGGGAAATGTGTAGCTCCTGTTTTTAAAAATGATTCACGACCTGCTCCCGGATTTGAACTACTTCGATAATCTCTTTCCTGGAATTCCTATTCTATCTTACTTGAAGCATTTAGGATATTATGCTTTCATTAGGTGACGCTGCAGTTCGGGATGAACCAGGGCCTACTTCTCATCATTCAGGTGTTTTTCTGCACGACGGGAAGGGACCGACTCTAAACGGCGAGTTGAGAAACTCGTCTTGACAAATGATACTCTTTGATTGCTTGTCAGACATTCGAAAGAGGTGGCACCGTGAAAAAACATTTATGTGTTTGCTAAATTGAACCCGGGCAGCATTGCGTAGTAGTCCGATGCATATTTACCACTACACCACGGTGCTTAAGGTGGATATGATGCTCTACAGGAACCATAAGAGAAAGAAAAGTCCCGCGAAATTGTCCGCTGTCTAAAAATGATCAAGCCACGAAGATGCCAAGTATATACTCATTACTCGAAGACTATATCGAATTAGGGCATTTCAATTATCGAATGGATAATTCCATGGTGTGTGTGGCATCAATCATATTTGGAGCAAATCCTGTCGAAATAGCTTATTTGCGTGAGACGTTCACCCACATCACCATTTCGAGACCTAACGTCTTGAAAGAATATAACAAATATCTATGGCAAAAAGGAAAAAAAGCTTTAGTCGACTTATGTCGAAATTTAGTTTTTTACACCAACGGAAGCCCAATATCCAATTCTATTTGCCATATTTTTTTTCTTATTTTTATCTCTTACGGTTGCTGAATGCTGAGTTATAGACCAGCAAAAAACAACATCAGAAATCTTCCCGCAAATATGCATATGGAAAACAGCATAAGAAAAGAGTTTCCGTAAGCTTTTGACATATGTTCTTATGCTCCAACAGCTACTGAAACTAACGCAACCATTAGTAATTATATTAAAATATTCTTTTTCTTATCTTTATTTATATATCAACAACTTTCTTATACGGTGCATAGTTTTTTGTAAACTAACATCAAACCTTTCAACTGCTCTCCTGAAAAATTGTAAAAAACGACATAAGCTGTTTTTCCTTTTCGCCACAGATATATGGGTGGAACCGATAGAATAGATCAAAATAAATCATATTCTCGTATATATACCTGAAAGAAGATCATGGTCAAATTTTACTTATCTTAATGCTTGGGCCCTTCTAAGGAAAGGCGGAGGAAACCTTTCCCATAAACAATTTCGCTGAAATATTGCTGTAACAAATATGTGAATCTTCCGCAAATTCAGATTGCCAAGAAGAAATACAAAATTTCGGATGCTGACATACGATTCGATGGATGGAGTCATTACGTGGGACCATCTGCAACACGGCGGAGGGGCGCATATCGGTTTTGCAAGGCCACGACTCAACTTATGTATATGTAAGAAGTATGATGTTGGCCTTTATCCATCATGTTTCGAGTGTTACCATCAAATTTCTGCGAACCATTCGATTTTCTAACTTTTTTTTTCTCACTTAATGCAAAATCGTATTTACATGCGGTATAGACGACGGTGACCATATGGGAACAGAATCGATTGCTATGGCTATTAGTATGTACTTCTGAAAATTTCTCCGAAAAATTCACGATAGATCGTTCTCGTCCTAAATGGGTTAAAGTATATGGAGTTGTAAAGAGATGCGCAGTCAATCAAACCTGAGAGGAGTTGATGAATAAAGAGAAAATCAGCTGCATTTGTGCGTTCCTCAAGGGTATTCAAGTTAATAAGTTTAAGGCGATCAATATAGGGAGGTAAATTAAAAGGGTGGTTCCAGGGTAGCCCACGAAGAGCAAAACGGAGAAAGCGACGTTGAATGCTCTCGATTCTTTTAACATGAACTCTATGTAAGGGGGACCAAGCTTGACTAGCATACTCAAGGAGTGGGCGAACGAAAGTAATGTAAAGTGATCTGGTCACGTAAGGGATAGAGAATTCTTTGGACCACCGTTTGACGAAACCGAGTGATGAGTTAGCTTTTGAGATTATCGCATTAATATGCGAACGAAAATTTAACTCCTTGTCGTACAATATGCCAAGGTCGCGATGAGACTGAACGACGCATATAGGTTGACCGTGGAGAAAGTAGAGTCGAGAAGAAGACAGGTTTTTCTTACGTGACAAGGCTATAGATTGGCATTTAGCGATGTTAAGCTCTAAGCAGTTTTTGAGGCGAAGGAGATTAGAGTCACGGGGCGAAGAAATGACTTTGAAAAATTTTGTATCGTCAGCATAAAGAGAGAGAGGAGTATTTGATGACTCTTTCAAGGTAATTAGTAGTTAAGATGAAGTGAAGGGGGCCTAGATGGCTACCTTGAGGAACACTAGAGGTGGCCAAGAAAGGAGCTGAGAGTACGGATCTGAAACGGACACTATAGAAACGGTTAACGGTTTTATAGGTAAGAAGAAATCCATTTCAATAATATGGGTTCAAAACCGAGGGCAGACAATTTGAAAACTATTAATTGATGAGATATCTTATCAAAAGCTTTGCTGAAATCAGTTGCAATAACATCGACTTCGTTGCCGTTCTCTAAGGATGAGCGGGCAAAGGACACGAATTCAAAAAGATTTTTTGTGGTTGATCTACCTTTCAGAAAACCCTGTTGGCTTGGGGAAATAAGAGACTTGCATCGAAAGCTTAAAGCTTCATATAAAATGCATTCGAAAAGTTTAGGTATATGGGAAAGTTTAGCGATGGGACGATAATTAGTAACTTCATTCTTTAATCCTTTTTTATGAATTGGGGATATGAAAGAAGTCTTCCAAATATCAGGAAACTCTCCTTGTGAGAGTGAAAGATGAAAGAGGTAAGAGAGGGGGAGAGAAAGGTTCGATGAACATTATTTAAGGAATATGGCAGGGAGACCATCAGGGCCGGGTACGAATTTATCGTTAAGATCTTGTAATTTTTTGGCTATAATATTAGGATCAAAGGTCTGAGAAAGAAAGGGACCAATAGAATACTTAAGAAGGTAATTGAAATAAGAAGGGTCCGGTACGAAAGAGTTGTCCGCGAAAGATTGTTTAAAGTACGTGGCGAAAAAGTTGGCAATAGTTAGAGGATCGGTTGATGATTTGTTTTCAAAATAGAGGGAAGGTGGGTAGCCATCGGATTTTATTTTATAGTTGGCGAATTGGAAAAATGATTTAGGGTTATTTATTAAATTGGCTTGGGCGTTCTTTATGAAACGCTGATAGAGATTATTATAAAGCTGGGTGAAGTGAAGGTATGCACCGAGATAATTGGAGTAATCCGAAAAAGAATTGGTGCGTAGGAAAACTGCCCACAACTTATTTATCTTGTTTCGTAAGGAGCTAGGAAGTCTTCGATTGTACCAGGGAGGAGATGTAGAGTATGTTTTGTGGCGGGAAAAAGGAACATAAAGCGAAATAGAATTAAATATTTCCCTATAAAATATGGTGAGGGCATCATTTAAAGAAAGGTTAGCGAACTCAAAGGAGACTTTGGTGAGATAGGCGTTACTTTTTCGAAAATTAGCTTTATGGAAGTCGTAAGATGAGATAGTTGCTGAAGGAGTCGATTGGAGTGGTAAGTCGTGGAAAAATGAAAGAAGAAGAGGAGGGTGTTAGTTATCAATAGTTGAAAGAGATAAGGGACAAAGGGAGACTGAGGAGTTCATGGGGTCTGTTGTAAAGATGAGGTCTAGTTGCCTGCCCATGTAGTTTGAGATGACACTAACTTGACAAAGGCTTGAGTCCGTAAGGCGATCTATGAACAGACATTCCTTGTTCGAGTTGGCATTGGGAGCGATGAAAAAGGATTGATCATCAGATGGGATCCACTGCAGCTGGGGTAGATTAAAGCCACCAAAAATTAGGATATCGTCGATGAAGTTGGATAAGTCAATAATTTTGTCGATCGCATCGATGGCAATTTGGTAGGATTCCATAGGTTGCATAGGTAGAATGTAAAAACACATAACGTAAAGGGCCCTGCGGGGGAGTGTAATTTTTATTGAAATAAAATCGATTTTGGGAGAAGAAGAGGTAGCAATTAGGGAAGAATCAAGGTCATTGTGGATGGCGAGCAGAACGCCTCGACAAGTAGAGTCAGCCTTGAGTTCGTCATCCCGAAAGACGTTAAAGGTAGTAGGGAATAATTCCTGGCTCTTTATATCGGGGATCAGGTTGGTTTCCGTTAGAGCGAAAATATCGAAAGGGACAGCATGAGATTGGGAAAAAACAGCACGGGTATTCGAGCGCAATCCTCTTACATTCTGGTAGTAAAAGGTAAAAGGAATGTCGTTGCGTGGAGGTATGGCGGAGGGTGAAGATGTTAAGTTAGTGACGAAAAAACTTATCCATGTCGGTTCGGCTACATTGGAGGTGGTTTACTCTTTTAGAGTGTACATAGTTGCCGAAAGCAGCAATTCAATGCGACCCAGAATAAATGCTGTTGTCAACTCTAAAGGATTTCCTGCTAGGTTTTAACTTAATTTTTTACTTCAATATCATGTCTTTTTTTGTTTTTTCTTTGAGGTGTATACTTACTTTTGTGATGTGTTTTTTATGAATTTTGCTAAATTCTAATATCTTTGTTACTTAGTTTTGTTTTTTTGTTAATTTTACTTTTTATATAAAGTGCCTATAATAGTTACTAAATAAATACATATCACTTATTTGGTTTAAATTTATTTAAGTGGTTGTTTTCGTTCAATAAACTTCGTATACCGTACTGTATACTTACTTTTGTGATTAACGGTATTTAGAATCTCGTGGTATCTGATGTAGAGGTTCTTGAGACTGGTTGTATCGGTAGGAAGGCCTTCCTGTTGAATAGAGACCATGATGCTAGTTTTGGTTTTGCCCTCAAAGCAAACTGAATCAGATTTGTCATGTATTGATTTTTTCTCTAATCCTGGAAAGCGCATAACGACATTCAGTAGTATCAGAAACGGTGGTAAGTTGTGTTATTTTACCTTAAGGGGGCAAAAGGGGATCGAGAAAGAGGCGGCACCGTGAATAAATTGTTTAGGTGTTTGCTGGGATTGAACCCGCGCAGCATTGCGTAGTAGTCCAACGCACTTACCACTACACCACGGAGCCCATCTCAACACACGAAGTGTTTTATATGATCGTGCCTTTAACATCAACAAATCATTGACAACATGATGCTACTTGCACAATGATAATAAATAGGGTATTTTAAAATGAATTATTAGTGTTATATTACATAGAATACTACAAATGGAACAACCTGTTCGTAAATTGAGTAATTTGGGCACAATAGCAACTCCCAAGCAGCTGTGCTGTAGAGACCCAAAATATTTGTTCAAAGAGAAAAATGGCAGAGCAGAACGCACAAATTTTTGCAAAATGCCAAATCAAGTTAGCACAGAAAATTATACAACTTCACTGTCGATTATTGTACTACTGTTTTCCAAATTATGACGTGTATTGGGGGGGGGGCATTATAAAGGGTTTTCCAATAAGAGGTGTTATTTTGGTATTCAAAGAAAAATGCCATTTTTTGAGATAAATGATCGAATGTTTATTTCATAATAAAGAGGAAGGTGTGCCGTTAATAATAATAATAAAAAAACAACATCAGCCAAATGGCCACCACAAGCACGCATACAGGACCATATCCTTTTCATGAAATTTTCCATAACCAAATCGCAAAGTGGCTGCCCTATGTCCTCGATAGCCTCACGAATCTTATCTTTGAGGTATTGAATCGACGCTGGGCTGTTGGCAAGGTGTTAAATCACAAGATCTCGGTGGCTAATTGTGATCACCTCTTCGAGAGATAACACGGTCCGAAAACTTTTCCCGTAAAAGATCAATGGTTTCGTTGCTTGTGTGGCACGTAGCGCCGTCTTGTTGAAAGTAAACGTTGTCCAGATCAATACCATCCAACTCCGACCATAAAAAAGCGCAATCCATTCACCGTAACTATTGATCCAACCTCATTTTCGAAAAAGTAAGGTCCAATGACCCCGCCGGACCATAAACCGCACCAAACAGTCACACGTTGAGGATGGAGAGGCTTCTCAACACTAACTCTTGGGTTTTCCGAGCGACAATTTTGCCTGTTGACGTAGCCACCGAGGTGGAAATGGGCCTCATCAGTCAAGATGATTTTTCGATGGAATTCCGGATCATTTTCATGCATTTCAAGGACCCAATCAGCAAAGACACGACGTTGTTGATGATCGGTCGGCTTGAGTTCTTGTGTTAACTGAACTTTATAAGCCTGAAGACCCAAGTCTTTATGCAAAATACGGTGTAATGACGTTTGTGGAATGCCCAATACCAAAGAACGACGAGGAATGGACAAACCTGGGTTTTCTTCAACACTTTGGGCTACAGCAGCAATATTCTCAGTTGTTCTTGAGCGACGTGCACGGGTTTTATTCTTCACATCACTAACTTGTCCCAACAGCTCGAATTTTTCCACCAATTTCTGTATTGCGGTCCGACAAGGTGCTTCACGACGACCAAAAAATGCTTTAGTTTTGCGAACTGTGACTGCAAGATTTTCACCATTTTTGTAGTGAATTTTAATAATTTCAATGCATTGTTGAAGCGTGTATCGTTCCATTTTTAGTAATGGCGTAGTTTCTACTTGTCAAATGTCAAAGAATAAAAGCTTCAGAGGTGACAGCTACCGAAATAGCGGGCCATTCACAATAACACCTCTCATTGGAAAACCCTATACAACACCTATCTCCCTTTATTCGATTAAATTTTCTCTCATTGAACGAAAACCTGATATTTTTCAGCTCTGAGCTGTTCGGAACAGCCTTTTTGAACACGTCAGTATAAGGCGTCATATAAAGCACTCAACGTACTCAGGGTTGACAGTTTATTGAGTGCATTCACGTATTATTATATGGACTGCCTGCAACCATACTTCAAAAAAACTGTATGCACAACCTTAGTCAGTTTAACGCTCGCTTGCCGCTTTAAAGTCGTAGCGTTAGTGGGTGAGTTGTAAAACTATCATGTTCCTCGACTGGAGAATTTTATCTGTCTGTCGTTACATAGTCGTCTTGAGTTCGTGGTCAGCTCCATGGAAGTTCGTTCCATTAACACTGTGGAATTCAAGCGGAATTCCATGCCGGATCAAGAAACGTTTTATAGGTAGAAAGCAGATGTCGCTAGGTAGGTTGTATGGTATCTTAATACCGGTCGTCTATTCATACAAGTTATTCTTCGTCCGATGATGACTATCATTGGGCTAGCGTAGTCATGGAGTATGGAGAATGGAAAAATGAGTGTACAATGGACCGCAAAATGTCTGAGTGCTCGGGATAGTAATCCCCCCCCCCCCCCCCCCCCCTCATTCATTCTTGCATCGCTGACAGCCCTTGATTTCCGCTTTGACAGCAGCTTGCATATGCGGAATCCAACATATCTGCCGAAAATCGTTGACGACTGTTGTGCATGCGATGGCATTGTTTATTTACCTGTCGTATGATAAAACTAGTTAAGCTCATGACGTAGTAGGATTGGTGGTTTGACATCGCGTGCTACTTCAGACGCTGCATCAGATTCCTCCGTGAGACTGTAACACATTGTCTTAGTCCAAGTAGGTGAGAGTTTGTAGATGTGACTTCTTCTTGCAACAGTTTGTTGTACGTCGGAAGCGTTTGTTTCGACTCATAAGTATTCCTATTTCAGTTGCATAGAGGCCAATTTGGTTACAAATAAATACGGGAGTTTTATTCATTCGGGAAAGATTTATTCATGGGTCAGGAAACCATCGGCTGGATGACTCGAAGGCAGGCCACATTTCACTAACGCAAAAGGCTACAAATTTCCGATAATTTTGGTGGTCCGATCGGATCCAGCACAAAACTATTCTTGGGTCCGAGAAGAACACGTTTCTGGAGATAGTAGTCTCACCACTTCTTGCCCTAGGTGTGGTACTAAAACTAATTTTACTACTTATCTGCTATGTACACTTTTGGGATTAGCTTCAAATTCAATCGAATGAACAGTTAAATTTTTTAAAATTATTTGTTTTAAATTTCGAATAAATCTATGAGCTGAAGGGTTTCTACCGTGCGATAATTTCTTTGATCGAGCTATTGAAAATAAGTTCTTTAGGCAATGTAAGGATTAAGATTAGCAAGTAATGAGATGCAATGGCTAATTAACCTGAGTCTTTTCCCAACTTACCAGTAGATTTCAATTGCGATATCCAGTTCCTTGCAGTGACGAAATTAAAATACTCAAAGGAGCACGCGGGCCCTGCGGGTCTATTTCCTCAACTGGTATAATAAACAGTTGGGAAAGTGTGCATGTAGTGTAGGATAGTGCATGCTAGTCCTGCTGAACCCATTACTTACAGATAATAATGCATGCTAGACCCGCTGCACGCAATAAAAAACAGCCTCTTAAGTTATTTTTGTGTGAAATTTGTGTGCATTTGTATGGACTTTGTAAAGAATTCATTAGTTTTTTTAAAATACAAACAAATATTTTCTCCCAAAAATTTTTATACAGAATAAGAATACCGTATATTTACCAGAAATAAATAAAACAATTTGAAAAAGTGCTATTAGTGACAAATCTTTAATGTTTCTGTAAATTATGTTTCCAATTTAAACTGCATCAGTCTATTTTATACCGTGGCGTAGAAGTTAGTGCTTTGGACTACTACGCATGCTGCCCTGGGTTAAATTTCAACAACCACCCAAAAGTTTTCTAACGATGCTATCTCTTTCGAATGCCTGACAAGTATTCAAAGAGTATCATTTGCCATGATGAGTTTCACAACTGGCCGATCGGAGTCGGAACAAAAACTGTAGGTCCCTTCGATTCGTGCAAAAATGTAGCAAGCACACGCAAATGGTTGCGAGACGCAGGCCCAGATTCATCCCGAACTTTTGCGCCACCTATAGAAAAGAAGTTTATTTTAGAAAAGCTGGTGTAACAATTGATTCATTCCATGAGCTCAGAAGTTCACCCATCAAAAAAATCCCCTGATTACAAAAATCTAGGTCCCAGACGTTTTGCTTTCAGCCTACCCCCTGCCAGACGCCCTGAAAGTACGCCCCAAACGAGCTTTTTACTAATAATTGCGCAAATTCATAGTCAGCCCATGAATAGTGCCTATAGCCGACTATAGCTATAGCCGGCACTAGTATATTTTAGGTTCTGTAGGTGAATAAATTATTTTATCGTCGGCTCTATCTGACTATGAATTTGCGCCAATGACTCGAAATCTAAATATAAAGTAAAAACAAAATTGCAATCCCTAGCACATCTAAACCATTCCATGATTACAAACACATAAGTCACAGACAAAATGAAATGTGTTTCTGACATAATTTTCGGTGAGTAATAGAAGTAATAAAAAATAAATGTGCCAATATACAAAATATTAGGTCTGTTTGGTGTGTCGATAGTTTTCGCAATACTATGTAAACTTTCATAGAATCATGACAGTTTCATGGCTCTCAATTTTTTTTACTTTCATTTGGCTCTCTCTTTGCGATGAATTAGCTGCAAGTATCTGGCAGCCCTTTTCCTCGGGGTGGACTGTGAACTCTGTCAAACCAAGCCATCTGACAGTTTGAGAAATGTCATAATCTTCATTGTAGTGGAAAACAAAAAGAAAGCGACAGGCTTTGTTTCAAAAGCGTTTGGTGACTTTTGTTCAAGTTTTTTCTCATTGAGAGGATATCTCTCTCATTGAGAGGATTTTACTATTTGACAGATATCAATCACTTACGCGAAAAAGACACACCAAACAGACCTATTATTAGGTGATTGTCAAATGTAATTTTTTGCAGGTTTTTTTTATCGTTTTGTTCTCGTTCAACGTTCAATAGCGCTTTTATTCAATCCAATGATTTGTTGTGAAAAATCTCGTCTCAGGACAAGTATGCTTTCAAGCAAACGCAGACAGAACCGCAGTCAGCCGATGTTAGTCTAATGTCAATGCAGTTCGCTGGATTGAGCACAGACTCATATTTATAAAAAAAAAGTGTTGTACTTTTTGGTAATAAAAAAATAGTTGAACTGAATATACTGGGTTTAATAATAAAAAAATATATTCATACTAAATATACCGGATTTCATATAGCAAAAGTTGGTATCATGACTTATAACTCCACATCCAAAATTTGCTGTCGGCTCTTGGTCTAAAATATTCATGCGAAATGTACCTACTTTATTAAATGTGATTTGGTACAACTTGAAGTACATACCTACCTTCATAAAATTATTTTGGTTTTTATGAAATTAACATGTCTAACCGATTGATGTTTGTATGAACATAATCTTTTAACGGAGAAACATATTAGAAATGTAATGTCAATTTTGGTATAGGGCTGTGGCTCAGTATATAGCGCTTCGGCTTTTCACCTTATGGGTCCCAAGTTCGTTTCATGGGCTGTTTCTTTTTTCTTTGTTTCTTTCCAATTTTTCAATCGTGATGATAAAACAGAAAGTTGTTTCCTTGATTTTGTTGTTGTTTTTTGTTTCTTTTTTATTTTTACCCGGCTATGGCAAAGCCAACAAACGCTGTGCGGAAAGAGTTGACGAATATTACAGTTACTCGGTCGGCATACAAAAACTGAAGTCCTCAAAGCTAAAAGTGTCCTTAAGACTCCCGGATTCCTGCAACGTCTTTTAGGCAGAAGTTCCTGCCGTACTTCCCGATAATGAAACGAATTTTCAGCAAGGATATTCTTAATAACATTGATAGTCAGGCGGCACTTAAGGCGCTAGAATAGTTCACTACCAAATCGGCACTAGTCCGGAATAGCCTGGCCAGTCGGTTGCAGAAGACAACGAGTTTGCCAATGAGTTTGCAAGGAAAGAAGGGGAACTGCCAACGGGAAAAACGAACTGAAAAGTACGATACAGCATAAAATAAAACGATCATGTTAAGAGCATAGCCCTGCTCTCAATTTTCTCAAAATCTTAGGCCTTGGGGTGTGTATTGTGTAGATGGGGCATATATACCCATTACTGCACCAAAAAGAATTCGTACTCCATTGCTAAGTGCACCGAGACAAGGAGGTTTTTTTTGTTCTTCTACAATTTTCACAAATCTATCAATGTTTTGTATGACAACCCAAATCATCGTTGTTGTTGTTCTTCTTCGACCCTCTCTAATTGGGTTTCCTTTTTGGATGACGAAATTTGTATACACACAATCGAAGAAAAACAAAGCTGGCCGCTGAGTATCACTCAGTAGCAAAAAATTTCGTGAGCACCATTTTTGAGTGTCAACCAGGGCTGCCGTTTTGAATATTCGAATGGGAGTATTTTAGACATTTACAGGGGAGTATTTTGTGTCTAAGGGGAGTACAAAAAAGAAACGATACATCAAAAACAACCTTTAGCCTGTTAAAATACTAAAACTCAATTATTTTATTTGGACTGCAGCCTCAAGATTTTTTTCAAAAATGTTCACTTTTTTTTTTAATAAATAGCAAAGCAACAGAAAAACAAAATTCTTAATCATCGTGGATAGTTTTTTAGGATAATGAATTCCAAAAACATTACAAGAAGTATTGTATAAATTAAGTAAGAAATTTAAGCATTAAAATAACTAAGTCTTGGGTTTTACCTATCAAACTGTAACTCAGTACTTCGTACAACCTCATCGGCTCTACATAGCTTCGAAAATTCCATTATGAATAGAATTTATCAAGTTCTACCTTTCGCCTACTATTTCGCCTTTTGTGCATGGCTTCTCTAGATAGCAGTTCAGTATGTATGTATATCAAATTGAACATTTTAATAATTTATTTATTTATTTTATTTATTATTAATTAGTATTAACATCATTTACAGTAGACTAATGTAATCTTTAAGTTATAAATGAAGATGCAATTCGGAAATGAAAAGAAGAGAAAAACGAGAATTTAATTTACATGTGAAGTAGTAACAGTTCAGAAGGTTTTAAGCTTTAAAAAAAAAAAATCAAATGAAAAACAACAATTTGCTTGTATTTAAATTAATCTTATTACATACTTTAAAATAATTCAATTATGTACTTAACTAATTATCCGCCATATGCCTAAAGAGAGTGAGTTCAAAAGAGTTCGCATAACAAGATCTTCTCATGCTGAGAGGAAGTGCATTCCAAATACGAATGGCATGAACGAAAAATTGACGCTCAGTACAAAGATAGTAATACCGTGGAAGAACTAGAGTTATGGCCCGATTAGACTAGTTTATTGAACAAATATGAAGGCTGTTTGCGGGTTATAATCCTGTGAAGACAATGAAGAATGGTGCAAAAGTTCAGGTACTGGTCTAATGAGCATCCAAGAATATTTTTGGCATAAGCAGAAATATGATCATAGCGTTTTAAGGCAAAAACATATCGAGTAATTGTTAAACGCAACATTTAGTCTTCTTTTGGTACTTGCTTTGATGCAGCAGCAGATTTCACATCCATAAGCTATGATTGGCACCAGGAGAGATTTAGCTAGCATGAGCCTAGTTTTGAGTGGTGTATAGCTTTGAGAAACTGATAAATTTCTAAGAGACCCATATATTTTATTTATATTATATATATAATATATATATTTTATTTATTATTAATGTCTGTCTTTATACTTATTTCGGCCACTGTATTTCGTTATCGTGTTAGTATTTTAAGAAAGTACTATTCAATAAATAAAAGGTACTCAAAGTACTATTTGTTTTAAAAAATGGAAATATTTTATAGGGGAGTACAATCAGGACGAGGGGAGCACGGGAGTACAGTGTTTGAGAGAGTAGTACGAATACTCCCTTAGTACTCACTTCGGCAGCCCTGGTGTCAACCCGAATTTCGAGCGTACACGTTATCAGTTTTGCGTGTTATCATTCAAAGCTGACATTCTTGTATGATGGTGTGTACCTCGCTTTACGCTCGTTTCATAATGCAGAAATGATAACAGTTTTAAGTGACGCTCTTGTATGATGGTGTGTACCTCGCTTAACGGATGCGGTAATTCGGCACCATGGGAAATGTTATAAGCCAACCCTTAAAATTGGCTGAAATTTTTTCGTGTATTTAATTTAGAAAGTGGCAACACTCGAAAACAGAACTTGTGTGCGAAAAAGAAAATTCCATTCCTGAAAATACTGGTTGTCTCTTTTAAATAGATGTCTTTCTCTTTTTGTTTTTCTCACACTTTTGCATTCATTTCCAGTTTTATTTAACACATATTAAAAGAGTATACATAAATATTTCTTGTTTCTTTGTTTAATGATTGTGTACATCTATATTTATTTTCCAAGTGATTGATATTGTACATTTCACTAGCAAGCTTGCGCGTATTAAATCAATATTGCACATGGATTGGAAGGGTGGTGTTTTCTTTGTTAGTAGTACTAAAGTGGTACACTGACCTTCCGCAAACATACATACCTATGTGCTTCAAACAAAGTTTTTCTTTTGTTTCTATAGTTTTATGTTTAATATATTGAATAACTTCCATGTTTCTATCCAAAGAACAAGCAATAAAAATAGTGATATAAATTGTTACCATCCCAATAATATTGCAATCAAGGTAAGAAAGAAGCAGCTGAGCTGTGTGGAAATCTGTTTTCGTTTCCTTCTTTCTTATGAAAGAAGTACATGCACTCCAATGATTTTGTATACCAACTGAAATACTCTTATATTGAACCTGGCCGTTGTATGTATGTATATAAAATGGACCATGTGTGTAAATTCCAAGAGTGAGATGATATCAACCTAATTTTTCATGGCGGTTGATGTTTTTTACTTGTATTTTTTTTCCACCCTATATGTTAATGTATGCACAAATTATTTAGCCAAAGCAAAACAAAAATTTTATTAATATATTTTTCAAAGAATTTGTTCTGTTCCGCTCACTTTAGATTTTTAAATATCAAGGAATTCATTGTAGAGATTCGCAAGATCGATTTGTTTTTCATTTATGACATAATCGAGTACGTAAGCAAACTATTGGAAGCATTTTATTTGTTTTGTTGTCCTCGTTTCTAGTGTACAGTGAAAATGTTTTTTTTTTTATTTCTCGCTAACTCAGTTTCTGAAACGTCAAAGTAGTTTCTTCGATGTATTTTTTTTTTATTCTATTTACGTATAAAGCAACACAATGGCAATAATACGGCATTTTCGAAATAAACATATTTCGTCGAAATTGACAGAAAAGCAATAAACAGTGTTTCGACGTATTTGTGAATATCTTATACGTTTAGTACCTAATTACATTTTTATGCTTTGTCGTCGTATTTTCTTTGAATTGTACTTAACATAATATATAAAATGTTATAAGTTGCATTGGGTTTTTATTTTTTGCATTTCGTGATTTTGGTGGTTTGCCAGGCCACTTTTATGTAGGGTAGTAACCGGCCATCTGAACTCCAGTAACCGGGCCAGAGCAATCAAACCAAGTCAAATCTATTAAAACAGAATTTATTAAACAGATATTAAGTAAATAAGTAGCTTTTAGTCTGTTTACTTACTTACTTACTTAGGTGGCGCTACAGTTCGGGGGTGGGCCAAGGCTTCAACCAACAACCTCTTCCAGTTAGCCCGCTCCTTAGGGAACCGCCTCCAGTTGCGCACTTCAAGTTGGTTTGGGGCTCGTTCTACTTGTGCGTGCCACTTTAGGCGAGGTCGTCCTCTGTTGCGTTGACCCTCCGGGTTAGAATCGAATACAGCGGACGTCCAGTATAACGAATTTCTAATATAACTAATGAAATTTTTTTTCCCATTAATGGTTCTATATAACGAATGGTTTAAACATTTTACCCTCGATATAACGAATGCCTTGCAAATTCCTGTAGGCGCAAGGTTACTTTTGTCGTCGGATATTGTCATTATGTATGTTTTTTTTTTAATTCCTGGTAATGATGAGTTATGCTAACATATACATATGTATGTATGTACAATACATAAATGTAATTTAAAAGGAAAATTAACTGTCGCAGTTTGTTGGGTTTTTTACGTTTTTTTTTTACGCATTTTATTTCGCGAAATATTTCCAGTGGCGCACTAATGAAAAAATTAAACATTCAGAAGCAATGAATTGCTTCAATAAATGCATACAGTGGTCAGTTCAAAATAATATCGACTACTCAAAAACACTTTTATTAAGAGAAATGCTAGAGAAGATTTTGTTTACTAAAAACTTAATAATTAATTTTTATTTTCTTATAAATAAATACCTACATAAATTTCATTGTAAAAATGACTTGTTTTTTATATTCGTTATAACGAATGACTGTGCATTATATAATTCGTAATACTGGATGTCCACTATATTTTCCGAGCGGGAGCTGTCTATTGTGTGGTTCTGTCCAATTCGTCGATGTTGGGTGTCCCTTTTTATTGACAGCATCTATTTTGTTTTGCCCTCGTTTACCGCTAAACCCATTTAAAAAAAAAATAAATAAATGTTTGGCTTCAGCAGTCCTAGGTAGAACCAAGCCTAACTTCCCGCACCCATTTATGTGTGCGCGTTATAATTTTGCACAAGTGGAAGGGACCTACAGTTTTCTGTCGTCTCCGAACGGCGAGTTGGGAAGCTTTACATGACAAATGATACTCTTGAATGCTTGTCGAGCATTCGGAAGAGGTGGGCACTCTGAAAAACTTTTTAGGTGTTTGCGACGGGATTCGAACCCAAGACCGCTGGCTCAGTAGTCCGACGCACTAACCACTTGCGCTACGGTGCCCATTTTAGCCGCTTCCATTTGGCAGTGATGTCAAAACTAGACATGGCTGTTTACAGTTCATCCCTCCATATGCTGTCATAGACGGCCTTGAAATCGATGAACAGGTGGTGGGTATCGATTTGGAATTGTGGGGTTTTTTGAAGGATCTGCCTAAGTTTGAAAATTTGGTCTATGGTGAACTTTCCTCGCCTGAAGCCGCACTGATAGAGGTCAATCAGGTTGTTGAAGAAAGGCTTAAGGCGTTCTCACAATATGTCTGTTTAGTTTAGGAAAAAAAGACTTTAAACCTAAAAACGGATAAATAGCACTAGAATCGAAAGTGGGATATGTATGTATGTATTAGTTTCTTATCTCGTTCAACTGCTCAAACTCTTACCGCACTCCCTTCGCCCACAAAACCGGTTCTCTGCCGTCAGAAATCATCTCGAGTGCCGGTGGTTCACAATCACAACATATGATGAAAGGGAGAACCTTTTCCCACAAAAGTGAACGGAGCGAGTAAAAACAAAGAGCTTAATTTGTTATACCTATTCTGAAAGCTTTGTCGGCCAGACTTTGTCGGCTGAAGCAAAAAATTGGAATAATTTTTTTGTACAGGCATGAGACATCTGTATAGATTTATTGTCTGTGCTATAAGGTTGCTGCATATTTAGCATTTAGTTTAGAAAGCGCTCACTTTAAACCTACTTATTGAAATAGTTCCTTCTTTAATTCAGTTTTGTCATCTCGTTTTCTGTGATGTTCCCCGGTTGTTCTTCAAGTTACCGGAATATATAGCTATCATTTCTACACTGAGAGCCGAAAGCCTCTGCAGCTATTGCTCATTTTGTATTAGCATAAGAATTAATTTTTATGGTAATAAATAATAATAATAATAATTATTTCTACACTGAAGAGAATAACAAAATAAAAAAAAACTACTCACATAATGAAGTAAAATAAAATATTTATTCAATGCTAATAATTCATTCCTTATGCATGATTTTTGGCTGAAGTTGTACAAACATTTTTGATTTATTGGAGGGTCTTTCCTGCGTAACGGTCCTTACATTTGTAAGACACCAGCCTTAAATTTTTGTTCCTTAAGGCTCTCAAAATTGAGCAAAATTGCTTTCAATTTGTAATATGCAATCGTATAGAAGAAACTTTGAAAAAGTTGGTGTAACGGTCGTTACAGTATTTGGACATACATATAAAGCTATTTCTTATTGAAATTAATGAAAAATCTGTGGTTACTTATGGTAAATACGTGTTTAAAGCAAAAAAAAAGGACCTACATTAATAAAAACAAAAAATCTGGCGTAATGGTCGTTACATGTACAAAAGTTGAACAATTTCAACATGTTAATTAGCTTGTGTCTGATGGGGAATAAACATCGCCATACCTCAAGGTACGCTCTTTGTTTTCAAAAATGTTGTTACCACTTTTAAGAGTTTCCATAAAGGTATTTTCTCTCAAAAGTTTAAGTGGCACTTCATCATCAGAGTCCCCATAGCTTTTCCAACAAGGGAATCTATGAATCTACAGCTTGTTTTTGTACAAACTTAAGTTTGATTGCATCGGTCAGTTAGCATACAATGTCATAAAAATCGTTCGGTGTTTGTACGGAAGGTTGTCTAGACCTTACCGCTGACCATACTAGACGCTTAAGAGTTCCTCCAATTCCGACGACAGCTCCCACTACTTGTGACGAGGCAAAGAAGTTCCACTCCAGTTCAAATCCAGACTTTTCTTGTAGAAACCACAAGTTGGACTTTGTATACTAACTTTTAAACTGAGCTGCACAGTTATCAGTAAATATATAAACGTTTTTCAGTACAGGATAAAAGTGGTTGAGTTCTTGTAGGATCACGCAAACAAAGAAGGAAAGGAACAATTGCATCAATGCAAGTACTTCGTACATCAATCAGTTGTGGGTGTCCGTCGATTTCTCCCCAACAACGTTACAAACTGTCACATTTTTTAGACCCAAAGAGTTATCACAATTATCTATGTGTTCTTTAAGATATGGAGGACAGTTTGTATATACATTCATTATGCAATTTTCTTCGGTAACGATGCATGATTGCAGAACCAGCAATTCCTTGTGTGATTTCGGAAATTGCGGAGTAATTTTCGAAATGCTTTCAATAAGGCTGATAATGTTAAATTGATACTTACAGACGCAAACGTTATGGGGCATCTGTGATACTAATAATACTTGCTGAGGTCTTAATTTATGCAACCATTGTCTTGGATGATAAGCTTATATACCTCCCTGTTCTGCGAAAGTGGATTGAAACCGAAATTGAAATTCACTCGGATGGAATTCAGTGTTCTACATTCCGAGTGATTTCGAATTTTTGGAATCCACTTCGAATTTTTGTAATCCACTTCGAATTCATTTGTTTGAAATGTCAAACACAGCTGTCAAATCATTTCAAAATCATTAGAGATTTTCAGTTTCTGGTTTTTGTTTTGTGCAAGTGAATTAAACATTTAAGAAAAAGCTATATTTTATTAAAAAATTGGATTCAATTTTGTTTATGTGAAAACCGCGATGAAAACCGAATGGAGAGAGTTCGCAGGAAGATTTTGCGAGATAAATCTAACATTTATTTAATGATTTTTGCATTTTTAAAAACAGTTTAAAGGTGAGTAAGGAAATATTTGTTGATATCTTGCGAGAAGTGGAGTCAGATATGGTACCAACTTCAATTCCTCTTACACTCAAACTCGGAGCAACACTCCGATTTGTTGGCTGAACGATGTTATCAAAAGTCAGTGGGAAAGCAAAGTTCTCGGCCAGATGTAAAACATTTTGCAACACAAGTTGTAATCGAAGTGGATAGAGCTGGACAGTACGCAGCTGAAAGAAAAAAATATGTTTAAAATAATGAGTGAGTGTTCTAACTCCGTCCACAAATCCTTAGTATACGTTTTGTCCTGTCTAACAAAGTCTTGATTTTCTTCCATGTAATTCACGAGAATACTCTCTTGCCTTTAATTTTTGTGTTGTACTATGTTAAACAGATAAATTATTTTTATACACTAATGGAAAGTCTTATTATTCTACTCAAATTTTTCAAAATGATTATGATCATCAAATCAATTAATTAATTCACTTTACAACGGCATGTGAATTCAATGCACGTCAAGAAACTCGAGTGAATTCAATTCGCTAAAATCACAGGATTTTCGGAATGCAGGACACGAATTTACAGCTGTCATCTTGAGTGGCATGCAGAACACCAAAATATTCACTTTCGAACATACAATCCACAATTCATAATTTCGTTCGGAATGTAGAACACCCAATTCCACTTTTGGTGGTTGAATTCACTAAAAGTGGAATGCAGAACAGGGGTGATAAGCTTCTTTTATAGTCAGATTCATGTGTCTTTTAAGTGTTCCGTACCCAAAAACGGAACACTAATGGAATCAGTTCGGTGTCTGTCTGTCTGTCACAGGCCTTTTTCTCAGAGAATATTTGACGTGAACTATTGAAATTTGGAACAGTTGTAGCAATTAGTGGCCCAAAAACAGACCTGAACATCAAACGTTGAATTTCGAATCTGGGGGACTAGTTTTGGGGAGGTAAATGGGATGTTAAAAATTATTTTTTTATTAATCTAATTTTGAGGTCATCGTGTGCGATATCAAATGGAAGCTCTTTAAAGCACGAATCAAAAAAAAAAAATTGTTAAATATTTTGTAATGCTACTTTTTTCTTAACACTTTAAAAAAAAACGTTTAAAAATTGCTTTCCCTGTACATTATCCCTAAAAATATCGCTCAGAAAAATCTGAATAAAACAACTAACATCGAAAATAAAGTGTAGATGATACCAAAATTATCAGGGCTACTCTGCGTTCGACAGTTTTTTTTAAATACATATATATATTTTTTTAATTTCAACTACCCAACATTTTACATATCCAGAAATGACGTAACCCTATCACAATCGGCTTAAAGCAGATATTATGTTTAGGGCAATTAGTATGGGCGAGAGTAAAAATTGTATGATTGATCCTAGAAATATCTGCATATACCCAAAATTGCATTGAAATATGCAGCATTGGGCTGATACTTAAACCAATGATTTTATTGCACATAAAGGAATCTTTGTTTTCCTATACATACATCATAAAATAGGTGCCTCTTCTTTAACTACATTGTTTTATGTCTCCACCGACTGTGTCACAATCAGGGGCCCTACTCTGTATCTCGTTTCGAAACGGAAATTTTCCGAAAACGAATATTTTATACTCTCTATTTCGATAGCGGAATGAAATCTATTACTTTCGGATTTACAATTCCGAAAGTGGAATTTTGATATTCTGTAACTCGTTTCCTAATGTCAAAAGCATTGAAAAACGGAAAATTTATTTCTACAACTAATTCGCTAACGGAAGGATTTAAAAGTACCTGCAAATGCAAGATTTTTAAGAAAATTTTAGTGATGATAACAGTTTAAACAAGCAAGCCATTCATGTGTGCTTTATTTTTTTGTGTTTATTGATTTAATAAATTATTTTTGATTTGCTCCCGTATTCTCTTAGCAATGTTCTCCATGTTGCTGTTCAATGCTGATTGATGATGCATCATCGGGTATTTTAAATTTAGAGGGACTCCAGTGGATCCCAAAGGAGAAGGAAGTTCATCTCGTATGCAATTGAAAACATACAAAAAAGCATCCTTCGAAAGACGAAAGTTCTGAACAAAACTAAAATAATAAATGATAAGTAATGGTGATATGAATCCTTGGTACCAACCGAGTTTTACCTTTTATCACCTTTTTCAATAATATTTGATTTATCCCGTATAATTTTCCACTCAATCCGTTCTTAACTTGTTTCTTCGTCCATCCGAAGTGCAACAGAATACTTTTCCCTTTTTTATTATATTAAATTCTTCCTTTAAAATTCACAACAATATTATTCCTCCTATTCTCGGTTTATTGATTTGACATATCTCATAAGAAATATATCGAGATTCGACAAAAAAAAATCCTTAAGTGGGAAAATCATCTAGTAGTATTTTTTACATTCCGAAAGTGTTACAGAGTACCAATTCAAAAGCGAAACGAAAAGCAATTTCGAATAGGATTGACTTTCGTAACGAAATACAGAGTAGGGCCCCAGGATTACCGACGACTTCAGCGATAACGGCGGTAAGGCAGAGAGACGATCATACAGTATCCTTAGTGTTTCCTCGTTATATAAAGATTGGAAGTTATTAAAAGAGTAATTTTCTAAATCAAAACGAATCTGCTGTTTTACTTTAATCTAAAAATAAATAACATCAAATAGTTATAGGAAACCATACATTGGGAAAAATTGAATTTGGGTACAGAATACAGTGGTCGCTGTGGTCGTGGTGGTTAGTGCGTTGGACTACTACGCATGCTGCTCGGGTTCAATCCCAGCCCGGGTCCCACACCTACCAAAAAAAAAGTTTTTCACGGTTGCCACCTCTTTCGAATGTCGAACAAGCAATCAAAGAGTATCATTTGTCAATGAGCTTCTCAATTCGCCGTTCGGAGTCGGCACAAAACTTTAGGTCCCATCCATTCGTGCAAAAATATAACACGTACACACAAATAGTTGTGAGAATGCACAACCCAACCGATCCGCAAAACAATTTATTTTATGATAAAAAGTTTTTGATTTTTTATTAAACTAGACACACATCAGGAACAAAAAAATCTAGGGGGGCAGTTATGGGCAGCATTTTTTTTGTTATTGCCTCTTGACATCTTGCTCTGTAAAAAAAATACCGCCATATTTTACTTCAAACACTCAATTTTTCAAATACAATGAAAAAAATTATGTGTTAATAAAGAAATTTTTATTGTTTTTTGAGAAAATGCAAATGGAAATGCTTGTCCGATATATCTATTTCGCGCAGGGTATTCCTAGAATGACATAGACGTCTGCTAAGGGAGGATTTTTTAAAATTCCATCTCTAAGCGGGTGAATTCGGAAAAATAATTCGGTACTCATCTCCAATACGATTTGTTTGCCTTAAAAGTGGTAGGGGGTGAAGCAAGGCGAGCACGGGTCAGTAATCTATTATATAATTCCTTCGGGGTGAAGCTCGATGACTTTATAACTCGATAACCGCTGGGCCGGTTTTCATGACTCTATTTTTTGTTTTGTTCGTATTGCTGTATATCAGGTTTATGCAGAAATCTTGAGCCGCTGGGTGACGCTGGAGTCAAGTTATTAATAAATTATATATTTATGGAAAAAAGCGAAAAAAAACCGGATCTAAAGGACATGTTTTTACAAGTTTTATATTAACTTTACTTTCTGTTAGGGCCAAATCTGGGAATCGATTTTAGAACCACTTCCAGGCATTCGATTAAGCTGATATATTGCACACATCTATAAGTCCGCTGACAATACAATCTAGTATATTTGATGACGTTGTTAATTCAATATGGCGGACGCTGTTTTAAATTTAATTTCTGTGAGGTATCCGATCATGTTGAAGTTTTGCACACGTGTTTAAGTCCGGTTACAATACAATATAGTATATTTGATGACGTTTTAAATCTCATATGGCGGATCCCCTAAGATGGTAGATTACCGCTATTTTAACGACCTCCTTAATATAGGTATCAACTGAAAGGAATTGACAAGTACAATTAGATAAGCTAAGTGTTGTTATTCTTAATTCAATATGGTGGACGCCCGAGATGACAGATTACTTTTTTCTTTACAACCCTCATGACATGGGTATCAAACGACAGGATTTGACGAGTGGTGGTTGATGCGTTGGACTACTACGCTCGGGTTCAATCCCAGCCCGGGTCCAAAAAACTAGGACCCTTCCATTCGTGCAAAAATATAACACGCACACACAAATGGTTGCGAGAGGCCCAGGTTCACCCAAGCTGTAGCGCCACCTAAAGTAAAAGAAAGTAAGTTTGACGAGTAGAATCTCAAACATTCTGAGTAAACTTTCTCATATCAAAACCACCCAAGCCAATATACGGTATGAACGTACTGACGTACATTTGTAAAAAAAAAACAAACAGATACATGTAGAGTTAAAAAGATAGCAGTTAAACGTTATAAAGAATATTTATTTTAAGTAGATTAATATGTAGCAAATAATAGTTTCATTCAGTTTTAGTGGCGGCGGTGGGTATGGGTTGGTGACTGGTGTGTTCCCTTCCATGGTTGGCGGCAAAAGAGGGCGAGCAATCCCCATTTGCTCGCTGGGTTAGGTTTCCTTTTTCTATTTTTCTTCTCCCAGAATTCTTCGTCAAAATATGTGTCCCATTTTTGCGGCGTTGCCAGATGCTCTATTTTTATTCCTTACATACATACTAAAAAGTAGAAAAAAAATATATAGATAAAAACAATTTTTTTAAAAACAAGCTTTAATTTACTAAGAAGTAAAAAATAATTTTCTTTCCGAGTCACCAATATGAGACTATTAATTAAAGCGGTTTTCTTTTTACATCTTTGTAGATTATTGGTAGAGGTGGGACCGTATCACAATATTACTGCGCCCTGATGTGATTTCCTCCATTTATATATACATATGTTTATAAATATATAGAGACAGAAATGTCTCTGATGAGCGAGCTGACAGATACATATGTATATATCTTCTGTGTCGAAGTAAAATTTGTCTAAATGACGGTGACGGGTTCTGATTAGACAGTTACAGTGAGACCCTGAACCACATTAAAAGAGCTAAGTAACGCTACTCTTTTAGTACATGGGCGAAGCCGGGCGGGACCAGCTAGTATAACATAAAATACTCTTCGGGCTAAGATGAATCCAACGACACTCTATTTGTTGAAATCGGTTGAGTAGTTTTGAATGTAGGTGCGAAAACGAACTCTTCTCTACAGGTTTCCCACCTCGTACCTAGCTATTACCTTCTTGCGATCGGAATTTTTGTAACGCTTGAGAATTGTAAAAATTTTCACCTCAAAAACACAAGAAAATAAATTGTTGCCTGAATAAGAACATTTCATATCCTTCAAAGAAGGTTACTTTGATTTAAATATTTTTTAAATAAAAAGAATTTAAATAATATAATAAAGTAATATGTAGTTTTTGTTTTTTGTCTTTTGCAGATCTATGATTACGATTTTTGCAGTTTGAAATTTCGAGTCAAACTTTGGAATCGGTATGACTCTCTCAAACAGTCAGTCTTCTAGTAGTAACAGTAATAGTGATGTAATAATTCATCGTACATCCTCCAATAGCAGAAATAGTGGTAGTGGCAGTGGATTACGTCGAACGAATTGTGAACGTGGACAGAATTTGAAAAATAACAGTGCTCAATATCGCAATAAAAATGCTGGTGAATCTGAAAGAAGTTGTACGATGCCAATAGCCTCAGCATGTAGCTACAGAAGCAGCGATATGAGTTCGGATGATCAAAATTCTACAGCAGATCATAAGGCTAAATTCAAAGTTGAATTTTTGGGTAAATATTGTTTGTAAACGAATTCAATTTTTAAAAGACGTCTCAAGAAATAGCTGAAACTATAGAAGGATCTCCTTAGATTCGTTTTTTTTTTTGTTTTATAGATGTACAAATATTTATGTAGCTTACGTCAAATTTAGGTCAAAGGTGTTGCATAAGCTAAAGTCAAAATGAGGTCGAAGATTTTGTCGAAGACGATACTGTACTTGTTACCAATAGACCTATTTGCTAAGAGTGTCTTTTTTAAAACAGTGCTAAGGCTGAAAAGTGAGTGACGCGACTGTTTGTGTGCACGGGAGGACACTGTGGAGGAAAATCCCGGAAAATTTCCAGGAAAATTGGAAGTCCGGGAAAGTACCGTTTTAAGTAAATTTTTTTCGAAAACAGATAGCGCTGCACATCGACTTTGACATTTGTTGATGACTCGAAAAACTGCCAGGCGGCGTGGTTGATCCACTTGCCATTGCGCAGTATGACATCTGACACATGACTTTGACATTATGTTGATGATTAGAAAAACTGCCAGGTGGTTGATCATCTTGCTATTGCGGAATGTGACAGGTGTCAGATAAAATAAATATTATTAACTATGTTTTAAAAATGGTGTGATTCCAGTCGATTTGTCACCGGTCTGATTGAATTTCCACTGAATTTTTGCAACTTTACAATGACGCCGGAGGAGCTCATCACGAATATTTTCCGGAATATCAATGAATATTATGCTAACCATGATTGGCTGAGTGCACGAGCGATTTTGGTTGCGGAGAACAAAGATGTCGATCATTTGAATTTCGTCATTCAAAACCAAATCGCCGGTGAGTTACATTCATAGAAATCTGTCGACTCCGTGATGGACCAAAACGAAGTCACCAACTATCCGACGGAATTTTTGAATTCTTTGAATGCTCAGGGCTTGCCGCAATACAATTTGAAATTGAAAGTCGGCTCTGTTATAATTTTGCTGCGCAACCTCAATGCACCAAAACTTTGTAACGGAACGCGTTTGATTGTGAAGAATCTTAAATCAAATATTATTCAAGCGACGACTTTCAGGGGAAAATTCAAAGGTGAAAATGTTCTCATAACGCGGATTCCGCTTATTCCAAACGATTTGCCATTCGTATTTAAAGGTCTTAAATTTCCCGTGCATGGTTTCTCCAGGATAGCTTGGAGTCTAAAATATTCCTAAGTATTTCGCCTCCTTTGAGAGGTTGATTATGGTTCCTTCGAGTTGTGGCAGGGGAAAGTCTGTGATCTTGTTTCTCCTAGTGAAGAGGACAAACTCGGTCTTTTCACACTTTTTCTCACTTTACAATTCATTAATTTCAGTGAAGCGAATCATGCTCTATGTGAAGCAAGAGTAATGCCCGATTTTACAGTGCTTGCTTAAGTGTTGGATTAGTTAAGTGTAGGATTGAACATAAACTTTACTAAAGAAGTTATCGTTTTCATAGTCAACAATTTAAGTTAGTCATGGATTGAGTGTCATTCTGAACCCTTTATCGTTAAACCTGCACTGTGAAAACGCAAAACGAACGATGAGTTGATCCTGAGTTTTTCCCTGGATTGACAGTTAAACTTGCAGTGTGAAAACAGACATAACTGTTCTATCGAATGTTGCTATGCCATGCACCTCATATGTGCGGCAGAGTACAGTCGGTCATGCTTTCCTGTAATACATAAGTTGTTTATTTATTTCGTCAATCAAGTTTCAAACAACTTTTAAGAGACTACAGAATAAAAAAAGAAAAAATAACAATTATAATGTAATTCTTACTATTACTATTCTTATATTATAGATATATAAAGTAACAAAAATCTTTCTAATTTGTAGATGACAGACTTTATAAAAATGCCCCCGAAGTAGTAGACCCATCCATTCTTAGTCGTGTATCTAATTCATCAGTCCGCCGCTATACTCGTTCAGCTCTTTACCTACTTCGCAATGATACACGCTCTAGATGTCGTCCAAAGTGTGCATCGAAACTTCAATTACTATTTATCTGGAAAACTAATGGTAATTATTCCAATTCGAACCAGCAAAATGGAGGAAACAGTAATAATTCATCGAACTCATCTAATAACATGGAAATGTCTACTTCTTCTTTATCATCACCAAGAATTTCCTCAATGACGAGGCAACAAAGCAATCATGATCTTCAATGCAGTGCGAGTGCTGCCAGCACTATTTCAAATCATAACAATCAGAAAAACTACCTTGATCACCGTAGCATTTCATCCTCACATCTTATGCCGGCATTTGCCAAACGTCGCATTGGAAATTCTATGCAGTTGACTTCTAGTAATAATACTGCGGGAGGTCCATCATTAGCCACTGCTAATGATGCCCTGAAAGTTCAAGGTACAACTGTAAAGGCAAATGAACATAAACCATTCTCATCCCCACAAAGGAAAAATTTAAACTCGAACCAAATGTCAAAATCAGTACAATTAAATAGCAGTAACTCATTGGACGGTGACCGAGAACGGAATCGAGAGCAGCATGACCGAGAACGCGGTCGAGATCGTGATCGTGAGCGTGATGTGAATCTAAACTCTTCGGGCTCAAATGCTAGGGAACGTCGCATTGGAAGTGGTCGATTACTGCCACGTGATGTCAATTGGGATTATCGTTCTGAGAAGGATTCGAACTCTACCTCTGCATCGCCCGGATCAGTACCATTCGAGAAAGAATTGCCTAGTCATTCGTCTGCTGGCGGTAATAATACTCAGCGATTATCATCTAATTCGGGTCAGCGGTTTGATTATGCTCATCGTTCTCCAACGTCCAAAGATCGAAATAGTGGTGGAGGAGGAAAAAATCCCCCAGAGTATCGATCTGAATCAAGGTACGAATCACGGAGATCATTTACGCGTGGCGAATACGAACGGGATAATCGCGGTGATAACTCTAATTATGTGCGACGTTTTATGTCCGATTTGATCAATCAGAATTCAAGTAATAATTTTGCTAATAAATCTGGGTCGGGTGGCGGCGGACATAATCACAACGAAAATCGACGCCGTAATCATCGCAATGAAGAACCAGAATGGTTCAGTAGCGGGCCAACATCACAACACGACACTATCGAGTTACGTGGATTTGATGAAGTCGAGGATTCCAATTCGAATAGCAGTGGCAGCGGTCTAGGCGACGGCAAATGTAATAAACGCAACGTTTCAAAACAATCAACTAAGAGAAATAGGGCAAATAATTTACAGCCCGGTAGTAGTCAACAGGACAAAATAAGCAATAAAAAAACTGGTGATAGTACAGCACAGGATAACTCTGGCGCTCCTGATGATGATATAATTACGACAGTAAGGCCGTTGCGAACAGATAGCAGTACGCCGCCAGCTAATTCGATTGCAAAGATAAAGAGTGATACAAATAACAACAGCAAAAACAATAGTTGTAGTTATATGGAAAATAAAACTTCTAGCGAGTGTGATGAGTCATCGCTATCTCTTGAAAAACAAATAGATGATGTAAAGATTGCTTCAGAGCAAGATGCACCAAAAGATGGGAATAGTGGCTCTACACCAATGCCAGACATTAACGCTAGAAACGATGACAAACAAACAGCTGGATTCAATTTTGATGCTTTCATTAATGTGGATCCTTTGAACAATTTATTGATGGTAAGTAATTTAACAATCCACTGATTTGATTTTAACTAACAATATCGTGTTGCCTCGTATGTAGCTGCTTGGAAAAATAGTCTCTGCAACGAAAAATGAGTTACAATCTTCTTTTGCAACAAAATGCAACCTTGAGCCTCGCTTTTTGCATCTCGATGGAAGAAGCCAACACAAAACACTGGGCAGCGATCGCGATCCCCTAAAAATCCATCACAGGATGTCACCAAAACCGCTACGATTTCCTCAAAGCATTTTATTACCCTAAACAATTTTTTATCGAGTCTATGGATGATCTGTCCTGTTCTTCAGATTACTGAAGAAGTAGCAGCCTAAAATGCTCCTGCGACTGCGTGCTAATTCCTGAAATTAGCATAGAATATGTTCAATATCTTCTGCTACACCTATGTCTTTTGGCGTGTTTGCCGAGGAAACAATGCCCGGATAATATTCCCATTGCTATTCTTATTTATGCCCTGCTGAGTTAAACGATTTCACTAGTCCTTTTACGATCTAGTGTCGTCCAAAGCGCCTTAGAGACCCTATGTCCTACCATGTTGGACCATCTATGGTCAGCCTTTCTCATAAAACTTTCTTTTACCATCTATTTAATGCTACCTCCGCGCAGTGGCAGCTCCCCTCCTTTCCTAGCCAGCTCATCGGCATGCTCGTTGCCTTCTACCGCAGAGTGGCCATGTACCCAACATGGTCTTACCTGATTCTGCGTGCATAATGCCTTGAGCATTGGGCGGCAGCTCCTGACTAGTGCCGATTTGATATAACACTCTAGCGCCTTAAGCGCACCTTGGCTCTCGATGTAAATAACAATGTCCTTGCCCGATATTCGCTTCATTTTCAGGAGCTCTCCAGCTCTTAGTACGGCTAGAACCTCTGCCTGAAAGACACTTTTTGATCTGGTTCCATACAGAAGATATCAGGCCCGTGCGGTTTGCAGTTTTAGATCCGTCAGTGAAAACTGCAGTGTCTATTTGCCGAGCTTCTGTGTTGTTGGTCCACTCTTCACGTACAGGGTACAAAGTGTTGTACGGTCTGTTGAAGTTAAGGGTGTAGAGGGAATCGTCCGTTCTAGTTGGATTATCCATTTGGATTTCTGTAGAAATAGTACAGTGTTCTTTGCTTACTTACTTAGGTGGCGCTACAGTCCATGGTGGATCAGTGCCTCAATCAACAACCCCTTTCTGTTAGCCCGGTCCTTAGCTAACTGCCTCCAGTTGCGCACTCCAAGTTGGTAGAGGTCTTTTTCTACTGTTGCGTGCCAGCTTAGGTGGAGTCGTCCTCTGCTGCGCTATCCAACCGGGTGAGCCGGAGCGTTCTTTTTTTTATTGACCAGGTCGATCTCGCTGTACAGTTCGTAGTTATATCTTCTCCTCCAAAACCCGTCAACGCAAACGGGACCGAATCCTACGGAGGATTTTTCTCTCGAAGCGACCAATGATATCTTCATCCGCTTTCGATAAGGTCCATGCTTCAGCTCCATATAGCAAGACTGGGATGATAAGGGTCTTTTATAGAGTCTCCTTAGTCGATCGGAAAAGGGATTTACTACTCAATTGCCTTCTTAGCCCAAAGAAACAGCGAGATGTAATTTTTTTAAGTGAGTTTAAGTGCACTATTACTCTCCGTTTCTCCCAAATACAGATCGAGCGGCAGCAAGTAAAGAAACCGCTAACATGGTATTAATATATATCTACCTATTAAATTAAATTCTATTTCACCAACCTTTTATTTAATAATAAAGGTCAAACTTCCCTTTTAGGTAATAACAAAAATAAATAAATGTCATAGATAACGGTTTAAATCAGTTTTTTTCTTTCTTTCGACATGTAATACCATTTACGAATATACTTTTGTCCATCAGTGTACAAACATATACATATATAACAAATCATAATTATTTCGCTTACAGGGTGAACAAAGCTCTGGAGAAAATGAAGTTGGATCACGTTTTAGCCGTTGGTTTGTCCAACAAGGTGATACCCTCAAAACAAACAGCGATAGTCGTAAGCCTTCGCTTACTGAAGAAATGGTTTCAATGTTGAATGGTATGTTCTTATCTTAGTATGAATAAAACAATTTGATTTTTATTTTTATTTTCTATTTACTTAAATAGAGTCTCAGTTGTTGAAAAATGAGCGAGAACCACCGATACAGTCCGAGTTGACCAACACAAATCAAAGCAATACTCTCATGGAGTTCTTACAACGTGGTAAAATAAACACTGCTACTGGGAGCCTGGAACCAATAGCGAATGGTACCTATAAACAACTATCTTAATTTATATACATATTCTTCATTTTATTACATATTATTTTCATTCTTCGAACTAAATACCAATGTATGTATTGTAAGTAACACCATATTTTTTTGACACGGGCGAAGCCGGGCGGGACAGCTAGTTATTAATAAATAGACCGAGCCAGCGGTCTTGTGCTCGAATCCCGCCGCAAACATCTAAAAAGTTTATCACAGTGCCCACCTCTTCCGAATGCTCGACAAGCATTCAAGAGTATCATTTGTCATGTAAAGCTTCCCAGCTCGCCGTTCGGAGACGGCAGAAAACTGTAGGTCCCTTCCATTCGTGCAAAAATATAACGCGCACACACAAATGGTTGCGGGAAGCTAGGCTTGGTTCTACCTAGGACTGCTGAAGCCAAATATTATTATTACTTATGGCACAAATTGGTTTTTAAGACGGCTTGGGAAAAAAGGTTGCTTTCTTGGATTGTTTGGACTGTAGGTCCCTTCTATTCGTGCAAAAATACACCGCGCACACACAAATGGTTGCGAGAAGCATGCCCAAGCTCACCCCGAGTTCTAGCGTCACCTAAGTAACATATACATACACATACATAACATATACAGTGAAATCTCATTAGCGGACACCCTGTTTAGCGGACAACTCGCATTAAAAGACTCCTTTTTGGGGAACCATTTTCTAGTTTCCCATTCACAATGCGTTTTTATAAACGGACAGCTCTTATAACCGGGTGAAAAACTCCGGTCCCGTGGCTGTCCGCTTAAGAGAGATTTCACTGTAGTACACAATGTAAAAGAACAATAGCGATAGAAAAAAAATACAAAGAGCGCGTAGATGTTACGCGCGTCAGAAGTGAAATTTCTTAGCTGTAAACAAAGAAAGAAAAATTTGTGAGAAGCGGGACCAATTTTTGGCGATTTTAATTTGTAAAAAAAATTTTAGAAACATTTTTCAAGTGTCCGCACATATAGGGATTCATTGGGTGTCCACACCTAGCAATGTCAACCTATTACCGTAGCACCAGGTATTTCTCCAAGAATGCCTCAAAATTTAAATGTTTCAATTTCCACAGGGGAATATCGGCGGAAACCATAGCCTTACACAGATTTTCGGAAAACGAGTTTCTTTCCAAATTGATTCGTATATCTTATCGTATACTTTTATTAAAGATCACATTACAATAATATCAAACTGAAATTTCCTTTTTTGTCCTATGACTATAAAATTAAGAGATATTATATGCAAGAAAAAACTGAAAAATATTAAATATACAATATATGCATTTATAAGCCAATATATGCATTTGCATGAATTTTTATGCATTTGCATAGAAATCCTGGCATTCATTAGACAAAATTAAACTTTTAAGGACAGAAATAATGAACTCATTTTTCTTGTCAATGATTAACGAAAGAAAACTTGATTTATACCCCCCCTGTTCTGCATTCCGAGTGAAAGTGATTTGAAACCGAAATTGAAATTCACTCGGAATGGAATTCAGTGTTCTGCATTCCGATTGATTTCGAATTTTTAGAATCCACTTCGAATTCATTTGTTTGAAATGTCAAACACAGCTGTCAAATCATTTCATAATCATTGGAGGTTTTCAGTTTCTGGTTTTTCTTTTGTGCAAGTGAGTTAAACATTTAAGAAAAAATATATTTTATTAAAAAAATGGTGAAAACTGCGATGAAAACCTAATGGAGAGAGTTCGCAGGAAGATTTTGCGAGATAAATCTAACATTCTGGATCTTCCCGAAG
This sequence comes from Brachyopa scutellaris, assembly GCA_949775065.1. Lineage (NCBI taxonomy): Eukaryota > Metazoa > Arthropoda > Insecta > Diptera > Syrphidae > Brachyopa > Brachyopa scutellaris. Next base: position 7,546,113 of record OX459116.1, read on the forward strand.
TTTGACAACTGAAGAAAAATTATTTATTTAATGATTTTTTCATTTTAAAAACAGTTTTGGTATACGCTTTGTCCAGTTTAACAAAATCTTGATTTTCTTTCCTGCAATTCAAGTGAATACTCTCTTGCCTCTAATTTTTGTGTTAGAGTACTATATTAAACAAACGAATTATTTTAATACACTAATGGCGTCTTATTATTCTACTCACATTTTTTCAAATGATTCTGATCATCAAATTATTTAATTAGTTCACTTTACAACGGCATGTGAATTCAATTCACGTCAAGAATCTCAAGTGAATTCAATTCTTTAAAATCACAGGGTTTTCGGAATGCAGAACACGAATTTACAGCTGTCATCTTGAGTGGCATGCAGAACACCAAAATATTCACAACATACAATCCACAATTAATAATTTCGTTCGGAATGTAGAACACCCAATTCCACTTTTGGTGGTTGAATTCACTAGAATCGGCTCATCGGTCATGTGAGCCATTAGCCGCTCGCTGTGATGAGGTTGTGTTCAGACACAACAGGATTTTTCCACCAGGAGTACTTCTCTCATTAAAATAGACGTACGTTTTCTGGGGCAACATTTTCCAAAACAATGCAATTTCATCGATTTCTGAAACCACCCAGAGCTAGCGCTAAAGGAGCCTCCCTGTTGGCCCTCAACATACAATTGCTTAGCATTTTCTCGTATAAAGTTTCCGTTTATTGGCATATTTCTTTTACGTTGATATAGAAACCACCTGCATCAGCAAAATTTTTTGCAATTTATTTGGCATCGCGCTTAATATTGCAGATTGTGCCTTTCGAGATACTAAATTCTTTCGCATATGCCGTAATTGCAGCTTTTTGACTAAGTGTCATCATTTTAGTTTGTTGACCTTTTTTATACCCATTTTGCACTTATCACAAGACTTTGTTTCAAGCACGCACCAACTTGTTACATTAACCCTTTCAGGCACCATCTATGAAAACAAAGTCTGCTTAGAAACAAGCTCTTCTAAAAAAGCTTCAACTTATAAAAGGGACAAGAAAAAACAGTTTTTCTTTCTCCTCCCCTCTATCTACTCCGTCGTCAGTTCGCATAACAAAAACACATATCCCACCTCTTGTCACACACAACGTTGCGTTGCGTTGGCTACCTCTATTTCTACGATTTCAAGCGAATCAAAAAGATCAGCTTTTTTCGATTTTAATGTGGTGCACTCAGTCAAACGATTTGTGAAACTAATTCATGTAGTGGTGTTTTTGGTAGAATTTACGGTTGGCTCGGTGGAGGGTGGGTAAAAAACAACATTTTGAGAAAAAAAATCAATCATTTTGTATTTAGAGATTTTTAGAACAGCGATTTTTAAAAGACGGGATTTAAAGTCGGGCCTCTTCCATGAACATACATATTTTAACTTTAAAAAAATATTTTTGACAATCTTTCTTTTTCTACACTTTCTGTAGTTGGAGTAATACCAAGTGTAGAGGAACTTGAAGCACGAATGCGTAAGATTGGCGAAGATAACGCCACTAACGCAAACCGAGAACAACCTGTTTCCAATATGAATGACAGTATGAACAGTCCTTTAAATCAGTTCGTTACTAATAGTGTACAGCACCACCACCAGCAGCAGCAGCAGCAACAGCAACAACAATTGCAACAACAACAACAGCAGCAGCAGCAGCAGCAGCAACAACAACAACAACAGCAGCAACAGCAGCAGCAACAACAACAAAACCATATTCAACACTTTATGATGAAGAACGAAAACCAGTCAGTTCCAATACAAAATTTAGCAAACACTAGGTCCCTTATCCAACAACAACAACAAGTTCAAATTAATCCTTCACATCATAGTGGTCACATTGCAACATCTCAAACACAAGATATGGAAGCATTCAAAAAACTTCTTGAACAGATAACACCGACAACCTTAAACGCAGGTAAACTTCCCACGCAAAATGCCATTCAGCAGTTAGTGCCACCACTACAGCCGCAACTGCAGCGTCTGCCACCCATGCCGCAGCCGATTAACGTATTAACTACGATTGGTGGTATACCACTACCGACGACACCACATTTGGTGAAAAACGATGAACTCAACAAGTTTGTACAACAACAACAATTGCATCAGCAGCGCCGTCAACAGCACGTGATGCCGGGGCAACCAATTACACAAATGAATCAACCACCAACACCAAATGAAATGCCAGTCATGCAAGCAATGTTTTTAGCCCCACAACAACGCTTTGAAGCTCAATTACTTTTACAGGGTGTGTCTTGTAGTAACGTTTTTTTAAAACTAGAAATTGTCCAATGTTGTAATATCGTTTCTTTTTATATTAAAGGTTTATCACGTGGTGAAGTAACACAAAGTACGCTGGGTCATCAACTAAGCAATCCTAACACCTCTCCACGGACGAAAGAAGTTCTTGCGGCTGTTTTAAGAGAGAGTTCTCGTGACACCTCGCCAAGTGTTATTATGCCTGCACAACAAATAAAGTCACCTGTTCTTGGACAAAGTCATTGCGCTCCAAATATTCCACCACCACCGCCAATTATAATTCCAAGCCCACAACAAATTTCAATTAATCATCCACCTCAACCAGGTACTCAACAACAACATTCATCGAGCGGGACCAATTCAGGAGGTATGTCTAACGTTATGTTCACCCTTCCATAATAATAGGATACTAGAAAATTGTTTTTAGATTAACAATGGGTTATCTTACATCATCTTACAGAAATTCGTTCTTAGGTTAGGTTAGGTAGCCGTGGCTGCCAGTAACGAGTACCAGCGCACTTGGGCTTAGGCATTGCGATACCAACGATCTTGGGGATAATTTAGCCCCACTACTCATGAGAACCATTTGGAGTTTTGTATAAAGCGGAAAAGGCTTCCCACGTCTTTTTGTGCCTAAGATCACTTAGATCGTCGAGGAAGTATTCTCCTAGGTGTAGTGTTGGGCTTTACTCCTTTTCTTCGTCTTCTGCAGAAGTCATTTGAAATGCTGAACAGAACGCTATCGTAGCATACTTTTCTTTCTCATCATGTTCACTACTTAGTGAATACTGGTTGTGTACACTGAAACAACCATTATGAGAGAATGTAGCGTTTGTGAACTATCTGTTGGGTATTATGTTTGTGTATTGTTCGCGGAAGTGTACCGTAAAGAACACTAAGTTACGGTAAGTTAGTGTTTTTTTCAAGCTCTGGGTAAAAGTCTCGTTTGACCTTAGTGTCTAAATTTGTTCCTATAGGGATTACATTTGAAGTTAAACATGTTGGTACTTGTAAGAACCGTCGGTCAACAAAGGGTTAAAATCATCATACATTTCGCTACACAATTTTGATATGGCATCTTCAGTAGATCTTTCCTCACGAAAACGAAATTTATCAGTGCTAAGATATTTATTACTGTTCCCAAAAGATGTACATACATAAAACGATCTTTTATATTTTTTTCAAAAAGTTTTGAGAATGTTGATAGACAGATAGACAGACAGATAGAAAACAGACAGACAGACAGGCAACAGACAGTACTGATTAATGGGCAATGAATCAAAGTGCCCCTGGCATGTATCAATGTACCCCGTGAGTGGGGCAGTTTGATACAAATTCCATTTCTTAATAAATAGGTCCTAATATTTTTTGTGAATGAATATTAGAGTAAATTCTTCTGATATAAGCTAGTAAGAAAATCCCTGAATACATCAAATACTTTTCTTTGTTATTACTGTCAATATGTTGCCTGCTTTTTTGAGTCTGAACAAAAAACTTATCAACGTGCCCCAACTCCCCCCTATGGTTTGCTAAATTGAATCGATTTATAATTTTTACTGAATGAAAAACCTTTAAAGAAAATGTTTAATCTTGGCTGTGAACGTTTTTTTTTCAAGTCTTGATAGATGTGCTACTTTTCTTTTTATATTCATCAATAACTTTCTCTCTATTACCCTCGTTCCTTTCGTTCAATCGTTTTAATACCACCGTTATTACTTATTTATAGGTTTACCACAAAGAATACCTTCTCCACGTGAATTACAATATCATACGCAATCCATAATGCAAAATGCATTAATAAAGAAGAAATTGGAAGAACAACAAGAAAATTATCGCCGTCGTCAAGAACTTCTAAAACATCAGCAAATGCAACAAAAACCATTGCAATCGCCTTCCCATGTCGAAAATAATGAATTTAGTGGTTTAGTTGGACCACTGCAGCAGCAGCAGCAGCAGTATCCACAAAATCAATCACATCAGAAAAAACCAACGCAACAGCAACAACAAATTATTCAAGGGCAACAACATCAACGCCATGTGAACTCACCAACACCCTTGGCTTTTACTCCAACATCTGTATTAAGAAAAATGACTGCGGAAAAGGATTCAGTTAGTTCATTCCACACAGCAGCTCCCATAGCTGCATCTACATCAATTGCAACTGGACCCGCAAACACATCACCAATAATAGTAACCTCTACAATTGTAGCTACCAATGTAGGAACAAATAATTCAAATACAAATAACCCAATCCATTCTCTTATCATGCAGTATCAGCAGCAGCAACAAACCAACTCTTCGCAAAATCAGCCCAGAATGATATTGGGAGTTGGCAGTCACTCGCAACAGCAACAACAAGGTGTTACGATTATAGCTGGTCCCCAAATACCACCACAACAACAGCAACAGCATCCGGAGAACGCAAGGTTAAATCAAACATTGCGTAATAATCCAATTAAGTGGTCAGGATCTGTTATGAGCCAAATTTCAATTACAAAGCCAATGGGTATGTTATCAAATCATAAACTTCACATTTGTTCTACTTACCTTGCCTTTACAATAAATACGTATTGATTAAAAAGTACGCGTATATGTAGGTGCAGTCATTAGTCCTCGCAAAAAAAAAAAAAAACAACAAAACAAAATATACACGCTGCAGCTGCTCTTCAACTGTTACAAGTAACTCGAGCTTGTTTATTATTAATATATTTATTGTTGACCCTTATGTAAAAATCAGTTGCTTGATTAGTTGCAGCGTATAAATGCTTGTGGTGGTACTCCACAATTGTTTTAGAGACCAATAATCGCAATCTTTTAAGTTTAGTTTTTAGGGAAATAATATTAGAATATCTGCCTGTTTCAGGACGACCGATTCTAAAAGGAAGTCTAACAATACCTCCACCACCTAATGCAGTGCTGAATCCAATTCATCAGCAACCGCAACAATCTCAAACAATCACACAGGCCCCTCAAATGGCGTTCGCTTCAAAAATCGAATTCCAACAAATTCAACAGCAAAGAATTAACAACAATCAACAGCAACAACCCCCACCACCACCACATTCACAAAAGCCACAACCACAGCCGTTCGCACCGCAACAGCAGTCACAAAATATACTAATGAGCCAGTTGTATCAACAACGTGCCGCATTGCAAAGAGCTCATCAATATCAAATCCATCAACTTCAACAACAACAGCAACAAATTAATATAATTCAAAGTAACGGTAGTCGCCCAGGTGAGTTTTTATTTTAATGGTTTTTTTTTTAATTTTGTTTATTTAATTTTGTTTATTTAATTCGCACTACCCTTCTAATGTCTGTGCACAGCGGAGCAGTATGAAAATTAAGGAGATTGAAAGAGTAGAGAAATACCGATAATATTCGCCAGAAAAGGTCGTGAAAATATTTTTTAATGTGTGGCCACACCTGTCCGTCTATTTATATACGTAAATAAAATGTATCTCACTTTACTCAATAGATCAATTTCGGGAATTGTGGTATACATGTTTCTACTTTGGACTTAACGGACAAAGTGTAAGATTTAATGCATCCAAATTTCGTAAGGTTCAATATAGAAGTGTAAACAACCATTCAATATCCTTTGGCAGGATACATACATATCTACATACATAAACCGTTACCCTCTTGACCCATCCAATATGGGTATTAAATGAAAAGGTTCGACAAGTACGATAAGATAACTGACATTAATCTAAATTCAATATGGCGGGCGAACCAAGATGGCGGATGACTTTTAACTTTACGATATACTTAATATGGGTATTGAATGAAAGGGTTTTGACAAGACAAATATAATAGCTACATAAGTGATATTTAGTATGGCGGACGCACCAAGATGGCGGATTACCGTTATCTAAATACCTACATACATACATGCATTTTTACATATGTATGTACATGCATACATTGAATACATACATATATACATACATTACATGCATACACTACATTTGTACATATGTACAAACATACATTACATACATTCAATACATATGTTACATACATACATACATAATATACATTATATACATTATATACATTTCATACATACATTCCATACATACATACATTCCATACATACATTACATATATACATGCATACATATATACATACATACATATGTACATTACATACATTACATACATTACATACATACATACATTACATACATACATTCATACATTACATTACATACATACATACATTACATACATACATACATTATTTTTCCGACCATCAGCAGATGAACCTCCGACTTATGAGACAGTGTTAGTTAGTTAGTTAGTTTAAAAGACTATTTTATTTTCAGTGAAATGTTTAACAATATTTTATACTTAGTCTATATGGTTTGGCTGATAGGCCGTCTACCAGATTGACTTTTATAAAAAAGTTACATTATTAATCCTATTTCTTATGTTTGATACATTATGTACATAATCGATAATTTGTAATATAAAGTGCTAGTTCATTAAAAATTTTCTTCCAATATGCAGTTCCTGTAGCGAAGTGCGATTACTGCGTAGTTGTAAAGTAAGTCCCAACCTCTTTCACCATTCAAGATATGGATTGCTTCTTCCAACCCAAGTGTCTGGGCATTGAAGAAATTGGTACGAAACTCCTTAAGTATTGGGCATTTCGCAATAAAGTGCAACACATCTTCTCGTTCGTTAAGATTGCAAAGACTGCACAAAACTGGAAGCTCTGGTCGGTGCGGTATAAAGTTGAGCTTAATAAGTTCGCCTCTCAACTTAAAGATAGTACTTATCTTGTCTACCGAGTAACTGCTCAAAAAATACGTCCTTTCTCGTAAGCAATGGTTCATCTTGCTGTAGTAAGCTCTATATTGAGATGACTGGGCTTCTTTCACAAAGCTGTCATAGATTCTGTGACCAGTTTTCTTTAAAAATATGTTTACTTTTTGTTGTAGGGAAGTCCGTTGCTCATTTGGAGTAAAACTAAGGCTGTAACCGCATTCTAATTCTATTGTTTCCCATTCTTGGACACATCTCACCCTTTTATTTATCATTTGGGACAGTACTAACCGAGGTATTCTTTCCTGGCTCATCGCATTGACTTTTACAATATAGTCCAAGTGCAGTTTAAGAGTATCCATGAACAGGGGGGCCACTCCAGTCTCCAGGTGTAGCATATAATTGGGGGAACTACTCGGTAATTTAAAGAGCCGCTTTAGAAAATAGCGGAGGAACTTTTCCACGGGATCGAACGCGCAGTAACCCCAAACTTGTGTTGCATAGAGTAGAATAGAAAATGCTGTGGCACGAAATATTTTCTGCTTCGAGGTATGAGAAACTTGTTTGTTGTTTATGCAATTTCCCCAGACAGCACAAATCGCCCTTTTAGCTTCTGCAAGCTTAACTTTAAGGTGTTTACTCATACTTAAGGTCGGCGTAATCACAACTCCAAGGTACTTGTATTGTTTAACTATCTCAATCTGCTCATCTTGATAGTTCCATTTTTCGCTGCGAGAGTACCTACCTCCACCATCTCTAAATATCATCATCTATGACTTTTCTAAGTTTACAGTTAAATTCCATGTTTTGCAATAGGTGTCTAGTCTGTTGATCATTAACTGCATGGTATCTATTGTATCAGCGAGAAAAACGATATCGTCTGCAAACATTAGTGCCGGAATATTGGTGCCACTGAGTTCAATTCCACCCCTAACGTCGTCCGTTATGTCATTTATGTACAGAGTAAACAGTAGTGTGCTAAGTATGCAACCTTGTTTGACGCCCATTGAGGTTTCAAAATCCTCTGATAAATTATTACCATCCCAGACACATGCTTTATTATTTTTGTACATGGCTCTTAAAGCATTAACCACCTGTGACGAAATTGCATACTTGTGTAGCTTATAAAAAAGCATTTCTCGAGGGATAGAGTCAAAGGCTGCACGAAAATCCACGAAGAAGGCATACAATTTTTTACGCTTTGTTTTATATATCTCTGCAATATTTACCAGCGAGAATATTTGGTCTATTGTAGAATAGTTTCTTCGAAAACCAGCTTGAAACTCCTTTAAGACTTTCTTATTTTCCACCCACTCCGTAATTCTATTAAAAAGCAAACTGGCAAATAACTTGGCGTATGTGTTTAAGAACGAGATTCCTCTGTAGTTTGCTGGATCGTCGTAGTTTCCCTTTTTGTGCAATGGAAAAATGATTGCTTTCTGAAAACACTCGGGTACATCGGCGGTTGCGAATATTCTATTGAATTCTTGTGTAAGAGCTGATAAGAATTACGGCGTGCAATTTTTATAATATTCAAACGGAATACGGTCAATTCCTGGTGCTTTATTTTTCTTCGAATTCTCGATGACGACTTCAACTTCAGAGACGGAAAATGGTAGGTCTAAGTGTTCATCAACTGTCATTGGAGCGGCATATTCAAAGGACGGGGATATTTGCGGTGCATTGAGAAGAGTTTTAAAATGGTCTCTTAACTGCTCTGCTTGAAGTCCCAATGAAATTAAATTGGTTTTTCCATTTATAAGCTTAACTGCTTTCCAAAATTCACCTGATGACCTTGACCCATTTATCAAGGCTATATTTTGTTCGTCGAAATCTACCTTTTTTGCATGGCAAAGTTGCTTGAATTTTTTATTTGCGGTCGCATACAGAACTTTAAATGTGCTACAATTTTTCTTCCGTAACAACTTAAGGAAAGCGAATGCTGTTTTTCTAGCTCGCATACACTCGATATCAAACCACTTTTGTTTATTGATATGGATTGAGGTCTTTGGTCGGTTTAGCGGTGAAGCTTTTTTGATTATTTCCATCAGTTCCTCTATCCTTGGCACAGTATTTGCCTCACGCAGTTTTCCGAGTTCCGAGTTAAGGATATTGTTGTAGGATTCCCGGTATATATCTTTCCATATCAACTTGGGAAGCAGTACTAGCTGTGTTGCATTTTCCACGGATTGGGTGCCGGAAATCTTGAACGTAACTTCTAAGGGCATATGGTCAGAAAAGGTTCTCATTGCAACCCGAAAACTTGTTAGACATGATATGCAGTGTCCTGATAAAAAGCAGTAGTCAATTACCGAATTAGCTGTTCCACGTAGAAAGGTGTATTCCCCTTGTAAATCCTCATCACAACAGCCATTTAAGACTTGGCAATCCCAAGCATCTGCTAACTCCAGAATTTTGTCACCTTTAGAATCCCATAATTCGTCCTTGGATTTACGGTTTATATTGATGAGTGCTGAATTCGTTCCATTTACAAAATTATTTTGCGCTACCCGATTCTTCCATTAAAATCTCCAATTAGTATGAGTTCCGTTGAACTAAGATTATTTAATAGATCCCTTAGCATATTGAATTCATGTAGCCAATTGCCACAGTTTAAATATATTGGAACTAAGTTAATAACCGTATTATCAATTTTTATTTCCAAAACATAAGCCTGTTCAATCCTCTTAAATGCGATCACTGCTCCGTTAAAGTTCTTGCGATAACCAAAAAGTTTACCTCCACTAGCCCTTCCAAATCGATTTGGTTTGACAGCAGGAATAAATTTTAATTCATGATTCTTAAAAATACTTTTATATCTAGTTTCCTCGTAATCTATTACATGTTTTTCAAATAAAACAAAAACATCAAATTCATTTATATAATTAAAGAAATTTACAAATAATTTTTTATTTTCTAGGCCTGCTAAATTATAGCTTAAAATTCTTAAGTTTATTATTGAGGAGTTTATCTGGTAGACTGGTAACCCTCAATAAGTTTCACCGCTTGAATATTCAGTTGCTTCTCTGCTTGTGTTTCCACCTTGGGTTGAATTTTGACAGGTGCCAGACACTGACATTTCGCTCGGCTTGTTATTTATGTTATTGAAACCGATTGATAGATTAGTTAAATATGCGGGTATTTCTCCAATTAGGCTTTTTATTACCTTTGCACCATCTTCAATGCCACATTTCAAGCCTTCTGTTTCGTCCCATGTGAATACTTTGTCAGCTACATAAAGTTTATCATCCTTTGTCGCGCAAAAACTTTAACAGTGGAATCAATTTGGCTCTTCTTTGACGTGTATTACGTGGAAGGTCTTTACGTACGCTGACAGTGTATAGTATAAATGGTTACAGTCTGTAGCTCTATCGTCATTCATTTTTATCATTCAACACTTGAAAATTATAATTATTCTAGCATTACATGCATGTTTTACTTCTGCCGCGCGTAGTTTACACACACGAAATTTTTTTATTTAGTGCCGGCTGTAACTATAGTCGACTATAGGCACTGACTATGAATTTGCGACAATAATTTTTTGTTGCACACGAAAACAAATTTTGAAAAAATTAGGCGAAAGCATGGCCGGTTCTTAACTTGACTAGATACATATGCTCCTCTTACTACAGTCACTATCTGCTAAAGTAAAAAAAGTAACAAAACTGAGCTTAGTTTTCGAGAAAACCGCCTGTACCACATGTACCACAATACCCGAACTTACTCTACTATTTTCATTTTACTACTAGCTGATCTGTCCGGTTTCGCCCGTGTACGCGGACAGTCGCGTTACTCACATCACAGATAATTGCCAACGCCACCTGTGGGAAGTTTTTGTAAAATTATATACGGAGAAAACTACTTTTTCGTAAACATCTGCACCCCAGCGCCACCTATCGAGTCGGAATTTTGTGGTTTTCTCTCTTAGCACCAAACCAACATATGTTCTGAATATGAGTCCATTTGGTCAATAAATATAGAATTTGTTAATAACTTGACTTCAGCGCCACCACTGCTGGTATTAGCAAATTCTATATATTGACCAAAATGACTCATATTCAGAAAATACATATGTAACTCATCGCGCAACATACAGGAAAGTGCAGAACAACGTCTGCCCTCGGGCCAACTAGTTATTAATATATTTCACCGTGTCCGTGTGTATTTTATTATTTATTTAGCATATTTTTGTACCAAAGTGAGTTTTTCAATTTACCCATTGGTAACGGGTGAAAAGTGGCGAAGACAACACAACCTCATCTGACAACTGTCATTTTGGCACTAACAAACTTATCTCTCGAGTGGATTCGCATTTAGTTGAGAGAAAAAATATGAATATTTTTTGGTACTCCCGGATGTACATTGTACATAGTTGTTACTCGGTACACAGGGGGCACCACCATCGAGTTGCCCAAGTGATAGTACTATTAGTTCCATATAAAATGACTGAACTGATTTTCAATTGATGCGAAAAAACATGAAAATGTAATTGTTTTTTAACCGCTACCTACTTTGCCGTGAAAATGTTTATGAATGTGGGTCATAAAGAGGTATAATTAGAATCGCTACTTAATGATATTGGGAAATTTCAGGATGGTAACTGTTTTGTGTCCATTAAGCCAGCTCAAAACCTGACGATCAATCCATATCTGCCAGTGACATGTTTGGGGTCCTTAAATATTTTGCTAAAAATAGCGCCACCTAGCGGGCGGTTTTTTCGCCTATGTCCTTCCTCAGGTCCCAAACTATCCCTTTGCCAAATTACATTATAATTGGTTGGGCGGCTTAGGCGTGACAAGTTTTGTTAATAACTTGACTCTAGCGCCGCTTAGCGAGCGGTTTTTCCACCCAAGTCCTTCCTTAGGTCCCAGACTATATCTTTGCCAAATTACATTACAATTGGTTCAGCAGTTTAGGTGTGAAAAGCTTTTGTTAATAAGTTGACTCCAGCGCCCCCTAGCGAGCGCTTTTCCTACCTATGGCCGTCCTCAGGTCCCAGACTATCTCTTTGCCATATTACATTATAATTGGTCCAGCGGTTTAGATGTTAAAAGGTAGACAGACAGACAGACGGACGCACGGACGGACAGACAGACAGTCAGACAAACAGACGGAAGGACAGACAGGCAGACGGACGGACAGACAGACGAACGGACAAACAGAGAGACTGACAGACAGTCAGACAAACGGATGGACGGACAGACAGACAGACGGACGGATAGACATCGAAACACATTTATCGAAATTTATCGTAACGCATTTATCGTAACTCGTTTTCAAAAACAATACGTCGCTAAAGAAGTATTCACTTCAAAAATTGAATATGGTTTAAAATTATTACATTTTGTTTGTTTAAAGTAATCTGTTAAATATTATTGCTGTCATGACTATTATAAGTAAATACGTTTGGATGGAATAAAATTATTTTTTTTTTTCTTATTTGCAGTTGAACGCAGCAACACCAATACAAATCCACCCGCTAGCGGCGGTAATATCATTAATTACCAACGTGATGGAGGCCTTTCTCCGACAAGTAATCAATTGGCTCGATGGTTTTCACCAGAGTTACTGGCGCAAGCATCCGCAGGGAAGTTACCGCCACTAAATATGAATCAAGCACTAAGCTTGGAAGAATTCGAGAAAAGCATACAACATTCCTCAGCAGCTGTTAACAATTAGTACTTTCCAAAAGCAAGTACTAAACAACATAAAAAACAAAGTAATATTTTATAGCAATATAGATAAGAATTATGTATGACGAATTTCTATATCGATGTTGTTATCACGACAAGTTACTATCATCTGCACTTGTTTTAAAACTAAAATTATTAATGGATACTTGTTTAAACTTAATATACATACATAAGAACAAATCTTTATGAAAAAAATTACTTGAACAAGAACTATTGACGTTACAAGAACATAGATAGGAAACAAAGAGAAATACAATTTTCTTCGAATATAACGTAATATAAATATTCTTTAAAAACTTAAGTGAGAGAGATAGAGAGACAGGGGAAAAGAACTTCAATAATGAAAACAACAAGCAAACTGAATTCTATTAAACGTTTAGTAAAACACGTGAACCATTCGTATGGAACTTGTCCGATCATAGTTTGTGAGTTAGTGGATGTGTAGTCTAGTGTATGTGGGGATAATGTAACTTCAATCTCCGAGATGCTTTAACTCTTAACCATTGTGTGCCGTGGAACCACAGAAATAAGGATTATTTTCTACCGAACGCGTTTGTTTTCCTAGTGCTACTATAGTGGAGCTAACTGGTTAAGACCAACCAAAAAAAATAGCTTACGGTTTAAATAGAATTTGTCAAAACAAATGTTTGCCCGCAAGAGTTAAAGCCCGAAAACACTAATTTATCAATCGATACATACACATTTAATAATGACCTATTTTAAAGAATGGAACTAATTCTTTCCATCAAACATATTCGCATTCTACTTCCATAGATTTACTTTTCTAAAAAGAAAAAAAAAACACTCAGAATTGCCAAAGACCAAAAACAAATAACTTCCAAGCCGACAAAAAGAAGAAAAGTAAGAGAAATTAAAATATTGATCGAACAAATTCGGGAACGCCTGCGCCCTGTTTATAAAATGAATGATCAGCGGATTGCTTGTGAGTTTATGAAGTTCTATCATAATAAACTAAGCGAGTTGCAGTGCCTCACAATAGATAACTATTACTATTTACTTTTACTTTGTTTTTTTGTGTACCAAACCTGCCCGTTTAAAAATTGGTACATACTTGATATTGAATTGTCATTACTATCTACTAACCTGCGGTTGTTTTTTGCGGTTTAAGTTTATTGTCTACTGAATAGCTTATAGAAAATGTAAACACCTGTTTACCACCCCTATTACGGTTAGCGAGTCGAACGAAAAAGTTGGCGAATGTGACTATTTCGTGTTACGGTTAGCGACTCGCCGAGATTTCATGTGACTCAAATGTCAGAGTTTAGGCGAATTGTGACTTCACTCTATTACGGTTAGCGAACGTTCGACTAGAAATCAATTTCTGCTGTCAAAATCAGTCGAATGGAATTTTCTGGTGACTAGGTAGTGCAACAGTGTAATGAGTGAAAGAAAAATGAAAAACTAATAAAATTACTATTAAATAATATTATTAACAATAAAATAATGTGTTGGAAAATGTATCTCAATCTTTAAAAAAACATCGTCGCCAGTTTGAAAAATTGGTTCTGTTGATGGAGTCGGTCGAGTTAAACTTGCAAAAATTCAACATCCACTTGCCAGAATTAAAAGAAGGACCTGTTGACATTCTCCAGGAAACTGTGAATAAAGAATAGATACTTGAAAGCAACCAAAATCACCAAGGAAAGATGCAAGAACGAAAAGACGTGATCAACATCTGGAAAGGAGTCGTCCATTGGAGAATTTTCTCCCGAGATAGAACCAACAATGGAAACCAAAGATCTTATTGCTACACTAGGCATTCCTTCTGATATCATTGCATACACGTAACAACTATAGAAAAATGTATTTCTTTTTTTTTAAATAAACACTTAACATTAGTACAATATTTTTAATGGTCTAACTGGTTTCCCTGGATCGAATAATTTATGATCTCTTCCAAGTGCTTCTGATAATAAGACATCGTTGTAGAATTTGGATAATAGTTTTTCTACTTGCTCTTGGTTTGCTTTCCACTGCTTTTTCCGGTGATATGTTGACCAGAGACGCGGCCAGTCATCAAAAATAATAATTTTATTTAATTTCTTTAACCACCGAAATCAATTTAAAATTTTTTCTCAAATTAAATTGCAGTTTATTTCACAAACAATCAAAACAATTCTGCTTTCTGACACTTCACAGCTGATATTTGAAGTTTTTCCTCAGACAGCCCTGAATCCTCTTAGCGAATGAAAACGTTCGCTAACCGTAATACCTCGACAGCAGAAATTCGCCTGGGAGTTCGTCTCGAGTCGAACGTTCGATTCGCTAACCGAAATAGTTGTATACATTTCTGTCAACAACTATACACAAACAGATACTTTCCTTTCGCGTATTGTATTTTCTTTATCATACTATGGTGTTATAGTAAAATCAGCAATAAGTATACTGTCATTTGTTTTGCTTAAAAAACTGTGCAACTGTATATAATTCCTGTAAATATCTTTCTTAGTCCATTAGGTATGCATAGACGTAAAAACTTCACAATAAAAATTCGTTCGTAACTAAATTTAGTTATTCAAACATTTCTTAAAAGGGTTGTATGTATCGAATTCGATGTAAGCGGTTGACTAAAAAATGAGTTATTCTGAAATGTTTCATCCCAAAATATTTTGAATTCCCTATTTCTATTTCTACTGTGCATTTTCTCTATTGAAGCAGCAATAGGCAAAGATAAATGCTTTGTTTTACAGTTCCCAACTAAATCTCAGTAACGTAACTACTACACCAATATCATTTAGTTTATGGCCCTATAAGAATACATATTATTTGTGTTCAGCGCAGTGGGCCCTGTAAATAAAGAAATATTCGAAGAAAAATAGATGATGTCGCCCCTATTTCTTCAACACTGCCAACCCGTTATAACAAAAATTAGATGAACTAGATAAATCTCAATGAAAAAAAAGAGAAGGCATTTTTATGACTTTAGTGCTATGCTTTAAAACAGACCCATACAGTGTTGGTAAAAAATACTCAATGATACGATCACCCAGTGTTGCAAATATTCCCGAAAAATTTCAAAAATATACTAAATTGACGCTTAAATTATGTGGATTGGTGTTGATAAATATTTGCATAGAAAACATTAATTTTTAATTCAAAATAAGTTATGTGTCTGTTCAGATTGTATGCTTTATCTTTCGCTTCCCGGTGCCGCACGTTTGTTGACTCTCAAAAAAATCACGCGCCATTTAAAAAGCGAATGTAAGTCTACTTAAAATAGGACCCACATTTCTTTTCCGCAACACGTCATCAACATTCGCTAGAGCTACAATCATCTGAACAGCCACTGGAAACATTATCACCGAATATACATACATGCATATATGTAATGTATGTATTTTTTGTACTTTTTATTTTACTTTGATCTAATTTGTTTAGTGGAATGCAATGTAAGCCATCCAAAACAGAAAAAAAAAAAATATATAGCTTAGAACATTAAACTTATTGAGTGTGAAAAAATGAAATTTTAATTTAAGAATAAGTATTAACAAGAAATGTAAACATACTTAAACTTAAAATAAACGAGAATTAAATATGCGATTAGAAAAATATCCTAAATATAAGAAAAACACAGACAGAATTTTCTTCATAATTGTTATTATTATTATAAAAAAAAATAATTATATTATAATTTATAGGTAAGATAAAAATAAAACTAAATAAGTACATGAGTGTTGTGTTTTACTTTAAAAACTAACTCGGGCATGTCAAATCATTTGGTATTTGTGGACGTAAGTAGCACAAGACATACCCCCCTGTTCTGCATTCCACTTTTAGTGAATTCAACCACCAAAAGTGGAATTAGGTGTTCTGCATTCCGAACGAAACTATCAATTCCGGATTGTATGTTCGAAAGTGAATATTTTGGTGTTCTGCATTCCACTCAAGATGACAGCTGTAGATTCGTGTTCTGCATTCCGAAAACCCTGTGATTTCAACGAATTGAATCCACTTGAGATTCTTGACGTGAATTGAATTCACATGCCGTTGTAAAGTGAAATTAAATAATTTGGTGATCAGAATCATTTTGAAAAATGTAAGTAGAATAATAAGACTTTCCATTAATGTATTAAAATAATTCCTTTGTTTAATATAGTACAAAACAAAAATTAGAGACAAGAGAGTATTTTCTTGAATTACATGGAAGAAGATTTTGTTAAACGGGAGAAAGCGTATACTAAGGATTTGTGGAGGAATTAGAACAACGACTGGATGGAAAACTATAAGAAACTGAAGTTAACAATTTTTATTAACAAAATAAAACATTTAATTTTGTTAATGGGCAATCTATAATCCCCGGAATCCCTCATTATTTAAACATCTATTTTTCTTTCATCTGCGTACTTTCCAGTTCAGTCCACTTCGACCACAACTTAAGTTACATAATGTTTTACATCTCGCCAAGAACTTTGCCGACTGTGGATCTACCAAGGCGAAAATTAAAATCCTTTCCCACTGACCTTTGATAACATCCTTTAGCAAAAAAAAACAAGTGTTGCCCCGAGTTTGAGTGTGAGAGAATTGAAGTTGGTACCATCTCTGACTGCACTGACTGACTGCAGGATATCAACAAATAAAAAATTTTATCGAAATGTCAAATATGACATAAAAGTGAGTGAAAAATATGAAGGCCGGTAGCTATCAACCGAACTCTGCTGTCGTTTCAAATTTAAATTATTTCTGTTCATTTCAAAATGGATAGAAAAGAAAAAATTATGAATTTATCCGACAAGGAAAAGAAATTATAATGAATTAAGTGAACATGTTCCTTATTTTACTATTTAATTGAATTAAGTTTGACGAAAAAAAATTCTATCCACCAACTTATTAATGAGCGCTTGATAACTACCGGCCTTACTTTCAATGAAAACAATGCCGATGTGAAACTGTCAAACGTCAATTAGCATAGTCCTGCCAAGTTTTTTCTCATTTTCCGCTAAGCCTATATAGATTTAAAAAAAAACACGCCTTATGTAACTCGATTCTACTTTCGATTTTATTCGAAAGTAGTTTCCGCTTCTACTTTCAAACCGAACTACGTATGATATTAGAATCGAACGTTATGCTGACCATACACCATTCAACTCAACCGTCAACTTAGTCGGTTCGTGGTGAAATCGACCCGTGTGTGGCGCTGTCAGTCATCGATTTGAAGGATGACGAGCTGGTTGTAGTAAAAATTAAAGATTTTGATTTTTGGAAGTTAATTTCAGGTCAGTTGAACGGTGTGTGGGGAAGTCATTTGATTTGCTGTCCAATTGAGGGGAATTTGTACTAGGCTTGTGAAATCTGTGAAAGTGTGTGTGAGCGAAACGTAAACAGTAAGATGACTTTAAACGCACAAATAAAGAAAATTCCAGATATTTGTGGCATTTTATACAAAGTCTTACAACTCAGTTGGTACAGTGTGTGGCCGAATATCAATTTATTCGTAAACTCAATTGACAATTGAATTGAATTATGTGTAGGATGCTTTAGTAATGCCAACTTTTTCCCAAAAATTTTCCGAATTTCGGACGAGTCTCGCCTTGCGTCTAGCCTCCGGGATTCTCAAGTATCCTTTGTATATATTCCACAAGAATCTCAAAATGAGACGTCTTGTTTGCTCATTTAATTGATTAGCTAAGTACAAAATATATTTTAATAGTTCTATGCAATGTATAATAAAATATGAAAAAAATTGTCACCTACGTTTTTGAAAATTTCACAGTCCAACAGCTTGCTCGCAAACACATTTGCCATAGAACGATTATTTGCGAATTCGAACGATTTTGACATTTACTTTAGATTTAGGTAGTACCAAATTTCCGAAAACTAATATGAAGTTCGAGATTCGTTCGATTTTCGAATACTAGGGCGTGCTTTAGCATTATAGAGTACGCATTTTGCGAATTCGAACCTTTTTATTGTAGAATCGAGTTACATAGTTGGGCCCCAGATCAAGTCAGCACAGAAAAGCACAACTGCATTGATGATTAGATTATATTACTTATGCCCGTTTTCACAGTGCGAGCTTAAGTGTCGGATTATTTAAGTGCAGGATTGAACATATCTATCACTTAAGAGGTTTTCGTTTTCACATTCAACACTTAACTGTGGTATATTTAAGTCATGGATTGAGTGTCATTGTGAACCATTTATGGAAAAAAGTAATTGTGAATGAACAAAATGCCAAACGAAATTTGGTTTTCATTTCCTTGTCAAGTTCTTTTTAGAAAAAATACAATGAAAATTAAAATAAAAGAAGACAAAAAAGCCGCTGCATATGTGGAAATAGAAAAATAGTTCGATTAATTCATTTTTAATTCAAAAAACGACGAAATAGCAGTATGCTGACGAAAACAAAAAAAATTGCGAACCCCTCCCTTCCTTCGATGTGCATCCTGATGAAACAGATACACACACCACAGTACACATATACGTGTACTGTGCAGATACACAACTGAAGTCGCCAGCGCAGCGAGCAGCGAATATCAGCAGAATCATCCCCTCTATTTGCATAAAATGAGAGTCGCAATGCCAGCCGCATTGCCAGACAAAATATTTCGTTGTTTAGGTAAGTTTTCTGTAATGTATTTTGAGGTTAATATTATTTTGGTACACTTACGGCAACAATTTACTCTCTGGATTGACACTTAAGCGGCGGAAGTCGGTGGCTTCACCCTAAATCCGAATTTAACGGATTTTTTGGATCGTAGACGCCTTGGTTCTTTGATTTTTTTTAAAAAATACGTTATTATGCATACAAAAAAAAAGTATTCAAACTTTTATTTGAATGCTTTGATACATAGTAGCAATTAATAATAATAAAAATCACGTCTTATCACAGAATCCGTCGTACTCGGAATTTTGCTACGAACCGCGGAAGAACTATCACAGAATCCGTGCGTCGTAGTGGAAATTTTTGCTACGAATTTCGAATTTCGTAGGAAGTGGTAAGTTTTTAAGTGCGGCAATGCACATTCGGATTCCACTACGACGGATTCTGTGATAGTTCTTTTGGGGCTTGTAGCAAAATTCCGAGTGCGACGGATTCTGTGATAGACGTAAATAATAATAATAATAATATTTGGCTTCAGCAGTCCTAGGTAGAACCAAGCCTAGCTTCCCGCAACCATTGGTGTGTGCGCGTTATATTTTTGCACGAATGGAAGGGACCTACAGTTTTCTGCCGTCTCCGAACGGCGAGTTGGGAAGCTTTACATGACAAATGATACTCTTGAATGCTTGTCAGGCATTCAGAAGAGGTGGGCACTGTTAAAAACTTTTTAGGTGTTGTTAGGCTGGCTCAGTATTCACAGTAGCAATTAGAACATAAAAATCAGATATCGTGTTATGGTGCACTCAGTGCCCCACCGTAATTTTGTATGGAAATCTGTTTTTTTCAATGCAATTTCTCAGATATTTCATATTTTTTGCCGTGAAATATTATTTGAATGTTATTATACGTTTCGAGAAGAGTAGGGGACTTAGAATTTTGAAACCATAGGCATTTTTGTGGAAATATTTATTTTTCATTGATTTTACGACATCCATCGATACAGACAAATATGTAGACAGACAGGCAGACAGACAGACAGATAGATAGATAGACAGATAGACCAATATATAGACAGACAGACAGATAGACAGACAGACAGGCAAGCAGACAGACAAAAAGACAAACAGACAGACAAATAGACAGACAGATAGACGGAGAGGCAGACAGACAGACAGAAAGAAAGACGGACAGAGGAACAGTCAGATAGACAGGCAGATATGGAAATTGAAGTTGAAAAATAGAAAATTTAGAAAAACCAAAAGGAAATCGGGAAAATCGAGAAAATCAAAATTTGTGTTTTCTATTTGAATTTTTATTTTTTTTATGTATTGAAATAAGTCATTTGAAAAAAAACACAAAAAAAACTAAACGAAGTATGTATTCATTTTTCATTGATTTTTCGACTGAAATAGAGAGACAGACAGATAGGCAGACATACAGACAGACAGACAGACAGATAGATAGATAGATAGATAGATAGATAGATAGATAGACAGACAGACAGACAGATAGACAGCTGGACAGACAGATAGGTAGATGGATAAACAAATAGACAGGCAGACAGACAGACAGACAGATAGATAGATAGATAGACATACAGACAGGAAGACAGACAGACAGACAAACATCAAACAAAAGAAAACTGTTCTTGAAATCGTTGGCCACTGAATTAGCAGCAAGAAAATCGAGAATGAATCTATGCGCAAATCAGTCAAAACAGCAACGAATTTGATTGGCTTCGTAGTGAAACCTTTAGTACTTCCACAAATTGGTTCAAATAATGTTTGCCAAAGATGTACAGCATGTAAGGTTGATCGCAAAGGTTCAAAAGGAGACACGAAAACCACTGCAGTGTGTGATTTGTGTAACACCGCTACTTGCTCCAAGCATTACATACGGGTATGTGAACACTGTTATGCCTCAAATGCAGATATTTTGCAGGAGGAAAGTGAAGAACTGCGTATAGATACATCGTCAGCACCATCCACCTCTTCTGGACAGCCACCATCGAAACCCTCCAAGACACATTCTCCAGTTTAGGTATAATTTTACTAGGTGCTATGTGTATATAATTTAATAACTTTCGAATAAAAAAGCTTTTTAAATAAAACAAATTTCTCTTATATCACCTCTCATGCATTTTCTAAGAAAACAACAAGGGGCACTGAATGCCCCTAAACACGATAATCAATATTTCCAGCAAACACGGATTGAGAGTTAAGTTGTTACACTACTTAAGTGCAGGATTGCGTTAAGCCTGCACTGTGAAAACGCAATTCGTGTTAATCCTGATATTATCGTTAGATCGACACATAAGCTTGCACTGTGAAAACGGGCAATGCTATAAATGTTTTCCAAACTATTTATTGCATTTAATAATAACTGATTGCCTTTTTTGAGATTGAATTTCGATTTCATCCATTTGGTAAACTTAGATCTCGTCGAAACACTTTTCACTGCAAATAAAAAAATTAAATGTGCAACACAGCTGATTTTGACATTTCTCACGATTCTATTCTACCTCAAAAGTAGGTGCAGAAAAGTTGTCCAGCACAGAGTTACTGAACACAAAAAAGATCAAGGGCATTGACATATTATATATGGACTGCTAGTGAAATGTCACTTTCATACAACGTCTGCGGACAATTTGGTTCCAACATAACTAGCGCCACGTGTTTCGTAGGGACAGCAATGTGAAACAATTATCCGCCATCATACTTATTTTACGTAGAAACTGAGGCCATCTATTGCCGTATATACGAGTTACCGCGAAAATACGTTAAATTTTAAATTGTTGCCGCGGTGGTACCAACAGATGCCACTACCAACATTTCAATACAAAATTTGAAAAAGCCGTTACTTTTCTTTATTGACCCATTAACTAGATAAATATGTTAAATTTATTTGGAATTCATGTTTTGTGTTGATTAATGAATAATGCAGTACAACTTCTCACAATTTATTAAAAAAATACTTAAATCACAAACCAACGGCTTTCGTGAGTTCAAACAGTCTAAGTTTCCACATTTCTCCGCTACGAAACAAGAGGGCTAGTGCTCATGTTGGAACCAACGCGAAGTTGGGTACTAGCAGTCCATATATAATATGTCAATGATCAGGGGCCTATTCCTGTACACGAGTGAGAGTCAATTTCATGTGACAGTGATGAAATAGTATTCCTGAACACGAGTCACACAACATTGGTATTCCTGTACTCGAATTCAAACGTCAGATTTCACTCGAGTGAGAATGTAGGTATTCCTAGAGACGATAATGACTGTTTTCTTGTGACAAATTGCTCATTTAAGAATAGGTAGTTGTCGAATGCCGCTGTCGTGTGAAGTAGCAATGGATTCTGCAAAAATGTAAGTAAATTTTATAGCATTGTTGAACGATTTTTGTGTATGGTGAAATTATTTAATATTTGAATTCATTTTAGGGTAAAAATAGAAAGAAGTTTTGGTGGATTTTTTTTTTTTAAAATATCCAACAAAATGCAACAGCCGCATTCAGTCTGCGGCAGCAAGTCAAAAATCGAATTAATTGTGGAAGGAATTAAAGGACCATCTGTAAGAGACGTGACTGGGTGGAAGAAGTTAATTATATGATACGCTAAAATTTTTAAAATTAAAACATTGTATATATTTGTTGATCATTTATTGTATTCTATTTATAGATTTGGAACAATTACAAAAATAATTTTAAAAGAAAATCAAACTATCCACTGAAGACGATCTGCTGCGGCTTTTAAAGCATGTTGTCATTGTTTCGAGTAAATAATGGAAAATATCTTTACTCTAAACAATTCCTGAAATCTGTAAAATATAAAATACTAGCCGCGTGTGTGCTTCGCTTCACCTATCTTTTCAAAATTTGCCCGCGCACATAGTTATTTTTCTTTCTGCCTGTCTGTCTGTCTATTTGACTGTGTGTCTATCTGTCTATCTTTCTGTCTGTCTGTCTGTCTGGCTGTGTGTCTGCCTGTCTGTCTATCTCTCTATCTGTCTGTCTCTCTGCCGGAGGTATGTATGTCTAGTGGTCTGTCTGTATGCCTGTCTGTCTATCTGTATGTTTGTCTGCCTGTCCGTCTGTCTGTCTGCCTGTCTGGGTAGTTTCCGAGTCTATGAAAGAAAAACATATACATAGCTTGGCTCCAGCGCCACCTATCGGGTCCAGATCTTACAATTTTCTCTATTGGCCTTGAACCAACATATATTGTGAATATAAGCCTTTCGGTCCATAATATAGAAGTTAGTAATAACTTGACTCCCACGCCACCTATCGAGTGCAGTTTTATCCTTTCATCTTCGATGCTATGCGCACAACAACTTGCCAAAGTTTCGTTACAATCGGATTAGCGATGCGCCCTCGCATATGGTACGAACAAACATACACACATTAATTTTTATATACATAATAGATAACATTAAATTAATAACATAGTTGTTTTTGTCGTAATATATTTACTTACAGTTAGTGTCATTAATATTCGGTTTTTGTATAAACGTTTTTTAAAATGTTAATATTTTATGTGAAAATAATTAAAGACCAATATGTTATATTTTATTAACGCAGATATACTTAGAGATCATTTTGTGGTATTTCATTTTTAAAAATGTTGATTCGAAAAAATAATAAAAATCAAAAACCAAAGAAAACTCAAAATTAAAGGCTTCATTAATATTCGGTTTTTTACTTCACTTGTACTTTCCCTTAAAATACAACACTGTAGAACATTCCTATTCTATTTGGCAACCCTGTTAATACTTACTTATAAAACGGGGAATCCCACATTAACCAAAGTGGATGAAATAAATAAACTGCATCAATAGTTTCAAAGGTTTTCTCAATTTTAAATCACAATGGGCAGTAAAGGAAAAAAATCGATGCTTGAACAAAGAAAATTAGTTATTTACCACCATGGGAAAACCAAATTATCTTTGACCGCATATTCTGTAATCTTTTGTATCTTCAAGGCGACTGGTGCGGCTGTGGTTACTACCCAGTTCGCGTAGCGCTAGTGTGTTCATGTGTGGCCTGCGCTATTTCTCGACTACCAATCTCGACAACGGATCGACGAGGTTACTTTTTCTCGATACTTGAACGATTGTAGTCGCAAAACCCATCTCTCGATTCGTGCGCATGGCTTAGATCGTGACCCGAATATTATTTCTAAAGGGTTATGGTCGGTTATCAGATCGAATTCTCGACCAAATAAATAAAAGCCAACGCCTCCTTCTCGTTTTGCGCATAGCGTTTTTCCACCTCAGATAGACTTTTTCTTGCGTAGAAGATGATTCCTGGCCCATGTTTGTTTATTTGAATCAAAACAGCAGCTAGTCCATCCGGGCTTGCATCTGCGATAAGTTGCGCTCTATCGTTAAGATCATAGTAACCAAGGATCATATCCGTGGACATGTGTTATTTGAATCGAGCAAACGCTTTTTGTTGTAAAAGGCCCCATTCGAACACAACACTTTTCCTCGTCACTTGTCGCCACGGTACTGTTAATGTAGCAAGATTAGGGATACATTTTCCAACGTAATTCACCAGGCTCAAGAAATTGCGCACTTCTTCTGTTGTGAGGGGTTCACGAAACCGCTTAATGGCATCCAGGGGGCCTAATCCTGTACACGAGTCGAGTGAGTCGCCAAAAACACCGCGAAATGTCTAGGTTTCCTTCAACGGTGTAAGAAATTCTTAACCCCTTCTAATCTAGCTACAATTTATAAGGCGTATATTCGCCCCAAGCTCGAGTACAATGCTCATATCTGGTCGGGTGCTCCAAAAACATCACTGCAGCTGGGGTCAAACCGTCGCATACGTGATCGAATAAACGCGTTCGAAATTTCCGAGTTTGGCATTGTGGCATTCGTGATCGAGTGACGAGTGTCGAAATTCGGTATTCTGGCTTACGTGAACGAGTTATTGATCGAGAACATTTTTTCGAAATGTCATTCGATAGGTCAGCTGCGATCGAATGGATTTTTATTTGCAAGTCAAACATTCAAAATGTAAGTTATTTTATCGATTTAAATATTATTATTATTAATTGAATTTATTTAACATAATAATTAATTATAGGACTAATGTAAACAAAATAAATCTAGCTCAAAAAAATCAATTGGCTGATTTTATGATGGAAAACCCGGATTTGACGAAAAATATTCGTCCGAACTGTTCGCAGGGAAAAGCTACGTCAATTCGATTGTGGAAGCAACTAGCGAGGAAACTAAATGCAATTGGTCCGCCAGTAAAAGATTCCAAAGCTTGGCGAAAGGTATGTTGTCGTTTATATTATTGTATTAAAATTTAAAACTTTTTTTTCACAGGTTTTCGCTGACCAGAAATATAATGTTAAGAAGAAACATTCATTGCATTCAGAAGCACCTTTTGTTTCCATCTCCTTAAGAACATTTCCTGTTATTTTGGAAATAGTACTTTGGCAAATTCCTATCAAAAATTCGTTTCTAACCGAGTGCTGATAGCTTCCACTAGCTAAGAGTGACAGAGTTGCAGCTAATTGTAGAGTTTTTGGCAGATGACCGTGGAACTCCAGCTGTGAGAGAACATAATCTAAATGCCTCTTTACTTTTTTATAAATCTGGAACTTAATAAACTTTTATTAACTGAGAGTATGTTAAATATTTAGTTCATTACGGCTGGGCTCGGCAATGATAGCGGATTGCTTTTGTCCCTTAATTATCTTCGAACGATTTTTTGATTATTAACCCGTTCGTCTTCTGATTCAGAAGAACTAATATAGAACATAGCAGATGAATTCATTACTTTTTTCTAAAAAAAATATATTTTATTTGTTTTATAGTATGATTTATTAAAGATTAAATTTACCACATACGATTAATTGTCAATAAAACTATATCTATTTACCTCCAAATTTGTTTGTCTACTACATTATCACGTTGACATCTAGTACAATGATAAAAAAACATCTGTCACATTTTTTCAGTTTCGATTCGTCACGAATCGTATGCCACAGTTCCAAACGATTCATTAGCTCGATTCGTAACGTAATTGTTTTCGATACGATTGCTCATTCGATCGCGTATGCCACGATTCGACCCCTGATCGATAGAATACAAATGCGCGCGATAAAACTCATAGGGGAAAATTAAACGCAAATAAATAATAAAATATTTAATTACACATAAAGGAAATATTTAATTATTTTTATTCCATATATAAATATACATTGATATACACTAAATATTGAATTATGTTTATTTTAATATATTTTAGTGAAGTTTTCAAATTGTATACCCAGACTTTGTTTTTTTTTTTTTTTTTTTGTTGTAAATAAGCATGTAATAAAGAAATATTTTTTTTTTAGTTTTCTTTTCAAAATCAAGTCTTTCGAACTTCAAAACAGAAGAATATTTTTAGAAAATATATTATTCCTTTTATTTTTAGTTTAGTTATTGAAAATAATGTTAAAAATATAGTTGCTTAAATATTTGCACCCATTACGGGCTTCAAGTTAAAGTCGTAAAGCTTTACATAACTTTATTTGAACATAAAATAACGAATATGATATGAGTAATAAGCATATATAGTGAAATATAATAATATAAGTTGGCAAATTATAATATACTTCTACATAGAATACAGGAAGCAAATTTAAAAAACAAAACAAAAAATTTAACAACGTATGTATATTTATTTACATGTGTGCAACGTTTTGACTATCGATGGCGGTATATTTTACAGCGTTTGTGCAAAGCAGATGTAGAGTCCAGTGATTCTGTTAGTATACAATTTATTTGAATTCAGCGAGAATAGAAACTTTCTACAATTTGTCCCTCTTTCACTTTGCATCTGAGGTATAAACATGCTCATAAATTATACATACATATGAGAAGTGATACATTTTAAAAGTTTGACATAGAAAAAATATATAAACGATTTTCAATGATTCACCAAATGTACACCAAATGCTTCCACTTCAACAATTCTCGTCCTTATAATTTAGATTTATTATTTTTAAAGTAACAATTTTTTAAATTGCTACTGCAGCTAGCTCCTTTTCGATCAAATACAAAATCCCGTCAAGCTTTGAAAATTCAAAAACATACTTCGCTTTATGGGCATGTTCGAGTATAAATATTCATAAATATCATTTAATTTAATTACAGATTAATAGGTCTAAATACAAATCTTTTTTATACAAATTTGAAAAGTTTCGATATTGGATAAAATATCCTCGCATAAAATAAACAGCTAATGATTTTGATTACCCACCATATCCGGAAAAAAAATATAATATACGAAAACAGTGATTGAGAAACGCGCTAGTTGTCATGTGAGCAGCGTGTACAATTGCTATTTAAATTATTTGAAGAGCCAGATTTAGAAACATATTCCAAACCATCAAATATTCGTTTACACATAAATTCGATTTGGTTTTAAGTCTTACCCACATAAAGTGCTTGTGTGTAGTACTTTTTTATAAAACTGCATGAAAAGTTAATCAACGATACTCGTACGAACGGTACTTTAAAGATAAACTATATTTTGTTTTTCAATAATCTACATTTATGATTATTAAATAGTTACTTATATACTATGTACACTACCCGTCATAATTATTCAGTCACGCTTTCGGTTTTTTTTTGTTATGTTTGATTGGGAATTGATTTTTTTTTAAATAAGGGTTGGCAACCCTAGGGAATGGCAATGTTCGTTAGTCGAGTGTTAATCTCCGTCGGACTAGCGTACAAATAAAGTAATTTTTTATGCCCGTGATCTAGTCCGGATCAGATCAAAATAATAAAACAAATTGGATCAATATTATTACGCAGCTTTTTGACATTTAGCGCGAAGTTACCATGCGAATGAATATTTTCTTTTAAATTAAAGTTTAATCCGCTTCTTTTATTTTTTAAGGAAGAAATTTTTAATTTCGACCAACAGATACCAAATGAGAATATTTTGTAGCTATAGTTCACTATCACATCGCTAACATATAATATAATGAGCAGACAGTTAATTTATTCGAACATAATAATAATTTAATAACAGGCGTGTTTTTTTGTAACCTATATAGGTTTCGAAAAAGCTTTCAGAGTCAAAATACGACTCGATAATTATCCAGGCTAAGGTTGTGTTCTATCTTACGTGGCTAATCATGCTGCTGACACATGTCTAATATTGGTGGAAATAATTATAAAGGCAAAGAAAAAAAAATTCGATAAGGAACATTTCTTTTGGAATTCGGGTCGAATGCCTATGGCAGCATATTACAGTTCGGGTGAGTTCATAATTGTAAAACAACTTGCTGTACATTTACAACGCAACTTCTGCAGCAGCCATGTCGCAGGAGTTGCAAATTTGTACAACAAAAGCGGTATTTTGACATAAGGCGTCTTTTTTTTCAAATCTATATAGGCTTAGCGGAAAATGAGAAAAAAAACGCTGAACAGTGACTTGGCAGGACTATGCTAATTGACGTTTGACAGTTTCACATCGGCATTGTTTTCATTGAAAGTAAGGCCGGTAGCTATCAAGTGCTCATTAATAAGTTGGAGGATAGAATTTTATATAGTTATAGGTTGGATACTAAAATAAGGAACATGTTCACTTAATTCATTATAATTTTCCTTTCCTTTTCGGATAAATTCGTTTTTCTTTCTTTTCTACTCATTTCAAAATAAACAGATATAATTTAAATTCGAAACGACAGCAGAGTTCGGTTGATAGCTACCGGCCTTCATATTTCTCACTCACTTTCATGTCATATTTGACATTTCGATAAAATTTTCGATAACTATCGATGAAAAACAGTTTGGTAGCACATTTTTCTATCCAGGCTAAGCACCTAAGACTGGATAATTATCCAGTTTTCGTAAGCCTATATAGGCTTAGTTGTTAGTGTAATTAACATGGAAAGAATTTTCTAAGCCTATATATTTTTGAAAAAAAAACACGCCAATTTATGAACACAAGTGATGCCGAAACGTTTGCGATGGTAATGCAGTTTTTCTTCATTTCTGAGCGCAATATGCGCATTGCTGCGGTATTTTTTACAATTATGAACTCAACCTTCATGTTCCAAACTAACGGTGAAAAAGCAGTCAGCGGATATGATCGGTAGCTGGATATATTACCATCGGCAGTCGATTTTCATGGAAATATATGTACATACATATATAAAGGCAGCAAAGTGTAACAAAATAGAAATTCGACTACTCTTTTTTAATTTGATTTGCTTGCAATTGAAAAATTTTAATTAATTCCAAAATTGAGGGGTACGCAAGATATTTAGTTTTATTTTATTTATTATTCAGCAATACTTTACATTACTGTTTTTTACTTTAGATGGCGCTTCAGCTCGGGGTGAACCTGGGCCTGCTTTTCGCAACCATTTGTGCGTGCGTGTTATATTTTTGCACGAATGGTTTTTCTGCCGACTCCAAATGGCGAATTGAGAAACTCATTGACAAATGATATTCTTTGATTGCTTGTCAGGCATTCGAAAGAAGTGGCCACCGTGAAAAATGTTTTTAGGTGTTGGATCCGGGCTGAGATTGAACCCGGACAGCATGCGTAATTGCGATCAATGAAGAAAAAATATAAATTCGAGCTTTGATGGGAGAGGGCTTATTGAACAGGGCCAAAGGAAATAAACCGATCTCCAACAGTACTGATAGATTCGTTTCTCTGCAGGAAGATTATAGCAAAAAACGAAGTCGTCACTCATTCCCCGCCAAAAGAAAATGATTTTACATAAGGCTTCGAGAAATAAGCTATTCCCAAGTCAAATCAAGAGCAAACTTGATCTTCAGTGACGACCAGAAAGATCAGACATATTTTAAGCGCGTATAAAAGCTTACTTTTCAAGAAAATGACAAAGAAGCCAATGCTTACCTTTGCTCATACCACACGACTCAAATTCGCCAAAAAAATATTTGAGTTGGGCAGAATATAATGGAGCCAAGTAGTTTTCAGCGATGAAAAGAAGTTTAACTTGGATGGCCCTGATGGCATACGGAGTTACTGGCACGACTAAACGTTTTGATGAGCAGACAATTCGGAGATGCTTTTAATTTAAATGGAACATTGCCAATTGAATTCTTTTCAACAAAAATGTACTCCAATGTGTATATCCAGGAGCTATAAAGCAATTTATTGGCAAATGCAGTTGATAAGGTAGGCGCAACCTGGAAGTTTCAGCAAGATAATGCAGCCGTACATCGTTCACGTGCCACTATGAAGTGGTTTGAAGACAGCGGGATTGCAATTCTAGATTGGCCATCTCGTGGGGTATTCTTGCCCGAAAGGTGTACGCAAATGGACGTCAATTTGATTGCGTGGGAGCTCTTAAGCGAAAAATTGCGGGGGAATGATTTATTTAGATGGAATTGAATCGATACCAAAAAGAATACTTGAGCTGACCCCTGGTACTCTGCGGAATTCCTAAAATCAGTTTCACCTTGCTACATAATGGATGTAGACCGAGTAGAAAACCACTCCGATTTCTATACTGCCTTTATAATTATCTCGACCACTGTTCATACGCACATATGTTTATAAATGATAGAACTTCCAACAGAAATCCGTTATACATATCGTGTAATAATAATAATAGCTGTAAGGAAACTTCGGCCCATAAATAAAAAGAGAAAGACTGAATAGCGATTGAAATCGAGTACTGTAGTCAGGAGGAGCATTTCCTTTTTCCATCGGTGGTGTCTGAACAATTTTGACTGGTAGTGCGTTATGCACTAGTACACATGGATACTTAAGAATAACTAGATTAATTATTATTACATTTATATTGAATTGATTATGTGTATATTATTATGAAGAATAATACAGTGGAGAGAGTGAACTAATAAAAACCATGCACTTTGATACGAGCACTGTGGTTCACATAACCGGCATTGTATATTTTTAGGGTGACTATAGTATACGTAGTGAGACATATGCAGTGAAAACTCTCCTAACGGACACCCCTCTTGTGCGGATATTTTCTCTTTTGTTTTTGTTTCGAAACAATTTTACCTCTTGGAAGGACCCCCATACAGCCGGATGCGGACAGTTCATTTCTATGAATTGTGAAAGACGCCTCGCTTAGCCGGACGCGAATCCCTCAGCAAGGGACACGAGGCACTAAATTATGTCATAAATTGTACTTCGTAGAAGCCCACAGTTGGGGATTTCCTAGTGTTTGCGAATGGAAATGCTTTAATGGAAGTCGAGCCTGAAGATGACTTACCCCTAGTAACGCTGTCTTCGGTTTTTCAGCTGGCCAAAACATTCGGGGAGTCTCATTCTGACTATGAAGAATTCGTCGCAATAGACAATGATAGGCGACAGCAAATCCAGAGCAGGAGCTTGATATTGATTGTACTAGTTGCAAATTTAAAGCCATTCGAACATTAAAAAACATTAATGCAAACTAGACTTTTGGAAGAGACACAAAAAAATGTACAGCAATCGACAATTTCATAGTTTTTTTTAGATATGAACTGTAACGTTGTTATTAAGAAGTCTATACGGAAGATATTGTTCCTCTCTATATAAATGTGTTAACAGGGGACCCAC
Source organism: Brachyopa scutellaris (assembly GCA_949775065.1). Lineage (NCBI taxonomy): Eukaryota > Metazoa > Arthropoda > Insecta > Diptera > Syrphidae > Brachyopa > Brachyopa scutellaris. Next base: position 7,577,989 of record OX459116.1, read on the forward strand.
TAATGTTATCTCTCTTTATTTTGTGTTATTTTATATTTTTTATTATGAAGAACTTGCACATATGTACATATATTGATCGATATTAAAACTTAATACATACATATGTAATGTACAGGTGTTATTCATTTACAAAGTGGATCCTCCTTACATGACTATTCATCAATCTTAAATTAATATAAAAAAAAAATATAAATCAGGACATTCCTCCTGAGTGCACTAAAATTGCCCAACGGTCGCTGTCCGCCCAAGAGAGTTTTCACTGTATTATACTTATTTGATATCGTAAATTCAAAACTATGTTTGACAAAGGTTTTTCCATTCTTAAGTGAATTAGAAAAAAACGAACAAATCAAACAAATATACGAACTAATGACGAGACAAGAGTTTTGAACTAAAAATGTTTAAACAAAAATTGTCAGTAGATGCTCAAAAATACTACAAAAGTGTACAAAAATTAAAAAACACATGTACATACATATACTAAAAACTCAAAATGCATTCGATATAAGCTCCTGGTCTACTGTTTAGAGATGGAATGGTTAGTACACTTAGCAAACAATTTTCTTAATTTACGGATGCTTCATGGGTTATGAATACCCGTATAATGTAAGTAATACACAATACGGGAATAAGGATGGATGAAAGAGGAGATGCATTCAACTCGTTTTTAGCGGTTTTTTGTAAATGGCCAAACAAACTTTAAGAAATCAATTAAATTAAAAAAAAAAAAAAGAAAATGTCACGATTTTTCGTTTTGAAATGGATGCGATACCTAGGCTTGGTTTTCTTGAATGGTTTTTGGACATTTGAAAAAGGTTGCACTGTGTTGGTGTTTGTTGGGATTCGTACATATGACAGTGCGCTCCCTAACCTTCTTACAACAGAGCCATAGCACCGCATTCGAATAAATGATGTACATACTTAACACTGAATATGAAATGAATTTACGACGGTTAGTAAGTTAAAAAAAAGAGTGACTACGAATACACTAAACACACATGAGGAGCAGGAAGGATAGCTCTTAATCACATACACCAGAGCTTGCTTTATTGTTTTTTTGGTACATAGCCTCGTTGTGGGCATGGCTTCAAAATAACAAAAAAATGGGAATTGGGAATTGGAAAAAAAAAAAAAACATAAATCAAAATACTCTATCTCATTCTGAATTATTTTACAAGTTTTTATTTTAAAAGTAAAAAAAGAAGAACAATAAAATATAATCAAAAAAACATAAAATCCATAAGGCAAATAAAATATTATAAATTGATTGTTATAAAACAATGTATTCAATTTAAAAAATTAAAGCGCATTTGTTTTTCTACTCGAGCTTTTTTTTAACTCATTAACTACTAAGCATTTATTATGTTTTGGATATTTTATATTTTACTTATTTTTTATTCAGAGTTACTATAGTTGTAAGTATTTAAGCGAAACCAAATCCTTCAGAGCATTCGTGAATAGCTTTCGTTAAACATGTCCGGAGTTTCTCAAATGACTTGTACAGCGGTAAATCCAGTTGATTGAAGCTTAAAAGAAAATATTAAAGAAGTTTTTAAGAATCACAATTACTTTAAAAACGTAGATGATATTAAAAATAAAAATATGGCTGAGTTCCAAAACGCAGTTCCTCTGCAGCACTGCAAAGTCAAGCGTTCTATATCGTCAATACATATATAGCAGTGATGCAATGTATCGCGTTCCAAAACGCATTATAAAAGCAACAACTGCGCAAACAAAAGCAAACAACGCATCATAGTTTATTGTGATGCGTTTGGGGGGATTAGAGAATTTTTTTTTTATTCCGACAAACATAAAAAAAAAACATCACCATGCTTATTTTAAGCTTAGTTATTTGTTATTTTGATATTTTCTTTAAAAATTTTCAGAAAAAATGGACAGAATTTCTTAGACATTTTCATTGATAAAATGAAATGATTGTGAAACAGAACAAACCGTTCCAAAAAGTCAAACATTTTAAAGCATTATGATGCATTGCAAAATGAAAGCATCGTACCATCGTATAACAATGGCAGTGATGCATTCCCGATGCGCATTTTTTTGATGTTTTGGAACTCAGCCTATGTCATAAAAATATAACACAGATTTAATCAATTTTTTATTGCTAAGATGATCAACTAAAACATTGCATTTGATAACGTCAGTAGAGAGGCCCTGTTCTATAAAATATCACTGCTAAGAATTTCCACAAAGATGATTTCTGTTATCAGAGCTCTCTACCAAAACACAATTGCAATAGTTTGGAACGGAAAAACACGAGCGTTAAACAAGGATGCGTTCTAAGTGTTCAGCTCTTCATTCTATTTCTAAATGAATCTTCACTTTGAACTTCCTGGCGGAATAATCATTGAAGATCTGATAATAAAGATATTCACCCCTATCATTAAATCCGCCGGGGGGAATGATTCACGAAAATTCGAAAATCGGTATCATTGAATCCGTTCGAAGGGAATCGTCCACTTGTCGGTAATGTGAATAACTTTTCACTTGATCATTGAAAACGAACGAATCGAATCTCTCCATACAAAGTTAGACGTCTCAGATCCGCGAGAAAATCGTTGCGGATCTGGTGCTTTTGCTGTGGGGTTGGCTAGCATTTTTTTTTTCACTGCCAAAAACTTTGAACGTTGAAAGTGCAGAAACAAACAAATGGAATCAGAAATAGTGCGGCATAACATTGGATCGATCTTATTTATTTTATTGGCCAAAACCAAACGGGAAAAAATCGAGGACAAAATGCAATGCAATGCAATGCAAACGGGACAGAATTCCAATCTTCTCTGGTGTGGTCACAAATCGGGAAGGATAATTGTGTATAAATGTTCAAGTCTGGACTCGACGCGTATCGTCAAGAGTCGCCAAAGTTATGTAAAGGGAATCCAGTTATCGTATAACTCCGCTTTTCGTAAGATCAGCCAGAGTAGTTTGAAGATGGAGGATCTAGAACAGGCAGCAGAAGTTCAAAAGAATGGTACTGGCACAGATTTGGCCTGGTCACTGCCAAAAACTTTGAACGTTAAAAGTGCAGAAACAAACAAATGATGAACTAACTTCAGCCATACGTAGAATGCACAGATCGTTTGACAAAACATGCAACCAAAACAAGGAAATTTTAATGGAAACAAATGTAAATATGTACAAGAAACGTTGAACTTTATAAATAAAATAAATGAAACATGAGATTGGAATGCGAAATATTGCAAAACAAAAGCTTAAAGTAAAACCAAAAAAGTATTTATTTATTATTTTTTATTCCTTAGATTTTTGTTTTCACACCACAATCGCCTTTTCAAGTGTCAAATCAGAAAACAGCTGATTTCGAAAACATAAAAAGGGAGGTAGATAAAGTAGTGGGCACCGTAGCGCAAGTGGTTAGTGCGTCGGACTACTGAGCCAGCGGTCTTGGGTTCGAATCCCGCCGCAAACACCTAAAAGTTTTTCACAGTGCCCACCTCTTTCGAATGTCTGACAAGCATCAAAGAGTATCATTTGTCACGATTGAGCTTCTCAACTCGCCGTTCGGAGTCGGCAAAAAACTGAAGGTCCCTTCCATTCGTGCAAAAATATAACACGCACACACAAATGGTTGCGAGAAGCAGGCCCAGGTTCACCTCGAGCTGTAGCGCCAACTAAGTAAGTAAGTAAGACAAAGTAGTGTTTCCGGCGTATTTAATGATCACGACGGTGGATGAATGTGAACCGAATGAGTGAAGGTAATCTCAGATCCGTCGGATTTAACGATAGGGGTTATTACTATATGCTAATGATATCGTAATACTTTCTGGCAGTCCAGCTTCGCTTCTCTCCAGGTCGCGATTAATAGCTTCACCACATATTGTCAGAAATGGAATTAAGTGGTAAACTTGGATAAGTCAGAGATAGTCATATTCCGGAACAGGGATCGCAGGGCAGCTGAGAAAAAATGGTTTTTTAACAACATCGAAATAAATTTTACAAACAAATATAACTGTCTTGGTCGACAGTTCTCTCTCAAAGACTTACAATGGCAAAAAATTCAATAAAGGCCACATGGTCCAATTCTATCAATGAGAAAACCATCCTCCATTCGGCTAAAAACAAAATATGTCAAGCCGCTGCAAAGTGGATCATGAACTACTGTGCTAAAGTGTGGAGGTATTCTGGACGCATTCAAGCTGAAGAACTCCAGCTTGTTTCCGACTGCCAAAAAAACACACCAAACCATGTTCTTAACATCATGTTTTTTTTGCTTATTCCTTCGATTAATACCTAGATTATACATTTCTTTACCGATGTCCGTTTCGTTTTTTTATTTTCTATGATCCAATCCAGAGATATCGTGGTCACCACAAAACGCCTGCTTTGAGAGGAGCTTCGGGAGATCAGTTATAGCAGCCTTCGTTTCGGAAAATTTCACTTTCGAAACGAAATACTTTTTATTTATATTTTTTTACGAGTGGCAATAAGTTGCTGGTTTTTTTTTTTGTTTCAGCCTCTTTAGATATTTAGCAGTTGGTATAACATGCTTTACCATAGCCAAGTAAGGGCTAAACCGGTTTTTTCCTTTATTTTCGAATTAGCGGCGTGATAATAGCACGCATCTCTGATGATGGCTCTCCTATCTGTTTCTGTAGTTGTGTTATTTGTGCCTCCCTTCATATTTTTCCCGTTGCTTAAAACGTTTTACAAATAATTGCTAACAAAATTTTTTTCGAAGTATAAGATCAAAGCAGCATAACACAATAACGGTTATTTTTTTCGTTGGTTTTTCTCTGTCAAATTAAGTATAAATAAATAATCTTGCTATATGTACTAACCAAAGTTGTGTACTTTTAATATACATTAAGAGAGGCGAGGAGAAGTAAGATCATATATTGTGAACCTATTCAGATGAGCGGCAGTGTAAAAGAAACAAAAAAATAAACCGCCTTTGTCGAGAAACGAACCTGGGATCCACAAGATGTAAAGCCGGTGCGCTATATACTGAGCTACAGCCCTATTACAAAATCACCATTCAATTTCTCATACGTTTCTCTGGTAACAGTTTTGAGACGCACAATTTTTCATACAAACATCAAGCGGTTAGACATATAATAAATAAATAAATATTTGGCTTCAGCAGTCCTGGTAGAACCAAGCCTAGCTTCCGGCAACCATTTGTGTATGCGCGTTATATTTTTGCACGAATGGAAGCAGGGACGTGCCGTGATGTTCTAAGCAGGGTGTTCTACTTTTTTTTTGTAAGACAATAACGTACATTTGTATACACTCAGTTTTCTCCAGGACCACGACGAGGACGTTAAGTAAACAAGGCCAACAAAATAATTTATTAAAAACGGGGCAACCACACAACCAAAATTTTCTTTCATAGTTAGAAATCTAAAAATGTCTACTAAAAGATTTACTGGTGGTAAACATTACAAATCAAATCCGGAAGAGACGGTGTCGGCCTTCCAGAACTAATTATTTCCAGTTTTTCTTCTGAATTTAATTGAGAAAACGGTCTCTTCAATAAATTTTCAATAGCGCATCGACAGGTCATCTTATATGATTTGGCTTAAAAGAACGACATGCATACCTAACTACTGCCAAAATGCGAATGATCAATGAAGCCGTGTTTTATTTGTAGGTAGCCTGTTTCGAATAAAAATGTTTCCACAACATGTTTTCAATGTAAAGATTTGAAAAAAACACGCCTATTGTTATGTTCCTTTTTGCTATCGCTTCAGTCGATATGGAGTTCTACAAATATAGAAATCGAACAATAACTAATATCAAGAGAAGGGAATCGAACAAAATTCAACCAAACAAACGTTAACATGCGAAATAAAACAGAATATGAAAAGCAACAAAATACCCGCAGCTAACATCTTCCTTGCTAAAGAAAAGGGTAGAAAATGTGTTGTATTGAGCCTGGGTGCGCAGTTTGCTGGAGAACCCAAATTGATGTTTTGTACAGACGATTGTTGGGACTTTGAATGTGGTAGAACTTTTTTTATATGGATATTTCCTTTGGGTTGGTGCGCTAGTAAATGGAGAACAACCGGACGGGTCGACGTCAAACTGAATTTAATAAAAAGTTGGTTTGAATAGGTTGCTGAATAGAGGTTTGAAAGTATGTATGTATGACGGCGCGCACCGTTCAATTTACTTACGAAAAGAGGAAAACATTTTGTTCGACGTCACTTTGTGTTGAATGGTTTATATACATTTTGGTATTGCGATTTTGACTGAGGTGTTTGGTTTGGTTGATTTGGCTATGACGGTGCGGCACAACATAGTGAACAAAAGTAGATGTTAAAGCAGTACTTTTAATATAGCATTTTTGAATTGCAACTCAATTAGATATTGTAAGCCCATGTATAGAAACAAATAAAGTTTTCATAAAGATGGATTTCGTTGGGGTGTGCGGAGAACACCGGCGCATCTTAGAATAAACGCCACTGAATGAATAGAAGGGAAACTTTACATGAAAAATGACACTCTTGAATGCTTGTCAGGCATTCGGAAGAGGTACGCACTGTGAAAAACTTTTTAGGTGTTTGCGGAAGGATTCGAACCCAAGACCGCTGGCTCAGTAGTTCGACGCACGAACCACTTGCGCCACGGGATAGACATATTACCTACTGTCAAAAAAATAACAACTAAATTTTTTTCGGTATAATAGCATCCTCTCGTAAAATTCAATGGAGAATCAACGAAAAGTTTGGTGACATAAACAATAAAGAGAACACAAAGTTATTTAAGCAGCAATGGAAAAATTATTAAATTATCGAATCTCTTGCGACAAAGCCGCATGACGTACAGAAGGCCAACTTGGAATCAGCGTTGGATGATGACGGACTTCGTCTATATAATCAAATTTTGGAAATATGTAATTTTTTTAAAGGTTCTGACCCGCCAGTTCCAGAGGGCACATCGACCTTACAGATCTATTGTACCGCGACGTCAGTTTAGGGATCCAGAAGAGGCTCAACTGTTTTGATGAAGTTGAGGATCTCACTGGTTGAGGCTTTACGTGGGAGTTAGGATTTCTCTGTGGAGATGTTGTCTCCTGAGGACAAAGAGTGCCATGTAATCACATAAAATATGTTCCGCAGTTTCGTCGTATTCCATGCAGAGGCGGCATTCAATTTCCTGAATGAGACCAATTTTGCTTAGGTGATATCGAAGATGGCAAAGTCCTGTTAGAAATCCTACTAATCTCTTGATACCATTACTACTGAGTAGGTTTTTTATGGACTTATTTTTGAAAGGTTTAATGGCTCTTTTAGCCTGACAATACAATACAATAAGGAGACACACATGATGTCTTCCCAACTTTTGATTTTGATTAAGTCTATAGCTGAATTTGGAATGTTACGAAACGGCTCAGAGCCGATAGGGATTCAGCCAAACCTTTTCTAGCCAGATCTTCAGCTTTTTCATTTCCATTAGTACCCTTAAGTCCGGGGACCCATCAAAGTTTGACCTTGTTTCTATGGGGACCCTAGTGCATTTATAGCTGCTTGACTATCATATGGATGAGGACACATTTTATTTCCGATTCGAGGATGACGTTGGCTTAGACTTGAATGGCATGAATTTCAGCTTGAAGTACACTGGGATTTTGTCCCATTGGTATTGATATTCTAGTGTTTCGATCCATCCGTATACCACTTGTTACCTTTTAGGTCTGAGGTAGGATTTTATAGTTCCATGCTTCACGGCTTGCGTCACTGTATCAAATCTCCTGCCGAAGCATAAAGTTTTAGTTAAGCGGTCATTTACCGCGCAGATCATGTCAAGCTCTGGGATTTCTGAGAGAAGGTCCACTTGATCTGTGCGATCTACGTAGTTTATCTCTCCTGTTTGCAGTAGTCTGACATTGCTGCTAATTGTCATCTTTTTTTATTAAAAGGTGGAGTGGCGTTAGACTAATGAGCGCCTCTATAGCAGCTATGGGGCTTGGAAAGATGTACCAGAGAAGAAAAAGAAACTGTGAACAAAACTTTAGATGTAGTGCAAACAAAATTTACGCCAGCGACAACGTCACGCTATAGCTGCCGTGTCTTTAATCACATGTGCTAGGAAGAAGATGAGTGATTACTACTAGCAGTAAAATCATGTAAATTCTCAAATCTGGGGAGCAAGATTACATATAACCAATCTAGTTTTGGTCTACGAGATGACAAAAATCGGGATGAACTGATAAGAAAATGATAATGAAGAACTGTCATTCCATTCTCTAAGGCAATTGAAATCGCAAAACGTTACGAAGCGCACTCATATCAATGCTGCTATTACTGCTGCTGCTGTGCCAGGGGAGGAAGAGAATATAAACAAGATAGACAAACTACTAACATGTAAGTTCTGGTCGCAAGAACTGCCCTGCACTTGGCAAAGAATGTTCTCTCTGTAAAGAGAAGAATCATTTTGCCGTAGGTTGTTAGCAAAAATTAGAAGGCAAAGGCAAATACAAAAGGTCATCATACAAAAATAGAAATAGAAGATTTAGAGAAAGCCGAAGAGAAAATCATGTAAGAGGTTGTGAATAAAACTCCGAAGCTAGTGAAAGTAAGTGTGATGAGATTAGGACAATAGTCTATGTTTTCGGTAAGAGTTAAGTAATCTAGTATTATGCAGTGACCAGTGCACTGTGAGATGGCTTTGAGTCTTATGGCAGCACTGCCTGTGCGCCGATTATATCAAAGGGTGAGAGATAGCGTAGGCTATCTAATGCTGCGGAAGATATTGATCTTAGTGCTCCACTAATACACAGCGACGCTAATCTTTGAGCTTTCTGTTACAATCATACATGTAGAAAATATTTTAAAAATAATTAAATGAATATTGATGTTTACATTCGCTGGAATTTGTATAGAAACAAGAGAATTATACTCGTAAGCATTGTATTTGTTACTTATACGGGCCCTGTGAGTTTGCGGCAGATAAACAGATGGATGGACAGACGGATGGACGAAGTGAGGGTATAAGAGTTTCGTTTTTCCAATTACATAGTTAACTTAGCTTCTATGTTTTTAGTATAGTTATGAAGATATATGGGGAATTATTGTCTGCAGAATCAAACCAAGAAAATATATTGCAAATATAAATTTAATAAACCTACCATGTATGAGCACAAGGTAAACGATCAGTTGATCTATCATCTCGGTGTATTTGGAATTTCTGTATTCCGTTCATGCCTTCAAGCGCTGAGAAACCTTGAAGAGGTACCTTGGATGTTCCGGTAACGAATTGTAAAAACTTTGCACGATCAGCTTGATCAAAGCTTCTTAATGCTCGCCAGAACCATTGAATCTGTACAAAACAGAAAAATATAAAATAGATAGATCCAGTTAAAACGTATAACTTTTTTTCTTTTCTTTTTTCTTTACCTGAGGGGATTTAGAATTATATTTATGGTATTCAGTATTTTGCTTCAAGTCCTCAATATCAACATTCGGAAGTCCTGAGATCAGTAATTCCAATTCTTGTTCATTGAAAATTGATATCAGTCGTTTGGGTATAATATCATAAAAGCCCTCCAAAAATGCATTTAACCTAAGGGTTTATGTAAAACATATTAAAAATGCAATACAGAAGTTTAATTATAATAACTTACTGATGTCGAATGGACCCACTCATTTTTAGCTGGCACACCAAACGTATGTAATCAAATTTATTTGCTTCAGTCACTGGTATATTTCTGCCATTTGGTGTAAGATCGCGAACTTGTGTAACACCAAATTCCTGTACTTCGGTTGAGAAAGCCAAATCATATCCAAGCGTAGAAACATTATTATTCATTAGGTATGCAAGACCTTTGTAGAAATCATAATCTTGTGATTCCATATCAGTGTATTTAACTTGTATTCCGAGAATATGTTTGTAAAATGAACGGGTAAAGTAGCATTCAAGAAGTTTGTTGTCGTGAATTGCTTTAGCTAGGAAAAAAGAAAATATTACAGCTGAGCACAAATTGAGTAATGTCGTTTGTTACTTACCAATAACACGGCCCACAAACTTAAAATAGCATAAATGGTTCGGATTTGCATGACTAGATGGATTTATCATGTAAGTAACTCGATCGCCGGGCGAAACACAGAACAAAGCATACATAGGGTTGAAAATTTCTCTGGATATAATTACATACCACTCACGTAGGAGACCACCAGCGTCTTGTCCTTCCTCATCTTACAATAGAACAATAAACAAACAATCAATTGGAAATTCATTGGAAATTGATACAAAACTAACCTTCAAAGACAATGTAGAAGCGATTTTTCCATTCTTCTGGGCCACGACGGTATAATTCTCTAAATGAATCCTCAAACACGGTTACACGTCGTACATTTACTGTTAATTCTTCACGGCGAACCCCTTCATCCAGTCGCTCTAATTCAGTACGGAAATACTTTCTTTTGACATCAAAATCTAAAATACGCGTGTGATCAACCAACACAGAGAATGGCCCATCTGACAAATGTGTATTTGACTGACGAAGGATTTGATTGAGAACCGTGCGGTGCTTTTCAGCAAATTCTAGGAATTTCTTTTGGTCACGACGCATTATTTCAGCTTCCTTAAAGGCAGCAGCTGCAGCAGCAGATGTTGAAGGGCCTGTAATATATTTACCAGCTATAGCCGCAGGTGCTGCACACACACTAGATAATGATGCTGTTGGGTCAATGGTTCCTTGCTCCATTGCGTCTTCTTCAGCACTGTTTCTCATATTTGGATGTGCCATTCCTAGAGTGAAATCCAATGAATCTGATGCAGCGGGGGGACGTCGGGGAATAGGAAATTCGTCCGAACGTCCAGCTCGTGTTTGGTTACTCGATCGATATGATTGTGATGATGGTTTTTTCTTTGATGCGTGAATCAGGAAGAACGCTTCAACAGCTGGTTGTAAAATGAGAACTGCATGCTGATCATTCGTCATTTCTAAATCAACCAAGCACTCGCTAAGTGTGTCCCAGAGTCCATCTAAGCAAATTATTTCACTGAGAGGCTCTATTTCAGTAAGTGTAAGCAAAGCTTTATATTCTATCAGATCACGAACTTGCATAAACACTTTGAGCGTGCGTAAAAAGAATGTTTGAGATGAGGACTTTGACAATAATGGAGCCATGCTAGGTAACTGAAGTTCACAAGTTGGTTTGCCTTTTGTCGGAACTGATATGACAACTTGTGCAGCAGTGAAACGATCATTAATTATGCCACCGCGACCTTGAAGTAAATGAGCCCTGCTAGTAGATGGCTCAGTTGGCTTTGGTGCTTCTTTGTTATGCTGCTTAACTTCCTTCATGAGATTTATTATTTGCCTCCGTACTAATTTTGCCAAGCCCATGATACCACGAATTAGCAATTGCACCACTATTGCGTTTGCTCGGCCCGAACATTGGCTAAGATGTACAATCAACTCCGTTGCAAATTCTAGACCTTCCTCTGAACAACTTTTTGTAGTTAATACCTCAACGGCAATTTTCAGTTGTTGTACTTGAGTTGGATATAGCGATGGTGGTCGAGCTGGCTTTTCAGGCACCTTACGACGCTTATTATGGTGAAAATTAAAATCACTGCCAGAGTCATCATCGCTTGTCATGAGCGAATCGTCGGGTTCACTGTCACTATCGTGTACGTCGATCACCCGCGCAGTCTTTGGAATTTTCGGCGCCGGTGGAACAGTTCGTTTGCTTCGTGAAGGTTGTGGTATCGATACATTCGATGGAGCCGGAATTATAGAAGGCTGTTCCACCGTTGATAACTCAGCAATATCAATCGGATCATCTTCAACAGCAAAGGGGTGAACGTGATCTTCTTTCGGAAGTTCCATACCCAAAGAAGCTAATAGTCGTACAAGTTTATCAGTGAGTAGTTGAGATCGCTTTATCACATTACATGGAATAATCGTCAATAATTGAGCAAAAGGAGAGTCCTCAAATGGCATAAAGTCCAATTTACCACGTACTGGCTGCGGGTTGAGAACAAACATATCTGAAACTTCCTTAGAGCTGTACGTTGGCTCTGAGGGGCGAGTAGCACAGTCCAACTTTAAGAGAACCTCGAATATTGTTGGTGTTCTTTTTGTTGTTGGCGGTTTTATAGGATGCAGTTTCAAGAACTCAGCTTTGGGCAAGTTAAGTAATGCATTAGTGAGTGAACGCCCGCTAAAAACGTTGACAGGGTTGGGGTGAGATATTTTCGGCTTTTTGGCCTTATTTGTACACCAAACTCCTGGAGCACAAGAACTTAGCGTGATTTTAGTAGAGCCAGATGTACTCGGGCCATCATTATCTTCTGCCGAGGGTGTTGAATTAGCTGTGACATTAGATGTGGCATTAGCTGTGACATTAGCTGTGGGCCTAGTTTCTGTAGCTTTGGGTACTTTACGGAACGGTACAAAGTCTTTAGGAAAATGTCTTGCCAAGGTTATCAAAAGGTCAAGACTATTGCGACAAACCATTTGAGCTGCTTGTGGGTGAATACGGATAGCATAGCCCACCTCCCCACAATATGCTTCCTCTTTTAAAAGTTCACTAACATCACGTTTTATTAAAAATACGCTTGATCGATAGCCGAGTGCAGCATCAACCCTTAGCGTGAGTCGTTGTGGTCTGCTGATGAGCTTATCGTCAGTCCTTGTGATGTCAGTGGAGTCGGCCATCTTAATAATTGAAATTAAGGAATTAATAATCCATTCCCTTGTGCCGGTGTGGTAGCATAGATGACGTATGACGCGGTGAAGTCGAATTATGTTGAATTTGGCATCTTCAATAAATAGCATCAAAAGAAGTGAAGCTAAGGCGTCTACGTCAAGGAGACCTCCCTCATTTTCCATCAAAGCTAAAGCGACTGGTGTACATTGCTGTTGTTGAGAATGCCCTTCGCCAAGAGCATTGGAGCCAGTCGGATTAGAGATGGAATTATACCAAATGGAATTCGTATGCCAACTAGGACGATCTCTAAGGTTTTGAATTGATGGTGTTCGTGGAGGAATGTACGCTGTGAAGAGAAGGAAAATTTAGTTTGAAGTTCAGTCCTCACGCCTTTTGCTATTTATGCATGTGTGTACCTGATCCAGGTGCTGGAGTTGAATTGACCTGATTCGCCAAACGTTCTTGCATCACTTGGCGATTGCGATCTTCCCAATCACGTCTTAAATTCCGTGCTTCTGTAGCCAATGCAGGGGGTAGACTTTCGATCTGTGAGTCGTCCATATCAGTCATGATCTAAGGAAATGTAAGAATATGGTATTCGGTGGAGAAAATCCGAATTCGTATAAGCCACTTACCGCTTGCCTAAGCGCTGGGTGTAGATTTTGGAAAAATATCGTAGCATCAACTGGGTCGTTTGGATTTGCGGTTTGTGCCGCTTGTCTTTGTTGTTCAATACGCTGTTGCGATAATACTTCCGCTTGAATGTTTGGCGGTAATGCAGCCAAAAAATCTGGATTAACTTCAATTAAAGATTCATGTTCGGTTTCAATCGCATTTTGTTGAGCTCTTTGACGACTACGTTGTGCGCGCAAATGCTCCTGAATTACTTCTTCGCGCATTTCACTGGGAAGTGCAGCTAGGAAAGATGGATCCACGCCTTCGGGTACCTGAAGGTCACCAAGTACTGCACGTACTTCTGCACTCATTTCCGGAAGTCTTGGTGCTATTACAGAGGACATTCTTACACCAGATACTCCAGGAGCTGACAATGTTCTAGCTGCTGAGTTAACTATTGATGATGATGGCGCATTAATTGTATTCGTTGCTGTAGATGTGGATGCTGATATAGATGCAGTAATATTAGGTCTAGGCGTAATAGATGTGGTTTCCAGCGATGCTGAGCTCCTTAGAGAAGTACGAGTAGTCTGATTCGAAGTTGATTGTGTCCGTTGATGTAGCATAGATGACGGTGGTACGCCAACTGTCTCTTGAGGACGAACTGATGTCGAAAACTATGATAAATGGAAAGAATGTTTGGAGGTGGTATTAAGCAAATCCAAAAGTATTCAAAATATTTAGAAAATAACAAACTAGTTTTAAAAGGCAATGTGCAACATAAATGGTCTTCTCCACTTAGTTTGTCTGGTCGTCTAAGTGGTAAGTCTAAATGAAAACCTGACAAATTACCTAGTTAAGTTGCCTCGTATCGTCGCACAAAAATTATAGCCTACGCGGATGATCAGCGAACTTATAGAATCTGCTCCGAAATAGCTTTCGATATGGGCAAAGCAAAATGGTTTCAACGTGAATCTCCAAAAGACCGAGCTTGTCCTCTTCACAATTCGAAGGAACCACAATCAACCTCTCAAAGGAGGCGAAATTCTTAGTGTCGAGTAAGCACCAATTACCTAATCGAACAGAACTAAACAATATAACTATGTATTTACCTACCTAACGTAATCTGTCACTGGAATATTGTATATAATATGAATTTGCTAATGTACCGTATGACTTTGAAATAAGTGTGCAGTTGCTGTATAGTCATCTAAATGACCACATCTTTTGTTCCCTAATTATTGTATAAGTTTCTAGTAAATGAATTCTTGATTATAACGTTTTATGAAATTTCGTGTTCTTTTATTTCGAACCCTATTAAGAACACAACACTTAGTAATCATTTTAGACTCCAAGCTATCCTGGAGACAATATATTAAAATGCGAATGAAGAAAGGATTAAAGCCTTCCTCTTGACATGTTCATCAAAAGCGCAGCAGCAAAGGGAGCACTCAGACTAAGAGAATCCGATTTGTAAAAAAACAATCCAAGTATGTATAGACATGCTGCGATACTCGGAGAAATACAACAACTGAGAAGTTGCAACCCTGAAACCAAGACTTCAGACTACATCACTGCTCACTATGACTTCAACTTGAATGTACCAATCCTATTCCCCAGTAGGGAAGACAAGGTGATGAGAGACCAGCAAATAGCACTCTTCACCGTCTAGCAGCATATGGTGGCAGCTAAAGCTAAAGAGACGGTGTAATAAGGGTAACCACTTGACTTTAGTCCTAAATAATAGTATAAAATCCCCTGAATAGGGATACATAGAGCCAAGACGTTTTTCTTGTCGCCGTGCCCTTGCTAGGCGCTCTCAAAGTTCGAAAACATTCCCCATTTTGAATAGTTTAGGTAACCGCACAAATTTCTGATATAACATAGCTGAGGGCACCCTCAGCACAAATGTAACGGTCCAAGACATTTTTCAGACGCAATCAAAATATCGAAAAAATACCAATTTAGAATAATTGGGTAACCACTTAATTTTTTCCAAAAAGCAGAGTAAAGAACCCCTTGAATACAAATATGACAGTCCAAGACGTTATCCTTGTCGACAAGTCCTTGCCAGACGCTCTCGAAGTATCAAAAATGATAATCAATAACAATTGACTCCAAGCCGATCAGCGATCGCCTGGCTGTGATCCGCATCAAGGCAACATTCCAAAACATCAGCATATGTGCACACGCCCCTATCAACCAAGCTGAAGACTCTATCAAGGAGGTGTTTTATGACCGTGTCCGGAGTATGATGTCAAAATCATACTCGGGGACTTCAATGCCAAAATCGGTAAGGAAAACATCTTCGGTGGATTAGTTGGAAAGCAGAGCCTACACGACACGTCAACAGACAACGGCTTCCGGCTAATCGATTTTGCAGCAGCCAACATTCTGAATGTGCAAACCATTATCTTGTTGCAGCTAAATTCAGAGCTCGACTATCCAACGAGAAAAAGCTGCGAACCGCCCAAAAAAAAAAAATTCAATATTGGAAGCCTTAGCACGAATGGAGCAGCCAGAGCCTACAGAGAGCGCCTGAGCGAGAGACTCTCCGCTGTGCATTCACCACCCACAAACGCAAACAATCTGTGGAACCAGTATGGCGACATCATCAAAGGGGTAGCAAAAACCACCATAGGCTACCAGCCACCACCCAAAAAGAGCCCTTGGTATGATGATGAATGCGTGCGTCGGAAAAAGGTGACAGAAAATGCACACGTGCAGGCGCAAAACAAGAGCAGCGAGAGAAGAGTTTCGAGCCAGAAGAAGAGAGGAGAGGCAGTCTCCCAGCTCAAGGATATCGAAGAGTCGCGCGATAGGAACAACATCAGGATATTTTATAGGAAAGTCAAGCAACTGGCAGCAGGCTTCAAGTCCGGAACGCAGGCTCTTCAAAACAATGAAGGAAACCTAGTCCCGGAGCGCAGAGAATAGTAGATGTGTTTAAGCAGCACTTCCAGCAGCTATTTAATGGGCATCAGGTAGTGAGAGTGATAGGGCAAGAAGAGAACCCGCATCCAGTCAGTGAAGAATCCATCCCCCGTCCCAGTCTTGAAGAGGTCCGCTCAGCTATAGTAAAAAGGATCTTCGAATCACAGCCCCCAGGTCTGAGACGACAAGGAAGAACGAACCTCCGTTTCAAGGATCAAGCTATCGCGGATGCCAGTGCGCTTGGTCTAAGCGACTGGAAGCAGCGTGCCCGGGATCAAAGAGAGTGGAAGGCTACCGTGTCTCAGGAAGAGACTCTTCACGACTCGGGAGCCCGTTAAGTAAGTAGTATAAATGTTAATTACCTGTGACAAAACATTATGTATCTCATCATCGAAATCCATTATCACATCCTCTACATTTAATTCTTCATCGTCATCTTCCTCTTCATCATCGTTATCATCATTTTCATCGTCGTTGTCCTCATTGTTGTCATTATCTTGACGCTCATCATCATCAGCCTCCTCATCTTCATCATCGTCCTCATCATCATCGTCATCATCTGGCAATGGAACCATAGCGGCTTCAGCTATTTCGGTACTTATTCGTTGACGTAAGTCTGCACCTACAAATTTATATATGATGTATGTATATTTACATGATTAGGAGGTGCATAGTATTAAACAAGGTGAATTTTACCATATGCTTCCATTGCGCTCATAGTTTGTTGTGATTGATGACGAGCATGATGCACTTGCGTTGTACGTGAAACCATATTTGTAGATGTTGAACGGTTTGGCATCGAAACATCCTCATCTGAGTTATCATCACTACTGCTATCAGCAGTGTCTACATCGACAAATGATATTCGGTTTCTGTTGAACTCTTCAGTGTTACCTACAAATAATTTATGAGTTTTATTGTAATTTTTTTTATTTTATTTTATGAAGTTTTCTTGCTAGATCGCTTTAAAAGAATGTATCTTAAATTAGCTGCCAGAATAACTGGCAGTTCAGTCAATTAATTAGAGTTTAAGTTTACCTGAAGTGCTGTTTTGGTTATTTTGTGTCCGGGGTGATCGTCTCAGAGCAGTATGCACATGTCTTGCTCTTAATACTCTGGTACTTCCTATAATGTGAACATAAAACAATTACTTCAAATAATGAAATAAGAATTTGCTTAGTACCTGTATCATTTTGAGATCCCATTTCTACATCATCGCGAATATTTGGACTTTCAGCGGAAGTGTTTCCAATGCCAGGTGATGGATTAGTATCACGTGGATCTGAATTTCGGGGAACCAACACTGGAATAGCACTTCGTCTACTGTTGGAGCTAGCGACAGGACTATTTAATACTGCGGGTGCCGACGAGGTTGAGCTGAGGTTTGGTGCATTATTGCCACTCGTTTCTTGTCCCTCACCACACACTGGAGTTCCAGGATTAGTTGGTGTAACTGAAAGAGTATTCTTGCGTTTTCTTTTCTTAGTCTTATCACGTAATTCCTGTAGCCCAGGAATAACTTGGTGAGCTACTGTTAAACATACATCAGTTTGAGATTCCATATCTAAATTTTTGGCTTCTTCGAGCCACCAATGAAGAGCTAAAACAAAGCATAATGAGTAATGAACTCGAAACTAAAATTCTACGTACCATCTTGATTGAAAACCTCGTTTTGGCTCTCGTCTGTGTTGTTAAATGAAAGAGGTATACTATATTGCTGATCGACAAACAGTAACCGCCGTGGATCGCGTGGCAATCTGGCATTAGAAGTAGACGTGCGTGCTTCTCCAGACTCTCCGCCAGCTATAGTACTAGCATTGGCACTAAAATTAGGGCTATTGGATGAACCCAAAGCCCCGCTTCCACTAGCCGTATTGGTTATATTGTGTCCAGCAGATGTGCTTGGACCTGCCCCAGCTCCACTGGATAATGGGTAACCATGGTGAATGTAGTAGTTAAAACGAGCAATTAAATCTATATGGAGTATAAATATGGTGGCTTAATGCGGTAAGATTTTAATTGACTTAATTTGTACCATCATCAACATGGTCGCTAACGCGAAGTCCAGCAGCATTGAGGCCGTCAGCAGATACGGCTGTAGAACGAATAATACCAATGTTAATGCTGGGACGCTGTTGTTGTTGTATAGGATTAAATGAACGACTTAGGACACTAGCGTTGGTCGCACGTTGTTGACGTGCTTGCTGAACTAAGCTAGAGATGCGACTATCATTGATAACTAAACTTCCCCCAGCACTTGTACTGCCACCACCGCTTGTTGATCCACCACTACTGATTCCTGCACCCGATGGATTCAAATTAGCTGACATAAGAGTGTTAGTTTTCATATATATATGTTTTTAGTATTTTTTTCTAGCTAACCAGATACTGTGTAACGAATAATGGGAACTCCATCCAAGTGGCGGTCACTAGTTGATGTGCTTGGCTGATCTGGAGCATAAACATGATCATATACTTCAATGAACTGACGTGTTTCTTCATCGGCGTCAGCTTCACTACGATCTTCGCCTTGCTCTTCATTAGCATCTGGATAAAAATAATAACATGTAATACATATGATTTATTTAGAGTATATGTGCACTATGCAGTCCCTATAGTTCCCTATAGCGAGTTCGCACGTAACCAGTATTCACATCGTTATACAGGAAATGTGATCTATTTTTGTCAACTTTTTCTCGAAGTAATCAGTAATTCAGTACGTTAGTCTTCATTTCCAGAGGGGTTCGAAATATGTACATACAGTGGTGACAAAATAGATAGCAGTTTTAAAAAAATTATTAAAAACACTTTAATTCATATAACTTGTCTTGAATAAGCAAATCGATTGTGGGACTTATATGTCGGGACTGCACTGTAAAGCATCGGTATATTTTTCATTTTGAATTTCTGGAACAAACTTTCTTCTGAAGTTTCATTTAATTTAGCCAACAATTATTATGATTGAGGTACTGTTTAGCACATAAAGATATTGTTCCTTAAGTTAATCTAACAACTTATTAAATTTCGCACACAAAAGTGTAGAATATAACGCGAAAAACAGCGCGCTCAACAGAGAACTCAAAGAAAATGTGCTTGGCTTAAAGAATAAAAGCCTTTTCAATTAAGAACAGCGCGAAAATTCGAGTGTTCAAGAAAAAAAAGTAATGAATACTTTCCACTACTAAAAAAAAAACCGGGTTGGTCCATAATAAAATTCGTAAAAACCGGCAACGAAAAACCACCTCTAGAGAGCCGATGTTGCCATTGTTCGCCTAAGCGGTTGATTCCTTCTTGACTGCTCGTAAAATACAACAAAACATCGAACAACTATTAAAAGTAACTGTTTGGAAATATTTATTATCAACTTTATTCTTATTATTTATATTGAATTAAATCATAATTAACGTTAAATTGTTCTTATCTTCTTTTTGTTAAATTATTCTTAATCTTGTAAAACTTATTGTTTGCCTCACTGCACTTTAACGAACATAAAATTATGCATACACATTTTCGGCAGTGGCAGCACAACAACAACTTAACGCAATGGTTAATCCAATACCGCATGCATAATACCCCGTCTCCACGAGACATTTCCCAAGACATGTTCTTCGACTTGAAATGCAAATGTCTCGTGGAGACCCCTTATTTCATGTCCAAACTAAAAAAACGTGTCCGCGATGTCAGCATTTTAGTTTTGTCTTCTCGGCAAACTGAAATCCAGATTTTTCTCTGACATTTGACCGTTTGGCAGGTAGATTTTCATTTTGTGGGTTTTTCGGTAGAGTGAACGTGTCGCGCTGAGTTGGTTTGGTAGATAGATTTTCATTTTAGGGTATTTCCGTAGAGTGAAGATGCTGGTTGGGTAGGTAGATTTTCATTCAATGGCATTTCCGTAGAGTATTTCACTGCTTTCAAAGCGAGAACAGCGCGCTGTTTCTTTCTCGACGACATTTTGTAGAATGAAATGTTTTGGCATGATCTGCCCAGCGAAGGAAAACAAACCAAAAACCTGTTTCTAATCAAGATGTAGTTTTGTCATAAATATGTCTCGTGGAGACGCGGTGTAATCAAGATGTGCGTGGGTGCGAATTATTTGTCTATTCTTCTTTGTGCATTCGTTGTGCTGCTGCTGCTCATGAACTCAAAGTAGACTCGTCCACTTGGACTTCAACTGCAGCACTCATCACATCTTCAATTAACGAAACTTGGTATTGTATGAATCGAATTATATTAATCTTATCATTATACAAATAAATTTATAACGTTTAACGAATCTGCTGCATTTTCCTAATCTATCTCTGGTGTTGACTCATCCATTCCCCTACAGTAACTATTTCTATTAGCAATATGCGTATATATATATATTGCGTACGCGATAACAAACATTAAACGTACGGTACGTATTTTTTAAACACTATCAGATCTGTGTCATGGTGTGCTTAATACAAGCAACAGCCATAAGCAGAAATTTGCCAGGGCAAAATATGCATCAACAGGCTCATCATTTAGTGCTGGTGTTAGTGGTTAGGCTACGCTAAATTTCAACACTACCACTAGCAATAAATAAACAAATATAAGAACAAATATACATAATTAGAATTTATGTTCGAGGAACTACATCACGCAATACATTTTTTATCGTGATCTTGTTAAGATTAAAGTCAAGAAAGTTAACATTTAAGTTATAGATTTTACTCATGCTCAGTTACTCTATACTACGCAGGTAATGCGATCCCCTACGAAAGTTTAATCCTAAACAGGATAATAAGTCAGGTGCATTAATCAGACCTGAGATCAGTTGATGCATACAAATGATACCATTATTGATCCTTCTTTGAGGGAGGTTAAAAGGATCGTCCCAGGGAAGACCTTTCAATGCGAATCGAATGAAGCGTCACTGGACGGCTTCAATTGAGATTTTTCTGATAAGGTGTCCATACTTGCGAAGCATATTCGAGGAGCATATTCGAGACTGTTAAATAGTGAGAGGGTGACATAAGAATTTTTAAATTCTTTACACCATCTTTTAACGAAACCTAACATTGAATTTGATTTATTCACAATGTGGTTTATATGCTCTTTAAAATCAAGTTCAGGGCTAAAATAAACACCTAGGTCCTTAAGCCTCATCCTGTATTTTGGGCAAATTTTGCCCAAACGCATTTTGAGACTTAAAAAACAAGCGCGATTTCTATAATATGTATGCTACCAAATGTAACAAATGTAATTCAGTTATCTGTAGAAAACATTCATTTGCGGAAATAAATTTTAAAAAGTGCAAATAATGCAATAAAATTGTGCTAAGAACAATTCACCCAAAACACTGAATATGAAGTTTTTTTTCTTTACAGGATGAGGGTTAAAACTATAAACCCGACTGAGAGAGTGATTCGATATCAAATAGTTGAATATAGTCGGTACCCGTTTCCCAGAGAAAGTCTTGGACTGACACTTGAGTGGGTTAAGGACTAAACCATTCTTACAGCACCAGGTACTGAAACTATCAATATCTGATTGCAGAAGTCTACAATCATTTATGGTTGTAATTGCTTTACTGATCTTCATCGGCAAATATAAGGATGTTGCTATGTTTTATGATTGATGGGACATCGTTGATAGCAAGAATAAATAAAAGTGGACCTAGGTGGCTCCCTTGAGGGACGCCGGATCCTGCTAAGAAGGAGTCTGAAAGACAACCTCTAAATTTAACCTGATATGACCCCTGCTTGCGGTAAGAGCCAACCAACGAAATAAATATTGGGGGAAAATCTAACGCCTCGAGTTTGTAGATAATAATATCATGAGAAAGCTGATCGAAAGCCTTGGAAAAGTCAGTGTACACACAGTCACATACAGTTTTAGTGTTCTTTGAATTGTATGAACACTTAATGTACGATACGTGTTAGTGTTGTTTGCATTGCATGGATGGAATATGCGTGGATACTTGTATACAATATGAATGGATATCATCTAGGTTAGGTTACGTTGGGTGGCTATCCTTCGCAATCGGTAGGAATTCATGCATATTAGGCATTATCATTGACTCTAAATTTAACTTTAAGAACCACTATGAATACTTAAAAATAAGCCTAGCTACCAGATTAAATATAATTAAGTATCTAACTTCTAAGCATTCTTATTCTCACATAAATACTATGATCCGAGTTATTAAATCCATTATATTGTCGAAAATGGACTACGGTCTAGTCATCTATGGCAAATGTCTAAAAGCCTCCCTTCAACTTTTCAAACTGCAGGTCGTACCGCTCTCAAGGCCTTCAGGACGACGCCAATAAAAAATATGTTAAGCTCCTTTCGGTGGAAGAAGGCTTTGACTATCTAACGGTTCTCCTCATCCCTAGCATTATAACATCCCGAAAATCGCCCATAATATCTTGGAAGAGAGCAACAAGTTCGCGGTGGTCGATTGTATCAGCATATTGTTTCAATGCTCTTCCATATTCACTGCTGAAGCCATTGCTGTATTCCATGCTACAAAACTCTTCCCAATAAAGAAGATACTTATTTGCACCGACAGCCTTTCTACAATTTCCGCCACTCAAAACATCAGCAATACGACACCGATAATTGAAGGGATCAGGGATAACCCAATCACAAACAAAAGCAGACTTAAAATCATTTGGGTTCCCGGCCATGCTGGAATAATAGGAAATGAACAAGCCAATGAAGCTGCAAAAACAGAACCACTTATCACTTTCTCTACTTACAACAAAAAGGATCTCAAAAATAAACTAAAAATGTTGTGGAAAAAAAAATAAGACAGAATATATGGAAGGAGTACATCCATCATTACTCATCAATCAACCTTGAAGCGGAAATGGTCTCATACTCACCTAACTGCCCAAAAAATATGATCAAATGCTTTCTACGATTCCGCATGCAAACCTTACACACAGTCATCTACTATCCAGAACTGATTCACCAGTTTGCAAGCTGTGCCAAAATAATTCCATTCTCTCCCTGAAACATTTACTTGAATACTAAAATATCAACGACACAGTCAAAAACATCTCCATCTCTCCACTTGCCGATCTTTTAAAAACTCCAAATGAAACTAATCACCCCTATCATTAAATCCGCCGCGCCGGGGGGAATGACCGTTTGGTTGTGAATGGTAACCAAAAGATATACATATTAATATGCAGCCTCGATGAAAGAGATCTCATTTCTAACCGTCTGACAGCACAATATGGTGGTAGTTAAAGAGAATAACAAATCATCAAAAATCCGTTAGATTCCAAACACAGAAAAATAAGGGTAACCACTTGACTATATGTTAGTCCAAAATAACAGTACAGAACCCACTGAATAGGGATCCATAAATCCAAGGCCTTTTCGTTGTCGCCAAGTCCTTGCCAGACGCTCTCAATGTATCGAAAACCGTAAAACATTTATTAAGTCGTCTTTATTAGCTTAAAACAAAACTAAACAATACTATACTCCTCTTCATTTTCGGATTCATCGAAGGAATCGAGATAAGAGTCACTGTTACTGTTAAAGTATTCGGCATTCAACCAAATTGATTTTTTGTTATTTGTTGTGAAAACAATTAATTTCGGTAATTTATTCAATATGATTATGTGTGATTATGTGCCATGAGATATCGCAAATTTCCTAGCCAGCTGCTTATGGCTGGGGACAAAATCAAGAGTTGTAGCCAGCTGGTTGTTGTATTTGTTTTACGTTTGAAATTTGACTTTGCCAGCAACTACTGGCTAGCTACTTTTCAAAAAACACGGCTATTGATTGTTACACATTCTGCCATTTTGTTATGTCGATTGAGTTTTTGAAGTGAATACTTCTTTAGCGACGTATTGTTTTTGAAAACGAGTTACGATAAATTTCGACAAATGTGTTTCGATAACGGGGAAATGATTCCATACCGAGGTCCGTCTGTCTGTCTATCCGTCCGTCCGTATGTCTGTTTTTCTGTCTGTCTGTCTGTATGTCCGTCCGTCCGTCCGTCCGTCTATCTGTCTGTCTGTCTGTCTATGTGTCTGTCCGTCCATCCGTTTGTCTGGCTGCCTGTCCGTCTGTCTGTCTACCTTTAAACATCTTAACCGCTGAACCAATTGTAATGTAATTTGGCAAAGAGATAGTCTGGGACCTAATACCCCGTCTCCACGAGACATCTCCCAAGACATGTTCTTCGACTTGACATGCAAATGTCTCGTGGAGACCCCTAATTTGATGTCCAAACTATAAACATGTCCGCGATGTCAGCATTTTAGTCTTCTCGGCAAACTGAAATCCTGATTTTTCTCTGAGATTTGGCCGTTTGGCAGGTAGATTTTCATTTTGTGGGTTTTTCGGTAGAGTGAACATGTCGCGCTGAGTTGGTTTGGTAGGTAGATTTTCATTTTAGGGTATTTCCGTAGAGTGAAGATGCTGGTTGGGTAGGTAGATTTTCATACAATGGTATTTCCGTAGAGTATTTTACTTCTTTTAAAGCGAGAACTGCGCGCTGTTTCTTTCTCGACGACATTTTGTAGAATGAAATGTTTTGACATGATCTGCCCACCGAAGGAAAACAAAACAAAAACCTGTTTCTAATCAAGATGTAGTTTTGTCATAAATATGTCTCGTGGAGACGCGGTGTAAGGAAGGACTTGGGTGAAAAAACCGCCCACTAGGTGGCGCTGGAGTCAACCTATTAACAAAACCTTTTCACGCCTAAACCGCTGAACCAACTATAATGTCATTTGGCAAAGAGATAGTCTGGGACCTGTGGAAGGACATAGGTGAAAAAACCGCTCGCTAGGTTGCGCTGGAGTCAAATTATTAGCAACTTCTTTATTAACTGACCAAAATGATTCATATTGACAATTTATGTTGGTATAGTACCAAAAGAGAAATCTACAAAAACTGGGCCCGATGGGTGGCGCTGGAGTCGAGTTATTAACAAATTCTATATTCGATGAAATTTTGAATAGCTGTTCCTTTCATAGTTTGCATTACAAAAATATAGTCATAAAGGATGCTTTAGTTAAAAGGGATTATAAAAATTTGCTGTTCTCAAAAAATTAATTCAAATATTGCCAAAAACCGTGTTTTTAGCACTTTGAGATTGGCATATTTCAAAATTCTGACCTCCTAGAGCAATTCTGTTGCCAGATTTAGATTCAGCGTCAAATAATCTACCAGAAATGATGTGTCTCATTCTTGTTACAAAAAAAAATTAAATTGTGTCGACTAGTGCAATTCGTAGGTCTCTGTTGACAACCCCGTTCATTCGAAATTCAATACAATTCTCTGAACCATGTTTGCTACATTGGTTCATGGTTACATCAAAGAGAAAGCAGTTAGAGCAATAAGTGTGAACGAAAGGGAATTCTCACGCACTTAAGAATGTGTGTTCTGTACACATTTTAAATGGGACTACCACTACTAACGGCTGGTGTTTCTGTTTTAATGGCAATTCTCTCACATGCATTTACAGACTGACTGTTTCTGGCAAAAAGGGTTACGACATACGACCGTTATTTTAAGTTCTTCTTTCTATGGTTTACATTGCAGTCGTTATTCTTTATTTTCACATCAGTTCAGGAATCGCCTGCCTCAAAGCCAAGAAAGTACTTACTTACTTAGTTGGCGCTACAGCTCGAGGTGAACCTGGGCCTGCTTCTCCCAACCATTTGTGTGTGCGTGTTATAGTTCTGCACGAATGGAAGGGACCTACAGTTTTTTGCCGACTCCGAACGGCGAGTTGAGAAGCTCAATCGTGACAAATGATACTCTTTGATGCTTGTCAGACATTCGAAAGAGGTGGGCACTGTGAAAAACTTTTAGGTGTTTGCGGCGGGATTCGAACCCAAGACCGCTGGCACAGTAGTCCGACGCACTAACCACTTGCGCTACGGTGCCCACAAGTGCCAAGAAAGTACGTTTAATTATTTTGTTCACTTTGACAACGATGTGACTGTTGCAGGAATTCTTACGGACGACGACATTTTGGCGCTGCCAAAAGAAGTTGATGAGAATGAAAACAGCGATGATGACGGAGAGGACTTCCCGATTGTTTCTTGTTAGGAAGCGAAAGCCTGCATCAATAATTTGCGTCATTTTATGACCTTTTAAAACATTCAATAATTCTAAGTCTCGCTATTTCGACAACCTCAATAATTCGTAATAAGCTCTTGGCACTATGATTTATCGGGATCGTACTGTGCTTGCATTTTTTTAAATAAAAGTGAAAAAAAGGTATTTACCTTTTTTCAGAAAATACTACGTGCCGCATATGATAGCATTCATCGTCTTGAGCTCTACAAGGCGATGGCCGAATTCGGGATCCCGGGTAAACTGATCCAGCTATGCCGCGTGACGCGTGTAATTCGGAAACAGTTCCTCCGAACTATTCCAAACATGCACCGGCTTTCGGCAAGGAGATGTGCTATCGTGTGATTTCTTCAACCTTGTGCTGGAACAGATAGTGCGCAGGGCAGGTGTGAACACGGAAGGCACTATCTTTCACAAAGCTACTGGGATACGCAGACGACATCGACATCATCGGTCGCTTCCAGCGTGCCGTGTTAGAGGCTCTTACGGCAATTGAAGAAGAAGCGCAACGAGTTGACCTTAAAGTGAATGAGGACAAAATCAAGTACATGTTGTCAACAAACAAAGAAACATCTGTCCACCGCCTGGACAAAACGTCACTGTTGGCAGCAGTAACTTCGAAGTAGTTAAGGAGTTTACCTACCTCGGAGTAAATATCAACTCCACGAATGACACCTTAGTGGAGATTCGACGAAGACTTACCCTAGGAAACCGCTGTTACTTCGGTTTGGCGAAATAAATGGGTTCAAAACTCCTAACTCGGAAGACGAAATGCATGCTCTACAAAACATTGATCCTGCCAGTTCTGCTGTATGGAGCCGAGTGCTTTCCTAAGCAGAGCAGATTTTTAACACTTTCCAGAGTAAAATTCTTCGTCGGATATTCGGTCCCGTATACGAGGAGGGCGAATGGAGGAGAAGATACAACCGCGAACTGTATGAGCTGTACCAAGATGTGGATGTAGTCCGAAAAGCCAAAACACGTCGACTACATTGGCTCGGCCACATCGAGCGAATGGACAACAATGCTCCAGCAAAGAGGATCTTCGAATCACAGCCTCCAGGTTCGAGACGACAAGGAAGACCGAATCTCCGGTTTAAGGACCAAGCTACCGCGGATGCCAGTGCGCTTGGTCTAGACAACTGGAAGCAGCATGGCCGGGATCGAAGAGAGTGGAAGGCTGCCGTGTCTCAGGCAGAGACTCTTCACGGGTCGGGAGCCCGTTAAGTACTACGTGTCATATTGTCATAGGGATATTTTATCAGGGATCAGTCAAGGGAATCTTACATTTCATTCATTTTTAAATGCTGTCTTTTTTACAACTTTGTAGGAATTATGTTGTTTTTTTAATAAAAAGTCTTTGTTTCAGCTAATTCCGAAGTTTTTCCATTTTTAACACAGGAAGAATTCAATAAAAGATACCTAAAAATATTATCACCAATGTACACACATATGTAGCTCGCTCAAAATAAGTTAGTATTCAAAAGTTGTTTGCTTGAAAATGTCAACGTTTAACTTACCATCATCATCACCATCTCGATCTTCGTTATCTTCTGAAGCATTCGATTCCGAATCACTCGACTCACTACTTGTTTCAAAAGCAACATCGGCATTTGGACTATCGTTATCATTTAAAGCTTCATTCAAATGTCGATCAGAATGACCCCGCATCATTACTCCTCCATTAAAGAATTCTTGATCATTTTCCAAAATATTATCAAATATGTTATTAAACTTTAAAAAGAAAATACAAACATTAGTTACGCAAAAGGAAATACAAGTATATATGGTGAAATATTTCTAATAATCTAAAAATATAACAAACCTGATCACGTGTCCGTGCTAAATCGCCAGCAAAGGAGAATAGAGTAGCTCTTTGACGATCTACAATAACATCCCTGATATTTTCCCCATCTAAACCATTTGTATTACGCCGTGATAGTGAGTGTCTTACAGAACTACCGCCTGTACGGCCGGTTGCCACAGTTGACGGTTGATCATGATTGCGTCGATTAGAGTCCACCTGGGTAGTCTTTCTCTTAGCTGACAAAACCCCAGGAGCAATTGTCAGTCGAAGAAGCGTTTCCATTGGTTTGAGAACTGAATTAAGCGTTGCCACTGAAGTTGGATTCGACAAATCAAGATGTAGAATAATTTTTGCCAGATCTGTCAGAAGTCCTTTACGTAAAAGTATAAGGAATATTTCATTACGAGGCATGGTTATTTTATTCAACGGGGCTGGATTATCGATCATCATGGGTAACAGGCTAACAAATATCTGCAGACGCATATGCTTTTCTGGACATTCTGGTAAATTAATCGCCCTTTCTATGGCGGCCTTAACCTCAACGATAACTGTATTTTGAATTGCGAGTTGATCGACACAGTCCGAGAGTGATGTTATTAGCACACGAGCCATCATACTCACCTCGCGTTCTTGAGAGTTTTCTTTTAATGGCAAAAAGTTATCAAGAATAAATGACAAAGCTGATTGGTCCTCTGTGATGAGAATGCTATCAATAGCTTCATAAATATATTCGGCGATCAGTTTCGGAGCGAACGATTGATACGAACGAATTGCATCAGCTAAAATTTTCAATATAGTTGCTCTTGAAATTAATGGTTTATCATGCGAATGGGTAGTGCTAGGCATATGCCAACCGCAACATTGATCACTCTGACTTTCATCTGCTGTTGGTGTTTTATCAATGTTACCTGCATCTGTGTTGTTTAAAAATGCATGTTTGGGCAGAGGCAGTCCACCGAATGCCAACTGTGGGTATGAATCATCTGTAAAAAGATTACAAGATGGTGGCGGGAAATGAGCACATGGTAGAACCAATGCTTTTAGTAAGTCATATATACAACTTTTTGCGATATTAAGTTCATTTTTACGTCCACTGCTACAACCGGCACTGTCATCATCCGTTGTTTTTCTATAACAATTTGATGATTTGACTATGAGGCGGGTATCATCATGGCAATCCGACTTGCTTTTCAATATATTGTAATCCAATCGCAAAACATTTGAGGCAGCACGCATAAATACTTGTGGTTCACGTGCAACAGCTGAACTCATTTGCCTCAATACGAATATTAGATCTCGATGACCACTGGGAATTGCAGAAATAGTACGGGATGCAATGACACGTTCCATGGTGGTCTGTAAGATCATTGGATCTTCTATCACATGACGAATGATCAAAATGGCATATGTGGGAAATCCCATGTAACCGCACGGTTGGCGCAATTTCAACAATTTATGAACACCACCGTAGTTTACAAAAATCTTCGCGCACTTATAATTCTTTGTGAGTCTAGCGAGAAGTTTCAACATGGAATTGGTTGTTTCCGATTCAATGCGTAGTTTTGGATCCAACAAATGTACGAGGGAAATAATAAGTGAAGTATAGTCAACCTCATAAACGCCAGTAGGTTCTTCATGTAGAACTATTTTGCTACCAGTTTCTACTTCGACTTCTAATGGTTCTTCTTCCGTAATGTTATCGTAAAACGTTTTGGGAGGGGCGTTGCTATCTTTACTATCAGGAATTCGTAATTCCAAATCACCATCAGACTCAGAGCCAGATAACTTATTTTCTGTTATGCTTGATGATTCAAATTTGCCAGCAGTGAGTTCGGTGACCTTAAGTCCTCGTATGATAGGTCTATGATTACCTGTTGCTTCATTTACTTGCGACATACAGTTAAAATTTAAAGTGTATTTTTGACGGCCGCATGTGACGCGCACTGACCGCTCACCAGCCAAGAAAGCATTGTTAATGATTACGCAATTAGTGTTTGAATATGGATTCCATTTCCCAGCCGACGAATCAAACCATTTCCAAATTTTCGTCGTAACTGCTAGCATGTTTGCCTTACGTTGCAGCACCACACAGGCATTATCGACTGAATCAATAAATTCTACCAAGTGTTGCAACCAGCGTGGAGTTGATGCCGGCGTGTTGAGATCGAGCTGCACGTGTAAAACGGATTCGACCTTGTTCAGCACCACTATTAATGTACTAAGAGATCTATCAGATTTTAAAGCCATACAAAATGGTTTACGTATATCTCTATACATTTCATCGAGCAATAAACAGCCGACTTTGAGCCGAATGTACAACGTTATGCCAGTGGGACCAGTTAATAATTCTTCGCGTTCGTCTGTGGTTAAGCCATGGCGACTCTTTAAATTTAGCATAATTTTCTCTGCATAATCTACAATATTCGTAGCTAAACTACGTAAAGATGCTCTTCTTATATAATCGGAATGGTGACGAAATAGCACGGCTAAAAGATCTGCACCAGATGTAACTGTTTCTGGCAATTCGTCCATTGCTTTAAAGGTTATACCAGATACCTCAGAGCAAAAGCGCTCCATTAATTTAGGCTCAATTAGTTTTACGTTTTTCCAAGCTCTTTTGTTTCTCGATTCAGGTTCTTGCTGTGGAGGGGGTGGTGGTGGTGGTGGTGGGGGGGGAGGTGGTGAACCATGAGCGCCTCTCTGATTACTTAGTGGTGTTCGTTCAAGTCCGAAAATATGTCTTACGACTTCATCTTCATCGTCGTCATCTTCGTCGCCGTCTTCATCATCGTCTTCGTCCTGATCAACGAAGATATGACCTGGCATCATTGCTGGAGGATGGGCAACTTGGTTAGTTTCTGGACGATTGAGTAGAAAATCCGTTGCCTGCTCAACAGTGCTTGTATTAGCAAGAGCTTCGCTTGCATTCACTTCAGAGAAGCCCATATCCATAAATAATTTTAAATGAGTCATATTGACAGACTGCTTAATTGAATCCCGGTAAACTTGACGGGCTTGTTCTTCTTCATCAAGCTTTTTTAACTCTTCTCTGCGTTTTCGGAATTTTTCACTAAGTGTTTTTTCATTTTTAATTATATGCTTATTAATGGACATTATGGATTCAGCCATTCGTGTCCCATAATTTTGGAGCGGTTTGTTCTCCCAAATTTTCATAACTGCCTCAATAGCTAATGAATGAACCTTAACCAAGTAAAATATCGGTTCAAAGTCAAGCAATTGATTAGAAGGTCCCGATGTTGGACGTGAAGTAATAAAATGTGGAGATTCGAAAATAGCTCGGGGATTAACCATTTTTTCAAGGAGCAAGAGCCATGCATCTAAAAATTCTCCAGTTCCTTCAGCGTATTGTTTGCTTTCGAGAAATTTTTCTTTTTTATCATCACTGACGCCGTAAGTAAGCGCCCACTTAAACATCTCAAAGAACGCCTCAATGCCACCTTCTTCACAGAACTGTGATAGCATTAAATGAAATGCATATCGCTTTTCATCAAATAACATTGGGCCGGCGAATCCCACCGAGCAAATCAAAAATGTTAATTTCAGCTTTGGTACACTTGGGGAGACTTGTTTATTGTAGCAAAATCCATTTACTAGTATGTAACTTAAGACTCTAGCGATATCTCCAGCTTCTGTGTAAGGGAACTTTGCTGAATTCACTAATTCATTAGTGCGTCGCTGGCGACCAGGTGAACCCACACAAAGCTTAACTAGATTTCCAAATAGTTCCGCTAAAGCACGCCCAAGTCTTGAAGAAGCAGCTAGCAATGCTTTAGTATAACGCAACAGTAATGCTGCTTCTTTTTCACGACGTTTTGTCTCTTCTTGCGCCTCTTCAGGTGTTAATTTAGGTTTATTATTATCTGCCTCCTTTTCTTTACTTTTTTCTAGGTCCTTCTCCTTTTGCTTTTCTTTTTCCAGTCTTTCCGTTTCCAGTCTTAACTTTTCCTTTGCCGAAATAGGCGGAACATATACTACCGAGTCCGAGGAAGATGATGAAGTGGTGGAATCAATGGATATTGTCTCAAGAATTGGAATTTCTAATTCCCTACGTCTGCGGGGTCTTGGGGGCAATGGAGTTAAACATACTACATCATCATCAATATCCATAATACTTGCAGGTCTTCCAACAGTACGCTGTAAACCTTGCCGGACAGCAGTTAAGTCATTAACTGAGGCAAAAGCCGTTGCAAAAGCCGCTGAAAATGTTGGCGTGGATGCAGAAGTTGATCTAGAAGTTGATGCAGAAGCCGACGAAATTGCTGAAGTAGCAGCTGAAGTAGAAGTTGATGAAAAAGTTCGTGCTGCAATGGACGTACAAGCTATTGTAGAAGTTGACGCAGATGATGAAACGGATATTGGCAGTTGAGATTGTTCCCTAGATTCGTCATTGCTGTCTGTTGTTCCAGCTCTTAGCTCAGAATGAAGTCGAGAAATCTCTTCGTCGTTGAAATCGGTGTCTTTTGGAGCATTTTCTTCTGAACACATTGCCAGCAAGATGGTGCTCTCCCAAACCAAGGAAGTATACAACTCTACCAAGCTCTGAAGTAACTTCTTTCCTCTTGCACAGTCGATTCCCCATTTACGTAGCAATAAAGTGCGTATGTCATTCTGATTAGTGCGGCAAATATGGACCAACATTACTACATAGCCATGTACCGCACTCATTGCATGCAATAAAGGGGTATACGCTGCATTGGAGAAACCGGCTTCCATTTTTGGACAGTTTGTCAATTCTTTAAGAAGAATACTCTTTTCTGGTGAATTCATATGCACAACCAAGGGTTTTAGTTGTTCAACGATTTGTGAGAGTTGCACTATCGCCACATCAATGACCTTGTTCTCGTGAGCTAGATTCAGAATTGATTTACAAACTGCGGCTACAGCTTGAGCTGTTGTTGTGACTGGCGAATCAACTGGCAAATTTGGCAAGGACAGTATAGAAAGAAGAGGCTGAAGGCCTCCGAGACTAACAAATTCGCGGCAATGCTCGCCGTTGGTGCCATTGCTAATTATAGCATCAAGAAATTTCATTACGTTTAGAATGTAATCGATCAATGGAACAGGTTCACGTTCTTCGGGGGCAATAACTGTAAATGGCCGAATTGAATTCTGTTGTGTTGACATTGATGATGATGTCAAGGCTGGAGAGACTAATGAGCCACTACTGGTTGATACTGGTACACTTCCATTCGTGTTTCTTTCATTTCTTTGCTGGGAAGCTGTTGATATCTCCTCGTCATCATCATCTTCTCCGCTACTTCCATTACCTGTGTCCTTATTTTGGCTTCGAGTTGTATTTACAGACTGTGAGGTTGATGATGAGTCTGATTTACCATTGTTATTATTTGCTCGCCAACAGATAAAGTGAGGATCACTTCCAATGCGAGAAAGTGCAGTCAAAAGTTTTATAATCGATTTGGTGGCATCAGTGCGTAAGCTTGGATGATGTTTCATGAGATCGTCCATAGCATTCCCTAGATTTGTGGCAGTGTCCCCTAAAGGATCAGAGCTACGACGACGGCGCATTGCTATTAAATAATCTGATGACAATAGTACCCTGAAAAGTCGGTCAAATGGTCGAAAGGATGCAAA
This sequence comes from Brachyopa scutellaris, assembly GCA_949775065.1. Classification (NCBI taxonomy): domain Eukaryota; kingdom Metazoa; phylum Arthropoda; class Insecta; order Diptera; family Syrphidae; genus Brachyopa; species Brachyopa scutellaris. The sequence goes on from OX459116.1 coordinate 7,611,673, forward strand.
TTCTTCCAAGCCACGTGCATTTAAGCACAGAGCAGAGAATACATTCGGTAGAGAGCCAAGTACTTCTCTTGTAGCAGGTACCTCCTTACGCAAAAGTGACTGCAATACTATATCAGTTAGCCCGCTGTCTTGCAAGGTGCATAATAGTGAAGGTTCTTGGAAAACATAGACTGTTACCACATCTGTAGCCAACAGAAATAACGACGGGCCATAGTACTCTGCATTGCTGATGATATTACGTAGAGAACGTGGTAAGCTGCTTTCCATGACATTTCTCATGCCGCTGTTGTAAGCACTATCCTGAATGCTTTTCTTCAGGAAATTCAACATTGACTTCAAAAGTGCTGCACGTTGCGTTACACAGGTGATCTTCTTTTCCTTTTCAGTTGTGTCTGTTAATTTCTTTGAAGTCGAAGCATGATAATACGCCGTAGATGTTGATGGTTCATTTTCTTCATTATGTTGCTGTAAATGACTTTCGCTTTCTGATGATATATTACTATCTTCATTTATCTCTTTGTCCGCAGTTTCAGACTCTAGTCCCGTTCCCTCCACATCTGTCATATCAGAATCCTCCCCATCCTCACCACTTGGACTCTTTATAATACCATATTTATCGAAATAGTCGACATCGGTCGCGTTCAGTTTTTTATTTCTTTTTTGTCCGTCTCTTATTATTATTTGTACCTGGCGGCAATGATTTACTTCGGTTTCGAGTCGCTGAATGAAGGCACCTAAGCCATTGCTAGTATGAAATGAGTGCATGTCAATATTGGTGATAAGGTCGATCACACGTACAGCTCGCGTAACAAAAGTAATATGCTCGAGATCAACCCCAGGCCAATTGATAACGCGCAATAAAGATTCCATCATTCCACAGGACACCAGAGCTTCGCCTCCAGCTTCATACGAAGCAAGATGGTAAAGAAAGCTAAATAGTGCTGTAGCCAGTGAAAGTGGAAATTGGTTTGTTTGTTTAAATATATCAAATTCCGGAGTAGTACTACATTTGCCATAAGCATAAGTATATTGGTGAATCACTGAGCATGCGGCAACTATATCCAGCTCCTTTGCATGTATCGAAATAAGATGATTAATGCATGCGCGCACTAAGGTAGGTAGAAAACCATGGTATACGGATGCTCCAGTAACTTCTATAATTTTCGACAGCCGAGATCCGGGTTTCCTATACAGCACAGACACACAAAGGAAAAAATATAAAATGTTCACGGTCAAATGTTAATACATATTGATATATAAATAAGACTAGTTCAACTTCCAATTTCGAAAAGTAGTTAGCTTAATAGTTTCAAAATCCGTTCTGACAGTTCCAGATTCATAAATCATAACAAAGCTTTTTTTCCCGGACACTAAGGCGACATCAAATCAATAGGTCTGTTTGGTAACCCACGAATTCGTACACATTTGTAAGATTCTTATGAATTTCATGTTTGTCAACCCAAAATATTTGTAAAAAGAGAGAGCCAAATGACAGTTCAAAAAATGTCTCCTCCACTGAGAGCGTACAAAAACTTACGCGGTCTTTTTCTCCGCGTAGTTTCATCGATTCTGTCAAACCAGCCATTCTGACAATTGTGAAATGTCATAATCTTCATTGTTAGTGGAAAACAAAAATAATAAAAAGTAATATGTGCGTTTCTCTCGCACAATTGGTCGAATTTCGACCACAGGCGATACTAGTATGGATAATTTTTCAATATGCAGGTCTTCCATGCAATGAATCCATACGAAAAACGAAAGGAACGCACCGAGGCCATTGAAGGGAATTTTAGAAATGAGGTACTTCACGTAAAAATTTTTCACTGGATCGGTAAACTATTGCCTCCACTGCACGTGCCGAAAATCCGAAGAAGAACGTCTTTTCATAATCATTTCATTTGGAAGGAACAAATTACTGCAGGAGCAGGCTGTAATGCTGTCACAGATTGGAATCTCGAAGATAAAATACAGAATCTTTGATGCGATACTACGGCTTTGGAAACAGGTCTTTCTGTAAAATGAATGCCTCTTTTCTACAAGCCTGTAGCCAATACTGTATAAACCCTTACAGCAGTAAACGGTACAGCCGAAAGGGCTGTAAAGTCAATGCAAGAATTCCATTGGTTTGATTACTGTTGATGCGAGCACAGGCAGATATATCCGGACTGTTAGAAAGAAACATTAAAAAGAAAATACATTCCATAATTGTTTTTTTTTTATAAATGTAATTAACAGACTATCGATTTGGACCTATTCGTGTCAAGTCTTTCCACAGTATTTCAGTACAAATTCTTAAGTTCTAAGCTGGACATCAAGTCGGCACGGCACTATGACAGTACAACTTCATAATCAAAGAATAGAGGGCATGCGTCCCTGATTTCGCAAAAAAAAAAAAAATTGTCCCCCTTATGTTGAGGGACACCCTAATACCATATATGTACATTATATAACTCCATTGATGGGTGGCCTTAGCCAGAATTTTTTATTATTTATTAAGGAGACATCATGAATTCATATTATTCAATGAACTGTTAGCTTTGCCTTCAAGAACGGGTAAATAAATACACTCTTACTTACCTTGTAATACGCACTACTTACTTTGGGAAATGTGGGTTTCTATCCAAATGGATTACAGACGTTAATGTCCGCAGTGCCGCTGCTCGTATTTCAACCAAATGTATATTCTTCATTTCCAGAAGATCAACAAGCTCCTCCAAGAAACCAGGATAAAGCAATGTATGAATATTATCTTGTAATGCGTTTGAATATACTAGCACGGATATAGCTTGTAAACGTGCTTGTACGAATTGCAATCGCATGCGATAGTTCCGAAAAGTAGCTGCTAAACGTATACGTGTCAGGATATGCATCTAATTGAAACGATTTAAAAAAAAAAAAAACCTGTTTTAATAACATAGCCCTCTAAATTATTACTTCTTCAATTTCATATTGAGATCGATTAACGCACCCTTTGATCATCCCCCAAATGTGGAATTTTATCACACACCACCTTGGCTATTTCGGCGGGCGATTCTTTCATTTTGTCAAGGCCGGGTACTTCAATGAAATCTAGTTTACCTCCGGAATTATAGTATTCAAAATAGAGTGTAGAAGAGGAAATTGGTAGTCTAGCCTCTCTCCTACAACATTGGGCTAGTGAAAATCCATTCTCTTTTCCTCCCCAGCTCTGCATCAAAAAAAATATATCACATGTTTACATTCATTGTTATTATTATGATTTATTTACCTCAGCGAAATTGTAGAGTTTGGTGAGAAGTAACACTTTTCTGATACTAGTCAATCGTGGAATGAAGTTACTGCGTTTCGAAAACATGTACAATAGATTTAAAACACACATAACTATATCCATATTGGTGGATGATAGTAGTTGAGTCAAATATTCGATGGAATTGTATAAATGTCTTGAAAACGAGTGCTCTATTAAGAGCGTTGTGAAATTGATCACATAAAGTAAAAGTCGTATATCCTGGGCAATAAATAATTTATTTAGTTTCGCATCTTCTGTAATTAAAACAAAACTTACCGGTGGGGTATAATCAGTGTCACAAAACAATGCAAACTCATTATCTGCATTCACTTTTGCTGCTTCTGCTAATATGTCGTCGAAGCGATCTAATATTTCAATCCAGTGATATAGTTCACATTTGCCATAGATCCACCCACGGAGTTTCTCCAAATACTCCAGGAGTTCTTTTCTGGATGTTCGTACGGTCATGTCTTCAATTAACTGACGACACTCCGGAGTAAGCTCCGAAGTGCCTTTTTTGAGCCGACTTGTGTCGACTTTCATTTTTGTTTCGTCGTTGTTGCGGTATAACGCTCAAGTTTTATGTATTTATAAATAATTTATTGTTATACCTGCAAATAAAAAAAGGAATATTATGCGTATTAGTTTAAAAGGTTATATTTAATAGAGTTATAGATTAAAAGAGATTGATCTAAGTAATGATGTGTCGTAATAGTTGGAACCAGTAGACAACGAACATGTTAGAATAATAATTTTATAGCCATTATTATATGTATATTTACTGGTGTGACCATGTAAACTCTCGCAACAGAAAATCTAGCCCTCAAAATCCAAACTTCCCATATGATTTCCATCTGTCAGCTCATGGAAATCCCATGGCAACCATATAGGAAGTGTTTGCTTTTTTGCAACTTCTTTTTAATTTAGTTTAGCTTAATTCCATATACCGAAACAGATTTCATATGCACATTAGGGTGTCCCTTATTTTAAAAATGTTTTTTTCTTTGCGCACATCCCTGATTTTTTTTTCTTTTAACCATAAAACTGCTGCAAAAAAATTGGCGTCATTTGGAGTTCATTTACTATACCCGACTTTCGATCAAAGTATGCCATGTCATTTATATACGAAAAAAGCACGTGCTTCGGAGACAGTACAAGATAAAACTACTAAAATGCGTGGAAGAAAAGATTTTATTACTGCTAAATTAGTATTGGCCTTAGACAGATGTCAGTTAAGCATTCGGGATTCTGTTTACATTCTTCAGGCAACCTTGGATGCACTTGGATATAATATTGACGAGCTCTCAATCAATAAATCCTCGATTCAACCTATTCGAACTCAGATAAGGAAAAAAAGAGCTGAATCTATAAAAACTGACTTTAAAACTGATGTACCTGAAGTCGTGACTGTTCACTGGGATGGGAAATTACACCTGGCCTAACCGTAAGAAGTTCAAAAGAAGAACGACTTCCTATCATAACGTTTGGCAGTAACGAAGAACTTCTTTGTGTGTCTAAGCTTGAAAATTCTTCGGGAAAAGAACAATCTGCAGCTGTTTTTGGAACGCTAAACGACTGGAACCTTGGAAAAAAAGTTCAGATAATGTGCTGTGGTACAACATCATCTAACACAGGTCACTTTAACGGTGCGCGTGTGTTTTTAGAAAAAAAAACTTAAAAGAGAGTTGTTACTTTTTGGGTGTCGACATCACATATATGAAAGTGACAATAAGCCCAGAGCAGACATTCCCCTTGTTGAGAAATGATTAATTTAAATTGTAAAACATACATACATCTTTGTTAATTGATTAAATTATTATTTG